>CM066331.1:10013904-11446404 GCA_033807585.1 Hydrophis major
ATGGAGGAAAAAAAACTGATTACAATGAATATAAACGGACTTAATTCAGCTGTTAAAAGAAGGAAAACTTTCCATAAATTAGAGAAATTAAAATTTGATATAATTTGTTTACAAGAAGTTCACATTAAAAAACAACATGAACAATTGTTATTACAACCAAAATTAGGGAAAATATTTACCTCTTTGACTCAATGTAAGAAAAGAGGTGTGGTTTTATACATTAAAGAGGCTATTCCAGCAAAATTGATTTACTCGGATGAAGATGGAAGAGTATTAATGGTAGAAATAATGGATAATAATATAAAAATACTCTTGATTGCAATTTATGCTCCGAATGATAAACAAGAAGAATTTTATAAAAAGCTGCACATGAAAATAATTGGACTGGACTATGTTAATATAATTATGATGGGAGATTTTAATGGAATTGTGGATAATAAATTGGACTATATAGCAACAACAACAAAACAAAATAGAAAGGCTCTCCCAAGGTCCTTTTTTAAAATGACAGATGAATTAACTTTAAAAAATATTTGGAGAGAAAGAAACGTTAAAGCTAAACAATATACTTTTTATTCAAATAGACATTTATCATGGTCCAGATTAGATATGATTTGGATCTCAACAGAACTAATATCTAATATTAAAGAAACAAGCATTGAAACAAGTACCTGGGCAGATCATAGCCCAATGACAATTAAATGGAAGGGACAAAAAAAAAGATCGAGATGGACATTAAATAATACTATTTTAAAGGAGAAAGATTTTACACAATGGATGGAGAAGGAATTGGCTTTTTTCTTCAGAGAAAATAAAAAAGAAGATACTTCAACGCAAAATGTGTGGGACACTATGAAGGCATACGCTAGAGGTTTGATAATAGATTATACAAGAAAAAAGAATATTAGGAAAAGGCAAGCTTCTAAGGCCTTGGAAAATGAGTATAAAACTCTTGAAAAAGAATTACAGAAAATGCCACAGAAAAAGGATATTAAATTGAAGCTGGATGTAATCAAACATAAAATGGAATTAATAGAGAAAGAAGAACTGGCACAGAAAATTAGAAACTCTAAACAGAATTATTTTGAAGATGCAAATAAACCAGGTAGATGGCTAGCATATAAATTGAGAAAAGAGAAGGAATCAAGAAAAATATTGAAGTTAATAGATGAACAAGGCCAAGTTTGTTATGGGAATAAGGAGAAAAAAGAAATTATTCGAGATTTTTATGGGCAACTATATAAACAAGAGAATATTGATGAAGAAAAAGTTAAACAGTATTTACAGGAAGCTAATTTACCAAAGATACCTAAAGAGACTGAAGAAATGCTAGAAAGCAATATAACAATGATGGAACTAAATGAAGCATTTAAGAGACAAAATAATGGGAAAGCTCCGGGCCCAGATGGGCTTCCAGTAGAATTTTATAAAACATTTCAAGAATTATTGAGCATCCCATTGTTAGAAGTTATGAATGAAGTTATGTTAAAAAAGATGATACCTAAAACATGGTCAGAGGCTTATATTACACTTATACCAAAGGAAGAGACTGACCCATTGCAAATTAAGAATTATAGACCTATTTCTTTATTGAATGCAGACTATAAAATCTTTGCTTCAATCTTAGCAGAAAGACTTAAAAAATATTTAAATAATTTTATTCACTCAGATCAAAATGGATTTCTGCCAAAGAGACAAATTAGAGACAATATGAGAGTAATTTTGGACACTTTGGAATATTATGAGGCTCATCCTGAAAAGCAAATGGCTTTGATATTCCTAGATGCTCAAAAAGCATTTGACAATGTGAACTGGAGATTTATGTTATTATTATTGGAGCAGATGGGTTTTGCTAAAAAATTTATTCAAGCAATAGAAGCTATATATAATAAACAGACAGCAAAGGTAATGATGGAGGGGGAACTTACAGATTTTATTAATATAAGGAAAGGCACAAGACAAGGATGCCCCCTATCTCCTTTGCTATTTGTGTTGACCTTGGAAGTGTTGAATAGAAATATTAGGGATGATAAAAGCATAAAAGGAATGAAAATTAAGAAGGAAGAATTTAAGCTACAAGCTTTTGCTGATGATTTAGCTTTTATTTTGGAAGATCCGATTGAAACAGCTCCAAAGTTACTGGAAAGGATAGAGTCATATGGAGAGGTGGCTGGTTTGAAAATAAATAAAGATAAAACAAAGATTTTGACAAAGAATATGTTATTGAGACAGAGAGAAGAATTGGCAGATCTTTTGAAAATTCAAGTTACAAATAAGGTTAAGTATTTGGGGATATATTTGACAACAAGATGTAGCACATTAAAGGAGAATAATTATATTAAACTTAAACAACAGATAACTATAGATTTGAAGAAATGGGAAAACTTGCAATTGTCATTAATAGGGAGAATTTCAACAATTAAGATGAATATCTTACCTAGAATTTTATTTTTGTTTCAAACAATACCAATTAGGCTTGGAAAAGACTATTTTGAAGATTTAAATAAAATTATGTTGAAGTTTATATGGCAAGGTAAAAAAGCGAGAATAAAGCTAAAGCTTTTGCAAGATGCTAGAATTAGAGGAGGTTTTGGTCTGCCTAATTGGGAATTGTATTATCAAGCTGCAAGTTTGATGTGGGTCAAAGAATGGATAACATTAAGGAAACATAGGTTGTTGACATTAGAAGGACATGACTTACTGTTGGGTTGGCATGCTTTTTTATGGTATAAGGGAACTAAAACACAGGGTTATTTTAGAAGACATTATGTACGGGAGTCTTTGTGGTTAAATTGGGAGAAGATAAAAAGACAATGTTATTTGAAAATTCCAGTCTGGTTATCGACCATTGAAGCATTTTCCTATCCTATAATTTACAAGAAGGAACAAACAGTTAGATATGGGGAACTTTTGGATGAAAAGGGTGAACTTAAATCGATCCAAAACTTAGAAGAACAAGGTATAAGGATGAATTGGTTTTCATATGCACAAATACACTCAAGGTATGATGAAGATTCTAAAACGGAGGGATTTTATGATAAACAGACTGATTTAGATAAGATCTTGATGGGTACTGATGAGAAGGTGATTAAAAAATTATATGGTTATTTACTGGGAATGAAATTAGAGGAAGAACAAGTCAAAGAAACTATGATTGTTTGGGGGAAGAATTTTGGATATGGGATTGATTTAGAGAAATGGCAGAAATTGTGGTCTCAAAATTATAAAATGACAATGTCAACAGCATATAAAGAAAACTTGTATAAGATGTTTTACAGGTGGCACTTTCCTCCGACAAGAATAGCAAGAATGTTTAAGAACAAATCTGAAAAATGCTGGAAATGTCATCAGATACCCGGCTCGTATTACCATATGTGGTGGACTTGTGAGGATGCTAGAAAATATTGGACTATAATTCGCATGTGGTTGGAAAAAATGACAAAGAAACATATAGATTTGAAACCAGAGATCTTCTTATTGGGAATTTTACCTGATATATATAGTAAAGATTTGAAATACCTGATTGTAAATGTATTAACAGCGGCCAGGATTGTATTTGCTAAAAATTGGAAGAATGAGAAAATACCATTACAGGAAGAAATTATTAAGAAAATATTGGAATGTGCTGAGATGAGCAGATTGACATTTGAAATTAGAGAGCAAGAGGATAAACAATTTTACGAAATTTGGGATCTTTTTTATAAATGGTTAGATGATAAAATACGATAATAGAATATTCAGAATGCTAGATAGTAAGGAATATCTTTATTTTGCTATTATTTTGCTATTTGCTATTATATTTATAAAGGATTTCTTAGGATTGATTTGATATGATTAGATGATTTGTTATAGAGTAAACTGGTTTAAAGTATTGTTAGCTCATTAAGCATGAATGATTAAAAATATAGTCAAAATCTTCTTTTTTTAGTGATATTAGGATATATAAGTTTGGACTGACAATATGAGTTGTTATGTAATATAATTGTAATTGAGACTACAGAATGAATGCACAAAAATGATGAACCAACTGACACACTGGATGTACATATAAGAGTTGATGTTTTTATGTTTTGTCTGTCTTGTTTGTTTGTAGAAAATTAATAAAAACTTTTTTTTTTTAAAAAAAAAGATGGATATTGTGAAAAGTAGAATTAATATCAGACTAAGGCACAATGGTTGTTATTATTATTATTATGTTCATCCACATAATTCTATGGAGTCATTAGTCATATGTGGGATGGAACTATGCAAAAGCAGCAATACGACATTTTCATGCTAAACAAATAATTCCCTCAACATTGTTCAACTATTGCAAAGTCTGTACTACTAATCTTCTCATCACTCCTTATCACCCATCCCCTCTCACTTGTGACTGTATGACTGTAACTTTGTTGCTTGTATCCTTACAATTTTTATTGACTGTTTCCTAGTATGATTTGATTGCTTATTGTACCCTATGACTATCATTAAGTGTTGTACCACATGATTCTCGACTCCTGATGAATGTATCTTTCTTTTATGTATACTGAGAGTATTTATACAAATTCCTTGTGTGTCCAATCACACTTGGCCAATAAAGTATTTCTATTCTATTCTATTCTATTCTATTCTATTCTATTCTATTCTATTCTATTTTATTCTATTCTATTCTATTCTATTCTACTCTACTCTATTCATAAGATCAGCTCAAAGATCCCAATTATTTCAATTTATGCAGGCCTTTTGTTTTACAGCACGCTATGCACACATACAACCCTGATTCAATAGCAGTAACAGTGAGAGAGATCTTGAAGTCCTAGTTGACAATCAATTAAATATGAGCCACCAGTGTGCGACAGCAGCCAAAAAAGCCAATGCAATTCTAAATTGGTGAGTTACTAATACCACTCTATAAAGTCTTAATAAGACCCCATCTAGAGTACTGTACCCATTTTTGGTCACCCCACTATAAAAAAGATGTTGAGAGAGAATGCAGAGAAGAGCAACAAGGATGATTAGGGGACTGGAGGCTAAAATATATGCAGAATAGTGGCAAGAACTGGGCCTGGCTAGTCAAGTGAAGGACCAGGGGAGACATGATAACAGTGTTCCAATATTTGAGGGGCTGCCATAGAGAGGAGGAAGGGGTCAAGCTATTTTCCAAAGCACCTGAAAGCCAGAAAAGGAATAATGGATGGAAATTGATCAAGGAGAGTTTCAACCTAAAAATAAGGAGAAATTTCCTGATAGTGGAACAGCTTGCCTTCAGAAGTTGTGGAATCGCTGGAGGCCTTTGCTAAGCCTGGGTTCTCCAACCAGGGTTAAGGAGACAAGCTAAACAGAATGTGCAGCGTTAGTCAGATAGGCACACAGATAAATGAGTGTGATAAGCTTGTATGTTTGTTAACATACAGTAAAAATAACAGATACGCTTGTGCTATCAAAAGATAGTTTATTCCATTTAGAGTTATAGCATAGTCAAAATAACAGTCCTTTTGTCATGTATCATTTTAGTCAGTCCATTCAAGGATATTCATTTAGCAAAGTCCGTGTAGAATATCCTATGTCAGTTCACTTACAAATCAATCCTATCTCTCTCCCGTTCCAGTAGGGGAAAAATGCAGTCTTCATCCAGTAATTAGGAATCATCAAGCCAGAGAGAGCAAGCTGCAGTACCTTGCTTCTTTTATGGTGCTTTCACAACCACTCCCTTAATTACATTCCTACAATTAAAGTTGCAGACACTTTAACTAACAAACTATGATAACATATTTATTATTTTACCTAAACCAGTTAGGGTAAACAATGTTATTCCTAACATTCTCCCCTTTTAGGTAAATATAATAATTCTATAACCATTTACATCTTTAAATCATATTTGTTACAACTCTCTTTAAACTTAATTACTCCTTGAGCTTTTGTAAATTGGTCTGCAATGTTTTCTTCTGTCATGCAGTATTCCAATTTAATTAACCCATTCTTTACAGATTCTCTAACATTTAAGTATCTTAAATCAGTATGCTTTGATCTAGTTTTTACAGCTATATTAGTAGCCAACTTTATGGCTACCTGGTTGTCCTCGTACACAATAATGGAATCTTTAACAGTTACACCCATGTCTAATAATAACTGTTTGTACAAAATTAAGTCAGTGCATAGTAATGACAGACATGAAAATTCCGCTTCCATCGTGGACAAGCTAATATGCTGTTGTCTGATTGACCTCCACCCTATTAGTGTCTTACCAAATAATATAGCGATATCTGGCCTTGACCAATTGCTTATATATGATAAGCTACCAATCAAAGATTGATAGATGGACTTATCAAATTTGGGACTTTGATCATCAGTTTGGCAAACTTCCTGACTCATTGGAATCTTTGCCGGTTTACAAAGTTCCATTTTATATGTTTTAATTAATTGGCAAATTTTATCTTCTTGAGATATCTTAAATCCATTTTTTGTTTTGTTAATTATCAATCCTAGATACTTTTTAATTTCACCTAAATGCTTTAATTTTATCTTTTTAGTTAATAATGATATAATCTCATTAGCTTCATTATTAGTCTTAGTTATCAAAGCAATATCATCTGTAAATAATAACAATAATGACACCGTTCCATTATTTTCTCTTTTAAACACACATGGATTTGCTAAACCAGATTTAAAACCTATATTGTTTAACTCTTTCACAATATATTGGTTCCACTCAAAACCAGATTGTTTCAACCCGTAAAGACTCTTTTTAAGTTTCCAACAATCATTACTATTTACTTTATTGTCTTTTATAAGAACTGGCTTTTGTAAATATATAGTGTGCTTCAATGGTGCATGCAGATAAGCAGTTTCGACATCTAAATGGTTAATGATATAGTTTTTCTTTGCTGCCCACACTAAAGCTGCTCTCAAAGATGTTGCTTTAAGACTTGGTATGAAAACTTCATCGTAATCAGATGCAGTTTGATTAAATCCTTGAGCTACTAACTTAGCCTTATGGGTAACAGTCCCATCATTTCCAGTTTTTATTTTAGATATCCATTTGTACCCAGTGGATTTTTCTCCTGGAGGTAATTTGGCATCTTCATATACTTTCATTACCTTTAATGAATTTAGTTCTTTTTCCATTGCCTTTTTCCAATTCCCCTGATCCTTAGCAGGATACATCCTAAGTTCATCTACACTAGTTGGAAGTTTAGTTACTTGGCAAACTATACTTGCTTGATACCTATCAGGTGGTCTAGTTACACGTGTAGTACGTCTAGTATTACAGGACTTATAGGTGGACTTTCATTTATTAACTCTTCTTGATTATCTAACTCTTCCTGATCAACTGTTTCCTCTTGTTCTGATCCTATTTGTTCTTCGTGGACTTCTTCTAAAATTGGACTCTTCTTATAACTAGTCTTTTCTTTCTGCCTTTTGTAGGGTTCAATAATTACTTCATTATTTAAATCTTGCTCTAATCTATTCCATCCTACATGTTCTAGGAATTTAGCACTAGCACTGGTGTAAACTCTAGATGTACCTGGTTCCCAGAATCTATAAGATCTATGATTAGATTCATATCCTACAAAAAATAATCTTTTAGCTCTATGCTGTCCTTTGTGTCTGAGTTGTGAAGGGATATGCACCCATGCTGGTGCTCCAAATGTGTACATGTAACTTAAATCAGGTTTTGTACCATGCCACAATGGTAATTCACCTGTTGTTGAATTAACAACATTATTTAATATATGATTACCACACATTATTGCTTCTCCCCACAAATTGTCAGGTAATCCTGAATCAGACAACAAAGTACCTGTCATTGATTGTAATGTTTGGCCTCGTCTCTCTATAAAGGCATTATGTTGTGGCCTATATGGTGCAGTCTTTTTATGTTGAATACCTAACATTCTAAGTCTATTCTGGAATTTATTATTTGTAAATTCCGCACCATTATCTGTTATAAGAGTTACTAATTTCTTTTTAGTTTTCCTTTCTGCAAATTTTATCCAATTAAAGAGATTTAGATACGTTTCAGTTTTGCTCTTCATTAAATAGCAAAACCCATATCTAGAATAGTGGTCCATTACACTTAATATGTATCGAGCTCCTCCTACGCTTGGTTTTTTTGGACCTATTAAATCAGCAAATGCTACTTCTAAAGGCTCTTTGGTAGTAAATCCATCAACTCTATTAGCTGGTATGACCCTGCTTTTGCTTTGATTACAAGCAAAGCATTGCAAATACTTATTACAAGGTTTCAAACTTATTCCTTTAGATAATTCAACAGTATTCTTAAGCATTTTAAAATTTAAATGCCCTAGCCATCGATGTAACAAGTGAATACATTCATCATGAGGTTTCTTATTATCATAAACCGTATTAGCCACCTCTAAACCATTATCATTTAACACATATAATTCACCTCTTAAAGATGCAGTAATTTTCTTATCTTCTTTTTCAATTATGCAGTTATCTCCTTTAAAGGTAACTACATATCCTAGTTTAACCAAAATTCCAACTGAAATTAAATTAAACTTAAGTTGTGGTACATATAACATTTTTACATTCTCTTTTATGAAAGAACAATATGCTATACCTTGACCTTTAGCTTTCAGTTTCCAGCCATTGGCTAACGATATCTGCTGTGTACTCTTGGACATTTTAACAAAATTTCTGTTATCATTTGTAATACAGTGGGATGCTCCACTGTCAACCACCCATAAATTATTTTTTACAGCTCCGTTAATATACATGGCTAACTTTAAATTTTTATTTATCTTTTGATGACTTTTAGTATTCTGGCCAGCATTCTGGCGCTTTGCTTTTTTACAAAATCTTGCCAAATGTCCTCTTCCTCCACAATTAAAACACTTTTTAATTGTGTATGCAGTAGGAGATTCATTATCTTCTTTTTGAGGTTGCTCCCTCCTTAACTGGTCTCTTTCAAGTCTTCTTCCTGCCTCTTCAATCAATCTGCCAGTTATATCAGTTAAAGTTAGACTTTCCTTAGGCAAAACTTCAAGGGAAGTGACGTAGTTATCATAACTTTCATTTAGTGATGATAGAATTATGTAAACTTGGTGTAGTTCAGAGAAAATAAGCTCTTTCTCGTGCAGTTCTTGAAAAATGCTTTTTATAGAATTCAAATGACTCAGCATATCACCATTCGTCTGGAGATGCATCCTGAAAAGCTTCCGTGTTAGATTTATGTGAGCACCAACGTTATCTCGGACATAAATCCTCTTCAGCTTCTGCCAACACCCAACAGCCATTTGCTCTCCGTGGATATGAACAAGTTGCTGGTCAGACAGTGTTAGTCCTATTATGCAAAGAGCTTGTTCATTCTTCTGCATAAAGTCTTTTATCTTTTGTCTATCTTCCTCAACCTCTGGATCCCATTCCTCTACGTGAGGTGGATTTTCAATTATGTTCCACAGACCTTCTTTTCATAGAAGTAGACTACATTTCATAGACCATGATACATAGTTTGTTCCATACAGCTTGGATATAAGGGACAAACTTTGTAGATTGACTTGTGCCATTTTTCTTATATGGATATAAAACTATAATTAATAAAACACAGCTGTCTGTTTACTGTAACGTGTAACAACACAAACTCTCACTTTTTACATAAATCTGTTTTATCCTAGTTAAACTTACTTTGCAGCCTCTGGGCCCATAACCAGTGTTAAGCCTGGGTTCCCCAACCAGGGTTAAGGAGACAAGCTAAACAGAATGTGCAGCGTTAGTCAGATAGGCACACAGATAAATGAGTGAGATAAGCTTGTATGTTTGTTAACATACAGTAAAAATAACAGATACGCTTGTGCTATCAAAAGATAGTTTATTCCATTTAGAGTTATAGCATAGTCAAAATAACAGTCCATTAGTCATGTATCATTTTAGTCAGTCCATTCAAGGATATTCATTTAGCAAAGTCCGTGTAGAATATCCTATGTCAGTTCACTTACAAATCAATCCTATCTCTCTCCCGTTCCAGTAGGGGAAAAACGCAGTCTTCATCCAGTAATTAGGGATCATCAAGCCAGAGAGAGCAAGCTGCGGTACCTTGCTTCTTTTATGGTGCTTTCACAACCACTCCCTTAATTACATTCCTTCAGTTAAAGTTGCAGACACTTTAACTAACAAACTATGATAACATATTTATTATTTTACCTAAACCAGTTCGGGTAAACAATGTTATCCCTAACAGCCTTGACGAAGAGATTGGACAGTTGGACAGCCACTTGTCAGAAACAGTATAAGGTCTCTTGCTTGAGCAGGAGATTGAATTAGATGACCTACAAGATGATCCCTTCCAACTCTGTTATTCTGTATTCAGAGAGAGAGAGAGGGAGGGAGGGAGGGAAGAGGGAGAGAACATAATAGGGAACATACAGTATAGACATTTCTCGAAGGAGGTTAAAAAATTTACATGTTCTAAAACAGCACATCTGAATGTTTTAAAGGATCATGTAAATGTTAGAGGCAACTAATAACAATTTAATGTTTGTGGCTACAAATAAAAAGGAAGGGAATGGGAAGATATTCTGATTCTATTTAAAAAAAAAAAAAACTCCTCCTCCAAAGACTAACTGATTTAACAAAGTCATGTTTTGATGTCCAGCAAAAAGGGGAAGAAATAGAAACCAACCAACCAACCAACCATAGACCTACAATCTTTCCAGGTTCCTGAGCAATATTAAAACCATACAATTGTGTTGTCCAAGTATATTCCAGTTGAGGAAGCTATTAGAGTAGAAATAAATTTACATGCTGTGAAATGTTATGTCTGGAACAACGTAGCACCTTATTAAATCAATAAAGGGGAAATCTAATTAAAGTACTTAAAATGAAAATGATTTAAAGCCATAAGCAACAGAGAAGCAGCAGAACGCAACCAGGCTGACTTAAAACAAATAAATCAGAAGCCAGATGACTTCAAGAAATATTTCTTCCTATTGTCGACTTCTAATTCTCATGAATAATTCTTATTCTCTTTCAATGGCGGTTCAGTGAATAATGTTTTTAAATGCCTGATTTACACAAACACTGCTTCTAGTGACTTACATTTGGGTATAAAGTATTGGCAAATGCAAAGACTGTTTGACATTGAAATCCAGTGAGCTGCTACTCTATCTCTGCTTAGCACTCTGTTTGATTATCCATTAAGGTACTCCCTGTTGGTTAGATGTGAGCTGGGTTAAAGATTCTCTCTGCCTAAGTATGAAGAGCTAGATATAACATATCTGCAACGGTATAATAACCAGAAGGCCAAATTATGTCTATTGATATGGGTCTTCAGTGAGGCCCTTCTACAGAGTAGAAGTCACAAGAGCAGTAGACATTTGCATTGTGTGTTTCTGCATTTCTAATATCTTTAGAGCACAGGTATTTAGTAAAGATTTTCATTAAATCTGAATGTAGTGGTGCAAAATTATGAAGGGTAAAATTACAATCAGGTAATTCCCCTGGGACAGAGATTATGTTCCTAGTATTTCTTTTGCAAAAGCCTCTCATTCCCCTACTTTGCAGAACACTTAATTTTTAAAGTATTATCTTCCACCATTTTTGTCGGTTTTAAATTATTCCTGTGGTAAATGGTAGCTATTTGCCTAACAAGAGATACAAATATAGAAGAGAAGGTCTATGAATTATCAGAAATGATGCAGAACAGAAAGAGAAGGCAAGAATCTATCCTTAAGCCCCCTTTCCCCCCCAGAATTCAATTATGTGTTCCGTGAAACAAATGTAGTAAAATATACTCAATTGCCTGAGCTGGTGAGTAACTTAATTGTAAATATTTTGTTTCTCAAAACACATTGTCTCAAGTTAGTTAAGGAATGTTTTGATAGCCTGCATTTTTACCTCTTTGAAGTCCCTGGCAATGTAAAATTCACTCAACCCTATGCCAATATTTCTCAACTTTGGCAATGTTAAGATGTGTGGACTTCAACTCCCAGAATTCCCCAGCCTGCATGTACCATATTGTTTATATGATTTGGATTAAGGAATTTAGATACAAATCAATGTTTAATTTATGTAAATAAATATTCCTAACTTTTGGAATTTATCTACTTAGGAAGAATTTTAGATCTATCTGCCTAGACTGTGATGAAAAAGATAGTTATGTATACTTGGTAAGATATATGTCCACCAGATGCCAACGGTTAGTTTGATGAAATGTAAATTATCTTACACTGATAAAAGGAAGAGCAGTTATTAAATAGATAATAAAATAATAAAAAGTAATAAAGTCTCCTTTGCCACCATACGAAACCACGATTGAAGGCAATGTGTATCATATGAGCATCACTTATATAAAAAAGGATGAACTTTGATTGTACAATCATAGACACCATCTTGATTTTTTTGAGTGTCTCCCTCATTCATTTCTTTTATTCTTTCATTCATTCATATATCCTGCTTTCATTACCTTCACAAATAGCTCAAGGCAGAGAACGTATCTAACACACCTTCCTTCTTCTATTTTCCAGACAACAACAACCCTATGAAATGGATTAGGATGAGGATGAGGCACTGGCCCAAAGTCACCCAGCTGACATTCATGGCTAAGGCAAGACTTGGACTCACGGTCTTCTGCTTTCTAGCCTGGTGCCTTAACCACTAGACCAAACTAGGTGACACAAAGGTAAGCTAAAAACTGCCCTGGAGACAGATCTTTAGGTCATTAGTTCATTGCAAGGGCACACTTCAGTAGTTTTCTCTCCCCCTCTGCCCCTCTAGAGAAATGTTTTATAGTTCACTTCTATGACACTTTATTGAACAAGTCATTTAAATCAATATGGCTGCATTCAAGTATCTGTTTAAGATTAATGCCTTCACCTCTATTGTGACATGCAGAGAATTCTCAATAACATGGGTTTTAAAAAATGTAATTTCATAGGCTGCAATAAAGATTCCTTCTCTGTCTCTCACACACACACAAAAAATGGTTCAGAAAGACATTTCAGTTGACGATGCACATTATCATTGTTAGGCATCTCGTGGTTTCCTTTAAAAAAAAAAATCAGCATTTTAAATGTAGCATTTCAACTTGGGGAGTTTGGAGTAATGAGCTAGGGGAAGCTTGTGCAAACCTTGGCAAGGCCTCTTGTAGTCAGGTCTCTGGGGTGTGGAGATCAGCAGTCTTAAAATATTAGGATTTGATAGAGTTAACACTGGCTCTCTTGAGCAAATGGCTGGGAAGTCTGTCAATACTGCCACTTATTACTGCAAACAGTTCCTTGTTATAATGATAGGGACAAACCAAGAGGGCTTGCAAACTCTGACAAGAGATGTAACATTTCTTATTCCTGAGATTTCTAATCCAGGTTGATGTTTGCCTCAAAAACCATCAATATTTAAACATGATAATCTTCATAATCCACAGCCCTTCAGATGGATGGAAACGCAATTATTCCTATCTCGCTTTTCATTTGAAGGCCATAGAGTTGTTCTTTTGAGACAAGGTGTAAATAGTCCTAACATTTTGGGACTGTTCCAACCATGGCTTATAGGATTTGGGTTTTTTTGAGGGGGGGGGTTACTTCAGTTCTCCTAAATTATTATATCAATACAGGTGCAGGCATGGATAAATGAACATCATTGCTTCCCCACAAGAGATGGGGGGAATTTATCAATTTCTCATTATTATAAAGGAGTTTTTTGTAATTCCACTTTCATGATTTTATAAATAACTCAAGGCAATGAAGATACATCATACCCATCCTCCCAAACTTTCCTCACAGTGACCCTATGAGGTGAATTCGGCTGGGAGAGTGACTGGTCCAAATTCACCCAGCTGGCTTTCATGCCAAAGGCAGTAACAAATTTAATAATTTTTTTTTTAATTGTCATTAAATTTACTGATATTTTGCTGTCTATTTCTTCAGATGGTAATTTAAATTAACCTGGAAACATCTGAAAATGATGACCATATCTCTATTTCAATCTTGTATCCAAATCAAAAGAATAACATCCATAGTTCTGCAAGTTGTTTAGACTTCCTTAGTCTTCTGATGCATCATAGATGTCATACAGAAATTGCTCACAGGTGCAGTTTTAGCACGGTCAAGCAACTGCAGGCATCTGTAATAGATACTGAAGAGCCTTCCATCTGTATCAGAACAATTGGGATAAGTTGGACAGTAACTGTGTGTCCATCTAATCCCTAAAGTGGGAACGTTTTCAAATAACTCCAGCAGCTTGCTGAACCTATGATCAACAGTGTTGCACTAATACATAACTCCAGTTCTTCACACTCCAGTTCTCAAGTAAAGCGACTGCCACTGTGCCTTGCTTTTAACACCAAAACAAAAGATTGGATGTCTTTCGTTCACTCAAAATGGCTAATATTTATGTTATAGGTGGACTGTGACTTACAATTTTTCATTTAGTGACTGTTCAATAGAATAGAGTAGAATAGAATTCTTTATTGGCCAAGTATGATTGGACACATGAGGAATTTGTCTTGGTAGCAAATGCTCTCAGTGTACATAAAAGAAAAGATACATTCGTCAAGAATCATCAGGTACAACACTTAATGATAGTCGCAGGGTACAATAAGCAATCAAATCATACTAGGAAACAGTCAATAAAAATAGTTAGGATACTAGCAAAAAAGTTACGGTCATATAGTCACAAGTGGGAGGGGATGGGTGATAAGGAGTGATGAGAAGATTAATAGTAATAGTAGTGCAGACTTTGTAATAGTTGGACAGTGTTGAGGAAATTATTTGTTTAGCAGAATGATGGCGTTTGGGGAAAAACTTGTGTCCCCTTGTGCCTAGTTGTTTGTTGTGTGCAATGCTCTATAGCCTCATTTTGAGGGTAGGAGTTGAAACAGTTTATGTACAGGATGTGAGGGGTCTGTAAAAGTTACAATGGCACTGAAAAAGTGACTACTGGCCAGCGTTCACACTTAAGGACTGTTGCAACATCTCCATGGTCACATGATCAAAATTTGGATGTTTGTAAATTCGCATGTTTTTATGATGGTTGCAGTGTCCCTGGGTCATGTGATTGTTGCAACCTGCTGCAACAAGCAAAGTCAATGAGGAAACCAGAGTCACTTAACCACCGTAATAACTGCAATGATTCACTTAACAACTGTGGTAAGAAAGGTTATAAACATATGTCTCGCTTAGCAACAGAAATTTGGGGTTCAGTTGTAGTCATCAGTCAAGGAGTTACCTGTATATGCTTGACACTATTTACATTTATTAAGCCTTTTTGTGTAGTTTCCTTAGTGTGAAAAGCATTTTATTCCACATTATCGCAGCAAAACTAGAGATTCGCCATTCCTATCTTCCTGGATTTATGCTATTTGGAAAAAAAGCAGCATCAAGCAATGACCCAGCATGTTGCACATTAGATTTTTTTTTTTAAAGTAGATTACTTTATGCACAAAAATGGAAGGACATTTGGATTCACACAATGGACAAATGGCTGCAGAAGTGGACGGAGTTAGCATTTATGGCTAAACTGGTTGATTAAAGGAAAAAAACACAATTACTTTTGTTTCTACTTGGAAACCGCACCTGGACTTTGTGCTTGAGGTGGAAAAAAAAATGAAACTTCGATTTTGAGCTTTACCAATTAGATAGATTTGTTGTTACAGAAATGCTTAGTTTAAACTAAGATGTAAATGTAAAAAAGTTGATGCTTGATGTTAATGCCTTGTTCTACTGCACTGAAGGGCGTCGGCCATCAACCCCTTTTTTTTGTTTTTTCCTTTTCTACAATTTTCCCTTTTTTCCCTCCCCTATTTTTCCTATTATTTTCTTTTTCCATTTTTTTGTATTTTTATTTGTGTATTTTATTTATTTTCTATATATATAAAAAAGCAGAATACCACTCACACATTATCACAAAATCTCCAGAACCGTAAAGCCTACTAACTTGAAATTTGGCACATATGTTTCTCTTGGCTTCTCGGTGCTCACTAAGAAAGGATTTTTTGAAATGACCATCAGAGCATTAGTATTCCATATATTATTATTAACACGCTCTGATGCTAAAGAGTTCTACTCCCCCTCCCCACCTGAAAAGAAATCTGCTCCAAATGCAAAACACAAGCAGAGGAGAGGAGTTTCAATTTTAGTTTCACAGCACCAAGTTTCACAACTTCATTACTGAACAGTTGAGCTCCGCCACTCTCAGGCTCCATGCTGTCTCCTTCTTGCTCAATACTATTTCAGTTTCCCAAGAGCCCTCAACTCTCTCACACACTGACAGGATGCTAGCCGGAGGAATACCAATGGATGGTGGTAGGCAGAGGCAGAATTTCCCACCCCGCTTATTTTCCTCCCCAAAAACTAAGCCCGATCACATAGTTTCGTAATGAAGCACAGGTATAGAGCTAGTAAACTAATAAAAAGGGGGCGGATGTATATTCCTCCTCCAGGAAAGCACAATGAGGATAGGATATTGAAAATGGGGGTGATATGGCTTTGAGGGTCTGACACTTGAATTATTTGGACAAAACTAGATCTCACCTAGTTCAAAATAAAATTTCTAAAGATGGAGATACAAGGTCAAAAGAACCTGAAAAATCAGGATGCAGGCATCATTTATTTAGACTTTAGAGAGAGCCCAGCATCAGTCTTTGGAATGGCATTCAGTGAATGGTGCATGTATAAGAAAAGAAGTAAGGCCAGTCAGAGCAAAATGTTAAATGTATTTAAAACCAAACTGAATGCAGACAATATGGTAATTCCACACCCATTTAATAATAAAGCTCTTTCATATTAAAGAGTGTGATTTTATTTCTACATTACCCAGAGTCCCTCTGCAAGGGAGATAGGCAGTTCCTAAACATGTGGCCACAATTTGTTACAGGATGTTATTTCATTTATTGAATTTATATGCCGTCCATCTGATTGTCATGTGACTCTGGCAGGAAATGGCAAAGAACGGCCACTAGATATGCTGGATTTGCTTAACATGATTAGCTTAAAGACCCCGTGATTTGCTTAACTATGATGAGTTAGATCATTGTTTCCCAAACTTGGCAACTTTAAGAATCCACACGTCTTAAGGTTGCCAAATTTGAGGAACACTGAATTAGATAACTCAGTGTTAACAGAGTGACCTTGGAGAACTTCTCCATAAAATCCAACCTCCTGCTCAAGCATTCTGGACAAATTGCTGTCCAATTGCTTCTCAAAAATTTCCAGTGTTGGAGCACACACAATTTCTTTTTTTTTTTTTGAACAAATTTTATTAATTTTAAAGACATACAAAACATCAAAGACATAAACACACAAAGACACAAAACATAGAAACATAAAAAACCTCTTTTCTGAAAGTTGCTTAGTCCCGGGTTAAAACTCTTCGTACAGACACAAATTCAAATTCATATTCATTTTGTATACCATTCCATATCTTATTAGCATTTTCAATTTTCTATATAGCTTCTCCTCTCTTTTAAATTTTCTTAATTTTATTTTATTTATCTCATCTCGATTCGAATCATAATATTTATTATTCTTTGTCTGTTCTATTTCCAGCTATCCATTTATCTTTCTTCTTTGAAAAAAACTTCTCCTGTACACTAATTGGAGTATGACACCTTTATCTCTTTCCTCTACATTTATAATACTTAATATAAAATACATAGCTTACATTGGGATTCTGTTTGGTACATTCTAAAATTGTACAATATTATCAATACCAATACAAATCTATTCATTAATATTAATATTCATTTATATCTTAAACACTTAGCACATTACTTTTCAGTTAAATCACATACTTTTATGGGAGCATCTACTTTCCATAGTTATTCCCCCCCCCCAACATCACATATTATAAATCATTATTTCATTAGAATGTTCCCCCTTCTCCTACTTCAAATCTCTCATTTCACAAAAAAATTCACTAGGATAACATAGTATAATCATTAGTATTAACAATCATTTATATCTTAAACATTTTACCCATTTCAGTTAAATATCATGCCTTTATGGGAACACTTATGCTTTCCATAGTTATTCCCCCCCCCCCCACATCACATATCTTAAATCATTGTTTCATTAAAGTATTCCCCTTTTCTTGACAAAAATTTCACTAAATTATACTAAATATTTTATCACATTTTAAATTACATATTGTTTCCAATTTTCTAAGATTATTTATAAGTACAAATGTAAAAATACAATCTTATGTACCTTTCCAGAATCCCTTTTTCAATAAAGTTTACCCATTATCTCTAAAAGACTTTTGTTTCTTTGCATCTTGCTCCCTGCCATTAAGGCTTCTCATCCCTTCCTTTCTCCCTTGCTTATTCTTCTCCTTGTCCTCTTTATCCCCTTGTCTCTCCACCTCCCTTTTATTCTGCTTTCCTCCTTTCTGTTGTTTTCTAACATAATATCCCCTTTTCACCTTATTCTTCTCTTTTTTGGTTGTTTTTCCAAGTCTTAAAGTCTTCTTTTCCTTTTTCTCTTTCTCCTTTCCTTCCCCAACCAAAGTCACTTGTTCATCAAAAATGGCTTCTTCTTTGTCCCAGTCATCCTGTTGCACGTTCAGCTTTACATAAGTACAAACCGCCATTTCTAAAAATTGAAAAAGAGTGCCAAGAGAATCCTTCCCTTCTTGCTTTTCTTTTTCATATTTTTGATATACAAGTTTCAATCCATCCACAAGTGATGCCATTGTAGAGAGAAAAAGTTTTTCCAAACAACCACCCAAGTGCTTTTAATCAGAGATAATTCTCAGAAGTTCCAAAATCACCAAACAATCCAAACAAGCTGTTTCTTTTAATACTTTTTTCTTTCTTCCATTTCTCTTTCTGGGGTTGCTGTTTGATCAAAAAGTTCCAATTAAGATATATCTTTTAGAAGTTTTATTAATATTAAATGGCTCTTTAAAATTCTAGGCAGTCTCCTCCTTGTTTTCAAATTCTGCTCCAATTTTTTTTCCTCTCCCTTCCCACTTACAGCCAAAAGATTTTCCTTTAAATGTTCAGAAATCCATACCTCCAATGCGGGTTTTCCAATTTCTCTTAAAGTTCTATCACTGTCACGTTCGGAAGGAGAGTGAAAAGAAAAAAAAAACTTTTCCTTTAATTTCCATTCGCCACTTGACACATTCTGGAAATGATGTTTCTTTAGTAAGTTTTAAGTTCCAGGGTACTTTCACTGTTACTTTGTCCCGGTCAGCAAAGATCACTTTCATTTCTTCACAGATCCTTCTGCACTTTCTTTTTCCAACTAAGCTCTTCTATGTGGCGGCCATTGCTGACCGCCACTCATCTGTCTTTGGAAAAGGCAGTTTAGCTGGCTAGGGAAGCGAGGTGCAATATCTCTCGACCCTGCCAGACTCCCCCCCCTGTCTTCGCCACCTACTACGGAGGTGGCTTTGGAAAAGGGGGTTTAGCTGGCTAGGGAAGAGAGGTGCAATATCTCTCGACTCTGCCAGACCCCGCCCCTGTCTTCGCCACCTTCTACAGAGGTGGCTCAAGGCACTCGGACAGTGATCACAGGCAGAAACCGCGCACAGTCGCAGATTCCTGCCTGCTCCGAAGCGCTGCAGACCGGAAATCTCAGAGCACACACAACTTCTAAAGAAAAGCTGTTCTACTGTTCTCACTGTCAGAAAACTTCTCCTTAGTTCCAAGTTGCTTCTCTCCTTGATTAGTTCCCACCTGTTGCTTCTTAACTTGCCTTCTGGTGCTTTGGAAAATAGGTTGACCCTCTCTTCGTTGTGGCAGCCCCTCTAATATTGGAAGACTGCTATCATGTCACTCCCGGTTCTTCTTTTCTCTAGACTAGACCTACCCAGTTTGAGCAACTTTTCTTCGTATGTTTTAGTCATAAAAATAGATGTAAATGTAGAGATGCCTTAGATATAATGAATGTATGGCTCATAATTCTCAAGGGGTGAATAGCTCAAAACAAAAAATACATTAACAGAATCAAAGGACGGTAATTAATCGATGGAACAGGTTACCTCCCAGAAGTATGGGTGCTCCATCACTTAAGGTTTTCAAGAAAAGATTGGATAACCATTTGTCCAGGATGGTATAAAGACTCCTGCCTTGGGAAGGAGGTTGGACTTGAAGACCCCGCAAGGTCCCTTCCAACTCCAAGACCTCCAGCTTTTATGTTTCTATGATTTGATGACTGGGATAGCTATGTTCAACATCATAAGAGCCATGGTGATGCAGTGGTTAGAATGTGGTATTGCAGGCTAATTCTGTACACTGCCAGAAGTTTGATCTTGATCAAGGTTAACTCAACTTTCTATCCTTCTGAGATCTTGTAAGTCTAACTGTTGTAAGTTGAGGACTACCTGTAGCACTGTTTAGCTGCTGGTGGATTTCTGAGCTGAATTCCAAAAGCTGGTTATAGCTGACAAAGTTCTAGATGAGGTTCCTGGGTTCTCTGTTCCCTTGAATCTTTAGTTCTTATCTGAATCCTCCCCTTGACCACAGGCAGTGACAACATCTCAGAACTTATGTCCATGATGCAGAATACTTCATCAGAGCCCAAGAGTAAATGATTTAGGTAACATAGAAATCTGATAAGGCGTTTAAAACATTTTAGTTGTGTTTCTGTGAAGGGTGGGCCTAGCCTTTGTGTTAATTCTTATAATTCTTATAAACCTGTAATTACTGGTAGGTGCCATGCCCCTGGTGGAGACTGACTCTGAGGAAGAGAAGAAACAGCCAATAGGGAGTGGAAGTGTGGCTCCAGAGGTGATGGAGGAGGCTGGGGAAGGGCAGAGGCTGGCTGAGCAATCAGAGGAGGATCCAGGCCCATCCCCTCTCCATCCGCAGGGAGGAGAGGATCAGGGAAAAACATGGTCTTCTCAGGAGGAAAAGGCTATGATCCTCCTCCCGGGTTGCAGCTGTGAGCTCTGTATAAGAGTTTGGAACTGCGTGTTCACAGACGCTGGACTCAAATCAGTGCTATCTTTGGATGAGGTTTATCTTTGTTGGCATTCTTCCCATGGATTCTCCCTGGTTATCTTCCTGGAATGTGTGATTAATTATTTTGGTTTGCCTTGGACCTCTAGTCAAAGCTGTTCGTTTTTGGTTTCCTTTTGCTTCATTATCCACTTTTTGAATTTAAACTATGACTAATAAAACAGCAAAGTTAAGTTGAAGGCATTACAAGACCTTGATTCATGTTTTAGTTTTTGTGTTATTTTTGTGACACTACGGGTCATCACAGTAGGCCTTGACTTATGACCACAATTGAGCCCAAAATTTCTGTTGCTAAGGAGACATCTGTTAAGTGAGTTTTTACCCCATTTTTACAAGCTTTCTTGCCACAGCTGTTAAGTGAATCAGAGCTATAATTAAGTTAGAACCAAGGTTGTTCAGTGAATCTTGGCTTTGCTTGTCAAAAGGTCACAAAAGGGGATCATGTGACCCCTGCAGCTGTCATAAATATGACCCAGTTACCAAGCATCTGAATTTTGATCATGTGACTGTTGGGATGCTGCAATGGACATACATGTCAAAAATGGCCATAAGTCACTTTTTTCCAGTGCCGTTGGAACATATATATATTATTATTATTATTATGTGTGATGACCCGGAGTGTAACACAAATGTAACAAAATCCAAAACATAAATAAATGTCCTTTAATGCCTCCAGCTTGCCCCACTGTTCAATAATTCTCAGTTGGAGATAAAACTTATTCAAAAATAGTCTTCAAAAGAAAGCAATCCAGTCTGAACTTAGTGAGCAGATAGAGGTGAAATAAAAAACTAAAGCAAACTACAATGAAGGAAATTCCACAACGGACCAGGATAAGTAATTACCAACTTCAAGGAGATAACAAGGTATAGTCTGTTGGAAGAATGCCAACCAAAATAACTTCAGCCCAAAATAACACACACTTTGCTTCCGGCAGTGCTGTGTTTTAACCGTCTCTCTTATATACTATTCTCCCCAGCTGCAACCAATGAGGATCATGACTGCTTCTTCTCTCGTAAGTTCTCTCGCCAAGTTGTTTCCTTCTCTGTTCCTCCCTGCACGTCCTAGGATGAAGAGGGGATGGTTCTTCCTCTGACTGCCCAGCTGGCCTCTGCCCTTCCCCAGCCTCCTCCACAACCTCTGGAGCCACACCTCCACTCCCTGTCAGCTGTTCCTCCTCTCCCTCAGAGTCTGACTCTAACAAGGGCATGACATGTATGTGTACACACGCTCAAATAGACACAGACCAACAGCCAATACCCTGATCACTTCCAGATTGGCTGCCTTATCCTACAAAACCCCTCTTAAATTCTCAGACCGGTGGTGGTACTCTACCAGTTCAGCCAGGTTCGGCTGTACCTGTAGCGCGGAAGATCAGTGGAGACCGAACCGGTTCTCTATGTGGAGCTGCTGGAGCTGCTGTTGGGCTCATCCGCCCGCCCAGGCTCCCATACTGACCTTTATTCCCTGCTTTTGAAGTGCAGCTGCTTTGCGTGGCACAGATCGCTGCGCATCAGTGGCTGAAGTGACAGTGAGAGTGCAGGATTGCAGGAGGTGTATCGGAAAGCCACTGCGCCTGCGCAAAGGGCGCATTTGGCATATGCGCCCAAAGTGTGTGCATGCACACAAAGCACGCCCACTGAAACGGTGGTAAACTATTTTGAAACCCACCACTGTCTCAGACTACCCCATTCCTTCCGCTCCTTTAGTCTTTCTGTGTTACTACATTATCTTGCTGTGATGCTTCGAGCACCTGCACTGCTCAATTAATTTCTTGGATTCTCGGTTTCTCCCCCTTCTTCTTTTTTAATAAGGAAAAATTAACAAAGTAACATTTGTTGACAGTGTTCACAATGGGTCTACCACGGGGATCTACCCAAGGCCTGTCACATTTGCTATGTTCACTTCTGCAGGTGCTAAATACATACAGGCAGCAACATATGCTACCAATTTTAAATTGCTGTGTGTGCGAGGGGGATGGATTTTTTTTTTTTTAACCTTGTAATTAAAGGATGCTCACAGCTTGAAAAAATAATACAGGTGAAAGCTGCTTGGTGCCCAGAAGTATCTTCTCACTGTGTATGAGCCTGTCTCATTTCTTTCTCTCCCTCTCCCTCTGTTTCTCTCTCTCTCTGTCTCTCCCATTCTCTCTCTCTCCCTCTTTTTTCTCTCCCTCCCTCTCTCCCTTTCTATCCCCCCTCATTCTCCCTCTCTCCCTGTTTTTCTCTCTCTTTTTCTGTCTCTCTCTCTGTGTCTGTCTGTCTCTCCCTCTCCCTCTCTCTCTCCCCCCTCCCTGGTTATTATGTTGAAATAAATAATAATAATGATAAAATGTGATGTGCTCAGATATACATTAGCTTCTTTGATATCATTCTTTCCTACGCTTCCCCTGTCTCTTGTTAAGTTAAGGATTTTGTTTTGTTTTTTCCTCATATCTTATTTTTAATGTTCTCATCTTTGTTGTGCAAAATTGACATCAGGTTTCCAAAACCTGCCCCCACCACAAACACACATATTAGGTAGCCTATACATTTAGGCAGTGGAAAAAAACAAATTAGGCTTACCATAAATACAATCAAATCATTTTGATGTTTATATTTTATATAAGATAGATAGATAGATAGATAGATAGATAGATAGATAGATAGATAGATAGATAGATAGATAATATATGACTCTGGACTGCAATATAATACTGGGGAAGATTAAATGCAAGTTAAAATGTGGCAAATTGTCTTATAAAAACATTTTTGTAAAGATTGCGGGTAAATGAATAGTTCTCTTAGGAAAAGAAATGCAGTATAATTGATTTAGCTTTTAAATTTACAAACAATGGTTACTAAATTGAAGGCTAATTCATTCAAAGGAAAAGAAATAGTAAGGTAGATTTCATATTTAATACCAGAAGAATATTACAGTTAAACCATAAGAATGTTTTCTCTGACATGATTTAGGAGCTTAATTCTATGCAAGTACCCCAACACAGCATCCTAAGTATGCTAATTTTTATGCACTTAGTTTCAAATTATTCCTTGTTCTTAAAAAAAAATATGTAAGGTATCTGCATGATCTCATTACTGTGTTATACAAAGTTCCCTTAATTATTTTTAAAACACAAAATGGGAGACAGAGAGAGAGAGAGGGATATATATAGACGAACACAATATAGAAGCCTGATGATGGCAGTTGAGATTCTGCCGAAACGTTGCTACAACTTTAAAAGCAAAACTATAATGACGTGGAAAAATACCAGAACAAAGCTGAATGCCTTTTGCAACTTGATTTTTTTATTTTTTTTATGTCATGTTTTATGTCTTATATGTTTTTTGTCTGTTGTTAAAATCAATAAAACTTTTACAAAAAAAAAAAAAAGAACAAAGCTGAATACTATATATATGTGTGTGTGTGTGTGTATGTGTGTGTGTTTTCTTAAGTTTTCGCAGGTACTTACATGTATAGTATTCAGCTTTGTTCGGGTATTTTCCCATGTCATTATAGTTGTGCTTTTAAAGTACAACTTTAAAAGCCCAACTATAAGACATGGGAAAATACCCAAACAAAGCTGAATACCATATATATCTTAATAAATGCCTCAGTAGAGATATCTTATGTATTAATTTTCATTGGTAAGCACTGTTAGTTATAACAATGACCAAAAGTTCACTTTTGCTATAGGAAGGCTCCCCTCAAGATCTATACCACCTTACCCTTCAATACACAGAGGCACTTTCTTGAGCTAGGATGCAGTTTAAATGATTGAAACATAAATATAAATAAATAAATAACATCAGAAAATGGACACAGCCTGTGGACTAAATATATGCCTCAAGAAATTTCAGATTTCCAAAGACACTAGAAATCTTCATTTTGCCTACTGCCAATTCACACCAAGATTTGATTGCACTAATAGTGATTGCTCTGTTGTCGGGATGAGTGTCATCTTTGCAACAGATAATTAAAGAACCCATACACATGCACAGACACACACACATACAGAGAGAGAGAGAGAGAGAGAGAGAGATACAGTAGATATAGATATAGAGTAGATTATAGATATACAGTAAAGCAAGATATAGATATATATCTATATCGATTGATTGATATATAGATGTCTACATATGTCTATATCTATATAATTGTATATAGATATACAGATACAGAAATGGAATAGATATAGATATATACAGTAGATAGATACAGATACTGATATAAATATATAGATATATAGATAGAGATGATAGAAATAGATTTAATGTAAGCCATCCAGACATATTGGGTGAGATTGGAAGTGTAGAAATGTGATGATTAAACACATACACACACGTGTGTGTGCATGCATACATGGAGAGAGAGAGAGAGAGAGAGAGAGAGATCTATTTAAGTTTAAGCCCTTATTCAAAATTCATCTTCCAGATAACAAGGACTGGAAAGGTTTTGTAAGGCTAAACTATAATATCATCTGCTATGTTTCAAAGGTTCTGCTTTCAAAAATTAAAAGGGCTATCCTAGAGCGTACCTATTAAAATGAATGCTATTGGTTCAAGACCTCTGCATTGTGAGGGAACACCATCCTTAACCCTTTCCCCATTGTTAAAGTTAAAACCACACAGACGCTTTCAGGATAATCCTTTCGTATTATTATTTTAAACGACAGATTCAAATCTGATTTAAGATGAGATGTTTAAAGCTCCCTGTTTTTACACAGGAGCACATCAGTAAAAAATATTCCTTCATTTGTTCATTCAAACTTAATTCAGCACACTAATGCCAGGGAAAAGTCTAACACCAGCTTTATCCTCTCCAGTACTACAAATTTGCCTGAAATGGGGATTGTTTTCATCAAATTAGCTTCACTTCTTAGCTCATTCGTCCTCAATCCAGCTTCATGAAGCCTTGTAGAAAAAAAGCACTAAAACAGCTGCCATGTATTACTTTTTAAATGTGGAATATAACACATCGATGCCATAATTTACTGCATATCATCATATCCCTATACAGTGTTGCCAGCTTGATACATATGAGGTTCTTTTTGTGTGTTTTTATTTTTATTTTATTTTTACTATTTTAGCTATTTTAATATGTGCACAGAGTAAAATAACAGAAACCCTGTGCTATCATTCACCAGCAAGAAATCCATTTTTTGCAAGAATCCGGGCTCTAAAAAGGGGTTAAAATTGTAGATGCTGTGAACAAACCATCTAATCCTTAAGGCCTGAAGCATTAAGACAGATCTTCTCCTTAGGGTCCATCTCCGTCCATAATCAATTTCTTTCCTTGGAGAGCATTAATTGTTTCTAATGATAGCTTTCTATCAATACACTCTTGATCTTAAAAGGCCTGTACGGCTATTTTCTTTATTCAATCAAATCATCTGTACAATTGTCACCCCCTCCTTTTAGTAAGATAATACCTTTCAAGCTTTGTATTTTAATATAAAAAATAAGAGGTAGCAGGAAATTTTAATGGAAGGGCTACGTTTGAGAAGCAGGATGGTGGCTTCCATTATCCACAATAATGTTTGAAGATTACAAAAACCCCTGTGTTTCAAAAGGTGAAAACTAATCTATCCCTTTCAAATTATTTCCTCGTGCAAAAACTGATCTGATTTTTTTTCTTTAAAAAAGTGGAAGGCTATAGCACTATATTAAATATACAAGTACAAAAAATCATTTTTGAATGCTAAATGGAGAGTTTAAAAAATAATTAGTATGTACAAGAAATAAATATGAATAATTTGAGGAGCAGGCCATCTTAAAACTTTTGAATTCTGTAATGTTTCTTTTCTCTTAGTCCTTAATAATTTAATTAGTGAAATTAAATTATACGTTTTTCCAGCTAGAAAAACTAAATTTCAAAGTATAGGATGATTATTCCCTCAAATATTCATATTTATCACTTGTACATACTAATTACTGTACTTTACATTCTTGATATTGCTCCATCAGATGCCCATAGAGTGAAGTTTCTACAAATATTTAATATCATAGATATTCTATCATTGTGGCCTATTAATATGTTTTATTTTCCCTTACCCTATTTCATTTTCTGGTAGATTTATTTTTGTAAATATTTGGCTGGCTGGCTTTCTTCTTTCTTTCCCCCCATTCCCCTTTTTTTCTGTCCTTTCTTTCCTTCCCTCCTTCCTCCCATTCATCTTTCTTTCTTTCTTTCTTTCTTTCTTTCTTTCTTTCTTTCTTTCTTTCTTTCTTTCTTTCTTTCTTTCTTTTTTCTTTCTGTTTCTTTCTTTCTTTCTTTCTTTCTTTCTTTCTTTCTTTCTTTCTTTCTTTCTTTCTTTCTTTCTTTCTCATTTTGTTTTCATTCAAATACAAGATTCCTAACCTTCCCTCATTCATTGGCTTAATCTATTAATTTTGCATGCTGCACAGTACAATTGACAGTCTTTTTCTGAATACACAGACATACTGATACTGACACACACACACACACACACAGAGGCCCTCTTGAATCCTCCCCTTGATTATTTATTGCATTTAGCATGCAGTGTCTGCTGAGTATTATGATTAAACAGTGAAATTTCTAAAATCTATAAATGAAGCTCTGCAACTAGAAAAAAATAAGTACTCACTTTCTTATCTAAACCTTTAAATCCATCCTTCTTTTGAAAATCTCTCCCTCTCACTTTCGCACATATACACACACAGAGAGAGAAGGGGGGGATTTCGTGAACACTCTTGTAAAGGGCACTTCTTACAGTTCAGAGGAAATAACCTTTAGCTCCAAAACAATTGTATAAATTTCACTTTCGTGGCTACGCAAGGTAAAATTACATCCCATTGGATAAGACAGCATAAAAGTGGCCCTTCCTGTTTATTGATTGCAAGCTTGCATTAACTGATGGAAGGTATTTATGCAAGGAATAAGGGAGCAAAGGGAGTAGCAAAGACAGCTTGAGGCATCAAAAAAAAAAAAACTCAGCTTGAGTTATCAAAAAAAAAAAAAAAAACCAAAAAGGGAGGGGGAGGTGCAGTTAACAACCCTGATAAGAGATGAAAATTGTGAGTAAGGCACATTGAGTTTATTCAGAGCTCCGATAAGCTCCTATTTGCTCTCCTACATAATGCTCTTGCTGTATTTATAAATCATCGTTTAATTATGCTGGCAAGTGGTAATTGTCAAATAAAGCTCAGATAGGCATAAGCCTTCAGGCTGTACATGACAGAAAAATATCTGTTAAAGCTGGCTGATTCACACACTATTAGGAAACCATGGCCCCCACCTCTCTCTCTCTTCCCTCTCTCTCCTTTCTCTCTCTCCTCTCTTGTCCCTCTCTTTTTTCTTTCTCTCTTCTTTCTCTCCTCTCTTCTTTCTATCTCCTCTCTCTCACCTTTCTCTCTCTTCTCTCTCCTTTTTCTCTTCTCTCTCCTCTCTCTTCTTTCTCTCCTTTCTCTCCTCTCTCCTTTCTCTCTCTCTCTCTCTCTCTCTCTCTAATTCTTCCCAACAAATTACATAAAGAAAATATTTTTGCATTTTATAGGCATTCTGAAGAATATTCACATTACACCATAAAGGAACAGTTATTTCTTTGTCTACTGAAATCACCCTACTACTCAAATCAATGTCTGATTAAGATGTCCTGTTTTTGTTTCAACTGAAGAATGAAAAATATTGAGGATTTTGAGCATGTTGTGCCTTAAAATTTAGGCTAAAGGTTCTTTTTTATTGAGCAAATCAAGATCTTGGGAACTATATAACAATGTATATGTGATATAAAGTAACAGTAAAAAAAAAAAAGTAACATGCTGTTCAGAACAATTTCTTTTTTTAAAAAAATCTCTCATCGCTTATATTCAATTATAGTAAAACCAGCAAACCTCCCAGTGTTACATACTCGATTTTGTCCTTAGGGTTTCAAAATTGAGTTAGAAAATCAAGGAATATACGAAATCCCTTGCACTGCCTGCCCCTCCACATACATTGGACAAACTAACAGAAGAATAAGTGCACGCATTGAAGAACATAAGAACTCAATCAAAAAGGAAGAACCGACCTCTTCCCTGGTCCAACACCTCAAAGCCATAGGACATGAAATTGACTTTAAAAATACAGAACTATCGCCAAAACCGAACACTTCAGCAGCAGGATAATCAGAGAAGCCATAGAGATAGAATAACGCCCACACAGCATGAATAAACGAGATGATACCTCCCGCCTACCAGCCATTTGGAAACCCACCCTCATGAACAGACGAGTACCTAACATGAAGAATGACACCAGACCCACACCCCTGAGAGCCACACAAGATGCCACCACCACACTTCCACGTAGAAAGCAGACTCACACCCACACAGAAGATGAGACACGACCACGGACCAGAAGCCGCACTGCAGCTGCATCACTACCCACTTCAAACTCCTCTGAACCATACATGAAGCGAACTGACCCCCACCATGAAGATGCAGCACAACCACGAACTCGAAGCCAAACAGCAAGATCACAGCTCACCAGCTCAAATCCCGCAGCAACTAAGACTAACCAGAGCACAACCAAGCCCCCACCTGAACAGAACACGCCTCCAGCCAATCAGAACACAGCCAACCCCCCAACCAATCAGAACACAGCCAAAGCCCCAACCAATGAGAACACACCCACACCCAATCAGAACACAGCCAAGCCCCCACCCAATCAAGTCACACCCCCACTAGCAGTTAAAAGGAAGAAGCAGCTGCAAGCTCACATCACTCTGAGAAGCACAAAGCTGAAGACCAAGCCTGAAGATAATGAATGAGACTTCATCGAAACTTTGCCTAGATACTTCCAATCTTATGCGGGAGAAAACCTGAATAACCAAAGATCCACATACAAATACCTGCGAGAACCTCAGAAAACATATGTATGTATGTATGTATGTATGTATGTATGTATGTATGTATGTATATATATATGCAACTTTTACCCAAAATCAGGCAAAGCAGATTGAGTTGCTTGCAGAATCATAGATTCACACATGGATCTACTTTTCTGCAATCTGCTGCCTGAGTCTGTACTGAAAAATAGAAGCTTCAGTCCTAAGGAAGGTTCGACTCCTAAGGAAGGTTCGACTCTGCTCTCAAGCCACTTCTCCCCCACCCCTCAATTTCCTGAATACCACCCCTGACTGGGTCTCAGGGAAGCCTCCTGGGCGAAGGCAAAGCAGTACAGCGATTTAGATTAGCTAGAAAACAGAAATCTACAAATATATATATATATTTGTTTTCTTAAGTTTTCGCGGGTACTTACATGTCTGGCATTCAGCTTTGTTCAGGTATTTTCCCATGTCATAATAGTGGTGCTTTTAAAGTTGTAGCAACGTTTCAGCAGAATCTCATCTGCCATCATCAGGCCTCTGTATAGTATAGTGTATAGTGTTCGTCGTTTCTGTTTTAAATTTGGTGCTAGCCTACTGCTGTGCCAGAATGTTTTTTTTGATAACTATTATAGGTAGATATACTCCATGTACTGAATTAAGGAGAAAAATAAATCAGTGAGTGCTCTAATATAGTAGTAGAAGAGCACCCAACTTTTGCTTAAACTTCACCTTTTCAAATTGGTAAAAAAGGTTCTCAAAATTGGTAAAAAGCAGCAGAAATGTTTATTTCAATTACATAACATCACAGAGCTTACTTCTAAATAAACACAGAAGGATTTGCAACATAAATGAAGCAAGTTACAGTAGTTATAGCTTTTACAGTAAAATATAACTTTTCCCAACAGGACCAGGATCAAAGAGACTGAGATGGTGGCTGTGACTGAATAATCATCATCCCCATTTTGGAGACATCAAGATGGTGGTCAGGATTACATCGTCATAGTCAGCATCTTGACTTTTTTTTAACTTCCTAAAACGGCCCCTCTTTTCTAAAGAGGCTATCAAGAGAAATGAGTGTTTCTCCCTAACATGGTTTGCACAATTTGAGTTGTCAAGCAAACAAGGCCATAGCAAATTCAATTTGTACATGTTCTCCTTGATCTCTTCCTGATAAGGTCCAAAAAGGTGCCAAGAAAAGCAAAAATCAAAACAAAAGTAACTAGGCTCCTGAGAAGCTGCTATCCCTTGAAAAAACAATACAGGAATCAAAGGGTTATTTTCACAATAAATAAATGTATTGAGCATATAATGGCTTCTAGTATAATGGGCAACTATTTTCAGCTTGGACAAACTCACATTTTGACTTTCTTGATTGTAGTGCAGATGAATTTCCCCGATTTTACTTCCTCTTGTGTTTTTTTTAGGCTATTTTAATATGTTTGTATTACTTCTTTTACTGGAGAGAATTTTCTCCTGCTTGAACAGGGGTTTGGATGAGAAGAGCTCCAAGGTCCCTTCTAACTCCCTTATTCTGTACATGGTCCTTTATAGTGCTTATCTGGAAGTGTCTGGAAATCAATATTTTATTCATAATGTTTTCCTGAAGGGTTACATTCTAAACCTGGGATGTCCGACTTTGATAACTTTAATATTTATGGACTTCAACTCTCAGAATTCCACAGTCAGCCAGTCCACAACTCTTAAAGGTGCCAAGGTTGGACGCTCCTGTTCTAAACTAACAAATATTTTTCCAAGAGTTCATAACAAGGTGGTAGCATCATTCAAAGGTTTAAGGTCCATACTTCCCAATCACTGTTTTTCTATTATTATTTTTTCAGGTGACCTTGTTGATCTTGAAAAAGCCAAAGTTGGCCTTGGTTAGTGTTTGAATGAATGTCCCACAAAAATCCTGATGAGTCTGGAATATAAATAAATCCTAGAAGAAGACCATAAGTCATTTTAATACTGGCCAGGAACACAAACAAGCCCACAGAGCTTTTATCTTTATCAAACTTATTAAGAATCAGGATTGATAATTCTATTTTGACTTATTGTTGTGGAGGGAATAAAAAGAAGGGAGACGTGGATGTAAATCCCCTTGAACTATCAAAAAAAAGGAGGGGTAAGAAGGAGATGCAATAAATTAAATTACACCTTAAATTCCAGATAATATAATTTATTGTTCAAACCTATACACATGGATCTAGTCAACTAATAATCAGCATTAAATTGGTGCTAGATAAGAATTTAACGGAATTCAAGAGGGGTTGGACTTGGACTGCTTGTGGAAATGTAACCACTCCCAGGTGAGTCATTTCTTGACTCTGCCCCCAGGCCCTGTCTATCCTTCTCTTGCAGAATGCAACTCTTCATTTGTATATTCTTCTGGCAAGGACATCTAAAATGCCACTTCTAAAGCACAATGGGCTTTGTTACCATTCCAAATGTTTATGTTGTGGATCATAACAATAATATTCCAAGCTGCCAGCCAAGAGCTAATGTACCTTCCACACATGTTAAAAATCATTGAAACTTCCGTTCATACATCTTTGCTTTGAAACTCATAAAAAGATCCATTCTTGTACCTGTAGATGGGGGAGAAGGAGTGAGAGAGAGACACAGAGAGAGAGAGAAGAGAAAGAGATTCCTCTCTGTATTACAATCAGAGGTGGTCAATCAAAGGAGTAGTTGAGGACGGAATGGGACAACTCGCCACAATCAACTTGCAATGGCCAACTCATCACAGCCAACACTCTTGCGGGACAATTCAACAATACAATTTAATTATGTTAAATAATTTTAAAAATATTTTATTCTTTGTCATTCACATTTCATTTTGTTCCTCCTTTGGCATTCTTCCTTTAATGATTCTATTCCACTATTTCGTCAATATCAGTGAAACTCTTGCCCCTGTGGAGAGTTGGCCATGGTGAGTTATCCTGCAGTGAATTTGCCGTGGCGATTTATCGTAGACCGTTTTTCACTTACTTTAATTATTAAATTAAATTGGAAAACACCTCTCTCTCTCCTTGACTTGCCCTTTCAGTGAGTTCACAGTGATTGAAATGTTACTGTTCCTATCCTTGCCCCAGTTGAGTTATATGGAAACCTTGGCAATTTAGAGACAGTTTATTGGGGAAAAACTCTTGGATGTTTATAAATCCAAGGCCTGTTTATTTATTTAAACAAAATTAAAGCACTACATGTCACAAAACAATTTAGCCAATAAATTAGCACTGAATTTAGTTGTATCAGAAGCAGGATATTCCCTTTGTTTGACTCTTGTGCAAGAAATAACATAGCTATTATTTCATTATTGTGGCTCATGATTTGTATGATTTCTTGATTGTTTTTCCCCAGTCTGATACCCTCTAGAATTTCTAGAAATTCCAGGAATGAGGAATTTCAAAAGAATCTAGAAGTCACCAAAGATTTTAAAACTGGATATGTAACTATTTGGGGGCTGCAGATCAGTGTGACATTCCAAAAGATAAATAAGGACAGGACCAACCCAGATAAAGCCATGACCATAACAAATGCAAATCAAATTAATATATGATTGCAATGTAATAATAAAAACTGGGTTTTTTGAGAATGACTTGATCCGTTTTCATCTGTGTTGAAAAAGCATGCATCTGATTTCACTTGGCTTGACTAGAAAAGAGGTCACTAAACTGGTTTTTTCCCCCCCTTTTATTTTTTCTTTTTTTCTCTCTTCCCTTCACATGGTTTAGCACTTTCTGGTACATCCCTGAACTTTTGAGCTGCAATTCCATTAGGACTTATCATTTCTGCTTCACTAGTCCTGGAGAATATATATCCCAAATTCAGATCTGAGAGAAGCCTAACCATTGAGTTATTACGAACAATGGGCCTACTCTAAAGGAAGACTTCATCAGGATTAGTGTTTTTTGATGAGGTAATCAAATATGCAGTTTCAGCCCCAATGCTGCCATGCTTGGCAAAATGATCTTGGTGGGAGGTAGACTTTAACCTTTGCTACAGGAAATGGACAATGACAGATCACCCACATTGTACATTAGCACATATCTTTAATTGCTGCCAGAGAAAGAAGCCAAATTCTGCCACAACAGATCTTTCCAATGTATTTGTGCGAAGCGTGGTTTGGGCAAGGATAAAGGAAAACAAATCCCACTTTTCTTGGCCTGTTCCTAATTACGTAACTGTTTTGCTTTTAAAAAGTGTTGTGACAACAACTGTCCCTTTCACTTGTCATAAAATAATTTGAATACCCAGTCCCAATTCACATTCTCTCGTTCGGCTAATGAATACCTTCATCATTTTACTGAGTTTTTACAGCGCCTACCCCAAACATGTTCCAAAATGCATTGAAAATGTTTAGCACTTTAAAATTGCCCTTTAGTTATACAATCAAATAACATGCTAATGTTATTTGATTGTATAACTTGACGGGTATATGTTTTTTAAGATGGACTGTTATAGCTCTAGAGAGATAAGAAAAGAAATGGAATAGGGGAGAACACATTAAAATGTGAAGGCAACTGCAAATTCTGTTTTTAAAAGCAGGTGGGTAAAAATAGCTTTTAGAAAAAGTAAACAAGGGGTGTTTTTTTATGCACACAATAAAATATGCTAACCTTAGATCCAGCCATAGAGAGCACCACTGACTTTTTATAATTGGATTATATAAGATAGTTACATTTGCATGTTGGAGACAGCAAATGGAACTGAATTGTTGCATATTTATTACTGATTTACTGTCAACTGGAAACACCCCCACCCCCCACCATACACACACTACAATTAACCCCATTATTGCCAGCTGAGCTTTTAGCAGGGCCATTTCAGCTAAATATAGCTAAACTTACAGACTTTCATATCGTGTAAACAAAACATGTCCATAGACATGAGGTGTGTTATGGACTAAGCCAACGCAGCGATACAACCCTAAACAGCTTTACTTTACAGCAGGCTTGTAATCCTGCACTTATCACTGGCCCGCGAATAGCGAGTCGTGATTGGTCGTTTTCAGCCAGTCTGATTGGCTGTTAAACGGGCCCCTCTTATTGGATGCTTGTGAAAGCGGTAAACTCAAATCATTGGTTGTTTTGACAGCAGCCAGCTCTATAAAAGAGCTGCTGCTGCCCGAGTATTTGCTCTGTTCTTATTTTACAATAAAGAGTTGAAGTCACCATTCAATGTCTTGTCTCTGTTCCTTGCGCCCATGCCCAGGACATAACAAGGTGTACAGTAGAGGTGTTTTGAAACTGTTACTGAACTTAATATAAATGCATTTAATTCTATTTTTTAAAAAATTCTAAGTGTAAATAATGTTCATTATTAAGATATTCGTGAAATGAATTTTAAAGGCCAGTATTAGAAATTGTGTAAACCCTTACTAACCACATTAAGAAAAACTGAAGAGAAACTTCTCTCAAATTTTAAATGGCACAGTCTTTAAGGATGCAGAAACACAACAATTTCCTGTTGTTTATTTTAATCTTAGGAGTTTTTATTCAACTTTTAAAAATCAAAAATAAATTCGTTACAAAACAATGACAGAAACAAACAGAAAATTAACCAATTGAAAAAGGTCTAGAAAAAAAATTAGCCTACTCCAAAGAAGAAATATAGAGCAGCCCCAAATACTAATAAAATACTTTTTGTTCTTTTGTCCTTTTTAAAATATTTTGACATTTTATATTTTAACCTTCCTTTAAATAAACTAAAAAAGATTCAAAAAATAAAATAAAAAATAATACCAATCCTGAATTAAATCTATACTCAAGTTCTCCATCTCTTGGGCATTTCTAAATCTTCATGCCCCTGGAACATCTACTAATTTTTTTTAGCTTCCCTGTGTTGAATAACGCAGCGTCCATGGAATTCTATTCACATTTGAACACAAATGTATATTTTTTGTTCAGTTTGGACACCTGCTAAAGTAGATTTTGATCACTCAGAAGTTTACATTTGTGTTTGAGTTGCAGGGCAAACAGAAACTTGGTGAAATCATCCTCTTTTAGCCCAAGGGACACAGCGAGCAAGAATGTGTTGCAAATTAACCACCTCTCAATGTGCTGAGCATTTTAGGAGCTGTGTTTCTAACACATGTGACACAGTGTGAGGAAAGCTGTGATACTGTTAGCCCCACTAGGTAGATCAGACCAGGAAATCAACTCTACAGGGTGGCTAAAACGACTTTTACTGAGATTGCCTGTGATAACAGTAGCCTGCAAATCTGATTGTACTGTAGCTCCTCTCCTTCTTATACTCAGTGTACTAAGTGGGAGATGTCTGCCTAAGATATTTCTGAATGTTAACTCATAGCTCTGAACTTAAATGTTTACATTCATCTTGCCTATTGTAGGTAACTGTCTTTGTATATTTCGGTTAATATTGTCTTTCTTACCCTTCTACAAATACTCCATTGATTCAGGAAACCCCAAACACCGTATGATTTATAGAGAATATCTGTACAGAGCAAAGACATTTCTGAATAAGCCAGATACTGAGCGGGTGCCTAAAATAACTCTAATGACTTTCCATAAAGATGGCATTACTTCCAAAAAGTTCCTCCAACAGAAGATGTAACCCTAGCCTCTTTTTGCACAAGAGCCAAAGCAATGGTTAAGAAGAACATGTGATGGCTTACAGAATAAGTAGATGGAAAGAAATAAATGAAAAATTGCCGCCAGCCTAGATTCAAGATTCCGGTCTATTAATAGTAGGTTCTAGTGAGCTTATAAAGTCACATTACTTTTAGAGGTTGGGATCTGAGATGTATCATTCAAATTCCTAGTATGATTTGATTGTTGATTGTACCCTATGTCTATCATTAAGTGTTGCATGTATGATTCTTGATTCTTAACGAACGTATCTTTTCTTTATACTGAGAGTATTTACACCAAGACAAATTCCTTGTGTGTCCAATCACACTTGACCAATAAAGTATTCTATTCTATTCTATTCTATTCTATTCTATTCTATTCTATTCTATTCTATTCTATTCTATTCTATTCTATTCTAAGCTTGAGATAACTGAAGGAAACTTCAAATGAGCAGAGAGATTCCACAGGAGAGCAAACAAAGTCAACATGGCAACATGGCAGTTGCAAATGCATGACTGAAGCCTGGTGCAGGTAAGACATTGCTTTGATTGATTGACTGATTGATTGATGACATTTATATAGCTGCCCATTTCACAATAAAGTGATTTGGCCACATAATGAGAAGGAAGGACTCACTGAATAAGAGTCCAATGCTGGGAACAATTGAGGGCAAAAGAACAAGGGGACGACAGAAAATGAGTCATTGAAGTAGTTGGCGTGAGCCTAAATGAACTCCGGAGGATGGTAGAGGGCAGGAAGGCCTGGAGGAACATTGTCCATTGGGTTGCGATGGGGTCAGACATGATTTCACAACTAACAACAAAGTACCTTACAATATAAAAACAGTCATAAATATCCAGATGTTAAAAAAATACAATTAAAAGACATCAACAATATTATTAAAATCAAGATAACGGAGCGAAATGATGCTATAAACAATGCAGCTTTGTCACCAAATGGGATTTCCTTGGATTTCCCAACCCAACTGAGAGAGCCATGTTTTAAGGGACTTCCAGAAGGATATCAAGGATGGGACAATCTCACCTTGGGTGGGGATGTTGTTCCATAGAGTGGATGCCATGGCAGAAAGGGCAGGTCTCCTGGGTCCTCCCCCCGATGAAACTCTTTCACAGTTGGGACCCACAGCTTATCTCTTTTGCCAAACTAAATGGGACCAGGTAGAGGCAGATACTGCAGATAATCCAACCCCATGCTATGAAGGGCTTTATAGATCAGGAGCTTGGGTTGGATCTGGAACCATACTAGCAACCAATGCAACCCACAGAGCGGAGATGTAACAGGTGTTATTCTAGGAACATGCATACAGAAACTGCTTGTATTGTGCACTAATTTCTGGATAGTCTTCAAGGGTAGCTGTCAGCCTTCCTGGATAGACCAGACAGGAACCACCACCAGATGAGCTTATTTTACTTTATCATAAGGCTGCATTAACAAAATCTTGCAAGCAGTGGTGCGATTCAACTGGTATAACAAATGGTTCGGTGATCACACGCACTTTGCTTGTGTGCACACTATTTTAAAAAACACATTTTCAGCTATAATACTTACATTCTAATGCAGGCCAGTGAGTAAAAACAGCTGAGGCGCAGCAAAACTGCTTTGCCACATGAATCAACTGTGCTCCAAAACAAGGAAATAAAGCACAGGAGCGGGGCCAAATGATCACTGGAATGACCGGTTCACCTGAACCAGTTCGAACCGGTAGAATCCCAACCCTGCTTGCAAGTCTGAAAATACAAATCTTCCACTGTCTGTTTTTACAGCCTGATAAGTGACAGAAGATCCTTTCAGAATTTCTTTCTCTGCTCTTTATGCAATTCTGGGTTCCCCCTATATTTGATTGTTCTCTAAGCAGCATCTCCCCACTTCCTAGGTGATTATTGCAGGCATTCAAGAGGTGACCAAAGCAGGAGTGACTGTGAGGATAGCTTCGTAAACTAGGAATGATTGCAACTAGGAGTAGGCTATGATTATGCAATCATAGCTGCATCTTTATTTTTATTTTTTTGAAGAAGCCCCTGGATCAGGAACAAAACATTTCGACATTTTCTGCAGAAATGCATGTTATTTTCTTATGGCATGCTTCATAATAAAGTTTAGATGGTGAACCCAGAAGAGTTGTGTAGGAAGAGAGTGCCAAAATCCAGAGAGCAATGTAATTTTAATGGACCCTCTCTCTTTGATTAGAACATTAAAATGTGCTGCTGTTTAATATTTTATTTATTTATTGTTCTTCTATGGCAGCACTGCCCCATCCCAAAAAAGAAAAATATAGACTTGACCCCCAAATAGGTGTCCAACCTAGTGAGACTAGTGGACATCTTTCCAATTTTGAAAGAATGCCATGGACATTATCACCCAATGATTGCCATGGGAGGGGAAATGCCAACAAAACTCAACAAATATGAAAGAGGTCCTTGTTGCTCTCTGAGCTTGCTGGTTTTCTTGAAGATGTTTCATTACCAAACTATGTAACGTCATCATTGCTAGGACAAACCCCATTCACTTCAAATACTGATGATGTTACTCATAGTTCAACCCTGAGCTATAAATATTCTCCTATTTTAAAGAGACAAAATGATGAAGTTTAGAAAGACTTCCGATGCACTACATTCTCAGGCAAGGTACATCCTGATCAAAATTCAGACAACATATCTAAATCAAAATAAACAAGGTTGCACAGAAACAACCACACAAGAAGCCAGAAAAATACACAAATAACAAATGAACAAACGCCTTACATGCCTCCTAGGACACTCAGCATAAATTTCATCTTATGTTTCTCTTTTTTTCTACCACTGTTAAGCAAGAGAAGGGGTATATGTTTCGTATAGGTTTAATGTTTATTTTTATGTTTATGTGTATTTTGTTTAATATTAATTTTAATGTTTGTATTTATGTCAATAGTTTAGTGTTTTATATTATTCTTATCTTGAATTAAGACACCTAGTTACGTCTATACAAGCTGGGCAGCATAAACAGTAAATTTAAATATGTCCATATTTTGTATCACCAATCATATATATGTGCAGCTTATTGGTAGTAAGGCTTCATTAGCACAGCTGCAACACAGCAATATATTGGTTTTTTTAATTGATGTGACTGGGTAGGTCTGTACTGATGAGACAGCAGGATTGGTCAAATAATTGAACAACTGCAAACTCTGTATGTGTATGTGCGCTTGTGTATAGAAATATATGCACATGCTTGTTTAACTGTTTGAAATTTAACTTAATTAAAAAAATTAAAATGTAACAATATTATTGAATAGAAATCAGTACATATTATAAGCAACCGAAACATCTTTACTTCTTTCCCCTTACGGTCTAATTCTACAGTTTTTCCCCCTTCATATATCTTTAGTTTTTTAAAAAAGGATTAATTATTTTCATTTTTCAAATGTGACATTCAGGAAAGAGACCTAAATATAGTAAGTTTTGATACGTTTATTTCTTTCTTTCTCTCTCATCTTTTTACTGCATGTATTTGGAGAGGAGGGGATATTCATTTAATTTTCTTCTCTTTTTTTGGTGGGTGGGACATTAACACAAAATGAAGAAATAACAATGATGGGTAGAAGATCTAAAATAGGGGTGTCAAACTCAAGGCCCGGGGGGCAGGATACAGCCCATGGGGTGCTTAGGACCGGCCTGCCCTGCCTCTGCCAGTGAAAATGGAGCTCGCGAGGGCTGTGCATGGCCCTCCCTATCTCCATTTTTGCTGGCGGGAGGCCATCCCAGCCCAAAACAGAGATTGGAAGCCCATTTTCACTGGCAGAGCACTCAGGTGACCACAGGCACACACCCCCAACATGAGTGATGTCATGCTGGCCACGTCCCCCCGGCCACACACACACACACACATACACCGAGCTCAAACACAGCCCTGATGCGGCCCTCAATGAAATTGAGTTTGACACCCCGATCTAAAATATCTAAACATAAAACTTTGTAGGCCTTCTATGGCAACCATCTTCCCTTAGTCAATAGGTAGTCCTTCTCAATACATGGGGTTGAAAATTTGGGCCAAGTCAGTTGCCTAATTCTATTCAAAGAGAGGAGTTAATCTTTCCGCAGGCCAAACAGAAGTTCTCCTCTTGCTGAGGAGCATTTCCTAATTCAGGCAAAGAACCCATCCCAAAGCCCCAAGGCAGACACTAAAGCATATGTACAGGTATCCCTCGACTTACAACCAGTGGTGGTGTTCAATTCTTTTTACTACCGGTTCTGTGGGCATGGCTTGGCGGGCATGGTGTGGCTTGGCGGTATGGCAGGGGAAGGATAGACTGTAAAATCCCATTCCCTCCCCAACCCACTAACCTGCTTTCCAGCTCCATTCTCCTGTGCAGGGCAATAAAAGAAAACCCAGCCAATCAGCTGGGACTCGGGAGGTGGAGAATAGTTGGGGGCAGGGCCAGTCAGAGGTGGTACTTGACAGTTCTCTGAACTACTCAAAATTTCTGCTACCGGTTCTCCGGAACTGGTCAGAACCGGCTGAATACCACCTCTGCTTACAACCATTTATTTTGTAGCCCTGTTCAACATTACAATTCTACTTGCAGCATCCCCACAGTTGAGTGATCAAGATTTGGGTGCTTGGCAACCTGCATGTATTTATGACAGTTTATAGCACCCTGGTCATCATTTGGGACCTTCCCAGCCAGCTTCTGCAAGCAAAGTCAAAGAGAGAAGTCAGATTTGCTTAATGACTTCGTATATGATTCATTTAACAACTGCAGTGTTTTGCTTAATAGCTTTGGCCACAAAGGTTATAAAATCAGGTGCTATTCATTTAATGACTGTCTTGCTTAGCAGTGGAAATTCTGGCCCAAGGTCTGTACAAGATGAGGTCTACCTGTACAACAGCCCCAGGTTGCATCCTTTCCATATATCTTCCTAGAGGGGTAAAGATGGGGGGGGGAATAAATATATCAATTGGGTTTTCTTTCTATCTCAAGCAGCACTCAGTGCACCAAATAACAAGGGGAGCATGGAGGTGGAGAGGGAAGACTGCAAGATGATGCCTGTTGTGTAGCTTTTCAGCGACACTTTGCCAAAGACACAAAGGTCAGCATCTCCCTTGCATGCTGAATTTTGGGATTGCATAGGACAAAGAAAATTACCAGCATCTGGTATTTACCTGGAAGTGGCCTGCAACAAATACAGAACCAAAGCAAAGATCAACAAAAAAAACCCCACAAATTTACACCCCGTGTCTGCTTCTGGGAGGAGGGATCCTCAGGCCATCCTAAAAATGTTCAGAGGGAAACGTATCTTTTGGCTAGACAAAGAGAGACTCTGTGAACAGGATTCTGTGTTGATCGCACAGTGCAGGAAAAATTGGAGCTGCAATCCAATTTTTTCTAATTTTGCAGCTGATAAACATTTCATTTTCCATGCCTTACAGGGATGTGGGAGAACAATTTCTGAAACTAGCTTTTAATTTTCAAACTGGGTACATCAAAGCTAAGTGCTTTAAAACCAGTCTCAGCCCTGACCCAAATTCAGATGACACACAAACCCTAATTCTGAAATGGTTTACATGTTATGTAGATTTAGGTCTTTGTTAAAGTTTACAATCTTTAAAGCAAACTTCTATGTATTTATTTTTGTTTATTTTATTTGTCAGGCAAGTATTAGATCACAGGTATAAGTATAAACATGATTATGAATACATGAAATGGATAAGAATAAAAAGGAACATTAGGACAGGCGTGGTAGGCATGTTGGTGCGCTTATGCACGCCCCTTACAGACCTCTTAGGAAAGGGGTGAGGTCCACAGTAGACAGTCTAAGACTGTCAGGGGTTTACTGGGGGTTAACCAAAACGGTTACGTTTTGGGGGTTTGGCTTGGGGAAGAAATCACTGAGTCAGGCAGTATATTCTAACAGGTAATGAGGTACCACAGTATATTAACATTTCATATCTTGATAGCTTGAGGCAAAAGACTTATAATTTAAGAAATCAAACATGAATTTGATAATCATTCTCTTCTCTCTTTGTGTGTGTGTGTGTGTGTGTGTGTGTGTAGAAACGACTAGCACGTATGTACAAGGGGAACTTTTACTTTTACTATACACACACACAGAGAGAGAAGAGAGAGAGAGGGAGGGAGGGAGAGAGAGAGAGATGGAGAGGGAGAGAGGCAGGCAAACACAGATATACACAGACATAAATACATACTAAGGTTCCTTATATCTATGATAAAGCATTATTGTTGTAGAGCGGCGGAATAACCTGAGGCGAACACGGAGTGAACTTCAGCTTTTACTTTATTGTAACAATAAAGGGTTGCCGTGGCTGCTGCGCTAACAAGGCAGCCAGCTGGCGGACAACAGCTGATGCCATTTGACAGCTCCCTTTTATAGCCGGCTGTCAAACGGCATCAGCCAATAGGAACGGTCCGTGTTCCCGCTGGAAACACGGACCGGAGTGAAGACTTCAGCTCAGTCTTTTCCAAACACGACACTCCTTTCCCTCAGAACGGAGCATGTGTAGTCCTTCGGATAACTCGGGCGCTTGCGCAGGTGGCCAGATCTTCTAGGTTCTGACGAAGCTGCTGCTGGAAGGAACTCTTCTGCTTGTTGGGCAACTTCTGGTGCCGATGAAACTGGCGTCTCGGCTTCAGGCGTCTCTGGGCGAGGGACAGATGGCTGCTCAGGTAGGCTTGCATTCCTGTCAGATGCGTGGGAAGTTTCTTCGGGTGCTGGCGGTTTCTCTGTTGCAGGAACATCTTGAGGGCCATCTGCAGATGAACTCCAATGCCTTCTAAGTTGATCGATATGGCGGCACCAGATGCACCTGTCTTGCAGCTGGACCCTGTAAGAGTTAGGACCAGTTACCGCCACAATCTGCCCAGGCATCCACAAAGGGTGTCCCGCATAATTCCGGGCATAGACCTGGTCATTTTCAGTGAACTCCCTTGCCTGGCTATTTGATCCTAGGAGCGTGACTGGGGCATAATATGGATGGTCTGTCTAAAGTAGTCCTCAGACATCTACCCATGAGAAGTTCAGCCGGGGACCTATTAGTGGTGGCCCAGGGAGTCATGTGCTGGGTTAAAAGATACTTAGCAAGCCTAGAGTGCCAATCTATGAGCCCAAGCCTTTCCAGGACCTCCTTAGCAGATCTGATTGCTCTTTCAGCCAGGCCATTACTGGCAGGATGGAAAGGAGCTGTAAATGTGTGCCTGATTCCCAGGTTAGCTAGGAAGACCTCAAACTCACAGGAAGCAAACTGGGGCCGTTATCAGACACGATAGTGTCAGGGAGACCATGGGTAGCGAATATCCTCGATAGAGCCTTAGTGACGGCTTCTGATATTGTGGTGGTCATCAAGGTCAGCTCTACCAATTTAGAAAAAGGATCAACCATCACCAGGAATGTACGCCCGTGAAAGGGGCCAGCCAGATCAATATGCACCCGGGACCAAGGGGTCCCAGAATCTTCCCACCTGCCAGGAGTGGATGTGGGTGGACCAGGTCTAGTAACTTGGCATGGCTGACAAGCATTCACCCAACTTGTAATCTGAGCATCCATGCCCGGCCACCATACATAACTGTGAGCTAGGGCTTTCATTCTCACAATTCTCGGATGCCCTTTATGCAGGACCTTTAAAACTGAGGCTTGCAACTTGGAAGGGATAACTACCCTAGTTCCCCAAAGGAAACAGCCTTGCAAAGAAGACAGTTCTTGCTGGCAAGTTTTGAAAGGCACGAATTTGGGGGCATAAGGAATTGCAGGCCACCCCCTTCCCACCCAGTCAAGGACTTGGGCAATTACCTTGTCCCTGGCAGAGTGGGCAGTGATATCGAGGGAGGTGATGGGAACTTTGAGATTGTTGATCAGGAACACAGCATTAGTTGGTGCAGGATTCTCCACAGGAACAGGCAGGTTGCAGCGACTAAGAGCATCAGCGTGGCAGAGACTCTTGCCAGCTCGATGAACCAGTGTATAGGAATAGGCAGCCAGAAATAAAGTCCACCTGATCATCCTTGGAGGTAAAATGTGAGGAGTTTGTCTATTGCCTGACAGAAGGCCTAACAGAGGCTTGTGATCCATGATCAACTCAAAATAGTGTCCGTATAGAAACTCACGGAATTTTTTTGACAGAACCAACTGCAGCCAAAGCCTCCTTGTCAATTTGGCTGTAGTTGCGCTCAGCTGGGGAAAAAGTTCTGGAGAAAAAGGCAATGGGTGCCTCAGAACCATTAGGCAGTCTATGGCTTAAAACGGCACCTATGCCAAAAGGAGAAGATCTGCTACTAAAACTAAAGATAATCGCTCATTAAATTGGATCAGAACAGCATCGGATGTGAGCAATGATTTGACTGCACGGAAAGCATGGGCTTCCTTAGGTCCCCAGTGCCAGGGGGTTTGCTTATCCAAGAGTCTGTGCAGAGGCTCTGCAACGGAAGCTTTATGTGGCAAAAATGAAGCGTAAAAGTTAAGAAGTCCTAAAAAGACCTGGAGCTCAGTTTTATTAGTTAGTGTGGCTTTGGGAAAAGACTGAGCTGAAGTCTTCACTCCGGTCCGTGTTTCCAGCGGGAACACGGACCGTTCCTATTGGCTAATTCCATTTGACAGCTCCCTTTAATAGCCGCTCTACAACAATTATTTTCTTTGATTCTCAGTTTTGTTGGGAACAATTCAGTTAGTCTTCTTTAATTTGATGATTATGCAAATGTGGAATCTTATTCTGAAGGAGAAAATGTTAACATACATTGAAATGCCCAAATGTTTAGAACTATAATCTGTGTGATAAAATGCATTACTTTGTTTAAAAGGATTGTTTTACAGAAGTAATTAACAATCAGCAATCATATAGTTCAGACCGGTGTTTTGATGCCATCTGTTGGAATAAGTCTTCTTACTCCCTAGAATGAACCTATAATTTTCAGTTTATGATTTCATTATATACTGTAGAAAAGCTACTGAAAAAAGAAGAAATAATAACATCCCACTATACATTTCCTTAAAGAAAGAAAAGCGGGGAGGAATCCTTGCTAAATCGGTTGCTGTTTATTTTTAGGTTTAAAGGGCCCGCACAAGAAGATTTGAAAAACAGATTGTAACATCTATGATTATGTGGGCTGTTTCCGTGCAATCTCAATTTTAGACTAGGAACCAGAGAAAATTAGTTTTATGTTAAACGTAAAGCACAAGGCTTGTTTGATGAAAATGGCTTCGGAAGCATCTGAATGAACAATCCAGTAAACTGAGGGCCGAACGATGAAAATAGTCATAGCCAGAGTTGACCTTGAAGAAAATGGCTTCCACACACGGAAGCAGCCTTGTTTCAACAAGCCACGTTGGGCAGGTTTGAACATTTCCTTATCCCCATGGTAACCCTCTTCAACCCCACATAATGCCTCACCCAGCTTTTGTGCGAAGCCTTCTATTCACTTGGAAAGTACCCTTCAAGAGCTGGCTGTTTTTGGCAGTGGCCATCGCAACGTGAAAGCACTTTGCACAATCCAGAGTCTTGGCACAGGCAGTTAAAGATGGAAAATGCAGATCAGCCAAACACACACACCTACACAAACACACAGAGACAATGCATGACTTTCTACTAAGTGAGCTTTCTCTCATCTAGCACTCTTTACACTGAGACGTCAACTCTCAAAGCCCCATCAGACTCCAAATCTTTATTCTAATGATGAACTCATCATTAATATTAATTAATGTTATTAAATCAGTAAAATCTCACCTTCCCCCTGTGCATCCTCCCCCCTCTGTCCCCATCTTTTAATTATAATTTGCATTTGGATATTTATCAGAAATATTTATTTTTTTATGGTTTTATTGCTTTTAATGTTGTAAACCACCCAGAGTCGCCTCGTGATGAGAAACAAATTTAATTAATAAATAAATTTGGCACAGCCTTGGTTCCATAGAGAAAAGGTTGTGTGGTTTTCTCCCTGTGGATTCACCTTACAACGGCAAAGTTTTTGCCTTCATTTGTCACAGAGCAAAGCAATCGGAGGTTATGACGATTAGAAAGGCACAGCTTATTCCTGATATCACAAGTCATGCTTATTTCATTATTTACTTAAATTAGATGCTGTTTTTCTGTTCGCATAAAAGGATTCAAGAAGTGGACAAAGAATGCCAAATCCAACCAATAAAAATCATTCAGCTTTAAAGGCTGGGAAAACCGAATATGCTATATCACTATATTAAATACTAGACGATGGGAGATTAATCACTTCAGGATAGAAAATTGTATGCAAACTCTCAAAGGAGAGAACAGTTACATGAATCATGATATCTGGAGCTTTGTGTTCAATAGTCAATATGATTCATTTTGAATATAAGATACCAGAATCCACAAATCAGTAAATTGGCGGAATGCTGTTTGAAATGTGGACTTGTTGGGTCAAAGGCCTACATTTCTTATGAGACATTTTTTAATAATTGCTAGAAAACCATGGTTAATTTGGATAATATTATAGCTCCACTCAAAGCATTTACTTGCTCCAAGAGACGCTGCTACATCTCAAATAGAAATTCCTCCAGTTTTCAATCAGTACATTTTTATAATCATGTCAACCTAATTTGTGTTATTTTTTTAAGACGATGCCATTTTTGCGACACTGCACAAACCAGCATGGGTTCTGTTTTATAAACAAATTAACTACTATATTAACCTTTTTGTTTTAATACACTAGAGGGAGCTAGATCCTTATATTGCACATGTACAACTAATTGGAAAAAAATGTGCTCACTTAGGCAGCACCTATGCTAAAATTGAGGGGGGAAATGCAGATACCTTGACCTAAACAAAAAATACATTTCATAGTTATCAGCATGACAGTTTTATAGTTAATAAATTTACCACTCTACATTCTGGAAGAAAGACATTCTATTATAGTTCTATGTAGATAAATTTTGGATTACTCCAATATAAAATAAAGCAAAAATTCAACAGACTTGTAATTGCCCCACTTTACATTGAGGGGGGCTGTGTGGAGAGAGTTTCTTCCTTTAAATTCCTGGGAGTTTACCTCAGCGAAGATCTCACCTGGAAAATCAACACATCCACAGGTGGCCAGAAAGGCCCAACAGAGACTCCGTTTCCTTAGGGTCTTGCGAAAGAATAAAGTGGAACAACGACTGATGACCTCCTTTTACCGGTCCACAATAGAAAGCGTCCTCTCATATTGCATTACGATATGATATGCTGGCTTGACAGCCATGGATAGAAAGACACTACAGAGGATGGTGAGCACATCACAAAACAATGTGGGCTGTCCCCTGATATCATACTCTACCTGACTCTGTGGTATCTTTCCCAAACCCCAAAAACTTAGTTAACCTTAGACTTTCTACTATAAGCGCACCAACATGCCTATCGTCCCTGTCCTATTGTTTCTTTATTTTTCTTATATGTACCCATTTCATGTATTCATAACTATGTATATACTTATACCTATTATCTTGTAAGCGATTGACAAATCAAAATAAATAAAAAAAAATAAATCACCAGATGACATCGCCAGGGCTCGCTGCCTTAGAAGAGCAAGGAAAATCCTCAGGAATGACTCACACCCTGGTCATCACTTCTTTACTCTCCTACCATCGTGTAGGAGATACAGAAGCATAGCCAGCCACATCAACAGGCTGAAGAATAGTTTCTACCCGTGGGCTGTCAAGACTCCTGAATGGAAAATAACTTCATGTCAATGTAGTATGATAGACTTGCGGGGCCGGCGCACTGTGCAATAAGTTCACATGGTGTAATAAGATTGTGTGTTTGTTAGTAGGATTCACTGGGTTAGGGACTTTCTATCTTCACTGTGAGTTGTGTTGGGGGTTGCACGAAGGGAGGCTCAGCCAATCTCATTGTACACATGTTATACTCTGTAAAGGTTGATTTGATTTGATAATTTAGGCTTTGTAATTATTTATCTACCACTAATATACACAACTATGCATAAATCTCTTTTCTAAAGGTAAAATTGTAATCTGCTTCAGAGTTTAGCCCTGGTGATCTCATCAACAGAATAACAGAGTTGGAAGGGATCTTGGAGATCTATACTATTCCAGACAGATGGCCAGAATGGTAGACAAAAAGAGAAGTCAGGTTTCTTCTTAAAAACTCCAGTGATGGAGCACCTACAACTTCTGAATGCAAGCATATTTTACAATTTTCTCTGCAAAAATTCAAAAAAATTCCACCCCAGTTCTTTCGATCTTTAGTGTAGCTGTTGATCTTAATATTCCCAAATCCTCTATCCAAATACTAATATGGCCTAATCTTATTTAGCTTCCAAGCTCAGAAATAGTCAGTCAGGTGTTGATTCCTGAAGTTAATCTGCATCTGAAGTTGTGGGCGGGGGGGACGGACCCAAACAAACCCACTTTTCTCAAGTCTAAAAATTAAGAGACAGAGAGAAAGCACTGAAAAGCATTCTGGCCGTTAGAAAATGCAAAATATTTCACTGAAGAAATTTGTTGATGTAGAAAATCAGTAATTGGTGAGATATACTGTATTGTAATCCTGAATGTCATTCAATTGTTTTAATTTGCGACACAGGTGTGTACCATATGTCTTTTGTATGTTTATTTCATGACTTTGTACAGAGTCCAGAATTATGTTGTTTGAGTTGGGTGGCCTATAAAGTTTCTAAATAAATAAGTAAAATGCAATGTGGAATATAGAGGCATTCTCCATATACTGAATATTATTGTACTGAAGTTTTTACTTTGTTTTAATTTTTTATGGATTGTCAACTGCCTTGAGGGATATATGTAAAATTATATAATAGTAATAACAATACCAGCTACAGCTGAGGACAACCGGACTGGTTTTTATTTTCTTGAGGAAGACGAGAAAAACATTTCCTTTCTCATCCAAGAAACTGTCAGTTTTCTCTTCAGAGGCTCATAGGTAGCAATGTCCTTCAGAAAATATCTATGGAGATTCTCAGTTATCCTGTTCATGGTTTCCCCAAAGGTGCTTTTTCAAGATGCAACTGGACTTTCTTATTTTTCTTTGAAGAGTTTCAAGAAGGCTCCACATCCATTTCCACCACTCAGGTGACTCTGATGACACAGACAAATCTCCAAGCGGCCTCAATGACTCTCTAAAAGAATGCAAATGACCAACTGTCTACAAGGGGTATAAATCCTTCCATTCTCCACCATCCAGTCAGAAGAAGCTTCTTGGATGAGAAGCAAAATGTCTTCAAAGAAAAAAAACACCTTCAAAGAAAAACCGGAAAATCCAGTTGCCTCGTGAAAAAGCACCTTTGGGTCCTTCAGCAAAGTGTCCATCTTGGACATTGTAGCCATATGTCTTTAGGAAAACCATGCATCTTCCTTTATCAGCTGGCAAGATACTGCTGTTTGGGTCTCTTCCTAGTTATGTCCTTGCTCTCCTTTCTTGAATTGTGAGGTTGGAGGTAAGGTCTTTTGGCATTGGCGAGGGCTGCAGATACCTTCCTCAATTTTCGGCCTCTGGTTCTGCCACTTTATTGTTCCTGATGGCTGACTATGTGGCTGTAAGGAGATCTACAGTTGCCATCAATGGTGGGATTCAATTTTTTTTTACTACCGGTTCTGTGGGCATGACATTGTAGGCTTGGTGTGGCTTGGTGGGCATAGCAGGGGAAGGGTATTGTAAAATCCCCATTCCCTCCCCATTTCTGGGGGAAGGTTACTGCAAAAACCCATTCCCTCCCCACCTTACTAACCTGCTTTCCAGCTCCCTTCTCCTGTGCAGGGCAACCAAAGAAGACCCAGCCAATTAGCTGGGACTCCGGAGGAGGAGAATAGATTGGGGTGGAGCCAACCAGAGGTGGTATTTGCTGGTTCTCTGAACTACTCAAAATTTCTGCTACCGGTTCTCCAGAACTGGTCAGAACCTGCTGAATACCACCTCTGGTTGGCATCTGTTCTGGTCTTGCTACAAAATTCAGGAATTGGGTTGGTGCAGCATGGAAAAAGAGGAATTTGCCTTGCTGTTTCACCATACATCATTCACTCATAAAATACCATCAGAAAGCCTGCCAGAACATCCTCAGGAATGACACATTCTTTTAAAATAAATGGTTTCCAAAATGATCTTTTCTCCCCCCTTCAGATCAAGGTATTCTCCTGATGCAATCTTCTGCTAAGGCACCGACACAAAAATACTCTTTGACAGCATTATTTTATACCCCTGTCATTCACGGACAAATAAAACAATGAAATGCGCTACAATTTTCTCCTGTATCCACAAAAATGTATCTGGCTTTTTTTTTTTTTTTTGCAGGAGCATCCTTGAAAAATGCCTTCAATATACTAACACACACACAAAACTGGACTGAATGTGTTCAGATTTTTGCATCAGTGACAAATCTGAACACCGTTGCACATTAACCAGAACATTCTTTGATATATCCAATTGATATCAAAATTGGCATGCCTGTCAAGCACTAAATCAAGTATTGAAATAGAATGCAAATAAACCCCCAAAGCTACTTATAACCTAGTTCCAAAATTCAATGGCAAACCCCCCCCCCATCTAATCATATGATATTTTGGGTGCCTGGCCACTGACCCACATTTACTGGCACATAAATGGATAAGCTTGTGGATTCAGAGGGGCCCACCCACAGGCCCCAGTAATGATCAAACATTCCAATTGAAGTGATTTGCCATTCAAAAAAAAGAAAAAGAAACCCTACATATTAAATAAACAGTGATTTGTAAGTTTTGCTCTCTAACATTAAAGTAGACGTGCTTAAAAGTTATGCTTGCATCCGGAAATGGGAACATGCTATGCGGTTAAAAATTGGTCTTATCCTATTAAAACATAACAGTGACATATTAGACACATAAGGGTCTTAATTTTCTTTCAGAAATCATAGAAAAAGCACTGATTGCTTTTTCACATGGTATCAATTCACTGAAGCATCTAAATAAATTCATATTTGTGTTGTCTTTGTGTGTATATAGCAGGATGGCTATTTCTACAAATGTCAGATATTTAGAAATAGTCTCAAATATTCTTCAGAAATGTTTTCTTTATTACAGTATTAATACGATTGGGTATCCTTTTCATTATTTTAAAAAAAAACTAATCAAGATGCATTTTCTACAAAGCCCTTCAGATGGATTTCTCCCAGGAGCAATCAGCACTAAAATTGAACCAGTTTGGTGTAGCGGCTAAGTTGGCTAAAGCCATTTTTGGAGGGACGCCATGATAATCTAATATATATGATGCATGTGGTTGAATTTGGATAGATGAGTATATGAATTTAAGTACAGGCAGACCTCAACTTGCTGCCATTTGTTTAGTGACTCTTCAGAATTATGAAAAAAGGGAATTATGACTGGTCCTTGCACTTACCACTGTTGTTATCATTCCAACAGTCACATGATCAAAATTTGGGAGCTTGGCGGCAATTGGCGTGTGTTTAAGATGGTGGGATCCAGGGGTCATGTGGTCACCGTTTACGGACTTACTAGCCAGCTACCAACAAGTGAAGTCAACCGGAAAACCACGTTCATTTAATGATCGCATGATTCACTTAACAACCGTGGGAAACTGTCTTAATGCTCCTGCCTCCTATATTTTCCAACAATAATCCCGTGAGGTGGGTTGAACTGAGAGAGACAGTCTCATCTGGCTTTCATGAGTGGTGTGATTCAACCAGGGTAACAACCGGTTTGGTGAGTGCGTGCACGCTTTGCATTTAAAAAAGACCATTTTCAGCTATCATACTTACCTTCTACTGCAGCCCCGGTGAGTAAAATAGCTGACATGCGGTAAATCACTCTGTTGCACGAATCAACTGTGCTCCAAAATACAGCACGAGAAAAAGCAGGGCTGGGTGGGCTGGGCCAAATGATCACTGGAACTACCCAAACCGGTCCGAACCAATACAATCCCACCCCTGCTTTCATGCCTAAGAGACTGGAACTCACAGCTTCCTGGTTTGTAAGCCACTATACCAAATTATAAGTAGTCCTTGACTTGCAACCATGATTTGGATAGAAATTTCTGTCGCTGAGAAAGGCGGCTATTAAGTGAGACATGCCTGATTTTTCTGATCTTTTTGCATGGTTGTTAAGCAAATTTCTGGAGTTGTTAAGTGACTCACACAGTCATTAAGTGAATTCAGCTTCCTTGAAAGAACAGACTTGTCTTATACCAAGTCTTGGGTTACCATATCAGTCACCATTCAAAGTTATGATAGCAATAGCACTTAGACTTACATACCACTTCACAGTACTTTACAGCCCTCTCTAAGCAGTTTTACAGAGTCAGCAGATTGTCCCCCAACAATCTGGGTCCTCATTTCACCAACCTTGGAAGGCTGAGTCAACCTTGAGCCCTTGAGAATCGAACTGCTAGCAGTCAGCAGTTAGCAGTCAGCAGAAATAGCCTGCAAGTACTGTATTCTAACCACCGTGCCACCACAGCCCTAAACAATACTGAACAAATGGTACTTATGAAAAATGCTCAAAATTCCAGCACCTCCCTGATCACATGATCATGATCCAGTGCTTGGCAACTGACTTGCACTTACAACAGTTGCAGCATCTCATGGTCACGTCATTGCCACGATGTGCAGTTTTCCCTATTGGCTTCCCACAGGCACAGTCAATGAGGAAGCCATTAGAGAAGGTTGCAAGACACTCTCATAAATCACTCAGACTTCCACAGTTCTTTCCCCAAGGAGTCTGGTTATGGAATACAAGTTGTTGGCCTTGGGTGATAGCTGACACCTCCAGGCGGCAGCCGACAGGAGATTAAATAAACATTTCTCAGACACATAAGCACTCCATTCTTTAAGAAAGCATTGAAAACCAGGTCATAAGGTGAGCTGGTTCTGGGAGGCAAAAGACACATTCAAATATATATTCAATTTCACAGCTACTAAGACTGTTGGTTGTGCAGTCACAAAGAGAGCCAGGGAAATGACTGAAGCTCGAGAAATGGTCAACAGTTCAGTCAACAGGAGTGCTGATTTCCTACCAGCTTATCTAGTACTTAGAAGCTAAGGACTTGCTAGCGCAAGGAACAACCGCCAATCGTCGGCCATCATTATTCAACCAATAGGAAGGCATCACATAATTACAACACACAGAATATTCCAAGGCACATATTGTCAGTCCTGGAAGCCATTTTTTTAACTTGGAAGTTTCCAGGCTGCCACATTCAGTGCCTGGGAATTTGGGAGGGGGGATTTCATAGCGAGGTAGAAGATTAGACTCAACATTCTTTCTCAGAGAGTCAAGGACATGTTGCCCTGTACCTGGAGTGGAGTGTCTGGAGGAATGTCTCCAGTTGGGATGACAATTTGATTGGGCCATGAGATGGACTGATGGGTGCGGGGGATGGATCTTTGATTTTCTTTTGGGAAGGGAAAATCTGGCGCTCTCAGATTCGGGTTTTCCCAGATATGTTAATATGACAACTCTAATAAATTGGAACTTTGAAGAAATGCTTGTCTCAGAGTTTATTGGTTTGGAGTTGGTTAGTTGGAATGCTGACACATATTCCAGTAGAAAGAAGTTCCCCGAGGATGAGCTTCAGCCTGAGTCTGAAAGCTCAGAAGACTAAATTTCTGGTCCCGGTGACCGACCAAGATTGGAGTTTAAAATACACGTTGTTATGTCCTGATTGTGTGGTTTTTTTCTTGTCATTGATGGAGGGGTATGAGTGGTGTGGTAGCCTAGAGATGGAGTTCTCACCTCACAATCAGGAGACTGAGAGTTCAATCCTAGGTAGAGGCAGATATTTCTCTCACTGGGCACAATAAGACTATATCTGCTGAACAAAGCTCCTCATTGGCAACAGGAAGGGCATCTGGCCGGAAAATACTCAGTTCCATTCAGTTGCTCAGACTCCAACCCTCAAGGGATTATGGGGTCGTTAAAAGAGGGTGATGATTGATGGAGGAGTATAATCAATTTGTATGGTTGTGCATCGCCCAGAATTTCATTTTGTAAGGTAGGTGTACATTTAAATTGGGTGTCAATTATTCATGGTTAAATAAATAAATAACATAAAGCAAGGGTCTCCAACCCCCTGTCCATGGACCGGCACTGGTCCACAGCATGCCAGAAACCGGGGCGTGCAAATAAGCAAAGCCCCATCTGCGAGATGCAACACGTGAAACCACACCCCTTTCAGGGAAAAACCTCTGTCCATGGAACTAGTCCCTGGTGTCCAAAAGGTTGTGGGCCTCTGATATAAAGGACTATGTGACGAGTGTTAAAAGTTACTAAGTCTGGTCTGCAAAACCCTATACAACCTCTAGATGGCACCAAAGAGAGTTTTCTGGTTTTCTTGCAGCCCAGACCATAGAGACCAGGAATGTCCAATCTTGGCAACATTAATACTTGTGGATTTCAACTCCCAGAATTCCCCAGCCAGTTCCCAGAATTCTGGGAGTTGAAGTCCACATGTCTTCACATCACCAAGGTTGAACGTCCCCAATATAGCCCTTCTTTGATGCTTACATTGAATAAATGTACAGTAGAACCTCTGGTCACAAATGCTTTTGACCACGAGCAAATTGGGTTCTGTTAAGTACTTGGACATGGGTCGGAGTAAATGGAGACAGCCTCTGAATAGTGACTTTCAGCTCTTTATTAGCATAGTGACTTCTCAAAACAACGGTGAACTCTGCCTTATATAGGCAATCCTTGTAAGAATTGTCCAATAGCGAGCTATGAACACTAGCTCTTTTAACCAATAAGAATCCTCTGTTAAGGGCCAATCGGATTCCTCAGAACTAGCCAATCCGATCTGGCCGCCTAACAGCCAATCAGAAGTGCAGGGCCAGAACCCTGCACTTTACCTCAAGCTCATACTTTATTAACTATGGTACATACACAACACCCCTTCCCCCTGGCTTCTTAATTATGGTGTAGTTATATAGTCCTTTAAATAGGACGGTTGTCTTTTAAGTCTTTCGGATTTTCGTTGGACTGGTTGGTTGCAAGCCTGTTGAGGTAGATTGTTGTTTGGCAGTGGATCTGCTTCTTGCTCAGGTGCAATTTCTTGTGGTGCAAACGATTCTCCTTCCTGCTCCATTTCCTGAGTATCACTTAGTTCGTCGCTCCCTTCGAGCAGGTTCCCTGGAACGTCATCTTCTTCTGTACCTCCCCCCCCTCGGTTTGGTCATGGGGGAGTTGTTGACTGGCCGTTGTGAGTCGTGACCATAATTGGTTGATATGCCGTTTCCACAGTCTATTGTCACAGCATTTCACTACGTAGGATTTGGGGCCGGTCACTCGTACTACTGTTGCCTCTATCCATAACGGATCGCCTGATAAGTTTCGTGCGTAAACGAGGTCTCCTACCTGGAAGGTGCGACAGTGGCCACTGGATCCCATTGGCTTTTCTGGTTCGTAAGCAGGGTGCAACCGGTCGAGGTGGGAGCGGAGTCTTCGTCCCATCAGTAGTTCGGCGGGAGTTCTGCCGGTGACGCTATGTGGAGTTATGTGTTGCAAAAAGAGAATTTGGTTGACCTTGTCATCGATATTGTCATAGTCCACTTTTTGCAAAGCCTTTTTAACAAATTGGACCATGCGTTCCACTCGGCCATTGGTCGCAGGGTGCGCAGGTGAGGTGAGCGCATGGCGGATGCCGCGGTCAGCGAGATACTGTTCAAACATTAGTGCCGTAAACTGTGGCCTGTTATCGGACACAAGGACGTCAGGCAATCCGTGAGTTGCAAAGAGTCTGTTTAGGATCTTGATCACTGCCTCGGAAGTTGTAGCCATCATACGATGAATTTCTAACCAATTGGAGTATGCGTCGACTGTCAGCAGGAAGGTATAGCCCTTGGTTGGCCACGCAAAATCCAGGTGGATTCTGGACCAGGGTCCACGTGGCATCTCCCATTCAGAAGGCATGGCTTTTGGTGGGGCGTTGCTGACTTGTTGGCAATTTGCACACGCTTTGACCCACTGCTCGATTTGCCGGTCCATGCCCAGCCACCATGCGTAGCTTCGTGCAAGCGCTTTCATCCGCACGATGCCGGGGTGGCCCTCATGCAGAATTCATAGCAGCATCTTCCGGAGTCATTCTGGGACAACGACTCTATCGCCCCAGATGATACAGCCTTTTTGGGAAAAAAGTTCAGTCTGTCGAGATTTAAGTGGTGCGAAGTCATCTGGTACTTGGTCCAATGGCCATCCACGTTCTACCCAGCCTAGGACTTGAGCTAGGGTGTGGTCTCATTTGGTTTCTCTCATGATGTCTCAGGCAGTCATAGGCGGCGAGTTGAGTGTTTCAATCTGCAACATAGTTGCAGTTGGTGCCGGATCGTCGAGAGTCTCTGGAAGCAGTGCTCAGCTTAATGTGTCGGTGTGGGGAATGGCATTCCCTGAGCGATATTGCAGGCGATAATTATTAGCAGCTAGGAATTCTGACCATCGGGTCATTCTAGGGGATAATATGTAGGGGGTTGACTTGTCCCCGGCTATTATCCCTAGCAACGGTTTGTGGTCAGTTATAATGGTAAATGTCCTTCCATACACATATTCATGAAATTTCTTTACAGCTGAAACGATTGTGAGGGCTTCTTTATCAATTTGTCCATAGTTCCGCTCTGCTTGTGAAAGAGTCTTCGAAAAGTATGCAACAGGGGCTTCATTCCCATTAGGCAGTACATGGTTCAAAATGGCGCCCACCCCGAAAGGCGATGCATCGCAGGTTATAACTAACGGCAAAGTCTCGTTATACTGCATAAGTACAGAGTCAGATGTGAGCAGTTTTTTAACATTCCGGAATGCTTGCTTTTCCCGGTAACCCCATACCCACAATGCTTTCTTATCTAATAATCGGTGTAACGGTTCAACGACAGTTGCTTTGTGTGGTAAAAACACATTATAGAAATTAATGAGGCCTAAGAACGCCTGGAGATCGGCCTTGTTGCGTGGTCTGGGAGCGTTTTTGATTGCTTTTAATTTACTCTTGGTAGGATGAATGCCCCGGCTATCAATTCGGTATCCTAGAAACTGAACATTGTCATTATATAAGTGACATTTATTTTTTTTCACCTTAAGTCCTGCCTCTTGGAATTTTTTAAGAACGCATTTCAAACGATCCTGCAAGATTTTTTTGGTAGGGGCTGCAATTAGTACGTCATCAAAATAAGGAACTACGCCCTTGATTCCCTGTAATAACCTTTCCATGAGGCTCTGGAAGATCCCCGGGGCTACACTAACTCCAAATTGCAATCGGGTACATTTAAAGGCACCTCTATGCATTACAATTGTTTGGGCTTGGGCCATTTTTTCATCCACTGGTAGTTGTTGATAAGCTTGAGCTAAATCTAATTTAGCGAAAACCTTTCCGCTCCCCAAGGAATGGAAGAGGTGCTGCACCACCGGAACTGGATACGCATTCTGCTGTAGGGCGTGGTTTAAAATGGCCCGGTAGTCCCCACAAATTCGAATTGACCCATCTGGCTTAATGGGTGTTACAAAAGGGGTTTCCCATGGAGAGTGATCGATGGGCTTCAACACCCCTTGAGCAATTAGCTTGTCGAGTTGTTCGTCTATCTTTGCTTTAAGAGCGAATGGAACTCGACGGGGCTTCAAGTGAATGGGGGCTACCTTTTGATCTAGACTAAATGAGATTGGGGTCCCCTTATACTCGCCTAAGCTGTCCGCGAAGACGTCGCTGAACTCAGAGATAAGGTCTTCCTCCCACTCACAACCACCGACTCGGTTCACGCCGGCCACTTCAATGTCTTGTGGCGCGAACCATTGGAGGCCTAATGGACTAGGCCTATCTCTATCGATGATCATTAGAGGTAAGTACGCTGTATGCTTCTTGAAGGAGACTCGGACTCGGCAGGACCCGACAACAGGGATTCGATTTCCTTGGTAGTTCTTGAGGATGAGGCATTGAAATTGGAGGTCTTGGCGTTGAATTGTGGGGATGAGTTGCTTGAGTGTCTTCCAAGACACCATCGAGAGGGACGATCCCGAGTCGACCTCCATGTGGCAAGGCTGGTTCTCGATGGCTACTGTGACTCGGATTTTCTTAGTGTCCAAAACTGAGGCGTGACCTATAGTGATAGTATGGTGAGCCTCTTCTTTTTGCAATGCTCGATTTCTGTAGGAGTGGTTTACTGGCTCTCGCCTTACAGGACGGTTTCCTGTCGATTGGCGATAGTTGGCCCCTTTTGAGGCCTGGCTGAGTCCTGGTAAGCTGCGGCAGACCCAGCCGATGTGGCCTCGTTTCCCACACTCATGGCAGAGTGCATCGCGGAATTTGCATTCGGCCCTGGCATAGTTTGATCCACAGCCAGCGCAAGGGCGTAAGGGCTTCGGGCGAGGGTCCCTGTCGGACCACAGTCGATGGACCCCTTCTTCATCGCTGTCTGAAGAGAGGTCCTCGTGGTGCGTTGTCGAGAGCTGCCCTTCTGAGTTGGGTAAGATTTCGCTGGTCGGAGTGTTACCAGAGTGCGGCTTCGCCGTAGTTGTGCAACCGACTTTTTAGTCGCCTCCGCAGCCGTGGCTTCGGCGATGGCGTCAGCAAGGCTGATGTCGCCTTTCGCCATCAGCTTGCTTTGCACGCCTAGTGCATTTAATCCCAGAATTACTCGATCTCTTAGTGCCTCTTCTAAATCTGAGAACCCACAGAGACCCCCTAAATTTCGGAGGTCCACCACGAAATCGGCCACGCTCTCCCCTTTTCATTGGTTTCTCTGATAAAACTCGTGGCGTCTCATGAGTGTAGGCACGGTTGGCGCGTAATGGTCTCTCAGAATGGGTTCGAGGTCGTCCCAGCTCATGGCTTTCACTTCTCGAGGTTTGGTGAGTGCTTTAGCCATCTTAAATACAGCTGGGACGCAATGCGTCAGGAACAGTGCCCACTTCTTTGCTGGTGTGGCTTCCCTCAAGTTATTCGTCTCGAGAAACATTTGGAAGCGATCCATGTAGGATTCCCAATCCTCTTGGTTCGGATCGAACGGAGCGGGTGGTACGATGCCGCCGGACATGGTTCCGTTGTTGGTGTCGTCTTATCACGTGCTCGGTATCGCTTCCTGGCTTCTTCGGTTCAGACGTCTCCACATCCCATCCTCGTCGCCAGTGTTAAGTACTTGGACATGGGTCGGAGTAAATGGAGACAGCCTCTGAATAGTGACTTTCAGCTCTTTATTAGCATAGTGACTTCTCAAAACAACAACAGTGAACTCTGCCTTATATAGGCAACCCTTGTAAGAATTGTCCAATAGTGAGCTATGAACACTAGCTCTTTTAACCAATAAGAATCCTCTGTTAAGGGCCAATCGGATTCCTCAGAACTAACCAATCCGATCTGGCCGCCTAACAGCCAATCAGAAGTGCAGGGCCAGAACCCTGCACTTTACCTCAAGCTCATACTTTATTAACTATGGTACATACACAACAGGTTCCAACCCAAAAATTCACAAATTTTTTGAATCTGGTCATGAACACAAACTCGAGTGGTGATCAAACATGGCCGCAGCCAAATTCCCCTTCTGCGCCATTCAGTCTCACTTCCGGTCACGATCAAATCGGGTTGCGACTGAAGTTACAGAACAAATGACAGTCGTGACCAGAGGTTCTACTGTACAGAAAAAACCCTAACCCAAGTTGGTATCTTTGCCAAGTTGGTATCTTTGATTCATGCAACCCCCAGGCAACTGCTTTCTAGCCAGCTCTCTAACATCAGCGATCCAAACAAGAGAAACCTTCCCTTAAATTGAGATGTTTGTTTTTTGAAGCATGAACCTTAGCAAAATAATTCAAAGCACTTGGCTTGGCTTTTGCTTTATAAATTGCTTGGGGGGGGGGGGACTTCTAGAAATCTTCCCTCAGTCTTAAAAGGAACCGGGGGTGGGGAGTTAGCTGGTATCTGCTTTTTCATAAACTAGTAAAAGAATATCCTCCCTCCCTCCCATCTTTTTTTAAAAAATGAATTTATTTTTCTACCATTCATCATTTCTGCAGGAGAGGAGGTTCTAAATGAGTGGATGCTTTTTCCTTCTCTATCCTCCTGAGCAAACCTGTGCCATGTTGCAGAGACTGTGACTAATCCCGTATATCAACATTTTATTCGCTCCTTACATGAATATTTAAACAGGAGACAATTTTTCTTCTTCTTCTTCTTCACTCTGAAGACTAAATAGAAAGGCTCTTATCTCTGGTAGTAAAAGCTGTTATTTTCTCTCCTCCCCTCACCCGTGAGAGGTTTTAAGAGACTGCACAGAGAGTTACACACACACACACACACACAGAAACACTCAGAGGGGAAGGCACAATATATACATATAATTGGTTGCTTTTTCTTCGCCTCTGCCGCCTGCAAGAGATGTGAAAATGGGGCTTGTTTCAGACTGCCCATTAAAAGCAGTGGCTGCCCCATACTGTGTGTGGGTGACGGGAGTTGGCTAGAGACAGAGAAATGTGAAAATAGCCAGAACTGACTTGATATCTGATAAACAGTAACAGGAGTCAGTATATTGTACCAATCGTTGAATAATGGTGTTGATTATAAGGTTGCTAATGACAGATGTTGTAATTGTCTGTCATACATCGTGGTCACTTGTGACAGCGGTACAATGAAAGGCAGCATCTCTTGGGGGGGCAAATGACTTTTGATAAATATCAGCTCAGCTAAAACGTACTTGGAAGTGTCTCAATATTTTGGAGAGCCATTCAGGGTGCTCTCTGTAAATGTGAAGTTACTATGGGTTTGTATTGATTTCGACACCCATTTTTTTTATATCTCTTTTTCTTTTCTTTCTCTCTCTCTGTCTCCCCAGCTTTCTTTAAAGAGACAGAGTCAGAAGGAGAGGCCGCTAGATTTTTTACATCTCAAGGCTGGCATGGATAGATTCTGAGCTCTTCAACTGCTTGTTCCTCTTCAATGCAGCTTTGGGGAAAGAAAATAATAACAATAATAATTGTACCCATTCTTACACTCCTCTCCCAAAAGGTCAATATGCTGTTTTTAGGGCTAAGCAATTTGGGTTGCAAAACATCCAGATGGCCAGTAGGAGGCAGCAAAGAGATAAAGAAAATGGGGCCATCTAATGTAGCAGTCACCAACCTTTGTAGCTTGGCGGCCTGGCAAGGGGGATAGGGCAACTGGGTCACGTGAACGTCGGGCCGGCACAAACATGCACGCACGCACAGCTCAATTTACATACACTGTGGGCCAGCACGCATGCACATGCAGCTTAATTTGCATTAAGTCAAGCTGTGTGTACACATCTGTGCACTGGCCTGCTACTTGTGCGGCTCAGTTCCAAATGGGTCATGACCCAGTGGTGGATTGTGGCCCGGGGGTTGGAGATCTCTGATCTAATGGTTCTGATTTTTACATCCAAGAAGCAGTTGTCCTTTATGTTTTATTATCCTAATTTAAAGATAGTGAAAATAATTTTAAAATGTGTCCCTTCCTGTAGTGATGTTGTGGGGTTTTTTTTTGTATGATCTACCTACTGGAACTGACAAATAATTGCTGTATATGTCTTCTTATAAGACATACACCCTCACTGGGTAAGAACATCTGGGAAATTCTGATATTTTTAAATATACAATTGTTATCAAATTGTCCTTCATGGCTTGGGACTGGGACACCATTCATCGAATGAATGAATGAATGAATACAAATTATTGTAGAAACATGGAATGGAATTAGAGAGTTGGAAAGGGTCACAATCGAGGACCTGTATATTGCACGAGTCAAAAAGAGGACTATGAAAATATTTACAGACCCCTCCTATCCTGGGTATAAACTGTTTCAACTCCTACCCTCAAAACATGGCTTTGGAGCATTGCACACCAGAACAACCAGAAACAAGGACAGTTTTTTTCCCAAATGCCATCACTCTGCTAAACAAATAATTCCCTCAACACTGTTCAACTATTACAAAGTCTGCACTACTATTACTGTTAATCTTCTCATCACTCCTTATCATCCATCCCCTCTCACTTGTGACTGCATGACTGTAACTTTGTCGCTTTTATCCTTACAATTTATATTGACTGTTTCCTAGTATGGGTCGATTGCTTATTATACCCTATGACTGTTGTTAAGTGTTGTACTTTATGATTCTTGACTCTTGACGAATGTATCTTTTCTTTCATGTATACAGAGAGCATTTGTACCAAGACAAATTCCTTGTGTGTCCAGTTCACACTTGGCCAATAAAAGAATTGTATCCTATCCTGTCCTGTCTTGTCCTATCCTATCCTATCCTATCTTATTTGGCTAGGTATTCAGAGTAAGAATCCAGAATTTCTAGAACTTGGTTCTCCAGCCTCTATTTAAATGAGGTTGCAGATAGCCATGTCTCATGGATTTTTCAGTAAGTTTTTTTTTCTTGCAAGTTGCAAAGAATTGGCTATGAAACATTCAAAATCTGTTCTTCTGTGATTCTGTGGTGCTATTTTGCAAAGGGTAAATCAATAATTCCCTTTCTAATTAATTCTACTATCAAACTACTTTTAATCTTGGGAATTTTTTCTCTTTACATTCATCTAGAACAGGGGTGTCAAACATAAGGCCCATGGGCCCGATCCAACTTGTGATGTGGTCAGATCTAGCTGCAAGACCATCCTGGAAACTGTAAAGGGTTGGCATGGCTTTAGCCCCGTCTACCCAATGCGAACAGAAAACATGGCAGCAGTTTGGGGAGTGGCGTCAAGTTGGCCATGACCACCCAGTTGGCCACACCCACTCAGTCCCCAAGGTCAACCACAGCCCTGATGTGGCCCTCAATGAAATTGATTTTGACACCCCTGATCTCAAAAATTCCCTTCCAGGGATTAAGATAGTTAGATAAGACCACTGAGAGTGTAATCATATCCCCAACATCCACCTGCTGTAGACCTCAAGAAGGTAAGGATTGGTTGGTGAATGGATTTGAGATATCCCAAAAAGATCAGACAGGCAAGTTGTAAAAAATATCCTGGAAGAAGGCAAAACAATGTTACTTGAACTCAATAATTTTGGTAACTACTAACCAGTCTCCAAATTTTCCATTTGACTGTTGAGTAAGTGTCTGTCTGCTGTTAATGAGAACCCTAGAAGAAACTATTTATCTAGATACCTGGGTATTTTATGGACCATCAAGTCACATCTGGCCTACAGGCAGACTAGAGTTTGTCACACAATGGTGGCAGGGAATGGGGTGTTATTGGTGGGGGAACAGGAGAGTAGCAGAGGAGGTGGGATCAGCAGTTGGGATGGTGACAGCAATCCTCCACATCATTTCTAATTTCTCAAGTGGCCCCTTGGGAAAATTAATTGCCCACCTCTGATCTAGACTAATGATTCTCAATCTTGGTTACCTAGGCTGTATGGACTTCAATTCCCAGAATTCCCCAGCCAGCATAGCAATCTTAACATTATAATGGTCAGGTGATTGCATTTTGGTGACCAGCACACATTTATGGTTGTTTGCAACATTCTGTGGTCATGTAGCTGTGATTGTTGGCATTTTTTTTGCCAGTTTCCAGCATTTACTTCCATTTTCTGGCAGAAACCAGAACCATGGAGAAAACTTACACGTTAACAACCCTGGTATTTGCTTAACAACCACCTCAATAAAGTTCATAACACTAGGAGCGGTCATGTAGTGACCACCTAATGACCGCCATGACTTAACAGCCATAACTTGTTCCTCGTCTGACATTATTTTACATGACATTTTGGGGACCCAGTCTATCCATAGAAGCAAACATTACTGATGCTGACTTTTGATTCATTTTGGTTTTTCTTCTAGTACGTTAAGCTAAATAACCAGACTTGAAATTCTAGACCTAGAAACCCTAAAACTATGCCGCCTTTGGTCCGATCTAAGTATAGTATATAAAATCATACATTGCAATGTCCTACCTGTCAACGAATACTTCGGCTTCAACCATAACAACACAAGAGCAAACAATAGATACAAACTCAAGGTTAATCACACCAAACTTGATTGCAGAATATACGACTTCAGCAACAGAGTGGTCAATATCTGGAATACTCTACCTGACTCTGTGGGGTTTTTTTTCCAAACCCCAAAAACTTTAACCTTAGACTGTCTACTATTGACCTCACCCCTTTCCTAAGAGTTCTGTTGGGGGTGTGCATAAGTGCACCAATCGTGCCTACCATTCCGGTCCTATTCTTTTTTTTTCTTATATGTAACCATTTCATGTATTCATAACTATGTTTATACTTATACCTATTATCTTGTAAGCAATTGACAAATAAATAAATAACCATGCATGCCTTGCACATTGGACAAGCATTCCTTTCACCTCATCATCAAAGTCCACAGAAAAAGGAAGAGTACAATGCCTAAAGATTAAACTTTATGGCATCCCACTTGAAATCTCACTCTAATTTGAAATAGGAATTATTAATAAGCACTCATTTTCAAACCAGCTATGTATTCTATCCCCTTAATTGCCATGCCACCTAGCACAAGCTTAACTAGGGTGCTAATCAAACAAGTCATGAAGTACACATTCTATTTGCAGCAATCCCCTGTTCTTATCTATTCACGTTCCTTAATCAAATGTTGTGTTAAGTTTCACTTGGCAAAATCGGTGCTTGATAAAGTGATAAAGTCATATATATTTCTGGCAATTTTCAGGAGGAATTTCCTGACAGTGAGAACAATTAATCAGTGGAACTGCTTGCCTCCAGAAGTTGTGAATTCTCCAACACTGGAAGTTTTTAAGAAGAGATTGGAGAATCATTTGTCTGAAATGATATAAGGCCGTGAAGGCACATGTGCCGGAAGTGGCACGCAGAGCCATTTCTGCTGGCACACGAGAGGTCACCCGGAACAGACCAACTCTGCATTCACACGCCCCCCCCCCAACAAGCCAGCTGATTGTTGGGTATCTGCTGTGTGTGCACAAGGGCAGACAGGTATGTGGGAGATACATGCACATTCACAAGGGGGGCATGCACGCATGCACAGAGGCACACAGTGCATGCACAGGGGCGGGGGATCATGCGGGCATTGCATTATAAGTGCAGGCACATGACGAGGAAAAGGTTAACCATCATTGATATAGGAGATTGGACTAGAAGACCTTCAAGGTCCCTTCCAACTGTTATTCTGTTATCACATATTTTTTGAGACACTGTTACACTAACAGTGGTATGATTTGCTGTAAAATATTCTCAGGTAATTAATATCATTATTGATTTATTTTTCCTCCATCCATACTCCAGTTTTTTGTTTTTTTTTTCAAAGATAATTCATTAAGATTTGGCCAAATCATAAGAAAGTTCTTTCAGTAACCTAATGTAGGTAGATGAGCAGGCTGAGCCGGAAAGTGGGCTTAAACATGTCATCAGTTTGGAGTCCTTGTGCATATATACAAGTGACTCAAGTCCAGTCCCCCGTGAATTCCATTGACCCTTATCTAAGGTCAATTTAGCTTTCACAATTAGTTGACCGGATTCTTTTGTATGGGTGGCAATAATAAACTCTTCTGGGCTGAAGAGATAGAATGGGGGTGGAGGAATTGCTTTCCTAGGATCACACATCGCTCAAGATGGTGAATGCAGCTCAGAAATAAAATGTTGGATTGCATTCGGTCACACAGCAATGATGACCATGAGCTGAATATGGAAAAGCAGGGACTGACAACCAAATGTAGGTTAGTCTCCTCTCTTGTGTTCTCCATAGCTACCTATGGTTGTGAAAGTTGGATCTTAAAAAAGCAAGAAAAGGAAGAAAATTGACTTGTTTGAACTGTGGTGCTGGAAAAGGCTCCTGTGTACTCCCTTGGACAGCAAAGGTCACCAACAAGCAAGTATTGGAGCACATAACACTAGATATGTCACTAGATGGCAAAATCATGGTTGCCACTTATTTTGGTCATGTCGTGCAGGGAAATTCACTGGAGGAGGAAATTAAGTTTTGAAGAGTTGGCGGTAAATGGAAAGAACCACCAAAGAACATAGTGTCTGGGTACCATCGAAGCTGACACCAGCCAGAGCATAGAACAATTCAAAGAAGCAGTACAAGATCTTTTTGCCAGTCTCAAGTGTGGCTCGGTAGAAATAAAGACAGAGTCCAGGTATTTGCCTTGATAAGCTATGCACGTTTATTCAGCTGAATAGAGACAGGTCCTTCAAAGCAAGAGGGAACCCTGAACACATTTTGACACTCATATTTATATGTTTGCTACATTGTCTACTTCATCACCCAGAAGGACTGGCTGTTCTGACCCTTTTCCAATAAAAGAAACATGAACCAAAGGGAACAGAAACCTTCTAATATTCTTATGAATCCCTGGTTACAAGGCTGCTGCAAACTAATTAACTTTGATAAGCACAAGCTGCACCAAAACGTTGCGAGGCTGCCAAGAGTAACAGATAAGACATATTTTACAACACAAAGAGTCTTCAAATATCAACTTAAGATACTGCAATGTCCATGAGGCTGGAGTTTCAAAGTATTTTTGCTTCCTACAAAGAATGTCAGATTCATAGTTGGCTTTTATCTTCTTGAAGGAGGGGCCATTACCTTGCATCGTTACTCCAGAACCTCCCGTGCTGTTGTTGCTCTTTCCTGTGAGCAATTCTGTGTGCATGCATACTTGGCACAGGCTCCTCGGGAACCTCCTCATTGCTGCTGCCAGCCCCCACAATCTCTGAAGGCAGCAGTCCACTCCCTAATAGTCCTGGCTCCTCAACTGAGTCCTTGCTCTCCTCAGCCAACCGTACCTGCTGCCGGCAAACCACAACACTGGCATACTCCACCCAGACAAGGTGGCACACTCTAGATAAGATAAAGAAGCACAAAAACAGCCATCCACCTTCCTTGGAGGTGTTGTTCCAAGGACATTGGGTGTCATCTCAGGGACATTGGGTGTTTCCTGAGGGACATTGAAGGCCTTCAGAGACAACAGTGCCATTGGCAAATATGCTCCCTCAAGACTGTCAATTGAAATATTAAAATATATTTATTTATTTAATTTATATTGCCCACCTATTCCCCCATGCTGACTCAAGGTGGTTTACACAATGTAAAACCATATTAAAAACAAAAAATAAAAATAAAAAACAATAAAAACTAACAAAAAGAATCAAATAAATAAAGTACAATAGAACAAAATCTGGAAAAAAAATCACCCCCAACTCCCACTCTCCCACCCCAATGACAGCAGATCACATGGACTCCATCCCACTCTGGGTTCCCCAGGCCCACTGGCAAAACCAGGTCTTCAGTGTCTTCCGGAAGAGTGCCAGAGTGGGAGCCATTCTAATCTCTGGGGGAAGGATGTTCCAGAGAGAGGCAGCCACCACAGAGAAGGCCCTTCTTTTGGATCCTACCAGGTGTATCTCCCTCAGGGTTGGGACTCACAACATTCCCTGCCTCCCTGCTGTAATGGGTCAGGTAGATGTGACTGGCAAGAGACATTCCCTCAGATACCCGGTCCCAAGTCATGAAGGGCTTTAATTCCTGGTCAACAGATCTGTTTTGACCTAGGCTTCCCCAACAGCGTGAAGCCGACTCCTTGTCCCGATAAACCCCTTTTATTTAGTTTACAGTGAATTCCTCTCCAGCAAAGCCCCGGCCAACAGTCTTTCAAGATATTCCACAATTACAGACCTTCATCATGCTTGGACAGTTGCCAGGCCAATATCTTTCGGATGCCACACTGTAACAGACAATAATTAGCAAGAATGCAGGAACAGACCTTCACCCAAATGAACTAATTGTTTCCTGAAAAATCCCACTCCCCTTTCGCTCCTCTTTTATTCCCTATGGGAGGGGCCATTCACCATCCACCTGTAACTTTACTCCCAAATCGACCCTTGTTCCTTAGCTGTTCCCATCTTTTGGCAGCTCTGCACATGAGCACACTAGAAACAGGCTCCAGCTGTTCTTCTGCCTCACTGATGTCCAACTCTGAAGGAAGCTGACAACTGTCAGACGGCCCTGGCCCCATCTCTGCCTCTGATGCAAAGCACTCATCAGGGCCTTCCCCAGACTCCAGGACTAGCCATATTCCTCCCCAATCTCCTGACTCTCAAAATCTGCTACCAGCTTCGTTGGCTGCTGGTGGGCCACAAGAAGATTGGAAGATGTGGAGAGACCTGGCCCACAGAATCACCAAGAATCAGACATGACTAAATGCATAACGTCGTCATCATCATGTTTCTTTGACTCAGCTCTCAAATAACCCTGATTTCTTCCTGCTTCCAGGAACCCTGCACAGTGTGTGCACACAAGGAAAATGTTGGGGTGCGTTCATGTTGCCTTGTGCAGATCTTATTCCATTGCAGAGACTGTCACCTCCTTGATTGTAGGCAGCCCACGAGGAGAGGGGGGCATACAGAAGGGGTTAAAGCCATGGCAGCTCACATTAAGCATACATTTCAAGCCAGCAGGGTGTCAAGCTAAGATGCCCTCAAAGCCTAATTTGATAGATATTATGCCATATGCTGCAGCAAGCCATTAGTAATGAAGAAAGTAAAAATTTTATGGATGAGCAAAATAGGAGCTCTTATGGATGGAGTGTTTTTAAATCAGGTTTATAATTTACCCAGCATCAGACCACATGTAGAGTGCATTACTCAATTGAACTTGCAAGCAGATAAGAAAGCAGTTTTTTTTAATAAGCACTTCAACTTATTGGCTGTACAATTACTTGAACCAAATTGCCAGCAGCTGCTGCCTATTTGAAGGATTTATCTTCAAGAAGGAGATACATTAGTTTCTAATCAACAAACCATTAAAAAGGCTTCTATTTTTTCTTACTTTTAATTTCCACATATTTATTTAGAATTAATATTTAAAACTGTATATTTCTTTTTTTTTTTAATTGCTCAGTTTTACTGAAATTCTTTTCTGTTCTAAAATCATGGGACTCACATGGCTTGGACTGAACTAAACACCAAGACAGATATTTGGAATTTAACACTGAGGCTTGGATCATGTATCAATTAAGCTATGGTTTATTTTTATGAAATTTGATTTACCAAGAGGAAATTGGGTTTCACACCTAATGTGAAAACACAGATCCTGTATTAAAATGATTTGCAAAACATAGTAAGTAAAAAGAAATCAAACACACCACAGGGATATGATTCATACCTGTAAAATGAGCAGACTTTAAATTCTCAGGCAATGATTACGTTTCCTTATCTTGTATTTGGGATTAAATTATAAGACTCACAATTTTTCTTCCATTTTACATTAATTACCTTTCTTTGATAGAAATCTTATTTACTTATTTAGTAAAGTTGTAATTTTAATAGGAAAAGGGTAGAAAATTATTAAATACATGACTGGAGATAAATGACATGAATTTAATGTTAATTACACAAAAATAAACCTATTATTGTTCGCTCTGGAGCCACCAGCTTTTTAAAGGTGTTACTCCCAGCTCAGAGAAAATTGGACACCTCTGGCTTAGCATGTTGCATAAATCAACAATTTATAAACCATAATTTATGCTTTTGCATGAGGTTTGATTCCAACCAATCATGATTTATTGAATGAATCACTGTTTAAAACCATGATTTAGTGTGATACCTAAATCTACCTGAAGTCATTTTAGATTAGCTTAAATTTCTTCTGTAGGGCTTTTGAAGGCTGAAGAATATTGTAGTCAGCCTGATGGAAAGGTCTGTTGCATTTGTGGGAAGATTAATTTAATAAATTTAATAATGTAATTCTTTTAATTCATTCAATTCAGATACCTCTCATCTCTGACCAACTTGGGGGTGGGGGTGGTGTTGCAATATAAAAAGTAAAATTCAACACAATGGAAAAAAAGAAAATCAACAAAAAATAGTCAAGGTTAATTTTAAAAAAAGAACAAAATAGAAAGTCCAGACAACAAACCTCACAAGAGGCTCCAACCACCCTATCTCATTCACAACAGTCAGATCTTCAAAGTCTTCCAGGGTGCTACCATTCTAATATACTACAAATATGGTTGCAAAAAGTGAACAGAGGGAGGGAGAAAGGAAGGAAGGAAGGAAGGAAGGAAGGAAGGAAGGAAGGAAGGAAGGAAGGAAGGAAGGAAGGAAGGAAGGAAGGAAGGAAGGAAGGAAGGAAGGAAGGAAGGAAGGACCGGAAAATTATAAATCCATACCTTGTTTTCTGAAAAGCTACAATCCCGTAAAAACTGTTGTTTATATCCACATGCTTGTGTGAATTGTCACATAGCACTTCTTCTGCATTTTAATGGAGACAATCATTTATTAGGACATCATTGAAAGCATAAGAAAGGTATTCCCAGAACACTTTGAGAAGATGATTCAAAATATCCCTCAGTCTCTTCATACATCTTTTTTTCAGCAACTAAAGAAATTTCTTCTCTGCAATTCCATGCTACAGTTATCAACCTCAAACTGTCAAAGTTCAAAAACTAACCCACTCATATTCATTCAGCTGAACCTGCTAATTTACTAATTATCCTTTCCTCTTTCAAAATGATCTCTTTCACAGCTGGGAGAAATCTAACCCTCTCAGGACCCAATCAGATACTCACATCAATTTGTCTAATTGATGCCAGGCTTAATATACATCTTAATTATGACTGCAAACACTTTGTTAAGTTAAATGAAACATAATGCTTAACAAAATTTCTTCCCTAATCGGTTTTTAAAACAGTGTATTATTTTATCATCTATGTAGCACTTCTAATGTACCTCATAAGCTTTAGCTCTCCAGCCGTCTTGCTAGGTAGGTCACTTAAACTTCCTTTGTAAAAAAAACAAAAAACAGGACTGAGGCCTAAGAGTGGACAATATAGTCCAAAGATAGCAAAGTAAATACTATGGATATATTCCAATATTTGAGGGACTCCTACAAAGAGATGGGTCAATTATTTTCCAAAGCACCTGAAGGCAGGACATGAAGTAATGGATGGAAATTAACCAAGGAGAGAAGCAATCTAGAACTAAGGAGAAATTTCCTCACAGTGAGAGCAATCAAGCAATGGAATAGCTTGCCTTCAGAAGTTGTGGGTCATGCTCCATCATTGTCAAAAAGACACTGGACAACCATTTGTTTAAAATGGTATAGGATTTCCTATTTAGCAAGAGGGTGGACTAGAAGACCTCTGAGATCCCTTTCAAGTCTGTTATTCTACATTCTATGTTCATAATGGCAGAGTTTGAAGAAAGGGTCTTCAAACTTAGCAAATTTAAGACTTGTGGACTTCAACTCCCAGAATTCCTGAGCTAACATGACTGGAGGAGGAATTCTGGGAGTTGAAATCCACAAGTCTTAAAGCTGTCAAGTTTGAAGAGCCCTGGTTGACGTCATGACATCACGATGGGTGTGTCCTAACTTTTGTGCAATCTTAGTTTGCTAGTGATGCCTATGACCAAGGTTAAAAGCTTAGTGAGTTATGTGAATGCAGCTCTCAAGTTTTTAATCTATCTGGCTAAGTGTGTCATTCAAACATAACCACACAGTGCCAAACTTTACAAAGAATACGGAACAGAGTTCTCAATTCTTGGATTTTAGTTAGTATAATAAATCTGAGGAAATTGACATATTATTATTTTTTATGTTAGTATCATGACTTTTTGTGCAACTGTTTTTTAAATGGTTGGGTTTGATTGTGGCACATTTGCTGCTTGATCAATAACATATAGGAGGGGGGGAAACACTTAAGATAACTCCACATATTATCTTGAGAAAAAAAGTATAGATTATAATATCTGGGACTATTCAATAAGAAAACAGTCTGACAGGTTATGACAAGCCCCAGCTAATTAAGTGTTCATTGTTAATCAATAGAAGGCAGTGTAATCAGAATTACTCCAAGAAAAAGCTGGAAAGGATAAAGTCACTTGTTGAAAAATGCAGATGCAAAAATACAAATGCAGTTGGAGAATGGGTTAAACAAAGGCAAAAGTCATTTAATACAATAAAAATAGTACAATATTATTTTTTCCAGGAAGTTTCCAAATTTGGGGTTTATTTGGAATTTCTGTATGGTGGTCATTCTAGATTAGGTCCAGTTTCAGGCATGCATCTTGGTTTTCTGCTCTATCAACTCCATCCTCAGCAAATTCTACAGAAAATCCTTCTAGTTGGTAAATTGAGGAAGTAAAATTAGGGTTGAAAAAGGGAATACCAGCAACCTGAAAGTACCCCTCCGGCCTAAAATGTCTAAAAATGTGATGTTTTAAAAATGGAAAGAGAGAAAGAGGTTACCATTTATTTATTCAACACATTTTTCAATGTCTCACCAATGTCTCACCAAGAGCCAGCAGTTCAGCAGTTCAGTTCTCACAGGCTCATGGTTGACTCAGCCTCCTATCCTTCTGAGGTCAGTAAAATGAGGACCCAGATTGTTTGGGGAAATATGCTAAATTTGTGACCCACTTAGGCTGTAAAACACTGTGAAGTGGAATATAAGTCTAAGTGCTATTGCAATTGCACCATTTGTTCCAACAGAACTGCAAAAAGTGACATGGCCATTTTTCACACTTACGTGACCAAAATTTGGATGCTTGACAATAGTTCATATTTATGACAGTCGTAATATCCATGGGTTGTATAATCATCTTTTGCAACCTTCTGACAAGCAAAGTCAATGGGGAAGCCAGATTCACTTAACAACCATGTCACTAACTTAACAGCTGCAGAACAACTATGGCAGGAAAGGTTGTAAAATAGGACAAAACTCACTTAGCAAATGTCTCACTTAGCAACATATATTTTGGATTCAACTTAAGTCATATGTCAAAGACTACCTATAGCGTCTATTATAATTCTCTCTGAATCCTTCCTTTTCTCATTCTAAAGTCAAGGCAATTCTATTAAAGGGAAGACCCTTCATATTTTATTTTATTTTTTGTAATTTTGGATGAAAGTGGTGCTTTCTTTAAAGAAGCCACGTTTTCAGAATTATTCATTTCTTCTTTAAAAAATTGACCTGATGGTTCTGCCTTGCCTCCAATGAATGAGCCAACATCCCCTTTAAATACACTTTTGATGTATCTTTCCTTTGCCCAATATAGCAGCAACTGTTATAGGAGTGCTTATAAGCTTCTCTCAGAGTGATTTCACTCTTCAAATAGGAGCTTGCTTCTACTTCTTCTTTTTTTAATAATGATGGAATTTGAAAAAAAAAATGGAATTAATGTGCACTGCATATAATGTGTTGTAAAACAGGCAGTACATCATTATCATCTCTGACTCAGAACCATTTTAACTATAATCTCAGTATTTGGAAAGCTCAGCTAATTAACAACTTGGTGTTACTGCAAAGATGAGATTGTCATGTTATTTGAAGTGCTTTTCAACATCCTCTTTGCATGTTAGCTACTAAATTTGCTAACGGTAGCCAGTATTTGAAGAAGAGCAAATTATATAATTTTTATGAGTCCAGTGAAATTAAAAGAATGATCTAATTTGATTAAAAATTAAAATTAACATTTTGATAAAGTTTCTGGTTTTTAAAATACCTCTTTGCAATGACTGTGCCTATTAATTAATCCAGGAATGGCAAGACTTTTGTTTTAAGATTAAAATAGTTAATTATATTAATTGCAAGAACAGGGTTTGTTTGAAAGGACTTGGCTATTGTTCCAAAACTTGTACTGAAAACAATTCTTAGAGTAGAGGGCATCTCTGGTTTGTTTTCAGACTTCTCATGATTCCTTATACATTGGTCATTTCCTATGTAGACTACTGCAATATGTTCTACATGGGGCTGCCCTTGAAGGCCAGCCAGAAACTATTGCCAGAGTGCAGGGAGACTAGTAATTCATATCCCCAGAATCTACCTGCTTTATGGTTTGCACTAGTTGCTAGTAAAGGTAAAAAGGTACAGGAGTCCCTACAGATTTTACTCTGCTAGTCGTTGTTGACTTTAGAGGATGGTGTTCAAGGCCATTGAGGCAGCAATTAATTACTGAAGACATTTCTGCGGTCATATCGCCAGCATGATGGTACAGAATGCTGTTACCTTTCCACCAAAGTGGTACCTATTTATCTACTCACATTTGCATACTTTCCAATTGTTAGGTTAGTAGAAGCTGGGGTGAGGATAGGAGCTCATCCTGTTGTGTGGCATTCGGGTATCGAACCTGGGTCTATCAGTTTTCCAGCCGACAAAACCAGCATCTTAACTGCTGAGCCACTATGCTGTTTCACACTAGTTGCAAATGACTTCCTAGAAGTTTTGATATTTCTATCATACAATATTTAATAATATAGTATTATAAGGTATTTTTGTAAACCGATGATTTCATACACACAACCAGACCCCCCCAAAAATTCAATACTGGATTTTTAAATTTTTCCTTAAAAACTTTTGGAGTGTTTCTTTTTCTCTTCTGCTTCTTGATTCTATTTAGTTTATTGTTCTTATTTTTTTTACTTTCATTGTTTATCTTTTTATTTTTTGTAATCTTGTTATACAAAACAATAAACTTGTGTTGGAGGGCCTTTTGCATTGGAATTATTGGATGGAGGGACAGATAGATGGAGTGAGCAGATATGCTACTGGTACTACCACTGCTATGCATTTTGTGACAACTCCGGGGATTGTAAGTAGCAGAAAAGAAAGTCACAGACTTGAAGTAACTGATTCAAGAATGTGAATTTCCAGGGGTTTCCGGTTTCGCGTGGCTTCGGGGCAGCAGGAATTCGCGACAGCTCGCGATTCCTGCTGTGCTAGCCGTCGAGGTACCCCCGATCCAGATGAGTCAGGGGGATATGGCTGCCCTGTAGGGACAGCTGAAGAGAGAGGGGAGTCGGATAGGGGGGTGGGGGGGTCGCAGACCCCCCCCTTCGCCGGAAAAACCCCTTTTTCCCAAGGCGGTGGAGCGGCGGTCAGCAATGGCCGCCACGAAGAAGCCAGCAACCGGGTAAGATTGCGCTGGAGGAGAAGAGTGAAAGTGATGTCTGAGCCGGGTCAAGTAACATCCTTTAAATTGCCTGGAACTGAGCTGTTTGAATTGCTGGAGGATACATTGTATCCCTAAGAAGAGCGAAAGCGGCGGAGAAGCTGTTAAAGGGAACTTTTTTTTTTTTTCTTCACTCTCCCACCCCATGGAAACAGCAGAAATGCTTGGATATATTGGACATTGAAAATGAATTGTTTTGAGAGTTGAAGCTAAGGGACAAAAGGATTTTTGGACATTGAAAAATTTAAGAAATTGGAAAACCCTTGTTGGAGGTATGGATTTCTGATTATTTAAAATTGATATCGCAAGTGGGAAGAGAGAGGAGAAAAAATTGGAGCAGAAGCTGAAAAAGGAGGAGATTGCCTAGAATCCCAAAGAAAGATATATGGTAATTGGACCTCTTTGATTAAACATTAACCCCAGAAAGAGAAAGAGAAGAAGGAAGAAAAGTATTAACTTTTGGAACTTTTTTTTGAATTGTTTTTGATTAAAAATACTTGTGGTTGTTTTGGGAAAAGTTTCTCTTTTCATAATGGCATCGCTTGTGGATGAACTAAAGGCTGAATATCAAAAATATAAAAAGGAAGATACTTTGGGCGCTTTGTTTCAATTTTTAGAAATGGCGTTATGTACTTATGAAAAGTTGATTACGCAGCAGAAGGACTGGGACAAGGAAGAAGAGGAAGAAGAAGCCATCTTTGATGAACAATGGGTCCTTTCCGGAGAGGAGGAGAAAAAGGATAAGAAAAAGGGGATTTTAAGAATTATAAAAACAACCAAAGAAGAGAAAAATGAGCGAAAAGGTGGAGGCAAGGTTAGAAAGCAAAGGAAAAGGAGTAAGAAAAGGGAGGAGGAAAAACAAAGGGGTAAAAAGGGCAAGGAGAAGAATAAGCAAGAGAGAAAGGGGGGGGAGGAGAAGCCTCAATGGGGGGAAGCAAGATCTAAAGAAAAAAAGTTTATTTAGAGACAATGGGTGAATTTAATTTAGGATAAAAGAGGGATTCTGGAGGGTATATAAGATTGTGTTTTTATATGTGTATTTAGAGTATAAAATTTATTATGTAATTTTAGAATCTTTTAAACAGAATCCCAAGAAAAATTGTTATACGAAGTACTTTTAAGTTAGGGTAATGAGTTATAGACGTTACTCCAATTGGTGTATAGGAGAAGTATAGTAAAAGAAAAAAGATGGATAGTTGGAAATAGAACAGACAAAGAATGTTATTGAAAATGGTAATAAGATATGAAAGGATATATAAAGGTTTTGTTATGGTTTTTTTTTTTTTTTTGGATTTTGTATATTGATAAAAGGCAATAAAATTTTAATTAACAAGAAATAATTTGGATGAAAAGGAGAAGTAGGGATAAGATATGAAGTTAAACAGATAAAGTATTGATACTATAATTTGGAATTGTTATGTTCTATTGGTTTTTTATTATTATTTTTTCCTAGAAAAGAATTTATAAGCTGTTATGCCTTGATTTTTTGTGCATTGTTTTTATAAAATTGATAAAAATGGTTTATATATATATATAAAAAAATGAAAATGATAATAAGATATGGAAGGATATACAAAGTGAATATGATGTTTGAATTTGTGTCTGTGTGAAGAGTTTTAACCCGGGATCAGACAAACTAAAAACTAAAAAGATCTTTTAGTTTTGTTTATGTTTTGTGTTTTGTATGTTTGTATATTGTGTTTTCTGTAAAAAAATTAATAAAATTTGTTTAAAAAAAAAAAAAAGAATGTGAATTTCCAGTGCTGAAATATCCAACAATTTGGAATTAAATAATTCTGAGATCTATCAGTTCAAATGAGTCTTGGTGCAAAATGAGAAATATATTGTAGGTAGGAATTGGACGTTACCACCATCCATTGGATCCTGCACCCCAAATTCCATTAAAAACATTAATAGAGTAGCAATAATGGACTTGGTACTTCAGTGTCTGCGATAGTTCCAAAGAGCAAAATGGGTTATTAGAAAGAAAGCCAGATATTCCTCATATTTATTGCAGAAAAGAGTATATCAATAAACGAATCAGTATCAACGTCTGGAATAGCACATTTCCTCATGGCTCACAACAAACTGCTTCAGGAATAGTGACATATTGTGAATAACCCATATTTTTTTAATTAACACCTGGAAGTGAGGCTGCTTAGACCAACTAGCTTTTCCTATTTACTCTGTTGAGCTGCAAGATAACTTCCAGGTCTAACCCCAATTAGATAATTATTTCCTTCCTTTGTTCTAGCAGGTGCCGAATGTCTGTTAGACACTTAATCCTCATTAATATGTAATTTTTTATTTTTGCTGATGCCTAAACTAAGCTACTGGGAAGGAGATGCAGCCCCTTTGTGGAGATCATTCCTGCCACTTGGGTTCTCTCTGGCAATTATAAGAGCCGCGGTGGCGCAGTGGTTAGAATGCAGTACTGCAGGCTACTTCTGCTGACTGCTGGCTGACTGCAATTTGGCAGTATGAATCTCAATGACTCAAGATTGACTCAGCCTTCCAACCTTCCAAGGTGGGTAAAATGAGGATAACCCAGATTGTTGGGAGCAATATGTTGACTCTGTAAATCGCTTTGAGAGGACTGTAAAAGCACTCTGAAGCGGTATATAAGTCTAAGTGCTATTGCTATTGCTATAAATAAGTCTAAGTGCTATTGCTGTTGCTATAAAAGAGCCCCTTGTGCTGTAAGCAATTAACAGGGACAATTTAAATAAATACGATGCTACTGGTAGTCATCAACTTGCAAGGTAGATGGTGTATCTGACAAATAACAAGTATCTTAAGTATCTAGGTTACTTAGGGTAACTTGATGTAAAGATAAAATAAGTAAGTAAAATTGCAATTGTAAAAAGTTAAGTAAAAGGTAGTCCTTGACTTATGACCATAATTGAGTTTGGAAAAACCCCAAGAGTCTTTTTTATCTAATTTCCTGACCAGCAAAACCTATGACTGATGGATTGATTTCACCCTATGGGGTGGAGTCTTTCCACCAAACGGCATTTGAAGCTGGGTGAAAAGGTGCCTCCTGAAATCCAAGCAGTATTTCCTGCTTAGATTTCAAAATGGGCCTTTTTCTGCCAGTCCTTAGGAACCAGAGGGAGTCAATAGTGACTGGGCAGGTGATAGTGGCTTGCAACCTTCCCTACTGGCTTCCCCAATGACTTTCTGGGAAAGCCAGAAGGAGAGACTACACATGATGACCACATGATCGCAGAGCACTTGGCAACCCGGCATAAGTGTGAACAGACTGTCAAGCTCTCATATCACAGCCCCATAACCTCTGCAATGAATTTAAGTCTGAGCATCAGGTATAAGTCCCTTTTTTCAGCATTCTCATAATTTTTGAACAGTCATCGAATGAGTGGACATTAAGTGAGAACTACATGTAACCAATCCAATATGGCAGCTGGGCTAAAAAGTGGGATTTGAGTTATATTCAGACTTGGCCTTGATTTTATATTCTGGAAGAAAAAGAGGCAGAAGTGAAGGACTCATCTGTATTTTTCAAAAGGCATCAGACCTGCAGTATTTTAATGTAGCTTAAACGACATACTTTTATCATTGCATCATTCCTTATAGAGTGTATTCCTTATAATCTTGATTATAATTGCTACTGCATATTGCTTACTAATTTTGCCTGTATCTATTTCCATGTATTAATTCAACATATATTTAGGGAGTGAAGTTTGCTATATAAATTAATCCTTTTAGCTGGAAGATATATGCTGTTTTTGTGTGTCTCTGATTCCTCCGGAAAGTTACTCAAATTTAACATAATTGTTATCTATATGTTTTCTAGGGAGGTAATTGAACCCTGAAAGCTTAGCTCACTGCCTGAGAACAGGATAACAGGTTATTTAATAGAAGCTAACCAGAAAGTGAAAGAATTGCACTCTTCAACATAATCAGTATGTTTCAGAACCAGCATCAGGATTGATGCTCCTGGAAAAAAAAACTTCAAAATCTTTATATTTTAGAAATCCCTGTTCTATACTTGAAGGCAGGGTTCTCCAAACTTGGCAACTTTAAGTTTTGTGGACTTCAATTCCCAGAATTTTTCCATCAGCCATGCTCACTGGGAAATTCTGGGAGTTGAAGTCCATCACTCTTAAAGTGGCCATTTTTGGAGATCTCTGCTTTAAGGTGTCTTTCCTTTTTTAAATTTTTAGTGGTGGTGAACATGGACTCCATGATTTGTGCATAGTCTGCTGGAAGACTCAAACCCAAACAATTTTGGATCTGTACCAAATGTTGTGCTGATAGGTATGGCTTTGAATAGATTCAAAAACCAGTATTGCTAATCATTAGTGTTGATGAAAAAGAATAATACAACACAGATTAAAACACTGAATTTGGAAACAGACATGGAAGAACAAAGAGTTTTTGAAAATATTCCTGAATTCAGAAAGAGGTTCCAACTACAAATAGTATGCTAAAAGGATGCCAATGGATAAGCAGTAAGTCATTCCAAAAAATCAAATATTTCCTTTCCTTTCCTTCCTCCCTCCCTCCCTCCCTTCCTTTTTTGGTATACTTTTACTTGGAAAGTTCTAATTAAATATATATATTTTATGTGACCACAACTTCTGACTTACTGGCACTTTCCCCATTAACTTGCTTGTGCGGACAAGGAAGATTGCAAACGGCAATCACATGAGTTGAGAGACTGAGATAGTTAGAAATCTGAGCCAAGTTATCTACGTGTGACTTTAGGCACAGCCACAACTTTGGGGTTCCATCATAAGTACTACTTAATTCAGCACTGCCGTAACTTTGAACAATCACCAAACAAGTTGTTAACCTATTTTGCATTTATGTGATATTAAGGCCTACGTTCTGTAGATTGTCTACTGGAGCCTGTAAATAGCCTATGGCCTCTGTGATTCCCCGTACAGTTAACTAAGGAGCTGGTCCTGAAAAACACTGGAACAGATTGAGAGAAAGAACAATTTATATTGGCATAATTTAAGTAGAGCAGAATTAGAGATATTGCACTAATTGATCCCAAACCCTGGATTATAATTAAACTAGCTGACAAGAGGAGAGCAATAGCAGTCATGAATAGGCAGGATTATGAAAAAAAAAAGTATTCAGCCAGTTATCAGACCAAGTTTCAAATATGTGCAGTGATCCCATATGAACTGCATAAGGAAACGAATGTCTTACTGGAAGAAGAATTAACAATGAGACAGATAACATAAAGCATTTATAATTCTCTACAGAATGATAATTCATATGTTCCAGGCTTCCACACACATATCCTAAAGACTTGATATCACTTCCCTAGAAAGATCTATAGCTTCTTGAGGTACATTTTCATAGGAGCCCATTTTTCAATATGCAAGTTCCTCTTTAAAAACTTGTGCTCCGGGATTTAGAATAAAATAATTCTAAAACCTTGTTTTAGGTTTAGATTCTGTTGAGTTAATTAGTAAAACAGAGGCGTTACAATGCATTAAATAAAAAGAGTGAAACACTTTAGATGCATATTCAGTATATGAGAATCCAACAAGAGGATTTTGATAAACTGGGATACTTTAGAAAAGGGCAGCGAGGATGGCCTTGAGTGATGGCAGAAGACGATGTAGCAAGATTTTATCTATTATTTTTACATCATAGTTTTACATCTCCCATTCTTAGAACCATAGGGAGTTTTCTCAATAAACTGCATGGACATGCACATAAAGAATCAAGAATAAAGCCAAACACTCAAGGGATAAGGTTGATTATGAAAAAGAAAGAACCATATTCACAATAGGGTGAGCTGGCAGGCCAGATATGCCCTAAATCACAAAGGCTACCAAGATTAAAACTAATCAGACTTAGCTTGTTGTAGAATGTAGGTATTGAATCTTTAGCTGACTTGGCAGACACTGACCAACTGCTAAGTTTATCACAAACTAGCTCAATACCCGTGCTTCGCTACAAAATTATGTGGTTGGGCTTAGTTTTTGGGGAGGAAAATAAGGGGAGGTAAATCTGTCTCTGCCCACCAGCATCCATTGGTATTGATCTGGCTAGTGTCCTGTCAGTATGTGAGAGAGTTGTTCAGTTTGAAAACTGAAACAGTATTTGCTGTGTGAGCAAGAATGAGACAGCAAGGAGCCTGGGCGTGGCTTAGCTCAACTGTTCTGTAATAAAGCTGGTTGCTGCTGTGAAACTAAAACTGAAACTCCTCTCCTCTGCTTGTGTTTTGCATTTGGAAGATATTTCTTTTCAGGTGGGGAAAGGGGGAGTAGAACTCATTAGCATCAGAGCATGTTAATAATAAAATATGAAATACTAATGCTTTGGTGGTCATTTTGAAAAATCCTTTCTTAGTGAGCACCTAGAAGCCAAGAGGAACATCATGCCAAATTTCAAGTTAGTAGGCTTTATGGTTCTAGAAATTTTGTGATGGTGCATGAGTGGTATTTCGCTTTTATATATGTAGATTCTTTTTAGGTTTCAAAGCTTCAAATAAGAAAAATTGATACACTCAATTGATACACCTTTCACTATTAAAGTCTCCTATTCAATTCAGTGAAGAAGGATTTGGTGAAGCCATTCCCAGCAGTGAAGATGTCAAGTCCAGAAAAAAAATACTAAATACATTGGATTGAATGATGATTACCAAAATTGACTATGGAGATTCTCAATCATCCAAATCCTAATTGTCCCAAAGATGCTTTTCCAAAAGGCAACTGGACTTTCCAGATTTTTTTTCCCTGAAGAATTGAAGAAGCTTTTTGGATAAGAAGTGCATTTTTTTCAAGGAAAAAAACCAAGTCCAGTTGTCTTTTGGAAAAGCACCTTTGGGATTACCAAACTGAGTTTGTTATATCAAGATAAGTAAGTCCATATGCATATACCTGTCAAGGACACACAAACACAAGAGATTTCTAGAAAAAGCCATATGCCTTCCTAAATAATATTAGTCCCACCCTGATTGCCCATATTGAAGTGATGTATGGAAAGAGCAGAAATGTTGGTATTAAACTACCAGGTGATAGATATGGGGTTTATTTTGTTCATAACTTTCCAGCCACCTATTAAACTCAGTGTTTCTATCCTAAAACAAATTGTTGACTAAAATATACATTCAATAATAATCTAAACCAAAGCTGTTCAATATTTGGCGGCGGAGGGCTGACTGAGGGCCATATTCCAAATATTACTGGTTTGGACTAGGACAAAAATCAATTTTGCATTCATTTCACTTAAAATAGAGATAAGTATCTTCAGTTATGTATTTAATGATTTCCATCTTCTGTCATGTTACAAAAAGACAAGGTTATAAAAATGACAACTGACCATTAATTCCCTGAGGCAATTGGATTCAGATTGTACATTTGTAATGCAACCCTTATTAGGATTAATAAAAGTTCTAAAAATATTTTGAAAAATAATGTATTGAAGCTTACCCTTCACATATATAAGGTTGGGTTTAGGCTTTTAAATTATAGAATACAAATTTCAGGGTTTATTTTTTGGAGTACTGGATGCGTTTCAAATGAATGGAAATAATGAATCTTAAGGCTAGTAGCTTTGTGAAAGTGGACCTGTTTTCAAATTGAAATACATCCTCCAGTCTTGTAGGTTCATTTTACCATTATTTTGTGTATAAGTGTGCATATGTGCAGCTGGAGAGAGAGGGGGAAGAGAGGGGGAGAAAGAGTGCAAAACAAGGAGATAGACATTCAAAATTTTCAATGGCCAGCAAAATTAAGAAAAAAAATATATTCAAACATAGATAAATTGGACATAATTTTCAACTTAAAGCTCTAAGGGTGCCAAACTGTGGTTTGTAGGAACAAAGCATTTCGAATAATAGAACTTGAATAAGAAGTGTTCTATTATATTTATTTCTACAAAGCCTCTCTCTTGCTGACAGAGGCATAGTAAAGAAAGAGAGGGAATCACCAACACTATTAGTGCCTGTATTTTATGTCTGGTTGATAGCCTGAGGTAGCCTCTCCAATAGGCACAAAACTCAAAATAATTTTAGAAGATCTGTGTTTATTTTCATTCTTTGATTTGAACTTTGAGGAATAAAGACTTTGAATATGCTACAATAATAGGCATATTTTTCCTCAGGGCTTCCTTTTCTGCGAAATACTTTTCGCTTCTAAAATCATCTCCATGGTAAAGAATTTGTGAATTGGTGTCTGATTAGTATTCTGTGTTTGAGAGGTTTATAAAGATAATGGGATTCCACATCCTCTGTTCAAGGAGGGTGGAAGGAAAACCAACTCCTATTTCTTTAGATAGTGTCAAATAAGTGCAGTTCAATGCTGGTTGTAAGTACTGATCTACAAAACTCAGAGTATTAGATATTAAATTGACAATACAGCAGCTCAATCACATTTTGACAAAGGTGTTGCGATAAAAGGAGGGACAAAATAAAATATTTTCACTTGTTGGGTAATTTGATCAAAAGAAAGTTAAAGCAGGACCTTTTCATCTCTTGAGGATGATGAAGTTCAAGGACATTTTTCTACAGTGTCTTACCAGGAGGATATGGACAAGAGTTGTCAAACACAAGGCAGGGAGGCCAGATCCAGACTGTGGAGTGTTTAGAGCTGGCCTTCAGGGCCAATCTGGAAACAGTGAAGGACTGGCCTGAGGTGTTTGTCAGCAAAAACGGAGCTCAGGAGGCCCATGGGCTCCGTTTTCACTGGCAGGAGGCTGTCGCAGCTGAAAATGGAGGTCGGGAGCTCATTTTCTCTGGCAGGGCACTCAGGCCACCACAGGTGCCCCCGACATGAATGTCGAGCTGGCCATGCGCACCTTAGCCACGCCCACTCTCCCCCCAGCCACCCCGCCCCGAGGTCAAACACAACCCTGATGCGGTCCTCAATGAAATTGAGTTTAACACCCCTGACATGGACAGTACACTCCCTGTAGATATAGACAGTAAAGGTGGTACTTCCATCAGGCACGATATGTTAAATTTCAGCTAAGCTGATTTATTGCTCATGCCTAAACACAAGAATCTAGTCAACTAGTAGTCAGCACTACATTGGCGCTAAAGAAGAGTTCATGGGATCACTTGTGGGTACATAATGATTCCAGGCTGATTCCTCTCTGGACTCACCACCCCCCCAGGTTGTGCCACCCCGACTCCTACAGCTTCTGATGATCACGAAAAGGTGTGTGTTGAGCTGGTTCACTGCTGCAAGCATGCTAGTCACCTCCCTGGTGGCTGGTGGTATGAGACAGTGGAAAACAAATGTGCCTCCAAGTTGGTTTGGACTTCTGGTGAGTGTCCCTTGCAATATTCTTGGTAGTACTTTTCAAAAGCAATTTGCATCATATACACCAAAGCTGTGAAGTCCTTGGTGCCCTCTGAGCTCAGTTTCCTTGCAGACATTTCATTTATCCAAATAAGTAACCTCTAATATTGGATTATGAAAATCACCAAGCTCAAAGAACACCAAGGACCCCACAGTTCAACCCTGAGCTACAAAGGTTCTCTTCTATTAGTACCATATACCCAAGCTTTGGAATTTGACTGTTGATTGGGAATTGTGTTTGTATTGAGCGTAGGGGGATACAGTGGCAAAAGGAATTGTATTAGGGAATTAGAAAAGTGATATCATTCCAGATGTCAAGGAATGGTTGCAGAAATATATAATCTAACAGTTTTAGGAAAAGAATTCTACCAATCAAAAAGATGCTGCAATGTGTTGTTTTGGCAGAGGTGATGTGTGATATTTACGGGATCCAAGAAAGCACCAACGACAGCTTTATCCAGGTTAATTATTGTTCATCATTTAGGTACCAGATTGGAGCTTCTTCTCATTTTTAAGAAGAGTTTGGATAACCCTTTGTCTGAAGTGGTGTAGGGTTTCCTGCTTAAGCAGGGGTTTGGACTAGAAGACCTCCAAGGTCCCTTCCAACTCCATTATTCTATTCTATCTTCTGTTTTCACATTTCCCAAGGAACTCAAAAATGGCAATCCCAAATAAAAGGTGAATAGCTCCTAATATTTGAACTACTGCACTCCTCTCTGATTTGTTAACTTCAAAAGCTATGAGTTTAATGATTAAAAGTGAACATAAAATCCATTTTTGCTTATGTTTACACCCAGAGAGAGTGATGGGTTCCAGTAAAGATTCTCATGACTTGAAAAATATTCCCCTAAAGGAGGAAAGAAACACTGCACATTCTCAGAACCATGTATTTGCACCCACATTTTTAGAATCAAAACTCTTGATTCAAATTAAGCTTGTGGGGAAAAAGCACATACCAGTCCAAGTAAATTAGTCAGGAAACCTCTAATTCATTGGATGTTGATTCCAGTATTCCTCCCTAATAGCCATGCAAACTATGTAGCTCAGCATTGTAACCACTAGCATTTGTTATTCTGGGGGAGTAAGGTAAATAAATATGATTTTAAAAAACCTGAAAAGGAAATACCAATAGGCTGAGCATATAATATTTATTGATTATTTATTTATTTATTTATTTGATTAGTCAATCGCTTACAAGATAATAGGTATAAGTATATACATAGTTATGAATACATTAAATGGGTACATACAAGAAAAAGAAACAATAGAACAGGGACGGTAGGCACGATTGGTGTGCTTATGCACGCTCCCTACAGACCTCTTAGGAAAGGGGTGAGGTCAATAGTAGACAGTCTAAGGTTAAAGTTTTGGGGGTTTGGGGAAGAAACCACAGAATCGAGTAGAGTTTTCCAGACATTGACCACTCTGTTGCTGAAGTCGTATTTCCTTCAATCAAGTTTGGTGCGGTTAACCTTGAGTTTGTATCTATTGTGTGCTCTTGTGTTGTTATGGTTGAAGATGAAGTATTCATTGACAGGTAAGTCATTGCAATGTATGATTTTATATTCCATACTTAGATCAGACTGAAGACGGCATAATTCAAGGTTTTCTAGGTTTAGAATTTCAAGTTTGGTGGCATAAGGTATATATATCTTGGTAAGCCCCAAAGGAAAACTTCCACATTTGGGAATAGATTGCTGTTATTGGGATTATGTTTTTTTAGGCTCTATTTCTGGATTTTATTCTAGGTTTTAAATATTTCTATTTCTGGGTTCTATTTCTAGGTTCTATCATATCACAACACCTAAAATGGACACCTAACATCAAAAATGTCATCAAAAAAGCACAACAAAGGATTTTCTTTCTGCGCCAACTCAGGAAGCTCAAACTGCCCAAGGAGCTGCTGATACAGTTCTACAGAGGAATTATTGAGTTTGTCATCTGTACCTCTATAACTGTCTGTTTTGGTTCTGCAGCCCAACGGGACAGACACAGATTTCAGAGAGTAATTAGGACTGCAGAAAAAACAATTACTACAATTACTAACAATTACTGCCTTCCATTGAGGACCTATATACTGCACGAGTCAAAAAGAGGGCTGTGAAAATATTTACAGACCCCTCACATCCCAGACATAAACTGTTTCAACTCCTTCCCTCAAAACAATGCTATAGAGCACTGCACACCAGAACAACTAGACAGGACAGTTTTTTTCCTGAACGCCATCACTCTGCTAAACAAATAATTCTCTCAACACTGTCAAACTATTTACTAAGTCGGTATTACTATTAATATTAATCTTCTCATCACTCCTTATCCCTCAGCCCCTCCCACTTGTGACTGTACTTTTTCGCTTGTATCCTTATGATTTATATTGACTGTTTCCTAGTATGAATCGATTGCTTATTATACCCTATGGCTGTTATTAAGTGTTGTATCTTATGATTCTCGACTCTTGACGAATGTATCTTTTTTTTTAATGTATATGTACCGACAAATTCCTTGTGTGTCCAATCACACTTGGCCAATAAAGAATTCTATTCTATTCTATTCTATTCTATTCTATTCTATTCTATTCTATTCTATTCTATTCAACACTTCAGTCATGCAGTTCAATATTCATGAGAGAAATTTTTTTGGTAAAGATAATCCTTAACCTACAACTGGTTATTTAACTACCACATTCCACATTTGCGACAGCCATGGAATATGGCTGACACCCACCCCTAACTGACGGGCATAAATTGTTAGGCCATCTCTCCCCCATAGTCACCTGACCACATGCTAGAGTCTTTTACTCTGCAACTCCTATTTTTGATTTTGCTGGTCACATGTTTTTGATTTTCAAAGTTTTATCTGGCTGTCAGGAAGACAAATTCCTCAGTTTTGTATATAATTTATCTCGCACAAGGAAGGATAACCAATAAGAGACCAGACTATTTTGCTTTTGATAAAAGAAGACAAAAATTAGCCTCAAATCTTTAAACAACTCATTTTCTCCATGGGTAAAAAGATAGGCACAGATGAAAAAAAAAAAAAACAATATTAGCTCCCAAATTCATCACACTATATTAATTTATTCCAAAATTTATTATTTCACTGAAATAAACATGAATTTAATGCTGCTTTTATAAGCAGCAAAGATCAACAGATACCCAGATTAAATATTGTAGTAATAAAATAATAAAGATGGCTTAGTGGAATGGGCAAACCAGTCATTGTGAGCCAAGTTTCTAGAACACATGAATACTGAAGGAAGCTCTTGTGATGGCAGCAATACCCACTTCTAAACTACAAATTATAGCACAGGAAAATATAGGTTAATATTTTGTGTGTGTGTGTGTGTGTAATTTCGGCATAATAGTTATTGATCTGAATTGATCTTTAATCTGAAATGAAGTGATTCTTCTATTCAGAAGCAATACGCTAGCCAATTTTTTCGGCGAGTTTGTGTATACTTGCAGCTCAAGCATTGTTGAATTTAGTCTTTCATGGGAACAAGCCTCTCCTCCATACATGTTATTCTATTCAGACAGATTAATTTTCATGCAAAACTGAATCCCAAGATGCAATCCTGTATCTACATAGAAGTGCAAAGATCTTACTCACTTATCTTAAAGGAAAAGTTCTCAATTTTAGCTATTATGAACAATGTGTACCTCCTTATTTAAGCTACTTGAGATGTATCTTCATTCTTTGTGCACAGTACTCCAAGTACAAGAAAAGAGGATTTTTATTGCATAACCTTTGAACGGATATAACTTCTGTGTTCTCATGGAAAGAACTAGTATCTCAGCCTTTAAAAGTGTGCCATGCACAAAAGAGAATATTGATGCTTAGTTTAAAGCAATGTTTTCCAAACTTTAAGATGAGTGCTCTTCAATTTCCAGAATTTCCCTGCCAGCATATGGAACTTTTAATGCATTAAAAAGATTCTCCCACTGATTTATAGAAATATATCCTATAATCAAGAATGAGTTATTATTAAAGGTAAATGTATCACCATTCCTTACAAGTCTGAAAAGAGGAAAACAGGGTATGATTGTGCAAAGAATAACACGGCAATTTAGTAAACAAAATTAAAGATACAAACATGACATACAAAACAACAAGAAGACACAAGAGAGAGAGGCTTGAAACAAATGATTTTTAATCATGTTTTCATCCTAATATTAATTAATCCTGCTTTACTGAATATCAACTGAGTGAATTCATTACTCAACACCAATTCCAGTAAGTGATGATTTTGGCATTTAGATTTGCCAATAGTGACACCTACTGGAGATCCCCAGAATTATGTTTTTCAGCAGATAATACAACAATTGCTTGCTTGATTGGCACTCAGATCTTGTCATGGGGTCTTGTTGGGATTCTCCTGGCTGTCATGAAAGATCTCTTCACCAACCACTGTGACCCAACTTTATTTTATGACTGATCTTAAAACACCATGAGTTTTATCAACTTAGCATCTCATCCAGCGGTGTTCAACTTTGGCAACTTAAAGACCTGTGAACTTCAACTCCCAGAATCCCCCAACTTAGCCATGCTCAAATTGATGTTCCCAGAACTCAAATTTTGGAAATTGGAGAAAATCCCTGTCCGTATATTTATTTTATTTCTTAAATTTCTATATCACCCATCTCACATAGGTGACCTTGGATGGTTTACAACAATAAATATATAATGATGAGGAAGATTAAACTCAGAGAGACTGACCAGAACGGAGTTCTGGGTTTCTAGTGGGATGTCTCAAGAATCTCAATATATTTTTTGATCCAATACATACCACTGTGAAAAAGGCAATTTCTGTTTTCTGTGTGTCTAATATAAAAGATTATCATCTCACACAATCCTCTTTTTTTTTTTTTTTTTGCATCCTTAATCTTACACATAAAAAAACCTGACATGGTTTATATCTTGTTACCACACAAAGCAAAAACCCAGATTAGAAAAAGAGAAAAACCCATCCCACTCAACAATGTTGGCCATCCATTATAAGATCCATCCTTTAAAAAAAAATTTCCTCTCTCTCCAAAATGTTGCCACTCAGCAATGGTATAGGCAATAATAATAACAATAAATAATTTGTACATATATTTTTCTTTTTAAAAAAAAGAAAATAGCTTTCTTACCTAAAACTTGTTCCTTGACAGGTTAGCTATTCATTCACCCATGAAGAAAAAGGAGCCTGTGCATTGTAACTGAGCTTATAGTGAGTTAAAAATGACTTAGTTAGGGGACTTGGTCGTGTAGCGGCTTATTGATGGTGGATATGCCAGCCAGAAATGATCTGCACTCCAGCAGTTTGAATCCAGCTCCATGAGATGGGATGAGCTCCCACTGCTTGCTCCCTGGCTCCTCCCCACTCAGCAATTCATGCAATATTGCAAGTAGATAAATGAGTACCACTTTGGTGGGAAACACCTAGCTTTTGACCCCGGTCTTCCCCCCACCCACTGGATATATATTCTCCAATGGGATACATCCATAGCCAAGAGTCATCAATCATGCTCTCCAGTAATAATCTTGCGTGCCAAAAACTTCAGCGGCCTAGCAGTTATCTATTAAAGCATTTAAGGAATGCACCACTCACCCCACTCCCTTTCTGCTGGCAACTCTAAAAGACCAGATAAATATTTTTGGGATGACACTTGCATTGTATTTTTGCTTTGGTGCCAGCCTGCCATGAACTCCAGGCAGAGGGAACCAAATTTGGCAGGGTGGAGAAGCCTCCACTATTCACTGCATTGCCTGGACGCACAACTTCAAGGTCTGGGAAAGAATGTAGCCATGTAGCAACGAAGACCATTCCAATAACGTCTGATCTGAATATGATTGGACCAAAGGCAGGGGCAGTCTTGGGAAGGGGGAAACACATTTGGGAATTTGGTATGCGTAAACTCAGATCTGGCTTTGGTTTCTTATATTATGCTTGACCTTTAGTGAACTATACCTTTCTCGCTAAATGGAGTCAAGGATAGTTCTTACTTAAAGGTTCAAGCTGAGGCAGGGCTGATGCTGATTTTTCATTGCTCACCATCAAATCAGCAAAGGAAGTTCTCAAGTGGTCCAACCTCCTAGTTAATAATATAAAATAGTTTAGAAGCTCAGTGTGTCCAAGAACTAGATTTTCTTCCTCCATTGGCCACACAGTAATATAAAATAAGATGGACTGCACCTGGTCAATACTAGGTACCCCAAAATATTCTATGACATCCACTCTGTTCTAGAGTGAGACAAATAGCAAAGAACAAATCGACACCATTCTTTAACATCCTTCCAGAGTGAAGTAAAAACAAAATGTGTTATTATAGCCAGTCTAAGCACTGGAAGATGCTCTGTCTGCTGACAGGGAGAGAGAAAAACCTGAAAGCTAGCAAAAAGCTGAACTTTTTGCTTGCAGGAGGTCAAAACCAGGGGTGTTAGATTTCAGGGACTGAGAAATCAGCCATTAAATCAGGGGGATTATAGCAACCAGATTATCCTGGTCACATTGTCATAGAAGTAGAGCAGGAGTTTTCAAGCTCAGAGATAGCAGGACTCTTTAAAATGATAAAATGATTTTCTGTGATCCATCCCCCATGAATAGAATTATGGTTGGGCAAGAAATATATATATATATATATGTATCTATCTATCTATCTATCTATCTATCTATCTATCTATCTATCTATCTATCTATATGTATGTATGTATGTATGTATTATTAATGTTAATCTATATGTTCCATATATATTCCATTTATCTAAAATGATTTTAAAGCCTTTTCAATAGGAAGGGTGAGCTCACTTACTTTTGCATAATTCCAAAAAATATGTTTCATTTTGAAGGCAGCTACACATCTTTAGCAAAATTTGGGGGTGGGGGAAGCTTTTCTCTTTTTGGTTGCCTCAATCAGCTTTTTAAATTGGTCTTAAAATACTGAGGTTGGCAAAACATTAGCAATGGCACTAGCACTAGCATTTAGACATATATATGTGTGTGTGTGTGTGTGTGTGTGTGTGTATGTATGTATGTATGTATGTATGTATGTATGTATGGTATTCAGCTTTGTTTGGGTATTTTCCCACATCATTATAGTTGTGCTTTTAAAGTTGTAGCAACGTTTCGGCAGAATCTCATCTGTCATCATCAGGCTTCTGTATTCTGTATATATACGATACAGAAGCCTGATGATGGCAGATGAGATTCTGCCGAAACATTGCTACAACTTTAAAAGCACAACTATAATGACGTGGGAAAATACCCGAACAAAGCTGAATGCCATACATGTAAGTACCCGTGAAAACTTAAGAAAACATCTATATGTATGTATGTATGTATGTATGTATGTATGTATGTATATGATATATATATCACCCCATAGTTCTTTGTAGTCCCTCTCTAAGCAGTTTACAGAGTCAGCATATTGCCCCCAATAATCTGGGGCCGCATTTTACCCACCTCAGAAGGATGGAAGGCTGAGTCTTGAGCCTGTCAGAATCAAACTCCAAACTATGGGCAGAGTTTGCCTGCAATGCTGCATTCTAACCACTGCACCACTACGGCTTCTGGGAAAACAATGTCCAATGTGGTAAAACATTGCCAAATTACAAAATGGCACAGCTAGACTGAGATAACAATTGTACACCAACTTAGCTTCCACCCCTATTCTCCTCCCTAAACTTCTTCCTGGCTGCAGTCTCTACCTCTTCCCCTCTTCACTTTTATTATCATTTCTTCTGCAGAAGGAGTGTCAGGGTAGAAGCCACACAGCCACTACTTCATCTATGAAGGTGTTTAAAAAAAGAAAAAGAAAACTCAGGTCTCGTAAACAGCTCTAAAACTGTTGCATTGCTTTATGTTCACCATACTTTGGCACAAGAACATCGTGAATGAGCTTGTTCAGACAGGATGTTTATTGATGATGATACCCTCTGGTGATCCTCCATTCAATGTTTCGCAACCCTTTGGAATGTCACAATCCACCTTTGAAAAAAGATGAAGTAGAGGGATCGTGGGAATTTAGAAGTCCTTGTAAAGTTGTGATTAATATTTTTTTCCATGAGGTCTGTCTCCATATCATCAGTCTTTTGTGAATGTATTTCTTTCAGTATGTCATCTAACTTATCATTTGGCATAACATGGTTCACAGATTTTGAACAATCATCCCCTGAAAATCCATAGAAGAAAGAGGGGGGGAGGGAGAAAGAGAGAGAGAGAAAGAGGAAGTGAGGGAGGGAGAGAGGGAGGGAGGCAGGGAGAGAGGGAGATGATACATAGATGATAGATGATAGAGATGGGTAGGTAGGTAGGTAGATAATAGATAGATAGATAGATAGATAGATAGATAGATAGATAGATAGATAGATAGATGAAAAAGGAGGAGGAGGACAGTCATAAAAGGAGACACAGAGAGATAAGATACATAGATGATAGATGATAGGTGAGAGAGATAGGTGAGAGAGAGAGAGAGGAGGAGGAGGAGGAGAAAGTGGAGGAGGATAGTAATAAAAGGATATATAGAGAGAGATGATACATAGATGATAGAGATAGGTGAGAGAGAGAGGAGAGAGAGGAGAGAAAGAAAGAGGGGAGAGAGAAGAGGAGAGAAAGAAGAGAGGAGAAAGAGAAAGGAGAGAAAGAAGAGAGAGAGGAGAGGAGAGAAAGAAGAGAGAAGAGAGAGAAGAAAAAAGGAGGAGGATAGAGTCATAAAAGGAGAGTGATAGTGAGAGAGTGAATGCCAATCATTCACAAAAAACGATTACAACAAAGGACAGTGTGATTGCTTAGGAGTTTAATCAGGCTAATTTCAAGGATATTCCCTCAGACCTCAAAAATTCTTCTGTAACTGAGGTACTACAGCACATATCAAGCAGAAGCCTAAATACATCATTTTACACTTGAGTTCACTGCACTTGAGTTTCAGTACCTTTAAGCTGTTCTTATTTCATAAGAGTTTTAACAGTTGTGGGCTCCTTTCTGTTTACAAAGAGCTAGTACCCAGCACTGGATATATGCAAATGCTTTCTTCCAGCATTTTTTGCGTGCTGGAACCACAAAGACCTCATTTGAATTGATAACAGGGAAGCTGAAAAGGAGAGTCAGGAAGGTCAAGTTTCTCACAACGCTTGGAAATTATTCAAAACTTTAAGAATAGGTGCTCAGTTTGAATATATATCTCAGACCAGGAAAAGTGTTATGAGATCATGATTTATTCAGAGGTACCAAGGCAAAGAGAAGGAAGAAGACATGAGGTTATAAGCCTAATTGACAAAATAAAAATAAATAAACCCCAGGGTTCAAATGATATCCTTCCCAAGGTTCTTAAGGAACAAAAATTGCCGGTCATCTTTGAGAAATACACATCTTCTATAAAAGATTGAATTAAGTTTCCAATATTTCAGAAAATAAGTAACATAAAAGTATTTTTAAAAGAATAATAATGGAGACCAAGAGAATTATGGGCCAATTAGCTTCATATCAGAACAATAGAAATAATTGTCAAAGAGAAAGCATGGAAAATAACATGAAAAGGAATTATAGGCAGACCTTGAGTTATGACCACAATTGAGTCTAATATTTCTGTTAAGTGAGGCATTTGTTAAGTGAATTTTATCCTGTTCTATGAGCTTTCTTGCCACATTTGTTAAGTGAATCACTGCAGTTGTTAAGTTAGTAGCATAGTTGTTAAGTGAATTTAGTTTCTCCTTTGACTTTGCTTGTCAGAAGGTCGCAAAGGCAACCCCAGGACATTGTCATAAATCAGAACCAGTTGGCAAACATCTGAATTTTGATAGTATGACCATGGGAATGCTGCAAGTGGTCATAAGTGTGAAAAACAATCATAAATCACCTTTTTAAATTTGCTGTTGTAACTTTGAACAGTCACTAAACAAACTGTTGTAAGTCGAGGACTAACTGTATCATGGTTTCTATAAGGCCATGATGGTGAACCTATGGCATGCATGCCGGAAATGGCATGCAGAGCCACATCTGCCAGCATGCAAGAGGTTGCCCGGAAGAGCCCCACGGCACACACGCACCAGTGGTGGGATTCAAATTTTTTTACTACCGGTTCTGTGGGCGTGGCTTGGTGGGCGTGGCAGGGGAAGGATACTGTAAAATCTCCAATCAGAGGTGGGATTTGCCGGTTCTCCGAACTACTCAAAATTTCCGCTACCGGTTCTCCAGAACTGGTCAGAACCTGCTGAACACCCACCTCTCATTGGGCCCTTCCACCAGCCAGTTGATTGTTGGGTACCTGCTGTGTAGGCACAGGGGAAGACACACGCGTGGGAGACATGCACACATGTGCAAAGGCATGCAACAAGCGGGGCGGTCGCATGCACAGGGGGCGGGTGGAGTCACACGCGCATTGCATCATGGGTGCAGGCACGCAAGGGCATGCCTACGCAGGCACTTTGGGCACACAACATGGAAAAGGTCAGCCATCACGGCTATAGGGAAAGTTCTACTAACTTTCTCAACTTTTTCTGAGGGCACCAAGAAACATGAAGACAAAATAGCCTCTTAAGTTTTGCACGTTGAGTGTATTTTAATTTTCAGTGAATACAAATTTGGCAACAAAGTTCCTCATTATAGCTTCCTGAGTAACTTCAGCAATCTTAGGATATGGGGACAAAGGCTACCACAATTACACAATTGTGTAATTGACTAAAAAGTGAATAGGGAAGGAAAAAAAAAAAGAATTTTAAAAATTGGACTAACATTCAGGGTGAAAGTTCTCCCAAAGAAAAATCTTAAGACTAGTAATGGATTGGTACTTTTTGTTTGTCACAGAAAGAGTAGTGGAAGCTGGGAACAGAGCGAGTCCATCATCAGTAATTGAGCTTAAACACGCGTAGGCTAAACAAAAAATTAAGCTAAAATAAAAGTAAATGAAATATAAAAATAATTTTAAAAATAGTAAACAAATACATTAAAAAGAAAAAAACAAATAAACTCAAAGGGAAGATTTTTGGACCACTGGGTCTTTTTTTCCTGTCAGTTTTCTATGTCCCAAAGGTACTTTTTCAATAGGTAACTGGATTTTGTTTTTCCTTTAAGGCATTTTGCTTCTCATCCAAGGAGCTTCTTCAGTCAGAACTTACCAGAGGGATGGCATAAGAAAAAAAGTTGTTGGAGAATCTGATAGTCCTGCCAGAAATATTTTGAATCCTCCTCCCAGAGGGTAACAACAGAAATAGACTATAAAGTGGGTGTGTGGGGTCTGTAACAATGGTTCGAGCTCTAAGCACATAGTGCTTATAAGCAGTATCCTGAATAATGGGAAGCGGGCTTCCTATAAAGATGAAGGAAAAGGAGGAGGAGGGGTGGTGGTGGAGGAAGAAGAAGAAGAAGAAGAAGAAGAAGAAGAAGAAGAAGAAGAAGAAGAAGAAGAAGAAGAAGAAGAAGAAGAAGGAGGAGGAGGAGGAGGAGGAGGAGGAGGAGGAGGAGGAGGAGGAGGAGGAGGAGGAGGAGGAGGAGGAGGAGGAGGAGGAGGAGGAGAAGGAGAAGGAGAAGGAGAAGGAGAAGGAGAAGGAGAAGAAGAAGAAGAAGAAGAAGAAGAAGAAGAAGAAGAAGAAGAAGAAGAAGAAGAAGAAGAAGAAGAAGAAGAAGAAAAAAATTGGGAGAAACTAGTTTCTTGGTTCTGAGGGGCTGATGGGAACTTGAGTCTTTCTATCTAGAAGAACATGAGACTTAGGAAAGAAAGGCATCATTTCAAGGATTAAGGGGGAGTTCCTGTAGAAGACACTTAATCCTTAAAACATATTCCCTTGCAGTGAGATAGTGGGGGTTGGGTTGTATATGATTTAACCAATAGAAACCCAGATGGGTTTGTGACAGCTATGTAAAGATATAGTGACTTGCCTGGTTCAAAGTTTGTGAACATCACATGCCAGAGAGTGGCGGATTGTTCTCGACTTTGGAGATAAAGACAACAAGATTTGGAAGCTGTGGGTCTGGGCTGTAGTCAGAAGTCTACGATTGCCAAGGTAGCCTTCCTAGAAATGCAACTAGACAGACGTGGGTCTTGAAGGCATAGATTAGATCAAGCAGAGGGGAAATGTTTTGGAACAAGTCAAGCAAGGGAAACAAAATGGGAAGAAGGCTATTTGTGTACAACATCAAAAAGATGGTAGGCACTAACCCTTACTCATCCTCAGCAAGTTTAAGATCTGTGGACCAACTCCCAGAATTCCCCAGCCCTGAGCATAAGGCACGACTTAGACCAACAGGCAGGCAATTACCCATTTGATTCTGGACAACGAACTGTAAAGCTCTTCCTCTGCTACCAATTTTCTATCTTGCTGGGGTGTCAAACTCAAGGCCTATGGGCCAGATCCAGCCTGCGGGGTGCTTAGATATGGCCCGCAGGGCCACCCTAGAAATAGTGAAGGACTAGGCCCTGGTGCCTCTGCCAGTGAAAACAGAGCTTGGGAGGGCTGCGTGCATCCCTCCTGGGGTCCATTTTCAGCCACAATGGCCTCCTGCAGCCCTCTTCCAGCAAAAACAGAACTCAGGGAGGCTGCACACAGCCTGCCCAGGCTCCATTTTTACTGATAGAGGGTTGCAGGAGGTTGACGCAGCTGAAACAGAGGCTAGGCAGAACAGAACCTCAATGAGTAATATAGAGCTGGCCATACCCACCTGGGCACGGGGGCCCCCTGGCACACACAACTCTGATGCAGCTCTCAATGAAATCAAGTTTGACACCCCTGCTGTAGACACTTGTTTGGGGCATCATTTCTTTAATTGTCTCCCTGGTTGGCTAGGGAATTCTGGGCATTGAAATCCACAAGTGTCAAAGTTGCTAACGCTGGATACCCCTGAACTATTCACTTTATCTGTACTTCCCTCTTTCATAGATTACATAATCTGCAAGCAAGCCACATATACATATCCACCGAGAGCCTCAGTCATTTAGCCAATCAATCCTCCTTAAATGCAGCTGATTAGCAGCTGCACAAAATTCTTTCATGGGACTCTGCTTGGAAAATGTGAACTGTAATCCATAATATCTCATAATAAATGTGTTAATCATGAAGTAGGCATGAGGCATTTTTCTCCTTCACCATCTCTACCTGTACATCACTTAAGCAGAATGTTTAGTATGTTCTGTCGGACATCTTTAGCTCCTGGCTTAAGGCCTTCTTCTACTCCTTTTCTCAATACAATACTTTAAAAGGCAACCCTTCCTGGGTGTTCTGTAACATTATAGGTCACAAATCTAGAGAGATAAGTCAGACAATTATTTGTGGGTTGTGTGTGATCATCGCTTCTGATTAGATATCACGTGATTCTGCTTACATTTCTATACTTTGGGGCAGCCCATGGGTTTTACATTTGAATGACAATAGTTATAAATTATAAATCCACTAGCTCAAGGGTAAAGCGTTTCTGATTTTGACTAATTCCAGTAAAGCATAATGTAAGATAATGCAGTTTTTGATTTGAACTTAAAAGATTGATCGCAGCTGCTTTAAGACAGGAAGTGGATTATTTCAGTCTCCTGCAGACTCTGGAAGAAGGGCAACATAAATCCAAGGTTCACCTAGACTGATTGAATATCTCTAAATTATGCATCATTTAAGCTTCCTTCCTTCTGTACTCAGTAAACTCACTAAAAAAAGTAATAGTAGGATGTGGAAGCCAATGATGGTGGGACATCTCAATTGCCTTGTGGAAATTTGAGAGAGAAAGAATGCAAAACAATGGGGAGAATATTGGTGAGAGTTTATCTTGAGACAGTGATGGGCAAAGGTAGCAGTGGGAGCTACAAAATGGAGTCTTTGAACTGCAGGTTGTCCGTTTCTGGGATAGAGGAAAAGAACTAAAGCAATTATTTTGCAATACTTATTGAGATTAAGCTCCAGTATTTCCACTTCAATCTGTGAATGCTTTAGCATTCAGCACCTCTGACTCTCACCTTTGATTGGCTTTGTAGAGGCTGAACCAGGGGTGGGCTGCTACTGGTTTGCACCAGTTCAGGAGAACCAGTTGTTAATTTTATGGCCAGTTTGACAAATCGGCAAATCCCACCCCTGGTTGGCCCCACCCATCCCATCCTCTCCCTCCCAGAGTCCCCGTGTGGCCCATTTTGGATCACAGGTAAGTGCAGAGCACGTGCAGAGGCTCAGGGCCTCCTGGAAGTTCGGGAAGATCTGGAGAGACTCCGGAGCCTGGGAAGGCCATTTTCACCCTTACCTTGAAGAAACCATGGTCATGCTCACCCAGCAATTACGCAGAGAACCAGTTGCTAAATTTTTTTGAAGCCCACCCCTGGGCTGAACAGTTTGTAAAAAAATAAATAAATAAAGATGAGGCAAATGCTAACTTACTACATCTTTTCTTCCCCTTTGTTATCAATTAGAAATTAATACAAGTGATCAGCTCCCCGATAACGCTTCTATATAGAGCCCACAGGTTATAGCTAAAGGGCTTTGCTTCTCTATATTTTCTTTCCCTCCACGTTCACACAAACAACTCACTTTCTGAATAACAGAATGGCAGATAGTAATCAGAGTCCCAGAAAATTATAAACCCATCACACTCCCACCAAGGCACCATCATAATCCCATACCAACGATATCCATGCTGGATTGAACTCCCATCCTGTTGTAGCATCTGTGGGAAAAGTCAGATCTTCACAGATGTCAGGAAGGCTAAAAAGGAATGGGTTATCTAGCTTCCATATGGCAGATACAGAGAATGGATATAGAGTCAGAGTAACAGAGTTGAAAGGAACCTTGGAGGTCTTCTAGTCCAACCTCCTGCTGAAGAGGAGACCCTATACCATTTCAGACAAATGGCTGTCCAATCTCTTCTTAAAAACCTCCAGTGGAGGTACTTCGGGAGGCAAGTTGTTCCACAGGAAATTTCTCCTTCGTTCTAGATTGCTTCTCTCCTTGATTAGTTTCCATCCATTGCTTCTTGTCTGCTTTCAGGTGCTTTGGAGAGGAGGTTGACTGTCTCTTCTTTGTGGCAGCCCCTTAGATATTGGAAGACTGCTATCATGTTACTCTTAGGCCTTCTCTTCGTTAAATGTTGTAGTTTCAACCATTCAGTCGTGTCCATCTCCTGGCAGCTTTGTAGGCAAATGCTGTGCATGCTAACTTCAGAGTAGATTAGATTAGATTAAGAGTTGGAAGGGACCTTGTAGATCATCTAGTTCAACCCACCCCCCACCCAAACAGGAGACCCTACACCATTTCTGACAAATGGCAGTCCAATCTCTTCTTGAAAGTCTCCAGTCAGGAAGTTCTCACAGCTGCCGAAAGCAGGTTGATTGTTCTCACTATCAGAACATTTCTCCTTATTTCCAGATTGAATCTCTCCTTGATCAGTTTCCAGCCATTATTCGTTGTCTGGCCTTTACGTGCTTTGGAAACCCCCTTCCTCTCTGAGGCAGCCCCTCCAGTATTGGAACCCTGCTATCCTGCCTCCCCTGCTTCTTCTCTTCACTAGACTAGCCAGGCCCAGATCCTGTAACCGTTCTTCATATGTTTTAGTCTCCAGTCCCCTAATCATCCTGGTTGCTCTTCTCTGCACTTTTTCTGCAGTATCTCAACATCTTTTTTATAGTGTGGTGACCAAAACTGGATGCAGTATTCTAGGTGTGGTCTTACTAAGGCTTTATAGAGTGGTATTAGTACCTCACTTGATCTTAATTGTATCCCTCTCTTAATGCAACTTAGGACTGTCTTCTCAACACACAGTTTCTTTCAGTTGGATAGTCAATCATTTTTGTATCAGCTTTGATGGTATCAAGCCAGCAAGTTCTTTGCTTGCCCCTTCTTCTTGATTCACTAACTATTCCGAGCATCACTGACATCTCCAATGAATTTGCACTCAAGACATGACCAAAGAAATTCAGATATAGTCTTGTGATTTTGTTCATTGAGATAAACATATATAATTTCTACAACTGTTCCTCATTCTTTCATTTTACCTTCATTTTGCCTTCATTCTCTTTCACATTTATATGAATCAATAACCATTTTTCATTCCAACTTAATTCCTCACACCATTCTAGAAACCACTCAATCATCCTGATTTCAAAACTCTCTAATTGCATCCTGGTTATCTTTGCCCTCCATGTTATTTTTCTTTCCCTTTTTTTTTTTTCTTATTTAGCAAGTTGCACACTTGTTAGAAAGTCACATAAATCATGTTTGCTTCATGCTTAGTTTTTACAAGTACTTTCTGAGCACCAAATTGTATTTTCAAGCTTTCTTTAGGCAAACAAAGGCTGGTTTTCTTTCAGATGCTTTAAATAATCTGTTCCAATATTGTAATTTCCATTAAAATAATGAATGCTGTAGATTTGTCCAACTTCCTCATTCCTTTAACAGCAATCTCCCTAACTTCAAGAGTGCTTGCTATTCACAGTTCAACTTCCCCCATTGGTTCAAATGGAACTTATTAATATCTACATGGAAATGAGTGCAATGCATATTTCAGTAGCCAGTATTGGAGCAATAAAAGTTATCCAAAATACCAAAATCAATTCATCCTTTGGAAAAGAAAAAGAAAAAGATTTTACAGCATACCATTAAGAAGTTTAGGAGAGTACAAACATGGAAAAGTAAAATAGAACAGGGTGCCAAATCTCCACTGGAAATCAAAATAACAAAGTTGGAAGGGACCTTGGAGGTCTTCTAGTCTAACCCTCTGCTCAAGCAGGAAACCCTATAGCAGGGGTCTCCAACCTTGGCTCTGGAAGCCTGGCGGACTTCAACTCCTAGAGTTCCACAGCCAGCAAAGCTGGCTGTGGAATTCTGGGAGTTGAAGTCCGCCAGGCTTCCAGGGGCCAAGGTTGGAGACCCCTGCCCTATAGCATTTCAGAAAAAAATTGCTATCCAGTCTCTTTTTAAAAGCCTCCATTGATGCAGCACCCACAACTTCTGATTGATTGTTCTCACTGTCAGAAAAAAAAAATAATTTCTCTTTAGTTCTAGGATGCTTCCCTCCTTGATTAGTTTCCACCCATTGTTTCTTGTCCTGCCCTCAGGTGCTTTGGAGAATAGCTTGACTGCCTCTTCTTTGTGGCAGCCCCTTAGATATTGGAACCTTGCTATCATGTCACCCCTAGTCCTTCTCTTCATTAAACTAGACATACCAATTCCAGCAACTTTTCTTTATATGTTTTAGCCTCCAGCCCTCTAATCCTGTTTGTTGCTCTTCTCTGCACTCTTTCTACAGTCTCAACATCTTTTTTATAATGTGGTGAGCAAAACTGGATGTGGTCTTTATAAAGCGGTATGAAATGATACTAAAATAATGCTAACATCAATCAGGCCTGTCCAACTAATAAGAGATTCTTAAAGTTTACATTCCTAGATAAATCATTTTTTATTTATTTATTTGATTTATCAATTGCTTACAAGATAATAGATATAAGAATAAACATGAGTATGAATACAGGAAATGGGGACGAATAAATGGGGACAATAGGACAGGGACGGTAGGCATGATTGTTCACTTATGCACGCCCCTTACAGACCTCTTAGGAATGGGGTGAGGTCAATAGTGGATAGTTTAAGGGTAAAGGAGTGGGGGGTTGGGGAAGAGACCACAAAGTCAAGTAGCGCATTCCAGGCATTGACCACTCTGTGGCTGAAGTCGTACTTTTGCAATCAAGTTTGGAGCGGTTTACATTGAGTTTGTATCTGTTGTGTGCTCTTGTATTGTTGCAGTTGAAGCTGAAGTAGTCATTGACTGGTAAGACATCGTAGCAGATAATTTTGTGTACTACGCTTAAGTCCAACTGTGGGCAGCGTAGTTCTAGATTGTCCAAGGCCAAAATCTCAAGCCTGGTGTTGTAGTGTATTCTGTTGTGAGCAGAGGAGTGTAGTACTCTTCTCGTGTAATCCAATATTGGATTTGCTCAATTGTATTAATGTCTGATATACAGACAGATGAGCTGTATTCGAGTATTGATCTAGCAAAAGTTTAGTATGCCTTAGTTAGCAATTCAGTATTATTGGAAGAGAAGCTTCATAAGATTAGATTTACTACCGTTAATGCCTTTTTGCAATGCTGTTGCAGTGAGCTCTGGTGCTTAGGTTGTTTGATATCCTTGACAGAGTGAGGATCGTCAACAAGGTCATACCTGCCTAGCTTGTATTTGGTGCACTGATTTTTTTTTACCAACATGTAGCACAGAGCATTTATTAATCAAGATTTTGAGTTGCCAATTGTTTGACCATTCAGACACATAACCCAGGTCGCTTTGAAGGACAGTAGCATTGTCGGTGATGTTGAATAGTTTTACATCATCATCCAGAAGACACAATCTAGAAACTCCAACCAATATACACGATAAATTTTCACTATTCAGAAAAGATGAATCAGAAAAGGACTTAGAGACAAAGCAGGAAGAAACTTTTCTACAGCCATTTGTAGCATCCCACAGTTACACGACTGCAATTTACTTTTTTTTTTTTTTAAGGAAACAGGCATTTGCTTCCATTTTCTGGCAAATAAAACCCCTCCCATTGGGTATAATGGGTTCCCTTAATAACTGCAGCATTTGTTTCATGACCATTGCAAAAAAAGGTTGCAAAATCAAATGCGGTCACATGGTAACCTACTTAAATGTTCAGAATTTTGCAGTGTTAATTCAGCGCCAGCGAAATAAACACAAATGGCTGATGCTTCATTTAATGTCTTTATAAACATAATAAGTACATTTTACAAACCAATTGTAGATTTCTCCAACTTGGAGCAAACTCGGAAACATGTTGCAAGTTCAGAGCTTCAGCAGCAACTCAGGAGCTCAGAAACAGACATCAGTTTCACTTTAGTTCAGCAGACAAGCAAGACACACAGCAGAGGAGAGAAGCAGTTTCATTTTCAATAGAGAGACTCAGAGCTTAACAAAGCTGCAGAGCTTAATATAGAGCCAAGCCTAGGCTACTTCTAGTTTCAGTTTCCAAACAGTTCTCATTGGCTGACTTAGTTGCTATGCCTATTCATTGGCCTTGTTACAAACTCTATTCCAGTTCACAAATATACTCTGACATTAAAGACCACCACAACATTTGACCATAATTCTGGGTCAGCAATGGTGATAGGTCAAGGACTATCTGTCCTGTAAACTTAGCAAAGACAGCATTCTAATGCTTCCATTTAACCACTGCTCAATTATATAACAACAACATCAATTTCCTATGTGGCTCCCCTGCCATCATCCGTACCTCATCCCCAGCCAATGAGTGAGGCAGCAGCCTTGAATTGCACTCATTTGAAACAGTACATTCTCCAGCATTAAATTTGGTTCAAAGACATTGAGCCTGGAAAGCTGACAGCATGGGTTCGAGAGCTGAGCTCCATGCGCAACAGGGTGAGCTCCCATTACTTGCTCCAGGTCCTCTCCACCTAATAGTTCAAAAGCATGCAAATGTGAGTAGATTAATAGGTACCACTTCAACGGCAAGATAACAGCATTCTGTGTGCCTTTGGGATATAGTTATGCTGGACACATGACCACAGAAATTGCCTTCAGATAATGCTGGCTCTCTCAGCCAAAAAACGGAGATGAGCATCGTGCCCTATAATCGAAAACAACTGACAGGGAAACCTTTCTCTTTACCTAAAATAATATATTCTTCAGCCTTGTACATTATCCAACAAAAGCCGCTAAAATCTCAAATTTTGTAGATTTTTTTTTTATGAGCTTGGATCTCAAATCCACCATCATCAAGAGGAAAATTCAAGTATTCTCGTGTTTAGGGAGTACTGGAAACTGCAGGGTTTCTTCTTTATCCATCAGAAGGATCTTTCTTTACCTCAGGGAACTGAATGGTTCCAAAACTGTCAACACACAGTTCTTAGATTTTGAGACCAGTTCATAAATCACCTTCAGATCATTCAAGGAAGTCTGGTGTTCTATGGAAGATGTTTTTAAGAACCACTAGAAAAACCACAGAGCATTTCTAGGGTATGGATAGAAGGATAATAGAATCAAAGAACTGGAAGGAGGTCATCACATTCAACTCCCCAGGAATCCCAATTGAAACATCTTTGCAAGATGGCTGTCTTGAACACCACTGAAGAAAAGAAGTCCATCACCTCTCTAGCTGAATTGTTCTTATGGTTGTGATATCTTTTCTACAATTTAGCTGGAGTCCATGTTGCTGTAATTTAAGTCCATTATTTTGTATCCTGCACTCTGGAATAATAGAGAACAGACCTCAATCTCCTTTCCTTTGTCATCTTTTCAGGCACTGAAAGTCATCTCTCTACTGATATATACTATATTCCCATATTATTTTTTTTTCAATCTCTCTTGATAAGATTTACATTTTTGTCCCTGTTCTTAGTTATTACCCTTCTCCAAATTCATCTCAGTTCATCTTAAACCTTTGAGGTCAGATCTGTCCAGTGCAAGAGAACACACATACACATACACAGACACACGATTTGGAACTATTCTTCATTAATTCGACCAAAAATTACATTTGCCTCAGTAAAATTGCTCAGGTTAGGCTGAGATTCTGGCCCCTGATTCCCTCTCCATTATGTCCCCATCCTAAAAAATAGATGACCACAAGATAATCTAAATTTATCTCCCATATGTAGAATGTTTTAATTTTCAAAACAGAAATACCTTTCCAAAAAAGAATTTAAGTCTGAGCGCTCCTTAAAATGCTCCAGTTCCAAAATGCTCCTGCAAGAGATTATGTTGAATGCTTTATCCCCAGGTTGTGTGTTTACATGTTAACTTATAGTAACATCTACTACACTATCCATTTTCACAAATGTAAACCTTTCTTCCTCAACCAGCTCTCCATTGTTGTAAAAAGAGAAGAGCTAAGAGGTGCTGATCTCATTAGTCCGACTTATTATTATTATTATTAAAATAAACAAGAAAAGACTGACTGACTGTGTATTGTTTGCAATTTTGGTTTAGGAAACGTTGCTAGATTTAATTCCAAAAGTTATTTAATTTCATAAATCATACTGATTGTCTGTATTTGCATCCTATTTCCTGGCTTTTCATACTTCTATCCACCTTGTTTAAGACCTTGAGTTTTTTATATCCTACCTCTGTTATGGACCTGTCCTTTGAGAAGCAGATAGCCCCAATGCCTACATCTGGCTGCCTCTGTTCTAGTATTGTATGTTAGAGTCACAGTTCCTATTTTGCTCTTTTCTTCAATAAGATATCCAGATGCACCAAGATCCCTACATTGTATTAATTGCATATAGTGAAAATTCAAAGATGCAGTTTTTTTCTTCTTTGAGCAAGAAATTGTACTTTCTGATGATTAAAAACAAACCAGCCAGCCCTTGTTAGTATCTAATTAACCCAACCCTAGCCCTAAGTTTGCATTAGCTTACCTGTACAAAAATATTGCACCATGCATACAAATTATGCATTATTTGCAACTGATTGCAAAGTGTCCAATCCCACTTGGTTTATTTTCTTTCAGCTGCCAATGGGATTTTTTTTTAAAAAAAATAAAGGATCAGTCTGACTGGAAACAGAGAGACACAAAATTGGCATGCATTTGGAAATGGGGACCTTTGGAAATTTTTCACATTTGCTATTGATAAATCAGACATTAGGAGGCAGCAAACATTCCACTCTGTTGTCAGGATTGAAACTGACATTTCCTGTCTGTCTGAATTGGAATGGAAATGAAAAAAGCAACTCTGTTAAGAAAATCTTGGTTAATTTTGAAGAAAGAGACCTTTATGCTAGTCCACATAGAATTCAGATGATGTTTCTAAGATCAAAAATTTCCCTGGCTGGCTTTTGTGTATTTACAAAAATTTTGATACTAACACTTGGTTTAAATGTTGCACATACATCATCTTAAAATTAATTGAATATCATTATAATCTTACGACGCATGCATTATTTCTAAAGAAATACAAAAACAATGCTAACAAATCATTGAAAGAGCTATTTCAAATCTATTCTCACTGTATATATAAATAGCAACCAAAAAGAAGAGGTTTCTTTCTTTTTTTTAACCAGCTAGAATGTTTCATTCTTTGACTATGGAAAATAGTAGAACAAGGCTGAATAAACTAACCTGTAAACTTTGCAGCATCACAATACCTGCAACATGTTTTAAAAGAACTGCTGCACAATACTGATAATACAATATTCATTACCAAGAAACATGTTTCTTTATCAGATTTAAGCAACTGTCAGGACTGCTACTAATCAAAGCATGAAAAACATCTACATGCTATTCTGAACTTTATTATTTTCAGCAAATTATTTTGCACTAACAACCACGTTTTCATGTTTATTCATCAGGACTGTTACAACATCGCACAATATGTAATTAAAACCTCAAATCTCTGCATAACATAAACACAGTTTCCCAAATCTGGCAAATATAGCTGAAAGCTTCATAGATCCATTTGCTCAAAGGACTCAACTTAGACATTAAAACAATGCATAAACTTACTGTTGTGTTGTCTAGATGGTCCAACTGCCACACCAGGGGAAAAAAATCTGTTTCATAAAACTGCGAATTGTTATCAAATGGGAAAGAATATGTCCAGCTTTTAGTCAAGTAACATTATTTTTCTTCAAACCAAACCATGAATATGATAAGTAAATATACAGATGATTTGGGAGGCTGTTCCACTGCAATATTGAAGAGATGCACCAGGACTTGCCCTCTTTAAAATCCAAAATATTAAACCCTTGCAAGTCCAACTGATGAGGAGGGTCAGTCTTGCTTGTTAGATATGATGTGCAAAAAAAAGGAGAGGATTGAAATCCAAAATAATTTTAAGGCTTTATCCAAATTCAAATTCTGCTTTTCTCTCTCTCTCTCTGTCTCTCTTCCTTTCTTCTTTTATCTTTTTTTTCCCCCTGTTTCCCCATGCTTATTTTCCTTCCCACAAAATGAATATCGGTTCCTTCTTCCCTTGTCCTGGATAAGGCCTGGTTTTGAAATGCATTACAGGCTTTCCACACAGGCAGCTTTCACTGCATGTCGAGTTCCACCAAGGCCCAGCATTAAAAGCCACCGGTTCTTTTTTCCTTCCCCTCCTTATTTCTTTAGCCTACCTCACAAAAGAAGGGTATTTTGTAAATTACCAGCTCGTTCAGATCAACAAAAGGTACTTTCATAGAAAGCCCCATTTGATTTTGCTCAAATTTGATTACAAGGATGGAGGAAAAAAGGAGAGGAAGTCAAAAAGAAAAACCCCAGATGGCTTTTTTCATTCATCTCACTGAATGAGCTTTATCTGTGCCTTTTGAAACTGTAGCAGTGGAAAAACATTTCTGTTGGCTTAAAAAACTTGACAAAAATTATTGGTTTGCCATTTCTCATGTAACTGCCATTGGGAACTAGATGAAAAGACTCCTTTTTTTCCACGGGATCGCCTGCTTGCATCAAAATAATGGAGATTAGGTATTTCATTATAAATTACAGTGGGAGATAGAGAGAGGCTGTCATATTAATAGCAACCTGCTCATGGTCTTCAGTGGTAGCTATTCTCCTAAACAAAAGGACCAAGAAGGTTGTCTATTGAACTTGTGCTTTAAGGCCCGATCAATTTTCTATCATCAAGGCGAAAGGTGAGATCTGGAACAAAAGACTTCACACATGACTGACCTCATGAGCTGAGAGATAAAACAGCTAAAAGAAACAAAACACATCCTGAAATTATGGGTGATAAACTGTAAAAAAAAAAAAAAAGGATGGAGGAGGAGGAGGGAAACAAGGATGTGGAGTGGGGAGGGAACAAGGGTTGATCTATAATTCTTCCTTTTCTAGGCACATGGACACATTAAAAGCTACTTGTTTTCAAGCACGGCATAATTGCAGCATTTGTTTCGGAAGGCTTTGCCTTGAATCTTGTTGTGTACTCCTTCCTCAACAGGGTTCCAGCAATTTCATTCCTGAGTAAGCATGCTATTGTGTATAATTCAGGATGCCTGAGAGCCATACCTATAAATATCCGCATGCTAAGGGTTACTGCTGGTGACAACTTTTCAGTGGTGGTTACTAAGAGAGAAATTGTGTAGGACAGCCTTGGTGTTGGACAACATCCTGTCTCACACAAGTGGACAAACTAAGAGCCCTTTCCCATCCAACTTCACTAATGAATGTCTGTATTCCTGAGATCCTGTCTATCCATTCTGGAGCTCAGTGGATTCCCTATATGAGGAAATGTAGACCATCTCTAATTAAAACTTCTAATAGCAATAGCATTTAGACTTATATACCGCTTCACAGTGCTTTGCAGCCCTCTCTAAGCAGTGTACAGAGTCAGCATCTGGGTCCTCATTTTACCGACTTTGGAAGGATAGAAGGCTGAGTCAACCTTGAGCTTGTGGCAACTGAACTGCCAAACTTCAGGCAGCTGGCAGGCAGTAGAAGTAGCCTGCAGTACTGCATTCTAACCACTGGGCCACCGCAGCTCTTGATGATTAAGAAACATGTTAGAACAGTATTTCCAACCTTAACCATATTAAGAGGTGTAAGACTTCAACTCCCAGAACCCTCCCAGCCAGAATGCTGGCTGGCGGGTTCTGGGAGTTGATGTCTGTGCATCTTAAAATGGCCTAGGTTGAGAAACATTGTCTTAGATCTTGAACAAAGGTTGCCAGTTTGGGCTGCAAGCACTAAACTAATGAATTACTATGACCCACAGTTTACTGGGATCAGTGGCACTGACCTATGACAGTTTTTCACACTTATGACCATTGCAGCATCTCCATGGTCACATGATCAAAATTCAGTTGCTTGGCAACTAGTTCATACTTATGACAGTTGCAGTATCCTGGGATCATGTGATCCCCTCTTGCAACCTTCCTGTCATGCCCCTGGTGAAGACTGACTCTGAAGGAGAAGAGGAACAGCCAACAGGGAGTGGAAGTGTGACTCTGGCAGTTATGGAAGAGGCTGGGGAAGAGCAGAGGCTAGCTGGGCAATCAGAGGAGGACCCAGGACCATCCCCTCTCCATCCCAGGGCACGCAGGGAGGAGAAGATAAGGGGGGAGACATGAATGGCATGGTCTATAGGGGAGGAGAGGGCCTTGATCCTCTTCATGGGCTGCACATCTGGGAGTGGGGTGCTGCCTCTGGAGCCTTCGGAGTCTGGCAGAAGTAAGGCAGAAGACCCAAGGGAGCCTGTTCCCAGTGCACGTGTGCACAGAGCTGCTGCAAGGTGAGAGCAGCTGAAGCAGAAGGGGCAACTCGGGAGTAAGGCTGGGAGGTGATTGCCCCTCCCATGAAGGATAAAAGTCAGACCTCAATGATGAAACCCTTGCAGGAAGCAAGGCAGTTCTATATATTCTGAGTCCTTCTTGAAGCTCTGTGGTTGGTTTTTTCTGGGATTGTTATAATTAATTTGGATATTTCTGTTTTTGGCAGCTTCCACAGCACTGACAGGCGTGTGCTAATCTGTTTAAGTTAGTTTTGGCTGTGAGTGAAAATAATTCCCAGCGTTGCATTAAAATAGGTTTTGCTTTTAACGCAAGTTTGTGTTTCATTACATTTGACAAAGCCTGGGTCAGAACAGTTTTTTTAATGCCTTTGAAAAATCGGTTATTTCTTACCAGTAATTTGTTATTTTTAATGTAGAGTCTTTGCTGTATTCAGATGGTTGATATTATGATGAAATTTTACTATACCAAAGGATATTCTGAGAGTTACTTTGGTACTCAAGTTAAAAAATACTGGGTTAGAAACTGTAAAAGATGGGTAATAATAATTATCTCTCATCCCCAAGGAAGAAGATGGCAATGACTTCTGAGAATCTTGCCAGAACTGCAGGCTTTGTGCAGGCACTAGCCAGGAATCAGGATTGACTCTCTCTGTGTGTGTGTCTCTGTCACTCTGTCTCTCTCTGTGTGTGTCTCTGTGTCTCCGTGTGTATGTGTGTGTGTGTTTCTGTGTGTGTGTGTTTCTGTGTATGTGTATCACTTTCTGTGTTTGTCTCTCTCTGTCTCTCTCTGTGTGTCTCTCTCTCTGTGTGTCTGTCTCTCTTTCTCTTTGTGTGTGTGTGTGTGTATCTCTGTCTTTCCCTCCCTCCCTCTCAAGCACACATACACACACACATTCTGATTGCTACTATGAATCACCCTGGGAACTGAACAGTAGAACAATATGATTATTTAAAAAAAATTAAAACATGTTGGCATCATCAATGCCCTCTCCTGAAGCTAAACAAGTCCTCAAAATAAATTTCATTTTTTTTTTTTTAAATAGAGAAAAGAATGCTAATTCTTTGAAGAAAATCACTGACTAAGTAGCAAAGTTGGTGGAGACTCTGGTCTAGCAGCTCATTTCCAAGTTATTGTTGGGTTTGTGACTGATGCATTGGGGGAGATTGATCGTAGTTGGGTGAGATAAGAGATATAAGGAAGAGGCATAAATGTATATCATTTCAGGAAAAGAGAGGTTGTCAATTTTCAGGAAAAGAGAGGTTGTCAATTTTCAGGAAAAGAGAGGTTGTCAATTTCAGGAAAAGAGAGGTTGTCAATTTCAGGAAAAGAGAGGTTGTCAATTCCCATTTCCAGCCAGGTTGTCAATGATGTTACCTAGTTGGGTAATGAAACGTCTGCAAGAAAACAGCCAAGCTCAGAGAGCATCCAAGACCCGTCTTTCAACCCTGAGCTAGAAATATTTTCTTATATTGGCTTTTTTATTTCAGGCCTTGGCATAAGATGAGGTAGTCCTCAACTTACAACCATTGGTTTACTGATTGTTGAAGTTACAACATCACTGAAAAAGTGACTTATGGCCATTTTTCCCACTTACGACTGTTGTAGCACATTGTCACATGATAAAAATGTGACCTTTTATCATGGATGATGGAGCAAAGAAATATTGGAGTAGGATTCACACCTTAATAGAGAAAATTCTTAAAGTGAATATAAACAGAAGAACAGAGACTTTTTGGTTTCAATAGAAAAAGACTTGGAAAATTATTTTTGGAACTTTAGTGTTATACATGTTGGTGGCAGCAAGACTACTCTACCCACAGAAATGGAAGGTCACCTCGATCCCCACAATGGACAAATGGCTGCAAAAATTGTTGGAGTTAGCAGAGATGGCTAAACTGACTGCTTTGATCAAAGAAAAAAAAATACAAAAACTTTTATTTCTACTTGGAAACCACTTCCAGACTTTGTGCTTGAGGTGGGAAAAAAATAACAGTTTGATTTTGGCTTTTACCGATTAGATATATTTGTTGTTACAGAAATGGCTAGTTTAAGCTATGATGTAAAAGTAAAAAAGTTGGTATTGCCTTGTTCTACTGCACCGAAGAGAAACGGAACTTAATGCTTTTCTTTCTTTCTTTCTTTCTTTCTTTCTTTCTTTCTTTCTTTCTTTCTTTCTTTCTTTCTTTCTTTCTTTCTTTCTTTCTTTCTTTCTTTCTTTCTTGCTAGTTTAAGCTATGATGTAAAAGTAAAAAGTTGATATTGCCTTGTTCTACTGCGCTGAAGAGAATCGGAACTTAATGCTCTTCTTTCTTTCTTTCTTTCTTTCTTTCTTTCTTTCTTTCTTTCTTTCTTTCTTTCTTTCTTTCTTTCTTTCTTTCTTTCTGTTTGCTAGTTTAAACTATGATGTAAAAGTAAAAAGTTGAGGTTGATGTTAATACCTTGTGATATTGCACAAAGTGCCAAAGAGAGTCGGGACTCAATGCCTTTTCTTTCTTTCTTTCTTTCTTTCTTTCTTTCTTTCTTTCTTTCTTTCTTTCTTTCTTTCTTTCTTTTTCTTTCTCTCTTTCTCCCCTTTTTTCCCTCACTTTTCCCTTCCCTTTTCCTTTCCTTATTTTCTCTATTGTATTTACTTTTGTATTTTCTTCATGTGCTACATTATAAACTAACAACATTGTTATTTAAAAATTGGCATTGGCTCCTATTTATGACGGTTCCAGTGTCCTGGGGTCATGAGATCCACATTTCGTAACCTTCTGACAAGCAAATTCCATGGGGAAGCCAGATTCACTTTGTAACCATGTTATTAACACCTAACCTGATTCATTTAGCAACTGTGGCAAGAAAGATCGTAAAATGGAGTAAAGCTCCCTTAACAACTGCATCACTGAGCAACAGAAATTGTGGTCGTAAATCGAGGACTACCTTTAGAGCAGTGGTGGGATTAAACAATTTTTACTACTGGTTCAGTGGGCGTGGCTTGGTGGGCATGGCTTGGTGGGCATAGCAGGGGAAGGATATTGTAAAATCCCCATTCCCTCCCCATTCTACTAACCTGCTTTCCAGCTCCGTTCTCCTGCGCAGGGCAACCAAAAAAGGCCCAACCAATCAGCTGGGACTCAGGAGGCAGAGAATAGATTGGGGACGAAGCTAGTGAGAGGTGGTATTGGCCAGTTCTCTGAACTGCTCAAAATTTCCGCTACCGGTTCTCCAGAACTGCAGAACCTGCTGAATATCACCTCTGCTTTAGAGAAAGAATTGCAGCCCTCTGCATGCTCTTATTCCTCACAACAGCTTTTGACACCTTTGAGGGACTGTGAGGGTTTGGGACTGAGGAAATTATTTGGCTGGGAAAATGCTTCTCCCAAATATGAGAGAAAAGAGGGGAGGAAATAGGCCTTTTTTTCTTCAGCTGGCTTAATGCACTAATTCAAGTATGTAACAAAATGTGTTACATGGTGCTGAAATACTCTTAACATTTGAATTATCCCCATATTATCCTAATCCCAGAAAAGGATGATGAACACTTTGCGAACATTGGTACTTAATTTCTAATAGAAAAAGAAAGTGCCATTGTCACTGAATAAAGATAGACATGGTCTCTACAGAAGCTGTATAACGTCTGACATTTAAAAGATCCCTGCAGTATAATACAGTGAAATACACTCAAACCTCTTGCTTGAGGTGTATCCTAAGACTGAGCCTCGTCTGCTTGTTTAGTTGGGTGAACTCTAAAAAAAGAACTATTAAATAATAATTACACACAGACACACATGCAAACACACACACACACACAGAGACACATGCCAACGGCATGTCACTAATAGTATCCACTTATATATGCAGTTTTCATGTTTGCCAAAAATTCTATTGCAGGTAGTTCTTGACTTACGACCACAATTGATCCCAAAGTTTCCATTGTTGAGACATTTGTTGAGTTTTGTCCCATTTTACGACCTTTCTTGCCACCGTGGTTAAGTGAATTGCTGCAATTGATACGTTAGTAACACAGTTGTTAAGTGAAATTGGCTTGCCCCAAATGATTTTGCTCATTAAAAGATTGCAAAACCTTGGCACACAGCAATGGTCATATGTATGAACCAATTGCCAAGCATCTGAATTTTGATCATATGATCATGGAGCTGCTACAAAAGTTGTAAGTGTGAAAAACAGTCATAAGTCACTTTTTCCAGTGCCATTGTAACTTTGAACTGCTGTAAGTTGAGGACTACTTGTATTCTGTTAGATTATTCCATAGAACCATATGAAGTATGGATAGAAAAGAATATTTGTAACCCAGCGTTGAACTGTGGAGTCCTTGATGCTCTCTGAGCTTGGTAGTTTGCTTGCAGACTTTTTTTTTTTACCGAACTAGATAACATCATCAGTGCTAGTAAGAGAGTTGGGTTTGTTCTCATTTTACATACTAGTTGCTGTAGGAAGTATGGAACCAAACACTTCCCAACTGATGTATTCTAGATGTGTACTGTTAGTTAGCTAGGAATCCCAAGAACTGTTGATCTATCAAATCAAGAGGATTAGTAGTGGGGCTAACTACTTGGTAAAAACGGATGGCATACTAGCTGCATAAAAGAGGAAAGAAAATGCTAAGTAGGAGCTGTGGGCTCACATGCACTCTGTCAGGATTCCGGCAGTTACTCCAATTAAATCATGAGCCTCGAGTCACACTCCCAAAACTAAGGAGGATTTATCTGAAGGTAACATTCTACATCCAGCATTTACCTGGGCGTAACCAACTCTGAGATATGTAATTCACTGTCACCCTTGATCCTGCTTTTCCCCCTACCCCTCTGGGTGTATCATCCAATGAAACACGTCCATAGCCCAGAGTCATCAATCATGCTCTCCAATTAGATTTTTTCTTGGCAGAAGCTTCAGCCATCTAATCAGTCTTTGAAGAAAATATGAAGGGAATGTACTTTTGATTCCACACTGTTGCCTGCTCTTTGAAACTCCACCCACTTCTTTCTGTTGTCAACTACAAAACATGTATACAAAATCTTTTATGAGTTGACACACTCCCCCATTGGTACCATTCAAGGGAAGGAAGAGGAGGGTTTGAATCCTGGTGAAATTCCTGCCTTCCCCCAAATATTTATTTAATGTTTTGCTTTGTGTGAGAAGACACAATGGAAAGCAATGAAGGGTTTCCTCATAATAGACATGGAACCCTTGGGAAAGGCAATTGAGAGTAACGGATTATATGGTAATAATGAGTTGCCCCATTTTGTGTTTCTGTAAACAGTAAAGGGAAGAGCTTTAAAAAAGGACATCCTATCAGAGAAGATGAGATGCTAAATCCAAAGCTGGTTCCTCTGCCTATCAGCTACTTCAAAGTACCAGAATAACAGAGTTGGAAGGGACCTTGGAGGTCTTCTAGTCCAACCCCCTGCTTAGGCAGAAAACCCTACACCACTTCAGACAAATGGTTGTCTAATCTCTTCTTAAAAACTTCCAGTGTTGGAGCATTTACAATTTCTGGAGGCAAGTCGTTCCATTGATTAATTGTTCTGTCAGGAAATTTCTCCTTATTTCTAAGTTGCTTCTTTCCATGCTTAGTTTCCATCCATTGCTTCTTGTCCTGCCTTCAGGGGCTTTAGAGAATAGGTTGTTTCCCCCTCTTCTTTGTGGCAACCCCTCAGATATTGGAACCCTGCTATCACATCACCCCTAGTGCTTCATTCCATTAAACTAGCTTGACCCCCTCTTCTTTGTGGCAGAGTGAAGGATGGCAGAGCAGAGTGAAGAATAGCATAATCAATAAAAATAAAAATAACTAACCCTCCCATCTTCCATCCTATCCAACCTAGGCAGAACTGGCCATTTCATCACCATTTTGCTCCAAGTTGCTAATCTTCTAAATTGTGTGTGTCCATGTTCTTATTTAATCCAGAGGAGGAAGTATAGAATTCTCGGGATGAAATTAGTGAAGTTATTATCAGTATAATGCAGATAAGCCCTAAATAGGTTTACATGCATTTACATTACAAAGTACATTGCCAAATGTCAACTTGCAGGCATTATTTAATACCTAATATGCTTATGTTCTAAAGTTGGTACATGCTTGTTACTTTTTTAAAAAAATGTATTTTAGAGTATTACTGAAAGAACAGGTCAACATAACTTAGATTCCTGTTCAGTGTTAGATCATTAACCATTCTAATGACTTCAATATTTCTGAGATTCTTGTAAAGAATGTTAATCTGATCTAGAAAGGCATTTACATCGTTAAGCACGAAGGTATAAACTATGTATTATTTCTTAAGAGAACTTGAATATGTATCATTGCTTTGTTAAATTAAAATACATTCGTTCTGGTCTTCAGAAAGGATTGTTGCTGTTCCTTAAAAACATCTGTATTTTTAAGAAAGCCAGAGCAAAAAGTCTGTAAGTCTGTAAGTAATTTCCAACATACAGTATTATTCATTATCAACATGAGTACGAGCATCTTTAAAGAATATTTCTGGCTTACATTTCACCAATTCTAAGACTGGGTGAAGCAGTAAGACAACGAGGCGGAACCCAGCATAGCTGATCATCGGAACAGCTGATCGCCGGGAGGGGGGGAAGAAATACCTTAAGGAGTGACTGGGTGGGGGAGAATGCAGTCATGAGGACCTGTCCTGGCAGATCTACACCACCAGCCTGATCAAGAAAGCTCACCAGCATCTCTTCTTTCTGAGTTTACTGAGTTTACCTTTCCCCAACTATTCTGATCAAATTCTACCACTGTGCAGTCAAGAGCATCCTAACCAGCTGTATCTCAGTCTGGTATGGAAACTGCACCATGAAAGAAAAGAAGGCATTACAGAGGATGGTGAAAACCGCCCAGCACATTATAGGGATCCCACTTCCTGCCATTGTGGACATTCAGAGGAAACCATGTCTGCGAAAAGCCCACAGTATCGCTGGACTTCTCCCATCCAGCCCATAAACTGTTTACCCTTCTACCATCTGGAAGGAAGTTCAAGTGCCTGCAGTCCAAGACCAGCAGGCTAAGGAACAGCCTCTACTACACAGCGGTCTCCTTACTGAACTCCTCAACTCGTCTACCCTCACACACACACTGATACTTCCCCTGATAATATATAATGTATCTTGTATAAACTCTCTGTGCATTATACTTATATTCAGTATGTTCATAAACACTCTGTACAGTTGTATATATTCCTTCCATAGATATAAAGTTAAAAATAAAAATAAAAAAAATATAAGGTTAAAAACTTGAACCTTAGATTGTCTACGATTGACCTCACCTTTTTCCTAAGAGGTCTGTAGGGGGCATGCATAAGTGCACCAACGTGCCTACTGTCCCTGTCCTATTGATTCTTTTATTTTTCTTATATGTACCCATTTCATGTATTCATAACTATGTATATATTTATACCTATTATCTTATGAGCAATTGACAAATCAAAATAAATAAAAAAATAAATTAATATATTCTGTATATTCATAGATATTCTGTATATCCATATATAGTTATATATTTTGTATATCTGTATACAGGGGTGGGATACAAATTTTTTAACAACTGGTTCTGTGGGCAGGGCTTAGGTGGTGGGCGTGGCTTGGTGGTCATGTGACTGGGTGGACATGGCTTGGTGGTCATGTTATTGGCTGGGCGTGGCCAACTCAATATCACTCACATTGAGGCATGTATCTCCTCGCCTGGCCTCTCATGACTGTGGGGATGCTGCAACAGTTATAAGTGTGAAAAATGGTCATTGGTCACTTTTTTCAGCACCATTGTAACTTTGAATGGTCACTCCACACAAGCAAAGTACCAGCAAAGAAGAGGAAAAAAACTCCAGAGAAGTTCCTGAGACAGGAAGTCTAGTCCTGCCAAGAATGTAATAAAAGTGAGCGGAGAGGCAGGTTCTGTAAGCAACACCAGAATGTTTCCTTCCTGCCTTCTTTACAGGATTAGGCCAGGAATTTCTTCTTAACAACCAGTTCCCCGAACTGCTTACAATGTTAACAACCAGTTCCAGCGAATAGGTGTGAACTGGTAGAATCCCACCCCTGTCTGTATATATATATTTATACCTCATTGCTGTTTTGCACTTCTGATTAGATGCTAACTACATTTCGTTGCCTGTGTTCACGTGCAATGACAATAAAGTTGAATCTAATCTAATCTAATCTATTTCCAGAAGCAAATTAAGTCCTAACCTGTTCAGCTGCTTACTTATAAAAAAGTAAGTTTGTTTATTTATTAAAAAAAAAAACTAATAAAAACTTCTCCCAAAGGTGCTTTTTGAAAAACAACAACTGGGCTTTCTTTATTTTGCTTGAAAATGTTTCTCATCCAAGAAGCTTCTTCAGTTCTGACTGAAGAAACTTCTTGGATGAGAAGAGAAACGTCTTCAAGAAAAAACAAAGAAAGTCCAGTTGCTTTAGACTTATATACCGCTTCACAGTGCTTTCCATCCCTCTCTAAGCAGTTTACAGAGTCAGCATATTGCCTCCAACAATCTGGCTCCTCACTTCTAATAGTCAAGGAAAATTGGCTCCAGTGAAGAATCAATGGACTACAAGGGGGGCTGGACTTTGGTCTCTTACAGGGGCATAGAGACTCCAAACAGATGATGCATTTGATCTAGCCCTTGGGCTCAGCTTGGTCATCTCATCTACACCTAGGACTGCTAGATACACAGGATTCAAAAGCGTCTCATCAAAGCTTTCTTCAGAGCATCTGGAAAACCCAAAGGAATCCCAGTTAATATGGCAAGACAGTGCCCTGGTTACAAACAAAGATTCTGCCCATTAGGAATCAGTACTTTGGCAATTCAGATCAACTTTCTTGGCAAAATGTTATGCAAATTTATCATAGTGGCATTTAGATGGGAGAATTCATTATGGATTCCTCCTTAAAAAAGGAAATGAATACCCTAATTCATCCTTAGATCACCCTAATCACTTCAATACCACTAGAAAATTTACTAATGCAGGAAATGAGATAAAAGCAATATGCTATGTACCTTCCCAATAGCACAATAATGTAGTTGGTGCATATAATGCATATATCCATGCTCAGTAAGATTTGTTCATTGTCTTCCTTTATTGGTACTTCATGTGTTGTTCCTGGTCCTTCTACACTAAAAGGTCTTAGTAAAGTAGAGGCCAACTTGGAAAAGCAATTGAATCGCGTTCCCAGTTTGCTTAGGTTTGCCATTGATTTACCAGACACTGAACCAAGAATGGTCACTCGACAACTGGAAACTTCCCAAATATCTTCTGGAACCAAAAGGGTCCATTAGATACCTGGAATGGATCACCAGTATTGGTCCTCCATCTCCATGGAAGTCATGGGTAGTTCTCATTTGTAACAGGACAAGTGCAAGATCTGGCAAACAACTAAACATAAGTCCCTCCATATCCAGGTTATCATGCAACTGCTTCAGGGGACAACAAAATCTAAAATATCATCACTTATATGTGTGGGGCCAGTGATTTCTTGGTCCATGGTCAGCATGGATGTCATTAATGCTCAAGGCTTTCCAGGCCACTACCCAACCATGATTGCCACTCACAAAAAAGAAAGCTTGATCTTCACTGAGAAGCAGGCTGAGCGATTTTAAATTTACCTAGCAGACGGTGATACATCTATGCAAATTTGTAGCTAATAACCATATTCCAAAATAGCTCATTTGCTGGCTCTTAAAGGCTGCACAGGGCACTTACTATAAAAGAAAAAGGCAAGGATTGGTGAGTCAATAATAGTAATTGAGAAAGGGGAGACTGAGTAGGCCTCACCTCATCATTATTTTTAAGGTAAAAATAGCATTTTTTTGTTCATCAATTAAGGATGAGGTGGAAATCAACAGAATGCTATGCATGTGTACTAAGTCATAAGCCTCACCGAATGTCCTCTCAGCTAAGTACAAAAAAGTAAGATTTGTGGGGGAAGTGTACAGAAAATAAGAAGATTAGTAGTTTGGTGATGGTGGCACCACAAGAAAGAGTTTCAGAGAAAGACAGTTAAATCTAGCTGGCAGAGGGCAGAATGAGCATTGCTATGGGTAAAATTAGTCCCTATTTCTGTTCACCACAAAGTCACCACATTCTCTCAGCTTCCAAAGGTGCTTTTTCAGGGGGGAAACTGGACTTCCTTATTTTTTTTTTCTTTGAAGACATTTAGCTTCTCATCCAAGAAGATTTTTCAGCTCTGACCGGATTTATATTCCTTGCAGACCGCTGGTCATTTGCATCTTTGTAGAGAGTTGTTGAGGCACTTGGGGGTTTATCTCTGTCCTCAGGGTCACCTGAGTACTGCAAATGTTTCCTGTAGTCTGTAATTTTTCTGGAAAATCCATTCATATGACGACACCATTCAAAGGGTGTTCATCTTAAAGTGCATAGCTATAAGTCTATGGAGGTTCTCAGTCATCCAGGTCATGGTTGTCCCAAAGGGAACAACCTGAATGACTGAGAATCTCCATGGACTAATTCTCTCAGATTCTTCTTCCAGGAAAACTCAACTCTGGGAATTCCAAAGGAGCTTTTTCCAAAGGTAATTGGGCTTTCTTGTTTTTTCTTGAAGGCCTCTCACTTCTCATCCAAGAATCGTCTTCAGTGCTGACTGAAGAAGCTTCTGGGATGAGAAGCAAAACACCTTCAAAGAAAAATAAAGTCCAGTTGCCTTTGGAAAAAGCACCTTTGGGACAACCATTACCTAGATGACTGGGAATCTCCAACCATTACCTGGATGACTGGGAAGTCAAGTTTTAGCCAAGGAAATAATCTGTTTCAACAAATGTCAATATTGTGTAATTATTCAGGACAAATCCCTGAATTTATGGAGGTTGAACTACCCTTGATCCTAGAGATGAATGTACCCCCAGAGATCTTTCTGCGCAATCCCTTAGAACTCCCATCCTGTACCATATACATTTAGTTTTCTGCCATTTTATAACAAGAAACCATGAAGAGCTGTAGCATAAAATTAGACTTTCAACATTTTTTTTAAAAAAAGGCCTTCCTAAATGTCCAAGATTTGGACCATCATAAGTTCCATTTCAAATCAAAATCTTTGCCACCAAAAAAAATCCAGAACTCACCATGATATTTATTCAAGTAATTAAAAAAGGAAGATATTGACTATGCTTGGAGTGGGCAACTATGGTCTCTTTACAACCTGCAGACTTCAACTCACAGTTGACTGGATTTTGCCATCTTGTCTCTGGAGATTCTCAACCATCCAGGTCATGGTTGTCCCAAAGGGGGACAGCCTTTTTCAAGAGGCAACTGGACTTTCTGGTTTTTCTTTGAAGACATTTCGCTTCTCATCCAAGAAACTTCTTCAACTCTGACTAGATGGTGGGGCATGGAAGGATTTATACTCCTTGTAGACAGCTGGTCATTTGTATACTTTTAGAGAGTCCTTGAGGCCACTTGGTGGTGGCCTCAAGGACTCTCTCAAAGTATGCAAATGATCAGCCATCTGCAAGGAGTATAAATGTGTCATCAGGGTCACTTGAGTGGTGCAAATGAGTGTGGAGCCTTCTTGGAACTGTTGAATGGACGGTGTTGTAGATTAGAGATGGATGATGTTGTATCCCTCCCCCTCTGTTGAGAGAGGCTATTCAATTTTGACGCAGATGGTCTCTTGAACCCCTCTTTCAAACCAGCAGTCCTCTCTGTCCAAAATATAAGAGGCCATTTATGTCAAAATGGAACAGTCCTCTCTCAACAGAGGCGGATGGATATGACATCCTCTATCTATATATGTTAAGTGAATCGCTGCAGTCCTTAAATTAGTAACACGATTGTTAAGTGAAATCTAGTTTCCCCATTGACTTTACTTGTCAGAAGGTCGCAAAAGGGAATTACTGTCAACTCATAAAATATTTCTCTGGTCTTTTAGAGTTGCCAACAGAAAGGGAGGGGGGAGTAGTGTAGCAGCTGCAAAACTGAAACATTCCAGGGATGTTTTCATAAATAAGTTTCCAGGCAACCGAAGTTTCTGCTGCGCAAAATTCTAACTGGAGAGCATGATTGATGACTCTTGGCTATGGATGTGTCCCATTGGAGAATATGAATTATGATACACCCAGGGGGTGGGGAAAAATGAGAGTCAAGGGTGACCATGAATGATGTGCCTCAGAGTCGGCTACACCAGGCAGCACCGGCATGTCTACTCCTAATAAATCTTCTTTGAGCTTTGACAATCAGGCTAGATACTCATGATTTAAATGGTGGTGACTACCGGAGCCCTGACAATTACATGACCCTGGGACATTGTGGCAATCATAAATATGAGTTAGTTGCCAAGCATCTGAATTTTGATCACGTGACCATGGGGATGGTCATAATGGTCATAAGTGTGAAAAACGGTCATAAGTCACTTTTTTCAGTGCTGTTGTCACTAAATGAACTATTGTAAGTCAAGGACTCCCTGTAGTGTACGTTTGTGCATCTGATTTCTTCTTCCTCCTCCTCCCTCCTTTTTACACAGATCCTTCATTCTACGTAAAGTTGGATTCCGCTTCCTTTTCCTTCCTTTCCTTTTTCCTTCCAAAGCTTGAGTAAAACACGGTTTTGCAGGTTGCTTATTGTTCTAAGTAACAATTTTAAATAACCTGCTTCCCCACACCTATTAAAAATATCTACTCCAGCAATATTACTTGAGCCTCAACTGTAGCATTCGTATGGATGCTGCCTCCATTTTACACCGCATGTGCAAATGTTTGCCTAATAGACACACATATACACATACATATATGTATATATCCCTTCCAAATCAAAATCTGCTTCCTTCTTAGTGTACATTATTTTTTAAAAAAAACCCTGGTCACTTATATGGTGAGTTTCAACAGAACCCCAGCGTGTAGCACACGGCCTTTCCTGAACTCCCTGTCTAGTTAGCAACTAAAATAAACTCTGAGGTTTTTTTAAGCATTAAAAATAAACAAGGATCAGACATCTTTTTTTAAAAAAATGTCTTTATCCCGAGCCTGAGATTTGCTTTAGTGGAATATAAATGGCCGATTGAGATTAATTAGCTACAGCTGGTGATAATTGTGATGCAGGAGGATTTACTGAATGGGTATTTTATGGGCCTATTGTTTTCTTCCTTATTCAGCTGCTGTTGGGCTAAAGGAATAATGCTGTGGGCAGGTCCATAGACGAGGAAGGCTAGAGGGGCACCAAAGAGGTTGTTGGCTTTCGACTATTTCCTTCCCTTTCAAATGCTTCCTATAAAAATGACACCTCAACACAGAGACTTTTTTAAAAATGCTGTTTGCTCATGAGAACTTAAAAATAAAATAATTAAATTATAGTCTAGAACAGACATGGGAGCGACCGGGAATTCACAAGGTGCAACCAATGCCTCTTTGCTCGTTATTGCAGAATATGGATTTTTTTTTCCCCCTGCACAGATCTATTACAAGGAAATTCCATTTTCTGTCTGTCTGTAAAATGTATTCTCTAAAGAGGTGGAAAGGGGAAGAAGGAGAAATTGAGTGATCCACTACATCTAATGGGGTAATGAGGCTTATTTGCAGTAAGGATCTTTTGATCTGCATAATTTCCTTTGGAAAATAGCTGACCTATTACTCCACTTCATTAAGTCAGTTCCCAGATCGGTCCCTATTTTTCAAGTGTTCCTTCTGTAAATATTCATCTAGTAGAGGGGAAAGGCTTTACAAACAGTTCAAAAATTGATATTTTGGAGCAAAGAACAGACTTCAAATAACAATATTGAATCGGCCTTATCCTATTTGAAAAGCAAAGGATAGAAATGAACAGATGTATTTTGAAATTGGTGCAGAATTATGGAAGGAAATGTGAAAACATATATCCCAAAGGTGTTTTGCAAAAGGCAACTGGACTTTCTTTGTTTTTGTTTTTTTGCATGAAAACATTTCAACTTCTCATCCAAGAAGCTTCTTTAGTTCTTGGATGAGAAGCAAAATGTTTTCAAAGGAAAAACAAAAAACAAGGAAGTCCAGATGCCTTTTGAAAAGCACCTTTGGGACAACCATGACCTGGAGGTTTGGGACAACCATGACCTGGAGGTTTGACAATCTATCCAAACTGCAATGAGGATCCTTATTGCAAATAAACCTCATTGCCCCTGTTGGAAGAAAATATCCATCTGGTTCAGTTCCAAGCCAGGAGAAAGGCACTGGAGACAAAATGTGAAAGGCACGGTAGACAGTTTGGACCTCACCCCATTTCTAAGAGGTCCTTAAAGGGGGCATCCATAAGCCCACCAGCATGCCTACTGCCCTTGTCTTACTGTATTTACTCCCTTTGTTCTTATTTATGTTCATACTTATACTTATCTTCTACATGTTTGACAAACAAATAAATAAAAATAAATAAATAAAATGGAGACTGGGGGCTGATTGGAAAGATGGTTTAATGATGAAGCAGAACCACCAAGCATGGGTGGTTCTGGGTAGCTGAACACATGAGTTGAGAGTGAGGGGTATTTATACCTTCTCTTGGGCTTTGTATTTGAGCTTCCTGTTCCTGTGCAAGAACATGTATTCTATTAACTGTTGTCAGATTTCCATGGAGCCATGTACAAATCCTAGGAGTTTGTCTGAGCTAAGTTTGGTTGAAGTTTGGACAGCTGGTGCAATGACCTTAGGACATTGTGCAATGTGGTGAGTTCTGCTGCTAGATGATAGTGGGTTGATCCCAGGGGTGGGATTGAAATTTTTTAACAACCATTTCTGTGGGTGTGTCTTAATTGGTGATGTGGCTTGGTGGTCATGTAACTGGGTGGACATGGCTTGATGGTCATGTTATTGGCTGGGTGTGGCCAACTCAATATCACTCACATCGAGGCACGCATCTCCTCGCCTGGCCTCTCATGACTGTGGGGATGCTGCAACAGTCGTAAGTGTGGAAAATGGTCATTAGTCACTTTTTTCAGTGCTATTGTAACTTTGAATGGTCATTCCACACAAGCAAAGTACCAGCAAAGAAGAGGAAAATAACTCCAGAGAAGTTCCTGAGACAGGAAATTTAGTCCTGCCAAGAATGTAATAAAGATTAACGGAGAGGCAGTTTTTGTAAGCAACACCAGAATGTTTCCTTCCTGCCTTCCTTACAGGATTAGGCCAGTAATTTCTTCTAACAACCGGTTCTCCGAACTGCTTAGAATGTTAACAACTGGTTCTAGTGAATAGGTGCAAACTGGTAGAATCCCACCCCTAGCTGATCCTATTATGTAATCCCTTTGCCCTGGAGCTGAAGGTCTTTTGTTTGTAGATAGGCTGGCCCAGTCTTTCTCAATGGGCACAAAATATCTGTTGGGGGAAGGGAGCTGGAGCTTTGAGTTTCTGTCTCCCTTAAAATTTGTATGTCTCTTTTAGGGGAAACATTTCATCCTGCCTTTTTTAATATTTCCCAAAATATTTCATTCTTTTAGGCAGGGATGGGTGCTAACTTTCTACAATACACTAAATCCGGGTGGGAAACTGTGGTCCTTTTATGACTTGTGGACTTCAACTCCCAGAATTCCTGAGCCAGCACTGGATGGCTGGCTCAGGAATTCTGGGAGTTGAAGTCCACAAGTCATAACAGGGCTACGGTTCCCCACTTCACCATAGGTGAATTCCATACAGTACTCTGTTTCTCCAACAATACGGCTGCCCCCAATAGGAAGTCCCAGCATGTTTTATAGGCATGAAATGAAATTAAGCCCCTCCCCCCAAATTAAGGCCTATATTAAAACAAGCGAAATGGGGGGGAAATGGGGGGGGTGCTTGCTGTTACGAAGTACTTTTGTTGCACACCCGGATATGCTGCTGCCTGCGTTGACCCTGATACAAACTGCTCCACCAACGCTGAGGTCAACATCCAAGCCACCACTGCCCGCCCTAAGATGCAAGGTGGGGAATTAAGTCACCCCTGAAAAGACGGCCTAGCCGTTTTTTCAGGGCTCAAAAAAAAAATAAGACCCGGCCTTATTATATGAGAAACACAGTAGAAACACCCACAAGGGGTCCACATAAAATAATTATCCCTTCACATAAAGAGAGAACCTTGTAACTTGTAATTAGATATAGTGGACCATCTGAAAACCAACTCCTGTCCTTTGGTGCCTCTCTATCCTTTCTCAGTTATGGATCTGCCATAGCATTATGCCCATAGACATAAAAATACATAGACTTGGTTGAAAAATGTTTCTATACTACTCCTTATTCAGTGTCACTCAGATAACCTATGAACAGTGGAAATCCTGGGTGGAAATATTCATCCACACATGGAAATAGATAACAAAAACAGAGAAAGATGCTTCATTTTCTGAGACAAGATGGAGGACCTGGGATCAAAAGTGTCTGTTCTTAACCAGGATGATGCCAAAATGATAGAACCTGGAATCATGATATCATACAGGTAATCCTCAACTTACAACTGTTCATTTAGTGATTGCTCAAAGTTATAACAGCACTGAAAGAGTGACTTATTACCATTTTTCATACTTATGACTGCTGTGTTGGGCTCAATTATAGTCATAAGTTGAAGACTATGGTACCTGTAATGTGCTGAATCTGGCCAGGAACTGTGGATGGTCTGACTCCAATTGAGTCTTGGAATCTCATAAATAGCAACATAAAAATCCATAATCTCCCCCCTGGTACAGCTAACAAGGTGAGGAGAGGCTGTGGCCTAAAGGTTAATACATCTGCCTAATATGCAAGCATCTGGGGTTTGAATCCCAGAAGGGTATGGCTAGCTAAAGAGAGCTAAACAGCTTGAAAAATATCTGTATACAAACCACCCTTTATTTCTTTGTCAGTAAATTTAAATTTAACATAAAAATCCATACTTTTTAGGAAAAAAACAGATCAATCTCCATGAAAATTGAATTACTGTACTATTCAAATTTTAAAGTACATATTAATTTCAGGTTCTGTGCCCATTAGGATTAGACTATCTTCCAGCATTATATGGCCTAGATGCTGTCTCTAAACACGATTAGATTTCATAATATCTAGATCCTTAAAAGAAAAAAGAAATATAATTTTTAGCATCAGCACAGCTTCTTCTGTCTAACTCAAAAAAGGCATACTTCTGTAAAAAAAGAAGCATCTCATTGTGTCTCATTCATAACCCTATCCACTCTGTCAAATAGCTTAAAAAGTATATGCATAGAGAGCCATTTTCAGAGAATGTTCTTTCCAAAAACTATTACTGCAGCAAGTCTTAGAAACTTAAATCTTTGCATTTTGAAATGCTAGTACCATGGACAGCAGGCCCTCAATGCTACTACCATGGACAGCAGTTGCTGCAGGAAATACTTGTCCCTAACAGAGCTTTTAATCTGAGAGCTCTCAAAAATGGCTAGTGGTGGTCATGGTATTACATTTGGATGGCTATTATGTTAACATTATTTTGGTAAGAAAGGATCTGCTCCTATTGCCATATCCTTCGAAGCAGAAATTCATAACAAAGAACTGCATTTTAGCTATTGCTTCTGCTATGCCAATTCCACTCAAATGGAATTTCACCTAACAGGAGCTTTGAGCAGCTTGTAACCATGTGATTCTGGAACTTCAGTTTATATAAAAGGTAAAGGTTCCCCTCGCACTTACGTGCTAGTCGTCTAGCTCTAGGGGGAGGTGCTCATCTCCATTACAAAGACGAAGAGCCAGCGCTGTCCGAAGACGTCTCCTTGGTCATGTGGCTGGCATGACTAAACACCAAAGGCGCACGGACCTCTGTTACCTTCCCACCAAAGTGCTCCCTATTTTTCTTCTCATTTTTACATGCTTTCAAACTGCTAGGTTGCCAGAAGCTGGAACAAGTAACAGGAGCTCACTCCGTTATGCGATGCTAGGGATTCGAACCGCCAAACTGCCAACCTTTCTGATCAACAAGCTTAGTGTCCTACCCACTGAACCATCGCATTCCTCTTTAATATGCATAGTTAATAGTAATAGGTAATTCTCAATTTGCAATCAGTCGTTTAGCATGATGGCTGGGGAGTTCTGGGAGAGGAAGTCAACAAATCTTAAAGTTGCCAAAGTTACAAAATACTAGATTAACCAACATCAAACTCCTAGACTTTCTTTTCACAACCTTTTCCAATTATTAATCCTTGCTTGTACTGTATTCTCCAGAAATGTGCACCCTTCTTATCCTCTGAAAAATTAAACAAAGCTTTTAAAAAAGGAAGAAGAATATCAGAAGAAGAATTGGTATACAGGTAGCCCTCACCTTGCAATAGTACATTTAGTGATGGTTTGAAGCTGCAACGGCACTGAAAAAAAGTGATTTATGATCATTTTTTACACTTATGACTATTGCAGCATCCCTGTGGCCAAAATTCAGGAGCTTGTCAACTGACTCATATTTGTGATGGTTGCAGTGTGCCATGATTCCCTTCTGCAGCCATCTGACAAGCAGTCAATGAAGAAGCCAGATTCACTTAACCGTATTACTAAACTTAACAACTGCATTTTCACTGAACAACTGTGGGTAAGAAAGATCATAAAATGGGACAAATAACTCACTTAGCAATAGAAATTTGGGCTCCGTTGCAGTTGTAAGTTGAGAACTACCTGTACTTGGAAAACAATACTGGAAAAAAAATAGGTAGGCCTTCAAAGTAGGAGACTAAAGCCAAGAAGATGGACTGAGGTAAATCTTTGATTTTTACAACTGCGTTAGACCAAAGAGACATGAAAGGGTCTAAAGCCAGGAAAGGTGTAGATCTTTTCCAACTGATGACAGAAGCACAACTCTCCAACCTGTAGATAGTAAGCCTACATTTACTAAAGGAAGTGGCCGGCAGAGAAATAATTTGACCAAATCTGCACAGAAAAAGGTAGGGTGAGGAGTTCATTTCAATGAAAGAAAACAAGGATTTTCTTAGAGGTAGGAAAAAGATTCCAAACTACATCTGCTGACAGTCTAAGAAGGGTGGTGTGGCTGCAATCAGGAGAAAAGCTGTATGGCAGCAGCAGGTATGTGTCAGTTCCGAAGAAGCACTTAAGAGATGGCATTAGAAAAACATCAGATCGAAACGTGGATGTGTCATTACACATAATGGCACACTTACAGGCAAAATAATTTCAATCGCCACAGCAGAGAAGTGGTTTAAAGAACACAGATGATGGAAAAATATCATTCCCAACGATTCACTTATAGCACCAACATGGCCATTTTGGAAAAATACAGGCCTTTATGATAAGTCCTGTAATAAAATATCCCTTTGCATCTGCAAAGGAAGAGGTTTAACATTGACGGCTTTGTTGGGCTCTCAGCTGTCCAATGCAACATTTAACCAATGTGACTTGGCCATTGGCATCTGCACTCTTGTAAGGACAAAGAAATTTATAGTGCCACGAATCCAAATAATCATGCTTCGATTCAAAATTCATTACTAATTTTTTTTAAAAAAATAGTTTTGTGAAGTTTAGAACTTTTTAAAAAAGATAGTTCATGTTTACACACTCAAGCACTTATTATAAACAGCACTGGTAGCAATTTTTTTTCCTGAATGGTTTCTGCTATGTAAAGTAACTGTATCTGATCTACAATCCAGGGAGACATGATAGCGGTCTTCCAATACTTGAGGAACTGCCACAGGGAGGAAGGGATCGAGCTATTTTCTAAAGCACCTGTAGGCCAGACAAGGAATAATGGATGGAAACTGAACAAGGAGAGATTTAACCTGGAAATAAGGAGAAACTATCTGACAATGAGAACAATCAATCAATGGAACAGTTTGCCCTCAGAAGTTGTGGGAGTGTCATCACTTGAAACCTTCAAAAAGAGATTGGATTGCCATTTGTCAGAAATGGTGTAGGGTCAAAACGATGAATGGATAGTTGGAAATAGAACAGACAAAGAATGTTATTGAAAATGGCAATAAGATATGAAAGGATATATAAAGGTTTTGTTATGGTTTTTTTTGGATTTTGTATATTGATAAAAGGCAATAAAATTTTAATTAACAAGAAATAATTTGGATGAAAGGGAGAAGCTGGGATAAGATATGAAGTTAAATAGATAAAGTATTGATACTATAATTTGGAATTGTTATGTTCTATTGGTTTTCTTCTTTTATTATTTTTTCTTAAAAAAGAATTTATAAGCTGTTATGCCTTGATTCTTTGTGCATTGTTTTTATAAAATTGATAAAAATGGTTTATATATATATATAAAAAAAGAAAATGATAATAAGATATGGAAGGATATATAAAGTGAATATGATGTTTGAATTTGTGTCTGTGTGAAGAGTTTCAACCCCGGGATCAGACAACCTTCAGAAAAGATCTTTTAGTTTTGTTTATGTTTTGTGTTTTGTGTATTGTGTTTTCTGTAAAATTAATAAAATTTGTTTTTTTTAAAAAAAGAAATGGTGTAGGGTCTCCCGCTTGGGCGGGGGTTGGACTAGATGACCTACAAGGTCCCTTCCAACTCTGATTATCTGTTAAAACTGTTAAATCTGTTTATTTCTTAATAATGACTGACCCCTCACATCCTGGATCTTCTTCCCTCAGGACAATGCTATAGGGCAGGGGTGTCAAACTCAAGGCCCGGGGACCCACAGGGTATTTAGATCTGGAAGGTGAAATGATGAAGGACCAGCCCCATGGTGCCTCTTCCACTAAAATGGAGCTCAGGCCCTCCCAGGTCCATTTTTGCTGGCAGTGGGCTGCAGGAGGCCATCATGAAACGAAGCCCAGATTTCCCCAGCCCCACCTGGGTCACCACAGGTGCCCCTGACATGAGTGATGTTGAGCTTGCCACACCCACCTTGGCCATGACCCCCCAGCCCCCGCAAGGTCAAACACAACCCTTGTTAGGGATAACATTGTTTACCCTAACTGGTTTAGGTAAAATAGTAAATATGTTATCATAGTTTATTAGTTAAAGTGTCTGCAACTTTAACTGTAGGACTGTAATTAAGGGAGTGGTTGTAAAAAAGCACCATAAAAGAAGCAAGGCACTGCAGCTTGCTCTCTCTGGCTTTATGATCCCTAATTACTGGATGGATTCAAGACTGCGTTTTTCTCCTACTGGAAAGGGAGAGATAAAGGACTGATTTATTTGTAAGTGAACTGACATTGGATATTCTACACGGACTTTGCTAATTGAATATCCTTGAATGGACTGACTAAAACGATACATGACTAATGGACTGTTATTTTGACTATGCTATAAACTGAATGGAATAAACTATATTTTTGATAGCACAAGCGTATCTGTTATTTTTACTGTATGTTAACAAACATACAAACAGATCTCACTCATTTATCTGTGTGCCTATCTGACTAATGCTGCACATTTTGTTTAGCTTGTCTCCTTAACCCTGGCTGGGGAACACAGGTTTAACAATCCTGATGCAGCCCTCAATAAAATTGAGCTTGACACCCCTGCTGTAGGACATTGCACATCAAAACAACAAGGTACAAGGACAGTTTTTCTTCCCATGTCATCACTCTGCTAAACAACTAATTCTCACAACCCTGCTAAACTACCTAGAAGGGCTGTATTACTATTATCTTTCTCATCTTTCCTATTACCTGTTTCTTTAGCTTCTTATGACTGTATCATTGTTGCTCGTATCTTATGATTTATATTGACTATTTATCATTCTAGCATGATTTATGTTGATTGCTTATTTAGTTTCCTATGACCATCAGTAAATGTTGTATCTTATGATTTATGATGATGGTATTTTATGATTATGATCATGATTTAACACTTGTTCCTTGTATGTGCACTGAAAATGTATGCACCAGAGACAAATTCCTTGTGTGTCCATTCACACTTGCCAATAAAGAATTCTATTCTATTCTAATAACAATTTTAGCAGGAAAAATAATATCTTCCTTTTGCTTTATGACAGAGGAATGAAGATTCTGATATTTGTCATGAAAATTTGCTGCCATTTTGTTCTGAAATCTTTGGTGTAAAAATGAAGGCAGGAAATCAATGCCTACAGGGATATTATGGGATTTCAAAGAACAAGATCAACCTCCCCATATGGCACCTTATGAATGGTTTGGTCAAATAATACAAACATAGATGTGATCCCAGTTTGCCATTAGCACTGACAGCCCTCAAGGTAAAGAGAAAATATAAACTTTCCCCAACTGTATTTTTTTTTATTTATCTATCAAATTTATGAGATGCAGTGGTGAAGGCATCAGGCTAGAAATCAGGAAACTGAGTTCTAGTCTGACCTTAGGCATGGACACCAGTTAGGTGACCTTGGACCAATCACCACTAGTCCCACCTTAAGGATGAAAGCTGGCTGGGTGATTTTGGGCCAATCACAAGAAGACTGTGTGTTCTAGTTCTGCATTAGGAATAAAAGCTGGGTAGCTTTGGGTCAATCACTCTGTCTCTCGGGCCACAACATCACACTCAGGCAATGAGCTGGTCAATCAATTTCTGTCACAATCAGTAGATAAAAATTTGGTTGATCAAAAAAAAAAAAACACTAGGAAGAAAAAAAAATGTCAAATTGATATGCAAAAACCTAGTTGACAAATACATATTCAACTCCCATAATTCCAAACCATCTGAAAGCAACCAAATTGAAGAAGATTATGGGAGAAGAATGTTTTTTTTATTTAATGAATTAGTGGTAGAAGAGAATATTTGTAGCTCAACATCCAGATGAGTAGAGATTAACACTGAATTTACATTAGACCAGCAACCAAACAGCAAACAATACTGCAATCAAGGAAATGCCAAACAAGCTGAACAACACAAATAAAGAACCCACCAAGGACACTCCCACCAATACTGACAGAGCAAGCCACTACACTATAAAATGAGAACAAACCCCTCTACACCTTCTAACATGGCTGATGTTACTTAGTTTGGTAATGAAATGTTTTCAAAAAAACAACAAAGCTCAGAAAGCACCAAGAACCCTTCATTAAAATGAATTGACTTTTATTCATGAAATAGTGTGTAGCTATAGAATTAGTAGCCACTGATTATTATATGTCCATATATTTGTCTTTCTTTTTTAATTCCGTCTAAACTGATGGTCACTGGCAAATTATTGATCTTCTTGGCAAGAAATTATGGAGGCTGTAATCCAGTATTACAGTCTGACCTTGCTTAAGGTGTAAAACCAAGCATCTTAGTCTCTTGGTACTTGGATGGGAAATCCCCATGGAATTGTAAGCATGCAGTTTAGGCCAGGTATTTCCTACAAGAAAGCAATGCCAATGTTACCAAGAAAACTTCATGGTGGTAGCCATGTGGTTATCAAGAGTTGAGCTTATCAGAAAGCATCTTTGTCTTAGATTATCAAGCAAAGTATCAAACAACAATGCAAACGAAACAGCTTCCTCCTTTCTTATAGTAAACTAGCACACTGAAATTCAAAGATCTTTGGTCTAAAATTTTTCTGTATTATTGGTTTTTCACAACCAGGAAACTTCATCTCAAAAAAGGAAAAAGAAGTAACATTTAATATTTGATTTTTCCCACTCTTATCTCTGGATACATTTTAGAGAGGGGTGTCTTTGAGGGCCACGTCATGGTTATGTTTGACCTTGGGGGCTGAGTAGGCATGACCAGCTTGATGTCACTTGTGTCGGAGGTGCCTGTGGTGGCTTGAGCACTCTGCCAGTGAAAACAGAGCCATGACAGCCTCCTGAGCTCCATTTTCACTGGCAGACATATCATGGGCTAGTCCTTCACTCTTTCCAGGGTAGCCCTGCAGGCCAGATCTAAGCAGCCCAGGGCATGGCATAAAGGCAACACAGTCTGATAATCAGTAGGAATCCCTTTATTAGCTCCAACTTTACCCCCAATGTCCTGGTTACCTTCTGGCTGGAGAAAAACTCCCAGGAACAGCTGCAGAGAATCAAGTCCAAAACATGATCAACAAAAACTGTAACTGTTAAGTCCAATTATTATTACCTTTATTGTCAGAGTGCAACATGTGTACAATAAGATTGGCTGAGCCTCCCTTCGTGCACCTCCCCCAACTCAACTCACAGTGAAGACAGAAGTCCCTGATCAAGGCAAGATGAGGTAATTAGTCTGGCAGGGCAGGAGAAAGAGTTCCAGACATCAAGGAATGGCAGTAATTCAACCCAGTTGGGAGGATTCCAGGAACGCCCTTGGTTATCAGATAAAGTCACGTTTGTTCCCAACAGATGCCACACTCAGCTTGCCTCTCTTTTAAACTCTCTTCCCAGGTGTGGCTAATGAAGGGAATCAGGGCCCTTTCCTCCCCCATAAGCCATGCAACCCATGTTCCCTAGAATGAAGAGGGGATGGGCTTGGGTCTTCCTCTGAACTCCCTCTCCCTTGCTCTACCTCTCTCCTGCTCTGCCCAGCCAGACTTTCCCTTCCCCAGTTTCCTCCACAGCCAACAGAGCCACACTCCCACTCCCTGTCAGCTGTTCATCTCCCTCCTCGGATTCAGACTCCAACAGGAGCATGACAATGGGCCTTGAGTTTGACGCCCCTGTTCTAGAGGTTCCTGATCTAGATCATGGGTATCAAACTCGTGGTATCACATTGCCATCACATGATGTTTTGCAATTTTTTTTCCTTTCATGGAGCTGGGGTGGAGGTGACTGGTGTGTGACACATCCAACATGTGGGCTACCAATTTGACATCCCTGATCTAGATCTATCTTGGTTCAGCTTTCAGCAGGGATATAAAATTCAGGTTGATCAAACAGTCATTGTGGATAACCTATCCCAGGATTGATTGGCTCATAGGCATACAGAGATGCATCCAAACTGACTGTGCAGCTACAGACCAGCTGCACATTCTGAGTGGCCCTTAAGGGTAGCTCCATGTAGGATGCATTGCAGCAATCTATTCAGAAGGTGACCAAGGCATGAGTGATCATGAGCAATGCTTCCCAATCCATGACAAGATGCAACTGGTGCACACAATAAATGTGTGCAGGTTGAATCTTTCAGCATGGAGAACATAGACACAAAAGCTTCAACTCCCAGAATTCCTCAGCCAGTCATGGTATTACAATCATGCCGGATGGGGAATTCTGGGAGTTGAACTCCACAAAGTTGCTTAGTTTGGAAACCTCTGACCTAGGCCAATGACCTATGTTCCTTCACAGGGCTCATCTTGAACATATGAAGTTCAATATCTTCATGAAACAGGTGCACAAGGTCTTTGGGGGCTTGGTAATACAAGGCCATTGGTATGCTGATACAACGACTCTTTTACATAGGACAGGACAGGACAGAATAGAATAACAGAGTTGGAAGGGACCTTGGAAGTCTTCTAGTCCAACCCCCTACTTAGGCAGAAAACCCGAAACCATTTCAGACAAATGGTTCCAGGGTGGAACATTTACAACTTCTGGAGGCAAGTTGTTCCACTGATTAATTGTTCTTAACTGCCAAGAAATTTCTCTTTAGTTCTAGGTTGCTTCTCTCCTTATTAGTTTCCACCAATTGCTTCTTGACCTGCTCTCAAGTGCCTTGGAGAATAGCTTGACTCCTTTGTGGCAGCCCCTGAGATATAGGAACACTGACATCATGTCACCCCCTAGTCCTCCTTTTCATCAAAGTAGACATACCCAATTCCAGCAACCATTCATCTTTGTTGCTCTTCTCTGCACTTTTTCTAGAGTCTCAACATCTTTTTTTATATTGTGGCAACCAAAATTTGCCTTTTATCGTCTGGAAAGTAACTGATTCTTTTGTCTGGGTGAATAAGAAAAAGCCAAAACTAAATCAAGACATGGCAGAGAGGCTCCTGTCAACAGGAAAATGGATTCTCACAGTTCTTGGATGGTCTGAATGGATGAATAAAATGTTAGGAATTAAAAGTAATCCTTAACTTACAACCCCAGTTGAGCCCAAAATTTACATTGCTAAGCTAGAAAGTTGGTAAGTTTTGCTCTATTTTACGATATTTATTGGCAATGTTGTTAAGTAAATCCCTGCAGTTGTTAATAACACAGTTGTTAACGTGAATCTGGTTTCCCCATCACTTTGCTTGCCAGAAGGTCACCAAAAGTGATCACATGACCCCAGGACATTGCAACCATCATAAACATGTCTGTTTCCAAGCATCCGCCTTTGGTCATGTGACCATGGGGATGCTGCAACAGTCATAAGTATGAAAATGGTCATAATTCACTTTTCTCAATGCCGTTGTAACTTCGAACAGTCACTAAAATGTAAGGTTGTTAGTCAAGGACTACCTGTCAGCTTTGGAAGCCATATTGAAACCAGATGCTCCCATGCTGCCTGGGAAAGTGGGAGGGTGGAAGTTCTTGGGGTATTTATAGTTAGACAAAAATAACATTCTTTTTGTAGCTCAAGGTCATGCTATTGTGCGCATATGTGAAGGGAAGTCTTCAGTTGGGACAGATGATGATTGGGGCATGTGATGTGATGATGGGTGTAGGGGGTTGGATTTTGCAGTTTTGATTATTGCAAGGAAGCCCCGGAATTTTCAGATTCGCGATTCCCCAGTTGTGCCAGTTACTATCCAAATAAAAGAGAACTTTTGAGCGATGTCTGTCTCGGAGTTATTGGTTGGAGTGGAGGTTTGCTGGAACGCTACCTCTATGTATGATTTCAGTTTGCTCTGGATGAGATTGCACCTTAGTAGACAGCTCTGCAATGTGGGAGGGTGCTCCAACTCCCAACCTGCTAGTCAGGTGGAAGTAATAGCAGAGGAAACATTTGTACAATAATATGTAATGAGCCTCTTGCAACTATGCCTGAGTCAGTCAAATTGCTAACAGTCATTTATGCTTCAGTTATTACTCAGCTTGATTATACCAAGCTGCCAACTGGTTGCTAATTGTTTTCCAGGCATACTTTTAAATGGTTAGACCTAAACATCTTCCTGCTAATTATCTAAGGGACCACCTAGCTTGATGTAAACTTATCCAGATATTTAAACCAGCAGGAAAGGTCTTAATGAGACTTTCATTTTCTGAGTTTTATCTGTTGGGCATATAGATAAGAGCATCTGCTATTTTTGCTTCCAACCTTTCTCATATAGTCCCTTTGAAGATGGCTTTATCCTCTACTCATCCTGTTTTGGGGAGATTAATGAAGACTTTCCTCCTGTAAGTGGCCTAGTGGTCTAGATTGCCTCACAATCAGGAGGCTACAAGTTCAATCCCAGGCAGCAGCAGATTTCTCTCTCTGGATGCAAAGAGAAAATATCTGCTGTGAGCTTCACGTAGGTGTTAGGAAGGGCATCTGGACAGTGAATGCTCAGATCCATTCAGTTGCCCTGACTCCACCCCAATACAAGGGAATGCAGATCTTCCTCTTCAGCCTGACCTTTTTTTGGCTTCAGTTGGTTTTAATAGTGATTTTGATAGTTTCGTGATCCTGATGAGAGTTCGTGATTGAACTGTTTATGTTTCTAAGCAAAAAAACATTTTTATGAAGGTAGGTAAAGGTAAAGATTCCCCTAGTACATACATGCTAGTAGTTTCCGTCGCTGGGAGGCAGTGCTCATCTCTGTTTCAAAGCCGAAGAGTCAGCACTGTCCGAAGACGTCTCCGTGGTCATGTGGCCGGCATGATTAAATGCCAAAGGTGCATGGAACACTGTTACCTTCCCACCAAAGGTGGTCCCTATTTTTCTATGGCAGAAGCTGGGACAAGTAATGGGAGCTCACTCCATTACGTGGTGCTAGGGATTCGAACTGCCAAACTGCTGACCTTTCAGATCAACAAGCTCAGCATCTTAGCCGCTGAGCCACCATGTCCCTTTTTATGAAGGTATGTCTATCTAAATAAATAAAAATGAACAATTTAGAAGGTGAATCTAAAATGTATTACATGTAATATCTTGGAATCTAACTGCAATGTTGATGAATTAGAGCAGGGATCCTCAACGTTTTCGGTTCGACAGACAAACAATGCTGGCAATGGCTTCCCTGATTTTGGTGGTGGGAGGGGAATGGTTTCATGCGCACAATCAAAATCCCGCATATACAAATGAAGTTTCGCATGTTTACCAGCTGCCAGTTCCCAATGGACCATGGCCTGGCAGTGGTCCATGGCCCAGGGGTTGGGGAATTAGAGTACCAAACATGTTGACTAATAAGCATATGTTTCATTTGGGTTAGTTCTAGGCTGCATGCAATATAGATAGATAGATAGATAGATAGATAGATAGATAGATAGATAGATAGATAGATAGATAGATAGATAGATATAGATATATAGATATATAGATATATAGATATAGACATAGACATAGACATAGATAATTGTATCTTCAGTGGGAATAAATGATACATTTGATTATTTTAAATGGAATCCACACTTTTTATATTTGGAAATATAAAAGCCTTTTTTTAACCTTAAAAGATTAATTTTCATTTAAGATATGCAGTCATAAACGTAAACTAATAAGTACATGTACAGCATCCAGATATTATGTTACTGAAACTTGCATTTTACTTTGTCTGACAACAAACTAGTGTAAATTGTTATTTATTTGTTGCTTGCTTGTCAGTTTGTTTGACAGGGTTTATATACTGCTCCAGTGATACCTGACTCTTAGTGCTTTATAGACATCCCAGAGAAGTCATAGGAGAAAAACTAAATATAACAGTATAAACAGAATAACAATATAACTTCCTTAACACTAAGGACTCTGCATCTCTCATATTCTCTACCCATTACTAGGAGAAATGAAGCAACTTATGACCCCAAAACCTACTGCAAGGGTCTTCAAATTTGGCAACTTTAAGACTTGAGGACTTCAAATCTCAGAATTCCCCAGCCAACCATGCCAATGTTACAGAGATCTGATCTTCCAGGGTTAGAGCCAGGGGTGGGATTCTAACGGTTCAGGCAAACCGGATGTTAAGTTTTCATCTGGTTCACCAAACTGGTATTTCAACTGACCGGCTGACCCCACCACCCCACTCCACCCCTTCCAGGAGTCTTCACGTGGCCCATTTTTGATGCAGGTTCCATGCAGGGTCCATGCAGAGGGTCTGGGAGAGGGAAAAACAGGCCTTCTGGAAGTCCAGAAATGGGCCTGTTTTCAGCTTCCAGTGGGCCTCCAGAGCCCGGGGTAGGCTGTTTTCGCCCTCCCAGAGGCCTGGGGGAAGTCTCCAGATACTTGGTAAGGTGAAAAATGGCCCTCCCAGAAGTTCTGGTAGGCCACGCCCACTATGGCCACATCCACCCAGCAACTGGGCAGTGAACCGGTTACTAGGGTATTTGAATCCCACCCCTGGTTAGAATTTCAGAGACACCCTGGAATTCTGCTTCACAGTCCTTCACAGCCCTCTCAAAGCAGTTTACAGAGTCAGCATATTTTCCCCCAACAATCTGGGTCCTCATTTTACCCACCTTGGAAGGATGAGTCAGCTTTGAGCCTAGTGAGATTCAACCTGCCAAAGTGCCAACAGCTGGCAGTCAGTAGAAGTAGCCTGCTGACTGCGTTCTAACCACTGCACCACAGCGGCTCTGGTTGGATGGATGAACAGTAACCACATCTTGCTGGGGTTCAATTTTAGCCTATAATGACACCCACTAAGGTCAAGAACATTAATGCCACAAGTGCCGGGCAATGTACAGCTAGTCCTTGACGTACAACGATTAATTTAGTGACCGTTTGAAAATACAACAGCACTGGAAAAAAGGATTTATGACCATTTTTCACACTTGCAATTTTGCAGTGTGGTCATGTGATCAACATTCAGAGGTTTGGCAACTGACTCATCTTTATGACAATTACATAGTCACGCGATCATCTCTTTGTGACCTTCTGACAAGCAAAGTGGATGCAGAAGTCAAATTCACTGAACAACCATATTGCTAAGTTAGCAACTGCAGTGATTGGCTTAAGAAATGGGGCAAGAAAGGTTGTAAAAGGGGCAAAACTCACTTAGCAAATGTCTCACTTAGCAACAGAAATATTGGGCTCAGTTTTGATCATAAGTTGAGGACTGCCTGAAGATTGCTTGGAACTATATCAATTGAATTTTGTGTATGTATCATATGTAACATACAGATGACACATTACATAGAAGATACATTAGGAAATTTCCTGGTAATTTTTAGTTTACCCGAGTTTTCTGTTGCACACTCCAGCTTAACTTGGAGAAGTATTTATTTTTTCCATACTGCTTTCCACACAAAGACTCCCCACCTCTTCCACAAATTGTTTTTGGGACCATATGCGATTGGATTTCCGCCCGCAAAAGCAGATAGTTAAGTTTAAACATGGCGTCCTAAGCAGGGGTGAGCTTCAAAATTTTTAGCAAAAGGGTTCTCTGCCTGGTTGCTGGGTGGGCGTGCCCAGATTTAGAGCTCCCTAGACATGCCTCAGATTTTAAAAAAAAAGCAGGAGGAAAGGGAATCCATAGTATCCCAGATGATGCATAATTTGCTTTTGAATCGTAATATCAAAAATGCAGGTATCACAATTACCACACATTTTATCATCATGCCAATTCTTCATATCCTGCTAAGGAGAACTGGCCTCTCATTAAACTTGATTAGACCAAAAGAAAAAAAAAAAAAGCATATTTCATAAAAAAAACTCACAGCCTATCAGTTGGTGTCTTATCACTTGATTATTTAACATTGAATGAGTAAAAGCTGCATATATGAACTGTCCCTAGTGGAGAAGCTCTTACAAACTATACATTATTTCGTATTTCATGATTTGTGCCTGCCCCCTTTTGATTTATATGTCTGCGTGAGAGAAGCAGGCGTACCAAGTTGATATTTTCCTATTTCCTCTGTTTTTTATTTTTTCATTCCAAAGCATCTTCACAGAAGGAGGAGTGGGGGGGGGGGGAGCGGAGAAAGCTTGGGAAGATGATTTGGGCTGAAATACAATGAGGGAATGAAGCTACAGAAATTTTCTTCATGTACCACATTCCGATCCAGCTCAGCCCAATGGTTTTAAAAGCATGCAAACTAATGACGTCTACTATATACTCCACATAAAGAATAGATTGTGCTTTATATAGTATTGTTGTCAATGAAGACAGCTAAATCTCTGGGAGATATCCTATTAGGGATGAGTCTCATTCACCACATGGAATGTCTTCTGTGTATGGGGCTCTATCAGTGCAATACTGGGCAATCAAAAGCCCATAGAACAAGCTTAGTTTTTATGCAGAATGATAGAAACTGACAGGGGGGATTGACAGGGGGACCTGACACTGATTTATTGACACGAACAAATGCAAACAATGTTATGTGTGATGTTATATAATATCATAAAACTAGGCAATAATACATTCTACCAATGATCTAATTAAAAGGTTTTTTTTAAACTGAAGATGGGTAATATCATACTTTGGCTGGACAAACAGAGAGTTCTGCTTTTTCAAACAATACCCTTTTAGTTGTCAACCAATGCAAAACATTTCAGTAATGTACTTACCTTTCATCAGCTGGCTACATGTTAATATGTATAAGACTAGACATGTATAAAGCTAGTTATTCTTAAAAGGGATTATATTTTCAGTTAAGTTGCACCTAGAGCAACTATTAAAATGAAATTAATTGGAGTTGATGCTATTCTTTCTAGCAATAGTGGGAATTAAATCATATGCTAAATAATTAGGGCTAGTTTATGACTGCTGTCCACTACGGTCCATTCCACTATAAATTCTGTTAAAATGGCTGAGAATAGATTGTGGACATTAAGAATAAAAAGCTTCTTTACAGTCACTAAGGTTCACCATGACATGATGACATATTATCAGTCAAGATTATGAATGTATTTTATGCTTTCCATGTCTTTCAGAAGAAATCAGACAGTGAGAATGTGTGAGACTATATACCAAGAATAAACATGTTATTATACATGTTAAAAGTGTTATTTTCATGAAATGAACATAGTATCTATCATTTTCAATTGGTCTTAGGATGCCATCAAATGCCTTAGTGAAAATTCTTTTTTCCCCCAGTTTTTCTTACCCAGTACACAAGCAAACATTACAACAGTGAGAGAAATAATGGTCACCATCCAACTCACAGATAGGTCATATAAGAAACATATTATGGTCAACATAGGTTTTATACACACATACTAAAAAGCAATTAATACAGTAAATCCATTGAAATAAAAGAATAAAATGAGCTAAGAATAATTTGTATTTAATGGGCCAAGATTATAGGGATTTCATGTATTTATTTGAGACATATTCATCCAGACAATTATTGCTTATAGTGTGCAGTATCTCAGTTTTGCCTTTTGATATCATACATATACACCAACACATAGAAAGTATATGTTTCATTTCATCCCAATAAAAATACTGTATGTAAATCTAATATCACATAAAAGAGAATAATAAGTGTATGTAAGGGTTGCACTTTCAGGATTTTAAGAATATAAACATTCAAACATCTGATTAAAAAAAGTTAACAGCTTTCAAAAAGTTAACAGTTTTTTAAAAATCCGTTCTTTTTTTTATAGGCCACATCTGTTTAATTAATTTCTGAAATCGAAAGTAAGGAGGGTGGGGGAATATTTCCTAAGACTAAAAATCATAATACAAATGGTATACAGCATATAATAAAAGCATTGTTCTAGTATGAATGAACAGTAACTACATCTTATCTTATTCTATGTTCACAGGGTTTTTTTGCTAATTTTTTAAAAAAATTATGAAGAGTCCATTATCTCATCCAAAATAAATTTGGGCATAATTAACACTTCCTTTTGGAATATGGATGTTTCATTTATTATTGGTAAAATGTTCCAGAAAAAGATTCAAAATGATTTCTACTTTATTCTACTTTATTTGTAAAAAATGAAAATAACAAAGGATGGCTAGAATGTTGGAAAAATCACTGGAAAAAAAAATCAGTACAGTAACATATTAAATGGTACTTCAACAGCATAAAAAATTCTTTGTCTTCAGTAAGGGTAAAAATAGGATTATGTGTTGTAGCTTCAGTATTTAAATGCTCACCTCAGTAGCAACTTGTTTTTGTATAGTTACCTAGCCTCTTTCAATCTGTTTTATGAGATCTCACTATGATTTTAAAGGTACATGCCCAAAGGATTTCTAAAAATTCTTTACGCATTTTTTTTTCAACTGAGCTCTTAATTTAGTGTGCAGATTAAATAAATTATATACTTTGGATCAAGCTAGAAATGTAACCTTATATCCAGGGTATTTTTAGCAGTGGAGCTGACTCTTATCTCTGGAAGTCAACTCTTTGAATCTTGCATAGAAAATAGATGGTTTTAAATTCCAAAAGTTATATTTTTCCAAAATATTATATAAAAGGACATTTGTCTTTCCGAAGGAGGAGAATATATGCACACCAATAGGCACATTTACAAACTCAAACACAGTCACATATACCACAAAAATATTGCACACCCACAAACCATTTTGACACCCTCACAACATTCCCAATTTATATTATTTGTTGTTCATTACCCGATCTTATTAATATAGCTCACTATTTTAGTGTGCTCACTATTTTAGTGTACACAAATGCATTATATATTATTTCAGGCAGCCTAAATGACAGTAATATGTCATTTATTGCTGTCACTATGTGACAGTAATAAAATGGACTAGTTCATACAAGTGAAAGAAAAGGATTAAAACATTTCATTGTATTTATGTCTCTTGACTGAATATCTGTGTACATGAGGTAAAATAAAAGGGGGGCATTAATGCTAATATTTAAACACGTAGTACCTCTGGAGTAACAGCCATAATAAATCTACTTATTAAAGCTGTTTGTTTAAATACTATCACAGCAAAATCCCAATAAAGTATACAGTATTCTCAACCTACTAACAAATATGATAGTTTATACACTGCAACAGTTTTAATATATAACTCTCACCTAAGCCTTCTTTTAATAGTGCTAACTCAGTTATTTCATAATAAAACCAGAACATCAAGATAAAGGAAAAATGTAACTACAGAAGGTTAAGCTACAGTAAACTGAAGAATATTTCTATAATATCAAATCACCACAAAATGCATATTTATATTAGAAAATGATATATTAGAAAACCTGTCTCACCCAGGTTGCAGGAAAGTTAATGCACAGACAGCAAAACGTAACTGCAATATAATTTCAATAATATGTTAACTTTTTCAAAAAAATACCCAGTAGTCTATAACTAAGAATATACTGGTTTCCATTATTTTGCAACATTTTTGTGGAAGCTGCAAACCTCTAAGAGGATCAAGTGTATTTTATATCATCAGCATTTTATAAGAACCACGTTTAAGTACTTTACTGAAAATACCATGTGATGAAAGACTTATGAATATAAATAAAGCTAAGTCTCCCACTGCAAATCATATCAATTTTTTTTAAAAAAATACATTGCTTCAAAAATGGCTAAAAGAGCCTTAAATGTTACCTTTTGGCTTCATCATTTACAAGTGTGTGTGTGTGTGTGTGTGTGTATATATATATATATATATAGTATATATAAACAGGCACATGGGCTTCGTTGTACGTAAAGGTAGAGACACACACAGACATTGTAGTTTTCCCCCCCAAAAAACTAAAATAAAATAAATAACCTAGGACATGAAATAATGAGAAAAGGTGCTGAACTCTGAAAATGCCAGAGAAAGGTTATCAAACATATGAAACACAACCTGAAGTTTTATCATCCTCAGCATCACTCCATTAACCACAACACCCATCTAGATGCCAGGGAAAATGACTTGGAACATGCCAAGCTGAGAGACAAACTTTCAAGACGCTTGCCTTGTCCTGGACTCCAAAGTTAACCTTTCTGGCCCCTTAAATAAATAGCAATATAAACATTCTAGAGTACCTCTATATACCCCGAGGAAATGCTCTGGACACACAGATGAGATGACATATATTTCTTCCTTCCCATTCTTCAACAACTTCTTCTCTCTGAGGCTGAAAGGGAATGCTTTGAGACTCAGTCGCATATTTAATTAGAAGCAAGCTGCTTGCACTATCACTCTGCGAATCTACCTCTCCAATCTCTCATGAGTCAATCTTCCCATCTCTGATTTTCTTTTATATTTATGCTAGAATATTTAATTGTAGACAAAAGGTTACTCTGGCTGTATTCACTGCACAGAGGCAGAATAATCTGCTTTAAAAGGCTTGACATTTCAGGCTTTTCAAAAAGGCTGAAAAAAATTATATCCCTGCTTTTGTTAATCAATGAAGTAGAACTCTCCTGAACAAAAGAATTAAATTGCTTGGTTGGTTTAATAAAACCAACAGAAATAGCAGCTTCCTCTGGGTTTTATTGTGTAGGCATGGCACACACATCTAGCACTGTAATTCCATATGATTCAGGGGCAAAACTCTAATTTCTGTGCACAGTTGGGTTTTTAAATCTTATTCAGACTCTATGCATTCTGGTTGGTTCTCTAAGGCCAGATTTATCATTAAAGTTGACTTTTTCATAGATGCAGCATATATGCAGCAATTTTGTTCTTGTTTTTGTTACTTTGCACTTCCCCCCCCCCCCCAAAAAAATAGTGATCATTAAAATGTATTAATCTAGCTATTAGTCTGACACAGTTTTATTTAAGCTGGGAGTTAATGATTTTATACCTTTACTCAGCTATTAAATAATTGTGGAAGGTGATGAGGGTGGGAACAAGTGTCAATGGGTTGTATAAGAAAGTACAAAACAGTCGTTAGAAAACCCACTAACTTCAACCAAGAAAAGGCTGTTTTGTTAAGAAGAATTACTTAGTTCACTATTAATTAAGTCAAGCGTTCATTGCAAAAAAATAATAATGTTAACATGTTTTGAAAGACTACATAATAGAGAAATTGCAAATTGGTGGTTAGTTTTGACAAACTATTCTTATTTGCTAAATTAAAATGTTCTCCATCTAGAGCCAAAGAGAAGCAGCGAATTCTTACAAAGTGAAGAAGTCTAGACATTGAGTTGTTCTATAAATAGGGTGCGGTGGATCTCTAGATCCAAAGAATGGTCAGATCTTTAATATGGATTACAATTTATTTGTAATAATAAATTACATTTATTTGTATAGCAGACTGGGACATGACACTTTCAGTAGCCTGCATCCCAGATCTTAAAACAGAGCCTTCAAAATTATTGAGTGTGAATTCCTTACACTAATCTTTCTCAACCGTGAGGGAGTTGAAGTCCATGCATTTTCAAGCTGCCGAAATTGAGAAACATTGCTCTACACAACTAAATTTCATGACTCCAGATATAGCTTGTTCTCCCAGGGCGGAAAGCATATTAGCCAAGACTTTTTTTTTTTTTTTTAAAGCACACCCTGTGGATTGTCATTTTTATCTTCAACCTTCAATATTTGGGAATGGAACTAAGAAATATAAGAAAGACCTTGAAGAACGCAAGGAGATAGCATTTGTTGAAACTGTTGGAGCAAGTTATTTGCTTCACATGATCAATTCAATGTCTGGACTGGTACTGACAGTGAGAACAATCAACCAATGGAACAGCTTGCCCTTGGAAGTTGTGGGAGCTTCATCATTTGAGACCTTCAAGAAGAGATTGGATGTCATTTGTCAGAAATGGTGTAGGGTTTCCCGCTTGGGTAGGGGGTTGGACTAGATGACCTAAAAAGGTCCCTTCCAACTCTGATTATCTGTTATCTGTTTATTGAACTCATACATTATGTGGGAGTACCCATATTGATTGTAACTCTGAGGGTGGAGGTTCATCCTCCAAGCTTGTGGGTTGCTTTCCGAACATTTTGGTACCAGGCTCTTCAGCATGAAGAATTGAAAATGTTACCCAGCCTGGTTCATGAAACATTTGGAAACCAAGCCACAATCTTGGAGAATGAACCTCCCCTTCATCCTACACCCAAGCTGCAGATATTTGCCACAATCAAAGATAGTAACTCTTGCTATCACCACAGCATAGATCCGTGATGGCAAACTTATGGCACACGTGCCAGAAGTAGCATGCAGAGCCACTTCTGCCAGCACACGAGAAATCACCCGGAAGAGCGCCACTGCGGATAAGCATGTGCCATCCTCCCATCAGCTGATTGTCAGGTATCTGGCATGCATGCGTGAGGGCAGGGGTGCACAGGAGATGCGTGTGCATGCGCAGATATGTGTGGTGTGTGCTTGGTGCATGCACAGGGGGCATGGGGGCCCCCACGTGCATTGCCTTCTGGGTGCTGGCATGTGATTTTCAGCACAGGAGCCCATAAAGGTTCGCCACCACTGGCATAGATCATGGCCTTGATCATCTGATTTTTTTATCCATTCATGAACTCTACCACCTCAGAACAGCACACAAAATCTTTATTCTAAGAATGAAAAATATGTGATACTTTTTATTAGTAGCTGACCACCTATTAAACGTGTAGCAGTACTATGATAAGGCTATACAAAGGGCAAATGTCATTTTTAGGCTCAATCAACAAAAATATGATTGCCACATCCCATGGAATAATAGTTGATTGTTTGTTTGTCAGGCCCTATGAACACAATTCTGAACATCGTAGTTTAAAATGGATTCAAATAAAAGAGAACTAGTTCCAAGAAGAACAACTAGGTTGATCATGGAGCTAGAAACTAACTTCTACAAAAAAAAAGGGGGGGGGTGCTAGGCTGGCCTATTGGGCCTTAAAAAGAAAATGTTGATGGGAGAATACAATAGCGCTTTCCAAATATTTGAGGTGCTCCTACAAATAGGAGGTGGTCAATCTATTTCCCAAAGGATCAAAAGGCAAGACAAAAAATAATGGTTGGGGCCTAACCAAGGAGAGAAGCAACCTACAACATCCTAACAATGAGAGCAATCAACCAATGGGTGTGGGTGCTCCATCAGTGGAAGCTTTCAAAAAGAGACTGGACCACCATCTTTCTCTTTCCTTCCACCATTGCCAGCATTACGGACTAATTCTTCACATAATGTGTTCAAACTATGGTAAGTTGCACTTGGCCATTTGTGCCTCAAGTGAGAACTCTGAATTGATTTGGTCTCTGATTTTTCTCTTTAATATCCTGGCTACCTCAGGAGTCTTCTCCAACATTCATAAGCATCATTTTCGATATCATACTTCTTCAAAGTCCAAATGTGCTTCCTTAGGGCATCACAAGGTAAAGCATTGTCATCGTGGCGCTGATCTTTCTAGGTAAAGACAAATCTACCTGATTATCTGTTTACCTATGATGGCATCTGAGTTTTCTAAGACTTCATTGCTACTCTAGGAAGTGCTATTCTACATTGTATTTCTTGACAGCTTGTTCTTTTACTGTTGATTCTGACATCTAAAAATCAGACTTTATTTAAGAGCTATGGTGGTGCAGTGATTAGAACGCGGTACTGCAGGCTACTTCTGCTGACTGACGGCTGCCAGAAGTTTGGCAGTTCGAGTCTCACTGGCTTAAGGTTGACTCAGCCTTTCATCCTTCCAAAGTTGGTAAAATGAGGGCCCAGATTGCTGGGGGCCATATGCTGACTCTGTAAACCGCTTAGAGGGGGCTGTAAAGTATTGTAAAGTGGCATATAAGTTTAAGTGCTATTGCTAAATGCTATTTATCCACCACTGCAATATCTTCACTGACAGTTCTAAGACTGGTTGATGTACCTGTTATCAGAACAGGTAGTCCTTGACTTACAACCATTTGCTTAGTAACCATTTGAAGTTACAACAGCACTAAAAACAGTGACATTTTCACACTTATAACATGGCAGTATCACGGTCACATGATCAGAATTCAGACACTTGGCAACTGGCATGTATTTACGATTGTTGCAATATCCCAGGGTCACGTGATCCCCTTTTGCAACCTACTGACCATCGAAGTCAATGGAGGAGCCAGATTCACTTCACAACCATGTTATTAATTTAGCAACTGCAGGGATCCACTAAACAACCGTGGGAAGAAAGGCTGCACAATGGGGCAAAACCCACTTAACAACTTTCTTGCTTACCAATGGAAATTTTGAACTCAGTTGTGGTCATAAGTCAATGACCACTTGTATTTGGTCTATTTGATATTTAATTTTAGCCCACCAATCACAGCATGCTGTAAGTATAGTGCATGTTATTAGTTTTCCTGCTGTGATTTTGAAATAAAGCAGTCTTTTTCTTCTTTATGTTCACTTAAGGTCTTCTGTTTTGATGAATAGACTTTACTTAATTTACAGTTTAACCCTGGCAAATTCATTGGCTACTTCACAAATGCAGAAGTGACCAATCATCTAGTCAGCCAATAGTTACTGTTATGAACTAATAAAAGCTCTTAAATAAAGTTTTAACAAAGCTTAAAGAAAAAGCAGGGTTCTAATCCTGCACTTCTGATTGGCCGATAAGAGCGATATTGGATTGATCTGTTCTAGAGAATCTGATTGGCTGTTAACGAGCCACTCTCATTGGTTCAAGGGTTTAACACTTCCAAGTTCTCATTGGCTAATAGGTCAGCAGCCTGCCCTATAAAAGGGCTGCTGCTGCCCTAGGGTTTTTGCTCTGTTCAGAACGATTAATAAAGAGTTGAAGTTCACTGTTCACTGCCTCGTCTCCGTTCCTTGCGCCCATGTGCAGAACTAAACACTGGTGATGAGGGTGGGATGCGGAGACATCAGAGCTGACTGAACACTACAGAGCACCAAACAGAGCACATGGCTGAAGGCATATCGACAACGGAAACCATGTCCGGCGGCGCCATACCACCCGCTCCATTTGACCCGGCACAAGAAGACTGGGACTCATACATAGACCGGTTCCAGATGTTTCTGGAGACCAACAACTTGAAGGATGCCACTACGGGAAAAAAGCGAGCAGAGTTCCTGACCCATTGCGGGCCTGCCATCTTTAAGATGGCCAAGGCATGAGCGAAACTGGCTGAGGTGAAGACCATGGACTGGGACGTCCTTGCACCCCTTCCATGGGCCCACTATGCACCCGCCGTACCAACGCTTGTCCGAAGACATGAATTTTACCAGAGGGATCAGCGGAAAGGGGAGAGCGTTGCAGATTTCATCGCGGATCTCCGGAACCTGGGAGGCCTCTGTGGGTTTACAGACCTCGAAGAAGCTCTGAGAGACCGAATAATTCTGGGATTAGATGACCCCACGACACAGAGCAAGATCATGGCCAAAGGGGACATCGACCTTGCTGATGTCATCAAGGACGCCACTGCAGCAGAAGCAACCAGGAAGTCGGCCACCCAAATGCGCCGCACTAACGCACCGCTCCGTCAACTCGCCAGCGATACCTCACCTCGCCTAGAGAGGCACACAACGGCGACCCACCACGAGGACCTCGAATTGCCATCAGAAAGTAATGAGGAGGAGGTCAACCGGCTCCGGTCTGAACGTGACCAACGCCATCAGCGGAATCAAAGACTACTGCACCAATGCGTGGGTTGTGGGGCAAACCACCCGTGATCAGACTGCAAATTCCTCGACGCGCTCTGCCATTTCTGTGAGAAAAGAGGCCACATTGGGAAAGTCTGTAGAAGCAAGCAAGGACCCAGCCCACTTCAGAGGGGAAACAACTACCGCCAGACCACAGAGAATCAACCTGTGAGTCGGGAACATTTGAACCGCCAATGGAACAACCACTCCTACAGAAATAAAACACCGGCCATTTTATCGAGAAGAGAAGAAGCACACCAAACCATTACAATCGGTCATGCCTCATCGCTAGATGCAAAGAAGATCCGAGTGAAGGTCGCCATCGAATACCAGCCTTGTGTGATGGAAGTCGATTCAGGATCGTCCCTCTCGATGGTTTCCTGGAAGACTCTTAAACAATCAATACCTGCCATCTGGCGTCAAGACCTCAGAGCCCAAAGAATCATACTCAAAGATTATCAGGGGAACCGAATTCCGGTTGTTGGATCCAGCCAAGTATCCAAGTATCATTCAAAAATTGTACTGCGTCATTACCACTGACCGTCGTCGACCGTGACCGGCCTAGCTTGTTAGGCCTTCAATGGTTCACCCCACTCGGGATCGAGGTAGTTGGCATTCACCAAACCAGAAGCGATGACTGGGAGGAGGCCATCATCCAGGAATTCCAGGATGTTTTTGCAGAACAAACTAGGCGAGTACAAGGGGACCCCGATATCATTTAACCTTAACCCTGAAGTAGCCCCCATCCGCCTTAAGCCTCGTCGGGTACCTTTTGCCCTAAAACCAAAAATTGACAAGCAGCTCGATAAATTAATAGCCCAGGGTGTTTTAGAACCAACTGACCACGCTCATTGGGAAACCCCAATCAACCCATCAAACTGGATGGATCGTTAAGGATTTGTGGGGACTACTGGGCTACCCTTAATCATGCCCTTCAACAGAACGCTTACCCAGTGCCGGTGGTACAACACCTTCTCCATTCCCTGGGGGGCGGAAAAGTCTTTGCTAAACTGGATTTAGCACAGGCATACCAACAACTGCCTGTAGATAAAAAAAACCTCAGAGGCACAGAAGATCGTTACGTACTGAGGTACCTTTAAGTGCAACCAACTCCAATTCGGAGTGAGCGTAGCCCCAGGGATTTTTCAAAGTCTGATGGAGAGACTATTGCAAGGGATCAAGGGGGTCAAGCCATACTTTGATGATGTTTTAATTGCTGCCCCGAATAGAGAAATACTTGAAAAGCGTCTTAAAATGGTCCTCCATAAATTTAAAGACTCTGGCCTTAAGGTTAAAAAAAATAAATGTCAACTGTGTACTGATAAAGTAGAGTTCCTGGGGTACCTAATCGATAAACAAGGCATTCAACCCACTGATAGCAAACTAAGGGCAATCAAAAATGCCCCAAGACCCAGAAATAGGACTGATCTCCAAGCTTTCCTGGGGCTCATTAACTTTTACAACATCTTCTTGCCCCAGAAAGCGACCGTAGCTGAGCCCCTACATAGACTTCTCAACAAAAAAGCAACCTGGGTCTGGGGACACTGCGAGGAGCACGCATTCCAACAAGTGAAAAACTTACTAACCTCAGATGCTGTTTTAATGCAGTATAACAAGACTCTGCCCTTAACAATTACATGTGATGCGTCACCGTTTGGAGTAGGAGCCATTTTGAGTCATGTGTTACCAAATGGTAGTGAGGCCCCTATTGCCTATTTTTCAAGGACCTTATCAAAGGCTGAACGTAACTATAGCCAGATCGACAAAGAGGCTCTTGCTGTTGTATCTGCTGTGAAACAGTTTCATGAATATGTGTATGGACGAGTTTTTACTATTGTTACCGACCACAAACCTTTGCTAGGGATTATAGCGGGAGACAAGCCAACCCCCTATATATTGTCACCTAGAATGACTCGCTGGTTGGAGTTTTTAGCTGCGTACAACTATAAATTACAACACTGCCCGGGGAAAGCCATTCCCCACGCTGATGCATTGAGCCATGCCCCACTTCCGGAAACCATCGACGACCCAGCTCCAACCCTTACGACACTCCAGATTGAAACACTACATTCACTACTGCTAACAGCCAGAGACATTGCAATCGAAACAAAACGAGATCCTGTCTTGGCGCGAGTTCTTAGCTGGGTCGAAAGAGGAAGTCAGCAATCAGGCACGATAAATGAAGAAGAATCAAGGAGGGGAGTGTCCTCGCCACAGAGGAATACCTCAATGGAGGCTAGCCCGCAAAGACCTGGAGGACAACAACGACAGAATTAGCGGCACCGAGTCGTCCAGTGAAAATGCGGAACCACCTGTACCAGATATGTCCAAAAACGTCCCACCGAAGCCGGACTGCAGATGGGAACCGGTGGGACAGCGCAAATCTAATAGACAGTTAAAACAACCTATATATCTTAGGGATTATGTCACCGCACCCCTCAAATGGAACCCGGGGGGAAGGGGTGTTATGAACTAATAAAAGCGCTTAAATAAAGTTTTAACAAAGCTTAAAGAAAAAGCAGGGTTCTAATTCTGCACTTCTGATTGGCCGATAATAGCGATATCGGATTGGTCCATTCTGGAGAAACTGATTGGCTGTTAACGGGCCAACTCTCATTGGTTCAAGGGTTTAACACTTCCATGTTCTCATTGGCTAATAGGTCAGCAGCATGCCCTATAAAAAGGCTGCCCTAGGGTTTTTGCTCTGTTCAGAATGATTAATAAAGAGTTGAAGTTCACTGTTCACTGTCTCATCTCCGTTCCTTGCACCCATGCGCAGAACTTAACAGTTACCATAGCCTCTATTTTCTTCTAGAGTCAGATGGCATCATTTGATAGAGGGCACCTGGAAAGTGCTCACCTTATCTGATGTGGTAGGATGGGCAGATACTCTCAGGTAGAGGCAGATCAACTGTTATCCTGGCCACATTTCCTTCAGGGATTTATGTTGTGAATCAATAAATGCTTAATAAAGATCATTAACAGCTTGAAGTAAAGTGCAGGGTTCTGGCCCTGCACTTCTGATTGGCCGATAATAGCGACATCGGATTGGTCCGTTCAGGAAAATCTGATTGGCTATTAACGAGCCTCTCCCATTGGTTAATGGAGCTAGAGCTCCCTGTGTTTTCATTGGTTAAATAAGTTAAGAGTTGCCTATATAAAGGGGCCCATCATGGCCATTGAGCTGAGCTGTTTTCACATGTAAATAAAGAGTTGAAGTTCACTGTTTCACTGGCTCGTCTCCATCCTTGCACCCATGCTCAGAACTTAACAATTTAAATGTTCTTACTTTACTTATTTACTACAGCATAAGCACCAGAAAGCAAGATAAGAAACATTGATATTTGAGACAAGTAGATTTTTTTTAAAAAAGCAATGGAATGGTTTATAATGCATTTTCAGTATAGCTCTATGCTAAATAAGTAACGAGCGACTGACTTAGAGAATTGTGTACAATTGAAGAAACACAATGGAGCTTATAAAACATGAACAAGCTCGAAAGCAGATCCCATTCAGCCTTAAAAATATGTTCTCAAAGTTGGGGTCTTTACAGTTTGGTTAGAAAGTAACTGTCCCTCTTACTTAAGAGCAGGAACTTACAGTTCATTCTATAATAGTGTACTCTTTTTCTTCAAATAACAGATTAACCTGTCATAAAAACTGAAATAATATATTTGTTAATCATTTTATAGCTGTATAACTTCCATTTTTTAAAATGTCCTTTGTTCCCTCAGATCTGTATTTATCATTTCCACCACTTGCTTGTATTTATGTTCTTTCCATTATTCCATGACCTACAATTTCACCCCTATCACCCACGACACTTTCCCCTTTTTCTTTTTCTCTTTTGTTCTGAACACATTACCGCTGGATTTTGTGTGAATGCACACTCTAATGCCATGTCTCTTACTGGGGCTCTCTGCACAATACAAGTGACCACTGTAGTAATCTGGATAAACTTAATACCACGTGCATTGTCCAGATGGACAAGCTGAATTGTTTGATTGCTGAGATTATCACAAAATGAGGGTGAATTACTGCTCTAGTACTTGTTTGTGAGTATTCTTAATAATATAGTGTCATGTATTAATAACAGTGTTTCACACATAACAAAAGCAATTGCAGAAAGTACATCTTTTGGTTCCATTATGAAATCATTTTTTTTTCATGGTTCAGAATGAAAGTTCACAGAGCAGGGAAAATTCCAGCTCTGCTGTTGTTCAGATTTTATACACAGATTCGGAGAGAAAGATTGCTTGTTTATTTGTTATATTGACATTGGACTGTGCACAGTGAATATTTACTATAACTAGTTTACAATAATCCTCTGTAGATTCTCTCCTGTGTTTTTCACTGGTAGTCTAAGGTTAATAAGAAGCTTTGTAAAAAAAGAGACATGGAAATTTTCTTATTTTTTCTCACTCTAGCAGCCCTTCCTTGGCACTTCTTATAGTCAAAACAATGGCTTTTGCAGGAGTAATGTATGGCTGTGAGACTTGGACCATAAGGAAGGCTGAATGCCATAGAATGGATGCTTTTGAGCTGAAGAGGAGGAGGAGGAGTGACTATTGAGAATCCCTTGGACTGCAAGGAGATTAAATCAGTCAATCCTAAAGAAAATCAACCCTGACTCTTCTTTGGAAGAACAGATAATGAATCCAAAGCTCAAATAGTTTGGCCACCTAATGAGAAGAGAGGACTTATCGGAAAAGATGGAAAGCAAAAGGAGAAGGGGATGGCAGAGGATGAGATGGTTAGAAAGTATCATCGATGCAATGAACATGAATTTGGGCAAACTCTGGGAGACAGTGGAGGACAGGGGGCGCTGCCATGCTGTGGGCAGCTTCCAACATTAAAACATTAAAATCTTAAAAATAAAGAGTTGGAGAGTTGGATATAACTTAGCAACTGAACAACATCAACCTTGTTCTTTCTAAATCAGGTGCTTTAATAAATAGGTTTCTAGCAGAACACTGTATAGGTAGTCCTCAACTTATGACCAAAATTGAGACCAGAACTTCCATTGTTAAGCAAGATGTTTGTTAATTGAATTGAACCAGATTTATTACCTTTTTCACCATGGTTCATAAATAAATCACTGAAGTTGTTAAGTGAATCACAGGGTTGTTGAGTGAATCTGGCTTCCCCCATTGACTTTACTTGTTAGAAAGGGTCTGGGAAGTTCACAAATGACAATCACATGATCCGGGATACTGCAACTGTTGTAAATATTTGCCAAGCACCCAAATTTTGAACAATTTTGAACATGGGATGCTGCAATGGTCATAAGCGTGAGGGCCAGTCATAAGTCATTTCTTTAATTGTAATGATGAATGGCCGCTAAATGAACTCTTGTCAGTCAAGAACTACCTGTATATTGTGATTGTTCTTGAACTCATATTACAGCTCACATTTGGTTACAGTTGAGGCACAATGTCGGAAAATGGCAATGAAAAAAGCAATGGTTTTTGCCTGAAATTTAGCAAAATTGAATATATTGAAGCAGAAATCCATGAAACAGATTACATAAAACATTGCAATTAAGAGGGCGGAGCTGGCGTCGCGACAATACGGCATGCAATCTTGGAGGTCTGAGATCGCTGCAGATATCTTTGCTCCTGGATGGTCCTATTGGATCTAAACCTTCCCGAAGAGATGTTGAAAGTGAAGAGCGCATCCTGTCGATTCCAGGGATACCGCAACAGCTGGAGTCTGGTGTTGAAACTTAGGGGGGAAAAAGGTGATAAGTCTTTGGAGAAGAGAGCTATAATAAGAGCCTTGGATAATTAAACAAAGTGCAGTGTGCCCTTTTTACTTTTTCTAAGTTGTGCTATCCCTCTTCACCAGCTTTATTGTATTTCTTTTTATCTTTTTTTTTTGTAATAACTATATGGGGTTTTGGCTTTGTTGGAGCTTGTCTTTGTTTTTCTTTTTTTCCTTGGAAGTTCAATCTCTACATTTGCTTTTTATTTTAAAGGGAAAGCCTTAAAAGCCTTTTTTTACCTTTCCTGGTATTTTTGTTTTTTCATCTACCTTTCTGGTTTATTCTTATGTACTTTTTTTCTATTTGAGACCTTTCAATTGGATTAAGGTGTTGAAGAACCTGAAGAATTTTTCCTTTTTCTTTTTTTCCCTTTTTTTTCTTAAGCCTTTTTTTCATCTAACTATTGATTGGATTAAGGTATACAAGAACCTGATGAAATTTTGTCCTAAAAGAGGTGAATTATAGATGGCTGATTCCAGAAGGTTTAATGTTCACATGGCAAGAACAGAGACATAGAATTGATTCAATTGAGAAAGCAGAATTATTTTATACAGAATTTTTTGGAGGGAAAAAGGAAGAGGCAGAAAAAGAGATCTCACTAACTGAATTCCAAGAGGACTGCCAAATGGCGACTGAAAAAGAAGAAGGTGGAAAGGTGGAAGCCAAAGAACAATGTGAACTAAGATCTACAAGAGCTGCTAAACTTAACTATAAAATATAACCATGGAAGAGAAAAAAATGATTACAATTAATATAAATGGACTTAACTCAGCCGTTAAAAGAAGGAAAACCTTTCATAAATTAGAGAAATTAAAATTTGATATAATTTGTCTACAAGAAGTACATATTAAAAAACAATATGAACAATTGTTGGTACAGCCAAAATTAGGGAAAATATTTACTTCCTTGACACATGTAAGAAAAGAGGAGTGGTTTTATATATTAAAGAGACCACCCCAACAAAATTGATCTATACCGATGATGATGGAAGAATACTAATGGTGGAAATAATGGACAATAATATGAAAACACTCCTGATTGCAATTTATGCTCCAAATGACAAACAAGAAGAATTATACAAAAAATTACATATGAAAATAATCGAACTGGACTATGCTAATATAGCTATGATGGGAGATTTTAATGGAATTGTAGACAATAAATTGGACTATACAGCACAGAAAACAATAAAGCAAAACAGAAAGACTTTCCCTAAATCTTTTTTTAAAATGATAGATGAAATAAACTTCAAAGATACATGGAGAGAAAGAAATGCTAAAACTAAACAATACACCTTCTATTCAAATAGACACTTATCATGGTCCAGAATAGATATGATATGGATGTCAACAGAATTAATAACTAATATTCAAGAAATAAATATTGAAACAAGTACTTGGGCATATCACAATCCAATGACAATTAAATGGAAAGGACAAAAAAGAAGATCTAGATGGATGTTAAATAATACTATTTTAAAGGAAAAAGACTTCACACAGTGGATGGAGAAAGAATTGGCTTTTTTCTTTAGAGAAAACAAAAAAGAAGATGCATCAATTCAGAATGTATGGGATACAATGAAGGCATATGTTAGAGGCTTGATAATAGACTATACAAGGAAAAGGAATACTATGAAAAGACTAGCCTCTAAGGCCCTAGAGGATGAGCATAAAAGACTTGAAAAAGAGCTACAGAAAATGCCACAGAAAAAGGACATCAAGTTAAAAATGGATATAATTAAACACAAAATGGGTCAAATAGAAAAAGAAGAATTAGCACAGAAAATTAGAGGTGCTAAACCAAACTACTTTGAAGACGCAAACAAACCAGGTAGATGGTCAGCATACAAATTGAGAAAGGAGAAAGAATCAAGGAAAATATTGCAGTTAATAGATGACCAAGGCCAAGTTTGCCATGGTAGCAAAGAGAAGAAGGAAATCATTTGAGACTTCTATGGGAAATTATATATGCAAGAGCATATTGATGAGGAAAGAGATATACAGTACTTACAGAATGCTAATTTACCTCAGATACCTAAAGAGACTGAAAAAATGTTAGAAAGCAATATAACAATGATGGAGTTAACTGAAGCACTCAAGAAGCAAAATAATGGAAAGGCACCAGGCCCAGATGGACTTCCGGCAGAATTTTATAAAACATTACAAGAATCGTTGAATTTTCCATTGCTAGAAGTTATGAATGACATTATGTTAAAGAAGAAGATACCTAAATCATGGTCAGAAGCCTATATTACACTTATTCCAAAAGCAGAGGCTGACCCATTACAAATTAAGAACTATAGACCCATTTCTCTACGAAATGCAGATTATAAAATCTTTGCTTCAATATTGGCAGAAAGACTTAAAAAATATTTAAATAATTTTATCCATCCTGATCAAAATGGATTTCTGCCAAAGAGACAAATAAAAGACAATATAAGAGTAATCTTGGACACCTTGGAATACTACAAGGCACATCCTGAAAAACAAATGGCTCTGATATTTCTAGATGCACAAAAGGCATTTGATAATGTGAATTGGCGATTCATGTTATTACTGTTGGAACAGAAGGGTTTTGCTAGAAAATTTATTCAAGCAATAGAAGCTATATACTATAAGCAAACGGCAAAGGTAATGATAGAGGGAAAACCGTCAGACTCTATCAATATAAGAAAAGGAACAAGGCAATGGTGCCCACTATCACCTTTGTTGTTTGTGTTAACTTTGGAAATGCTAAATAGAAATATTAGAGATGAAAAGAATATAAAAGGAATGAAAATCAAAAAGGAAGAATTTAAGCTGCAAGCATTTGCAGATGATCTGGTTTTCATCTTAGAAGACCCTTTAGAAACAGCATCAAAATTGATAGAAAAGATAGAGACATATGGAAAGGTGGCTGGTTTGAAAATAAATAAAGATAAGACAAAGATTTTGACAAAGAATATGCTATTAAGACAAAAGGAAGAACTGGCAGACCTACTGAAAATTCAGGTCACGAATAAGATTAAGTACTTGGGGATATATTTGACAGCAAGATGTAGTACATTAAAAGAGAATAATTATATCAAACTTAAACAGCAGATAGCGTTAGATTTGGTGAAATGGGAAAATTTACAACTGTCACTAATAGGGAGAATTTCAACAATCAAGATGAATATATTACCTAGAATCTTATATTTGTTTCAAACAATTCCAATTAGGCTTGGAAAAGACTACTTTGAAGATTTAAATAAAATTGTGTTGAAATATATATGGCAAGGTAAGAAAGCGAGAATAAAGTTAAAACTTTTGCAAGATGCTAGAATTAGAGAAGGATTTGGTTTGCCTAATTGGGAGTTGTACTACCAAGCTACAAATCTGATGTGGGTTAAGGAATAGATAACACTAAGAAATACTAGATTGTTGACATTAGAAGGACATGATCTGTTGTTGGGGTGGCATGCTTTTTTATGGTATAAAGCAGGGGTCTCCAACCTTGGCTCCTGGAAGCCTGGCGGACTTCAACTCCCAGAGTTCCACAGCCAGCAAAGCTGGCTGTGGAATTCTGGGAGTTGAAGTCCGCCAGGCTTCCAGGAGCCAAGGTTGGAGACCCCTGGTATAAAGGAACTAAAACACAGGGGTACTTTAGAAGACATTATATACAAGAGACTCTGTGGTTAAACTGGGAGAAGATTAAAAGACAATGTTATTTGAAAATTCCAGTCTGGCTATCAACTATTAAAGCATTTTCTTATCCTATAATATACAAAAATGAACAGTTAGATATGGTGAAAAATTGAATGAAAAGGGTGAACTTAAATCTATGCAAAATCTAGAGGAACAAGGTGTAAAGATGAATTGGTTTTCATATGTGCAAATACATTCAAGGTATGATAAAGATTCTAAAACAGAAGGTTTCTATGATAAACTGACTGACTTAGATAAGATTTTGTACTGATGAAAAGGTGATTAAAAAATTGTATGGATATTTATTAGAAATTAAACTAGAAGAACAAGTTAAAGAAACTATGATTGCTTGGGGGAAGAATTTTGGATATGAGATCAATTTAGAGAAATGGCAAAAACTGTGGTCTCAAAATTATAAAATGACAATGTCAACAGCATACAAAGAAAATTTGTATAAGATGTTTTACAGGTGGCATTTCCCCCCGACAAGAATCGCAAGAATGTTCAAGAATAAATCCAAAAAATGTTGGAAATGTCATCAGACACCTGGCTCATATTACCATATGTGGTGGACTTGTGCGGATGCTAAAAAATACTGGACTAAAATCCACATGTGGTTAGAAAAAATGACAAAAAAACATATAGACTTGAAACCAGAGATATTTTTATTGGGAATTTTACCTGAAATATATAGTAAAGACTTGAAATACCTGATTGTAAATGTATTAACAGCGGCTAGGATTGTATTTGCTAAAAACTGGGAAAATGAGAAAATACCATCACAGGAGGAAATCATTAAGAAAATATTGGAATGTGCTGAAATGAGTAGATTGACATTTGAAATTAGAGAACAAGAGGATAAACAATTTCATAAAATTTGGGATCTTTTCTATCAATGGTTAGACAATAAAATACAGTAATGAAATACGTAGACTTTTAGAAAATAATAAATATATAAAGATGTACTTTTTTCTTATTATATCTACAAAATGATTTTAGGATAGATTTGGGATGATAATATGAACTGTTATAAAATAAACTAAGTAAATTATGACTATCCTGTAAAACATGAATGAATAAAAGTATAGTCAAATGATTGATTAATAATGATACTAAGGTATTTAATTTTTGATTGACAATATGAGATCATATGCAATGTCATTGTAATTGAAGACTATGAAATGGAAGCACAAAACAATTTGTAAACCAACCGGCATGCTGTATGTACACCTATGGAAGATAGCTTGATGTTTTTATGTTTTGTTTGTTTATGTTTGCTTTTTAAAACCAATAAATTTATAAAAAAATAAATGAAACATTGCAATTAAAAATTATTGAGTCAGATTGTGATGAAATAGTAAAGTCACTGTGACTAATTATGTCTGATGATCTGGTTAGATTGTGGCTCTATGAACACGACTGACATTCGCAAGGGTTGAAGACAATGAAAATGCTTTGTGCCAAAAATCTGATCTGATCAGATTTCATCAGGTACTTGGATATTTCCCAAACAATATGTTGGCTGTTTTTATCTGATCATCACTGAAATGTGGAGATAACAAAAGCATTGGACATGATTGTCTTCCAAGTGGCATCTCCCAAACTTCAGATCCCAGGGCATTTCGCAGTTTACTAAACATTTCTAAGGATGTCTGGCATAGCATTCCAGTATTTGAGTGGCTGCCACAAAGAAGAGGGGCTCAACTTATTTTCCAAAGCAGAAGAAGGCAAGACAAGAAACAATGAATGGAAACTAATGAAGGAGAGAAGCAACCTGGAATTAAGGAGAAACTTTCTAACAGGGAGGCCAATTAACCAGGGGAACAGCTTTGCCTTCAGAAGTTGTGGGTGATCCATCACTGGAGGTTTTTAAGAAGACTGGACAGCCACTTGTCTGAAATTGTATAGGGTCTCCTGCTTGAGCAGGGGGGTGGACTAAAAACCACCTTCCAGCTCTATTCTGATTGAAGGAATTGAAGGAATTGATTAAAAGCCTTGGGTGACAGGAGTGAGGAGTATGACTGAACACATTACACCATTACACTGAGCCATGATAAAGCATCCATATTTCTCTGCTTTCAGTCTATCAGAATATTTCCTGCTAAGGTCCTTTATTATGCAAAAATGGGCACAACAACCTCCTTCATGTTGTAACATATTTGCAAGACATTTTGCTAGCAAAATTACTTCTATTCACTATGGTTTGAACTTCTCATAGGCTTTCCATGGAGCAATGTCTTGCCAGGTTATCTTGGTTTACCTTTGACCTTATGGACTCAAGATGTGAACAGGATTCTTATCAGCATGAGCTCTGCCGCCTTGAGTCAGTTACATATAGTGTATCAGGTTGCACTTAAAAGGTAACAAATGCTGCTTTGAGGAAAGGGGTCTTCCTCCTCCCCCTCTGAAGGAGGCAGTGGTACATTCCTTCCTGAAGATGCCATTTCTCCAGACAACTTCTGCCAAGTTATCAAGTTTCTATTTTCAGATATATAGATAGACAAAATGATGGACCTTTGCCAGACCAATTCTTGAATACAGTCCATTTGCCTGGAACCCACACTGTATATTGGACATTAAACACGATTGAGTGTGTTCAGAGGTATTAATAGAGGAGAGTACTTCACTCCCCTCTACTCACAATAGAATTCCCTATGCCTCCGGGCTTGAAATTTTGGGCTTGGACGATCTGGAACTGTGCTGCCTGTGATCCACAGTGCACAAAATTGTCTGCTACATCTTGCCTGTCAATGACTTCTTCAGCTTCAACCACAATAATACACAGGCAAACAGTGGATACAAACTCAAGATAAACCACTTCAAACTCGACTGCAGAAAATACGACTTCAGCAACAGAGTGATCAATGCCTGGAGTGCTCTACCTGACTCCATTGTTACAGCCTCAAGCCCTCACAGCTTCAACCTCCAACTGTCTACCAAGGACCTCACCCTTTCCTAAGAGGTCCTTAAAGGGAGCATGCATAAGTGTACCAGCGTGCCTACCGTCCCTGTCTTACTGTCCCCATTTATCTGTATTTATTTCCTTTGTTCATGTTTACGTTCATACCTATACTTGTTATCTTGTACATGTTTGACAAATAAATAACATAAAAATAATAATAAAAACTACAAAGAACGTTGGATGAAATGGAGCAGCTAGATGCCTTTGAAATAAGTGTCAGACCCAAGCATTGGTTCTTAATGTGGATAACCTTCATTAGAACCTGAATGGGTAAGTAAGTACCATCCTATGGCTCTTATTGGATCCTTCCTTCTGTACCATTAATCACAGCATATATCTGGATGATTTGAATGAGTTGGAAGTGGGAAGTAATGCTTTGCAGTGGATCTTCTCCTATCCAAGTAGACAGCTCCAATTACAGGTAGTTCTGAACTTACTGCAGTTTGTTTAGTGACCATTCAAAGTTACAACAGCCCTGAAACTAGATACTTAAGACTATTTTTCACACAACCACTGCAGCATCCCCATGGTCACATGAACAAAATCCAGACGCTTGGCAACTGGCTCATACTTATGACGGTTGCAGTGTTCCAGGGTCACCTTTTGTGACCTTCTGAGAAGCAAAATCAGTGGGGAAGTCAAATTCACTTAAGGATCACATTACTAATTTAAACAGCGCAGTGATTCACTTTAACCTCTGCGGTAAGAAAGATTGCAAAATGGGGCAAAGCTCACTTAAGTTGTCTCACTTAACAACAGAAATTTTGGGCTCAATTGTGGTAGTAAGTCTAGGACTACATGTATTAGCAATTAGGATGATCAGTTCAGCCCTCCGCTATCCTACTAACTTTAGTAAACTAGATCAGGAGAACAATGCAAAATACAGGGATTTGGAGGGCAGGGAGACGCAAACATATTTCCACTTGACTATACCCCAAAGTTTAATTTCCATTGCATTATTTTTCCTGGCGGGATTTTATTTAATGCTGTGTAAATTACAGTCTGGTCAAACAAAATTAGTTGCTTTAATGGATGGTGATATCTGTCTTCCAGGAACAAATGTACTTGTTAACTTCAGAATAATTGTATGCTTTCCTGTTTAAAGATTAGTCTTCTCCCACCCCGTTTATCTAGATACTTCATGGTTTCTTTACATATTTTTTCAACATCAGTGTTTAGATTTTTTTCTCTCACAATTTTAAAAACAAGTTTTATCCGTATGGGTTATGTTTACTGCATTAAAAAATAAAAATGGATGCATTAGCTGCTGTTATCACTCTTCATAGTTGTTGGATGGAATTTTAATAGTGGGTTATTTTTCAAATTAGGTGGGAAAGAATTTTGATTTCAAGCAGCTCTGAGAGGGTCTTGAAAGACCCCTGTGGCCCTAGGACCACACTTTAAGATGTTTTAGATGAAAAGATGAAATATAAGAGTATTCCTTGGGTTATGTCCAGGGGTGGGCTGCTGGGGGTTTCCAGGGGTTCAGGAGAGCCCCTAGCTAAGATTCTGTGCAGTTCGGAGAACCCCCAAATCCCACTCCTGGCTGGGCCTGCCCACTCCACCCCTCTCAGAAGTCCCCATGTGGCCCATTTTGGATGCAGGTAAGTGCAGGGCATACACGAAGGCTCAGGGAGGGCGAAAAACGGGTCTCCCGGAAGTTCAGGAATAGAATAGAATAGAATAGAATAGCTTTATTGGCCAAGTGTGATTGGACACACAAGGGATTTGTCTTGGTGTAAATACTCTCAGTATACATAAAAGAAAAGATACATTCATTAAGAATCAAGAATCATAACATATAACACTTAATGATAGTCATAGGGTGCAATAAGCAATCAAATCATACTAGGAAACAGTCAATAAAAATCGTAAGGATACAAGCAACAAAGTTACAGTCCTACAATCACAAGTGGGAGGGGATGGGTGATAAGGAGTGATGAGAAGATTAACAATAATAGTAGTGCAGACTTTGTAACAGTTGGACAGTGTTGAGGGAATTATTTGTTTAGCAGAGTGATGGCTTTCGGGAAAAAACTGTTCTTGTGTCTAGTTGTTTTGGTGTGCAGTGCTCTATAGCATCTGGAAATGGGCCTGTTTCCAGCTTCCAGAGAGCCTCCGGAGCCCGGGGAAGGCAAAATCGTCCCCCACTGTGGTGCAGGAGGTTGACTAGGCCACGCCCATCATGGCCACGCCCACCCAGCAACTTGGCAGAGAACCCCTTGCTAAAATTTTTGAAGCTCACCCCTGGTTATGTCCTTTAACTGTTCAAAGTTACACTGAACAAGTGGATTTAGAACCAGCCCAGGATTTTGGCTGTCATAGTATCCTCATAGTAACGTGATCACAATTCCTGACATTCCCTGCTGGTTTCCCCCAAGCAAACTTTATATATCACAATAGCCAGGTCTACACAACATGTTGGTCCAAAACTAAATAAACTTTCCAGATAGATTGTATTTATTATAATACAGGTTGTCCTTGTTTAGCAACCACAATTGGGAGCAGCAATTCAATCATTAAGTGACTCATTAACTGAACCTAGGATTGTACTAATGATCTTACTTCAGCTTTTTTCAACCTTTTTTGTACCACGACCCGGTACAAAATGTACAAAATGTTCCATGGACCGGTACCGGCATCAGCACGCACAACCAAGGCAAGGCGAGCCAAGCAACCGGCCAGCCACACTTCTCCCCACCACCTTCAACTCCTCCTTTGTACCTTCTTGCGGTCAATGGGCTTTTCGGGCTCTTTCTTAATCTCCTCCTGAGTAACTCCACCGCCATCGGGACGGCTCTTCGTTCGAAGCTACCCCTCCCTCTTCGACAAAACTAAGGCATGAGGATTCCTTCAGCACCCAAACACCGCTTTCCAACCAACGACCAACAAGCTCACCAGAAGCACTTTCTCAAGTGCCGGCAAAACAAGATGGCGGTGCCCAAGCAAAATAGGCAGCCTGGTACAAAATGATCCACAGACCGGTACCGGTCCAGGGCCCGGTGGTTGGGGACCATTGGACTGGAGGACCTCCAAGGTCCCTTCCAATAGTCTGTTATTATGTTCTGTTTTGTTCCCTTTGCTTTCCAGACTTGTGAAAATAAAAAAAAATGTAACAATTGGACATAAAGTTACTTTTTCATCACCGGCATAACTGCAAGACAGTCACTAAATCTGGACCGGAGATCATCAATAGCACGATCAAGGCTGCCTCTGTGTTGAACCCAGGCCTTCAACCCAACCTCCCTGTTCAAGCATGAGACCCTATAGCCATGATGGCAAACCTTTGCCACGGATGCTGGAAGTGGCACACAGAGCCATCTCTCCAGGCACGCCAGCCATTGCCCTTTGCTTTTCTGGGTTCCGGCACACATATAGGCATCGGCCAGCTAGTCTTCACGTACACGCCAGAAACTGGAAGAGCAACTCCAGGAGCACATGCACGCACCGGCCAACTGGTCTTTGCATGCACATGCACATTAGAAACCGGAAGACCAGGTGGCTAAGTGTCTGCTTTCCAGCACTCCCACGCGTGCTTTGAGGAGCTGCTCTTCCTGTTTCCGGGACACTCGGTGAAGAAAGGTTAACCACCACCGCCCTATAAGCATTTTGGACAACTCATAGAACCTCTAGTGTTGGAGCGCTCACAACTTTTGGAGGTATGTCATTTTTATGACAGGTTAATTTGTTATTTGAAGAAAAATAGTACAGTACTCTATTATAGAATGAACTGTAACTTCCTGCTTTTAAAGTAAGAGGGACAATTGTTTTCTAATAACACTGCAGAGACCCCAATTTTGAGAACATATTTTTAAGGCTGAATGGGATCTGCTTTCAAGCTTGTTCATGTTTTATAAGCTCCACTGTGTCCCTTCAATTGTACACAATACTCTTAAGTCAGTCGCCTGTGACTAATTTAGCATAGAGCTATACTGAAAATGCATTATAAACTATTCCGTTGCTTTTTTTTTTTTCTAAAAAAAGTCTACTTCTCTCAAATGTCAATGTAAAAGCATACATATTCTACTTGTATCAATCAACCAATCAATCAGAATAGAGCTGGAAGGGACTATGGAAGTCTTCTAATCCAACCCTCTGCTCAAGCAGGTATATTTCAAACAGATGGCTATCCAGTCTTTTCTTAAAAACATCCAGTGATGAAGCACCCACAACTTCCGAAGGCAAGCTGTTCCACTGGTTAATTGTCTTCACTGATAGGAAGTTTTTCCTTAGTCCCAGGTTGGTTTCTGGTAATTTTTCATCCGTTGCTTCTTGTCCTGCCTTCAGGTGCTTTAGAAAATAGGTTGAAACCCTCTTCCTTGTGGCAGCCTCTCAAATACTGGAATACTACTTTCAAGTCACCTCTAGTCCTTCAGAATGGAATAGAATGGAATTGGAATGGAATAGAAAATTAGGATAGGATAGGATAGGATAGGAATGGAAAATTAGGATGGGATGGGATAGGGGAATGGCATGGCATGGCATAGCAAAGAATAATAAAATTTTATTCTTGTTAGGGATAACATTGTTTACCCTAACTGGTTTAGGTAAAATAATAAATAAGTTATCATGGTTTGTTGGTTAAAGTGTGTGTAACTTTAACTGCAAGAATGTAATTAAGGGTGTGGTTGTAAAAGCACCATAAAAGGAGCAAGACAACAGCAGCTCGCTCTCTGGCTTAATGATCCCTAATTACTGGATGGATTGATGACTGTGTTTTTTCCTACTGGAACGGGAGAGAGAAAGGAGTGTTGATTTCTCAATGGTGAGAAGAGATAATACGGACTGATTTATTGTAAGTGAACTGACATTGAATACACAACACGGACTTTGCAAATTGAGAATCCCCGAATGGACTGACTGAAATGATACATGACTAATGGACTGTTTTTGACTATGCTATAAAATCCTAATGGAATAAACTATATTTTGATAGCACAAGCGTATCTGCTTTTTACTGAGTGTTAACTTATATACAAACTTATCTCACACATTTACCTGTCTGCCAAACTGACTAATGCTGCACATTCTGTTTAGCGTGTTTCCTTAACATTGGTTGGGGGAACAGGCTTAACAAAGGTTGTGGGCCTAGAGGCTGCAAAGTCAGTTTAACTAGGATAAAACAGATTTATGTAAAAAGTGAGAGTTTGTGTTGTTACACGTTACAGTAAACAGACAGCTGTGTTTTATTAATTATAGTTTTATATTCATATATAGAAAACATGGCACAAGTCAATCTACAAAGTTTGTTCCTTATATCCAAGCTGGATGGAACGAACTATGTTTCATGGTCTATGAAATGTAGTCTACTTCTATGAAGAGAAGGTCTGTGGAACATAATTGAAAACCCACCAAACGTAGAGGAGTGGGATCCAGAGGTTGAGGAAGATAGTCAAAAGATAGAAGACTTTAAGCAGAAGAATGAACAAGCTCTTTGCATAATAGGACTAACCTATCTGACCAGCAACTTGTTCATATCCGCGGAGAACAAACAGCTGCTGGGTGTTGGCAGAAGCTGAAGAGGATTTTTGTCCGAGATAACATTGGTGCTCACATAAATCTAACACGGAAACTTTTCAGGACACATCTCCAAACGAATGGTGATATGCTGAGTCATTTGAATACTATGAAAAGCATTTTTCAAGAACTGCATGAGAAAGAGCTTATTTTCTCTGAACTACACCAAATCTACATAATTCTATCATCACTAAATGAAAGTTGTGATAACTACGTCACTTCCCTTGAAATTTTGCCTAAGGAAAGCCTAACTTTAACTGATATCACTGGCAGATTTATTGAAGAGGCCAGAAGAAGGCTTGAAAGAGATCAGTTAAGGAGGGAGCAACCTCAAAAAGAAGATAATGAATCTCCTACTGCATATGCAGTTAAAAAGTGTTTTAATTGTGGAGGAAGAGGACATTTGGCAAGGTTTTGTAAAAAAGCAAAATACCAGAATGCTGGCCAGAATACTAAAAGTCATCAAAAGAAAAAGAAAAATTTTGGGTTAGCCATGTATAGTAACGGAGCTGTAAAAAATAATTTATGGGTGGTTGACAGTGGAACATCCCACTGTATAACAAATGATAACAAAAATTTTATTAAAATGTCCAAGAGTACACAGCAGATATCGTTAGCCAATGGCTGGAAACTGAAAGCTAAAGGTCAAGGTACAGCATATTGTTCTTTTATAAAAGAGAATGTAAAAATGTTATATGTACCACAACTTAAGTTTAATTTACTTTCAGTTAGAATTTTGGTTAAACTAGGATATGTAGTTACCTTTAGGGGAGATAACTGCATAATTGAAAAAGAAGATAAGAAAATTACTGCATCTTTAAGAGGTGAATTCTATGTGTTAAATGATAATGGTTTAGAGGTGGCTAACACGGTTTATGATAATATCAAACCTCATGATGAATGTATTCACTTGTTACACCGATGGCTAGGGCATTTAAATTTTAAAATGCTTAAGAGAACTGTTCAACTATCTAAAGGAATGTTTGAAACCTTGTAATAAGTATTTGCAATGTTCTGCTTGCAATCAAAGCAAAAGCAAGGTCATACCGGCAAATAGAATTGATGGATTTACTACCAAAGAGCCTTTAGAGGTAGTATTTGTCGATTTAATAAGTCCGAAAAAACCAAGTGTAGGAGGAGCTCGATACATACTAAGTATAATGGACCACTATTCTAGATATGGGTTTTGCTATTTGATGAAGAGCAAAACTGAAACGTATCTAAATTTCTTTAATTGGTTAAAATTTGTAGAAAGGAAAACTAAAAAGAAATTAGTAACTCTTATAACAGATAATGGTGCGGAATTTACAAATAATAAATTCCAGAGTAGACTTAGGATGGCAAGTATTCAACATAAAAAGTCTGCACCATATAGGCCACAACATAATGCCTTTATAGAGAGGAGGCCAAACACTGCAGTCAATATGCACACATTTGGAGCACCAGCATGGGTGCATATCCCTACACAACTCAGACACAAAGGACAGCATAGAGCTAAAAGATTATTTTTTGTAAGATATGAATCAAATCACAGATCTTATAGATTCTGGGAACCAGGTACATCTAGAGTTTACTGCAGTGCTAGTGCAAAATTCCTAGAACATGTAGGATGGAATAGATTAGAGCAAGATTTAAATAATGAAGTAATTATTGAACCCTACAAAAGGCAAAAAGAACAGAATAGTTATAAGAAGAGTCCAATTAAAGAAGAAGTCTACGAAGAACAAATAGGACCAGAACAAGAGGAAATAGTTGATCAGGAAGAGTTAGATAATCAAGAACAGGTAGTAAAGGAAAGTCCACCTGTAAGTCCTGTAATACCTAGACCTTCTACATGTGTAACTAGACCACCTGATAGGTATCAAGCAAGTGTAGTTTGCCAAGTAACTAAAGTTCCAACTAATGTAGATGAACTTAGGATGTATCCTGCTGAGGATCAGGAGAATTGGCAAAAGGCAATGGAAAAGGAACTAAATTCATTAAAAGTAATGAAAGTATATGAAGATGCCAAATTACCTCCAGGAGAAAAGTCCATTGGGTGCAAATGGATATTCAAAGTAAAAACAGGAAATAATGGGACTGTTACCCATAAGGCTAGGTTGGTAGCTCAAGGATTTAATCGAACTGCATTTGATTATGATGAAGTTTTTGCACCAAGTCTTAAAGCAACATCCTTGAGAGCAGCTTTAGTGTGGGCAGCTAAGAAAAACTATATCATTAACCATTTAGATTTCGAAACTGCTTATCTGCATGCACCATTGCAGCACGCTATATATTTAAAAAAAACCAGTTGGTATAAAAGATAATAAATTAAATAGTAATGATTGTTGGAAACTCAAAAGGAGTCTTTATGGATTGAAACAATCTGGCTATGAATGGAACCAATATATTCTGAAAGAATTAAACAATATAGGATTTAAATCTGGTTTAGCAGATCCATGTGTATTTAAAAGAGAAAATAATGGAACGGTGTCATTATTGTTATTATTTACAGATGATATTGCTTTGATAACCAAGACTAATAATGAAGCTAATGAGATTATATCATTATGAGCCAAAAAGATAAAATTAAAGCATTTAGGTGAGATTGAAAGGTATCTTGGATTGACAATTAACAAAACAAAAAATGGATTTAAGATATCTCAAGAAGATAAAATTTGCCAATTAATTAAAACATATAAAATGGAACTTTGTAAGCCAGCAAAAACTCCAATGAGTCAGGAAGTTTGCCAAACTGATGCTCAAAGTCCCAAATTCTATCAGTCCATATATCAATCTTTGATTGGTAGCTTATCATATATCAGCAATTGGTCAAGGCCAGATATTGCTTATAGCATTAATCAGCTGGCGTGATTTAATGCAGATCCTCATCAATGTCATTGGCAATCATTAAAGAGAATTTTAAGATATCTTAAAGGAACAATGCACCATGCATTGTATATAGAGCCAAAGGGTGATTTGAGTCTTAGTGCCTATGCAGATGCAAGTTTTGCAACTGACATAAACACTAGAAAATCAACCTCTGGAATGGCTATATTATTTGGTAAGACACTAATAGGGTGAAGGTCAATCAGACAACAGCATATCAGCTTGTCCATGATGGAAGCGGAATTTTCCTGTCTGTCATTACTATGCACTGACTTAATTCTGTACAAACATTATTAGACATGGGTGTTAACTGTTAAAGATTCCATTATTGTGTACAAGGACAACCAGGCAGCCATACAGTTGGCTACTAATATTGCTGCAAAAACTAGATCAAAGCATACTGATTTAAGATACTTAAATGTGAAGAATGGGCTAATTAAACTGGAGTACTGCATGACGGAAGAAAACATTGCAGACCAGTTTACAAAAGCTCAAGGTGTAGTCAAGTTTAAAGAGAGTTGGAACAACTATGATATAAAGGTGTAAATGGTTATATTATTATTATTACCCAAAAGGGGAGAATGTTAGGGATAACATTGTTTACCCTAACTGGTTTAAGTAAAATAATAAATAAGTTATCATGGTTTGTTGGTTAAAGTGTGTGTAACTTTAACTGCAAGAATGTAATTAAGGGTGTGGTTGTAAAAGCACCATAAAAGGAGCAAGACAACAGCAGCTAGCTCTCTGGCTTAATGATCCCTAATTACTGGATGGATTGATGACTGTGTTTTTTCCTACTGGAACGGGAGAGAGAAAGGAGTGTTGATTTCTCAATGGTGAGAAGAGATAATACGGACTGATTTATTGTAAGTGAACTGACATTGAATACACAACACGGACTTTGCAAATTGAGAATCCCTGAATGGACTGACTAAAATGATACATGACTAATGGACTAGTTTTGACTATGCTATAACTCTTAAATGGAATAAACTATATTTTGATAGCACAAGCATATCTGCTTTTTACTGTATGTTAATTAACATACAAACTTATCTCACACATTTACCTGTCTGCCTAACTGACTAACGCTGCACATTCTGTTTAGCGTGTTTCCTTAACATTGGTTGGGGGAACAGGCTTAACAATTATCACTTTAAATGTACAGTAATCACATTTAAATGAAATTTCACTGCATTTCTGCTAAGGATGACCATTAGGCATATATTCACACACACACACACACAGGACCCAAAGAAACATCAGTCTAGTTCGAATGTATATATTAGTAGAGAGGTCCCCAAACTTGGCCACTTTAAGACTTGTGGACTTCAACTTCCAGAATTCTCCAGCCAGGGCCTCTGCATTAGTAGATTAGGCAATTCGCATGTATTGGAGGTGAGGGGGAGGTGAGGGGGAGGAAGCAGATGAGGGAAGACCTGGTGCAAATCCTTGACAAAACGACAGCCAGCTGAACGGCGGCTCCTTCTTAATGGTGTAGAGTCTCCTGCCTTGGGCTAGATGACCTACAAGGTCCTTTCCAATTCTGATAATCTGTATCTGTACCCACCAGGCACTGCCCTCCGCCCCCCGCCCCCCCAAGAGCACGCGCGCTCGCTCCTCTCTTCGAATTCACGCCTGGGTGGGCGGAGCCTGCCGGAGGGGCGGGATCGAGAGGCGGAAGAGAGCGCGCGGGGGGGGGGGGGGGAACGCTTTTACGACAGGCCGTCCCTCGGCTTACGGCAGGGCTTCTTTGAGGGGAGCTGAGCCTGTGCGTGGGGGGGCGGGCGGGCGGGGGGGGGGGCGGCTTCCCGCGTTTTTTGTTCTCCCTTTCCCCTCCCCGGGCGTGTGCAGGAGAGCGGCAGGCATGGTGAGTGCTTGGGAACGGTGACCTGACCATCCCGTCCTCCCTCCCTCACCGGCGGCGGCGGATGGGACGGCCTTCCCTTTACCTGGCTTTCTCCCGCGCTGTGGCGACCGGCTGGGAATCCTGGGGGTTGTAGTTCCAAGCATGCCTGGACGCTGAGGGGTTTGCTTTGCCTGGTTGGGGGGGGGGCGAGAAGCCCCGAACCCCAGTTTTTTCAACAACAACACCCCCCCCCCCAAAGTCCAGGAGAGATTTGCACGGAGTTTCACCCTCCTTAGCCCATTGCTGTGTTTTCCTCAGGGCAGAACTTAAAATGGAGCTAAAAACGAGGAATAATTGGTGGGATTCCTCTGGGGGTGGGTGGGGGGAGGCTGCCCTCTCCCTGGGGATGTGCAGCGCTGTTTAACCACTCTTGCCCGTGATTTTGAATAGGGATGAATATCCTGGCCTGTTTTGTTATCCCTGGCTGATTCCAGTGATGGTGGGTTAAATTGTTACTCTGCCTTTTCGTGTGTTTTTGATCAGCTCACAGCATAAGGACTATAGGTAACACCTCCTTCCTTGTTCTGTTTTCCCCACAACCACCACCTGTGACAGTGGGGTTGGATTGGTTTTGGCTGAGAGAGAGCAACTGGCTCACACCCAGCTGGCTTTCATTGGCTAAGGTGAGACTAGAACTCCCAGTCTCCTGGCGATTGGCCCATAGTCACCTAGCTGGCTTTCATTGGCTAAGGTGAGACTAGAACTCCCAGTCTCCTGGCGATTGGCCCATAGTCACCTAGCTGGCTTTCATTGGTTAAGGTGAGACTAGAACTCCCAGTCTCCTGGCGCTTGGCCCATAGTCACCTAACTGGCTTTCATTGGCTAAGGTGAGACTAGAACTCCCAGTCTCCTGGTGATTGGCCCATAGTCACCTAGCTGGCTTTTTTAGCTAAGGTGGGGCTAGAACTCATGATCTTATGGTGACTGGCCCAAAGTCACCCAACTGGCTTTCATGCCTAAGGGAGATCTAAAATTCATAGGTACCTGCAGCACCATTTTCTTCTACTAAATCCCCCATTCAGGCTGCTGGGAAGAAACATTTGGATGCACTCCTTTTCCATGAAGTAAGGTATATAGAACTCAGCTTTGTTGGATCGGCTTCCCTTACAAGTAAGATTTGTTCTGTCTATTCCAATGTTAACAGAACAGAATAGATTAGTATAGCTCAGCCAATATCATTACTAAATAATACTGTGGCTGGAGCAATCATTGGTAGAACCTGAAGTGTGGGATTTATTCATGGCTGAAATTAGGCCATCTCCAACAGCTTTGTAAATTTAAACATGGCTGTAGTCACCTCTGTAGTTTTCTTGGCCATAGTATAAGAATGGCTTGTCATTGCATTTATTTATTTTAAAGTTTTTACTGTCCATCAAAAGTTAAAGAAAAATTCAGTATCCATCCACTACTTCTCCCTCAATCTCTGTTAACATTTCCACAGCACTGCAGTTATTAAGGTTAAATCAGTAAACTCACTATCTCACCTTCAGATGTGTGGTTGGCTGTACATGGTTTTCTGTTAGCTTCATAGGTTCACTATCTTAGAAGATTTCTTCATATCCTTATAGGAATGTTTTTTTTCCAACTTATCAGTCTACTTCATAGTCTTGCTTTTCTTTGGGGTGGATTCCAAAATAAGAATACTAAATCTGGGCTGCAAAATCTGGTTGCTTCAGAGGGTAAAGAGAGTTTTCTATACCTCTTTGTTGCCTTTTAATCTGATGACTGACTGAATTTTGTAGCCATGACTGAAGCACTAACTAGGTTAAACCTTAACTAATTTTTCAGCACCTGGTCAAGGTCAGCTAGGTGCTGCCATCTGCTGGGCTATTAAATAAAACTTAGTTAATTCATAGTTACTGTGTCAAAGGTTCTCAGTCATCCAGATAGAGTTATCGGAGTTTAGTCATGGCAACTGGACTGCTTGTTGGTTCAAAATGTTTCACTGCTTATCCAAATAGCTTCTTTAGTCTGGGCATGTTGGTTAGGGGGACCCAGTATATGTCCTTCAAGGAGATTTCATTTATCGCCTAACCTGGATAGGCTCATTAGGTGAGTCGGCAGAGGGTAAAAGATTTAAGAGTTGAAACTACTCAACTCCTCTCTGCCTACTACTTACCTAATGAGCCTATCCTGATTAGGTAAGAAATGAAGCCTCCATGGAGGACATATATGAGATTCCTCCTAACCAACTTGCTCAGATTGAAAAAGCTACTTTGATAAGCAGTGAAATGTTTCAAACCAACAAGAAGTTCAGTTGCCATGACTCAATTTCCAGGTTATGATTGCTGTGTGTGCATGCAAGATTTGGGAGATTGGTAGCATGAGAATATCTTCAACCAGTTTATATTAAAAATGTATGTTGAAAATATAGTACATGATGTGTTGGTTTTCCAAACCCTAGTTTAGTCCTTATGTCTTGTTTGTCATACCTGGATATGATAGAGTTCTTAGAGAGTTTGTTACCAATTCATGTCTAGGCAAAGCTGGCATAATTTGAATTACTGTAATGTGCTGCTCATGTATTTGATTGTTTTGAAAACTATTTAGAACCTTCTGACACATAATGTATCCAATTTTCCTCTTGTTGTAGCTCAGATGAGCTATGTTGTAGCATATCCCGTTCATCTGAGTACTACTGTGATGGCAAGGCAGAATTAAAAGTGCTAGCATTGGTGTATAATTTTATAATAATGAAAGTGTAATTCAATTAGATCCATGATATTTCAAGAACTGCCCACAGATTTGTGCTTTATTCATCTTTGGAAGTGATATTCACCAATCCACTATATAAATATGTAAAGTTAGCAGGTGATAATACTAAGGGCACATACTCCATTCAAGAGAAGATGAATAGCACCATATCTAGCAGCTTTTTAAAAGGGCATTAAAATGCAGTTTTTTCTCTTTGACTTTCATTTTTAAATTGCTATATTTGTTGCTGATAAATATTTGAACTTTCATTTTATTTAAAGTGATTGTTTTAAAATTATTTAAATGCCAGAGTTGTTTACAATTAGATATAGATATTTACTATTTTATATTTTTAAAATATTTTGGAAAAACTATGATTTTGAAAAAGTGGCTAAAATATATTAAATAAAATTCAAGTGTACTATCTGCTAGATACAATAGAGCTGCAATATTCTCCAGATATATTTTAAGAGCAAAATTAAAAAGCCCCAAACTGATTGCATTTGCACAGAGTTATTTTATTTTACCCTCACTGAAAAGAAGTAGAAGCTATATAAACAAAATATATTGAAATAATATATTGGAACTTCATCCTACTAAAATTTAGATACAAGTTATTTCCTATTTAGGACTTTTGAGTAGCTGCAGGAAAGCTGTTTTCTGCTGTGATAAAAGTTTTCTACTTGATTAAAAAAAGACAATGGTGTAATTTTAGGAACATTGCTTATCTCATTTCTGATATAACTTCAAATATAGGTTATTAACTTGCATGAGAAATAAGTATTTCCCATGAGGCTGCCTAAACATATAAATGAAAATTACCTGTGGAACATTTATGGCTTAAAATTAATAACCTTGATTGCTCGCTGGTATAATTATTTTGGAAAAGACAACATAAAATCATTGTTATATATCAGTAAAAAAACCTTGGAAAGTATATTCTTAATTCATGAGTATCTTAATTCATGAATTATTGATAGATATTTGAAATTTAAGAATGTTGTGATGAGAAATAAACAAAAATCTTCCTAGGGACAATGTTTTGTTTATTTTAAAAAATGCTATTGTATCCAGCTGGAATAATCTTAATTCTTAAGATTTCTGAGAACTTTTAAGAACCGACTTTCTTATACATATGCAATTATTTCAATACAGAACGATTAAATTAATTGCCTGGTTCTCAGTTATGTTTACCTACATGTACCCAAAATTTGCTCCAAAGGATTGGTAGAAGAGATAAAGTAAAACCCCATTGGTGAAGTTATTCATTATAGTACCTATATAAGATTGGAAATTGGCATAATACAAGCTTCAGAATTATAGAATATCTTTGTTAGTCAAAAAGGAATGAACAAATGCAAAAATGTTTTGTGTCATAGTTTTAAAAGAGAAGTACAGTATCCTGTTTCACTAACCATATAAATCTAGGTTTCAAGATGACTTCCCTAATCACCCTCCCTCCCTTCCCCCCTCTCTCAGATACTCACACACAGAGTAAGTTCAGTATGTTTTCAAAGGCACGGAATTGAAAATTGCCAAATGAAGACCTGAATAACGTTTAAGTAATCTTTGACTCAGATATTTGCTTATACTTTTATATATTCAAAAAACCTTTTTCATTGTTAGTGTTTAAGCAAAATGTTCTGAAGTTAATATTTCTTCATTTTATTTATTCCCTTTTTCCTTTCTTTTAGGCTGGTACTATGATAGTAGTTGGCCTGACAATAGCTGCTGCTGGTTATGCAGGTTTGTTCTTGGAAAGCTTGCTTTATTTCTGCTTGTGTTAAATATGTACCCTATGATATGATATATGATATGATATGATATATATATTATACAATATATATAATATATGATAATATATATGATAATAATTATATAATAATATAACAGGGGGCGTGCATAAGAGCACCAACATGCCTACCTTCTCTGTTTCTTTTATTTTTCTTATGTGTATCCATGTATTCATAACTATGTTTTTACTTATACCTATTATCTTGTAAGCAATTGACAAACCAAATAAAATATAATAAAAAATAAATAATGGATAGTAGTATTACAATCTAGTGTTGGGAAGCATAAGCGTTTACTACAAGGTTATTTTGGGTGGTTTAATAAACAGAAAGACAGTGGTTCGTGTAGATGGCTCCAGTGGCACCTTTTTTTGCCAAATATTGCTAAATATTTGATACTTTTAATTTCATATCACATTTGTTATTGGTGGATTTGATGCTTTTAAGTTTAAAGTAGTTATCATAAATATAGCCTCACATATCACAGAAAACATTGATTTGCTAACTGTAGTTTATTGACTGACTCAATATTTGTTAAATATGATTCACATAGCCATACTACATTATGGCTTAATGTTAATTTGTAAATTGGCTCTGTATGACTTAATCTGTTTGAATTACATTTGTATTATTGGACATAATTCTGCATTGATTTAAAATATGGTTAACATCTTCACCAGGATGAGAGATACCAACTAAGTGCTCTAGTCTGTGGAATTTCTTAAATGACAGGAATTTATCATCATGGCCCTCAATTTATTGTGGGCATGTTGATAAATTCCTGTCATCTAAGTAATCCACAATAACTTGTTGAGCCTCAAAAGAGAGGATGGATCCTCAGGTTGGACCCTACCTGTGCTTGTATCCTACATGAGATATACACACTCAGAATTTGTTATCACATCAGAGGAAGTTGATCCCCAGGTTATAAGGTTTCCAGTCTTGTGGGGTAGAGTCATAGTTGGAATGCTGACAAAGTACCACAAGGTTATTGCAAAATGATCATTATGAAGGGAACAGTCCATATATGTCTACCATGAAAGCTATGGATAATCACAAAAATTGATAATACTAAAAGCATTAGTAACACTAGTGAAATTTCACTCTTCCTGCTGACTTTTGTCTCTCTTTCAAGACAACTTTTTAAACTGATATTATCTCACCCTGCACACTTCCTTGGATTAGGTGTTTCTCTAAGTCTATCACACATGCATTGTTACAATGCCAGTTGTCTTTGTATGTATAAATTACTTGAAACTTGATTTTCTGAAAGGAACACCATAGTTAAAGAGCATCTGCCTTGCGCTTTTATTTCTCCTGCTCAAACTTAACATAAATGGTGCTTTAGGGGATGTGCTGTTTAATATCCTCATAAGTAATTCTTAATTTAGATTACTTATTGTTGACTTCGTGAAATTCTTAAAAAAGATTGCCTTTTTAAAAATTGTGTCAGTAAATGGTAGTGGGTCCTTTAAAATAGGATTTGAATTGTGCAAGGCAGAGAGAATAATAATTTTGAGAGTGGTGTATGCAGCCTTCCTGGGATTTAGTAGCCCGAGTGCTATGTGGGGAAAAAATAAATGAAATCCTTTCAGTGGGATAGGAAGTACTGGACTTCTGTTTACTCTCTTCAGCCTATTGCAATAGTAGGAAGTTTCTGTGGAAGCATTACATTTTGGCCTGTCTAGTTGCGTCTATAGGTTTTGCAGATCTCACTCTATTAGCTGAAATTGAATCTTTTCTTCAAGGTCGCTATGCTCTGCAAGCAGTGAAGCAAATGGAACCACAAGTGAAGCAAACTCTGCAATCTCTGCCAAAAACAGTGAGTTTGTTTTTACTCAGTATTCTTTTGCAGCAATATCATTTTCTTCTTTGCTTACCATGGGACAGGAGACAGAAACAGTTCAATGCATAGAATTATGAGATTCCAAATTTGCAAATTATAAGCCTTACGCTTATTAAGGTGTGCAAATTAATTAAAAATATTTGCTTTATAGAAATATTTTTGTCTCATGCTAGGAAAAAATGATTAGTTGGTAACAATGAACTAAGCCATGTGGGAGGACATTAAAAATAAGAAATTGTGTCACCTCTTCTACTTCTTGGCAATGCTGTATGTAATTGGATGGTGCATTTTGTTCTATTTGCCACAATTGAGTGATGTGCATCTTTAATTTCTTATTGGTAGCATTGCATAATGCTTTTGTAATAACAGTGTATTTTATTTTCAGGCCTTCAGTGGCTATTACAGAGGTGGATTTGAAAGCAAAATGAATAAGCGGGAAGCTGCCTTAATATTAGGAGTGAGGTAAAATTAAAATTAAAAGTTACAGGAATATTTTCCAGGGAAAACTGCATAACAAAAGAACAGGAAATATGTTAGTTAGTGTAATTTTTGTAGCTATGATTTGAATAATAAAAAAAGCTTATGGTAATCTTTTTGCATCATACAGGCTGTAACTCTGATCAGAACGTAACAGCCAATTTACGTTCAATATTGTTAATGACAGGGTCTCCAAGATAGTGATTGGACATAGGGTGGGTGTGAAGTTTTCAGATCGCTCTAAAATAGCAATAGCATTTAGAGCCATGGTGGTGAAGTGGTTAGAATGCAGTATTGCAGGCTAACTCTGTCGACTGTCAGTAGTTTGATACTGACTGGATCAAAGTTGACTCAGCCTTCCATTCTTCCAAGGTTGATAAAATGAGGGCCCAGATTGGGGGCAATATGCTGATACTGTAAACTGCTTAGAGGTGGCTGTAAAGCACTATGAAACTGTATGTAGCAATAGCACTTAGTCTTATATATTGCTTCACAGTGCTTTCCAGCCCTCTCTAAGCGGTTTACAGTCAGTATATTTCTCCCAACAATTTGGGTCCTCATTTTATTCACCTCAGAAGAATGAAGGCTGAGTCAACCATGAGCTGGTCAGGATCAAACTGCTGGCAGTTGGCAGAGTTAGCCCGCAATGCTGCATTCTAACCTCTATGTCACCATAGCTCCATAAACGTTTGAATGCTATTTTCTCAGGCAAACAGATTTGTCACATTTGTAACTCAAATGTGTTTTTTGTAACTTCTGTTTTTTGTAAATTGTCAAATTTGTAACTCAAATTGTAACTCAATTAGGCAAAGAAGTTCAATAACTGGGTGGTGTAATGAGGGATTTGATTTCTTTACTATCCTAACAAGACAAACAATGGGGGAGGGGCGGGAATAAGTTTATTTGTATGCGTAATTGTAGAACAATCAGAATAAGCTATTTCTGTTTCTTGTTAAATTATCACAAAAAAATAACAGGTAGCTTGCAAGCTGTAAAAATCAACATAGTAGATCATTCTTCCTCTTGAGAATCATTCTGTGAAATGTAGTGAAGTAAAGTGATGTAGGTGCAATAATCAGGTGTTTTTAATAATAATCTGATGATGTTTTATATTTTTCCCAGTTATAAATTATCTAATTAAAAATAAACTGTTAGTCCTACAGCTAACAAAGCAAAAATCAGAGAAGCTCACAGAAGAATCATGCTTTTGAATCATCCTGATAAAGGTAAATCAGATGTTAATATGGCGGTCTCTACCTGGCTCATGTAAAATGACTGTCCTATGGGGCTGCATGGGAACATTTTAAGAATTGAATTTAGATATTTTAAGTTCTGTTTTCCTAATTTTTCTATTTGAAAGTTGTTCATGCACGTGAGGGAAAAACTAGAATTTTATGATAAATCTGGCAAGCTATTCATTACCGCTGCTAGTGTAGTTAAAAGTTTTTGTATATGGACCATTTTATTACTGAAATATCTAAAATGTTTTATTTTGAATATTCACTTCACTGATCACATATATTTCATCTACCAGAATAATGTATGTCTTATGAACATGACAACCATATTTTCCTCTTTACCAGGTGGGTCTCCTTATGTTGCAGCCAAAATTAACGAAGCTAAGGATTTACTGGAAAGTCAAGCTAAGAAATGAAAACTCATCATTGACTTAACAATTAGAATATATTTTAAGCCCAAAGAAAATTGACAAATGAAGCTGTCATACATGCCAAAAGGAAATCTTTTTGATGTAGGGCACATCCTTCTCTGTGGTTATTTTCAGAAATTAATGTCAACCACAATTTCTGATGCACTTCTAATAAAGTGCAAGCTTTGTACGGAGCCAGTTAACCAGACAGTAATATCTGAAATTCAGTTAATCAGACAGTAATATCTGAAATTCAGAATTATCGTTTTAGATTAAAAAATTAGGATAAATGCCAACATCCAAGATTCTGCTGAAAACACCTGTGAGGCTTAATATTTTGAAGTAATTTATTTCTCAGCTGAGAACAATTGTATTTTATCATAGAATTATGGTGCAGTATTCTTCAAAAATTATTTTTATTACCATGATTGCTGAGCAATAAAATTCTTAAAGTATTTCTTTATATGACTGCATAAGAAAGTGTTGTTGGAGAACAGTTGCTCTTATAAGCTGGTCTGTATCTTTCAGCTGGTCAAACAGTGATTCATGACCAAGAACCAAATCTGTAGTCTCCAACTTTCTAATAGAACTTTTAAAACAAGAGTTTTCAATTCTTCATACCAAGAAAAGCTTAGATTTATTTCTGAATACTGGCTCCTGCCTTTGTGAATTTTTGAAGATTAAAATGGGAAATAACTAGGCTTGAAGCTGTCATGGATTTTAAAAATCCAAGTATTAAGCATTGGTGAATAATGTTCTGTCTTAAGATGTAAGCAAGAATTTTTTCCTTTAAATGTAGGGAAGCAAAACAGTTCTACTGTGATTTTTTGATTTTGTGGCTTCTAAAATGCTGTTCTTTGATTAATGTTTTAAGCCTTCTGTGACTTACAAAGCATGTTGCTCAACATATTCTGGAAGCTGTATTTTTTTTTCACTTTTTTTTTTATCTTGGAGGTCGTCTAATTTGTTGCCCAGATCAACTCGAGTTGCATGGTCCATAATTGAATCTAATTAGAGCAAGAAGCTCTGTAGGACAGCTCTTCAAATTCTACGTTTGAGTGAGTAGTTCGGGGAATTTTTATGTGGGACTCTAGTAGGGAAGGGTATGAAATACTTGGAGATGGCAGATTCATCTTGTGATGATTATATTATTATATTCTACTTTTTAGTCAGAATTCAAGACACAGCATCAATAGTCATAAATATAACTACAGGAAATTATAGATTTCTTCCCAAAGGAATTTGGAGAAATTTAGAAAGCAATGGAAAATAGGCCATCCAGAGCAATTTTGTCTTCTTCCTGGTTCCATGTTCCTGTCACTTGTAGTGTGGATATAGTATTTGCCTACCTGTTGAAGTATAGAAAGAAATACAACTCCACATGAATGGAGCTTGCCTGCCACTTGCACAAGTGGAACTTCACACATGCACTTGCCCATTTCTCCCAGTCCAGTTTTCAAACAAGCTGCAGCCTGGTAGCGGCCCATGGCCCTGGTATTATGGACCCCTGCACTAAACTGTACTGAATCTGGACCTCCTATATGTCAGTGGTCACTTTTACCCCATAGAAGATAATCCATTTCAGTTGTGGAAGAAATTTAACCACATCTTTAGTATAAAGGGATAGGGAGTAGTCCAGTTCAATAAAAATGCAATCAGATACCTCCATCAAAGCAACTATTTTTCGCAAATCCTCACATATCCTTATTGGTACAATAGTAAAATACGAACAGTATTATTTATTCCTTGGTAGCATAACAGCTGGTTATTAAGTCCTCTGTCAACCTAGACGAAGAGTTGGGAAAAAGTATCAAACTCACATAAATTACCTGCATGAAGATAAAGAAACATAGCTAATGTTAAAGCTATGCAGTCATGAGTATAAGAAAAAAAAATTTTCAATAGACTTAAAGCTGAGCCGTAACTTGAAGATTTTTTTGCAAACAACCTCCATAATTTTAAGACAGCAGAAATTTAGTTAGGTGGCAATTCAAAGTAGGCATCTTAATGGATCACTAGCAGATTGTGCTTCTAGAAATATAATCATTTTTCAAAAAAAAAAAATGTTCCTGTGAATCTTAAAAATCTACTGTTGCAAGCATAGTATTTCAGTCAAGTTACAGTTAGAAGAGACCATTTTTAATTGACATGTTTAAGAAGGAAGTTGGATAGAACTGATTGAAACAGAATTACTGGTAAATGATAAGACAGAAGACAAGAGTCCTAATTCTAGAAGGAAATGTTGAAAGAAGTTGGCATCCTTGAAGAAATCTTGGAGATATGATAGTGATTTTAAATAAATAGAAGCCCTTCATAAATTTGTTAGGATAAGTGAACTCTCCCTTTCCAAAATAATCACCAGTTTTCTGCATGGTATAAAACATTAAATACTTTGGATTTTAAAAACCCCCCACATACATTAGAGCAGGGATCTCCAACGTTAGCAATTTTAAGACTTGTGGACTTCAACTCCTGGAATTCCTGAAGTCCACAAGTCTTAAAGTCGCTAAGGTTGGAGACCCCTGCATTAAAGGATCATGGGCAGGATACACCAATTCTTACAAAGGAAAAAAAACATGAATGGAATAAAGACAATGATAAGAATTAGTAGTAATTAGTAGTAGTCTTGATGGCAGATGGCAGCGAGCAGGCTTTTGAAACTACAGTGGCATTGACAAGAATATGGCAGGGACTGCAAGGCAATGGTTTACGGCTATAGGGAATGCTAAGCAACCAGTATGAGTCCAAAAGCTATGCTCTTCTTAATCTACAGGAGAAAGGCATGGTAAAAGAGGTTCTGTGAGTTCTAATGATGTCTCTCTGAAAAAGGATGGGGGAAAAAATTGCAAAAGCAACGCAATCTGTGTGCTACATCAACAATGAAGTCAGACTTGCTCTTGAGATAAAATGATACATGTTATGGGATATCTAATTAGAATGCCAGGATTTTTAGGATCAAAAATTTAAATCCGGGAGAGAATCCTACTGCAAATTGAATTTTACCATTTTCCCCTAAATTGTCCTGTTAGTTTTTTATGCAATAATGAGCAAAAGGAAAGACATTTAGATCTGCAACTTAAATGAGGAACAATGTTGCCAGCTGTATAAACCTTTCAGAAAATGACATTAACATACTCTTTCATTCAAAGGTAATGCCTCCATGAGAACTTATTTCCAACCATTGTATAACAAATTAATAACTAGCAAATGCTTAAGGATCAACCAATGGAAGATCAAGTTTATTTTTCTACCAGCATACAAAAACATATTGCACATCAAACAACCAAAAATAAAAATACTCTAAGGACTAACATATGTAGTTTATACAGAATAAACTTTCTGGAAATTGATCTTTTCAGTAGTTCTGGTTATCTTAATGGAGGTGACTAATTCAGAATTAAGTGTTTTAACTAAAGCTATGTTTGATTTTTAAATACTGTACAGTTTAATAAATAAATCAAACAAAGCCTCAATGTAGAACAGTCACTGCCAATGTCACTCAATATCCCTGCAGATTGAGAATTTAATAAATGTATTCCAGTGGTCTGCAGTTTTCCCCCACTACATACAGCATTTAAAAAACATGTATTAAAACAGACCAGTTTCCAGACTAAACTAATGGAGAAATTACAATTCAGTGCAAAATATTTTAGACTGCATTTTTTTCTAGTTTTCCCTCAGATGAAGAAGTGGTTGCATATTATTAAAAATGTAATAAAAGCAGCTAATGCTTTCATAAAGTAGGTTATGTTAGGGATTCCCCCCACATCTGTCATATTTTGAAAACAAAATAACGTTTCCTATAGCCAGCAATTTGTTTTTATTTAAATGTTACATATACTATTCTCAAGGCACATCTGATGATATTTATAACACAGTAGGTGTCAAAGTATGTTCAACATTGGATTTTTTTTCAGGATCCCTCCCTGTTGTTTTCCAAAATGGAGGAACTGTGCGGTATCAAGACTCGCAATCCATATTCTATCTTTGGCAAGCTTATACAAGCACTATTGTAAAATGTAATGTAAAAGAACTGTAAACTAGGAACTCTTGCTTATGAAACACCATTCAACACAGCTTCTTCCTGTTTATTTTCATCTTCTTGTATAGTACTAGGCTTTTCTTCAGGACTATGTTGTTGCTTGGAAGATTCAGTCCCAGAAACCACTGCCGGGCCATTTACTGCTTTTTCAGAAAGGCCAACCTCTTCTATCACATCTTTCACCTTTTAAAGAGAGAGAAGAAAAAAAAAAACCCGGTGACAAGAGAACTGTGAATCATTACAGCATAATTAATACACCCCCCACCCCAATTTCTGACTTCATAAGAAAATCCACAGAAGGTATTCATTTTAGAAAGGTGATTAGATGGACATTTTACATGCAATAGTGGGTGATATACCCTGTTTATTTAAATTATTCTTAAAATCCAGTTGAAAACGCTATCAAATGAACAAGGTAGGTAATTATTTCTAGACATAAGCTGCATTCCTGCCTTAGGCTGCCGCTCTTAAAAAACTGGAGAATGTGATTATGGCAAGGTATTCTTAACAGAAGTTGTCCAAATTGGCTAAGACTTGTGTAACATAATTTTCCTATTTTATAGAGCCCTCTAAATTGGCAAACCTTTTTCAGCACTTAGACAGATGTAGTAATTTACATAATCTTGGAAGTAAATTCATAAATAGGTATTATGTACAGATAAAAGGTTTCCCTATCCAGTCCAACTCTGTTAGCCAAGGCAGTCAGCCAGCATTGTCCAAAGATATTTCCAGCATGATATCATACTGCAGGGCAGAATGTATGGCAAAAACACGGAATACTTCCCACAGAAATGATAGCTATTTATTTACGAGCTCACTGTGTCTTGTCTCAAATTCAGACTGTTGTTTCCCAACTGACAAGTGCAGCTTCTAAACCACTGAGCCAATACGCCCCCCCCCGCCCGCTAGGTATTAATTTGTACTTTTATATATTTCTTACCGTTTCCTTCTTGTTTTTACCCAGTGTTTCCTTTGGGAGGTTTCTTTGTCTACTCTGAGATTCTGCTCTTGATATATAATCAGCAACTGTAACTGAGGAGAAAATTTTACAGGCTTTTATGTTTAGAAAACTTCCAACTCCTCATTAACAATCCAAACAGATAAATTACATTTATCCTTTTATGTTCCAAGGCTCATATTTTGAGGCCCTCCAAAATAAGGACTTAATGATTAATCCTGAAGCTTCATACAGCTAATTTAAATTAAATCCACACTGACCTGTTCTTGCTTTTCTTCTAAACACGTCGGTTTCAAAATATTTTTGCTCTACAACTTTCCTATTTTGGGTGTTTGGGTGTGTGTGTGTGTGTGGGGGGGGTTATATTTAAAGGTACTGAAAATTTGAAAGATGGTCCAGATTTGGAAAAGAACCCTGGAAAATGATAAAAGCACTTAGTCCAAACTGGTGAGAGATTTGAGACAGATGGGTACAGAGCCCAAAGAGATCTTTTAGAGGCTGTTCTTAGATTTAGAAACCTTTTGTCTGAAATGAGAAAGTTCTTAAGGAAAAATTGAAGTGGCATTAATAGCCCACCTTAGCCATGAAAGCCAGCTGGTGACTTTTGGCCAATCCCTCTTTTAGCCCAGCCTACTTCACAGGGTTGTTGTGGGGAAAATAGGAAGATCACATGTTTTATTTTAATTTATTGGTCACGCATCTTACCAGAGGATAACTCTGGGTGGCTTACAATGTTAAAAGGAATTATACAAAATCTATACTCAATTCAAATCAAATACTATAAAAATATACTCAACCCTAACTTAAAGATTGGGAGGGAGGGAACAGGATGGGCGGGGGGGGAGGCGAGATCTGTTATTTATCAACCACCCCCAAGATGAAGTCCCCTCCCCACTGGAGCCCCAAGCCAATTGGTGATGTCAGTTCTCTTAAGGTCCCGGGGGGGGGGGGGGGTTGGAGCCAACCTCACCACCTTAAGTGATTTATAGAAATAACAATAAAGGCAGAATACAAATAAAAACCTTAAAATAGTTTAAATGCTTTTCATTTTTTCTTTTGGAGAAAAGTATCCTTAGGACAGGGAGTATCATGCCTCATTCTTTCCTTTTGACTCCATATAGCAACTATATTTTCCAATAAAGTGTATTGGAAAAGAATCGGGGAAGAGGTATTAAAAATGATCGAATAATGAACAAATTCACCACATGGCTAAAAATGTGCAGCATCTCTGAAAATATTTCTCAGCAGTGGCTGACATCTCTCTCAGAATTTAAGATTAATTGATCAAAAAGCATACAGCCTTAATTTGTTAAGGATCCCTATGCGTGTAATATTTTTGATTACTATATTTCTCCAGTGAAGTCATACTGCAGAATTAAAGTGAAACCATCAGAAGCAGATTGAGAAAGCAATTTTTAATTATCCATCAAAGGATTTGGGCGGTTAACTGATCAAGATCATGTGTCTAATATTCTATAGCATTTTGTGTGAAATCCATTTCCTTTCATTTGTAATTGTACTCAATTGTTCATAAACCTTTGAACTATACAGAAACATGTTAGAGGACATATTAACGTTCTTGAACTTGATTAGCATGTGCACGATATTTACAAATACGACAAACATGGATTGTTCTAGAAATTAAAATCTGCACTTTTAAGATGTTAGTACATATTTAAAGATGCATCAAACCACAATGGCAGACAGAACATGCAACTATTTTTTGCTTTACCGTAGTTGTGCGGTTTCTGTTGTCTTTGGAAGACTGATCATATTGATTCAAAATATGAGACAGGCAAATACCATGCAAGTCACTTCATGTTTTATTGCAGTACTAATAAACTGGACAGCATTCCTACTAACAAGAAGTTGCCAGAAATGAGCCTCAGCAGGCAGTGTTGCTTTCATTATGGCATATATTTCCATTCTGACATCTGCAAATCATTTTAATGGTGCTTACGCTGGGAGCATAACCAGTTATAAGACACTGTTAGTTACTGGAAGATGAGTAACTAGTAATTTCTCAGGCTGTAGTCTTGGTTATTAATTATTTACAAAAGGCACTTCACACGCTTCAGAGGTACACAAACAGACATGGAGCATTCCTTCATGCTTGTGACCTGAGGTGGGCCACCTTTCCACTTAAGTTACCTGGCTGTCTATCTTCTGTCTGACCCCTGAAGCGACGCCTGCGACTACGATTGCGTCGCTGGGTTTTTTTGTCTCTATCATCTGCAATTGCAAAGTTGAGGAATGAACCATCTTACAGATGAATATTTTTTTCTCAGCACAAAGCAGAAATAAACAGCCCTACTTCACCCTTGCAAGTGGAGTAGCAACAGTATAAGACCATGTTTAAATTGGAATTAATTTCTGTTGATATCAACATTGGTTCAAGGAATAATTTCCCCACCTTACTAGAAATGTTTCTCCTTGATGTACTTTGCATAAACTATTATCACAAAATGGCAGTTAATGGAATGCTGAGAGACACCTACACACAAATAAGTTCTACTGACTTTTAAGGGTATTTGGGATTGTAGTTGTAGAGGAGTAAGAAACCTGCGTATGTTGCCTGACTTCAATTACTTTTTTCTTAATTCCACAAATTTAAGCAACAAAATCACTCAAGCCCTACCAAAGATAAAAAGGATATTAAGTTTACCGTTATTTCAAAATCCTCAAAATTAAACCAACTTTGCATTTCATGGTAAGTACAGAATGGAAACTTATTAAGTCTTGGAACAATGCTCTGTTCTAACACGGCGGTGTAAAATTGGTTCTGTTCAAACCAGGAGGATTTTAATGCAGTTATAAGAAAATGGCCTCAAATGTTCTGGTTACATGTAAGTGATATCTTTAATTATGCAAACATTTAACACTATATTAAATTACAATTAGAGTGATGACAATGAAAATGAAGAGTAATTGACTGTAATAGCACATTACAATTATACAAGTTTATGGGTATGAAGCTCTTCAGTTTTGTTACAAGTGATTTACATACCTAAGCCATTTTCATTAACTGATGCTGTGTCAGATTCTGTCATGCCATCCATTAAGGCAGCATCTTCATCAGTCCTCCGTCTGCGAGATCGCCTGCGACGGTTCGTGGTGTGATGCGATTCACTGGCATCAGTATCTGCAGTCTGGTCAGATTCTGTGTTATCGAGTAAGCTATAAGGATTACTGTCTGGGTCTTTCAGCACTAAAGTAACGAGAGAGAGAAACCCACAAAGGCCAGAAGTGGCACGTAAATTCGTGTTGTTTTCATCTACTGTTTTAAACAAAATGTTACGAGGGTAACTAAGAACAAAGTAATCTGATCCAGAACACACATACTAATGTGCCAAGCAACCTAGGAAAAATCTGAAACATTTTTGAAAACTTGAGAATATTGCTCTTCAAAGGGAAACAAAAGCTAACGTGTAGATGGTATAGACTTTGGAGGTTATGAACATCAAGGCCATTGCTTTAATCCCTGAGGCAGTTGGTTTTTTGTTCATCTTCTGAGGTAAATGATCACACATAAATTTGTGTCTTTCTGGCAGTCTTTAAAATAGGATGGGAAGAATATGCACATCATAGCTACTGGAATTTTTTCCAGTGGTGTTTATATGAGATATTTATATGCACGTACTAGAAAATACAGGCAGGCTGCTTCAACTTAGGGTTAGTGAGCAGAAGAGATTTCTTTTAAATTGGTAATATCCTAAAGCAGCTGGCCCACTTGTCTCCTAATGAGGGGAATTTTTCTTGGAATGTTATTCTCCACAGTCCCATTCTATTTTCAAACTTGATCTTTCCTTTCCTGAATTGTCCCACAATATTAGCTTTGGTTCGGGTTTCAGAGAGTCATCCCTCTGAGGGACTGATGGCAGAGTCTTGAACCCCTTTATACAATTTCTTTCCAACACTCCATTGGGTGAGAAAGGATAAAATGGCAACACAAAAGCATTCAAAGTTCAAAATTTAATAACCTAAGTGAATCAAGGCCAAGGCCCATCTTAGTTCAGCATTTTCTTTCTTATGGCAATTGAGAAAGCTCTCTGGGAGGCTTGAAGCAGGTACAGAAATTCCCATGGTGGTTCACTGGAGGCATGCTACCCCCAACTCAGAAATAAACTGAATCAGGGTTGTTGTTGTTTTTTAACCGGTCCATTCATATTTTAGAAGGTTCGCCTTAAAACTTGGGCCCTACCACAAGTAGTCCTTAACTATGACTGGTTGCTTAGTAAATAGCTAAAAACCCTGATTAATGACCCTCTTCATTGGTTTTTGACATTAATCTTGGTCTCTGTTTCACCTGTCAGTCATGTCCCTCTATTAACCCACTTGCAACATTGTCCCTATCTCTTCAAATATTTTCTGAAATATCTACAATCAGAAGGTGCTCAGAATCTATCTGATTTTCCCCAGGGATTAATTTAAAAGCTTTTCTATTACCATATTGTTTTTCGAGTTATGCACCAGTAGGCCTTGCAATCTAAATTGTCCTAAATTGTCACAATCCCATGTCCCAACATCAGTGACATCAACATGGCCTCCCTACACCACTGTCTAGCAACCTATCCTATTCGGCTGAGAAGAAAAATGTGAAGCCCTGTAAAGAATTATTTACATCTAATTACTTTGGGAATTGAGACAATGAATTTGAAAATAGTAACCACAGAGCTACTTTTTTCTGGCATAAATTTGAAACATGTTCTCCATACCAGAACTGATAGAGGACTTCCCGCCTCGTGGGCCACCTCGGCCCCGACCCCCAGAAACACTACGTCTTCCTCCTGGTGGGCGCCTTCGGCTGTCGCGCTGGTGTAGGGCCTCCCTATCTTCATCCCCTGCTAGTGACCAATCGCTCAGTTCGTCTTTTCTTTCTGATTCCGTCTCAGAGGGATTAGATAGCTCAGAATTTGTTCCTTCAGGAAGAAAATGAATGAAAGTATAAATCAGCAAAATATTTATAAGGATCTGAATAATTTTAAAGCCACAAAGAAATACCAAATTCAGTTCTCCAATGGGCATTTGGATTTACTGCTTTACAAGGAGGAAATTACTATTAGGTACTCAGCAGACTATACATCTAATATCAGGACACTTGTAGCTGTATCTGCAGCAGGTAGAACTTAATCCAAAACGTAGACTAGATGTATTAGATGAGATACAAATTAGAAAACAGCAGATACTGAGAGATAAAAAAGTATATGAAGATAGTTAAGAGCCAACATATTTTAAAGGCTACTGCTTTGAAGGAAAATGCTCCCAAAACAAAAGATACAAAGAATCACACATAAGAGCCATTAGTTCTACAGCAGAATGTAATGTAGCCTGGATGGGTGAAACAGGTGCTATATATACCTTTTAATAAAAAGGTGCCCTGATTTGGTAGAATTTCATTTTCTGTCATGCATAATACATATTTTGAGATAATGAACCAGTGATCACTGTATTATATTTCTGCCTCCAAACTTTCATTCCTTTTTCCTGAAATGTATGCAGAAAAGAAACAAAACCCAAGCAAAATTCTTCATTAATCATAGTTTCAAGAGCCTCACAAGGACCCATTAGTAAATTTCAGACCAAAATACCATTCCAGATGACAATGGTGATTCATTTACATAATTTGTTTTATTATTCAAGGTTGAGTTTATTATTCAAGATTCAAGACATTGGCTTGTTTATCCACATTCCAGTACTGTTGGTCTTGTATTATGAACAGTTAATGGTGTTCAGTTATTAAGGAACCCTATTATTTATTTACAACTTCTTAGCAAATTAAGTCTGATCTATTCAATATAAATCAACAATGACTAGCAATCCAGGAAAGAGGAATTACCAATATTTGTATTCTTTAGAGGTATTATGTTGGTATTATATAACACAGCTATCCTAGTTACCAAATTTTTAATTCCAAATTATAAATAAATCAGATGATAGTCGTACAATTATAGATCACTATGCTGGGATAAGAGGTGAGAGAATCCATGGCATTACAGAGAGAACTGTATGGAATCAAGTTGTGAACCACTGTGATATTGCTAATTATATTACATGCAATCCACCATTAAGAATATTACAAACATGACAGTTTTAGAATAGTTTTAGAGGGAGAGAACTATCTTGCCCTACCTGTCATAATCACAAGTGATTATGACTACATTATCACAATATTATCACCTGTCATAATATCCATATAATACCACTGGATACATAGCCCCAATGTTAATTGCTAATGCAGACATTAGTTTTAAAACTATTCATGCATTCACGGTACATATAATGACAATGCATGTAGAGACATAAGGTTTCTAACATGTTACCAATAATTCTCAAGGCATACAAAGCACCCAGATCAATCTACACAAAGACAGCATTTCAAACATTCATGAACAGCACTTGAGACTTGCAATAAGGCACTGCATTGGCCTTTAGAAGCTGGACCCAACAGAAAAAGATTAATTCTACCTCCTTCTATCAGAAGCCAGGACTAAGACCTTTAAAATCCCTCTCACCTAAGCTAACTACTGACTTCAGCTACAAGAAAATAAAAGATTTCTACCATCTTTGCATGTGTCACCTCATAAAATTTAAGGACAGCAAGAAATAAATAAAATCACAAATGTCATATCCAAAATATAATTCCAAAATATCCAGAATATAATTTCCACAACACCAGAAGGCAACACAACAAACAATGGATAGGAACTAATCAACAAGAGGAGCAATCGACAACTAAGGAGAAATTTCATAACAGTGAGAACAATTAACCAATGGAACAGTTTGCCTCCAGAAGTTGTGGGTACTTCATCACTGCAGACTGGGCAGCCACTTGTCTGGAAGGGTTGGACTAGAAGACCTTCAAGGTCCCTTTCAATTCTGTTATTCTGTTACCTTCTAGATATCTTAAGAGGAATTAGTTGGGCCCTTCTTCTAATTGCCACAACGAAACCTCACAGTAATTCAAATGTTTGTTCTCAGTAATCAAAGGTGAAGAAAATGGGTAAGCCAGCGGTCTATAACACCCTCTGTAAAGCGATGGCCAAAGGCAGTTGGTGCAGAAGCAAATTTATCAATTCTGATGAAATTATTGAGGATAAAATATCAAAGACTGGGAAACAAAAACAAAACATGAAAACTGGCTGTCAGAAAAAATGGTAGAAAGTGCCAGGAAGAGAAGAGAAACCAAGTGAAAAAACACTAAAATCTAAGGCATTTACAAAGAATTTCAGAAACCAATTGGAAAAGAAGAGTATTATTATAATGACATCTGTAAAGATGAAAACTGACACAAAAATACAAGAAAAGTCTTCCAAAAGTTCACTGAACTCAAAAGGGTCCACTCTTGAACTGCTATGGACAGACAGTGTTTCAAAGCTCAAACTGGGATGGAAGGACTATACTGAAATTCTATGCAGCAAAAATGTCAAAATCCAATATACTTTAGAAGAGACTCCCTATTTACAAGACATATAGTATTAGAAGGTGAAGTCAGATGAGCACTCCAGTAATTACCAAATTGGAAGGCTACACAAACTGATAGAAAATCAACAGATGTATGAGAAGCACAGAAGAAAAATCAGTGACGATGAATGTGGTTTTAAAACTGGACAGAGAGAAACATCAAATGAGCTATGCTGATGATGCTATTATGATGCTGAAAAGGCAAATAACCTGCAAGCTCTAGTAATAAAAGTCAAAAAGTATTGTACACTTTACAAAAAGCACACAACTGAATATAAAGAAACTAATTACAGCATATAAAGAAAGTGGCCTTAGAAGTGGCAAAGAAGATACCACATTTTAAGATCAACTATTAACAGTAAAGGAATCAGACATCAAGAAATATACAGAGACTTGCATTAAACAGCCTTGGAAAAGTTATCTAGATACCATGATATCTAAAAGATCAAAACCGCGCAGACAATGGTTTAATTTTTGTTTTTGTATTGAATCAAAGCTGGACAGAAAGATTACTGAGGCTTTTCAACTTTTGGAGAAGACTCTGGAGAATACCGCGGATAACCAAGAAAACTAACAAATAGATTCAATCAATTCAGAGTTTTCTTTGAAGGAATAAATAATCTGACCTAACTCTCTTGAAAAGTCTATAATTCTAAGAGGAGGAAAAAGAGAAGAAAAAGACAATCAGTAACAAGTTGGATGCACTCAAATACAGTGGGGCCACACTAGGGATAGATCATCCTGGAGAAGGTGAGTCTTATGTATTTGCTAACAATCGACACCAACTTGATGTCCCATAAACAATCACATCCAGAGGGCACTTAATATGAAAGTTTGAATTAAGCTGTTAGAAACAACGAACATTTTCTGAAATCCATCTTGATAATTTTGATACTCTAAAGGTTCATAGTGTATCAAAAACTCTGAAAAATAAACATATAAAATAACCTTTATTGACATTTTTTACTGTGAGCATACTGGCACACGTTAAAAATGAAATTCCATTGCCTGCTTGCAAAAGAAAGTACAGTATATATCTACCCATACACATACCTAACACAAATACGCATGCTACTTGTGTATATGGTAAAAAAGCACAATACCTTTGTTACATTCTCTAGTATTGATGCCAGGAGCAAAGTTTCAGAGCTTAAATTTAAACACACTTACCATATCCAGAGGTGTAATTGGGGCCCCTTCGGCCTCTGCCTCTTCCACTATAAGACCTTGAGCCTTGTACAGACGAAGGGTTGCTTTCATCAGTGGTATAACCCTTTTCTTTCTCAGGACCTCTGGTAGATGAAGGTCTAAAACCCATGCCAATTTGACGTAACTGCTCATCAATCTGGAGCCTTTCCATCCGTAGTTGTTCTACCTCCTGGATTGAGAGTTGCATTAAATATAAACTAAGCTATGTAATCTTTCCCCAAGTTATTTTTATGCACTCTTCACTTTCAGAAAAAAAAAAAGCAGTTTCTAACTATGCTAACAAATAATTACATTCACAGAATGAGCTTCTGATCATTTAAATGCCAATGAGAATCAACAAGACATGATCCACTGGAAATACTTAATATGTTTTAGATAGTTTGGTATACATTTCTTTCAAATGTTTCATAATTTTTACTTGTAGAAATCTGTTTTTTTCACATCACCAACATTTCTTGGTATAAGGTGTCTCTTAGGTATTAGCTAGATTTGTTCAAATCAACTTTAAATTAGCAAAATAAAAATCCTTGGGGTTAAAACTACTGTGTAGTCTTATAATAATTATGAAATTATAAAATGAAAAAGTAGCGATTAGGCTGAAAACAATCAGGGTTTTATATAGGGGCTTAAGAATACAATATAAAGATTGGAAAGATATATAGAAATAAATAGCGACAACAATGATGGGAATATAACAAGGTTATAGTAAAGATTCTGTTAGTAAAACTAATTACTGTTAGTTTCAAGTGAAAATAATTAGCATCAATCTTGATTCCTAGCTCTGCAGCAGTAAATCACATTCATTTAATGGACCCTCAAAATGTAAGAGTGGATTGCAAACTAAATCTGAAAATTACATCAAGCAATACTTACCTTTAAGTAGGCAATATGGTATTCAAGAAGTACTTGGACATTCCCTATACTTTCTTTAGTACCCACAAACACAAATGGAACCATTCCCTATAAAGATAAAGTATGTTTTTCAAATATAAACACTAAGTGAATCACAAATAATTCTTGCAACTGTAGTATATGTGTGCCTTGACACACACAAATCCAAACACTATTTTAAATAAAGCTACCATGTAACTTATGTTCTAGACTGCATCTATCTTATTTATGATTATGATTCCAGAGCAGTCTCAATAATATTCTAGTATGAAGTGGGGGGGGGGTTGTTTTTGTTTTGCTATGCACAATCTTGGTCTATTTATTTGTATGTTGTCTATACAAGTCAGTTTGGATAAAGAGCCAGTTGTTAAATTTGTTTTGTCTACATTTGACAAACAAGTAAATATTAAGAGCTTAACCTGAATTCTCAAGAGAGGCTAAACCAATTGGCTTGGAGTTCTAAAATCTGCAGCAAACTTTAAAAATAACAGAACCCAGATTTTGACTTTTGAAACCAACCTTTAAAATAATTAGCTAACTTATGGTGAACCCATAGGGAGCAGAAGCCGTAACTGATATATACGATCATCTGATCAAGAGTAAGCTGATGTCAAGGTTGCGTCTTTAATTAGTGAGGAACCTTTTGTACTCTGCCAGAGATCTGGTATATTGTTGAAAAGTTACTTGGATGTACAAGACAGAGGTCATACAGACATCAGTGAAAGCTTGCTGCTACGCCGTCACTAGATTAAAGAGGGGAGCCCAATCTAAAGCCCACATTATTCTCCTATGACTGCAAGGGGCAAATCCACATGTTTCAATGAAAGAATGCAATCCTTCAAAATACCAATTTAGAACCGTGTGCATCTGAGCTATCTGAGGGACACCCTATTTCCTATAGTATCTTTCTACAGTTACCTGGTTAGTCACAATAGGAAATGTAATACTGGACTTGGTCTTGAGCCCAACTGAGCATTACTGACACAGCACATTAAAGAAATAATGAGATTTCAATTTTAACAATGCAGCTACTAAAATACATACTTGTTAGATTTATGTACAGATAGTCCTCGACCTATGACAGTTGATTTCGTGACTGTTCAAAGTTACAACAGCACTGAGAAAAAGTGGCTGATGACTGTTTTTTGCACTTACGATCTTTGTAGTATCCCAGGGAGCATGTGATCAAAATCCAGATGCTTGGCCACTGATTTGTATTTATGACAATAGCAGGGTTCCCAAGGACATGTGATCAGCTTTTGCAATCTTCCGAGAAACAAGGTCAATGGGGAAGCCCGATTCACTTAATCGTGTTACAAATTGAATGGACTGCAATGATTCACTTAACAATTGTGGCAAGAAAGGTCATAAAATGGGACAAAACTTGCTTAACAAATATTCTGCTTAGCAACAAAAATTTTGGGCTCAATTGTAGCTATATGTTGAGGACTACCTAGGCAGCCTTTTTTCCAGGAGCTCAAGATAGCAACAGCACTTATATACTTATATACCACTTCATCGTGCTTTACAGCCCTAAGCAATTTGACAGAGTCAGCCTATTGCCCCCAATAATCTGGCTCCTCATTTTACTGACCTCGGAAAAATGGAAGGCTGACTCAACCTTGAGCCAAGGAGAATTGAACTGCCGAACTGCAGCCTGCCAGCTAGCAGTCAGCAGAAGTAGCTTGCAGTAATGGATTCTAGCCACTGTGCCACCATGGGTCATATGGCACCCTTCCCACCATTATACCACAAACAAAACTCAGACCCCCTCCCTTTAATTTCTACTGCACCCATGGGACATTCATTGCTAAGGGAAAGGGGGGAAAGAAATTAAAAATCATACATCTTCTCTGGGTAATTTATTCTCGTTGTCTCCCTCAATTCTCACTCGCACGACTCCAGACTTGTCCACAATCTCTTGAATAACTTTGCCATTTTTACCAATAACTTTCCCTTTAACAAATAAAAGATATTTAAGTTGTGGATTATCATTGGGATTTTGGTCTCAAGTAAACCATTAACAAGAAAAACAATTAGAAAAATTCTTTATACTAATTTAAAGCTGATGGTCCAATTTAGTTCTTCTTCTGATGGAACTACTTCTATGACAGAAAGAAGGAGAAGGGTAATTCTCATTTCCCAGTTAGGCTCTATTGCTCCCTCAAAATATAAATACATATTGCTACTAGCTTAGATTGAAATAGATTGGCAGGGAGACTGTCTGTGAGAGAGAGAGGGGGGAGGGAGGAAGAGAGAGGGAAGGAGGGCAAAGGGGAGAGAGAGGGGAGAGAGAAAATAAAAGATTTTTACGTTGAAACTTTCCTACAGTTAATATGTTGTTATTGTTATTATTGTTGTTATTGTTATAATTATTATTACGCACCTACAAGACTCCTAGGAACCTGAATAAAGTCCTCCACAAATTCCAAATAGTTTCTAGCTTTTTTTACTGCCTCAGCACTCTGGTAATAAACAGAACAGAATGCATTAAACATTAACAGCTAAAACACTGTTAGGGAATAACTATTACCATATAAAATGAGAAAAAATCTACATATACTCTCTTTTGCAATGAGAAAATGCAAGTATCTGTACCTGGCAAACTAAAAATGATGGCTATCAGACAGGTGCTTAAACATTATGGGATGATGGGACTTTATCTCCAAACTATCATATACATTTGCAAATTGGTGCCTGTACTTTTACACAACCATTTAAATACATGTTTTTATCTGAGGGTCAACATTATGATACCTGTTTTGTCACCCATCTAAAAGTTTCTCAGATCTGAGAACCTTAATTATTCTTTAATAATCCTTAATCAGCATTCCTGCAAAGGAACTAAACACGCAGCCACATGAACTTCACCATCTAGTCCAGGGGTGTCAAACTGGCGGCCCGCAGGCCAGATGTGTCACACGCAGGTCATGCCTACCCCAGTTCCGCAAAGGGGAAAACACTGCGAAACCATCACATGATGATAATGTGACGCCATGAGTTTGACACCCGTGATCTAGTGCTTTAATTGTAGAAGAGTCATCCCAATTATATAATGAATGAAAGCACGCCTTCTTGATTCTCCCCAAATCAGGAATCATCCTAATCTACCATGTGGCTTTGTATTGTAGCTTGAAGACCAAATGTCACATTACGAAGATGAAGGGACTGCAGAGAAGATGCATATCTTATCTACTGTACATCATCACACTGCTGCTGTTATAGTAAAATTGGCTTTGATTGTAATCAGACTACCACTAGCAAGAGTGCAAATAGTATAAATATATTTCCTTCTTTTCCATTTATAGCATGTAATTACTTTGAATGGAATACTATGAAATATATTCATCAAAATTGAGTGAGAGGGGAACACAACTAAGTATCAATAGTTAATATGATTCTTCTTGAGATATGTTTGCATGTTCCCTTTCTGCCCCCTTCCATATTACAGTGTGGTAATATCTTTGGGAGCCTCTGTAGCTACCATCAAATTTCTACTGGCAAATGCAGCCTTAGGGCCTTAGTTGGATCTCTGCTTTCAACAGTCTCAAACATTCCCTGAAGTCGTCTTCCCATTCTTCTTTATAAGCGTGCGCGCGCACACACACACACACACATTACTAGCATTCCCTGAAGGAATGGGACATCAGGGGGAGGCAAGTTCATTAGCCTTTATGAAACAACGCTTAAGTGAGAAACATTACTGAATTCATTTTCTGATTTATTTAAATTGGGATTATTCGATCAACTGCCAGTAGGAATCAAAATCCAACATGGAGGTATGATCTCTAATTTAAGCATAGTTGAAGTGAGATCTGAGAAAGCTTTACACAGATGCATTTAACAACTGTAGAACTTAATCCAGTGGGACTTCTGAAGAAGATTACAAGCAAAAAGAGCAGTACGATATTCTATATTTGCCTTTGCTTCCACCAAATGCCTCGTTATTTCCATTATACTGGGATTAAAATACCGGAATTTGTGCATTCTTTTCACTTTACATTCCAGCCATCTAGACTTAAGTTCCAAGAAGTCATAGTTTCCCAACATGAAAACATGACTTTTCTGTGTACTCTTTTTACCTCTCCGTAGATCCTGAAGGTTCCAGTATCTTCTTCAAGTTCAATTGCAGTAACTCCTGGAACCTTCCTGGCTTGCTGTATATTACTGCCATGTGTTCCTATTGCAAGTCCCATTAAGTCTTCTCTGACAACAAATTCTTCATGAAATGCCGCTGCAAGCTGTTTTGTGCACTAGGGAAAAGATAAAAAAGTGTATTCTTTATGAAAACTTCAAGCATGAACACAATTCCAGTGACTAAAGCAGAAGCATAATTAAGGGGGGAGAGGTGGGGAGAACTATCTGAGACCCACTCACTTCTAAATGCTTTGTTGCTTCTTCATTTCTTGACATGAGCATTAACTTGGTTCGAATGCTACGCAAATGCATGTCGCTGAGTATCCCCACTCTTTTTACTGTTGCCTCACTGGCAGACTGAAAGAAAAACGATGTGTAAGGATCTTCATTTTGCAGGTGATGAATTAAAAAAAAAAACCCAATCATTTCACCTACTGTTGTCCCAAAGGTGTTTTTTAAAAAGGCAACTGGACTGTTTTTTCTTTGAAAAAAAGCACCTTTGGGATAACTATGACCTGGATAACTGAGAATCTCCACAGACATTTACCTACCATTGATTCATTTCTAGTTTAGAATGCGCTGCAGATAAGAGAACAAATAGATTTGCTAGCTTTTTTCCTATTTAAATCTGAAAAAATAGTTTTATTAGTGCATTAGGGCAGTGAAATCCATATTGTTATTAATGGGCAAACAGAGTCTGCTGATCTACTTTGCTCAATGCAGCTTGATATGTTTTTAGCATAAAGCCAGATGCAACAGCTGTGGCAATCAAAGTGACACCAAATAATACAAAACCCTTTGCTATAGGTCCCAGGTTGCTGTTAGATCCAATAGGCAAAGGATACCAGGCCCAAACAGTACAGCTTGGATTATAGCTTGCATGAAATCCTATCTGCAACTCTTCCATCTACATTCTCTAAAGAATATTTTCCTTTCATCAGTGGAAAGATATCGTACAATCTTTTAATACTGGTTATTTTTCTATATAAGCCAGGCCCAAAACATCAAATTGGGAACATAATGTTAACATAAAAATGACTTGCTCACTGATGTAATAAAAAGGAAGAAACTTTATCTTACCAGAACTACTAATTGAGTTGTTTCAGCCTGGTAAAAAATTCTGCAGGCTCCTACAGCTTTCTTAAAATCCTTGTGAGCACTTTCATTAGCACACCTAGAAAATTAATGTATGGATTAATTAATTCATTTCAAAAGGTGAGCAATAAGACATGAAGTTGGAGAAATTGAAAATACTGAAAAAGCCCACCCAGAAAAACAACTTTTTAAAAGCTCATTTGAATTTATTGAGAAAAGAACTGAAAACTTATACCAAATTATTTCCAAAAGAATAAAACACAACAAAACATTACAAGGTGAAACATTGATTTAACAGATCAATTATTCCCAATTGTCCATTAAATCAGACTATACATCATTTGAGGTAACATTACTATATAAATAATACAAATTAGAATCAAGGTGTTTTTATACAAATGATGTAAAAGCAGGAAGAATTCCATCTGCTGCATCTGAGATCCACTGCATTGAGTTCTGCTAAATCAAAGTTTCACTTTTCAGATTTATGCAAACTGACAATAATTTGTTGAGCGTACAGGTAGTCCTCACTCAATGACCCTAATTGGGATTGGCAACTCTGCAGCTAGCCAAAAAAGTTGCTAAGTGGGAACTCACATGACCTTGAATGCTCTTTCCAACTGGAAAGGGACAAGATTATTGTACTAAGTTTCAGCTTTTGTTTGCCACCTGGCTGGTGTAGCCACATTGCTTTCTACCTGCAGAAGAATAAACAGCTTGCTTTCTTGAAATCCCTCTCCAATCTCTACACTCTGCAATAGTCAGGGAGGAAGGATCTAGCAAAGAAGAAATTGCCTACTGGAATTGTTTTCTTTTCCCTACCCCCCAAAACCTCTACAGAGTAGAGAAATTGGAGAAAAGATTTCAAGACAGCACTGTAAGCTATTTGCATAGTATGATCACAGTTCTCAGCGCCAAGCTGCTGGCATAACTGCTTTCTCATTGCACTGTGTAGAAGAGCAAACAGCTTTTTTTTTCTTGCAATCCCTATCTCCAATCTCTCTGCTCTGTTGGGAGGAGCTGAGGAGAAAGAAAAACCCACAGGTCAGGCACAGGATGGTGTAATGGTGATCATGTGACTAGGGGACACTGAAGAGGTTATAAATGGGCTGCAAACTTATTTTTTCAGCACTGCTGTAACTTTTGAACGGTTACTGAACAAATTATCAGTAAGCGAGGACTACTTGTACATGTCCTTTTATGAACTTCCAAAATATTTGTGCTGGCCCAAAAAGAGAATTTCCATCTTAATTTGCAAAGACAGGCAGCTTCTATCTTTCAATTAGACAGAAAGTGTTCAAATTCTAATATCAAATTCAGGATATCCTATGAAAGTCAATTCCTAATAGAGATATAGTTCTAATAAAATGAATTTTAGAATACTTACGCATCTCTCAGATCTTCTGGAACGTCTACAGCACATCTAAAGAATGTATTCTTGTTCACAGGTTTATTTTGATTCACAGGCCGAAGTCGTTCAAATGTGACTATTTCATTGTAAGTGGCATCACAAGCAGCATACTCAATGACATAAAACTGAGAAAAAATTATTCTTAATTTTTTAAAAATAGGTGACTGATCAAAGATTCAGAATATTTACTATTTTCTCATTACATATGTTTACCTACTCTCAACTATGTTTATTACATTTTATCATTCCCTTCAGAGCTCAAGAATGTCAAGTATCATATCTTTCCTAATCCCCATTGTCTCTTTATAACTGCTCTGTAAGGTAAGGTTACAGAGTTAATTAAGATATTAAGACCTTATATTAATTAATGTAAGATATTAAGGCTTTTAATAATTATATTATAATTAAAGCCCTATTGATATGCAAAATAATGCAGCAAAATCATATAGCATCCATACATTATCGAAGACTTATTTTGCCTCAGAAATTCATTAGATTACATTATATTAAACAGTCATAGCGTCAGAAAATAAAATATTTGGGGGGAAAAATATATTTCAGGCTCTTTTTTCCTTATTATCATTCATTCCACCACCAACTAAGTTAGAAGATTCAAGATGGGAAATGGCAGCAATCAACAAGAGAGTATTTGTAGCTCAGAGCTGAATTGTGGGGTCTTTGATACATTCTGAACTTGTTTTCTTGTGAACATTTCATTACCCAACTAAGTAATGTCACTGCTAGTTCTAATAGAATATTGCAGTTCTAGTACTGATGTTATCTATGTAATGAGTAATGAAATATCAAGCTCAGAATGTACCAAGTCCTTGGTATATATTAACTGTATGTTGGTATATTAACTTCTAAGTGGTTCTTATCTATTCAAATATTTTACCAAAAATAATGCTCCCTTTAGATGGATCTTTCTCATGATACAATTCCACTTCTACTTACCTCCCCTTTCATCATTCGAACCTTTGCCAGCCACCAGCCACAAGGCTCTTGGTCATTTGCTCTTGAGTAAACCTGAAAGTAAATTATACAGCATTTACACTGTGATTTGAACTTCTGCTTTAGTATGAAAATCATTTTAAAATCTTATTTTAGATTTAGATTTATTCCATAATTGTTAATCAGAGTTCCCAAAATCAGACATGAAAAATTACAATTAATTAAATACTTTTTGTTTCTTTCTTCTCACCATAAAAAAGTTGTACCTATGTTGATTCACTACTTTGTTGAGATGTAATTGCCCCAAAGTGATTATTTTTGTACAAATTAATATTATGGAGCATCAAAAATCTTAAGTATGAATATCTTCTTAAATTTAAAGATTATTAGCTGTCTTGTTAATCTTTAAAAAATAATCCTGTTCCTTAGACAATAGTAAATAAAGCATACTTTAAACTTTTGATAGATTAGGTATACTGAATAAAAGGATACTATAGTTTTTTTGAAAAAGATATTTAAAATGTTAAACATTCCAAAATGTTTATTTAAAAATTATTACTATCTGATAAATCTGAATTTAATTTCTTACAAAACTGATTATATGAAAATTTAAATATTTTTTAGTCCAGTAAAGAAAATGTAATATTATGGTAGGCAAATATTTTTCTTTAAGTAGATCAAATTCCTGTGCCCTTGGTTTTTTTAATTCAAACATTTTATCACAATTTTAAAGAAAATGCTTATTACAAATTACTTTGAAATTGAGTATGGTTCACACAAACAAAATGAATATTGAACTAAGGGAAAAAAATCTGATTTTAAATAATTTCCCTCAGCTTGAAGAAAATAGAAATTTATAATTAATAGTCGGTGGTATAGAAATGAAATGAAACTATTATTATGCAATTCATAATGGTGTCAATTAATCTTAATGGGACGTACTTTCATAATGAAAAGAAATTATGCCCACACATGGATTACTTCTCTACTGAAGAAAACGTGGTGGAGGTAGCTATCACAATAAACTTATGTGAAACGTTTCGCCTGGTTTTTGGTATTCTATATACAATTACTAACAATGCTAATAAACAATTTACAAATTACTGTCAAAAATCTAAAACTGAGTATAATTTAATCCATGGCTATATAAAACAACACCAACCCAATTCTACTATACTATAGCAAGAAAGTATTATAAGGTCATACCTCTTCCTAGCTACCCTACCATTCTCTAAGTCAGATGAAAAAGTAATGGCTATGACATTCCAACACATCCCACATACTTAAAATCCAAGCACAGAAGCACAAACCATCTGACCAAACATATGACTTAATCAGAGATACTAATCATAAATTTTGAATAAACAGCTTAAGCATCCCAGGTAGGAGAGAATTAGGTTAACAATTTGAATTTTGTTCAGACAATATTGCAGAAGAGGCAATGAAATCTTGCCCGCTGCATTTTATCACTCCTCTAACTAGAAGAATTCAGCTTTACAGAACCCAACGAAAACAAAAGAAACCAGTAGCACTAAATTTATTTACCTTTTATTCTACCAAGAACATCTTTGAAGCACCCAAGCAGCTTTTAATGTTCATGCTTGCCCAAAATAAAGGCATACTTAAGTTGTAATATAAAAAGTATCTTGAGGGTCTACAGGATATGACATGAGGAAGCCTCATCCTATCTGCATTCTATAAATATTGTATGACTGGTTAAACCTACCATAGCAACCATTTTGTGAAAACACCTACAACATGCTCTCAGCATTCCAAACATTCAAAATATTGCCCATATCCACCACAGAGGATGGAGCCTTTCTCCAATAAAGCATATTTCGGGTAATTATTAAAAACACATTCATGATGAAAGTTATTTGGCATTAAAATATTCTACCCTGGGACATGGTGGATTTTATTAAAACAAGAATTAAATAGCCTTCTGTCAGGAGTGTAAATTCCATGTGGAGCAATTGAGTTTGAGATCATTTCAAACTATATTTCAGCTTCAGGTTTGGCAGGAATTCAAGTCAATCTTTTGTACTGCGTAACTATTACAATTACTATTCATGGCATGGCTGCAGTGAATTTTTTACTAATTTAAGCATGGTTGATTAAAAACCTGCCCAATAGCAACTTTTCATTTTTTTCTAATAAATATCTTTCCTTTTAAATAAGGTTTATGCTTTTTTTATTTTGCATTTTTGAAGCAGTTAAAAAAAAGTTCAATTGTCTTGATGATAGCACACTAAGTTCAACCATTAACCTTCCAGAAGAAACTTCCACATAAGCAAGCAAAGGAATATTTGAATGAAATCACCTCCACTTCATCTCCTTCACCAATTTCTTTCTTGATATCAGGTGGTGGTGGTAATCTTACTTCACTGAATGGAACCTGGCGTTCTGGCTGCCAACTGTAAATTAAGTAGATATTTTAGATTATGCAATGATTACCAAGAATATTACATGTCATTTAAATGGAATACCATCAAGTGTAATTTAGCACACAACTCCATTAGGTAGAGAGATAAGTTAGAAGTGCAGCTGTTAGAAAATGAGGACTAAACTGCAAGCAGAACAACCCCACCAGTGTAAAGTGACACCACTTTTAATTTGGCTGCTCTGGTTGCCAATACAATGGGTTAACAATTCAAAGTATTGGTATCTTTAAATTCTGCAGCGATTTAGCCAACCAGTCCTTTCCCTTCAGAATAAAAAAAAGATGAGCATGCTCTACAACCAAAATGAAAGGGGGAAAAGCAATTTTTGTAAAACATACTTGTTTTCAAACACAACTGTGAGTGAATCCTCATGAACATCTTTGATGAATCCCTGAAATAAAAGAACAAAAGTTGATACAATAATTTATAGCACAAAAATATAGCATTTTATTACAAAATCTCTATTAATAGAAATATCACAGAAGCTACCAAAAACTGTAATTTAACAGAAGGATTTATTGGAGGAGAGATACTGATAAATTGCTCTCAGTCTTGAGATGAATGAATCACTAATATTTCCAAACAAATTATTCTTGAAAACAGTAGGAAAAAATATCCTGCATCCTTTTCAAATTATTTCCTGGCCTTTCCCAACCCACACCAATAACTGTTCATAGCTGATATTTCCCCAACTTTATTTATTAAATACGCCATCAATCTCACTGTTTAAAGACTCTGAAATGTTGTTAAAAAAAATTATTCAACCATTATTGTCAAATCCACTTTACTAATCCTTTCACTGTGACAATACAGACTAGCAAAAACAAATGTTCAGACCAAACTAACTGCAGACTTAATTGGCAATTAACGACTGCAATTGGGACAGGGAATTCCACTATTAAGCGCTGCTGTCACTAAATGAAAAATAAAAATCACATGACTTAGAATGGTAGGTCTAGATAAGTTGTGAGATAGTTAAGTGCAATGTCACATGACTACAACTTGAGATTTCTTGCTGGCTTACCCTTTGCTTAAGGGGCGGGATGATGGTTAAGCTGCTGTGCTTGTCAGCTGGAAAGTTGACAGCCCAAGACCCGAGTGTGCCATGATAGGGTGAGCTCCTGTTCTCGCCTCTGTGATGTCATGCTGGCCACATGGCTGCAACAACATTTTTAGACAGCGCTGGCTCAATGGCCCTTGAAATGGAGATGAGCACCCCTACAGTCAGCAGTGACTAGCACAGTAAAATCCATTGGGATCCTTTACCGTTTGCTTTCAAGAAGATGGCAGAGAGTCACAAATGGTGTCACAGGAATACTGTGACAAGCGCAACTTGAGGACTGGTTATAAGCTTCCTTGATCAGTGCCGTTATAATGTCGAATGTTTTCTGAACAAGTGGTCATTGAGCACTAATATATTTTTCTTCCAGCATAAAAAAACCACCCCAGGATTTCTGACGCCTCAATTACACAACTCTAATGCAACTTCCTTTCTTGCCATAAATTCAATCCCTTGACCATCATAGAATAAGACTCCTAGCTTTTGATGAGTTTATAATACTAGAGATGATATAGAGAAGCAAAAAGAAAAGATATAAACTTTCTTCATTGTTTCTATTAAAAATTATTTTCTAACATTACCTGACTGATGGACAAAAATATTTTAATTGTACTTCTTTCAGCCTAGTTTTGTAATATCGGCAGATCTCGTCAATATAAATGCCTGATAAAATGTTGGACTAAGCCATGTGACATTCAACCCAAACTGAAGTGGAGCCATAATAAGCATTCACAAGATGCATTCATTCAACCAAGTGTGAGTCCAACTAACAACAGTAATATACAGTTAGTATTTTAACCATTTTATTTAGAAGAGGTTTTTTTTTATAAGACACTATGTTGAAGACTTACAAGATCTGGCATAACTTCAAGGCTGGCATAACTCAAGAAACAGAAACAAAAAAAAAAAATCCACTTAGGTTTCTGTAAAGATTATATTGCTAGCAGGATAATGTAACTCATCAGCCCTGAAAGCTTGTTAAGGCAATACTCCCATTTAACATACCTATGTAATTTAAGGCAGAATTGGTCTTTTTCTCATACTACCTTCTTCTGAACTAAGGGATATTTTCTGCTGTGGTCCAGCTCCCTGTTTAATTCCAGCTTCTGTCTTCCATGTTCCCAAGGCCTGTTAGCTATGACAGTACCTCCTTCTTCATGCTCTCTCTGCCCATCCACTATGGAATGCATGGAGAATAATGACCCTAACCGACAAGACTATACTGGCAACTCAAGGCTAATGATCTTAACCTGACCAGTCTTGACATCAACTCTTCTTCCTGTCCCTCAAGGCAATTTCCTCTGCTTTCCACAACATTTGACACTGCTTCCAATAATCTCTTTGTATCGGGATAGCCCTTTCAGTGAATTAAAGGTTTTAATCTCCTCTTCCTCCTGCACATAGAATTGTGTATTCCACCCTATCTGGAAGGCAAGGGGATTAGAACAGAAGGGGAAACAGCTAAATACATGGAACAGGAAAACCACTCCTGCACATAGAGAAAGCAGTGAAACACCAGATATACTTCAGAATGAAAAACTATCATATTGCGCTAAGCAGCCACAGGAAAGAGTGCAATCAACTTTGAATCCATTTTCTTGGACAGGCAGAAGTAAGGTAAAAATTAGATGGAAAATCACTCAAATCCCACAGAGTAATTCTTGATCTTTCCTCTCTATGCACATAAGCTATCCATTTACACACAGCCTTGGCAGAATCCAGACATTCTCAAAAGGGAGCTAGCTGCACTGCTTGGAGAAACTTTGAGGCTCAAGGAATTCAAGGCAAGAGCAAACCCTGTGTGCTACAGCCATAAACTCTGCCTCGTGCCAAGAGCACAACTCAGAGTACATTTTAAAAGCAAATTCTGCAAATGGCAACAAGTCAGGCCAAATGTTCCATTGGTGAACAGAGCTCAAGACAAATATTGTTCTAATATCACATTTCTTCACTCCACCTTTGCATTCAATTCCAGATGACGAGGCAATCATATATGAAATGACTGGCCAATAATTGAAAGACAGCTTACCAATACCTGGATATACATGGGATCACATAAGTAAAAAAAATATATCCTATTTTGAAAAAAAATAGTGCCAAACCAGTTGTGTAGCTCTAAGAGTGAATGATAAACTGCCCAAAGAGCTGCTGATACAGTTCTACAGAGGAATTATACAGCCTATCATATGTACCTCTATAACTGTCTGGTTTTGTTCTGCAACCAACAGGACAGACACAGACTTCAGAGGATAATTAGGACTGCAGAAAAAAACAATTACTACCCACCTGCCTTCAATCGAGGACCTGTACACTGCACGAGTCAAAAAGAGGGCTGTGAAAATATTTAGACCCCTCACATCACGGACATAAACTGTTTCAACTCCTCCCCTCAAAGTGATGCTATAGAACACTGCACACCAGAACAACTAGACACAAGAACAGTTTTTCCCCAAACGCCATCACTCTGCTAAACAAATAATTCCTTCAACGCTGTCCAACTATTTACAAAGTCTGCACTACTATTACTATTAATCTTCTCATCACTCCTTATCACCCATCCTCTCCCACTTATGGCTGTAACTTTGTCGCTTGTATCCTTACAATGTATATTGACTGTTTCCTAGTATGATTGATTGCTCATTGTACCCTATGACTATTTATTAAGTGGTGCACCTTATGATTCTTGACTCTTGACAAGTATAACTTTATGTACATTGAGAGCATTTGCACTAAGACAAATTCCTTGTGTGTCCAATCACACTTGGCCAATAAAGAATTCTAATTCTAAACTATTATTTATAATAAAAAGAAGCTATTACTTCTAGAATGTTCATTAAAATATTCAAGTACGGAAGATTTACCAAATCTTAAAAGTCCACGTATCATGGTTCAGCAGAAAAGGTGAGCAGCTGGAACAAACAGTTCAACAGGCAGGATATGAGGTAACAGAGACCTAGACTATGACAAAGAATAAATCTTCAACAACTGCTAGCCACTAGAGATCTTTTGACGAAATATGGCCTATCTTAAAATCTCCTCTGTGCCCTACAGTCTTAATTTTTTAAGAGGAGGAACAGTGAATAGAGCAACAGAAAGATTATTGCAGTAGCTGAGGATTGAACTGTGGAGTCCTTGGTGCAGCCAAACTCAGACGCCCTAAGGATTCCACAGAAGAGTAACATGATACAGAAAATGGAGAAAAAGTCAAACTGGTGGGAAAGAATTTGGGTGTGAATAAAAGGAAAAACAGAACTGGTACCATTTTGAAATGTATAGACCACAATTTTATTTCTCTCTTTAGTCTTATTCATCTTCTTTCAATAAAAATTGCCACACTGCAGCTCCAAGATTTTTGTGCAAGTATATTGTTTTCTTTATATACAACATTCCATGGTTTTTTGCTGGGTTTCCCACTTTTAAATAAATTGTAGGCTTCTCGTGCTATGTGCAGATAAATGTATACCATCCCACCAAGTTGTGTCCTTGAATTAGGATCACTAGTTCTCATTGCTTACTTTTTATACTTTGTGCAGTAGTGTGGAATATCTGAGGTTTTGAATACCATGTAGTAGTGTCTCTGTTGTGGTGGATTTTGAAACTCTGAGACCCCATCCTAACCACCTGATTTTCCTATTTACAATCCCTATCTGCTTATTCGCTCAGCTCTTAACTTTATAACTGCCAATAAAACAGTACAATAAAAGCAGGGATGGATAACTACGGCAACTGTACAACCTGTAGATCTCAATTCCCAATTGTATTCCCTTGAATAAAACCAATAATCCTTGAGCAATAAAAATAGTCAATCTAATGAACAATTGGACTCTAAATTTCTATATGAGAAATTTTCTAATGGTGAGAACAATCAAACAGTGGAACAGTTTGACTTCAGAACTTGCAGGTGCCCCATCCATGGAGGCTTTCAAGAAGAGACTGGACAGCTACTTGTCTGAAATGGTATAGAATAGACTCTCCTGCTTGTGCAGCGAGTTGGACTACATGACCTCCAAGGTCCCTTCCAACTCTGTTATTCCATGTTTTATGACAACTGATAGTTTACATGTCCCTGAATTAAGTGGCATGGTTTTCAAGTATTTTCTGAAACAAAGCATAGAAACCTTCTGAGTTTTCCATAACTGAAGCACTGTCATGGAGACCTCCTTCCATTCCCACTATGAGACACCCACAACCTGTGGAAGCACAAGTACAACCTCTCCAGCTGATCTTAGCCCACTGATTGGATGGTATATTAGAACCAATCCTTGAGACTGAGTGTAAGCCATGCAGGGCTTTTTAAACTGAACTCAACATATTCAATTAGTTCTGGTCACACAAAGCCATTGCCGTGTTTGTAAAACAAGCATTACACAATTTCATTTTTTCCCACTTAACAAATGGACGAGCATTCTGCACCGCCCATTTAAGGACACTGGTTTATTTTTAATTTTAAATGACCACCATAATCCTAGGATATTGCTTTTACATGTAATTAAGTTTTTGTCTACTAAATAAATGCATGTAGTTGTTTTTTCTGATTTAAATGCTTAACTCTGTAACCTTCACAATTTTGATTAATTGAGCAAATAATACCATCACCATAACCAAAATTATTGAAATTACTGCTTCACAGACCCATTCTACACAAATCTACTCAGAAATTAATTCTGACACATAAGTAGAAATCTACTGACTTAAACTGTAATCCTCTACATACATATTTAGAAATTAAATTAAATTTAAAATAGTGTTAAGCCACTGTAAAAAATCCTAGTGTTCACTTTACACAAAATCAGTTTATACACAAGAATATCACAACATAGAAATGAACACTATTTTGCATAATTTCTTCCAAAGACATATAAACATTTTAAGATGAAAAAGGTAATTATGTTGGAAATCATTTATCATTCAAATTACTAATCAAAATGCCATTTTAATCCTTTCTAGTGACCCTAGTCTACAGTGAGAAATAAGCAGACAATACACCATTGGGAAAGACTACAACCACACAAATGCATCAGATAGGTCTCAAAGTATAAAGCGAGTAACAAGGAAATGAAAACAAGCAAATCTGAAACTGCATAAACCTTTTAATGAAACAGTAATTCTCATCCACACTTGCGATGAGACTCCAGAGATGAGATATGACTCCTCCCTTTGATGACATAGAGCTGAGTCTGCCACTATATAAAAAGCCCCTAGCTAGCTCCCCAGCTTTTGACTCTTCTAAAGAGCTAGTGTCACTGGATAGGAAAAAAAGCTAAAAGCAAAGAATCAATAGTAAAAACAGAGGAGAAGCAGTTTTATCACTTCGACACAGCTCCTGGGGCTCCAGTTGAGTTGTACCACGAGAATGGGAATCCGCTCTCCTGCAGCGTTGAGGCTTCAGCGCTGCCATCGGAGGAGCTGTGAGAACAGGGAACGCTCTGCAACCTCCCACGCAGTTCCCTTTGCATTTGCAAAGACCGCTCCACAGCTGACTTCCGGAGCTTCATATAGCCGCCTCTCAGCTGATAGAAGATAAGTGTTAGTTTGATTGTTCAGAGCTGTTAGAGAGCCTAGGGAGTGAGTGAGGCTATGAAGCCTTCCTAGGATCGGTGCACGTGGCGGGTGGCCATTTTGAGTGGCGGTCGGCCATTTTGTGAAGGAGTAGCTACTAACAAAAAGGGGCCTCAGAGTTGAATTTGCTCACCCTGACCCACGCAACAGGCGACATGCTTATAGGGGAAGCTCCCAGCACCCCTTGTGTCTACTTTATTGGCAAAAATGGAGAGCGAAATGGCTCAGTCAGACCTCACCAGCCTAGAAGAAGCACAGGGTTCTCAGGCCCCAATGAGGAAGAGAAGAAGACAAAGAGGCCATTCAGCAAAATGAGAGGCTGCAGCAAAGTTCAAGGCCAAGGCTTTAGCCCCCAAGACGATTTCTAAATCTGAACTCATGGCTGAGAAATGAAGGCATGCTGCTTTAGAAAAAAAAAGTTTTTTAAGACCCTGGGTCAGATGAAGAGCCAGATGCAACAATCCTCCCAATCAGGAGAATTTCAGGTTTGCCCAGAGGTTATGACCAGGACGGGGGAGGCTGAAATTAGCTCTGCCAGCCACCTTCAGGCTTGGTCCCCAGAAAGGGTGGAAGAAGAGTTTCTGCCCCAGGACTTAAGCATGTCTGGGCCCAACTTCAGACAGGGTGCATAGGATCCAGGTTCCTCTCACCTCCTAGGTCAGATGAACCAAGGTGGATTTAGGCCTAGGCCTGAAGCAATCTTTACTCCCGCTGCTGCAGGCTTGCAGCCATTGGACCCTCCCACAGGTAGCAGGCCTGATGGGATCAGGGACATGGTTTCTGTTGCCATCAGACAACAATTGCCTAGCTGAGGGATTCCAACAGCTCCTTCAGGTGATGGCAATCTCCTGCAGTCTGGAGAGGTTATCCATTCAAGGAACTAGACAGAATCCTCACCACAGATGCCAGTCTTCAGGGTTGGGGGGCCCTTCTAGCTGGCGAGATAGCCCAGGGGAGTTGGTCTCAGGTGGACAGGGCTTGCTCCATAAATTGTTTAGAGCTCAAGGCCATCTTCCTAGTCCTGAAGCATTTCCGGAACAGAGTGGCAGGTTGCCACATGTTGATCATGATGGACAATGTGGCCGCAAAGGCATATGTCAACAGGCAGGCGGGAACCAGGTCCAAGGCCTTGATGAGGGAAGCAGAACACCTGGGGCAGTGGGCGGAGAGACACTTTCTATCCATCAGGGCGGACTTTTGGGGGGTCACCAACACCCAGGCTGACTGGTTGAGCCAATCCAGAGTCGATTCGTCGGAGTGGAGTTTCCATCCATCCTTGTTACTAGATCTGTCCCACAGGTTCGGAATGCCAGCAGTAGACCTATTCATCACCACTCTTCAAAACGCACAGGTAAGTAGATGTCCTACATTTGTATATTAAACAGTCCCATTCAAGTCAAAAATTGATTTCCCCCACAACTGAAAAACCAGTAGGCCAGGGATGGGGAAACTTTTATGCCTCACTCAGGAATTCTGGGAGTTGAAGTGATAAAAGTTTCCCTACCCCTGTACTAGAGCAAGGGCTGGCACCTAACACCCTCCACCATCAAGTAGCGACTCTGGCATCAGTGTTGTCCTGGGACAATTATTCGTCCCTATCTCACCATCCCTCAGTTTGCATGTTTTTGAAGGGGGTTTCTTGTCTATGTCCCCCTGTAGTTCACAGGTATCCCACCTTGGATCTCCCTAGAGTTTTGCTGACCCTTACAGGACCCCCCCCCCATTTGAACCTCTTAGTTCTGTATCGCTTCAACTTATAACCATCAAAGTGGCCTTTCTAGTGGCCATTCATCCGGGAGAGTGTCAGAACTTGCGGCACTCTCAATTAGACAGGATCTGTGCATTTTCCATGAGAACAGGGTGGTTCTAAGGCTAGATCCTACATTTGTTCCTAAAGTGAATTCTTGGTTTCATTGGGCACAAGACACAGTGTTACCAGATTTCTGCCCCAAACCGCGCCATGAGTTGGAGCACAAGTGGCATACATTGAATATAAGGCGAGCTCTCCACATCTACATCAAACGTACTGCAGTTTTTGGGAATTCCTAGGCTATGTTTGTAACCTTTCATCCTAATATTTTGGGAAACAAGGCTTCATCATCCACCATTGGTCGATGGATCAAGCATGTTCTCCAAGGCCTAGTAGACTTTGTCCCTGCCGGTGCCCAAGAAACTAACAGCCCACTCCATTAGGAGTGCTGCTACTTCTGCTGCCTGAACTACCCAGGCGTCCCTTGAGGAAATCTGCAGGGCAGTTTCCTGGGCGTCTCCTTCACCGTTTATACAACACTATCTCCTAGACTCATTTGCCTTGGCTGATGCCACATCTGGAAGAAGGGTACTTCAAAAAGTTGTCCCACAGCTGGAGTGAGACAAGGGCTCTTCCATGCACATGTAGGCTTTGGTATGTCCCATTCCTGGACTCTCGGCGCAACGTGGATGAGAATGGGTGTTGGTATAATTACCTGAGAATGCCCTTTCTATCTACGCTGCAAGAGAGTCCAGCCCCACCCTTGTGCGTCTGGTCTTGAGGGTGGGGAGGGTGAATTAATTTCACTATATTCCAGAGACACGTTACATCTGTCAAGAATCTTTGCCTAAAAGCTGGGGAACCAGCTAGGGGCTGGCTTTTTATATAGTGGCAGACATCTATGACATTATGACTTTAATACTTAATAGAGGGAGGAGTCAAATCCCATTCCTTGGAGTGTAGATAGAAAGGGCTTTCTCAGGTAATTATGCCAATGCCCAATTTCTACACAAACAATTTTAATAGGGTTTCAGAATTGCAGTGGCAATGTATCAATTGAATGGGAATCAATACTGAGACATTACAATACTGAGATATGGAACCAAACACCACTGTAAAAGCTCCATTACTATAGGAAAGTGAAGAACCACAGCTCCGTAACAAAGTGTACAGTTTGTGTATATTATGTCAAATCCAATTTGCTATATCTCCAATCAAACTAATCTCCCATCAGAAAACAAGTCTTAATAATTGCCTTTGTTACAATTTCACTATAGTAAGTATGAGCCACCGTGGTGCGGTGCTTAGAGTGCAGTACTGAAGGCTACTTCTGCTTAATGTCAGCTGACTGCAATTTAGCAGTTCAAATCTCAACAGGCTCAAGGTTAACTCAGCCTTCCATCCTTCCAAAGATTCAAAATGAGGACCCAAATTGTTTGGGGCAATATGCTGATTCTGTAAACCATTTAGAGAGGGATGTAACGTCCCTGTAATGTAATGTATCAACAGCTATAAACTGTACCAGCCATTACAGACCAATTTGGCCTCCTTTTGAGGGAGCCATGCCTTAGATATGCTGGTCAAACATTTACTCCTCAAGTATTTTCAAGTATTAAAGTCCAAAATGCTCCTTAGTATTAGTAGTTCAGATCTTTTTGGAAAGAGCAATATAGGCAGTCCTTGACTTGCAGCCATTTTTTTAGTGACTATTCAAAGTTACAACACCTATGAAAAGCACCTATGACCATTTTCCACACTTACGATCACTACAGCATTCCCAAGGTCACATGATCAAAATTCAGATACATGTACAGTATTTATGACCTCTGCACTGTCCCAGAGTCATATGATCCCCATTTGTTACCTCCTTAGCCGGCTTCTGATAAACCCAGAGTAGCTTTATGTTTCATTTAACAACTGGGGCAAAAAGGTCATAAAATGAGGCACAACTCACTTAACAAGTGCCTTACTTAGCAACAGAAATTTGGGGCTCAATTGTAGTCATGAGTCAAGGACCACCTGTAGACCAAAGGGACTACCTTGGTAGTTTTAGGCTCAGTTGTGAATAGACTTCTTACGAGGACTGCAGCTCAGGGAAGTGATGACTTAAAATCCTGGCTTGGCTAAAAAAGTGAACTACCAATTATACAATTCTTCAACTAAGATAGAAGGCTTAAGCCCTTGGAACTCACTATCAGCCAGGAATCGTATACTAAATACAATATGCCAACAACTTATTTGTTTGTACACCTTTCCTGATGGTTTAGTAAAATATAAACTGAGCATCTATTACTGCAGCTTTTAATGAGATCTTGTTTTCTCTCTAAACAAGTTAAATTATGTGTTAAGAATACAGGGAGTCCTCGACTTAGAACAGTTCACTTAGTGACCATTCAAAGTTATAATGGCATTGAAAAAAGTGAGTTATGATTATATTTCACATTTATGAATCAGCATCCCCATGGTAATATGATTTACATTTGGGTGCTTGACCACTGATTCAGGTTTATGATGGTCGCAGTGTTCCTGGGTCATGTGATCACCTTTTCGACCTTCTCACAAGCAAAGTCAATGGGGAAACCAGATTCACTTAACAACTGTGCTACTAATTTAACAACTGCAATGATTCACTTAACAAATGTGGCAAGAAAAGTCGTAAAATGGGACAAAATTCACTTAACAAATTGTTCACTTAGCAAAATAAATTCTGTGCTCAACTGTGGTCGTAAGTTGAAGACTATCTGTATGTTCTTTTTCTGCTTCTTCCTGAATGATTTCAGTCCATCATTTGCAGAACGGGAGATGTCAAGCCTACGGAGACTCCAAAAAGAGGTCCCATAGAGCTTAGTTTGCTCCCCTATTCTTCATCTACATGAAGTTGTTGAGAAAAGTCATTAGCATATACTTTTGAAATAAATTTTAAGAAGTCATTCCATGGAAAAATGCTTTTGTTTTGAATTGTCTTTTTAAAAAAGTATGATAGGATAAGATTCTAATGGTTAAGACTAGAGGCAACCAGGGAACTAAAGGAGGACACTTAAATTTGACTTACAGGATGTAGTAATTAGAACTGGATATTTTGAGAGATATTTGTGAACAATGGATCCAGAATTTTAAGGGTGTCTCTTTTTTTATAAACAAAAAACATGAAAATATGTTATGAAAAGAACAAGTTTTACCATACAAAACTCAAAAGTGATTTGATTGTATATTCATAAAGAACAGGCAACAAGAATTATATGGAGAAAGATGCTATATTGGATATACAAATGAAAACAGGCTATCTTAATAATTAAAAGAAATATAAAATAAATCAAAAGAGCAATTTGGACGTCTTCCTATATTGAATTTACAAAAGAGATCTGTTAAAGTTCTGAAGAATTTTGTGGGAAGGGATAAATAAAAAATAAGAAATAAAATTTTGGGAAATTATTTGAAAGCACTAAAAATCAAGACTGTTAAAAATACAGGAAGGAATATACCAGCAAATTTGGTTATCTGACCAAGGTTAAAATAAAATCAATTGTTATCTCTGTTAACCTTTAGTGCGCTTTTGTTAACTAGACATGAATGAGAAAATTTTGAGGATATGAGTTGAGATATCGAAAGAAGATAATGTATTGTATTTTAAGAGAAGTTACTAAAATTGTTTATATGTGATTAAGGGGGAAGAAATGTATGTATTTCTTTTGCTTTTTAACTATATGCTTATTTTTTCCTTTATATTTCTCTGCACCTAATTTTTTGTTTCTATTAGTTTTCTTCTTCTTAACTATAATCTTTAATATTACTATAATTACTACAAAAAAGATTTTAAAAGCAACAGAAGATAGACTATTTAAATTCTCAGTAGCGAATGTCTTCACAGCTCTACTATCAAAATCAGATAGCCTAAAATAAATAACCTCACAGCTATGCAATGTGACAGTGACAAGTGAGAGAGCCAATGAGAGCTCAAAATAAAAAAGACATGACTCATGGGTAGCAGAAGAAAGCAAAAGTAGAGGCAGGTTGCTTATGGTCAAACTAATGATTTCAAGCAAATTTTGTCACTTTTGTTCAAAAAACCTGTCACTTTTGTTAAAAAAAAAAAACCTGTTAAAATTTAAAAAAATATTCCCACTAGACAAAATGGATACGTCTTTTTTTTCTTCCAGGTCTATTTTGTTCTCGGGACAACACTGACTCTGACCTAAACAAAGATAAAGCCTCACAGAGGTTCTAGCTGAGGTTTTAAAAAAATTGCAAGTACTGGATATTTCTTAGATTTCTGCATATTTATCTGAAGTTGTAGCGTGAACTACTTTGGAAACTCTGCCCACAGAAAAGACTAACACATCCAAAACTTCTTAGAGAATAATTCAGTCTTGTAGAGTGAGCAATGTAGAACAAAGGATTTGTCTCAATGAATTCATTCATGAAATTTTAGCCTTCATATGAGGAAAACTATATGAAGCTATATGACGGTGTATGTTTGTTTAAAAGAACAAAATATTACACACATTTCTCAGCTAGGTTTAAAATTTATAAGAATACTAATTAGTATATAATGCAGAACAGCTGCAACATAATTCTACTTGGTATGTAAATAAAAGTGATCCCCAAACAAGCATGTTATGTGATCACCCACTCCTACAAAAGACTCAAGGCAGTTTATAATCAGAATAACACAACCTGATCAAACAGTATTTATCAAACTAACATAGTTAAGACAATTCCAGCACCATTAGTGTCCACCACTCTGCCAGATAAAGTTTTCAAAATCTTTTTGAAAACCAAGGAATTGGGGAAATTCCCCATGTCAGGACACAAGATGTTTCTAAAGGCAGGGGCAACCAGAGACAGCAAACTGTTGGCTCTCCTCCCCCCCCCCCTTTGCTGGCCTCCTGTGGAATGGAATTATTCAGCATTCCCTCCAAGAATGCTCACAGCAAATCAAATCTCAACAGGAAAGCCAGTCCGGTGGTATATTCTGTAATTATAGGATACATGTAACTTTATTTCTATGCCTGAAACAGACTTCATGGGATTTTTTTTTATGGCTACAGAACAGGTATAGATTGCCACTGTTTTCATCCAATATGCTTTTCTTATTTTTTTGCCTAGTCTATACTTCCAGAGATTCCCATGTAAGTGCTAAAGTTCTCAGCAAGTATAAAAGTTCTCCTAAAATATTTATGTGATTCTAAAACTAATCTATTGAAAACTGTCTGCTTCTGCTGATCTGCTTCAATTATTATTTGCTCAACTAATTTCTGACAATCCCTCCAATTTTAAGGGGGGAAGAAACCCTGATATTACTTTCAAGTAAGTACAACAAATTCCCTTGACTGAAAACTGCATGCAAATCCAATGCATTTAAAAATAATAATCCCCAATATTATTAATTTATCATTATTGGGCTGAGGGAGCTATTATTGCTAGAATTTCTATCACAGCCCTAATGGCTTTGTATGAAAGTTGAAAAATCCTAAATGGTTTACGATCAGATAGCAAATGCCCTCTCTTCATTTAAGAAACTAACCACTTACTGAACTAATATTCAGGGGGCCCTTTCAATGCCTCAGAAACCTTTTAAGATGAAAAGTCTTTCCAAATGGCTAATCTAAATCGTGACACCTCCTTCTAGGAAACATTTTTTTTGCAGTTTGTTAAAATCAATAAAAAGGCATATGCTGGATAGTTTCACTATTAATCGTTCACTATTTTAGAGGAGCATTTTTAACTATCCATCATTTGAGAATCCCCTAGAATCGCAATGGCAAACCTGTGGCACACAGAGCCATTTGTGCCAGCACACAAGCTGAGGGCAAACTTACCTCACTGCACATGTGCGTGCCTCACAGCTGATTTTTGGCCAGTTAGAGGCCTTTTTCAGCCTCTCAAAGGCTTGAGGAAGGCGGCTGCAGGCCAAAAACTAGCCCCATTTTGTCACTTCCTATTTTTCCAAAAATAACCAGAAGTGACAAAACGGGGCTAGTTTTCTGCCTGCAAGGCCTGCAGACACCTTCCTCAAGCCTCTGGGAGGCCAAAAAAGGCCTCAAACAGGCTGAAAATCAGCTGAGAGACGCAGTGCAGGTAAGGGGTCGGCGGTAGGTGGGGATTTTGCGCACATGCGTAGGGGGCATGCAGGCGAGCGCATTGCCTTCTGGGTGCTGGCATGTGAGCGCAAGCGTGCGCACAATTTTTGGCACAGGAGCCCAAAAAGGTTAGCCATTGCCTAGAACTCCTTTCAAGAGAAAGTCCAAAACATAAGTGTTGATTTTGGAACACAAAATATGAAAAGTATCTCTTTTTTGATGCTTCCTTTCCCACCACAAACTTCAGCTGTTTTGATACAGACCATCTTCACTGCCTTCTACACATTGTGGTAAACAATGAAACAGCAATTTGAGTGTAAAACTTTTTTTTTTTTTTTACTAATTTCAGCCATGGTATTCCTAATATTATAGTTTAGCAGAGCTAATTAAGCATTATTAAGTATTCTGATTGTCATGACTCTCAATTAATGACATTGCTATGTTCAATAAATAACCACACTGACTGATCATAATATGATAAATAGGAAATGTATAGTAGAATTCCTTTGTGGAGTAGGGAGAAAAACAGCATCAATAATATTTATCCAAAGAGGCAGGAAATTTGGCTTGATTAATATAGAAGTAAAGCTGTAGAGACCGTCTCTAAAACCCTGGTTAAACTCAGCCTGGTTGATTTTTTTTTCAACCTAGTTTCCAAATTTAGCCACTGAAAGCTGTCACCTATATTGGGGGTAAGGAAACTAAGATCTTTCATGTGTTACCTTGCAATAATCATTAATTCCAAAAACTATGGCTAACGGTGATGAGTGCTACAAGTTGTGATTCAGCATCTTCAGAGTGCCTCAGACATTTTTTGCTGAAAATATTTTTGGCATATTATTTTCTTCAAAAGACAGGCTTTCAACATCTTTCAGATTACTTCTTGCAAAGAAAGGGAAGCTAGATATTGATTTCTATAACAGTAGTACTCATCTCTTAGAAAATGTGAAAATGACTTAAGTCTATATTATTTTTCATGTGATTATAATAGCTATTAAGAAGTATGTATGTGATAATCCTACAAACACTCAAAGGTAATATGGAACTCTAATTAAAGAAATAACCAGATTCTATGAAGACCACACCAGAAAAATGGGATACTTCAGTGGCCTAAAATCAATCAAAGATCTGATATTAAGCAGACCAGACCATATTGAAAAAGTATCTCCTCTCAGAGGTCCATTTATCCAGGCAGAAGTGGACTTTGTCTGCCCTTATAATGTATAATACATCATATTTGATCTTTATTTTGCTTTTACTGTGGACTCATATCTCTAGTCAACGTTTTAACTGTTTTTCTGTTTGAATTTATATTTTGTATTTGGCATAATAACTACAGCTATCCACTTAACCATCCAAACAGGGTATAAACGGATAACACAAGTTTGATGTTGCTGTCTGCTCAATATTCAAGCTCAATCTAAATAACATATAACACAGTATTATTTTGAGAAAATACATCTGCCAATGATTATTTTAATATAATTATTCTTAATTTTAAATCCCACTACCAAATGACTATTTCAATACTACTCTTACTTCCACAGGTTCCCGAGCAACTTTAAAAAGGAATATAGTAATGTCAAATAACAATTCTTCAAAACTACTTTCACAAATTAGAAACAATGTTAATTGTAAGAAAAATCATATAAACAGGAAATATGAAAACTGCTTGGTCCAGAAATCATTACTTTAGGAATCCCTGGGTAAACAAACACATCTTCAGCTGACATCTAAAAGATAATAGCAATAGCACTTAGACTTATATACCGCTTTATAGTGCTTTACAGCCCTCTCTAAGTGATTTACAGAGTCAGCATATTGCCCCCAACAATTTGGGTCCTCATTTTACCCTCCTTGGAAGGATGGAAGGTTGAGTCAACCTTGAGCCTGGTGGGATTTGAAGTGCCAAATTGTAGGCAGCTGGCTGCAGAAGTAGCTTGCAATACTGCACTCTAACCACTGCACCACAGAGGCTCCTTTTTAAGCTACCTTTCCTCTGTAGAATTTTGTAACTGAGATATTGCTATTGAGAATGTTCTAATAACAATAGCACTTAGACTTATATACTGCTTCATAGTGCTTTACAGCTCTAAGCGGTTTAGAGTCTGTTTTGACTTTGGAAGGATGGAAGGTTGAGTCAACCTTGAGCCTGCCAGAATCGAACTCCTGGCAATGGGCAGCAAGTTAACCTGCAATACTGCATTCTAATCACTGCACCACCATGGCTGTAACGTTAGCCCTTGAACTCTGAACCAAACCAACCTGCTGGGTATTCCCAGCTATTGTCAATGTATAGATTAGATGGTATTGGAGAAGATAATATTAAATTCCTAGTAGTTAAAGTTGTATAGACCAATGCCAACACCTAATACTGGGTTCCTATAATTGAGGGAAGACCAGTGCAGCATTTTCAGGTCCATGCTATATGATGCAATTTAGCATATAATTCAATAAGCAGGTGGTTATGATATGCAACAATTGTAACTTCTGAACAGCCTTCAATGTCAAGTGCATATGTATAAGCCATTTATGTGTTATCAAAGCATTGAGCTATCCCAATCCAAGAAAGCTGAGCTGCTAAATGAGCTGACTGTAGACTTTCAGTTGTTGAGAAGGCTTGTGCCTCTAGTAAAAAAATGGAAACAAGGAGAGCACTCCAGCTACACACCTACCAATGTAGAATGGATACCATCACAACAACTTCCATCCCAACAACATCACTTCCACTTCAGTGGTGATATTCTACAGGTTCGTCTCGGTTCTACAGAGCCAGTAGCGGTGATGAGCAGTGGAGACCAAACCGGTTTTCTCTGCCACTCTGCTGTTGGGTCCACCTGGGCTCCCATACTCACCTTTATCCTCTGAATTTGAAATGCAGCTGCTTTGCACAGCATAACAGAGTGCTGCGTGGCAGCTGCTGAAGCAACCGGGAGAGTGCAAGCTTGCAGGAGGTGAGTTAGAACGCCTCAGCACTTGTGCAAAGCACACCCACCAAACCAGTGGTAACAATATTTGAATCCCACCACTATTCTACTTCCCTTCATTTATGTACACAAAAGCAATAATGAAACAAACTTCTGATAGAACATCAATACTAGTGGATTGCAGATACTTTTGGGATGAGGTGCTTTCTCATCATTCAGAGGAAATGAATTTGAGTGAACTAAATGAGAAATGTTTCAATACAAAATATATCCTAACTTCTTTTACATATACATATAAGTATATCCCTCATTGTGGCTTCAACTAATGGCTACAGATGTCCACCCATCCTATTTTTAAAAAAATTAAATATAGAATACATGTTAAACACTAGTCTTTAAAAGGAAATGTTTATTATATGATGCAACATTATGAACCAAGGAAAGGCCAAAATGAGAAACAGTTCAAAAAGCATTTGGTTCAATTCTAACATTTTTTAAATTAGGATCACCTTTTAGAACCTAGAGACTACATAAAAATATCATATTGAGGGGGGAAAGACACTTTAGCACAACAAATGAAGAACACAGCTCATACGCTGTATAGGAATTCAAAAGTATGGCATGTAGTTGTTACAGCTAACATTTTATAGGGATTCCTCCCATTGATCTTACTAAACTATTAAAGACAGTGCTTGGAACATCTGTTTTTTAAGAATCCTTCAAATTTCCATGAGCTCTATTATACTTACCACTACTCATTCAACTTGAAATTAAAACAAAAACAAAAAGAATATGGAATCTGATAGCAGGATAGAAGCAGTATATGCATGTTATTACATGCAATTAATTTACACAATGCAGTGATAAACTAATATTCACACTGCTGACCGCTAGCAGCACTTCTCTCTAAAGGACCGCACAGGCCTCACACACCATAAAAAGGGTTAGGATTTTCAAGAATCCAAGGCTTGGCTCAGGAAGACAGACTGACAGGAACAGCTGAGAGAGTATCCTGCATTGATCCTGCAACATCCTGGCATTCCAGAGAGGGTAGCAGGGGAAAAAGGGCTTTCAGATGACATAAATAAACTCCTGAGAGCCCCCAAGACGAAATGAGCCATGCCATTATGCCAGGTCAGTTGTGACCCGAAAGTTTCCTGAATTTGGGAGGATCAGAACTTCACAGGCCAGCAGGGCTCTTTCTTACATTTTAATTGTTATGACTTCACATGAGTAAAGGGGCCAGAAAAGAGGAGATGAATAAAGGGCCCAGAAAAGAGTGGATGAGTAAAGGGGCCAGAAATGAGGGAGGTGAGTAAAGGGGTCAGAAAAGAGATGAGTAAAGGACTAGAAGAGGGTTAAGGGGGCCAGAAAAGAAGGGGTGAGTAAAAGAGTCGGAAAAGGGGCCAGAAAAGAGGGGAAGATTAAGAGCAGAGCGTTATCCCTTAACCCCACTCTCATTCTGGGGTCCCGAAAATCATGCCCCTCCCAATTCTCTGCACTAAAAAATACCCCAAAGGAGACCAAAGCTCCTGGGCTTAGGGCTATGGATTGGGTTATTATCGGTATGGATGGAAGGGCTCGAAATATCCCGAGAAAACCACCCTCCAGGGGCTGGGAGAAGAGATGAAAAGCCGCCCCAGCCCTCACGGCATCCCCACTTCTGTAGATGAAAACTCGCCGCAGCTACCACAAACGCCCACCACAAACCGCCCCCCGACGCCTCCCCCCTGCCCGCCAGACTGTCCTCAGCGCCCCCCACCAGCGACTCCTATAGGCCCCCTCAGCCTTCCCTTCTCCGGCCAGAGGCGGAAAGACCCTCCCCACACACACACACACAAAACAGTGATCGGCCGAGGGGCGATGGCGGCCGAACCACCCCACACACACACCCCGCCCTTGAAGTCGCAGCTCCCGGCCGTTCCCGCTTCAGCCGGTCGCCCCGAGGGGAGGGACAGGGTGAAGACGAGCAGGGCGCGGCGTACCTTATAGAAGGCCCCGTTGGAGCCTCGCACTTCCACCGTCAGTTCCTCCATGTTGGGGCCGCAAAGGACGCCGGGACGGGCTTCTAGAAACTATCGCCACCTGAGTGGGTTATAGAGGAGGCAGGAAGAACAAGGAGGGGACGCGGGTTCCCCCCCCCCGCCCCCAGGGCTCTCCCCCCCACCCTCCGCACACCCGGCGCAGGCCCAGGGCCGTGGGAGGCGGAGCAGCAGGGAAACGCGACAGGCGGGGGCGGTGCTGCCCTCAGTCGCTTCGGGCGACTCACAGCGGCGGAAGGATCTCCTCGGCGGTTCTGCGTCCCCTCCTCGGGCGTCTCGCGCAAGCCCCGAAGGCGAGTTCTGGCTTCTTCGCCCCCACTCCACCCCTCAGGGGGCGGGGCTTGCGCGCCTTCTTCCCATGGCTTCGTGTTTCTCTCCCCTCCCCACCAACTTTCCTCCGCCTCTGCCTCTGGCCGCCCCGGCGTTGGGGACTTCAACTCCCAGCATTCCTCGCGGCTCGTAGCCGTTATGCACCCGGAGCAGGAGGCGTGGGAGTTGTAGTGTAGCCACCTGTGATGATGGGGAGACCTCCAGTAACGGCGGGCCCAGAAGGAAGGTCGAATCCGAGAAAAGCTGGCAGTGTTTCTTAAATTTGGCTGGTTTAAGAAGCGTGGGTTTCAAATCCCAGAGTTCTCCACTCAGCTTTCTGGCTGGGAAATTCTGGGGCTTAAAAGTCCACCTTTTAAAAACAGTCAAAAGTTGACAAACACTGCTTTCTTGGTACAAGCCATATGGGGACCAACAATTATTATTACTTTTATTGTCAGAGTACAACATGTGTACAATGATTGAATGGGTGGCTGCCTGGCAGCTGTTAATCCTATACAAACCAATGGTGCCACTGCATGAGGACTGGAGATAGTCCTCAGTTTACAATAGTTTGAAAACTGACTGTTCAAAGTTAGAACAGCAGTGAGAAAAGTGACTTATGGCCGTTTTTCACACTTACGACTGTTGCAGCTTCCTCGTGGTTATGTGATCTTGGCAATTGGTTCATATTTATGATGGCTGCAGTATCCCAGAGTCATGTGATTTACCTTTCACAATCTGACAAGCAGTAGTGGGAAAGCCAGAGTCACTTAATCACCTTGCTATTAATTTAGCTCAGCTGCAGTGATTCATTTAACAACAGTGGCAAGAAAAGGATGCAAACTGGGACAAAACTCATCTAACATGTCTCGCTTTGTGACATAAATATTGGACTCAGTTGTGATTGTAAATTGAGGACTATCGTGTGCTATTTTGGTCATTGACAGGAGCACAGGACATAAAGTGGAGCTAGAGAAGGTCCCGAGGAGGACAGCTAAGATGAACCAAGGTTGAAGTACCATCCATATGAAGATTGTGGCTCTTGGGTTGTTTTAAAAAAAGATAACCTTTATTGTCATTTTTTATTGTGGGCATCACACACACACATTAAAAATGAAATTCTGTTGCTTGCTTTTGAAAGTATATACACATACATAACACACATATACATGTGCTATATACATCCCTATATATATACCTACACCCATACATGTATATCTTAATCACTCCATTCTGAGTACATAGCAGAAAGAGGAAATTTGAGTTTACAAGATATGGAACAAAACTGATTAAGGAGGTGACTAATAGGCAGGAAGTGATTAAGATACAAAAAAAAGTGCATTGTATGGATAAAATGGACAAGGTAAACCTGTTTTCCCCAAATCAGGGTCACCTAATGAAACTGAACCCTGGAATAATAGGACATATGAAAAGGATTTTTTAACGCAACGCATAATCAAATTTTGGGATTTGTTAACACAAAACGTGGCAGATATCTTGGTTGACTTCAGAGAAAGGTTGGATTCATTTTGGAAGTCATGGAGATCCATGGTTCTTAATTTAACAGCAATGGGTCTGCCTCTGGTAGCCATCTGCTGGGAAATTACTGGGTTTCCTAGGTGTGTTGGTCCTTGTCCCAAAGGTTTGGAAAAAAAGCACCTTTGGGTAACCCTGATCTGGAAGCTTGAGAATCTCCATTGATATCTGTGAAAGTTGGTTGATCACTGAGTTGGAAGAATAGAGTGCTGTTGGAATGGACCAGGGGTCTGATCCACCCAAGCATTGCTTATGTTTTTAATGAAGGATGGAAAGGCTGATGCCTCTGGGTTTCCTTCTGAGGACAGTGGTAGGGCATGAATCCTTTTCTTATCTCTGCTACCAGCAGATGCCTCAAAATGGTGTTCTGTGGAGTTGCTGTTTCATGTAAAGTAAGTAAGCACACTACAAGCCATCACTGTGCAGAAACCATTTTACTAGAGAGAAATACAACAGGGTGAGGAAATGCATCACAGGAACAATAGAGATGAATCCAAGAGAGGCAATGTGATACAGGAAACAACTACAATAGAGGGGAATTATAGAGCTGCATATAAGGTAGACATAACACCTGTAACATTTGCCTAATCACTTATCGGAAATTGTGACTTTGTAACAGTAGTGTCCATATACCAGTGTTTCTCGTCCTTGGCCACTTTCAGATGACTTGAATGTCAACTCCCAGAATTCCCTGACCAACCACACTGGGTCGAAACATCTAAAAGTTGCCTGGCTTGAGAAACATTGCCATATATAATCCTTGACTTACAACTCGATTGCTTGGCAAATGCTGCAACAGATCCCAAATATAAAACTTATATGATCCAGATTCAAAGTGTTGTGAAAGCACTCGAAGAAGGCTTGGGAGTCAGTGACTAGTTTTCAGCTCTTTATTAGTCCCGAGATCGACTCGGGGTTCTGTGGATCGGCTGCGGCTTATATCATGCTGGCTGCGCTGGCCGCGGCCAATGGCACCGCTTTGAATCTCCCGCGATTGGTTTCCACCAATCGCGGGGATTCGCGGTGGGCCAATCAGTGCGGCTCGCTCAGCCAATCTGGTTGCCGTACGCCCTGGCCAATCAGGGCGCGGTGTTTACAAGAATGTTAATGAACAATACAGAACACCCCTCCCCTCTTGGTACAGTCCTACGTGACGTAGTCCCGTAAGTCAGCGGGGCTCCGTACTTGCCTACTGGACCTGGGCAGGTTAGTTGATGCCTGGCTTTCGGGCGGTTTGGTCGGGTTCTGTGCTGCTCTCTGCCTCGTTAATGGAACCGCCTGGAATGGTGAGCTGGGCCTTTCGTGGTCACTTCCTCCCAGTCTACCCGGACTGGTCGAGCTGCTGTCTTTGCCGCTCCCGCCTGGTCCTTCCGGGCTGGTTGAGCTGGCCTGGCTGTTTCTTCCAGGTGAGGCTTCAAGCTAGTTGCCTATTTCTGCTTTGGTTGGAGAGTATTCTTGGTTTTTTCCTGGTTGGGGTTGGTTCTCGGGGCTTTCCCTCTCCTCTTGGTTGGTGCTTGGGTGGTTTTTTTCCCTCTCTGGGTCTATGTTTCTATCTGCTTGCATATCGGTTGCGTTTCCCGTGGTTGTTCTCGATCTTATTTGATCGATGTATCGTTTCCATGCTTGTCCGTTGACTGTTTGTAGCCGGTGTTAAACCTGTGTTCTCCAACCAGGGTTAAGTAGACAAGCTAAACAGAATGTGCAGCGTTAGTCAGATAGACACACAGATAAATGAGTGAGATAAGTTTGTATGTTTGTTAACATACAGTAAAAATAACAGATACGCTTGAGCTATCAAAAATATAGTTTATTCCATTTAGAGATTATAGCATAGTCAAAATAACAGTCCATTAGTCATGTATCGTTTTAGTCAGTCCATTCAAGGATATTCAATTAGCAAAGTCCGTGTAGAATATCCAATGTCAGTTCACTTACAAATAAATCAGTCCTTTCTCTCTCCCTTTCCAGTAGGAGAAAAACGCAGTCTTGAATCCATCCAGTAATTAGGGATCATAAAGCCAGAGAGAGCAAGCTGCCGTGCCTTGCTTCTTTTATGGTGCTATTAAAACCACTCGCTTAATTACATTCCTACAGTTAAAGTTGCAGACACTTTAACTAACAAACCATGATAACATATTTATTACTTTACCTAAACCAGTTAGGGTAAACAATGTTATCCCTAACAGCCGATACGAGCGGGGACCTGTTACCATTGCCGGTATCCAGAGGGGGTCCTCTCTAAGGTTTTTTGCGTATACTGCATCTCCTGGTGCAAACGTTCGGTGCCTGCTCGATGAGTCAGTGGGTTTTTCGGGGTTGTATGTGGGGTGAAGTCTATCTAGGGGGATCTTAATTTCCTCCCCATGAACAGCTCTGCGGGGCTCTTTTTTGTCATTGTGTTAGGTGTTATGTGTTGGATAAAAAGTAGTTTATTTATTTTTTCTTGCATGTCCCCGGTTTCGATTTTTTGGATTGTATTTTTGGTAAATTGGACCATTCGTTCTGCCCTACCATTCACCGCCGGATGTGCCAGCGCTGTCAGAGCGTGCCGTATGCCCCATTCCGCTAGAAATTTCTCAAATTCTGGTGCGGTAAATTGTGGGCCATTATCTGATACAATTACATCTGGGAGACCGTGGGTTGAGAATAGTTTGTTGAGTTCTTTGATGACGGCCTCGGTGGTGGTAGTTCTCATGTCGCCTACCTCCAGCCAATTGGAGTAAGCGTCTACCGTTATGAGGAATGTGTGTCCTTTTGTGGGCCTGGCGAAATCTATGTGTATCCTGGACCATGGTCCTCTGGCAGTTTCCCATTCCAGGATTGGGGCGGCGGGTGGGCTTGGCCTGGATTCTTGGCATTGCTTGCAGCTTGCCAACCAGGTCTCAATTTGTTTGTTCATCCCTGGCCACCAGGCATAGCTTCTGGCCAGGGCTTTTGACCTAATGATGCCTGGGTGCCCCTCATGTAACAAGTCCAGGACCCTTTTTTGTAATTTCTCCAGAATAACAACCCTGTCCCCCCATAGTATTCCACCCTTTTGCGTAAAAAGTTCCATTTGTCTGTTCTGAAACGTCCTGAATGTCTCATCGTTGTCTTTTTCCGGCCACCCTTTCTCCACCCATTGTAGCACCCGTGCCAGACGTTTGTCTTTATGGTTTTCGTGGGCAATGTCTGACACGGTTAGGGGGAGGTTGGGTAAGGTCTCTATGCTCAGGGTGAATGTTGTGGGAGCCGGGTCGGTGCCAGGTCGGGCAGCAGAGTGCAGCTCAAGATGTCTGCGTGTGCGATTGTCTTACCAGGTCGATGGATCAGCCGGTAACTGTAGGCGGCGAGGAACTCAGACCACCTTGTCATTCTTGGGAATAGAATGTTCGGGGTGGCCTTGTTTCCAGCCAGGATGCCCAACAGTGGTTTGTGATTGGTGATGATGGAGAATGTCCTGCCGTAGAGGTACTCGTGGAACCTTTTTACGGTGGCGATGATGGCCAGGGCTTCCTTGTCTAGTTGGCTGTAGTTCCTTTCGGGCTTTGATGGGTCCTTAAGTAAAAGGTGATGGGTGCTTCGTTTCTGTTTGGGAGTGTGTGGCTGAGGATCGCCCCGATGCCGAACGGTGATGCGTCGCACATTACTGTTAGCGGGAGGGTCTCGTTGCACTAGATGAGGACGGCATCCGATGTGAGCAGGTCCTTGGTTCGGTTGAATGCGGCTTCCTCCCGTCTCCCCCAGGTCCAGGTGGCTGTTTTGTCCAACAGCCTATGCAATAGTTCTGCCGCGGTCGCCTTTTGGGGTAGGAAAACATTATAGAAGTTAATCAGCCCCAGAAATGCCTGCAGTTCTGTTTTATTCCTTGGCCTGGGTGCCTCCTAGATGGCTCTGATTTTTTTTTCTGTTGGGTGAATTCCGTGCTGGTCTAGGAGGTACCCTAGGAACTAGACCCTTTTGGTATGCAGCTGGAATTTTTTTTTTTTGACTTTTAGCTCCGCGTCTTTGAATTTTTGTAGTACCTCCCTCAGGCGACCCTCCAGTTGTTTTTGGTTGGCTGCTGATACCAGCACATCGTCAAAGTAGGGCACCACCCCCTTGATCCCTTGCAGGAGTCTCTCCATGAGGTTCTGGAAAATTCCTGGTGCCACACTGACTCCGAACTGGAGTCTCTTGCAACGAAAAGCCCCCCCGGTGGGTTACTATGGTCTGCGCCTCGGCGGTTTCTGCATCGACCGGTAATTGTTGGTAGGTTTGCGCCAGGTCCAGCTTCGCAAAAATCTTGCCTCCCCCCAGTGAGTGCAGAAGGTGCTGTACTACTGGGAAGGGGAAAGCACTTTGTTGTAATGTGCAGTTTAGGGTGGCCTTATAGTCCCCACAGATTCTCACTGACCCATCGGGCTTGACTGGGGTAACTATGGGGGTCTCCCACCGGGCGTGATTGGTTGGCTCTAGGACTCCCTGTTTGATGAGCTTGTCTATCTGCTCATCAATCTTGGTTCTGAGTGTGAAAGGCACTTGCCGCAGTTTTAGGCGTATCGGGGGAACGCTGGAGTCTAGACTGAAGGAAATAGGGGGCCCTCGGTACTTGCCTAGGGTGCCGTCGAACACTTCCTGGAAGTCCCTTGGGAGTTGCTCCTCCCAGTCTACCTCTGCAACGTGGTCAATGCCTGTTACCTCGATTCCAAGCGGCGCGAACCACCGTAGTCCCAAAAGATTGGGTCAGTCTCTGTCCAGGATTGTCAGGGGAAGCCTTGCTGTGCACCCCTTGAATGTGATTTCAAAGTGTCCTGTTCCAACTACGGGGATGCGGTTCCCTTGGTAGTCCTTTAGGATTAGCTTCTGGCTTTCCAGGCCCCTTTTGTGGATGGCAGGCATCAGGCGCTTGATTTCCCACCATGCAACCATGGAGAGGTAGGACCCAGAGTCCACCTCCATCTTGCATGGCTTGCCCTCGATGCCCACTTCCATGTGTACCTTGTGGGCGTCCCAGCTAGATGAATGGCTGATGATGACCGTCTGGTGGGTCTCCTCTCTTTGTCGGTTCTTGCCGTTTCGTCGGCCCCGTCCATCCCAGTTCCAATGGCCCTCGGTTTGGTGGTCCCTCGTTCTGGGGGGCGGTGCCATCTCGTCTCTGGCCACTGCCATCCCGTTGTCGGGGGCTGTAGGCTCTTTTGAGTTGGCAGACTCGGGCAATGTGGCCTCTCTTGTCGCATTGGCGGCAGATCGCGTTGAAAAATCGGCACTCTGATCGAGGATGGTCACCCCCACACCCGGCACATTGCAATCTCGACTTACAACTCCACCGCTCGTGTCGGTCCCGTTCTGTCTGGAGTCGGTGGATGTCCTCCTCCTCGTCCGTGGTGTCGGAAGGAGAGTCGAGGTCACCATGGTGGTGGTTGCTCGTCGGCTTGCTTCTGGCTGTGTCTCAGCTGTTGGGGTCATCTCGGAGGTTGTGGTTTGGTGTCCGGTGTCCGGTCTCCGCATTCGGACCGCTGACTTCCGGACTGCCTCGGCTGCGGTAGCTTTGGCAAAGGCATCGGTGAGGAAGATGTCGCCTCTTGCCATCAACCGGCTTTGTAGGACAGGGTCCCTGAGCCCGAGGATGACGCGATCTCGTAATGCCTCGTCCATGTCCGTGAAGCCACACATGCCTCCCAGGTTCCGCAGATCAGCCATGAAATCGCTGATACTCTCACCCTCTCTCTGGTCGCGCCGGTAGAAGTCGTGCCGTCTGATGAGGGTGGGCACAGCGGGAGCATAGTGGCTTCACAACAGAGGCTCGAGGTCGGCCCAGTCCATCGCCTTTACATCTTCTGGTTTCGCGAGGGCCTTTGCTATCTTAAACACTGTGGGCCCGCAGTGTGTCAGGAATATGGCCTTTTTTTTCTGCCCATTAGCGTCCTTGAGGTTGCTACTCTCCAGGAACATCAGGAACCGATCAATGTACGATTCCCAATCCTCAATAGCCTGGTTAAAGGGTGCGGGTGGCGCGATGCTGGCCATCTTGTTGGTTTTGTTCATCTTGGTGCCACGTGCTTGGTGGGTATCAGTTCCACGATCCCACCTTCGTCGCCAGTGTTGTGTAAGCGCTCGAAGAAGGCTCGGGAGTCAGTGACTCGTTTTCAGCTCTTTATTTGTCCCAAGATCGACTTGGGGTTCTGTGGATCGGCTGCGGCTTATATCGTGCTGGCTGTGCTGGCCGCAGCCAATGGCACCGCTTTGAATCTCCCGCGATTGGTTTCCACCAATCGCGGGGATTCGCGGCGGGCCAATCAGTGTTGCTCGCTCAGTCAATCAGGTTGCCGTGCGCCCTGGCCAATCAGGGCACGGTGTTTACAAGAATGTTAATGAACAATACAGAACACAAAGTTCTGATGTCCGAAACATACAAACCTCACAATTGCATTAAAGGCCATTTTCAGTGCTCCACCATCACAGGACCACAATTTTACAAGGTTTTTTTTTTTGCCAAAAAAGGACATTTCCTTCCAATTTCCAGCAAAGCCTCCTCATAACATACAATGGTTTGTTTAATGACCACAGTGCTTGCTTAGCAACTGCCACAAAAAAAGATTGTTACATGGTGATGTGCTTTACAACCATCATGTTGGCTTTTGACCAAAACTGGGAGGAATTACAATTCTAAGTTGAAGACTAGCTGTGGTGTACTATACTCACATTCTGAGTATTGGTAGCCCTCGACTTATAATCAACCATTCATTTAGTGACTGTTTGAAGTTACAACACTGAAAATAGAATGGAGTAGAGGAGTAGAATAGAGTAGAATAGAATGGAATAGAATAGAATAGAATAGAATAGAATAGAATAGAATAGAATAGAATAGAATAGAATGAGTTGTAAGGGACATTGCAGGTCTTCTAATCCAGCCCCCTGCTCAAGCAGGAGAATCTATAGCATTTCAGACAGGTAACTGTCCAGACCCGTGATGGTGAACTTATGGCATGTGTGGCACGCAGAGCCATTTGTGCAGGCACGCGAGCCCAGCCAAATGTAGCTGCACTGAGCATGTGCATGCCTCCCAGTTGATTTTTGGCCCATTTGAGGCAATTTTCGCCCTTCCAGAGGCTCGAGGGAAGCTTCTGCATCCTCGGGAGGCTGAAAAACGGGTCTTCCGGAAATACCAGAAGTGCCCATTTTCAGCCTTTGGAGGGCATCTGGAGCTCGGGGGAGGCCGTTTTCGTCCTCCTGGAGACTTGAGGAAAGCCTTTGCAGCCTTGGGAGGCCGAAAAATGGGCCTTTCAAAAATATGAGAAATGCTGAAATGGACCTGTTTTCAGCCTCCTGAGGCTACAGAGGCTTCCCTCAAGTCTCGGGAGGGCAAAAACGGCCTCAAACAGGCTGAAAATCAGCTGGGAGGTGCACACATATGGAGTGCCGGTAAGAGGGCAAGGATGGGGGAACTGTGCACACATGCACAGTGGGGCAGGGTGCATTGCATTGTGGGTGATGACACACGCATGCTTTCGGCACACCACAACAAAAAGGTTCGCCATCACTGATCTAGACTCTTCTTTAAAATCTCCAGTGATGCAGAATCCACAATTTCTGAAGGCAAGCTGTTCCACTTGTTAATTGTCCTCACTGTTAGGAATTTCATGTCCTGCCTCTGGTGCTTTGGAGAATAATTAGACCACCCTCTCTTCTTTGTGGCAGCCCCTTTAATGGCTGCTTCTTTGCCGCTGGCAAAAAGAGCTTCTCCTGGATCTACCAGGGACTTTGCAGTATTCCTGAGATCGACAGGATGCACTCTTTACATTCACCATCTCTTTGGGAGGGTTTAGATCCATTTAGACCATCCAGGAGCAAAGATATCAGCAGCGATCTCAGACTTCCAAGATCGCATGCCGTATCGTCGCGATGCCAGCTCCGCCCTCCAAAAAAGTCTCAACATCTTTTTTGTAGCATGGTGACCAAAACTGGTTGGAGTATTCCAGATACAGTCTTCCCAAAGGTTTTATAAAGCGGTACTAATACTTCATCTGATCTTGACTCTGTGCCTCTGTTTATACAACTTAGGATTGTATTAGCTTTTTTTGGCAGCGGCTGCACACTGCTGGCTCATATTCAAGTGATCATGCACTAGGACTCCAAAGTCCTTCTCACAGTTATTATTTAATAATAATAAAGAATGAGTTATGCTGTTTTTCATACAACCATTGCAGTGGTCACATGATCAAAATTTGTACACCTGGCCATTAGTGTGTATTTATGACAATTTCACTGTTCTGGGATAATGAGATCTCCATTTGCAACCTTCCCAGCCAGCACCCAAGAAGCATAGTCAATGGGGGAAGCCAATTTTGCTTAACAACCTCATGAGGGGAACTTACCAAATTTGCAGATGATACTATGCTGGCAGGAATAGCTAAAACCCAAGAAGTTAGGCTCAGGATGCAGATGGATATTGACAGACTAGACACCGGGCCGTATCTAACAAAATGAAATTCAATGTAGAGAAAAGTAAAGTCCTACACTTAGGCAAGAAAAACCAAAAGTACCCATATAGACTGGGTGAAACCAGGCTCAATAGCAGTAACTGTGAGAGGGATATTGGAGTCTAATTGGACAACCAGCTAAATATGAGCCAGCAGTGTGCAGCAGCAGCCAAAGAAGCCAATGAAATCCTAAATTGCATTAACAGGTGGATACAATCAAGATCAAGTGAGGTACTATATACCTCTATAAAGCCTTAGTAAGACCACACCTAGAATGCTGCATAGTATTTTGGTCACGACACTATAAAAAAGATGTTGAGACTCTAGAAAAAGTACAGAGAAGAGCAACCAGGATGATTAGGGGACTGGAGACTAAAACATATGAAGGATGGTTGCAGGAAGTGGGCTTGGCTAGCCTAGTAAAGAGAAGGACCAGGGGAGACACGATAGCGGTCTTCCAATATTTGAAAGGCTGCCACAAGCTATTTTCTAAAGCACCTGTAAGCCAGACAAGGAATAATGGATGGAAACTGAACAAGGAGAGATTTTACCTGGAAATAAGGAGAAACTTTCTGACAGTGAGAACAATCAACCAATGGAACAGCTTTGCCTTCAGAAGTTGTGGGAGCACCATCACTTGAGACCTTCAAGAAGAGATTGGACTGCCATCTGTCAGAAATGGTGTAGGGTCTCCTGCTCGGGCAGGGGATTGGACTAGATGACCTGTAAGGTCCCTTCCAACTCTGATTATCTGTTACCCATTATCTGATTCATTTAACAACTGCAGTGGTTCGCTTAACAACTGTGGCCAGAAGACGTAAAATAACATGAAGCACAAGCTGTCACTCAACAGCTGTCTTGCTTAGCAGTGGAAATGTTGGCTCAATTGTGGTTTACCTGTACTTCCCCCTCCCCCTCTAATACAATCTATTCAATTCTTATCTTGATAGCCGTCAATATTCAAATGGTTTAATTCCATGAAAATTATCAATTTTTTGGAGCAGGGGTGGGATTCAAATTTTTCTGTAGGCATTTCTGTGGGCGTGGCTTAGTTGATGGGCATGGCTTGGTGGTCATGTGACTGGCTGGGTGTGGCCAACTCAACATCACTCACATTGAGGCACACATCTCCTTGCCTGGCCTCTCATGACTGTGGGGATGCTGCAACCGTCGTAAGTGTGAAAAACAGTCATAAGTCACTTTTTTCAGTGCCATTGTAACTTTGAATGGTCATTTGACACAAGCAAAGTACCAGCAAAGGAGGAAAAAAAACGTCCAGAAAAGTTCCTGAGACAGGAAGTTTAGTCCTGCCAAAAATGTAATAAGGGTTAACGGAGAGGCAGTTTCTGTAAGCAACACCTGAATGTTTCCTTCCTTCCTTCCAGGATTAGCCCAGTAATTTCTTCTAACAACCAGTTCTCGGAACTGCTTGGAAAGTTAACAAATGGTTCTAGAGAATAGTTGTGAACCTGTAGAATCCCACCCCTGCTTTGTGGGAGAGCCAGAAAAGAGATGTAATATCTTAACATTTAAATAGTGGGGCAAGGGCAGGAGTTCATAAAAACAAATAGCTTAACTTTAGTCGTTGACCCTAATTTTACCTACCTGTTTTCTGGGTTTAAGTAGCCGTGCCTAATGAAGGGTTTTTGAAAATGGAACAACAGCATATGACTTCTTCACAAACTACAGTAGTTAGATCATAAAGGGTCACAAATAGCATCAGGACACAGTCAGAATAAAAGACCAGTCAGTCATGAAAATATACAACCCCACAGACTTTGAATTGGCTAAGATTCTGCTCATTTCCAAGTGAGTTGTTGATATACACAGCCACAAGAAATATCAGCAAGGCTATATTTGGAATATTATTCACCGTTCTGGTCAATAATGATAACAAGAGCTGGCTTGGCCTGCTGTAATCTGCATGTGAATTTGCCTGATTAAAACTGTTAGTGCTGGAAATATGCACTCAGCAATGTTTAAAAAGCAAAGTGTATTCATATGCTGATACTGGGGTCGCTCATTGCAGCTGGCCAAAAAAAAAAACCCAGTTATTTTTATGGGGGTCAATTAAAGTGGGAACAATACAAAGGAAATCAGACTGAGAATATTGATCATACTAAAGTCCGTTTGCAATATTAGCCTTTCCCTGTTCCAACTGGTTCCTTCTTAAGGTCTTCAGTTAGAATTCCTGATGGCCATCTAGGCTGCAAATACTGTGTTTCTCCAATAATACACGCCCCCCCCCATAGGAAAACCCAGCATGTTTTCTAGGCATAAAATGAAATTACCCCCTAATTTAGGCTTAGTTTAAAACATGTGAAATTGGGGGGGGGGGGAAGGCAGGGAGGACTTGCCATTAGGAGTGCCCCATGGGCAGCTATGCCTCACCATCAGCCACTCCTAACTCCATGGTGGAGCACGGAGGGCTCCCTTACCTGGGTCAGCAGGAAGGCAGCGTCGGCGTGGATATCCGGCAGCGTTTCAGCCACTTCTCAGGCCTCCGTAGCTTCCACAGTTCCCACCAGTGCTGGCACCTCTCTCTCTCCAACAACAGCGTCTGAGTCGCTCCCACTTTTCCCCCATCCCCATAACAACAGGAAAAAAAAACATTTTGAGCTACCTGGGAGCACCGCGCACTGCATTTTGGTTTAGTCCTGAGCGGCTGGGTGGGCGTGAGAAAAGCTGAGCGAGCATCTCTGCTGCTGCTACCCTTGGTGCTCCAGCCTCGGGCTTGACAAGTTTGCAAAAGTCCCAGTGCACAGCCTGTTCCTATATTCCAAGCGCCCAGGCCGAGCTGCAGCTGTCCCTCTCTCGCCAACACTGTCTCCAATAACAGCGGCAGCAGCGGGGGGAACCGTGGAAGTTATGGAGGCGGGTTCCTCACCCGAGAAGTGGCTGAAATGCTCGCAATATTCCCTGCCTCACTGCTCTAGTGGGTCTGCCAGTTGTCAAGCAATCTGAATTTTGATCATGTGACCATGGAGATACGTCAACAGTTGTAAGTGTGAAAAATGGTCGTAAGTCACTTGTTCAGTGGTGGTGTAACATTGAATGGTTACTAAATGAACCGTTCTAAGATGAGGACTCACTGCTTTAATATTTCTTGCGCATCCTTTTGCCTTGTAAAAAAAAGCTACGGTTATTCATCTTCGATCTAAGCTGAAATTTCTGCTCATACGTCTACCTGAATTTAAACCACCTCATCCCTCTAACAATGGATTTCCCCCCCAAAAAATGTAAAACTGTTTAGTTTTGTTGCTGCATTCTCTCCTTCCCTACACACACACACACACCAATCCTTTTGAACATATCAACTCAGAAAGCTCTGTGTGAATTTTTTAGAAGAGAGGTTTTAAATAGCAGTGAAGGCAAAGACATGTAGAATTCAAAAGAATTCTTTTGTTTAAAAGAAATTTGCCATTTTCTAGACTTCTGTTGGGTGTTGGCCATTCAAGGACATAAAATCCATCAGTCACATTGTTATTTTTACTTCTGAAACACACACACACACACATACACACACAGAGAGAGAGAGAGAGACAGAGAGACAGAGAGAGAGAGAGAGAGAAAAACTATTGCAGGCAAATTTGAAACTTGTATGGTCATTTGCACAGCATGGAATGGAATGCCTGAGTTACCAATTCTCATTAGCTTGACTGTCTTCAATAGGCCTATACCTCTAGCTCTGTTTCACCAAATTCCCACTCGGCTTTATCTGTTTCTTCTGTGTTGTTCCTGGAATCCAATTTTATCAGTCCTTTGATTAAAACACACACACACATTTCAATTACCCCAGGGAGAAGCTTTCAATTTTAGGAAGCCTTGAAGTCTTCCCTGTTGGTTTTTCTCTCGAAAAGCAGTTCAAACAAAGAGTTTGGGAGGAAGGCATCTGATAAAATTAAGATAAGGTCTCACTGACTTGTGGGTGGTGGTTCACACTGCCTATCCCAGTGTTGGCTAATCTTTTTGTCACCTGCACCCATAATGCAATGTGTGCACATGAACCCCCCCATGTGCCCCGCCCCTCTGCACATCTGCATTCATCTCCCATGCGCACGTCTACCCCCTCAGATGCACAGCAGATACCAACAATCAGCTGGCTGGTGAGGACTCACACGCATGCATAGTGTATTAGTTCCAGACAACGGCTTGCATGCCAGCAGAAATGACTCTGCATGGCACTTCCAGCACACAGGCCATAGGCTCGCCATCATGGGCCTATCCCATCTTCCTGTCTTGTAATCCGAACAGAATGGAAAGAAAGAGGGGACTTAATGCTCAGGGACAAATTATACATTACTACCCACCCCACTTCCATCTTTTTTTTTTTTTTCAAGAAAAATCAAAACAAGCTGGTTTTGAGCAGAGGGGAGCGGGGAATACTGTTGATCCTTTCTGTTAAGTCTGGAGCATGGGTGCAAATAATGGAGACGAGCCAGTAGAAACAGGGAACTTCAAACTCTTTATTTACATGGTGTGACAGCTCAAACTGAAGGGCTGCTATAGCCTTCCTTATATAGGCAACTTATTAACTATTCAACCAAAAGTAATTCTGGAGCGCTAGCTCTGTTAACCAATGAGAATGGCCTGTTAATGGCCAATCAGATGTTCCTGAATGGACCAATCCGATCCTGCCATTAACAGCCAATCAGAAGTGCAGGGCCAGAACCCTGCACTTGACTTCAAGCTCAAGATAACTTTATTTGGCATTATTCATTCACAACACCCCTTTCCCCCGGCTTCTGCCCATGGGGCGCAGTTACATAGTCCTTGAGATAGGACGGTTGTTTTATCAGTCTTTTTGATTTTCACAAAGTGCCAGGCGGTTGGCTGCACTTCTGTTGAGGTAGATCATTGTTTAATGGTAGGGGTGCCTCTGGTTCTGAGTTCGCGTTCCCATTGTCACCAATATCACTGGCCACTTCCTGAGGTGAACTCACTCCGGTCCCCGGTTCCTGTTCCTGCATTTCAGTTCCGTTTTCAGTCCCTTCAAAAAGGTTTCCCTCTAGTTGCAATTTGTTTTCCTCTGTATCTCCCTCCCTCTCAGTTTGGTCATAAGGGAGTTCGGAATTGCATGACGGTAGCCGCGATCGTAATTGATCTATGTGGCGCTTCCAAAGTCTATCGTCAGGGCACTGAACGAGGTATGATCTTGGGCTGGTTATGCGGATTATGGTTGCTTCTACCCACAGTGGATCACCCGATAAGTTTTTAGCGAATACTAAATCGCCTACCTGGAAGGTACGGCATTGGCCGCTGGATCCGAGTGGCTTTTCTGGTTCGTAGGCTGGGTGTAACCGATCGAGGTGGGAGTGGAGCTTTCATCCCATTAGCAGCTCGGCGGGAGTTTTGTTGGTGACGCTGTGAGGTGTGATGTGCTGTAGGAAAAGGATTCGGTTGATTTTCTCGTCGATGTTGTCGTAGTCTATCTTTTGTAGAGTCCTTTTGACGAATTGTACCATGCGCTCAGCCCTACCATTGGCCGCAGGGTGCGCAGGTGAAGTAAGCTCATGTCAGATACTGCGGTCAGCCAGGTACTGTTCAAAAGACAGTGCGGTAAATTGGGGCCCGTGGTCGGATACCAGAACGTCTGGTAATCCGTGGGTTGCAAACAGTCTTCCCAGTCTTTTGATGACCACTTCGGCGGTCGTATTCTTAATTTGGTGAATCTCGAGCCAATTCGAGTAGGCGTCAACGGTTAGCAAAAATGTGTGGCCTTTGATCAGCCCAGCAAAGTCCAGATGGATGCGGGACCAGGGTCCCCGCGGCGTCTCCCACTCGGTTGGGGTTGCTTTTGGTGGAGCGTTGCTTACTTCTTGGCATCTCTGGCAAGTTTTAACCCACGATTCGATTTGTCTGTCAATGCCTGGCCAGCACGCATAGCTTCGTGCGAGGCCCTTCATGCGCACGATGCCAGGGTGGCCATCGTGCAAGGTTCTTAGCAGTGCCTGTTGGAGTCGTTCTGGGATAATGACTCTATCGCCCCAGATGATACAGCCCTTCTGCGAGAACAACTCTGTTTGATGGCTTTTGAATGGTGCAAAGTCATCTGGTACTTGGTCCAATAGCCATCCGCGTTCCACCCATGTGAGGACTCGTGCTGAGATGGGGTCGCGTTTTGTTTCTCTTCTCTGTGATCCCATATCCAAATTGCTTTTTTATCTAGTAGGCAATGTAAAGATTCAGTGACAGTCGCCTTGTGCGGCAAGAATACATTATAGAAATTGATGAGATCTAAGAACGCCTGGAGGTCGGCTTTGTTCCGGGGTCTGGGAGCGTTTTTTATTGCTCTCTATTTGCTATCGGTTGGGTGAATACCCTGACTGTCAATCAAGTGCCCTAAGAATTCAACACGATCTGCACACAGTTTGCACTTATTTTTTTTCACTTTCAGACCTGCTTCTTGGAATTTTTGTAAAACCAGTCTTAAATGATCCTGTAAAATTTTTGGAGTGGGTGCAGCAATGAGCACATTGTCAAAATAGGGGACAACGCCTTTGATCCCCTGCAATAGTCTCTCCATTAGGCTCTGAAAGATCCCTGGGGCTACACTGACTCCGAATTGAAGCCGCATACACTTAAGGGCACCTCGATGTATTACGATAGTCTGTGCCTGTGCCGTTTTTTCATCAACCGGCAGTTGCTGATAAGCCTGAGCTAAGTCTAGTTTAGCGAAGACTTTTCCGCCCCCCAGGGAATGGAGGAGGTGTTGCACCACTGGCACCGGATATGGATTTTGTTGCAGGGCATGGTTTAGGGTGGCTCGATAGTCCCCACAAATTCTAATGGAGCCGTCCGGCTTAATTGGTGTCACGATTGGTGTTTCCCATGGGGAGTGGTCAGTTGGCTTTAAAACTCCCTGGGCTATCAACTTACCAAGCTGTTCATCGATTTTTGGCTTTAGAGCGAGCGGGACTCGACGAGACTTCAGGCGGATGGGAGCTATCTTTGGATTAAGGCTAAAGAATATCGGGGTCCCCTTGTACTAGCCTAGCTTTTCCGTGAAGACATCCCTGAATTCGTGGGAGAGGTCCTCCTCCCAGTCACTGCCGCCAATTCGGTTAATGCCTGCCACTTCAATGCCGAGTGGTGCGAACCATTGCAGGCCTAACAGGCTAGGCCGGTCCTTGTCGATCACCGTCAGGGGTAAGTACGCCGTGCGGTTCTTAAATGCAACCCGGACTCTACTGGATCCTACAACTGGAATCCGGTTCTCCTGATAGTCCTTTAACACAAGCCGTTGGAATTGAAGGTCTTGGCGCTGGATAGTGGGGATGAGTTGCTTGAGGGTCTTCCAGGAGACCATTGACAGAGACAACCCCGAATCAACTTCCATTTGGCAAGGTTCATTTTCGATGTCCACTTTGACCCGAATTTTCTTTGCGTCTATTGAAGAGGCGTGGCCAATAGTGAGTGTTTGGTGGGCCTCTTCCCGTCTTGCTAGACGATTCACGGGTCGGTTTCTGTAGGAGTGGTTTACTGGTTCTCGCCTTACAGGGCGATTCCCTGTCGATTGGCGGAGATTGGTTCCTTTTGAGGTCTGGCTGGGTCTGAGGAGGCTTCTGCAGACCCATGCGATGTGGCCTCGTTTCCCGCACTCGTGGCAGAGCGCGTCACGGAATTTGCAATCGGAGCGGTAATGGTTGGCGCCTCAGCCAGTGCACGGTTGCTGGGACTTCGGGTATCGTTCCCGATCGGACCGCAGGCGATGGACCTCTTCTTCGTTGCTGTCTGATGACGAAGAGAGGTCCTCATGGTGGGCCGTTGGTAGCTGCCCTTCTGCGTTAGGTGAAACTTCTCCGGCCGATGGGTATGCTGGAGCGCGATTTTGGCATAGTTGGGCAGCTGACTTCTTGGTCACCTCCGCTGCTGTAGCTTCAGCTATGGCGTCTTTAAGGGTGATGTTGCCCTTTGCCATTATTTTGCTCTGTACGTTTAGAGTGTCTAGCCTGAGGACTACTCGGTCTCTCAAGGCCTCTTCTAGGTTGGTGAAATCGCAAAGGCCTCCCAAGTTCCGGAGGTCTACAATGAAATCGGCGACGCTTTCTCCTTTCTGCTGGTTTCTTTGATAGAACTCATGTCGTCTTACGAGCGTTGGAACGGTTGGTGCATAGTGGGCCCTTAGTAGCGGTTTGAGGACGTCCCAGTCCATGGTCTTCGCTTCCGCCGGTTTTGCTAATGCCTTAGCCATTTTGAATACTGTCAGCCCGCAGTGCGTTAGGAATACTGCCCGTTTCTTCCCGGGTGTGGCATCCTTCAGATTATTCGTTTCCAAAAACATTTGAAAACGATCCATGTCGGACTCCCAGTCCTCTTGAGCTGGATCGAACGGAGCGGGTGGTAGTACACCGCCGGACATGGTTCCGCCGTTGTGCACTTCAGCCACGTGCTTAGTTGTCTTAGTTGGCTCTGATGTCATCCAATCCCACCCTCATCGCCAGTGTTATGTCTGGAGCATGGGTGCGAATGATGGAGATGAGCCGGTAAAAATAGTGAACTTCAAACTCTTTATTTACATATTGTGACAGCTCAAACTGGACGGCTGCTATAGCCTTCCTTATATAGGCAACTTATTAACTGTTCAAGCAATAGCAAACCTGGAGCGCTAGCTCCGTTAACCAATAGGCATGGCCTGTTAATAGCCAATAAGATGCTCCTGAACGGACCAATCCGATCCTGCCATTAACAGCCAATCAGAAGTGCAGGGCCAGAACCCTTGCACTTGACTTCAAGTTCAAGATACTTTATTGGTATTATTCATTCACAACACTATCCATAAGTGATGAACTTTAATTCCTTACCTAACAATTTATTGGAGTGCCAGTCAAACATTTTGAGAAAACAACAGATTGGGTAAGATAGTTCAATTTCCATTCTGGCTTTCTTTCTGCTGAGTGCTCAACTAGCATTTGCCATTGAATAACATAATAACAGAATTGGAAGGGATCTTAAACATCTTCTAGTCCAATCCCTTGATGAAGCAGGAAACCCTATGCAATTTCAGACATATTGTTATCTAATCTCTTCTTAAAAACCTCCAGCGTTGGAGCATTCACAACTTCTGGAGGCAAGTTGTTCCACTGATTAATTGCTCTAAGGAAATTTCTCCTTAGTTCTAGATTGTATCTCTCCTTGACTATCTCACCTGCCTTCAGGTGCTTTGGAGAATAGGTTGATCTTCTCTTATTTGTGACAGCCCCTTAGATATTGGAAGACTGCAATCCTGTCACTCCTTGACCTTCTTTTCATCAAACTAGACAATTCCTGCAACTGTTCTCCAGTTCCCTTAATCATCTTTGTTACTCTTCTCAACAAACAAACAGGCGTTTCATTTGGTCGGGATGCATTTGTTTCGCAGCAGAAGTTGTGGCAGCTTCAGAGCAGAGTAGACAATTTGGGGTAAATTTTCCAAGTTGGAAAAGCAGAAGATGATTAATTGCAGATTTGAAACTAGTTCTTGGACAATGGAAATAGTGGCATTAGTGATGTTCTCTGGTCATCTACTAGAGGCGTAGCTCCAGATGTTCTCTCATGCCAAACAGCTGTCACAAGCAGCTGTCTGGCAATTAAATGTCTTGGTGATGCTCGGAACTCCAGGCTGTGTACATTTTATTGTCTTTGTGGGATACGCACAGACATTTTTGTTCAACCAGGTCTTATAGCATATTGTCAACAAACCAGAGGTGGTATTCAGCAGATTCTGACCAGTTCTGGAGAACCGGTAGCAGAAATTTTGAGTAGTTTGGAGAACCAGCAAATACCACCTCTGACTAGAGATTTTACAGTGTCCTTCCCCTGCCACGCCCACCAAGTCAGAACTGCTACTAAAAAAAATTAAATCCCACCACTGCAATAAACATTATTTCTAGGTTGCAATAGAACTGACTTACCCTAGGTCTGCTGTCCATGTGTTCATTAGTTTTTATGTTGGTGTTGGAGGTTAAATCCGGTCCGGTCTTATTTCAAACTGGGAGAGATATGCAGGCAGAGGAAAAAAAGTTTGAGGCAAGTTGCAATTGGAAAGGAGGCTTATTGGCCCAGAGACAGCAGTGACAACAGTAAACGTTTCTGGGAGCCACTAGCACATTGAGCAGATGAATTTTTAATATGTTTTTAAGGCTTTGTAATTGACAAGTTTAGGACTGTGAGCACTTATTTAATTGTGTTGCAAGATTTCTATTAGGATCTGCAAGGTTGTGACCAGTGGTGGGATTCAAAATTTTTTACTACCGGTTCTGTGGGCATGACTTGGTGGGCATGGTTTGGCTTGGTGGGTGTGGCAGGGGAAGGATACTATAAAATCCCCATTCTCTCCCCACCCCACTAACCTGCTTTCCAGCTCTGTTCTCCTGTGCAGGGCAACCAAAGAAGACCCAGCCGATTAGCTGGGACTCGGGAGACAGATAATAGATGGGGCGGGGCCAGTCAGAGGTGGTACTCTAAACTACTCAAAATTTCCGCTACCGATTCTTCAGAACTGGTCAGAACCTGCTGAATACCACCTCTGCATCAAGATATAACCAGAAGATAAGCTTAATTCTGGTCTCCCCTAGACAATGCTAAAACCAGGATTCTTCATGTCATCTTCAAAATCTCAGACACATGAAGATTATTCAGATTATTAATTAAGAACTTCAATGTTTTGCCAGTGTTCATAGTCTGAACTCCCTGGTTGAAATCTTGCCTCATCCTTGCTAATTTGCTGAGAAGAGCCATTCGTTCTTACCTTCAGCTGCTTGTAGGTTTCATATCGTATTTGATATGAAAATCAGAAAGAGTGCAAGTCTGCCTCACAGGAGTGTTGTAAAGGTTTTAAGCTAATGTAAATGAAGCTCTTCCAGTAATTCGGGTAAAGGTTGTAAAACTGTATTGGACAATTAGCTTCTATTGTTTCCTTCAGAAAATCATCTCCTCAGTAGTTAAGCTTGATGAACTATAAAAATAAATTCATTACCACCTAAATGAACACACCAAAAATAACACATATAATCATGATTAGCAAACTATATTTTCTCCATGGCTATTTTGTTCCACTGCTGCCATCTAGGGTTTAAAACGCTAGTGAAAATAAATGCATTAATTTTATAATGAGAGACTCAAATTAACAAGGGAAAAAATCATAATCTCTATTAGGATAGCTGTTTGATTTATCCCCTATTTCTCCCATCTACAGACTCAGACTTTGCCTATATTTTGCCCTGCTGCTCTTACCTAAAGCATTTTAGCTATATACAACAATATAATGAAATACATATTTCTACTTATGGATCAACAACCCAGCAAAATTCAGCTGAGCATTGAATTTAAAATATCCTTATACACTAATGGGTGTAGACATGAACACATTAAGAATCCATTTACCCCTTCCTTATCTGTCTGATATTCCATGGGTCCAATTGGTAAATAAAAATAAAAGTCAATATTGAGCATTGCTTAGCAGCATTGTCAGAAAGGCTCTGAAGAAGCTTCTTGGATGAGAAGTGAAAGTGAGACATTTGTCAAGTGAGTTTTGCCCCATTTTACGAACCTTTTTGCCATAGTTGTTAAGTGAATCACTGCAACCATCATAAATATGAGTTGGCCGCCAAGCACTTGAATTTTGATTGCATGTCCATAGGGATGCTACAACAGTCATAAATGTGAAAAATGATCCAAAGACACTTTTTTTCAGTGCTGGTCATTAAATGAACTGTTGTAAGTCATGGACTACCTGTATAGAGTGGCACTATCACTTCCTGAAATCCTGATGCAGATCAGAGGTGGTATTCAGCAGATTCGGACCAGTTTTGGAGAACCGGGAGCAGAAATTTTGAGTAATTTAGAGAACTGGCAAATCCCATCTCTGACTGGCCCTGCCCTCATCTATTCTCCACCTCCTGAGTCCCAGCTGATTGGCTGAGTATTTTTTTGTTGCCCCGCATAGGAGAATGGAGCTGGAAGGCAGTTTAGTGGGGTGGGGAGGGAATGGGGTTTTGCAATCACCTTCCCCTACCATGCCCACCAGGCCACGCCCATGAAGCCATGCCCACAGAACCAGTAGTAAAAATTTTTTGAATCCCATCATTGATGCAGATCCTGATTTTTTTTGATGCAGAGAAGAAGGGCAGCAGAAGATTCGGGAGGGTGAGGAAAGAGTGGCCGTGGAAGTGTGGTGAATACAATACAGTGTGTTGTACAGTGAGCAACGTGTATATGCAGAACAATGGAATGAGCAATATGCAGATCTGTACATTGGGGAAGCAAAACAACCACTTCATAAGCGCATGGCACAACATAGGAGAACAAACACATCAGGACCAGAGGTGATTTTCAGTAGGTTCTGACCAGTTCTGGAGAACCAATCCATCATGCTCCACTGAGAAACAAACAACCTACTCTTTAATAAACAATTTGGTTTTAGGAAAAAACTATCATGTAATCTGCAACTCTTACACTGCAAAAACATATGGACTACTGTTAGGAATAACAAGGTTACCTAACTTAGTTTGGGTAAAATAATATATATAAACTATGATTGTAAGTTTTTAGTGTGTGTCACTTTAACTGCAAAGCATGTAATTTTGGGTGCGGCTGTAAAACCGCCATAAGAGGGAGCAAGAGAGCTTACTGTATTGCTGGCTTACTGAATTGCTCGCTAACAATGATGGATTGATGGTTCCCTGCTGCTACTGCTTTTGCTGAAGGAAGAAAAGAGGTTTGAACTTCTTCATATCTCTACTGTGAGAAGATATATTACTGGACTGATATTTGTAAATTTACTGACCTCTTTTTCGACACTGGACTTTGCAACTGTATAGTCCCCAGACGGACTGAAATAGTGAATGATATATGGACTGTTTTGACTATGCTAAAAATCTTACTGGAATAAACTATTTAACTAGCACAGTGTATCTGTTTTACTGAGTGTAAGCTACAAAAACGTTTATCTCAAATATTTTGCCTGCCTGCCTGCCTGCCGTGCAGATTCTGCTAGGGTGTATCCCTAACACTGGTTATGGGCCCAGGCTGCACAGCCAGACTACCCAGGATATAACAGGCTTATATAAAGTGAGAGTTAGTGTAGTTACACAATACTGTAAATAGACAGCTGTGTTTTATTAATTATAGTTTAATATCCAGAAAAAGATGGCACAAGTCAATTTACCAAGTTTGTCTTTAATATCCAAACTGGATGGAACAAACTATATTTCATGGTCTATGAAATGCAGCCTACTTCTACGCAGAGAAGGTTTGTGGAGTATAATTCAAAACCCTCCAGAGGTAGATGCTTGGGATCGGAGGATGAGGATGATGCCCAGAAAATACAAGAATATAAACCGAAGAATGAGCAAGCTCTCTGTATAATAGGACTGACACTCTGTGACCAGCAGCTTGTACATATTCGTGGAGAAGAAACAGCTGCTAAATGTTGGGAGAATTTAAAGAAGATTTATGTTCGAGATAGTGTAGGAGCACATATAAATCTTACACGAAATCTGTTCAGAACACATCTTCAAAAGAATGGAGACATGCTGACTCATTTAAACACAATGAAGAGAATTTTTCAGGAACTGCATGAAAAAGAACTTATCTTCACAGAACTACATCAGGTTTATATAATTTTGTCTTCGTTAAATGATAGCTATGATGACTACATAACTTCACTGGAAGTACTGCCAAAAGATAACCTCACATTAACTGACATTACTGGCAGATTAATTGAAGAAGCCAGGAGAAGGCTTGAAAGGGATCAACTGAGAAGGGAACCACAAGAAGATAAAGAATCTTTGACAGCCTATACAATTAGAAAATGTTTTAATTGTGGAGGAAAAGGACATTTGGCTAGATTCTGCAAGAAAGGAAAATGCCACAATGCCAGCCAGAATGCTAAAAGGCATCAAAAGGATAAAAAATGCATAGAATTAGCCATGTATAGCAATGAAACTGTGAATAATAATTTATGGGTTGTAGATAGTGGAGCATCACACTGCATAATGAAAGATAAGAAAAGATTTATTAAGATGTCCACGAGTTCACAGCAGATATCATTAGCTAATGGCTGGAAACTGAAAGCAAAAGGTGAAGGTATTGCACATTGTTCTTGCATAAAAGAAAATGTAAAAATGTTATATGTACCACAACTTAAGTTTAATTTGCTTTTGGTTAGAGTTTTGGTTAAACTAGGTTATATAGTTACCTTTAAGGGAGAAAACTGCATAATAGAAAAGGAAGGTAAAAAAGTGACTGCAACTTTAAAAGGTGAATTGTATGTGTTGAATGATAATCAATCAGAGGTAGCTAACACAGTGTATAATAACGTAAAGCCTCATGATAAATGCATACATTTGTTACACAGACATTTAGGGCATATAAATTTTAAAATGCTCAAACAAATGGTTGAACTGTCTGAAGGTATAAAACTGAAGCCTTGCAGTAAGTATTTGCACTGCAATGCTTGCAGTCAAGAAAAAAAGCAAGGTAATACCAGCAAATAGAATTAATGGATTTAAAACTAAAGAGCCTCTAGAAGTCGTATTTGCTGATATTATAGGTCCTAAAAAACCAAGTGTGGGAGGTGCTTATTATATATTAAGTATAATGGATCATTATTCTATATATGGTTTCTGTTATTTAATGAAGAGTAAAACGGAAATATATCTTTAATTGGTTGAAGTTTGCAGAAAGAAAAACTAAAAGGAAACTAGTGACTCTTGTAACTGATAATGGTACAGAATTTATAAATAATAAATTCCAAAATAGACTGAAGATGGCAGGTGTTGAACATAAAAAGTCTGCACCGTATAGGCCACAACATAATTCCTTTACAGAAAGACGAGGCCAAACAATACAGGCAATGGCTTGTACTATGTTGTCGGATTCAGGATTACCTGAAACTTTGTGGGGAGAAGCAATAATGTGTGGTAATCATATATTGAATAATGTTGTTAACTCAGCAACAGGTGAATTACCATTCACATGGTGGCATGGTAGAAAACCTGACCTAAGCTACATGCACACATTTGGAGCACCAGCATGGGTGCATATTCCTACACAACTGAGACATAAGGGGCAGCATAGGGCTAAAAAGTTATTCTTTGTAGGTTATGAATCTAATCACAAATCATACAGATTCTGGGGAAAAGGTACATCTAGAGTTTACTGTCGTGCTAGTGCACAATTCCTTGGACATGTAGGATGGGAAAAACTGGAGCAAGATTCAAGTAAGGAAGGAATCATAGAAACCTACAAAAGACCAAAACAACATATCAGTAATAAGAAAAGTACAATTAAAGAGGAAGTACAGGAAGAGCACATAGGACCAGAACAGGAAGAAATAGGTGAACAGGAAGAAATACATAACCAGGAACAGGTAGTACATGAAAGTCCACCTGTGAGCCCTGTAATACCTAGACGTACAACACGTGAAACCAGACCACCTGACAGGTACCAACTACACTTGACAGGTGTAGTTTCCAACTACTGTTGAAGAACTTAGAATGTATCCAGCAAAGGATCAAGAAAATTGGCATAGAGCAATGGAGAAGGAATTAAATTCATTGAAACAAATGGAAGTTTATGAAAATGTTAAATTACCTCCAGATGAAAAGTCCATTGGCTGTAAATGGATATTTAAATTAAAAACAGGTAAAAATGGGACTGTTACCCATAAGGCTAGGTTGGTAGCTCAAGGATTTAATCAAACTGCATGTGATTATGATGAAGTATTTGCACCTAGTCTAAAAGCAACAACCTTGAGAGCAGCTTTAGTGTGGGCAGCTAAGAAGAATTATATCATAAATCACTTAGATGTAGAAACTGCCTATCTGCATGCACCATTGCAGCACACTATATACTTAAGGATGATAAAACAAATAATGACTGTTGGAAACTTAGAAAGAGTCTCTATGGATTAAAACAATCTGGTTGCGAATGGAACCAATATATTGTTAAGGAGTTAAACAATATAGGATTTAAAGCAGGTTTAGCTGATCCATGTGTATTTAAGAGAGAGAAAAATGGAACAGTGTCATTATTATTGTTGTTTACAGATGATATTGCCTGAATTACAAAAACTAATAATGAAGTTACTGAAATAATATCATTATTAGGTAAGAGGATAAAATTAAAGCAATTAGGAGAAATAAAACAGTATCTAGGATTGACAATAAATAAAATCAAAGGTGGCTATAAGATATCTCAAGAGGATAAAATTTATCAATTACTAAAAACATACAAGATGGAACTTTGTAAGCCAGCTAAAACTCCAATGAGTCAGGAATTTGGCCACACTGATGTTCAAAGTCCAAAATTCGATAAGAATATCAATCGTTAATTGGTAGTTTATCATATATTAGTAATTGGTCAAGGCCAGATATTGCCTATAGCATTAATCAATTGGCAAGATTCAATGCTGAACCCACTGTACAACACTGGCAAGCGACAAAGCGTATATTAAGATATCTTAAAAGGACAATGCACTATGCATTGTATTTGGAGCCAAAAGATGATCTGATTTTAAGTGCATATGCTGATGCAAGTTTTTGCAACAGACATAAACACTAGGAAATCAACTTCAGGTACGGCAATACTGTTAGGAAAAGCACTGATTGGTTGGAGGTCAATTAGACAGCAACACATAAGTATGTCCACAATGGAAGCAGAATTTTCATGTCCATCTTTATTATGTACTGATTTAATTCTGTATAAACAGTTGTTATTGGATATGGGAATAACTGTTAATGATTCCATTGTAGTATATGAGGACAATCAAGTAGCCATACGGTTGGCTACAAATATTGCTATGAAAATGAGATCTAAGCATACAGATCTTAGATATCTGAATGTAAGACAATCTGTAAAAAATGGTTTAATAAGATTGGAATATTGTATGACTGAAGAAAATATTGCTGATCAGTTTACAAAAGCCCAAGGTTCAGTCAAATACAAAGAAAGTTGTGATGACTATGGTTTAATGTTGTAAATATATATATATATATATATATATATATATATATATATATATATATATATATATGTGTGTGTTTTCTTAAGTTTTCGCGGGTACTTACATGTCTGGCATTCAGCTTTGTTCGGGTATTTTCCCACGTGGTGCTTTTAAAGTTGTAGCAACGTTTCAGCAGAATCTCATCTGCCATCATCAGGCTTTTGTATGGTGTTTGTCTGTGACAAACACCATACAAAAGCCTGATGATGGCAGATGAGATTCTGCTGAAACGTTGCTACAACTTTAAAAGCACCACGTGGGAAAATACCCAAACAAAGCTGAATGCCAGATATATATATATATATATATATATATATATATATATATATATATATATATATATATATATATATATGTTTTCTTAAGTTATATATATATATTATATTACCCAAAAGGGGAGTGTGTTAGGAATAACAAGGTTACCTAACTTAGTTTGGGTAAAATAATATATATAAACTATGATTGTAAATTTTTAGTGTGTGTCACTTTAACTGTAAAGCATGTAATTTTGGGTGCGGCTGTAAAACCGCCATAAGAGGGAGCAAGAGAGCTTACTGTATTGCTGGCTTACTGAATTGCTCGCTAACAATGATGGATTGATGGTTCCCTGCTGCTGCTGCTTTTGCTGAAGGAAGAAAAGAGGTTTGAACTTCTTCATATCTCTACTGTGAGAAGATATATTACTGGACTGATATTTGTAAGTTTACTGACCTCTTTTTCAACACTGAACTTTGCAACTGAATAATCCCCGGATGGACTGAAATAGTGAATGATATATGGACTGTTTTGACTATGCTAAAAATCTTACTGGAATAAACTATTTAACTAGCGTGTATCTGTTTTACTGAGTGTAAGCTACAAAAACATTTATCTCAAATATTTTGCCTGCCTGCCTGCCGTGCAGATTCTGCTAGGGTGTATCCCTAACAACTACACAACTCGATCAAGGCAAAGCAATAGACACAATCTACATAGACTTCTGTAAAGCCTTTGATTCAGTGCTGCATGACAAACTACTCCTAAAACTAAAACCTTACGGTATCTCTGGACACCTGCATAACTGGATAGAAGCATTCCTGTCAAACAAACAGCAAATGGTCAAAATTGGGAGTGTCCTATCAAATTCTGTACCTGTCTACAGTGGTGTCTCCCAAGGCAGAGTTATAAGACCAACTCTCTTCATACTCTACATAAATGACCTCTGTGATTATATTAAGAGCTACTGCGTTCTCTTCGCTGATGATGTAAAGCTATTCAACACCACAGACAATACTGCTGCCCTTCAAAAAGATCTTGACTATGTGTCAGAATGGTCAATCAAATGGCAACTTCAAATCTCAATAAATAAATGCTCTGTCCTACATATTGGCACAAAAAAAAAAATCAGAAAATAAAATACAGGCTGAATAGTCAAGGCCTTGTTGATGATCCAAACTCTGTCAAGGTTCTTGGAATGCTCATCTCTAATGATCTAAGTGCTAGAGCCCACTGTAACTACATAGCCAAAAAGGCGTTAAGAGTTGTTAACCTAATCTTATGTAGCTTTTTCTCTGGTAATATTACACTAATAACTAGAGCATACAAAACATTTGCTAGACCAATACTTGAATACTGTGGATTCCATCAGTCTGGAACCCACATTACGTATCTGATATTAACACAGTTGAGAAAGTCCAGAAATATTTCACAAGAAGAGTTCTCTACTCCTCTACTTGTTGCAGAATACCTTTTGCCACCAGACTTGAAAGTCTAGGCCTAGAAAATCTAGAACTATGCCGCCTTCGGTCCGATCTAAGTATAGTATATAAAATCATATATTGCAATGTCCTACCTGTCAATGAATACTTCAGCTTCAACCATAACAACACAAAATATTTTTTTTATTTTTCTTATATGTATCCTTGTATTCATAACTATGTTTTTACTTATACCTATTATCTTGTAAACAATTGACCAATAAAAATAAAAAATAAAATAAAAAATAAACCGCTAGTGGAAATTTTGAGTACTTCAGAGAAGTGGCAACATCACCTCTGACTGGCCCCGCCCCCATCTATTCTCCACCTCCTGAGACCCAGCTGATTGGTTGGGTCTTCTTTTGTTGCCCCGCACAGGAGAAGGCAGCTGGAAAGCAGGTTAGTGGGGTGGGGAGGGAATGGGGATTTTGCAGTATCCTTCTCCTGCCATGCCTTCAAGACATGCCCACCAAGCCATGCCCACAGAACCGGTAGTAAATAATGTTGAATCCCACCACTGATCAGGACTAGATTCAGCAGTCCATCTGCACAGGCTATTCTTTTGAAGACAGCAAAGTCCACGTGTTGGACAGAGAAGACCGCTGGTATGAAACAGGGGTCAAAGAGGCCATCTATGTCAAAATTGGACAGCTCTCTCTCTCTGAGGGGAAGGGATACAACATCATCTATCTCCAATCTATAACACAGTCCTTTCAACAATTCCAAGAAGGCTCCACCCTAATTCCCATCACTCAGATGGACACAGATAAACCTTCAGGCCTTAATGACTCACTATAAGAATGCAAATGTCCATTTGCTAGAGTTTAAATTAGAGGAAGAACAAGTAAAAGAAACAATGATTGCGTGGGGGGGGAATTTCGGATATGGGATTGACTTAGATAAACGGCAAAAATTGTGGTCTCAAAATTATAAAATGGCAATGTCAACTGCATATAAAGAAAATTTGTATAAGATGTTTTACAAGTGGCGCTTACCCCCAACGAGAATTGCGAGGATGTTCAAGAATAAATTGGATAAATGTTGGAAATGTCATCAGATACCTGGTTCATATAACCACATGTGGTGGACATGCTCGGATGCAAAAAAAATATTGGACTATAATCCACACATGGTTGGAAAAAATGACAAAACAACACATAGACTTTAAACCTGAGATATTTTTATTGGGAATTATACCAGAAATATATTGTAAAGAATTGAAATATTTGATCGTAAATGTTTTAACAGCGGCTAGAATTGTTATTTGCTAAGAATTGGAAAAATGAAAAAATACCTATTTAGGAAGAAATTATTAAGAAAATCATGGACTGTGTCAAAATGAGTAAATTGACATTTGAAATTAGAGAACAAGAGGATAAACAATTTTATATGATATGGGATTTATTTTATCAATGGTTAGATAAAAAGACACGGTAAAGAAATAAATTAGTAAGCCTTACAATAAAAGTTAATAGATTGATAAAGAATACAATATAAACTATATAACCATTGGATAAATGTATAAGATTAAATCATAATGAAAATTAGAATATCTCATATAAAATGATGGAAAAATAGTTAAACGAATGTTTAATAATTGATATTATATAAGCACAAGCTAGACCGATAAGGTGAGAATTTATATAACTTGTGAGTAATGGAAAAAAGCTGATAGCACAAAAGATTGTAACCAACTGATACACTGTATGTATATAATTGAAAGAGGTTTTTATGTTTTGTTTGTATGTTTATTGTAAAAAATAAAAACTTTGTTAAAAAAAAGAATGCAAATGTCCAGCTGTCTGCAAGGAGTATAAATCCATATTCCACCATCCAGCCAGAGCTGAAGAAGCTTCTTGGATGAGAAGTGAAACATCTTCCAAGAAAACAAGAAAGTCCAGTTGCCTCCTGAAAAAGCACCTTTGGGACAACTATGAGCTGGACGACTGAGAATCTCCATAGACAAATACAGTGTGTTGCCAATGGCTTTTGCATTTGCAGTGGACGATGAGAACATTGGCAGAATACCAGTTAGGAAAGGGAGTCCTTTGCTGTAACCTTCCAACCTGGTATAGCCACAGCTGTTGGGCTCTTTTGTTCTACCTGAATGGTTTCCACTCCATCTGGTCATTGTAAAAAAAAAAAAAGAGAGAGAGAAATGTTTAAAATGAAACAACAACAAGGAATCCTAAACCTGCCTGTTGATCAATGGCAAAAGAATTTGATTTGGCTAATGGTCATGAAATAATAACACATTAAAAAAACTGACCCCACATAATTTCATATTTTACAATACATGAGTGAATCATATTAAACTGAAATTTCATATGACATTTTACATAACTGTAGTAGCACAATAGCACGTAAGGAATTGTAAATCACCGAACTGGTCGTTACACCAGTCGGATCCCACCCCTGGTAGGAAGGATAGATAAATTGGATAGATAAGATAGATAGATTAGATAGATGGATGGATAGATAGATAGATAGATAATGATAGATAAATAGATAGGATGGGTGGATAGGTAGGTAGGTAGGGTAAATAAATAGATAGGATAGATTAGATAGATATCGATAGATATCGATAGATAGATAGATAGATAGATAGATAGATAGATAGACAGACAGACAGACAGAGTGGAGATGTACAGAGTGTTCTGGGAGAGGTAACACATCTGGCGGAGGGGCCATATCTTTTTTATGGCTCCTTGTTCACCTTTGGTTCTCCCCCAGTACTCAAGTCTCACCTGAGGCTCCAAGTAACTACAACATGTGCAGTGGCCATGTCCTAATAAGTCATCTTGGGACATGGGCTAAAGCAGATGAGGGTAGGTTGAGGGGCTTCAACTCTCGGTGAGATAAAGGGATTGTCTTTCCTGTAAAATCTGGTCCTGGCAGATTGAGAAGAGGAGATTGATCCACAGTCCAGTGATCAAAGAAGCAAGCAGAACAAAACACTCAGGCATTCTGGTTCTCCACTGCAGCAAGAGAGGTCCCAGCTATAACAGTTCTCTGTGCCACTCGATTAAGGCCTCTTCAGCCAAGAGTGTGGAATTGCCCTTGCACAATTGCTGTTTCATTTAAAAATTTCATTCCCACACAGATTTCTCTTGTGCAATTCATCTTCATCTCCTTTGCTGGACAGAGACACTGCAACCCTTGTAAATACTGTACATGTTGGTTGCCAAGCTCCTGCATTTTGGTCACAAGACCCTGGCAAGGCTGTGAACTGGTGTGAGTGCAAGGATTAGTTGTAAATCACTGTTATTATAACTTTAAATGGAATGATTGCAAATCAAGGACTATCAGTATTGGGGGTGGGTGAGAAATCATATCTGATGTAGCCCTTGGAAGCAAAGTTAAACACTGGCCAGACAATTGTCTACCTAACTAGTCCTAACACTGAGATGAGGATTACAGATTAACAGAGTTGGAAGGGACCTTGTGGCAGTGGTGGTATTCACCCAGTTTGTACTGGATTGGGTGAACCGGTAGCAAGAATTTAGCGTGGGTCGCCGAACTGGAAGTAAGTTCTGGCTGGCCATGTCCCCCCACCTGGTCGCCCTCCCACCTGATGCTCGCTTACCCTGCCCGCCTGCCTGACATTCGCCTAAGGTATTTCTTTCTCCCCCCCCCCCCGATAATCAGCTGTAGATAAGATCAGCTGTGCTGGGATTCCCCTTGTTGAGGCCCAGGAAGGCAAAAAATGGAGGGAGGAGCTCAGGCCCCCTCCATTTTTTTTTGCCTTTCTGAGCCCCAAAGGAGCCTTAGGAGAGCAAAAACACCCCCCAGAGGCTTCTCTGAGGCTAGGAAGCTCCCAAAACAGAGCTTGGAGGGGTGCTGCGTGCCTCTCCGATTCTCTGTTCCTTTTCTTCCAGAGCCCCAGAGGAGCATTAGGGGAGCAAAAATGCTCCCCCCCCAGAGGCTCCTCTGTGGCTAGGAAGCTCCCCAAAACAGGTGGGGGCTGCAAAAAAACCAGACCTGCCCAGTCACATGGCCACGCCCACCAAGCCACGCCCACAGAACTTGTAGTAAAAGTTTTTGAATCCCACCACTGCCTTGTAGGTCATCTAGTCCAACCCCCCCCCCCTCCCAAACAAGGGACCCTACACTATCTCTGACAGGTGGCAGTTCAGTCTCTTCTTGTGAAAGCTTCCAAGAAATCGCGTGAAGAGTTAATACCACTTTATAATGCCTTGGTAAGGCCACACTTGGAATACAGCATCTAGTTTTGGTCACCACGATGTAAAAAAGATGTTGAGACTCTAGAAAGAGTGCAGAGAAGAGCAGCAAAGATGACAAGTGGCCTGAAGACTAAAACATATAAAGAACAATTGCTGGAACCTGGGTATGTCCAGTTTGATGAAAAGAAGGACTGGGGTGACATGATAGCAGTGTTCTGATATCTCTCAGGGGTTACCCCAAAGAAGAGGCAGTCCAGCTATTCCCCAAAGCACCTGAAGGCAGGACAAGAAGCAATGGATGGAAACTAATCAAGGAGAGAAACAATCTAGAACTAAGGAGAAATTTCCTGACAGTTAGAACAATGAATCAGTGGAACTACTTGCTTCCAGAAGTTATAAATGCTACAATACTGGACATTTTAAAGAAGTGAACATTATCATTTCAGACAAATGGACAACCTTAAATGATATAAGGTTTCCTGCCTGAGCAGGGGTTGGACTAGAAGACCTCCAAGGTCTCTTCTGACTCTGTTATTCTATTCTAAACCCAATTCCCACTAAATCAGAAAGCTCCCACGATGATTTTGGATGAGGCACCTTTTTAAAACTTAGCTTGTCTCATTCCCTTTCACTTCCAGCTTTTAAGAAATTAATGAAATTTAACAGGTCTGGAACTAGGCAGGGGGAAAAAATTCACTCCAGACAAGCAGGATTGGATCTAGCCAAGAATTTCCTTTCCCATACACCACTATTGCCATCATCAGGCTTCTGTATGGTGTTTGTGAGTCAGACTTTTACAGTGGTTTCAGATTTAAATTTGGGGCAGCCTATTGCTGTGTCAGAATGGTTTTTTCTTCCTCCTGATTGGTTGAGAGTCTTGGTCTGTGTTTATTGGTCTTGGAGTTTGCTGTGTTCTGCTACTAGTATCTTCTGTCTGTTTTTTTTGGGGGGGGGCTCTTTTTGTATCTTGATTGGCTGGCAACATTGTGTTACTTTATTGGAGGCCTTTAGTGCAGCTTGGCTTCGGGTAAATGGACGGCTATCATTAGTTAGGAAGCTGGGTTTCATCTGGGTGCCTGGTTGGGGTGTGTTTGAGCTGGAGGTATCAGGGGGGATCTGTTTGTGCCCAGGTGTTTGCCTGGCTTGTGGTGTGGAGATTTTTTTGTTTGTGAGTGCAGGCTTCCAAATGATTGACAGCCTGGTGGAATCATCTCTTCTGTTCATGCTTTCTGGTCTTTTTTCAATCTCTATGGCTTCTCTGATGATTCTGTGGCTGGGATTTTCTATGGTGGCTAGGGTTTTGGTGCCATTGAAGTTGATGTTATATATGGATCTTTGCTTATTCGGGTTTTCTCCCGCATAAGATTGGAAGTATCTAGGCAACGTTTCGATGAAGTCTCATTCATCATCTTCAGGCTTGGTCTTCAGCTCCGTGCTTCTCAGAGTGATGTGAGCTTGCAGCTGCTTCTTCCTTTTAACTGCTAGTGAGGGTGTGACTTTATTGGGTGGGGGCTTGGCTGTGTTCTGATTGGGTGGGGGTTTGGCTGTGTTCTGATTGGTTGGGGGGTTGGCTGTGTTCTGATTGGCTGGAGGCATGTTCTGTTTAGGTGGGAGCTTGGTTGTGCTCAGGTTAGTTTTAGTTGCTGAAGACCAAGCCTGAAGATGATGAATGAGTCTTCATCGAAACATTGCCTAGATACTTCCAATCTTACGCGGGAGAAAACCCGAATATGCAAAGATCCACATACAAATACCAGGTCTTATTTTGGGGGGATGTCATCCACTCACTAACCTCACTTGCACATGTCACTCCCCAGCCTCCTTTTTGTTATCAGAGGCCTTCATGAACTTCTTCTGCAGCCGGCAAGGCTTTCCTGAAGGCCTCTGCAACCAATAACAGAGCTCCGGATCGATCTGGAGCTTTGTTATCAGCTACAGAGGCCTTCAGGAAAAGCTTGCTAGCCTTACCAGCTGCAGAAGAAATGGGCTTGCTTGTGTGGAGTGACCATTCAAAGTTACAATGGCACTGAAAAAAGTGACTTATGGCCATTTTTCACACTTACGACTGTTGCAGCCTTCCCCACAGTCATGAGAGCCCAAGTGAGGAGATGTGTGCCTCGATGTGAGTGATATTGAGTTGGCCACACCCAGCCAGTCACATGACCATCAAGCCACGCCCATCAAATTAGCCACACCCATAGAACCAGTTGTTAAAAAAAATGAATCCCACCCTTAACCAAGTGCCCAAAGTGTGCGCATACACGCATGTGGACCCCCAAAATGCAACATATGCACAACCTCCGTACATGCGACTCCACCCCATGCATGCACACATGACCTCCTTGTGCCCCCTGTGCATGCACCCACAAACTGCCTCCCCCCCTGCATGCACAGCAGAGACCCAAAGACCAGCTGGCCGGCAGGAAGCACAACATAGAAGATCAACATGAAGAATTTTTACAAAAAGGACCTCAGGGAGTTATAAGAAGAGTTAACAGACATCCTGAAACCTTAAACAAACAAAAATATTCTCAAAATTCCAGAAAAAAAAAATTGAAGTGGCTTTCAAGATAAACTAAATGGAGAAAGATGGTGGAGGAATATCTTGAGCAAGATGGACACATTCATTATTTAGTCAAAATAATACCAAGCATGAAATGACAAGGCAAGATAATGAAAAAAAATCAAAAAATAAAATACTATAACAGTAATCAATGTGTTTAGGAAGATCATAGAAACCAGCTAAGCAGGTAGTACTCAAGAGTAATCGTAGAAGAGAGCATTTAGAAGCAAATGAAATTTGAGGAAGGTGAAAATACTGATTTACAAACATATTATAGAACAATAGAAACCTTTCTAGAGAAAAAAAAAAGATAGTTCTGAACTTATGACCAAAATGTAGCCTACAGTTTCCAGTCATAAATTGCTCTGGCTTTAAATGGAGACAGCACATGACCAGATTCAATTTTACAACTATTTTTATCATTGTCATAAAGCTAATCATCATGGTCATAAAACAAATCACATGGTCCTTAAGGAAATCCATTCTTCTGAACAGGCATTTTTTTGCCAGAGACCAATAAAATGTCACAAATTGATATCATGGGACCATAGGATGCTCCAATAGGTTATAAATGCAAGTCAGTTGCCAAGCAACTAAAATGTGATTAAAATAACCACAGGGGGAGCAGTCGTAACTTTGAGGATGGGTTGTTGAGTTAATTCCCTGTTAGAAAAATGAGCGCATACAGGGAGATGTATTTGAGAGAAGTGTTTGAATAATACACACAGAGCACACAGATACACTATACAGTAAATGTAGGTTTTTACTTCCAGAAACGTTAAGCAAAGTCCAAAATAGGCAGTCCAAAGTCATTCACAGGTTAAATCAGTCAGTTTTCAATCCAGGGATAATCCAAATATCAAAGTCCAGTGTCAAAAACAGTTCAGTAACAGACTTACATTAAATCCAGTAATATCAGTCAATTAAACCCAGTAATATCAGTCAATGGAGCAACAGCAATACTTTCCAACAGAAGGAAATAGAGATACACTCACACTCTCTTCTGAGACTCAGACTAAAACAACCCAGGTTTCTGGCTCCATCTTGTGGCCGTTTGAAGAAACCACACCCAACTACAGTTTTGCATTTTCTTAAAGATACAGTTTTAAAATATCTATCCTGGTTTATATATTTCTAACCAAATACCTGTTAGGTGACTTATATTCCTAACATGGGTCATAAGTAGTTCTTTTTAATGTCCATCATAACTTCAAATGGTCACTAAGCAACCTATCATACATCAAGGACAGAGGTGGTATTCAGTAGGTTCTGACCAGTTCTGGAGAACTGGTAGTGGAAATTTTGAATAGTTTGGAGAACCAGCAAATACCACCTCTGACTGGCCCTGCTCCCATCTATTCTCTGCCTCCCAAGTCCCAGTGGATTGGCTGGGTCTTCTTTGGTTATCCTGCACAGGAAAATGGAGCTTGAAAGCAGGTTAGCGGGGTGAGGAGGGAATGGGGATTTTACAGTACCCTTCCCCTGCCACACCCACCAAGCCACACCCACAGAAATGGTAGTAAAAAAAAATTAATGCCACCACTGGTCAAGGACTACTTGCATGTGCATTGGACAGACCAATAGAAGAATAAGTACCCGCTTGGATGAACATAAAAATGCAGTAAAAAAGCTGGAACACACTTCCTCACTAGTCCAACACATGAAAGCCACAGGTCATAGCATCAACTTCAATGGCACCAAAACCCTAGCCACTATAGAAAACCCCAGCTACAGAATTATCAGAGATGCCATAGAGATTGAAAAAAGACCTGAAAGCATGAATAGAAGAGATGATTCCACCAGACTGTCAATTATTTGGAAGCCTAAACTCACAAACAAAAAAATATCTACACCACAAGCCAGGCAAACACCTGGGCACAAACAGACCCCCCCCCCGATACCTCCAGCTCAAACACACCCCTACCAGGCACCCAGATGAAACCTAGATTCCTAATAAATGATACCGTTTACTCGGAGCCAAACCACACTAGCCACACTAAAAGCCTCCAATACAGGAAACACAATGTTGCCAGCCAATCAAGACAAAAAAAAAAATGCTACAAAACAGACAGAAGATATTAGAAACACCAATCAAGCAGAACACAGCAAATTCCAAGACCAATAAACACAGACCAAGATTCCCAACCAATCAGGATGAAGAAAAAACCATTCTGGCACAGCAGTAGGCTAGCACCAAATTTAAAACAGAAATGGCTGTGAAAGTCTGACTCACAGACGAACACAATGCAGAAGCCTGATGATGGCAGATGAGATTCTGCTGAAACGTCGCTACAACTTTAAAAGCACAACTATAATGATGTGGGAATATACATGAACAAAGCTGAATACCTTACATATAAATACCCGTGAAAACTTAAGAAAACACACACACACACATATATTCAGTATTTATCACAAAGAAAGGAAATGCTAGAAAATACGAATTGAATGAAATTACTGAACCATTTCATTAATTCCTCATGTTTATGAAGTTTTGCTTAAGAGCTTACAAAGAAAAATGGAACCAGACATATAAGCAGAGAGAAATGCCAAAAGAACAGGCAAGTTGCAGAAATGGTAAACAAGACCAGATACCTGATCACATAAATAGGAAAAAGGAGAAGAGCAAGACAATGCAAGAAGAATTTTATTTTTTCTTCACCAAATACTGAATACACCATAGGATCTGTAGATTAATGTAGAGATCATGCCTAAACAGTGAATTCATTCATTTATTTGTTCATTCCTTCCTTCCTCTAGATATAAAGAGCAATTTCTTGGGGGGAAAAAAATAAAGAATACCATCTGTCAGTCTAAACTGCTACTCATGACCTTCTTGAATAAGCTCTTTAATTTTAGTACACCTTCATTGGTGAAAAGATGGTGGAAGATAGTCTCCTCCCCATCTCCTCCTCCCTTATTTATACTCTTATGTGGACATAAATGAAAGCCCTTTTCTGTTGGGAGACTGGTTGCTGATGACAATGATTTCTATAATTTCTGGAAATACTCAGCAAATTAATTTTTTTTAAAAAATGAAGAAAACTAAATTTATCTTCCTAACACACCTTTTTTTTACCAGGCGTATCTTAGTATAGATTTAATTTATCCAAGTATCTTGACATGGGAGCAATTTATCAGATGCTTTGGGAGACACCAAAATTAGCAGGGCAGGACTTAAATCCCTGGCTGAAATCTTAACTGTTGTGAATCAATAAATACTTAATAAAGATTATTAAGAGCTTGAAGCAAAGTGCAGGGTTCTGGCCCTGCACTTCTGATTGGCCGATAATAGCGACATCGGATTGGTCCGTTCAGGAGAATCTGATTGGCTATTAACGAGCCTCTCCCATTGGTTAAAGGAGCTAGCGCTCCCTGTGTTTCATTGGTTAAATAAATTAAGAGTTGCCTATATAAAGGGGCCCATTGCGGCCATTGAGCTGAGCTGTTTTCACATGTAAATAAAGAGTTTGAAGTTCACTTCACTGGCTCATCTCCATCCTTGCACCCATGCACAGAACATAACATTAACTTTATTTATCTTCCCTCTCCTGGAGGAGTGGATTGCCTCACTGGAAAGTGTTCATCCATAGGAAATCTTTCCCAGCTTTTTAAAAGATGCTATGCTAGATCAAATGAAAAATAAGTCTACTGTAAGAAAAGAGCAGGCAGAGCTGGAGGATGGAGTTAAATGCGTTGTCAGTTAAGAGTTCTTGCATTGATGCAAGAGATCCAATTCTAACCCTCTTTATATCCATTAACCCTAGAGTCAATTTGGTGCTGCTGACCATGAGTTAACAAGATTAATGTTAGGCACAAAGAATTGAGATCATTCATAAAGTTGCTCATAGAAAAAAATGATTCAAACCTGTATGCATGAATCCAGGCAACTAACCATCACCACTAATTCCGGGGCTGGTTTTTCTTATGGCAACACAAGGATTCTAAACTGATGATGCATTTAACTCCACCTCCTCAGTTCTGCTTGCTCTTGTTCTGTCTACTGCATTGCTGTATTTCCATCACTATGTCAACAAGGACCATGGCTGGAAAACTTCTAAATATGGCATTGCAGTAAAGATCTTTTACAGTTTTCCTGTATTATACGGGACTAGTGTGTTCACCCATTTGAGCATTCCTCTTCTAAATGTCTATTTTGGACCTATTTCTTGATCTGAAATACACTTAATAGAAGAGAAATATTTAATACCACTGTGCAAATTTTCTAAATAAAATCTACCTGGCAAATGTTGAATGTGCAGAAAATGTGGTTTGCTTATAAAGCAAGCAAAGATTTCATCACCATTCTTCCTCCCACTCTCATACTAGAGTAGATTCTAACTACAATTAAAATGAACAAATAAAAACATAAAAAAATAAAAATATGTGAACATTTAAAAACCACAGAAAAGTATTGCAGTCAATATATAATAACATTTAAGATATAAAATGCTCAACCTACAGACCTGCTGATTCCATTGCCTAGCAGTCTGGGGTATAGGTTCTTGAATAATGTATTTATGAGAAATATTTCTTTAGCATATTGAACTGTGACGGTTAACAACTGTTGTTAGATTGTCATGAACTTCCCTCTTTTTGAAAAAAAAATTAATCTAAATTAATGACTAGTATGACACCTTGTGGCAGTGAACTGTATAAATGAACCAAGACATCAAAGGAATCAGCAAACTAGAAATCTAAAATGATTTAATTGCCATCTTTTCTCTGAAGAATCCTGGGAAATGTAGTTCAGGGATAGGGAGCAGAGGTTTCTATGCAGGCAACTGAATGAAGCTGCAGTTTTCCAGGCTACTTGGGAAAACCAGGCCAGTTAAATCTTTGCACTACCCATTTTCACCACTCAGGTGACCCTGACAAAAATCAAATTGGCCTCAACGACTGTCTAAAAGAATGCAAATGACCAGTAGTCTCCAAGGAGTATAAATCCTTCCATTCCCCACTATCCAGTCAGAGCTGAAGAAACTTCTTGGATGAGAAGCGAAACATCTTCTAAGAAAAAACAAGAAAGTCCAGTTGCCTCTTGAAAAAGCACCTTGGGGGCAACCATGACCTGGATGACTGAGAATCTCTACAGATTTTAAGAATGAGCTTATAATATGTTTGACATCTATACAAAAGATGGATGATATAATTTAGATGAAGAAATCACCAATATACCAACAGAAGATAATATTTGTAGCTCAGAATTGAACTGTGTGGATGCTCGCTGCGCTTGGTTGTTTTCTTACACAGACATCTTTTTACCCAACTAGGTAACATCCTCAGTGCTAAAAGAGAGAAGAGTTTTGCACTCTGTGTATATACAAGAGATCTGCCTTGTCTGTTTTTATGGGAGAGTTCCACATCTTGATCAGGCTGTTGTTTAATGTTGTGTAGGTAGTTCCTTGACTGGGATATTGTTTACTGCTTGATTGTTGATCTGATATTAATCCTAGTGTCTGGTATTCGTTCAGAATGGGTACACCAGAGTTAATATCAATTGTAGGCAGACAGAAGGCAAACCCCACTGCCTTCTAGCACTGAATATGTTAATTAGTTGAGTAATGAGACATATGCAAGCAACCAGCAAAGCTCAAAGGGCACCTAGGACCTTACCTAATATATATCTCTGGAAATCTGTTGCTACATTGACAACACTGATGCTCCTCCCTGAACAAACCAACCCAGGAGAGCGTTACTTCTCAACCTCAGCAACTTTAAGATGTATGGACTTCAACTCCCAGAATTTCCCGAGCCAGCTCGCCTGTAGAGATCATTGTGGATAGATAGTCAAAGCAGAGTTGAAGACTTAAATTAGATTTCCTGACATGGAATATGCAAACCAAAATGTAGTTGCAATTCTTGTTCAGTTCAGCTGGAAGAGAAATGGGACTCGTACACAAGCACTCCAGCTGAAGAGTCTTTTGAAAGGATGTTGAGTTGATTAGTTCGTTCTGCTGCCTCTTGAAAATTGTGGTACTATGTTAGACAAACAAGGATCAATCTTGAAACGGCAGTAACAGCACCTGTTCTTATTACAGTTGTGCATGAAATATTCGCCGAACTGCCCCTTCGCATTTTAAGTTAGCATCTTTCTGCGCATGTCAACCAAGTAATTTCCCCTTAATTTTTTTCCCCACAGCTGTGTCCTATACTGCTCAGTCACTGTTGAGGTAATTCTCTGTTAGGAGAATGAGTGCACACAGTATTAAATGTCTATCCTGGTTTATATATTTCCAACCCAACTGTTCGGTGGCTATCATTCCTAACAGTCACAGCTATCTTTGAAGCTCTATGCCCTTCCTTAAGGATGCAGGGACGTAATCATATACTTCATCTTTCTTTCTTTCTTTCTTTCTTTCTTTCTTTCTTTCTTTCTTTCTTTCTTTCTTTCTTTCTTTCTTTCTTTCTTTCTTTCTTTCTTTCTTTCTTTCTTTCTTTCTTTCTGTGGTAGCTGCGTTCACTTGTGTTTCTGCATAATGAAGTACAACTAGACCAAAGAGTCACTTGTGGCAGGTAGCAAAGAAATTTCAATAAAGTAAAACTCTCAGCATTATCAAAATTATACATTTAGTGGGGCTAACGTGGCCTAGAAAATGATGAGGACAGGCTCATCACATTAAATGAGAAGAAATAGTGGAATTAGCCTGAATCTAATTACAAACCACACTATCTAATGTAAAAACATGACTGTTTTTTCACTCCCATTCATTTGGGCTAGTAATTAGTTTTGGCCTCTAAAATGCCACCCTTTAATCATCCAAACACAGATGTGATTTGCCGTGCTATTTAATCTTGCTTTAATGAAGAACTAATGGACGCATCGCAAATTACTTTCCCTGTTGGAGAAAAATTCTATTTCCTGCTTTTCAAAAGATCAAGAGTATCTTGTGATAATAGCCCAAACCGCCCTGGCAGCAACATTGGGTAGAGCAAACAAGCTCTTTTTACTCAACTCCCAATTCAATGAAGAAAAAGAGGCTACAATTAGCAACAAAGCAGGGGCATACATGGCATTGCAGCCGAATCACTTTCTGTAGCTCAACCCCCGGCAACTACTGCCTTGTTAGAGCCAGGTCTAAAGTATCAGGCGCGAACAATGTGGCGTGATAAATTACTCTCTTCAAACAGCTGCACTGCTAATTTTCAATTATACATACAAATGGCTCTCAGATTGGAAGAAAATGGAGCCCATGGGGGGAATGTTTGTAGGTTTCTGGTTTGGGTGGGGAGCATGAAGGTGGAAAAGTAGAAGGATCACCCCGAAAAGGAGGTCAGTTTTTTGGATGTCCAGGTTTCAGGGATGCAGCCATCATAAATACATGTCAATAGCCAAGCATCCAAATTTTGACCACAAGACCATGGGGATGCTGCAACAGTCATAAGCGTGAGAACTGGACATAAGACACTTTTTTTTTCAATGCTGTTGTAACTTTGAACAGTTGCCAAATGAATGTAAGTCAAGAACTACCTGAACATGCCCCAATTTAGATCATGAGATGGGAAATGACTCTCCGTCCATCCAAAGTGTCTGTTCTGATCAAGGCTTTCTGAGACTGTAATTAAGCACACGCTTAGTTGAAACAACTCTTGTTTTATTTCAGCGCTGGGAATTATGTTCATTCCCAGCCTATAATGAGTCCCAAACAGTCCCTCTAGATAAGCACCCACCTTTCTCCCCTTTGAATTGCTGCCAACAACTAAAGTGCCAAAGTAACTATATAAAAACCAACTGAAGTACAAAGTCCACACAGAGCTTCAAGGTTTAATCTGAACAGAGCAAATGACTTTGCTTCCTGCAAAGGTTTCTCTACATTTTCCTGTCCTTTATACACCTCCAATCACCTCCAAGCCTTACTCCCAAATTGCCCCCTTTGTCTCAGCTGCTCTTGCCTTCTAGCAGCTCTGTGCACATGCACACTGGGAACAGGATCCCTTTGTCCTCTGCCTCGCTGCTGTCAGACTTTGGAGGCTCTGGAGTCAGCACATAACTTCCAGATGATCCTGGCCCTATCTCTGCATCGGACTCAGGACCCTCGTCCAAGTCCTCCCCAGACTCCCAGTTTGGTCCCCATTCTTCTCCACTGTCCAATTCTGCTGCCACCTGCACAGGCTGCTGGGAACCATAACAGCGTCTGTACTTATAAAACATTGGTGTTCATGGCTCAATATCATCAACGCTTGTTGGAGACAAGGTTCAAAAAAAGTAAAGATGACAGTTACAGTAGAGTGATCCAAACGTTGACTCCTTTCTACATGTCTAGGAGATTCTAAGCCATCCAGGTCATGGTTGTCCCAGTGGTGCTTTTTCAAGAGGTAACCGGACTTTCTGGGTTTTCTTTGAAGATGTTTCACTTCTCGTCCAAGAAGCTGAAGAAGTGAAACGTCTTTAAAGGAAAACCAGAAAGTCCAGGTGCCTTTTGAAAAAAGCATGTTTTGGGACTCCTTTCTACATATATCCATGTTTCATTCATGTACAGAGGGCTATGTGGTTATCTTCCATCCTGCTCATATTGTTATGGGCATTACATAGCATCAACACTTTGATGTCTGGACACAACTAAACTTAACAGTACCTTGTTTTTGCTTGGTATGTGAGATTTTGGTCAGAACATGAGTTCTTCTATGTGGCAAGCTGTTCCACTGGTTAATTGTCCTCACTGTTAGGAAGTTTCTACTTAATGTCAGGTTGCTTCTCTCCTTGATTAGTTTCCAGCCATTGTTTCTTATCCTGCCTTCTGCTGCTTTGGAGAATAATTTGATCCCCTCTTCTTCATGGCAGCCCCTCAAATATTGGAATACTGCTATCCAGGGATGGGATTCAAATTTTTTAACAACTGGTTCTGTGGGCGTGGTTAGGTGGGCATGGCTAGGTGGGCATGGCCATGTGACTGGGTGGGCGTGGCTTCTTCTTATTTTGCAGCAACCCCCCCCCCATTTTTTTGCCTTCTGGGCCTCAAGGAAGCCTCCTTGGTGAAGCAGTAAGACAGCGAGGGGGAACCCGGCACAGTTGATCATTGGAAAAGCTGATTGTCGGGAGGGGAAAAAAGAGAAATACCTTAAGGAGTAACAGGGAGGGGAGGGGAGAATGGAGATGGGTGGAGCCAGCCAGGGGCATGATTTGCTGGTTCTTTGAACTGCGCAGAATCATAACAACTGGATCTATAGAACCGGTCTGAACCGTTAAAATACCACCCCTGTTACTATCATGTCACTCCTAATTCTTCTTTTCTTTAGACAAGCCAAACCCCAAACCTGCAGAATTGTAGTCCCACCTTAAGCATGAAAGCCAGCTGAGTGACTTTGGGCCAATCATATGGAGGCTGTGAATTCTTGTTCCACTTTTGGTATCATAGCTGGCTGGTTGACTGTGAGTCAGTCACTCTTTCTCTCAACACAATTCACCTCACAGGGTTGTTATTGTGTGACAAATAGAAGGAAGGAGCATCAGATATGTTTGCCGCTTAGAATTATTTTGTGATGACCCGGAGTGTCCCACAAATGTAACAAAAACCAAAATGTAAATAAATGTACTTTAATGCCTTCAACTTGGCTTCACTGTTCAATTGTTCACAGTTGGAGTTTAAACTCTTTTCAAAATAACATTCCAAATGAAAGAAATACAGTCCAACTCAAAGAGCAGATAACGAGGCAATAAAAAACCAAACACAAACTGCACTGAAGAAAGTTCCACGACGGACCAGGATAATTAATTACAAACTTCAAGAAGATAAACAGGTATAGTCCGTTGGAAGAACGCCAAGCAAGATAAACCTCATCCAGGAATAAAACCCTTTTTTGTTTCCAGCGTTTGCTAGCAAGCAGGTCCAAACTCTTATGCAATTCTCACACCCGCATCCCATGAAGGGGATCAAGGCCCTCTCCTCCCCTGTAGACCATGTCTCTCCCTTATCCTTTCCTCCCTGAGTGCCCTAAGGTGGAGAGGGGATGGTCCTGGGTCCTTCTCTGACTGCCCAGCCGGCCTCTGCTCTTCCCCAGCCTCCTCCACAACCTCTGGAGCCACCCTTCCACTCCCTGTTAGCCATTCCTCCTCTCCCTCAGAGTCAGTCTCTCCACCAGGGGCATGACATATTTATAAAAAATAATAAAGACAGAATAAAAATAAAAAAGTTAAAAGAAAATAATTAGGAGCCATTTGTACTCATCAGAGTTCAGTTTACCCATCCATGATCTAAAACAGTCCCCTACATTAAGCACTGCTAGGCCTTCAGAGACATCGGCCCAAGTGTTGTACCAATACTTGTGCAAAGTCCCAGGGATATATCTCTTTTCTACTGTCCCAAACTTTCTTGTGCATTTCCCATACATTAAATTTTTCCTTTTGCTTCTAGTATATAGATTAATTGCCAGAAATCAAGTATCGTAATTTCATTATTCCCTTTGTGTTTAAGATTATTTGTTCTTTCTTCTTTCTCTCTCTCTCTCTTTTTTAAAAGTAAGCTTAACCAAAAATTAAACAGGATGTTTTTTTGATCAGTGCCGGCAACTCTCATTTTACATTTCTCATGTTGATTTGCAGCTGATGGCTAAAAACATCTTATACTGATTTTGTTTGTTTAGAGGGCAAATGATAAAACGTTCTACCCCAATTAGTAATGACAATTTTTATCCCCAGAAATGTATATTGCTAATGTAATGGTATTTGTTGTCGTTTCAACATCTTGGCCGTAATTGAAACAGGACAACCAGTACTAATTCTTGCTGTCATTTTTTTTTTTTAAAGGAAAAATAAAGCTTTTAAATAATCGTCAAGGTTTTCATTCATCACTGGCACACTCCTTGGAGTACATCCTTATCAAAACAGCTAAACAAAGGCTAACTAAGGTTCTGGTTTCTAATCTTTTTAGGAAACACACTCTCCGCTTTCTCTGAAAACGTGTTCAGCATGCTGGTTTGCTAAGCTGTCAAATTGCTCAAGAAACCACCTTTCCAAATATGTGGAGGGCACCAGGTTGGGGAGAAGTTTCTGTACAATTTCTAACTAAAAATAATGTCTTTAAAATTCAGAGAAGCATTAAAAGAAGATGTGTGGATCTTCTCAAAGAGAGCCACATAGATGGGGGAAAATATGGCATTAAATGTTTTCCTTACTTTATCACTGATCTGAATTTGCATTTTAAGTCCGATGAGCACTCATCATGCTTTCCAACACTGTTTGCAAACCAAATACTGCACAGGGTTCAGACAAAAAAAAAAAAAAACAGAATATAGAAAAACAGAGTTGGAAAAGATCTTGGAAGTCTCCTAGTTGAATCTTGCTCAAGAAGGAGACCCTACACCAGTGGTGGCGAATCTTTTTGGATCCTGGATGAAGCAGATTATTTGGACTCTTCTCATTTGTGTTTCAGGCCTAAAACAAGAATGGTTACACTTTGAAGGGTCTCTGAATTGAATGGGATGGTGGTAGTGCATCCATCATTGTTTGACTTGACTTCTTGGCAGCCTTTGATACTAGGGATTGTATTATCCTTCTGGATTGGTTGAGGCGGTTGGAGGTAATGGGCACAATATTGTGCTGATTCATTTTCTTCCTCCTTGGCTAGCTCCAGTTGGTGTTCATTGGAAGTATGAGATTCTGCCCTCCACACTTATTTTGTGGGTTGCATCAGAGTTCAGTATCTGCTCCTATTCAACAAGTACCATATGCCAAGCCACTGGATGAGATCATCAGTGGAGTGAAAAACCACACTATACTAATGATATCAGCTATATATCTAGCAATAATGCTGTTAATATGCTGTCTTAGTGCCTGAAAGTATGAATGGGGAAGCAGAGTTTGGGTCAACTTGGGCAAGGCTGAGTGTCTTTGGGGCTTGGGATCACCAGGACTTGGGAATTGACCATTGTCAGATAAGGTGACACTGCTATTCAATCAATGGGTCCTTCTGGACTTACAACTCCTTATTGAAGAACAGGTGGCAATAGTGGCTGGGAGGTCCTTTCCACAACTTGGATTGTGTACCAGTTGCACCATTTCTGAATCTGGAGGCCTTACCCTCAATCCCCTATGCCCTGGTCATCTCCCATGTTATTATAATGAACTCTATATGGGTCTATGCTAGAAGAACACCTGGAAGCCTCAGCTGGTGGGACAACATAGGTAAGTACATGCACACCCAGATCAATGCACATCACATCTCTGCACTAAGAACTGCACTGATTACCAGTTTGTTTCCAGATTTAATTTAAGGTGCTAACCATAACTATATAAATATAAAGCCCTACAGGACACGAGGCTGAGTTATTAAGTGACCGCATTTCTCCAATTCCATCTACTCATCCCATCAGGTACAGCAGGAAGGGCATGTTATAGGTCCTTACCATGAAGGATATCATTTGATGGGACCCAGAAGGAGAACTTTTTCAGCTGAGCCCACCAACCTTTGGGACATCATTCTTCCTGAAGTCAGACTGACCCCAATTTTGTTGGCTTTCTGGAAGAACCTTTGTGGCTTTGTCATTTGGCCTGGGGATTTGATAATGGTGATATGGAGCCTGCTAATACCTGCTAATGAGCTGTGATGACACAATGGGTAGGGTTAGGGTTTGTATTGAAGGCTGACTCTGCCCACTACCAGGAATTTGATCTTGACCAGCTCAAAATTGACTCAGCCTTCTATTCTTCTGAGGTCGGTAAAATGAGGACCCAGATTGTTGAGGACAATATGCTGACTTTGAACTGCTTAGAGAGGGCTGTAAGCACTGTGAAATGGCATTATAAATCTAAATGCTATTGCCGTTCTCTTTTGGTGCTTTTGATATTTTTATAATATTAATGTTTTCGTGGTTTTTCTGTTGTCATGAATTTTGTTACTTTTGTGGGGTTTTTTAATTTTGTAAGCCACCCAGAGATGTACATAAGACAGGTGGCTATATAAATAAAATAAATATAAATAAATGTCAATTCCTTATGCCCAGATAAGGAAAACATATATATTTACATACTTTCCCATATTTATTTTGCTTGCATTTGTCATATTTCTAAATAGAATGAAGTAATTAAGAAAATAATGAATTGGCAATCTGTATTAGCTGCAGTTTTTTTTTAAACATACTTTCATCCTCCTTGTGGCTACTGATTACATGAAAAGGAAGGAAGGAAATGTATCAATGGATGCACTTGTTTTTAATTAGTATTTTTAGTGAGCCCTATGTGGTATCTTTCTATGTTGGAATCAAAGTTTCATTCTTCTGTTTGCTGGGACAAATAAATGACCTTCTCCACTATCTTTAAATTGATAAGTCACGTACCAGAAAATTGAATATGCATATCAGTATATTATAGGATGAGGAGGTAATCATTCTGTGGATTTAAAAAAAATAATAATCTTGAAAATAAAGTATTTTTGCACATGCAAAATGTAACATTTAATCCAATAAGGCCAAATCATGCATTAAAATAATGACAAATGGACATATTGTGCCATGTAGCTCTGTTTTATACATAGCTTGTAGCTCTGTTTTATGGCTCTATCAGCATGGACTAACCGGTTCTATAGAAATGGGAACAATACATAACATCAAGAAACCATCCTCTGATAGCTTTCCGGGTAGCAGATCTATTCCACAGGCGACTATATTTTGTAAAATAGGACATAGGCCACCCTGTCTAATAGCCGTGATGGAAGATGCTGTCGTAAACCCACTTAAGAGAGAATAAGACCTCTTGAACTCTTTTGAGCTTATATTTGAGTAAATATGCATAGGATTGCTTTGCATCACCATTAAATATAAACTCTGCCACTGAATGCTGCTAAGTTGCCCAGCTAGCACTTATTCAGCACAATCTATGGAGCTCAGTGGCTGTGGTCCTGCTTGCATTTAGCAGGCAATCTTTGCATTAGGATTAACTCCTCTTTTTACAATTATCACAGGCTGATGTATTAGAGCCCCACTGGAGCCTTTCAGGAAATTTCCATTTTGTTTTCTGTCCCGACATATTGATTTCAGAGACAATCCCTTTCTATATGAAACTCCTGGAATTCTTTTCGAACCTCCTTCTCTTTAAGGAAGTAATTTCAAGTATTGTGCTGGGTCTGTTATTCAGGTGAATATGGAGACTTGGCCACCCTATGGCCACCCTACTGTGAGCAAACAGTAAATAACGTTGTTGTTTTGAAATGATTTCATTGCTCATTTTGCATTTTGAGGAGATTAGATAGTGCTTTTCATTTAAACAACACAATAACGCTTGATAGGCAATCTTAAAGCCCATACCAGTATGGGAAGAGAAGGACTCGAATTAAGGCAACCAGGCAAACAGCTGTCCATCTGAAGGCATTTCTGCTCTGAAAACCTGCTTAGTTCAATTTTAACAACAAAGAAGCACAAGAAGAGAAAACAAGAGTTCATAAATACCTGTTTCCCTGAAAATACGACCTACCTTGAAAGTAAGTCCTAGCTTGTTTTTTACATGTGTGCCAATATAAGCCCTACCCCCAAAATAAACCCCAATTAAGATCCTGCCCACTCCAGAGTGGCCAGGTAAAAATTAGCTAGGGTGGGGATGGGAATTGTCAAAGAACGCTCCTCTCTTGCAACATAATCTCTGCTTGAAAGACTCTTTGATCCAAATCGGTGTTGTAGAAAAAGGGTGACAAGAAGGGAGTCACAACTGTCAATCAATTGTTAGTATTACAGCAACACAGAACTCAGGTCATCTAGTAGCTGACTCTCCCTCAAAGACAAAGCATTTAATTTAGTTTGATTATTTATAAAGTTGCCTTTAAACTTAACACTAACACGTGCAGGTTGTCAGCAACTAGGAAATGTATGGATAAATCCATCCTCTGTTGGTGAAACATGTTTTCACATCTTCCATTCCACTGATTATTTTTTTTTCACTGATTAAGAAAGAATAGTCTGTTATTTTTCATAGCTTTTGTTGCATATTTCTGTAAGATATGTTGCTTCTAGATGAATAGCCCAAATGAACATCTGAGCTATGTATTTATCTGTTGTACCCCTTTTCAAAAATATATGTTTTTAAACAGACAGGTAAACCTAATATACATAATCATCTCAAACTTGGAGTCTTTTTTCAGATGTAAATCTTGCAAATAATTATCCCCCAACCCACCTCTGAATTTTGAACCACAGAAACTGAGATGGTATTCAGCAGCTTCTGATCAGTTCTGGAATAGCAGTAGCGGAAGTTTGGAATAGTTTGGAGAACCGGCAAATACCACTTCTGACTGCCTCTGCCTGCATCTATTCTCTGCCTCCCAGCTGATCGGCTGGGTCTTCTTTTGTTGCCCTGCCCAGGAGAATGGAGCTGGAAAGTAGGTTAGTGGGGTGGGGTGGGAATGGGGATGTTACAGTATCCTTCCCTTGCCATGCCCACCAAGCCACTTCCACCAAGCCACACCACACCGACCAAGTCATGCCCACAGAACCAGTAATAAAAATATTTGAATCTCACTACTGCACAGAATGTTAAACTCTGGAAATCCCTATGTGAGCCTGCTGATCTGTGACACAAGAAAGACCCTTCTAGTGAATTGGGACCATTTAATTAGGACACAGATTTATTAAAAAAAAAAGACTCCCTAATGCATATCTACATTTTCTTCTGTAAAAATGGCCATTTTACGGTGCCTGATTTCCCTTACGGTTCTGATTCTACAGAGGTGAATTTTTAAGCTTACGTAATCTGTACTGAAATTGTGGAATTAAAATCAGAGAAGTTGTCAAGGATGAAATTGAAAAAAAATTTCCAAAGGCCAAGAAAGAGAAAAAAAAGTAAAAATGGATGTCAGAACAAATAGTGGAAATTGCACCCCCTCTAAGAAGAAAAAAGGAAAAGAAAAGAAAAAAAGGTCAAAGCCAAATATCTCAAGGAAGAATTCAATAAAGAATTTCAGACAGCCATTAGAAAAAACAAAAAACATCATTACTGTGAAGACACTTGCAGATTAAAAAAAGACATGGAAGAAAAGTCTTCCAAAATATCTTTAGATTTAGAAGAAGGTTCTGGGCCTCAAACTGATATCCTAAAAGACACCAGTGGAGAGATAATGACTAATTTTTAAAAAAATCAAACAAAAATGGAAGAATGTCTGTGGTGATTCTTAGTCATCCAGGTCATGGTTGTCCCAAAGAGCTGAAGAAGCTTCTTGGATGAGAAGCGAAATGTCTTCAAAGAAAAACCAGAAAGTCCAGTTGCCTCTTGAAAAAGCACCTATGGGAAAGGTAGAAGAAATATAATGAAATTCTGTGCAGGAGAAATATAAACACCCAAGGTACCTTAGAATAGTATTACTCAATCTTGTCAACTTTAAGATGTGTGGACTTCAACTCCCAGAATTCCCCAGCCAGTTATTGCTGGTTGGGGAATTCTGGGAATTGAAGTCCATACATCTTAAAGTTGCCAAAGTTGAGAAACAGGGCCTTAGATTAGAAGATATTCGCTATTTAAAAGAGTATCTAATATCAGAAGGTGAAGTTAGATCAGCACTTTGGTGATTTCCAAGTTGGAAGGCTACAAAAACTGATGGAATATCTACAGATGTCAAAACAAATGCAAGCGTCAGTAGAAGAAGCTGTGAAGATTTTAGCTATGCCAGCAAATCTGATACAGTATCTAATTAGTTCGAAACAGATCAGTCTACATAACAATCCCCCCCCCCAAAAGGAGACTTAATAAAGTATGAAAATTATTGCAGGATATACATTTCAAATGCTAGCAAAATAATATTCAGGATCATCCAATGAGTATTAGAGCCCACACAAGATAAAAAGGTAGATATTCAAACTGGCTTTAGAAAAACTGATAACCACTATAGATTATTGCTGATGCACACAGGATCATTGAAATAGTCAACAAATACCAGAAATAAATTAATATGGCTTTGTTGACTATGAAAATGTCTTGGTTGTTGTTAAGTTCTGTGCATGGGCGCAAAGGAGGAGACGAGCTGGTGAACAGTGAACTTCAAACTCTTTATGTACATGTGAAAACAGCTCAGCTCAATGGCCGCAATGGGCCCCTTTATATAGGCAAACTCTTAACTATTTAACCAATGAAACACGGGGAGTGCTAGCTCCATTAACTAATGGGAGAGGCTCGTTAATAGCCAATCAGATTCTCCTGAACAGACCAATCCGATGTCGCTATTATCAGCCAATCAGAAGTGGAGGGCCAGAACCCTGCACTTTGCTTCAAGCTCTTAATAATCTTTATTCAAGTATTTATTGATTCACAATACCCCTTCCCCCCGGGTTCCATTTAAGGGGTGCGGTCACGTAGTCTTTGAGGTAGGAAGGTTGTTTTGATTGTCTATTTGATTTGCATTGTTCTCCCGGTATTTGGCTACAGTCTTGTTGGGGTAGGACGTTATCTGGTGAAGAGGGTGCCTCCCGTTCCATATTTGAATTTTCGTTGCCGCAAATGCTCTCGGCATCTCTTTGAGGCGAGGCCACCCCCATTCTGGATCCTTCATGTGCTGCCTCTGCGTGGTCATTACTTCCGTTTAAACTTTCTGCCGCTTCAAATTCAGCTTCCTTGGTATCTCCTCCCCCCTTGGTTTGGAAATCAGGGGGCTCAGAGATCCCCGACTGTAGCCTTGAACACAGCTGATCAATATGGCGCTTCCATATTCTATCGTCGTGACATTTCACGCGGTACGATCTAGGGCCGGTTACTTGGACTACAGTTGCCTCGACCCACAACGGATCACCCGAAAAGTTCCTAGCGAAAACCAAGTCGCCTACCTGGAAGTTACGGCATTTCCCGCTGGAACCGTGTGGATTTTCAGGTTCATATGATGGATGCAGACGGTCGAGGTGGGAGCGGAGCTTCCGTCCCATTAACAACTCGGCGGGAGTTTTATTGGTGACGCTGTGCGGAGTGATAGGCTGCAAAAGGAGTATCCGGTTAATCTTGTCTTCTATATCACCATAGTTCATTTTATGCAAGGTTTTCTTGACGAATTGTACCATGCGCTCGGCCCTTCCGTTGGCCGCGGGATGCACCGGCGAAGTTAGCGCATGGCAAATACCGCGGTCCGCCAGATACTGTTCGAAGGACAGTGCGGTAAATTGGGGCCCGTTGTCGGATACTAGAACGTCTAATAATCCGTGTGTCGCAAAGAGTCTGTCTAGTTTCCTTATGACTAATTCGGATGTTGTATTCCTCATTTCATGGATTTCCCATTCAGTTGGGGTTGCTTTCGGAGGGGCGTTGCTTACTTCCTGGCATTTGTGACAAGCTTTTACCCATGCCTCGATTTGCTTGTCGATACCCGGCCACCACGCGTAGCTTCGTGCGAGGGCTTTCATACGCACGATGCTGGGGTGGCCATCGTGCAAGGTCCTTAGTATCACTGGTCGCAACCGCTCTGGGACGACAACTGTATCACCCTAGATAATGCAGCCCTTCTGGGAAAATAGTTCCATTTGTTGATTCTTGAATGGGGCATAGCCGTCAGGTATCTGGTCCAACGGCCATCCCCGCTCGACCCAACTGAGGACTCGTGCTAAAATGGGGTTGCGTTTCGTTTCCATCGTGATATCTCGGGCTGTTAATGGCAGCGTTCGAAGTGTCTCGATCTGCAGTGTTGTAACCATCAGAGCGGGGCCATCAATGGTCTCCGGAAGTGGTGCGCGGATCAATGCATCAGTGTGGGGAATGGCCTTCCCCAGGCGATGTTGCAACTTGTAATTATATGCTGCCAAGAATTCTGACCAGCGAGTCATTCTGGTAGATAATATATACGGTGTTGGCCTATCTCCCGCTATTATTCCCAGCAAAGGTTTGTGGTCAGTCACGATGGTAAAGGCTTGGCCATACACATATTCATGAAATCTCTTAACCGCAGACACAATAGCAAGGGCCTCCTTATCAATTTGACTGTAATTGCGTTCTGTTTTTGATAACGTCTTTGAGAAATAGGCAACAGGGGCTTCACTACCATTTGGCAAAACGTGGCTTAAAATGGCGCCCACTCCGAATGGGGATGCATCATACGTGATCGTTAAAGGCAAAGTCTCGTTATACTGCATCAAAACAGCATCAGAAGTCAATAAATTTTTCACATGTCGAAACGCCTGTTCTTCTCTGTGTCCCCAGACCCAGGTTGCTTTTTTGTTCAATAAACGATGTAGGGGTTCAGCTACGGTTGCTTTGTGAGGCAGGAAAACGTTATAAAAATTGATAAGGCCTAGAAAAGCCTGGAGGTCAGCCTTGTTCCGAGTTTTTGGGGCGTTCTTGGTTGCCCTAAGTTTGTTATTGGTGGGGTGAATGCCTTGACTATCAATTAAATATCCCAAAAATTCTACACGATCTGTACATAATTGACACTTGTTTTTTTTTAACTTTGAGACCTGAGTCTTTAAATCTCTGGAGAACCAACCTCAGGCGTTCATTTAGTATTTTCTGAGTTGGGGCAGCGATTAACACATAATCAAAATATGGGACAACACCTTTTATCCCTTGTAATAGCCCTTCCATCAAACTTGAAAGATTCCCGGGGCTACGCTCACTCCGAACTGGAGTCGGTTACATTTAAACGCACCTCGGTGCGTAACGATCGTTTGGGCCTCTACCGTTTTTTTGTCAACAGGCAGTTGTTGGTATGCCTGGGCTAAGTCTAGTTTAGCGAAGACTTTTCCACCCCCCAGGGAATGGAGGAGGTGTTGCACCACCGGTACCGGGTAAGCGTTTTGTTGAAGGGCATGGTTCAGAGTGGCTCGGTAGTCCCCACAAATTCTAATCAATTCATCTGGCTTGATGGGTGTTACGATTGGGGTTTCCTAGGGAGAGTGATCGGTTGGTTCTAACACTCCCTGAACTATTAATTTATCAAGCTGCTCGTCAATCTTTGGTTTAAGGGCTTCTGCTGCAGTAGCTTCAGCTATGGCATCTTTAAGGCTTATGTCGCCCTTCGCCATTAGTTTACTCTGAGTGCCTGGTGCATCTAATCCCAGAACTATTCGGTCTCTTAGGGCTTCTTCTAGGTCGGCAAACTCGCATAGGCCTCCCAGATTCCAGAGATCCGCGATGAAATCAGCAATGCTTTCGCCCTTCCGCTGACTTCTCTGATAAAATTCATGCCTTCTAACAAGCGTTGGCACAGTCGGTGCGTAGTGAGCCCTCAGCAGGGGTTCGAGGACGTTCCAGTCCATAGACTTTACTTCTGCCGGTTTTGCTAGTGCCTTGGCCATCTTGAATACGGTTGGCCCACAATGAGTTAGGAATACTGCTCGTTTCTTTCCGGTAGTGGCATCCTTCAAATTGTTGGTCTCCAGAAACACCTGGAAACGATCCATATATGAGTCCCAGTCTTCTTGTGCCGGGTCGAATGGAGCGGGTGGTATGACGCTGCTGGACATGGTTCTGCCGTTGGTGCGTTTCAACCACGTGCTCGGTTATAGTTCTTCGTTGTTCAGTAAGTTCTGACGTCTCCACATCCCCTCCTCGTCGCCAGTGTTAAGTTCTGTGCATGGGCGCAAAGGAGGAGACGAGCCGGTGAACAGTGAACTTCAAACTCTTTATTTACATGTGAAAACAGCTCAGCTCAATGGCCGCAATGGGCCCCTTTATATAGGCAAACTCTTAACTATTTAACCAATGAAACACAGGGAGCGCTAGTTCCATTAACCAATGGGAGAGGCTCGTTAATAGCCAATCAGATTCTTCTGAATGGACCAATCCGATGTCGCTATTATCAGCCAATCAGAAGTGCAGGGCCAAAACCCTGCACTTTGCTTCAAGCTCTTAATAATCTTTATTTAAGTATTTATTGATTCACAACAGTTGTATCAGTTATAGAAATAGCAATAGCACTTAGACTTATATACCGCTTCACAGTGCTTTACAGCCCTCTCTAAGTGGTTTATAGAGTCAGCATATTGCCCCCAATAATCTAGGTCCTCATTTTACAGACCTCAGAAGGATGGAAGGCTGAGTCAACCTTGAGCCGGGTGAGATTCGAATTGCCAAGTTGCAGTCAGCCGGCAGTCAGTAGAAGTAGCCTGCAGTACTGCATTCTAACCCCTATGCCACCATTGCTCTATCATATCATTATATCAAGCTGTGGAATGTCCTTAGAAAAATTGAAATCCCAGGACTTCTCATCCTTATGAAAAACCTACACCAATGGTTCTTCACCATGGACCCCCTTTAAATATCTCCCAAGACTTAACTCAAGATTTAAATCATCATTGAATCCTCTTAATATTTCTTCAAGACTTTGTGGACCCTTTGTGATGACATCATGCCCTCCCCCCCTGGGTCCCATACTAAAGGTTGAGAACCACTGACCTACACATAGGTCAGGAAGCCACAATCCAAGTGAAGCATGGTGAAACAACCTGGGTCTAGATTGGCAAAGGAGTAAGACAATCCTCCCCTTTTTTATTCAACCTAATATAGAGAATATATACTGAAGAAACCTGATGTTGGAAAACGATGCGCATGCTTTTAAAGCTGAGGACGGAAATCTCAGAAACTATAGTATACCGACGACACTACTTGGATAGCTGAAAATGCAAATGTTCTGCAAGTTTAAGTACAGAGAGTCCTTGACTTATAGCCATTCATTTAGTGACCATTCTAAGCTACAACAGCACTGAAAAAAGTGACTTATGACTGCGTTTCACTTTTATGACCTTTGCGGTATTCCTATTGTCACATGAACAAAATTCGGTCAGTTTGTATCTGGCATATATATATGTATTATTTTATTTTATTTATAAATTTTATTAATTTTCTATTAATTACATGTAATTGGCATGTATTTATGGCAGGTTGCAGTATCCCGGGATCATGCAATCACCACAGTCAGGAGGCTGTGAGTTCAACATAGAGGCAGATATTTCTCTCTCTGGGGCACACTGAGAATATCTGCTGGACAAAACTCCACATTGGTGACAGGAAGGGCATACGGCCATTAAAAGACTCTGCTAGCTCCATTCAAGTTGCCCAGATTCCACCCTGCAAGGGATTATAGGATCCTTAGAAGATGATGATGGTGGTGGTGATGATGATCACTTGAGACATTCAAGAAGAGATTGGACTGCCATTGGTCAGAAATGGTGTAGGGTCTTCCGCTTGGGTCGGGGGGTTGGACTAGATGACCTATAAGGTCCCTTCCAACTCTGATTATCTGTTATTTATCTGAATAATGATGATGATGATGATATCACCTTTTGTGACCTTCTGATAAGCAAAGTCAATGGGGAAGCCGAGTTCATTTAAAACCAAAGAGCGCATCTTTTTTAAAAAAGAAAAAAAAATAGGTTAATTTTTTTTATTTATTTTGATACTTCCCCAATTAATCTCATCTCCTAAGTAAGCAGTTATGCTTTGGAATCCTAGAGCACAATTTCCAGACAAAAGATTATTTGGGGAGTGGGTTTCCAAATACAATACTATTCTGACTTCAGATGTCTCTTCTCACCTGTCCCCATGGCAGTATAAAAATAGGAAAAGGGGGTGGGGAGGAAAAAAAAACCCAAAGCAAATTGTGAGATGCCTCTTGGAAGCTGAAGTGGGATTTTAAATTCCTTCTAGTTTATAATCATTACAGAAATTTAAACCTCAAGCCATTTCATTCCAGGCTTATACTAAGCTTGTTAGTGGTTTCTGATTCTGGGTGTGATAGAGCCCAAGCATTTCCATAAAGCAGCAGAATTAACTATGATCTTCAGAAGCTTGAAAGTGGGTGACAGAAGTCTGCAATTTGGTGCACTGAATATTATGATAACATTCTACATTAAATGTTTATAATCTGCTTAGAGCTGAGCTTCACATATATTTGATACATCTGCATTTTGCCCAGGACTGAATATCACAGCTATTATGGCTTTCCAGAATGACAACATTAATAAATTTCCCCTCCTCTCCATTTTTATTTTTTATTTTTATTTTAAAAACAGAAAGGAAACCAACAAACAAAAGCAGTTTTATTTCTTCCCAAGAAGGAAAAGAGATGCTAGTTTGTGGAGGCAGCCACATTTTAAGAAAGTACACACTAAAGGACTTGGCAAACTGTCTCCATCACTGTCAGGTCTTCTTGTCATCCCCTCCTGTTGTTGAAATTCAGATTGTGGGGTGAGGGGATGGGAAGCCCAAAACACGAGTTTTATATTTCATTAAATATTTGGGGGCTCTTTTAAAGCACTTTGCACACCAAAAGTGCAAGGAAATTCTTATTATAACATGCAGGTGGGATAGGAAAGTAAAGATAGCAGTCACAACCACATGTGACCCTTTGTATGTGCAGCACATTGACGCATATGAAAAAAGAGGCAGGCTTTTGATTGCACGTGTAGTTGCTGTTATTGATCCTTCTCCCAGAAGAGACTGGTCTGGATGGGTAGAGTAGACCAACATCTAATAGAGCTGTGGTGGCCCAGTGGTTAGAATGCCGTACTGTGGGCTAGTTCTGCTGACTGCTGGCTTCCTGCAATTTGGCAGTTTGAAACTCACCAGACTCAAGATTGACTCAGCCTTCCATCCTTCCAAGGTGAGCAAAATGAGGACCCAAAATTGTTGGGGGCAAATATGCTGACTTTATAAACTGCTTAGAGAGGGCTGTAAAGCACTGTGAAGTGGTATATAAGTCCAAGGGCTATTGCTATCTCTCCTTTCTCTTGGGTAAATGAGAGTTTTGTGTCTGGGCACACCTTCCATGGCAGCCATTGTGGATATAGAAATAGCACCTCACACATTGGTTCAAAAGAGTTGCAAAAATGGCATTCCTCTTAAACAGTGAAATTTAAAAGCAATATTTCTGCTTCTTGTATGATATAACAAGAGCACTTAGACTTATATACTGCTTCACAGTGCTTCACAGCCTTCTCGAAGTGGTTTGCAGAGTCAGCCTATTGCTTCCAACAATTTGGGTCCTCATTTTACCCACCTTGGAAGGATGGAAGGCTGAGTCAACCTTGAGCCTGGGGAGATTTGAACTGCCAAATTGCAGTAGGAGTAGTACTGCACTCCAACCACTGAACCACCAAAGCTCCTTATATCTTTGTGTTTGTCAAGTATTCATGTATGGAGAAAAATGAAGCCCTCTATAATAGTAATAAGGGAGAGTAATTAGTGGTAGACCTTTAATTTCATCATGTTGACTTCTTTGAGACTTTCTGTAGACTGCCCTGATTTGGCTCCACCTGCTTTTAACCACTACTTGTCCAAGGTAGGTTCCTTCCTTCCTTCCTTCCTGAGCACCTGAACCTAGAAATAAAATACTGAGATTAAACACCCCTTTAATTTTCTAAGAACATCTATGAGACCTACAGATGTTCCATAGATATCTTTAGAAATAAATAGGATGCAAAAGTATTTGGGTGGGGTGGTGGTACCACACTTGATACTCTCTCTCCCCCACCTCTTTCTCTCCCCTCCACCATCTCACTAGAGATAAGGAGCTTTGCTGGACATTTCTGACTCTTTTTGTTGCAAGAAGTTTGTCTTTGCGGTAACCAAGCCTACAAAAAAATTAACTTGCTTCCTACCAGGAAATCCTATGGCAGAATTGGTTCCCCTGAAATCTTATAGGAACAGGGATTTGATGTTCAAATGAGTGTTAATACAATGAGCCCATATATGTAAATAATATGATTTGTATCAGTTACAGCAGGTGGCAGCATGTCGGTGTCCTTGGCTGATTTTAAACAGATTAAGCAGGATCCGATTTGATTACTTCTCGGGTTTTTAGTTTAACAGAGTTAGAAGGGACCTTGTAGGTCTTCTAGCCCAAGCCCCCGCAACCCCCAAAGCAGGAGACCCTACAGCATTTCTGACAAAAGGCAGTCCAATCTCTTCTTGAAAGCCTCCAGTGATTGGAGTTGGAAGGTGGAAGGCGGAGGCGAGTAGGAAGATCTCAGGATACTCAATTAAACTGAGAAACTGGGAAAAAAATCTAAGAAAACATGGTGCCAAACTGTTGTTGCATTCTTGCCCAGAAAATAATATATGTCACATTCATCTTACTTCTTTAAGAGGTGAACTTGCTTCTAATATCTTATGTTCCAGAGTTGCTCCATCACTGGGAGATTTTCATAAATAGACAGGATAACTATTTGGTCAGGATAATATAAGATCTTCTGCCTTGAGCAGGAGGTTGGGCTAGGAGGGCCCAGGTCCCTTTTCAGGCCTACAATTTTGTTGTATGTTCAAACATATATTCATCTTTGTACAAACTTTGTACAAACACTACATAAACATGACAAAATAAATAAATACAAAATTATGCCTGTATCTGCGTATGTTATATGACAAAGAGAAACACAGTCTAGTTTGTGCTACAGACTGAGCAATTGCGCTAATTTAAAAGCTTAAATAGTTTTACTTCCACAGCAGGCTTGAAATCCTGCACTTCAGATTGGCCCACCAGCAGCGGATCCTGATTGGTCGTCCCAGGCCGATCTGATTGGCTGTTAACGGGCGCTGCCGATTGGACGCCGCCAGCGCGGCAAACTCAAAGCATTGCCTGTTATGACAGCAGCAAGCCCTATAAAAAGGCTGCTGCTGCCCAAGTATTTTAGCTCTGTTCTGAAGTCTCTAATAAAGAGTTGAGTCACTTTCCAATGCCTCGTCTCCGTTCTTTGCGCCCACGCTCCAAACAGAACACTGGCGACAAAGGTGGGATGCGGAGACTTTAAGAGCTGATCAAACACTCAACGAACCCTGCAGAGCACGTGGCTAAGAGCGCACCGAAGAAGCAGCAGAATGACCAGCAGCACTATACCACCCGCTCCATTTAACCCGGCTAACGAAGACTGGGACTCGTATATGGACAGGTTCCAGATGTTCCTGGAGACCATCAATCTGAAAGATGCTACGCCTGGCAAGAAACGAGCTGTATTCCTGACCCATTGCGGGCCTGCCATCTTCAAGATGGCAAAAGCACTTGTGAAACCAGCAGAAGTCAAGACAATGGACTGGGACAACCTTGCCCCAATCCTCCGGGCCCATTATGCACCGGCGATGCCAACACTCATCAGAAGACACGAGTTTTACCAGAGGGACCAATGGGAAAGCGAAAGTGTTGGAGACTTCATCGCTGACATCAGAAACCTAGGACGACTCTGTGGCTTCGCAAATCTCAAGGAAGCCATGAGAGATCGAATTGTTCTGGGCCTAAGAGACCCCATGACCCAGAGCAAGATTATGGTGAAGGGAGACATCGTCCTCGCAGATGTCATCACTGATGCTACTGCAGCAGAAGCAACCAGGAAGTCAGCCGCTCGAATGCGCCGAGCAAACGCACCGCACCGCCAACTCGCCAGTGACACCATGCTGTTTTCCGAGAGGCACGCAACAACCACCCACCATGAGGACCTCGAATCCTCATCAGAAAGCGAGGAAGAAGAGGTCAACAGACTCAGGTCAGAACGTGACCAGCGGGACCAAAAGAATCGAAAATCACCGTACCAATGCTCCGGATGTGGGGTCAGTCACCCACAATCCTACTGCAAATTCCGAGATGCACTCTGCCGTTCCTGTGGGAAGAGGGGCCATATCGCTAAGGTCTGCAGAAGCAAGTGAGGAACCAGCCCAACCAGGAGAGAAAGCAATTTCCGACAGACAACAGGCACCCCACCAGTTAATCGGGACCACCAAAACAACCAATGGAACTTTCAATACAGAAACTGAGCAGCCACCATTTCATCCCGACGAGAAGAGGCACACCAGACCATCACCATAGGCCACACTTCATCCCTTGATGCAAAGAAAAGCCGAGTGAGGGTCGCCATCGAGCAGTGACCATGCGTTATGGAGGTCGACTCTGGATCGTCCCTATCGATGGTATCCTGGAAAACCTTCAAACAGCTGATCCCTGACATCTGTCATCAGGACCTCAGCACTCAAAACGTCATATTGAAAGACTACCAAAGAAATAGAATTCCGGTCATCGGTTCCAGCAATGTCCGAATCACCTTCAAGGACCACACCGCAACTTTACCGTTGACCATTGTCAATCGAGATCGGCCCAGCCTTTTGGGTCTACAGTGGTTTGCGCCATTAGGAATCAAACTTGCTGGCATTAACCAGACTGGCAGTGATGACTGGGAAGCGGCCTTCATCCAAGAATTCCAGGATGTATTCGGCAAGAAGCTAGGCAAGTACAAAGGGTCCCCTATATCATTTAACCTCAGCCCCGAAGTTGCACCCATTCACCTTAAGCCTCGTCGAGTGCCCTTTGCACTCAAGCCAAAGATTGATGAACAATTGAACAAATTAATAGCACAAGGTGTGCTGGAACCGATTGACCACGCTCGATGGGAGACCCCAATCATGACCCCCATAAAACCAGACGGATCGGTGAGAATTTGCAGGGATTACCGGGCCACCCTAAATCATGCACTCCAGCAGAGCGCTTACCCCGTACCTGTGGTCCAACACCTTCTTCACTCTCTCGGAGGTGGAAAAATATTTGCAAAATTGGATTTAGCTCAGGTGTACCAGCAGTTACCTGTAGACGCACAGACTGCAGAAGCCCAGACTATAGTCACGCATAGAGGGGCTTTCAAGTGTAACAGACTCCAATTCGGAGTAAGTGTAGCCCCCAGTATTTTCCAGAGCTTAATGGAAAGATTACTACAAGGCATAAAAGGGGTCATGCCCTACTTCGATGATGTACTGATAGCTGCCCCAACTAGATACATTTTAGAAAAACGACTCCGAATGGTTCCACAGAAATTTAAAGACGCTGGCCTAAAGGTCAAGAAGGACAAGTGCCAACTCTATACAGAAAAGGTTGAATTCCTGGGCTATCTACCTGACAAACAGGGAATTCACCCTACTGAAAAAAACTGACTGCCATAAAAAACGCCCCAAGACCTAGGAATAAAACAGACCTCCGAGCTTTCCTAGGACTCATTAACTTTTATAACATCTTCTTGCCCCAGAAAGCAACTGTGGCCGAACCCCTGCATAGGCTCCTCGACAAGAAGGCTTCCTGGGTCTGGGGACAACACGAAGAACGAGCTTTTCAGAAAGTCAAAGACATCTTAACCTCAGATGCTATATTGATACTATATAACGAAACCTTACCTTTAACCGTCACCTGTGATGCCTCACCGTTTGGGGTAGGAGCCATCCTGAGCCACATCCTACCAAACGGTACTGAGGCACCTATTGCATTTTTTCAAAGATTTTAGTGAAAGCTGAGAGGAACTATAGCCAACTTGATAAAGAGGCTCTCGCTATCGTAGCTGCTGTCAAACGCTTCCATGAGTACGTATATGGGAGACCCTTTTCTATAGTTACCGATCACAAACCATTACTTGGCATTTTAGCAAGGGACAAACCAACACCCCACATCTTATCACCAAGAATGGTGCGTTGGTCGGAATTTCTAGCTGCATATGATTACCAATTGCTACACCGCCTGGGGAAAGCCATTCCCCACGCTGACACTTTGAGCCGCTCATCGCTACCCGAAGTCACAGACAATCTGGCTCCAACACTAACAACGCTACAAATCGAAACCCTTCCTTCTCCACCACTGACTGCATGAGACATCGCCACAGAAATGAGGAAAGATCCTTGTTTAGCACGAATCTTCAGCTGGGTGGAAAGAGGTTGGCCTGACAACGAACTCAATGACATCTTCAAACCCTTCAAAAACCAACAGACAGAGCTTTTCTCCCAAAAAGGATGCATATTGTGGGGAGACAGTCATTCCGGAGCGGCTACAACAGAAAGTCCTGAAACTGTTGCACGATGGACATCCTGGCATCGTGCGAATGAAGGCACTAGCCAGGAGCTACGCGTGGTGGCCAGGTATAGATAAACAAATAGAAACTTGGGTAGCCTCTTGCAACAAGTGTCAAGAAACTTGCGCAGATCCACCAAAAGCCCCACCAACGGAATGGGAGACACCCCGGGGTCCCTGGTCCCGCATCCACCTCAATTTTGCAGGACCCACCAAGGGGCATACCTTTCTCATAACCATGGATGCCTATTCAAATTGGCTTGAGTTCCACAAAATGAAGAGCACCACCACAGAAGCAGTCGTTAAAAAATTAAATAAACTATTTGCTACACATGGACTATCAGATGTCCTGGTTTCCGATAATGGTCCCCAATTCACTGCTCTCACATTTGAACAGTACCTAGCGGATCAGGGGATACGCCATGCCTTGACATCACCAGCTCACCCTGCGGCCAATGGTAGCTCCTTTCTCCTGTGCAGGGTAACCAAAGAAAACCCAGCCAATCAGCTGGGACTGGGAGGCAGAGAATAGATGGGGGCAGAGCCAGTCAGAGGTGGGATTTGCTGGTTCTCCAAACTACTCAAAATTTCCGCTACCAGTTCTCCAGAACTGGTCAGAACCTGCTGAATACTACCTCTGCTAACAATGCTTGGAAATGAGTTGTGTGTATGTGAAAACATGTTATTGGTAATAGCATTCAAGGTGAAACCAGTAGGCCCGTACACACGTCACCTTTATATATTAATAAGCACAAGCCATTTGTATAATAGCTAAGCTAACGTCTACATCAGTATATTATATTCCTGATGGCCTTTGGTGACCAGAGCTGTGTCTCAGAAGAATATGTGATAACAACAACAACAACAACAGCAAAAGTAATGACGCCTTTGGGATGAAGATGAGTGTGCAATGGAATAAAATCAAGGAAGTATCAGGGTCATCAGAAAGGTTGAAGACAAATTTATTTTGATCACAGCATATGCTCAAAATGATTAGTGGTAAAAGGAAACTAGGCTGCCAAAAAAAGACACATTGATTGGACACCATCAAATCAACACTAGCCAAAGCATTAAACAACCGAACGAAGCCATAGAAGATTGGAAAATATAGAAAGAGCTGGGCTATTGAATCACTGAGAATTGGATATGATTGAACAGATAGCATCATCGTTCAATTAAGATCAAAATTTACAAAAGAAAAACAATGTCATCATATGACATAATCAGGAAAGCTGCCTGTATAAGAAGTGGGGGGGTGGGGGAGGATCCAATCAGCGAAACACTGTTAACAATTTCTAGTTGTTCAAGAGAAAAAACCCACAATTGATGCAATAAAAAACACAATGCTTTTAATGAGTTGGTGGAATCAGAACTAATCAAGCTAAGTATCAAACCCATTGGAATCAATGGATTTCATGTAGGGTTCTCTGAGCTTGGGTATTTTTCTGCAGATGCTTCATTACCAAACTAGCTAACATCATCAGTGCATGGCAGAATGAAGTAAGCAGCAAATCTGACTGTCCTGCTCACTAATTATCTCAGTAACTATATTATTTGGGATGAAATAGAAAACAACCAAGCTCAAAGAACAGCAAGAATTTAACAGTTCAGCCCTGAACTATTGAATTTGCGTTATTTGTTCCACTGTGAAAAGAAGCACGAGGGGTGACATGATAGCCGTATTTCAGTTTTTGAGGGACTGCCACAAAGAAGAGGTGGGGTGGGTGAGTGTCAATTTATTTTCCAAAGCACCAGAAAGCAAAACAAGAAACAATGGATAGAAACTAATCAAGGAGAGAAGCAACCTGGAATTCAGGAGAAACTTCCAAACAGTGAGGAAAATGAACCTGTGGAACAGCTTTGCCTTCAGAAGTTGTGGGTGCTCCATCACTGCAGGTTTTTAAAAAGAGACTAGACAGTCACTTGTCTGAAATGGTGTAGGGCTGTGATGGTGAACCTATGGCACACGTACCACAAGTGGCACACATGCCAGGACATGAGCCACAGCCAAATTTACCTCACTGTGCATGTGTGCGCCTCACAGCTGATTTTTTTGGTTGGTTTGAGGCCTGTTTTGGCCTCCCAGAGGCTTGGAAAAAAGCCTCTGCGAGGCTTTTCAGGACAAATAGTCCCATTTTGTCACTTCCTGTAATACCGGAAGTGACAAAATGGGCATATTATTTGTCCTGAAAAGCCTTGCAGAGGCTTTTTTCCAAGCCTCTGGGAGGCCGAAAAAGGCCTCAAACCAGCCAAAAAATCAGCTGTGAGGTGTAGTGCAGGTAAGCGAGTGGCGGGGATTGTGTGCGCATGCTCAGGAGGCAAGAGGGGACTGCATTGCATTTTGGGTGTTGGCACGTGAGTGCGTGCATGCTGACCCAAGCACAATTTTTGGCACAGGAGCCCAAAAAGTTTAGCCACCACTGGTATAGGTTGAACAAGGGGTTGGACTAGAAGACCTCGAAGGTCCCTTCCACCTCTATTCTGATTGATTGATTGATCTTAGTGTACTTGCCATAAGTATGAATAAATCTGGATCCAACTTATCTACTTGGAAGAGAAATTATTTCCTCTGTCACTGTTACATGCAGTGAGATGCTTTTTCTTAAATAATCAAGCACATAGAAATGCCACCTAAATGCAAATAGATCGACACAGGTTGAACAGTTTTATTGTTTTCTGACACAGTCACCCATACAAATTGAATGTCAAAAGAACACACAATTCTGTTGTGAATGAATAATGTCAAATAAAGTTAACTTGAGCTTGAAGTCAAGTGCAGGGTTCTGGCCCTGCACTTCTGATTGGCTGTTAATGGCAGGATTGGATTGGTCCATTCAGGAGCATCTGATTGGCCATTAACAGGCCATTCTCATTGGTTAACGGAGCTAGCGCTCCCGGATTGCTATTGGTTGAATAGTTAATAAGTTGCCTATACAAGGAAGGCTATAGCAGCCCTCGAGTTGAGCTGTCACAATATGTAAATAAAGAGTTTGAAGTTCACTGTTTCTACCGCCTCGTCTCCATCATTCGCACCCATGCTCCAGACTTAACACTGGCAACGAGAATAGGATTGGATGACATCAGAGCCAACTAAAACAATGAAGAAGACAAACAAGCACGTGGCTGAAACACACAATGGCGGAACCATGTCTGGCGGCATAGTACCACCCGCTCCGTTCGACCCAGCTCAAGAGGACTGGGAGTCCTACATGGACCGTTTCCAAATGTTTTTGGAAAGGAATAATCTGAAGGATGCCACAACCGGGAAGAAACGGGCGGTATTCCTAAGGCACTGCAGGCCGACGGTATTCAAAATGGCTAAGGCATTAGCGAAACCGGCTGAAGTGAAGGCCATGGGCTGGGACATCCTCGAACTGCTACTAAGGGCCCATTATGCACCGACCATTCCAACGCTCATAAGACGACACGAGTTCTATCAAAGAAACCAGCGGAAAGGAGAAAGTGTTGCCGATTTTGTTGCAGACCTCTGGAACTTGGGAGGCCTTTGCGATTTTGCCGACCTAGAGGAGGCCTTGAGAGACCGAGTAGTTCTCGGGTTAGACGCTCTAAACGTACAGAGCAAAATAATGGCTAAGGGCGACATTAAGCTTGCCGATGCCTTCGCTGATGCTACGGCAGCGGAGGCGACCAAGAAGTCAGCTGCCCAACTACGCCGGAATCGCGCTCCAGCACACCAACCAGCCAGCTAAGTTTTACCTAAGTCAGAAGGGCAGTTTCAGACGACCCACCATGAGGACCTCTCTTCATCGTCAAACAGCGACGAAGAAGAGGTCCATCGCCTGTGGTCTGACCGGGACCGTTACCTGAAATCCCAGCAACTGTGCGCTGGCTGCGTGGCCAACCATTACCGTTCCGATTGCAAATTCCGCAACGCGCTCTGCCACGAGTGCAGGAAACAAGGCCATATCGGACGGGTCTGCAGAAGTCTCCTCAGACCCAGCTAGACCTCAAAGGGTACCAATCTCCACCAATCGGCAGGGAATCGCCCTGTAAGGCGAGAACCAGCAAACCACTCCTACAGAAACCAACCCGTTATTCGCCTAACGAGACGGGAAGAGGCCCACCAAACACTCACTATCGGCCACGCCTCTTCACTAGATGCTAAGAAAATTTGAGTCAAAGTGGACATCAAAATCAGCCTTGCCAAATGGAAGTTGACTCGGGATCGTCTCTCTCAATGGTCTCCTGGAAGACCCTCAAGCAACTCATCCCCACTCATCCCCACTATCCGGCGCCAAGACCTTCAATTCCAACGGCTCGTGTTAAAGGACTACCAGGGGAACCGGATTCCAGTCGTAGGATCCAGCAGAGTCCGGGTCGCGTTCAAGAACCGCACAGCGTACTTACCCCTGACGGTGATCGACAAGGACCAGCCTAGCCTGTTAGGCCTACAATGGTTCGCATCACTCAGCATTGAAGTGGCAGGCATTAACCAAATCGGCGGCAGTGACTGGGAGGAGGACCTCTCCCATGAATTCAGGGACGTCTTGGCGGAAAAGCTAGGCGAGTACAAGGGGACCCCGATATCCTTTAGCCTTAATCCAAAGATAGCTCCCATCCGCCTTAAGCCTCGTCAAGTTCCGTTCACACTAAAGCCAAAAATCGATGAACAGCTTGGTAAGTTGATAGCCCAGGGAGTTTTAAAGCCAACCGACCACTCCCCATGGGAAACACCAATCGTGACCCCAATTAAGCCGGACGGCTCCATTAGAATTTGTGGGGACTATCGAGCCACCCTAAACCACGCCCTGCAACAAAATTCATATCCGGTGCCGGTGGTGCAACACCTCCTCCATTCCCTGGGGGGCGGAAAAGTCTTCGCTAAACTAGACTTAGCTCAGGCTTATCAGCAACTGCCGGTTGACGAAAAAACAGCACAGGCACAGACTATTGTAACACACCGAGGTGCCTTTAAGTGTACGCGGCTCCAATTCGGAGTCAGTGTAGCCCCAGGGATCTTTCAGAGCCTAATGGAGAGACTATTGCAGGGAATCAAAGGCATTGTCCCCTATTTTGATGATGTGCTTATTGCTGCCCCCATTCCAAAAATTTTATGGGATCGTTTAACACTGGTTTTACAAAAATTCCAAGAAGCAGGCCTGAAAATGAAGAAAAATAAGTGCAAACTGTGTACAGATCATGTTGAATTCTTAGGGTACTTGATTGACAGTCAGGGTATTCACCCTACCGATAGCAAATTGAGAGCAATAAAAAACGCTCCTAGACCCCGGAACAAGGCCGACTTCCAGGCGTTCTTTGGCCTCATCAATTTCTATAATGTATTCTTGCCGCACAAGGTGACTGTCACTGAACCTTTACATCGCATTCTAGATAAAAAAGCAATTTGGGTATGGGGTCACAGAGAAGAGCAGGCGTTCCATAATGTGAAAAAAACTACTGACTTCTGATGCTGTACTAATGCAGTACAATGAGACTTTACCATTAAATATCACATGTGATGTATCGCCTTTTGGAGTGGGCACCATTTTGAGCCATGTATTACCTAACGGTAGCGAAGCCCCTGTTGCTTACTTTTCAAAAATGCTCTCGAAAACCGAGCGAAATTATAGCTAGATCGATAAAGAAGCCCTGGCAATTGTATCAGCTGTTAAAAGATTCCATGAGTACGTGTACGGCCGGGCTTTTACTATTGTAACTGACCACAAACCATTGCTGGGGATAATCACTGGGGATAAGCCAACTCCCTACATACTTTCTCCCAGGATGACCCGCTGGTCAGAATTCTTGGCTGCCTACAATTATCAGCTACAATATCGTCCTGGTAAAGCCATTCCCCACGCCGACGTGCTGAGCCGTGCACCGTTCCCTGAAACCATCAATGATCCTGCACCAATGATGACAACATTGCAGATCGAGACACTCCACACGCCGCCATTAACTGCCCGTGACATTGCGAGAGAAACAAAATGTGACCCCATCTTAGCACGAGTCCTTGCATGGGTGGAACGTGGATGGCCATTGGACCAAGTACCAGATGACCTTGCACCATTCAAAAGTCGTCAAACAGAGTTGTTCTCACAAAAGGGCTGTATCATCTGGGTTGATAGAGTCGTTATCCCAGAACGACTCCAACAGGCACTGCTAAGAACCTTGCACGATGGCCACCCTGGCATCATGTGCATGAAGGGCCTCGCTCGTAGCTTTGCATGGTGGCCAGGCATAGACAGACAAATCGAATCATGGGTTAAAACTTGCCAGAGATGCCAAGAAGTAAGCAACGCTCCACCAAAGGCAACCCCAACTGAATGGGAGACGCCGCAGGGACCCTGGTCCCGCATGCATCTGGATTTTGCTGGGCCGACCAAAGGCCACACATTCTTGTTAACCGTCGACGCCTACTTGAATTGGCTCGAGATTCACCGAATGAGGAACACGACCACCGAAGTGGTCATCAAAAGACTGGAAAGACTGTTTGCAACCCACGGATTACCAGACGTTCTGGTATCCGACAACGGGCCTCAATTTACCACGCTGTCTTTTGAACAGTACCTGGCTGACCGCGGTATCCGACATGCGCTCACTTCACCTATGCACCCTGCGGCCAACGGTAGGGCTGAGCGCATGGTACAATTTGTCAAGAAAACGCTACAAAAAATAGACTATGACAACATCGATGACAAAATCAACCGAATCCTTTTCCTACAGCACATCACACCTCACAGTGTCACCAACAAAACTCCGGCCGAGCTGCTAATGGGACGAAAGCTCCGCTCCCACCTCGACCGGTTACACCCAGCCTATGAACCGGAAAAACCACTCAGATCCAGCAGCCGACGCCGTATCTTCCAGGTAGGCAATTTAGTATTCACTAAAAACTTATTGGGTGATCCGCTGTGGGTAGAAGCGACCATAATCCGCGTAACCGGCCCAAGATCATACCTTGTACAGTGCCCTGATGATAGACTTTGGAAGCGCCATATAGATCAACTACAATCACGGCTGAAGTCACGCAATTCCGAACTCCCTTATGACCAAACTGAGGGGGGGGGAGATACAGAGGAAGACGAATTGCAACTGGAGGAAAATCTTTTCGAAGGGACTGATAACGGAACTGAAATGCAGGAACAGGAACCGGGGACGGAAGTGAGTTCACCTCAGGGAGTGGCCGAAGATATTGGTGACGACGGAAACACGAACTCTGAACCAGAGGCACCCCTGTCGTTAAACAACGATCTACCTCAGCAGAAGTGCAGCCAATCGCCAGGCACCTTGCGAAAATCGAAAAGCCTAATAAAACGGCCGTCCTACCTTAAGGACTATGTAACCGCGCCCCGTGGGCAGAAGCCGGGGGAAAGGGGTGTTGTGAATGAATAATGTCAAATAAAGTTATCTTGAGCTTCTGGCCCTGCACTTCTGATTGGCTGTTAATGGCAGGATCGGATTGGTCCATTCAGGAGCATCTGATTGGCCATTAACAGGCCATTCTCATTGGTTAATGGAGCTAGCGCTCCCGGATTGCTATTGGTTGAATAGTTAATAAGTTACCTATATAAGGAAGGCTATAGCAGCCATCCGGTTTGAGCTGTCACACCATGTAAATAAAGAGTTTGAAGTTCACTGTTTCTACTGGCTCGTCTCCATTATTCGCACCCATGCTCCAGACTTAACAAATTCCATCAGTTTACATTTCTTTAAGGGAGTGACAAAGATAAAAACAACGATAAATCTATGTGCTACTGCTGTCATGCATTGGCCCTCTCCCTCTTCATAACATCCCTCTGCCATGGGTGACAGGATTTTTTAAAAACTGTCATTATTGTTATTTGATCTTGATGACAATTGAATGACTCCAGAAGATCTAAACTTTGCCAGCAGAGAAATTGCCTCTCGGCATATGCTTCCAAGTTTGTAGACACAACACTCTAATGAGAAGTAGTTACAAGTTTACATTACCTGCTGTCCTCATGCTGAGCACCTGAGCGAGATGATCTTAAACTCTTACATATTTTCCAGTAATTGCTAATAATAGCATTCTTCTCTGTTAAAAATATCCATAACAGCTTCTTCCAGGAATATTTTTGGAAGATCCAATTAAATCCATTTCCTTGAAAAATATATATATATATTTGAGGATGCAAGCTAACATTGGGGAAGTTTCTTCTACTATGTGAGTAACCAGACAAATTCATGTAATGGAAAGTAGTTTTTTTAGTCATTTAACCCTAGGGCACTGAGGAAGTTAGTGGCAATTTCTGTTATATGCCTTTTAGGGGCAGGATCTACTGATCATGGAAGGTACGCTGAGTAGATTCAACACCTATCTTCCCAGGGAAAGAGTAAATTACCGAAAGCAGAGTTATTTTTTTAACCCACCAAAGGTGGCATTCAACAGTTTCTGACCAGTTCTGATCAGAACTGGTAATGGAAATTTTGAGAAGTTTGGAGAACAGGAAAATACCACCTCTGACTGTCCCTGCCCCCATCTATTCTCTGTCTCTTGAGTTCCAACTGTTCAGCTGGGTCTTCTTTTGTTGCCCTAAACAGGAGAACGCAGCTGGAAAGCAGGTTAGTGGGGTGGGGAGGGAATGAGGATTTTGCAGTAACCTTCCCCCAGGAGTAGGGAAGGAATGGGGATTTTATAGTATCCTTCCCCTGCCATGCTCACCAAGCCACGCCCACAGAACCGGTAATAAAAAAATTTTTTGAATCCCACCACTGAACTCACCCATTTGAATGTCAATAGACGAGAATATTTGTAGCTCAGGGTTGAGGAGTCCTTCCTGCACTCTGAGCTTGGTTGTTTTCTTGCAGATGTTAGCCAACTTCAGAAAATGTTTACCTGAGGTTGGTGTTGGTTAATGAAATGTCTGCAAGTGGACAACCAAGCTCAAAGAGCACGAAGGATTCTGTCATCTGAATGTTCTGATGTATAGTTTCAGAGAAACTATAGCAATTTTGGAGTCTTAAAGAGGCATTTCATCTTGATGACCCCTTGATCCTAGCAATGAGGTGAAGAAATTTTGTTTCCAAATGCCAGAAGACTTCCTGCTCTACTTCATCCACCATCAACTCTATTTCTATGCAGCAAAAGTAACTTAGTATGACATCATGCTATCCCACCAAGAGACCCTAGAACCCCCTAGAAATGAATTGTTCTCATATTCTTTCATTCCGTTTCATATTCTTCAAAGATAACTTTAGTAGGATGTGTTACAACTGTTACTCAGATGCAACAGGAAATTGAAGCTGGGAAGGAACCAGGGGTGGGATTCTACCAGTTCGCATCTGTTGTGAATGCATAATACCAATAAAGTTATCATTGAGCTTGAAGTCTAGTGCAGGGTTCTGGCCCTGCACTTCTGATTGGCTGTTAATGGCACGATCGGATTGGCCTGTTCAGAAGCATCCAATTGGCCATTAACGGACCATTCTCATTGGTTAAACGGAGCTAGCGCTCCAGGTTTGCTATTGGTTTAATAGTTAATGAGTTGCCTATATAAGTAAGGCTTGTGCAGCATTGAGCTGAGCAGTCACAATATGTAAATAAAGAGTTTGAAGTTCACTGTTTCCACCGGCTCATCTCCATCATTCGCACCCATGCTCCAGACATAACACTGGCGACGAAGGTGGGTTTGGAAGACATCAAAGCCAACTAAGTACATGACTGAAGCGCGCAACGGTGAGACCATGTCCGGCGGCGCCATACCACCCGCTCCATTCGATCCAGCTCAAGAAGACTGGGAGTCGTACATGGATCGTTTCCAAATGTTTTTGGAAACAAATAATCTAAAGGATGCCACGGCCAGGAAGAAACAGGTGGTATTCCTGACACACTGCAGGCCCAACGGTCTTTAAGATGGCTAAGGCATTGGCGAAACTGGCTGAGGTGAAGGCCATGGACTGGGACATCCTTGAACCGCTACTAAGGGCCCACTATGCACCCGCCGTTCCAACGCTCGTAAGACGACACGAGTTCTATCAACGGAACCAGCGGAAAGGAGAAAGCGTCGCTGATTTCGTTGCAGACCTCCGGAACTTGGGAGGCCTTTGTGAATTCACTGACTTGGAGGAGGCTTTGAGAGACAGAGTAGTTCTCGGGTTAGACGCTCTAAACGTGCAGAGCAAAATAATGGCAAAGGGCGACATCACCCTTAAGGACGCCATAGCCGAAGCCACGGCAGCGGAGGCAACCAAGAAGTTGACTGCCCAACTACGCAGAAATCGCACTCATGCCCACCAACCGGCTGGCGAAGTTTCACCTAATGCAGAAGGGCAGCTTTCTACGGCCCACCATGAGAACCTCTCTTCGTCGTCAGACAGCGACAAAGAAGAGGTCCATCGCCTGCAGACCGATCAGGAACAACACTCAAGGTCCCAACAACCCTGCGCTGGCTGCGGGGCCAACCATTTTCGCTCTGACTGCAAATTTCGCGACGCACTCTGCCATGAGTGCGGGAAACGAGGCCACATCGGACGGGTCCGCAGAAGCCTCCTCGGGTTAAGCCAGACCTCAAAAGGAACCAATCTCCACCAATTGACAGGGAATCGCCCTGTAAGGTGAGAACCAGTAAACCACTCCTACAGAAACCGGCCCGAGAATCGTCTAGTGAGATGAGAAGAGGCCCACCAAACACTCACTATTGGCCATGCCTCTTCACAAGACACTCAGAAAATTTGGGTCAACGTGAACATTGAAAATCGGCCCTGCCCAATGGAAGTAGACTCAGGATTGTCTCTCTTGATGGTCTCATGGAAGATCCTCAAGCAACTCATCCCCACTATCCGGCGCCAATATATTCAATTTCAACAGCTCATCCTAAAAGATTACCAGGGGAACTGAATTCCAGTGGCGGCATCCAGCCGAGTCAGGGTTACATTCAAGAACCGCACGGCGTACTTACCCCTGATGGTGATCAATAAGGACCGGCCTAGCCTGTTGGGCCTACAGTGGTTCGCACCACTCAGCATTGAAGTGACAGGCATTAACAGAATCAGCGGCTGTGACTTGGAGGAAGACCTCGCCCACGAATTCAAGGACGTCTTCGAGGAAAAGCTAGGCGAGTACAAGGGGACCCCGATATCCTTTAGTTTTAATCCAAAAATAGCTCCCATCCGCCTTAAACCTCGTCGAATTCCATTCGCTCAAAAACCAAAAATCGACGAGCAGCTTGATGAGTTGATTGCCCAGGGAGTTAAAGCCAACGGATCACTCCCCGTGGGAAGCACCGATTATAACACCCATTAAGCTGGATGGCTCCATTAGAATTTGCGGGGACTACCGAGCTACCCTGAACCACGCCCTACAGCAGAACCCATATCCGGTGCCGGTAGTACAGCACCTCCTCCATTCCCTGGAGGGCGGAAAAGTCTTCGCTAAACTAGACCTAGCTCAGGCTTACCAGCAATTGCCGGTTGATGAAACAACGGCACAGGCACAGACTATCGTATCGCACCAAGGTGCCTTTAAATGTACACGGCTTCAACTTGGAGTCAGTGTAACCCCAGGGATCTTTCAGAGCCTAATGGAGAGACTATTGCAGGGGATCAAGGGCGTTTTCCCCTATTTCGACGATGTGCTCATTGCTGCCCCCACTCAAAAAATCTTGCGGGAGCGTTTAAGATTAGTATTACAAAAATTTCAGGAAGCAGGCCTGAAAGTTAAAAAAAACAAATGCAGAATGTGTACCGATCGTGTTGAATTCTTAGGGTACCTAATTGACAGTCAGGGTATTCACCCTACTGATAGTAAATTAAGAGCAATAAAGAACGCTCCCAGACCCCAGAACAAAACCGACCTCCAGGCATTCTTAGTCCTCATCAACTTCTACAATGTTTTCTTGCTGCACAAAGCGACTGTCGCTGAACCGTTACATTGTCTTTTAGACAAAAAAGCAAACTGGGTATGGGGTCACAAAGAAGAGCAGGCGTTCCATAATGTAAAAAAACTACTGACTTCGGATGCCGTGCTGATGCAATACAATGAGATTTTGCCAATAAACATAACCTGTGATGCATCGCCTTTTGGAGTGGGCGCCATTTTGAGCCATGTGTTACCTAACGGTAACGAAGCCCCTGTTGCTTACTTCTCAAAGACGCTCTCAAAAACCGAGCGAAATTACAGCCAAATTGATAAGGAAGCCCTGGCGATTGTATCAGCAGTTAAAAGGTTTCATGAATACGTGTACGGCCAGAATTTCACCATTGTAACTGACCACAAACCATTGCTGGGGATCATTGCTGGGGACAAACCAACTCCCTACATACTTTCTCCCAGAATGACTCTCTGGTCAGAATTCTTGGCTGCCTACAATTATTGGCTACAATATCGTCCGGGTAAAGCCATTCCCCATGCCGACGCGCTGAGCCGTACACCGCTTCCTGAACCCATCAATGATCCTGCACCAACGATGACAGCGTTGCAAATCGAGACACTCCACACGGCGCTATTAACTGCCCGTGACATCGCGAGAGAAACAAAATGCGACCCCATCTTGGTGCGAGTCCTCATGTGGGTGGAATGCGGATGGCCATTGGACCAAGTATCAGACGACCTTGCACCATTCAAAAGTCGTCAAACAGAGTTGTTCTCGCAGAAGGGCTGTGTCATCTGGGGCGATAGAGTCGTTATCCCAGAACAACTCCAAAAGACACTACTAAAAACCTTGCACGATGGCCACCCTGGCATCGTGCGCATAAAGGGCCTCGCACGAAGCTACGCGTGGTGGCCAGGCATCAATAGACAAATTGAATCATGGGTTAAGACTTGCAAGAGATGCCAAGAAGTAAGCAATGTTCCACCAAAAGCAACCCCAACCAAATGGGAGACACCGCGGGGACCCTGGTCCCTCATCCACCTGGATTTTGCTAGGCCAACCAAAGGCCACACATTCCTGCTAACCATTGACGCCTACCCGAATTGGCTCGAGATTCACCGAATGAGCAGCACAACCACTGACGCAGTCATCAAAAGACTAGAAAGACTTTTTGCAACCCACGGATTACCAGATGTTCTGGTATCTGACAACGGGCCCCAATTTACTACGCTACCTTTTGAGCAGTACTTGGCTGACCGGGGCATTCGACATGCACTCACTTCGCCTGTGCACCCTGCTGCAAATGGTAGGGCTGAGCGCATAGTTCAATTCGTCAAAAAGACACTTCAAAAGATTGATTACGACAACATCGACGAAAAAATCAACCAGATCCTTTTCCTGCAGCACATTACACCTCACAGCGTCACCAACAAAACTCCCGCCGAACTACTAATGGGACGAAAGCTCCGCTCCCACCTCGATCGGTTACACCCAGCCTACGAACCCGAAAAGCCATTCGGATCCAGCAGCCGATGCCGTGCCTTCCAAGTTGGTGATCTAGTATTCACTAAAAACTTTTCGGGCAATCTGCTGTGGGTTGAGGCGACCGTAATCGCGTAACCGGCCCTAGATCATACCTTGTTCAGTGCCCTGACGATAGACTTTGGAAGCGCCACATAGATCAGCTACGATCGTGGCTACCACCTCGTAATTCTGAACTCCCTTTTGATCAAACTGAGTGGGGGGGGGAGATACAGAGGAAAGCGAATTACTATTAGAAGGAAACCTTTTCGAAGAGACTGATAATGGAACGGAAACGCAGGAACAGGAACCAGGGACTGGAGGGAATGCATCTCAGGAAATGGCCAGTGATATTGATGACAATGAGAACGTGAACTCGGAACCAGAGGCACCCTTACCACCAAACAACGATCTACCTCAGCAAGAGTGCAGCCAACCGCCAGGCACCTTGCGAAAATCCAAAAGACTAATTAAACAACCATCCTACCTTAAGGACTATGTAACCGCGCCCCGTGGGCAGAAGCCGAGGGAAAGGGGTGGTGTGAATGCATAAATACCAATAAAGTTATCATTGAGCTTGAAGTCTAGTGCAGGGTTCTGGCCCTGCACTTCTGATTGGCTGTTAATGGCATGATCGGATTGGCCCATTCAGGAGCATCCGATTGGCCATTAACGGACCATTCTCATTGGTTAAACGGAGCTAGCACTCCAGGTTCGCTATTGGTTTAATAGTTAATGAGTTGCCTATATAAGTAAGGCTTGAGCAGCATTGAGCTGAGCAGTCACAATATGTAAATAAAGAGTTTGAAGTTCACTGTTTCCACCGGCTCATCTCCATCATTCGCACCCATGCTCCAGACATAACACTGGCGACGAAGGTGGGATTGGAAGACATCAGAGCCAACTAAGTACATGACTGAAGCGCGCAACGGTGAGACCATGTCCGGCGGCGCCATACCACCCGCTCCATTCGATCCAGCTCAAGAAGACTGGGAGTCGTACATGGATCGTTTCCAAATGTTTTTGGAAACAAATAATCTAAAGGATGCCACGGCTGGGAAGAAACAGGTGGTATTCCTGACGCACTGCGGCCCAACGGTCTTTAAGATGGCTAAGGCATTGGCGAAACTGGCTGAGGTGAAGGCCATGGACTGGGACGTCCTCGAACCGCTACTAAGGGCCCACTATGCACCCGCCGTTCCAACGCTCGTAAGACGACACAAGTTCTATCAACGGAACCAGCTCCAGACATAACAGCATCTATTCGCTAGAAACAGTTGTTAACATTCTAAGCAGTTCGGAGAACCAGTTGTTAGAAGAAATTCCTGGCCTAATCCTGTAAGGAAGGCAGGAAGGAAACATTCTGGTGTTGCTTAGAGAAACTGCCTCTCCATTAACCCTTATTACATTCTTGGCAGGACTAGACTTCCTGTCTCAGGAAATTCTCTGCAGTTTTTTTCCCCTCCTTTGCTGGTACTTTGCTTGTGTGGAGTGACCATTCAAAGTTGCAATGGCACTGAAAAAAGTAACATGACCATTTTTCACACTTACGACTGTTGCAGCATCTCCACAGTCATGAGAGGCCAGGCGAGAGATGCATGCCTCGATGTGATGATATTGAGCTGGCCAAACCCAACCAATAACATGACCACTAAGCCACGCCCATAGAACTGGTTAGTAGAAATTTGAATCCCACCCCTGGAAGAAACCATTGGAAATCCATTCAATGAGTTGGAAGAAACCTCCTTGTTTTCTTCTCCATATCTTCGGCTTAACATGGTGAACTTTAAAACTGACATAAAGTTTTTTTTCTCTTCTAACAAATTGATTTGTTCATTTGTTTATTTGCTCGTTTATAATGTCTACATTTTAAATGAGATGATCCACCACATTTCAGGATTTGATATGAAAGGACAATTAATTCAAATATACTTACCATACTTTGTTATAGTATTTTCATTCTCAACAGAGGCATTTGGTTTCTCTATGCCTGGCCCAAAGTTATAGGCTAACTTTAATTGCTTAAGTAACACAATTTGGCTGATGTTGTTTTCTGCACAATGGTTGAGATAGAATACAACCCAGATACCAGAATGTCAATAAAAAAAGGGAGAATACTTTGAAAGCTTCAACTTCTATATAATGTTTTTTGAAAGTTAGGGGAGATGGGGAAAAAAGCTAGAGATGGAGAAATGATTTTTTTCAAATGATTTTTTTTCTCATTAGAACAGAGAAGAATCATTCAAAGCATGTCAAAAATGGGAAACAATTTACTTGGGACAGTTTCCTTAAGCGCCACAAAACTCTGGCTGTTGCAACATTCTCTAATGACATTACAGCTTGTGGTCCCATCTCATCTAATCTGTTAGCAAAATCCGAAAGTCACTTATGTCAGTCTGTAATGCAAGCTAAATGAGTCTTTCCAGTAATAAGAAGCTTCGCAGAATTAGTTTTCGTTTGCAGAAAATTGCCATTGGGCCTGGCACTTTTATCTAAAAATTTCACTTGTGCATAAGCAAAAACCTCATATATTATTTGGTTACATTCCATCAGAATGAGCAATAACATTGTGAGAATTCAATGCATGCTAATGATATATAGAAATCCACCTGCTTTCTGATAAAATGAGTTTAATTTTCTGTTGCCCACTGCCTGGTTGGCCTTTCATAAATTACTTATGCACAGCTATTATTAAAATAGAGGGAAAGCAAATTAGAAAGTCCGCATATCTCTCTACTGGATTTAACCAAGGCAGGGCTGTGACAGCTCGAGTCAGCGTTTTTGAAAAAAAAAAAATTCTGCTCTCTTGAAAAATTTTGCATCTCTATACAATTCTGGCCCACTGTTGTAAATGTCCTGACCTGCCTTCTTACCAAATTAACCTAAATCCTTTCTATTTTTCAACATTAATGGAATCCTCTAGAGCTCTGCTGATATATATTAAAATATATTTATTGGTTAATTTGAATTCCAGCTATTTTTCTTCTTTTTTTTTTCGGTACCTCATTTCCCAGCACTTCTGTTATATCTTTCCAGTTTGGAGGTTTAGCATTAGGAATCTTACAAATTAAGATAAATGGATCTGACAATTATCAGATCAAAAACAACTTAACTTTCATCAGAATTTATCATTATAATTTTCCTTTCCTGATATAAAAAGGGGGGCGGGGAACGAGGACTTTCTCCTTGAAATGGTAAATTGGATTTTGAAGTACTGTACATTGCAGGCAAGTGATACAGCTTTCGGCTAGTTTGTGACTGTCTTGACAGTTTGGCTTTGCAACAGACAATGTGTTTTCATTTTTTTAAAAAAAGGTCTTTCAAGACCATAGTTCATGGTGACTTTAACTTTAATTTCTGTTAATGATATTATTTTGCTCTCTTTCAGATCAAGCTTTCATACGATGGATTTGAGAAACAGTGGCAATCCCATTAGCTTTTCCAATTGCTACCTTTTAAAATTGCTTGGAGCATTATTTATTTTATAATGTCTTTACTCTCAACATCCAGAAAAAGCGCAAAAGACAATTTGAACCTGCTGTTATTCTAGGAAGGTTCTTATACTCCTCACCACGACTCAATCTGTATATTTTATTCAAACTCATTGCTTCTATCTTCCATTTGTTAGACAGTAAAATATTAAAAACCAAACACAATCGTTTAGCTGAAGTGGTATGATCTCCAACATTAGTTTAATTTTGTAAGTCCTGGACTTTTCTCTTTCAAAAGTTCACACTGGTCCTTCATACCTGTGAATTTGGGAACAGCTAGTATTACAAAAACATTAACATTGTCTTAAGAAAGAGGTGTACAACTTGAAGTTACACAAAGCTCCAGAAATATTTGGTGGTTGTGCAAAGTGATCTCGGAAAGAATTTGGCACAAAGGAAAGTGTTACAAATGCAACACAAAGAAAAATAACTGAGGGAAAATATTCTTTCTTTCTTTCTTTCTTTCTTTCTTTCTTTCTTTCTTTCTTTCTTTCTTTCTTTCTTTCTTTCTTTCTTTCTTTCTTTCTTTCTTTCTTTCTAAAGAAACCCCACAACTGGCACTACAATATCATTTGCTTTGTATGAAATGTCCCCCAAGTCTGCAATTTTGTAGTTGAATCTTCTTCAAACACATATTTTTCAGAGACAGTTTGGCCCAGTGGTTAAGGCACCAGACCAGAAAGCAGGAGTTTATGAGTTCAAGTCCTGCCTTATCCATGAAAGCCAGCTGGGTGGCTTTGGGCCACCCCCCCACCCCCCCACCCCGCTCAGCCCAAGTCACCTCACGAAGTCGAAAAATAGGAGAGGGAAGGGTGCTGGATATGTGCACCACCTGGAAATATTTGTAAAAATAATAAAAGCAGGATATAAATAAACAAATAAAACCATCTTTGTTTGAATTTGTAAACAGTGGGATTGACCTGGATGGGGAGAATTTCGCCATGGTCTTCAAAACTGTGATGTCACTCTTAGCGAACATGGATGATTCACTTAATGACCACAATGGAGCTGACATCATAAGTCTGGCATAGTCACTAGTTGTTTCACTTCACTGCAGTGCTTAGCAATAGCATTGCCAGTCCAATTGCAGTCATTTAGTAGGATTTCCTGTAAATCATGTGTACACTCTCATTGAAAAACTTATTTATAGAATTCTTTTTCTGGTTGTTCCTCATATTTCCTCTTTTCATTGATTAGGATCTTATTTTACGACCGAATCTTCTGGAGATTTTTTCAGAGCTGACACCTAGCAACCACCTGGAAATATTCCTGACGTTTTCTTGGCTAAGTCTTTTGGAAATGGTTTGCAATTTCCATTTTTTTTAGGGCTGAGAGAGGGACTGGCTGGCTTCGTACTTAAGGCAGGACCACAATTTAGGGACTCCCAATTTCTAGCCTGATGCCTTAATTACCGCATCAAAGTGAACTCCTGGGAATCCACTAGCAATCTAATGAAAGAAAGAAGATCCAGACTGCACTAAAGCTTTTGCAAGGGTCACTTTGCAAAATGCATCGAAGCAATCAAGTCCTGCAGAAGAAACAGAATAATGGAGTTGGAAGGGACCTTGGAGGTCTTCAAGTCCAACCCCCTGCTCAAGCAGGAAACTCTATATAATTCCCTTCTTTAAAAACTCCGATGTTGAAGCACCCACAACTTCTGAAGGCAAGTCGTTTCACTGGTTTATTGTTCTCACCGTCAGAAAATCTCTCCTTAGTTCCAGATTGCTTCTCTCCTTGATTAGCTTCCATCCACTGCTTCTTATCCTGCCTTCAACTTATTTGGAGAATAGGTTGACCCCCTCTTCTTTGTGGCAGGCCCTTAGATATTGGAACACTGCTATCATGAAACCTCCAGTCTTCTCCCCCCCACATTAAACTATACATACCCAATTATTCCTGTTGTCTGTATGCGACCTAGTTAGATCTGTTGGAGAATGTAGCTTCTTTATCACCCAGAGGGGTTTTCTGTTTGCTTTAACTGAATAACATCATTGCAGACAGTGACTAGTCAGATGTGAAAAAGACATAAGACATAAGACATAAGAGTTTATTTGTCATTACACTCGCAAGCGGGTGCAACGAAATGAGGTGCTCTTCCACAAGTAAAACTGGACAAACACCACTAAAAGAAAAAAAAAATTAAATTAAAACTAAACACAACCGACCATACAATAATCTCTATGCAATTTAAAAATGTAAAACCCCATTACTCTCAGCCATTCACTTCCACATAAATCTTATGACCAAGATGACCAAGATAAGCCAACACAAACAGAATTGTTAAAAAAAACAACAACCCTGGTATTGAGTCTTAAAAGGAAGGCAAGATTTTCTTGCATGATCAGAGTTTCAAGGTCCTCTAAAATGGAACCGCAAGTTTGCCACCTTTTGTTCTGTCTTCTCTCCGGCATCACAATATATCCAATATTAAAGGCAGGCCAAGAACATGACAGTGTGATGAATGCATAATACTGCTTACATAATTTGCTGGAGTGAAGATTTCTTTTTCCTATTTATATTCATCAATATCATGCTTTACGAAATGCCCCTTTTAAATACCTTCTACATCCCAAAGGAAAATATAAAGGCTTTTCCATCAATGAGAAGAAACCACAGTATGCCTCCCAAAATTTCCGGTAGGGTTGAACTGCAGATTCACCCATCTTAACTGTGGTCACACTAAATCTCCATGTAATTAATGGCTGCTGACAATTCCCACTGGCTGCCCTTTTGTAAAACAGAACCCTTTTCTCTACTTCTTTTCCTTTTGATAATGATAGAAGATGTTCTGTATCTTCATTTGCATTCTTGCTTATTAAAATTTTATTGCCTTTCATAAACATACAAAACACAGAACATAGAAAAACAAAACAAAACTAAAACATCTTTTCTGAAGGCTGCCTGATCCCGGGTTAAAACTCTTCTCACAGACACAAATTCAAACATCATATTCACTTTATATATCCTTCCATATCTTATTATCATTTTCTTTTTTTATATAAACCAATTTTATTAATTTTACAAAAACAGTGCACAAACAATCAAGGCATAACAGCTTATAAATTCTTTTCTAAAAAAAAATAGTGATAATTAAAGAAGAAAACCAATAAGAACATAATGATTCCCAATTATAATATCAATATTTACTTTATCTATTTAACTTCGTATCTTATCCCAACTTCTCCTTTTCATCCAAATTATTTGTTAATTAAAATTTTATTGCCTTTTATCAACATACAAACCCCCCGCCAAAAAAAACCTTTATATATCCTTCCATATCTTATTACTATTTTCAATAACATTCTTTGTCTGTTCTATTTCCAACTATCCATTCATCTTTTTTCTTTTACTATACTTCTCCTATACACTAATTGGAGTGACGCCTTTAACTCATTACCCTAACTTAAAAGTACTTCATATAACACTTAATTTATCTTGGGATTCTGTTTAGTAGATTCTAAAATTACACAATAAATTTTATACTCTAAATACACATATAAAAACACAATCTTATGTACCTTCCAGAATCCCCCTTTTATCCTTAATTAGATTCACCCATTGTCTCTAAATAAACTTTTTTTCTTTAGATCTTGCTTCCCACCATTGAGGCTTCTCCTCCCCTCCTTTCTCTCTTGCTTATTCTTCTCCTTGCCCTTTTTACCCCTTTGTCTCTCCTCCCCCCTTTTCTTACTCCCTTTCCTTTGCTTTCTAACCTTGCATCCACCTTTCCTCTCATTTTTCTCTTTTTTGGTTGTTTTTTCAAACCTTAAAATCCCCTTTTTCTTATCCTCTTTCTCTTCCTCCCCGGAAAAAACCCATTGTTCATCAAAGATGGCTTCTTGTTCCTCTTCTTCTTTGTCCCAGTCATTCTGCTGCGTAATCAACTTTTCATAAGTACATAACGCCATTTCTAAAAATTGAAAAAAAGTGCCCAAAGTATCTTTTCCATCTTGTTCTTCCTTTTTATATTTTTGATATTCAGTCTTTCGTTCATCCACAAGCGATGCCATCCTGAAAAGAGAAACTTTCCCCAAAACAACCAACCAAGTATTTTTAATCAAAAATAATTCAAAAAAAGTTCCAAAAGTTAATACTTTTCTTCCTTCTTCTCTTTCTCTTTCTGGGGTTACTGTTTAATCAAAGAGGTCCAATTACCATATATCTTTCTTTGAGATTCTAGGCAATCTCCTCCTTTTTTTCACTTCTGCTGCAATATTTTTCCTCTCCCTTCCCACTTGCAACATCAATTTTTAAATGATCAGAAATCCATACCTCTAATAAGGGTTTTCCAATTTCTTAAATTTTTGTCCAAGAACTCTTTTGTCCCTTAACTTCAACTTTCAGAATAGTTCACCTTCAGTGCCCAAACAAATTTCAAATCTTCATCTGCTGTTTCCATGGGGTGGGAGAGTGAAGAAAAAAAAGTTTCCTTTAACAGCTTCTCTGCCGCTTTCGATCTTCTTAGGGATACAATGTATCCTCCAGCAATTCAGACAGTTCAGTTCCAGAGAGTTGAAAAGATGTTAATTGACCCGGCTCAGCCAGCACTTTCACTTTTCTTGCTTCCTCCAGCACAATCTTACGGTTGCAGGCTTCTTCGTGGCGGCCATTGCTGACCGCCGCTCCACCACCTTGGGAAAAAGGGGTTTTTCCGGACGAGGAGGGGGTCTGCAACACCCCCAACCCCCTGTCCGGCTCCCCTCTCTCTTCAGCTGTCCCTACAGGGCAGCCATATCCCCCTGACTCATTTGGATCGGGGGTACCTCGGCGGCAAGCGCAGCAGGAATCGTGAACGGTTGCGAATTCCTGCTGCCACCGAAGCCACGCAGAACCGGACCACCTTCATTTGCATTCTTGAAACCCTGCGTTTTGATTGGTCAAAGCACGGGGTGATCTGATTGGTTTAGGGAGCCGCGCTGATTGGTCCGCGAAGAATCTCCCGCGATTGGCGGATACGGATCGCGGGAGATTCAAAGTGGTGCCATTGGCCGCAGCCGCCGCGGCTTGAGAATAAAAAGCCGCAAGTTTTCCCTTGGAGCCAGATCGGTTCCGGGGGCTGAATAAAGAGCTGAAACCGCAGTCACTGCCTCCTGGTCTCCTTGCCGAACGGACACGACACTGGTGACGAAGGTGGGATCCCGAAGCTGAACCCCATCGAGCACGTGTCCGATGGAAGCAAGACCGATGAGATGGCCAGCATCGCTGCGCCCACGCCCTTCAATCCCACTAGCGAGGACTGGGAATCCTACATGGACAGATTCCTCATGTTCCTCAAATGCAGCAACATGAAGGACGCCACTGGGCCGAAAAAACGAGCCGTCTTCCTGACACACTGCGGGCCTGCAGTGTTCAAGATGGCGAAAGCCCTCGCGAAACCCGCTGACATCAAAGCGATGAACTGGGACGACCTCGAGTCCTTGCTCTGAAACCACTACGCCCCTGCCATGCCCACCCTCATCAGGCGGCACGACTTCTACCGGCGGGACCAGAGACCAGGCGAAAGCATCAGCGACTTTGTTGCCGAGCTGCAGAACCTAGGAGGCATGTGCGGATTCTCCGACATGGACGAGGCCCTACGGGACTGAGTCGTGCTCGGACTTTGGGATCCAGTCATCCAGAGTTGGCTGATGGCCAAAGGCTACATCGCCCTCAATGATGCCATCGCTGAAGCCACCGCAGTCGAGGCTACCCGGAAGTCGGCGAACTGCATGCGGAGATTGGATGCAGGGGACCGCACCGTGACCACCAACTCTGGACAGGTGACCGAGGCCCAACCGGAAGCAAGTCACCGCAAGACCACCACCCACCATGGCGAATTCCATTCCGCCTCTAACACCTTGGACGAGGAAGAAGAAATCCACCGGCTCCAGGCGGGACGCGACCAGCGCAATCGGCGGGGTCGTAAGTCGGGGACCGCGTGTGCCAGTTGCGGAGGCGACCACCCGAGATCGGAGTGCCGTTTCTTCGATGCAGTCTGCCAGCACTGTGACAAAAAGGGTCACATCGCCCACGTCTGCCGACTGAAGAAAGCCTACAGCCCCAGACGGCAGGACCACAGTGAGCAGAGACAGGACAGCACACCCCCCAGAGCCAGAGATCGCCCAGCCGACAGCCGATGGGACCGGAGCGGGCGAACCCAATGAGGTGGCGAGACCCGGCGGAAGGAAGAAACCCACCAGATGGTCATCATCGGCCACGCATTAACCACTGATGCCCGAAAAGTCTACGTGGAGGTAGGCATCGAAGGCGAGCCATGCAAAATGGAGGTGGACTCCGGGTCCTACCTCTCCATGGTCGCCTGGAAAGAAATCAAACGCTTGGTGCCTACCATCCACAAGAAGGAACTGGAGAACCAGAGATTAATCATCAAAGACTACCAGGGAAACCGCATCCCGGTAGTCGGAACCGGACAATTCAAAGTGACATTTAAGGGCCGCACGGCGAAGCTTCCCCTGACAATCGTGGACTGAGACCGACCCAGCCTTTTGCGACTGCAATGGTTCACGCCGCTCGGCATCGAAGTCACGGGCATCAACCACATCACCAAGACTGATTGGGAGCAGCAACTGGCACGGGACTTCCAGGAAGTGTTCGATGGCACCCTAGGCAAGTACCGAGGGCCCTCCATCTCTTTCAACCTAGACCCTAACATTCCCCCGAGACGCCTAAAGCCACGGCGGGTACCTTTTGCACTCCGGCCAAAAATTGATGAGCAAATTGACAAGCTCGTCAAGCAAGGGGTCCTACAACCAATTGATCATGCCCGGTGGGAGACCCCAATAGTCACCCCAGTCAAGCCCGATGGGTCGGTGAGAATCTGTGGGGACTATAAGGCCACCCTAAATTGCGCCTTACAACAAAGCGCCTACCCCGTCCCAGCAGTGCAGCATTTTCTACACTCATGGGGGGGAGGCAAGGTTTTTGCGAAACTCGACCTGGCTCAAGCATACCAACAGCTGCTGGTCAATGCAGAAACCACGGAGGCGCAAACCATAGTCACCCACCAGGGAGCTTTCCGATGTAACCGACTCCAGTTTGCAGTCAGCGTGGTGCCTGGAATTTTCCAGAGCCTCATGGATAGACTCTTGCAAGGCATCAAGGGGGTGGTGCCCTACTTCGACAATGTGTTGGTGTCGGCAACCAACCAGCTAGAACTAGAGGGTTGGCTAAGGGAGGTGCTAATGGAATTCAAGGAGACCGGGCTAAAAGTGAAGAGGGAAAAGTGCCAACTTTACACAGAGCGGGTCGAGTTCCTGGGGTACCTCCTAGACCGGCACGGCATCCACCCTACCGCGACCAAAATCAGAGCCATTAAGGAGGCCCCTACACCCAGGACTAAAACAGAACTGCAGGTGTTTCTGGGACTGCTTAATTTTTACAATGTTTTCCTGCCCCAGAAGGCGACCGCGGCAGAGCCGTTGCATAGGCTTTTGGACAAGGTGGCCACCTGGACTTGGGGGAAATGCGAGGAAGCCGCCTTCAGGAAAACCAAGGACCTGCTCATCTCGGATGCCGTCCTCATCCAATACAATGAGACCCTACCACTCGCCATCACATGCGATGCCTCACCCTTCGGCATCGGCGCCATCCTCAGCCACACAATCCCGGATGGAAGAGAAGCACCCATCGCTTTCTTATCCAGGACACTCACCAAACCGGAGCAGAACTATAGCCAGCTGGACAAGGAGGCCCTAGCCATCGTTGCAGCAGTGAAGAGATTCCACGAGTACCTCTATGGCCGCACCTTCACAATCATCATGGACCACAAGCCGTTGCTGGGCATCCTTGCAGGGAACAGGGCCACCCCGAACATTTTATTTCCCAGGATGATAAGGTGGTCCGAATTCCTTGCCACCTACAGCTACCAACTCACACACCGACCCGGTAAGACTATCACACATGCAGACGCTTTGAGCCGCTCGCCACTACCTGATATAGACACCGACCCAGCACCCACGATGAGCACCCTCAGCATAGAGACTCTGCCCGATCTACCCATAACCGTGTCAGACATTGCCCGAGAAACCAATAAAGACAAACGTCTGGCGCAGGTGTTACATTGGGTAGAGAAAGGGTGGCCGGAAAAGGACAATGACGAAGCATTCAAAACATTCCGGAACCGGCAAACGGAACTCTCGCTGCAAAAAGGGTGTGTACTGTGGGGGGATAGGGTGGTTATCCCAGAAAAACTGCAAGGGAAGATATTGGGTTTGTTGCACGAGGGGCACCCAGGCATAGTTAGAATGAAAGCCCTGGCCAGAAGTTACGCTTGGTGGCCAGGGATGGAAAAGCAAATCGAGGCCTGGGTGGCAAGGTGTCAACGCTGCCAAGAAACCAGACCGAGCCCTCCCGCGGCACCGATCCTGGAATGGGACACCCCCAGGGGACCTTGGTCTAGGGTCCACATAGACTTTGCCGGGCCCACCAAAGGACATACATTCCTAGTAACCGTAGATTCTTACTCCAACTGGCTGGAGGTAAGCAACATGAAATCCACCACCACAGAGGCCGTAACCAAGGAACTTTGCAAACTATTCGCAACCCACGGCCTCCCGGATGTCATCGTGTCGGACAACGGGCCCCAATTCACCTCGCTGGAATTTGAAAAATTCCTAGCAGAACGGGGCATACGACATGCACTGACAGCTCCAGCGCATCCGGTGGTGAACGGAGGGGCGGAACGGATGGTTCAATTCACAAAAAATAACCATCCAGAAAATCGAACACGGGGAAATCCAAGACAAAATAAATAAAATGCTTTTTATCCAACATATAACCCCAAACACAACAACGAACAAAAGCCCGGCAGAGCTACTAATGGGGAGGAAAATAAGGTCCCCATTCGACAGGCTACACCCCACATACAACCCGGAAAAACCCCCAAACTCCTCCAGCAAGCACCAGGCGACGCCGTCTACGCAAGAAATCTAACCGGAGACCCACTATGGGTACCAGCAACCACAACCCAACTGACAGGTCCCCGCTCGTACCGGCTGCAAACAACCGACGGACAAGCATGGAAATGCCACATCGATCAAATAAGATCGAGAACGGCCACAAGAAACACAACCGACACGCAACCAGACACAGAAAATCCCCTTAACACAAGCCAAGAGGGGAGGGAATACCCCAGGAAGCAAAACCCAGAAGGAAACCAACCATACTCACCAGCAAGCAGCCAACTCGAAGCCTCACCAGGGAGAAGCAGCCAAGCCAGCTCAACCAGCCCGGAAAGACCGGGCGGGAGCGGCGAAAACCGCAGCTCAACCAGCCCAGGTAGACCGGGAGGGAGCTGCAACAAGCGGCCCGGCAAGGCCTACCAGGTGGTTCCATCGACGAGGCCGAGAGACACAGAGAACCCGACCGAACCGGCCGGGAGCCAACCAACGACTGACCTGTGCAGGTCCAGTAGGCAAGTGCGGAGCCCCGCCTACTTACGGGACTAGTTACGTAGGACCAAACCAAGAGGGGAGGGGTGTTCTGTACCTTCATTTGCATTCTTGAAACCTCGCGTTTTGATTGGTAAAAGGGCGGGGTGATCTGATTGGTTTAGCGAGCCGCGCTGATTGGCCCGCTAAGAATCTCCCGCGATTGGCAGATACGGATCACAGGAGATTCAAAGTGGTGCCATTGGCCACGGCCACCGTGGCTTGAGAATAAAAAGCCGCAAGTTTTCCCTTGGAGCCAGATCGGTTCCGGGGGCTGAATAAAGAGCTGAAACCGCAGTCACTGCCTCCTGGTCTCCTTGCCGAACGGACACGACAGAAGATGAAACAATAACGTTTCTCACTACTTGTAGCAGTGTTCGCAGTAAAGGCAAAGTGATATCTCATTTTTTATGATCTTGCACGTACATCCATACCCTCCACACCTGTCACAAAACAGCTTAAAACAGGGAGCGTATTCCTCCCTTCAAAAAACTTAGAAATAATCTTCCAGTGACTGTGGATACTGCCATCAAGAGGAAACATTCTACTTTAGGAAGAGTTCATGTTTTTGTGACTGTAGTTTTAACCATTAAGCTATTGTCAAAGAGAAAATTGAAAAACAACACTCTTCCAGCAGGATGTACCAAAAATAACATTCCAATCTGATTTGCATAAGTAAGCAGATTATCCAGTATATGGAAAAGGCTTTTTTTCCCTTTTTTTACTCTTTTGGAAAGCTCACTTCACTATTTTGATAATTCATTGTGTTGTTGTTCTCACCTCCCCAGACCTAGGATTTCAATGTACAGATATCGATGTTACTGCAAAGAAGGAAATATCAGCAAGATGAGAGACAGAGAGAGAGAGACACACAGACAATAGAAGGTAGACAAATAGACAATATATGATAGACAGATGATTGATAGATGAGATAGAGGGATAGAGAGGTAAATAAATAGAAGACACAGATGATAGATAGATGATCGATGATAGATATACAGACAGATAGCGATAGATAGATAAATATTAGTCGCATATGCATGGTTCTACTTTATTATGAGATCAAGTAGATGAACCTACAGCGAATTTAACCTAAAATAAAGAATATCTTTGATACACACTTTTTTAACCTACATATGTATATTTCTTGTTTCATATTATCAGCTTTGTTCTGTTTTTTCCAAACATTGATTTACTTAATAATTGACAAGATTTATGTTCTGTATCTATTCTGGCTGTAAGACATTGCACTCAAAGAATAGGTTTCTATATGCAAATACTCTGTGAGTATCTTTCAATCAATTGACCAGCTCACTAGATTTTTATTAAAATCCTACAGATCGGTCCACATGATTATCTCAGATTTGCCATTTTGCTTTTATTCTACCCAACAGGACTCAATATACTATGAAAATGGATAGAATCTGATTGGATTTTGCTGCCTTTTTAGGTCTCATTATCTAGCAAAATAAATTATGATTTATAAACCAGTACTACACTGTCTTTCTGGGAACTCAATATAGCTAAATTCGACATCATATTTGTCTGTGAAACATGGCTCAATGTATCTCTCTCTGACTCCATTACCACAGTAAGAGACTATCATGTTTACCAATCAGATCATGAAATTAGTAGAGGAGGTGGTGTTGCTATCTTCTATAAAAAGTTCTTACATCTAAAAAACATCCAAGTTACCCAGGAGCTTGCTCTTCCTGAGACCATCCTGTGAACTATCCTTAAATATCACATTTCAATTCTTACTATGTTACAGAGCACCTGATTATGACATCGAACATGTAAATTCACTACTAACATGGGCAGCATCCTGTCCACAAGCTTTTATCTTTCTTGGTGACTTCAATCTACCTCATATTAACTGGATCCTAAATGTATGTAGAACTGAACCCATACATGACACCTTCTACAATGCTGTTACAAATCTGGGACTGGAACAACTAATAACCAACAATACTAGACTTAACAACTGCCTTGATCTCATCTTCTGCAATAGTTTGAATATAATTTATGGAATACAAACTAAAGAACCCTTTTCCAACAGTGACCACAATATGATTGGCTTTTGTCTCAACATATGTCCACACAAAAATCATCACAATGACATAATCCCCAATTATAACTTCAAAAAAGGCAACTATGATTTTATAGACAACGATCTCTCATCCCTTGATTGGCAATCTCTATTCATTGGATGCAATACTGTTGAAGACCATTACAACCTATTTTTACTTGAAGTCAAAAGAGTCATCAAACTATATATACCAATAACAATTCCCAAAACAAACAACAACAACAAAAAAACCAGATTACCCATAACAATAAGGAAACACCAATCCAAAAAGAGATCACTCTGGCAGAAAAACAAATCTGGTCACGTTGCCCACTTCAAAAGCCGATACAAAAATTTATGCACCAGATAAAGACTGAATGCACCAATTATCACATTAAACAAGCATGGTCAAAATTGGGAGTGTCCTATCAAATTCTGTACCTGTCAACAGTGGTGTCCCCCAAGGCAGTGTTCTAGGATCACTCTTTTCATACTCTACATAAATGACCTCTGAGATCATATTAAGAGCAACTGCGTTCTCTTCACTGATGATGTAAAGCTGTTTAATACCATAAACAATACTGCTACCCTTCAAAAAGACCTTGACTATGTATCAGAATGGTCAAACAAATGGCAACTTCAAATCTCAACAGATAAATGCTCTGTCCTACATAGTGGCAAAAAAAACCAACAATCAGAAAATAAAATACAAGCTGAATAGTCAAGACCTTGTTGATGATCCAAGCTCTGTGAAGAATCTTGGAATACTCATCTCTAATGATCTAAGTGCTAGAGCTAAAGGCAATAAGAGTTGTTAACCTAATCTTACATAGCTTTTTCTCTGGTAATATCACACTACTAACTAGAGCATACAAAACATTTGCTAGACCAATACTCAAATACAGCTCATCAGTCTGAAACCCATATTACGTATCTGATATTAACACAGTTGAGGAAGTCCAGAAATATTTCACAAGAAGAGTTCTCCACTCCTCTCCTCATTGTAGAATACCTTATGCCACCAGACTTGAAATTCTAGACCTAGAAAACCTTGAATTACGCCATCTGAGGTCTGATCTAAGTATGGTATATAAAATCATACTGTACATTGCAATGACTTATCTGTCAATGAATACTTCAGCTTCAGCCATAACAACACAAGAGCACACAATAGATACAAACTCAAGGTTAACCGCACCAAACTTGATTGCAGGAAATATGACTTCAGCAACAGAGTGGTCAATGTCTGGAATACTCTATCTGACTCTGTAGTTTCTTCCCCAAAAACTTTAACCTTAGACTGTCTACTATTGACTTCACCCCTTTCCTAAGAGGTCTGTAGAGGGCATGCCTACCCTCCCTTTCCTATTGTTTCTTTTATTTTTCTTATATGTGCCCATTTCATGTATTCATAACTATGAATATACTTATACCTATTATCTTGTAAGCAATTGACAAAATAAATTAAAAAAAAACACCTAATAAGAGAGAAACCCAGCTCCAGATTTGAAAGTTTACCAGGCAAAATTATACTTCCATAGACCTCATCGTCTCTCAGTGGTTCATTCCAGTTTAAAGGGTGATGGCAAGTCTAGTGGTTTCAACAGTGATAGGCCAGGTTTTCAGAAATGACTGACTAGACCTAGTTAGTCAATGCTCAAATTCTGACTAAAATGGTGAAGTTTAAATCAAGTCAGTGCATATAGGTTGACGACTGGGAATTTTGAGAGATGTAATCCGAGGATACCTTCAGGTTCCATAAATCTAATGGTATAAAAATAAATAAAAGACAGTTCATTGGAGACGACAATGAATCTGCATATAGATGGAAAGTTGAACAACTGGCTCTGTGGTGCAGCCGGAACAATCTTGAACTGAACACACTCAAAACTGGAGAATGATAGATTTTAGGAGAAGCTCTCCTCTTCTACCACCTCTTACAATACTAGACAACACAGTATCAATAGGAGAAACCTTCAAGTTTCTAAACTCTATAATACTTGGAACTTAAAATGGACATCTAGCATCAAAGAGGTCATCAGAAAAGCACAACAAAGAATGTTCTTCCTGCACCAACTCAGAAAACTCAAACTGTCCAAGGAGCTGCTGATACAGTTCTACAGAGGAATTATTGAGTCTGTCATCTGCACCTCTATAATTGGTTTGGCACAGCAACCAAACAAGGCAGACACGGACTTCAATAGATAGTTAGCACTGCAGAAAAAATTATTATAACTAGCCTGCCTTCCATTGAGGACCTGGATACTGCATGAGCCAGAAAGAGGGCTGAGAAATATCTACAGACCCCTCACATCCTGGACATAAACTGTTTCTACTTCTTCCCTCAAGATGATGCTACAGGGCATTGCACACTAAAACAACTAGACACAAGGACAGTTTTTCCCCCCATATGTCATCACTCAGCTACACCACTAATTCCCATAACACTGTCAAACTACCTAGTAGGGCTGTATTACTATTATCCTTCTCATCTTTCCTTAGCTTCTTAGGACTATAACTTCATTGCTTGTATCTTATGATTTATGTTGATTGCTTGTTTAGAATCTTATGACTATTACGGAATGTAGGATGATTATATTTTATGATTATGGTCATGATTTATAACTTTTTGCTTATATGTACACTGAGAGCTTATGCACCAGGTACAAATTCCTTATTGTCCAATCACACTTGGCCAATAAAAAATTCTATTCTATTCTATTCTGTTCTGTTCTGCTCTGTTCTGTTCTCTATTGTATTTTGTTCTGTTCTATTTTATTCTATTCCTATAAAATCAGTTAGAAGGAGACATTGTCATTGAATCCGACTGCTAGTTAACTGCAGGAATCCAGACATCTGTGATATTTGTAACAAATAATAGTCCAGCTTCTGATTTACATAATTGAAATACTGCCTGCCACTTTCTGAGTAATATCATCTGTCTGCATAAAACCAACACTGTATCCAGTTTATAATATTTCGTCTTTTTCCAAGACTAAATATTCATAATTCCATCAATCACCATAGGATTTCATTTTTGTTCCCAGATTATCTTCATCACCCATCTTTTAAAATGGCAGAGATTGTTTGAATCATTTCAAAAATGTGTTCCCAGAACTGCACTCAGAGCCTATGGAATGTCTAGGAGCTTCCTGTTAACAAACATCCTCTAGACCAGGGGTTCCCAACCTTTTTTTCGCCCCGCACCACTAAAGAAATTTCACTCGAACCTCGAACCCCCTGGAATAAAAATGCCAACAAACCTCGCACCCCCTGGAATAAAAATGCCAACATAAAGCCAATATCCTATTATTTACCTGGACTTTTCTTGCACCCTCTGGAATATCGTCTCGCACCCCAGGTTGGGAACCCCTGCTATAGAAGTTAAAAAGTATCAGGATTTGGCCACTGTCCTGCCATCATTTGACCTCTTGAAATTAATCATATATTAGTTATTACTTGGTACACACTAGCACATTCATGTGGCCCTGAAGTCTGTCATCAGAATTCTAAACAAAATATCTAAAATCTAGTCATAATGTTATCAACCATGAGTAATCATGAGTCATGCTCCAATCTTTGAAATTTACAAGAGTTTCCTCCCTCCCTCCTTCCTTTTCTTCCTTTTCCCTCCATTCCTCCTTCTCTTCCTCCCTATCCTTCTTTCCTTCCCTCCATCCCTTCTGTTCTGTCCCCTCATTTGAATTCTTGAGATCCCTGCGCTTTGATTGGCCAAAGCGTGGGGCGCTCGGATTGGCTAGGCGAGCCGCGCCGATTGGCTCGCTGAGAATCTCCCGTGATTGGTCAATTCAAATCGCGGGAGATTCAAAGCGATGCCATTGGCCGCGGCCGCCGCAGCTTGGAAATAAAAAGCCGCGAAGTTTTCCTTTAGCCTCAGTTCGATTCCTGACTAATAAAAAGAGCTTGAAACACAGTCACCGACTCCTGGCTTCTGTCCATGCGGACATAACTCTGGCGATGAAGGTGGGATTCTCATCCTGAACCGAAGCACGTGTCCGACGGAAGCCAGCCAACCGATGAGATGGCCAGCATCGCGCCACCAACCCCCTTCAACCCCGCTACCGAGGACTGGGAATCTTACACGGACAGATTCCACATGTTCCTCGAATGCAACGATCTGAAGGATGCCACGGGACTGAAGAAACGAGCCATCTTCCTAACGCACTGCGGGCCCGCTCTTGCCGATGCCATCTCCGAAGCCGCGGCCACCGAAGCAACCCGACAGTCAGCAGACCGCATGCGGAGACCGAATGCCAGGGACCGCACCGCAAACAACAACCCTGCAAGGTTGACTGAGGCCCAACCTGAAACCACCACCCACCAGGGTGAACTCCACTCGACCTCGGGTACGTCTGACGAGGAGGAAGACATCCACCGTCTCCAGGCAGGCCGCGACCAGCGCAGCCGGCCGAGTCGTAAGTCGAGGACCGCGTGTGCTGGTTGCGGAGGCGATCACCCCAGATCCGAATGCCGGTTCTTCGACTCCATTTGCCGGCACTGCGACAAGAAGGGCCACATCGCACGCGTTTGCCACCTCAAGAAGACCCACAGCCCCAGGCGCTGGGACCCGAGCGAGCGGAGACGAGAGAGCACACCCCCCAGGACCAGAGACCGGCCAACAGACAACCGCTGGGAGCGAAACGGACGAGCCCAATGAAGCGGCGAGGCCAGGCGGAGAGAAGAGACACATCAGACGGTCACCATTGGCCACGCCACAACCACAGACGCCAGAAAGGTCTACGTGGAGGTAGGCATCGAAGGCGAACCCTGTAAAATGGAGGTGGACTCCGGGTCCTACCTCTCAATGGTAGCCTGGCAAGAAATTAAACGCTTGGTGCCTACCATCCAGAGAAAGCAACTAGAAAACCAGAGACTAATCCTCAAGGACTACAGGGAAACCGCATCCCTGTATTCGGAACAGGACAGTTTACAGTGACCTACAAGGGACACGCTGAAAGACTTCCCTTAACCATTGTCGATCGAGACCGACCTAGCCTATTGGGACTTCAATGGTTCGCACCGCTAGGCATCGCGGTCACGGGCATCGACCATATCGCCAAAGCCGACTGGGAGCAGCAACTGGCCCAGGATTTCCAGGAAGTGTTCGACAGCACCCGAGGCAAGTACCGAGGGCCCCCTATATCCTTCAGTCTAGACCCCAACTTTCCCCCAAAACAGCTAAAACAAAGGCGGGTACCGTTCGCACTCAAACCGAAGATAGACGAGCAAATTGACAAGCTCGTCAAGCAAGGGGTATTACAACCCATAGACCACGCCCGGTGGGAGACCCCCATAGTCACCCCGATTAAGCCTGATGGGTCAGTGAGAATCTGTGGGGACTATAAGGCCACCCTAAATGGCGCCTTGCAGCAAAGCGCTTACCCCATCCCAGTAGTGCAGCATCTCCTACACTCACTGGGAGGGGGCAAAGTTTTTGCGAAACTCGACCTGGCCCAAGCATACCAGCAACTGCCAGTCGACGAGGAAACTGCAGAGGCACAAACCATAGTCACCCACCGGGGAGCCTTTAGATGCAACCGCCTCCAATTTGGAGTCAGCGTGGCACCTGGAATTTTCCAGAGCCTCATGGAAAGACTCTTACAGGGCATCAAGGGGGTGGTCCCATACTTCGATGATGTACTAGTATCGGCAACCAACCAGGCCGAACTGGAGACTCACCTAAGGGAGGTGCTAACGAGATTCAAAGAAACCGGGCTTAAAGTAAAGAGGGAAAAATGCCAGCTGTACACAGAGCGGGTCGAATTCCTAGGATACCTCCTAGACCGACACGGCATTCACCCCACCAACAAAAAAATTAAAGCCATCAAGGAAGCCCCCACACCCAAGTCAAAAACAGAACTGCAGGCGTTTCTGGGGCTACTTAACTTTTATAATGTCTTCCTGCCCCAAAAGGCGACTGCGGCGGAGCCTTTGCATAAGCTTTTGGACAAGGCGGCTACCTCGACTTGGGGGAAACGCGAGGAAGCCGCCTTCAGAAAAACCAAGGACCTGCTCACTTTGGATGCCGTCCTCATCCAGTATAACGAGACCCTACCACTAGCCATCACATGCAATGCATCACCCTTCGGCGTCGGCGCTGTCCTCAGCCACACTCTCCCCGATGGAAAAGAAGCACCTATCGCGTTTTTTTCAAGGACCCTCACCAAACCGGAGCGGAACTACAGCCAGCTGGACAAAGAGGCTTTGGCTATCATCGCTGCAGTAAAAAGGTTTCACGAGTACCTCTACGGCCGGACGTTTACCATCATCACCAACCACAAACCGCTGCTGGGAATCCTTGCAGGGAACAGGGCCACCCCGAACATTCTGTCTTCCCGAATGACAAGGTGGTCCAAATTCCTGGCTGCCTACAACTACGGACTCACACACCGACCTGGTAAGACTATCTCCCATGCGGACGCCTTAAGCCACTCACCGTTACCTGAACCAGACACTGACCCAGCACCCACGATGACCACCCTCAGCATAGAGACTCTACCCAACCTACCCATAACCGCGTCAGACATTGCCCGAGAAACTAATAAAGACAAACATCTGGCACGGGTTTTGCATTGGGTAGAGAAAGGGTGGCCAGAAAGGGACAACGACGAGTCCGTCAGGACATTCCGGAACTGGCAAACGGAACTCTCGTTACTAAAAGGGTGCATACTATGGGGGGATAGGGTGGTCATCCTGGAAAAACTACAAGGGAAGGTTTTGGAACTGTTACACAAGGGGCACCCGGGCATCGTTAGGACAAAAGCCCTGGCCAGAAGTTACGCTTGGTGGCCAGGGATGGACAAACAGATCAAGGTCTGGGTAGCAAGGTGTCAACGATGCCAGGAAACTAGGCCAAGCCCACCCACAGCACCCATCCTAGAGTGGGAAACCCCCAGGGGACCGTGGTCTAGGATCCACATAGATTTCGCCGGGCCCACAAAAGGACACACTTTCTTAATAACCGTAGACACTTACTCCAACTGGCTGGAGGTAAGCAACATGAGAACAACCACCACGGAGGCCGTGACCAAAGAACTCTGCAAACTTTTTGCAACACACGGCCTCCCAGATGTCCTTGTTTCCGACAACGGGCCCCAATTCACCTCACTAGAATTTGAAAAATTCCTAGTGGAGAGGGGCATATGACACGCGCTGACAGCCCCAGCGCATCCGGCGGTAAATGGTAGGGCGGAACGGATGGTTCAATTCACAAAGAAAACCATCCAGAAAATAGACCACAGGGAGATCCAGGACAAAATAAATAAATTACTTTTCATACAGCACATAACCCCAAACACCACAACAAATAAAAGCCCAGCAGAACTGCTAATGGGGAGGAAAATAAGGTCCCCACTCAATAGATTACACCCCACGTACAACCCAGAGAAACCCCCAGACTCCACCAGCAAACACCGAACCTTCGCACCAGGCGACGCCGTCTACGTGAAGAACCTAACCGGAGACCCATTATGGGTACCAGCCGTCATAACACAACTAACAGGCCCACACTCGTACCGGCTACAAACAACCGACGGACGAGTGTGGAAACGCCACATCGACCAGTTAAGATCGAGGACGACCACACAAGAGACCACCGACGCGCAACCAAGCAAAACCAACCCCCGCAACACAAACCAAGAGGGGAGAGGATACCCAGGGAACCAAAACCCAGAAAAAATAAACCAGCCATACTCACCTGAAAGCAGCCAGCACGAAACCTCGGCAGGAAGAGACAGCCAGGCCAGCTCAACCAACCCGGGAAGACCGAGCGGGAGCGGCGAAACCCGCAGCTCAACCAACCCGGGTAGCCCGGGAGGGAGCTGCGGAGAGCGGCCCGGCCAGACAGACCAGGCGGTTCCCACGACGGAGTCTGGAGAAACCCCGACCGAACAGAGACCCCGACCGAACAGAGACCCCGACCGAACAGAGACCCCGACCGAACCGGCTGGGATCCAACCTACGACTGACCTGCGCAGGTCCAGTAGGCAGAGACGGAGCCCCGCCTACCTATGGGACTACGCAACGTCAGGACTGAACCAAGAGGGGAGGGGTGTTCTGTCCCCTCATTTGAATTCTTGAGATCCCCACGCTTTGATTGGCCAAAGTGTGGGGCGCTCGGATTGGCTAGACGAGCCGCGCCGATTGGCTCGCTCAGAATCTCCCGCAATTGGTCAATTCAAATTGCGGGAGATTCAAAGTGGTGCCATTGGCCGCGGCTGCCGCGGCTTGGAAATAAAAAGCCGCAAAGTTTTCCTTTAGCCTCAGTTCGGTTCCTGACTAATAAAAATAGCTTGAAACACAGTCACCGACTCCTGGCTTCTGTCCATGCGGACATAACACCTTCCTCTCTTTCCTCCCTCCCTTCTTTCCCTCCCTCCCTATTTTTCCTTCCTTCTCCTCCCTATCCTCTCTCCTTCCTTCCCTCCTTCCCTTCCTTCCTTGTTTCACTCCCTCCCTTCCTATCTTTCCTTCCATTTCCTACATATCCTTCCTTCCTCCCTTCCCTCCCTTCCTTCTTTCACTCCCTCCCTCCCAAATTAAGCTTGTCTCACTCCACCTTTATTTTTGGAAGAGGCATTCCTCAGTAGCAGGAATTTGGTTACTTAAGCACTCAGGTTTTCCTTGCCAACTCTAAAACCTTTTACAATTTTCTGATTCCATTTCAACCAAAAAGGAGACTTTTAACAAGGTGTTTCGTTGGGGTGGGTAGGTTTGAGGTATCTGCTACTGGTTGTCATGTACTTAACTAGCTCTTCAGTCTTTTTTCAACTGATCGCTATCCTTGATAATAATATGTTTTTTAAAAAAAACATAGGAAAGCACAGAAAGCTAAAGGTGACTAAGTTGAACACAGATGCATGCCCTTAATGGATGAGCATCTCCAAAAGGCAACTAATCTTTTAGAGTAGTAATGAATACAGATTTTTGTCTTGCGCGCTGCATGAGACAGGAGCTTTTCATGCTTTCTCCCATAGAACTGCTAGGAAAATTGGATCCTAAGCAAGGGCTGTGAGTCATAGATGAATACAGCTTCATGGCTTCACACTGGGTGCTGCTGCGAGATCGGTAAAACACATTATGGGAACACAGAAGTAGGACAAGAATTGAAGGCAGATTATACCAGTTCGAATGTTGTTAACTCAAAACCAAAATGCATTTGTACAGAATGGGTTCTTAAATAAAAACAAAGCAAAATATCCCCAGTTCATTTTTTTTTCTTTTTGGGACAAGCCAACATCACGACAAGGCCACCTACAGACTGGGTTGCTTTTGCTATCAAGTTCCAGGCTTACATCTAAAACTATAGTGCAAATCATTGCTTGCATTCTTATCTCTGACTGACAACAGAATGAGCAAGGTTTATTCCATTGCCTGAATAGCTTTCCTGCTAGAAATATAGATGGTTGGAAACATAAAGCTAAACCAAATTAGTTGTTTTCATACATGGAGGGGTTTTCCCCCCCCCCCTTCCCCAAAAATAAGGTACATTTTGCACCAACAAATTTGGCAAGTTGAAATTTATTTTTATTGAATGGCAAGCTGCTTCCGGTTCTCTTTTTCAACTGGAAATTGAGAGACTGTTCTTAGAAAGGGAAAGCAGCTTGGCAAAATCAATCTATTTATATTACTTCTTCTTCCTAAATTGTCAAGCTAAAATTCCATATTGCATACAGCCTCTGTCCCACAACTATTTTACACCTATTTGTTTTATGTATTAATGTATTTGTTTTATGTATTTTCTGGATTGAGAGGCCCTTCTCACAGTCACACCTATACACCCCTGGCAAATTTGGACTACTGATATAGAATAGAATAGAATAGAATAGAATAGAATAGAATAGAATAGAATAGAATAGAACAGATGTATTTTAATAAAACCACAGAGTTGGAAGAGACCTTGGAGAATTTGAATCCTAGGGCTAGAAGGTACTATAGAGAAGAGAAGAGAAGAAGAAGAAGAATGAATTAGGATAGGATAGGACACAATAGGACACAATATGATATAATAGAATCAGAGTTGGAAGGGACCCTGGAGGTCTTCTAGTCCAATCCCTGATTAGTCAGGAAACCCTACACCACTTCACACAAATGGTTGTCAAATCTCTTCTTAAAAACTTCCAGTGTTGGAACATTCACAACTTCTGGAGGCAAGTTGTTCCACTGATTAATTGTTGTCAGAAAATTTCTCAGTTAAATTTTGCCTTAGTTCTCCTCCAACTGGTCCCGGAATAGAGCTCAGCATGAATTTATGGATGTACCTCATTTTGCCTATGTAAAATTCCTGCTCTACAATTAGTGCTGATTACTGGTCAGCTTCAAGGTACAATTCAAAGTGCTGGTTGTCACCCATAAACCAAGCACTAATAAAGTATATGTTTTGTAGGCAAATTGCCCCTGGTTCAGCTTAGACCTAGAAATGGTTTTCTCTGAAAACCCCACTTCAGTTGGCAGAGGCAGCAACACTATCAATCAATCAATCAGAATAGAGCTGAAAGGAACCTTGGAGGTCTTCTAGTCCAACCCCCTGCTCAAACAGGAGACCCTATACTATTTCAAGACAAGTGGCTGTCCAGTCTTTTCTTAAAAACCTTCAGTGATGAAGCATCCACAACTTCTGAAGACAAGCTGTTCTACTCGTTGATTGTTCTCACTGTTAGGAAGTTTCTCCTTAGTTACCAGGTTGCCTCTCTCCTTGATTAATTTCCATCCATTGTTACTTCCATCCAGGTCTTGCTTGCTGGTGCTTTGGAAAATCTATTGACCCCTTCTTCTTTGTGGCAGCCCCTCAAATCCTGGAACACTGCTATCACCCCAAATCCTTCTTTTCTCTTGATTAGCCATACCCAATTCCTGGAACCATTCTTCACATGTTTTTGTCTCCAAGCTTTCTTTGCACTTTTTTCAAATTCTCAACCTATTTTTTGTAATGTGGTGACCAAAACTGGATGCCATATTCCAGGTGTGATCTTATTAAGGATTTAGAAAGTGGTACTAATGATTCATGTTATTTTGATTCTCTGTCTCTGTTTATAGAATCAAAATACTAAACAGAGTTGTCCAGTAGTCTAGCATTTTATAAAAACAAATTCTTCCTCTTTAAATATGTTCTGAACTCCACCAGTTCATAACCTCAAACACCTTATGGAATCAGAGCTATTACAGGCAAATTATTGAACTGATTCTTAAAAGTGGTACAATTACAAAGCAATTGCTTATATTTTCTCTTGCTCTCAGGGATGTTTGCTTTCCAATCAGTTATCTTAAAATATTCTTTATAATCTTCCTCCATGTTTTTAAGATAGTGTTTCATTCCATTCATGCGTTCCGATAGTTTAAATTGCTTCCTTGTTCTTACATTCTGTTGCATGCTGAACAAATAGCTGTGACTATTTACATTTGTATTGTATTTGGTAAGATTGTTTCCCCCCCTAAAATATTTTGGAAAAAAGAAATAAAACAATAACTCTGAGAAATCTGGAGTGTTGGAATACACATTAAGGACATTTAGTTGATTTAAAAGGATTTTTTTAAAAAGAGTTCTTACAATTTCCTTATGCAAGCATCTCTACTTTTGTAGATAGAAATATTTTCCTGTTTAGCCAGAATCCTTCTCTCCTCTACAGTACCGCTTCTTGTTTTGTTTTCACTCACTGATAGTTGTTTCCTTTCTTTTTGATGTTGTTGAAGCAGCTGTCAACACATTTTTCCATTTAATCTTTTACAAAAGTCTCAATGTTTCTCACCATTATTACTTTCTGAACTATTTATTATCTTAATAGCATTTCTCAGAATGCTTTCTAAACTTCCTAGTTGAAGTAGGCTGTTTAAAACACAATGCTCCAATAAAATATCAGGACTGTACTGTAAAATGTAAACCACATTGTATCTCCTTTCCATTTCTTAGAAATAAGGTTTTTCCTAAAAATAAAAAATAAATCAGGCTCCAAAAGATTTGTTCAGTAATTAAAAAAAAAGTTGGAGAGGTATTGCTGTATCCGCACAATGGTATTTTGAGTTTTCAAGTATGTTTACAAGCTGATGCCTCTATTAAAAATGAATTTTGATTCTATAGCAGCTTGCCTCAATGACAGAACTCAAGGTCACAATACTTCAATTTGTACAAATATATCAATAACCCTCTAGGATAATTAGTTCTAACATTGTGTGAAATTCAACATTCTTTGGATCACAATCTTAAAGCTGTAGCGATAGCAGAAAACTGGGGATCTGAAACTTAAAAAAAAATTCAAGGATTATTAACTCTTGACTATGAAGAAGTCGAACAATATTTTAAGTATCAGTTGTATGTACTTGCTAGGATGATAGGTTCTAAACTTTATTGGAAATGTGATCAAGAATTTAAAAATATCTTATTGACTAGGCAAGTGCTAGTTTTTAACCATCCCTTGAAGCTGGCATTTTGAGTTGGGAAACAGATGAAAGCTGCAATAGAAACACTTAGATAAGATGGTGAAAAAAATAGCAAAACTCTACAAATTTAAAAACTTCCTCTCATGTGATGTGATCCCAGTCACTCAACAGCTCTCAGTCTCCCAAAAGCCTTCTTCCTCCTGGCATTCTTTGTTAAGAGTTCAGGTCCCAAATGTTTAGCCAACACTCCCAATTTTGAAGGCTGAAGTCCAGTATATCTTCTCTGTCCTTTATAGTGATATCTGTATTGGGACACTAATTCAACATGGCTCATAGTACCACTGTGCAAAAAATATCTTTTGTTTTCATATTTATAGTACTAACACATTTGAATGTTATGTTTTTCATATCATATCACTCAGTGTGAAAGAACTGGAATTAAAAATATACAGACATTCAGCACCATCTACTGGAATAATGGCATTTTATATTAAGTGAACATCTGTCTCACTTAGCAATAAAAATTTTTTGGCCTCAATTGTGGTTGTAAATCAAGGACTACCTATATTTGTTCTTGACATCTGTTCTTGTTTTACCACACATGTTTCTTAACCACACAATTCCCATTGCATTCAACTTATTTTTATGTTTCTCCTGACATACCCGACTCTCCCTAAATTGTAACACAGTGAGCAGAACCATATTCTTATATATAGTGCCACTTCCTCTTCTTTTATGCAACAGCCATTTCCTGCAATCGACTGCAGACTGCTGATTACTTTTCTACCAGCATTTGTTTTAAAACAACATCACACAAACCCATATATTTTTTCTGCCTTTCATTTGTTAATTTCTGCTCTTTACCATTTATTTTGCATTCTCCATATGCCATGCTTATCACCCAATGAAGCAGTTTGGTCCAGTGGTTAAGGCACCATATACCAGAAACTCTAAAAAGAGTGCAGAAAAGAGCAGGAAAGATGCTTAGGGGATTGGTAGCTAAAACTTATGAAAAATGGTTGCAGGAATTTTTCTAGTCTGGTGAAAAAAAGGACTACAAGACATATGACAGCAGTGTTCCTATATTTGAGGGGCTCCTACAAAGATGGGGCGCATCAACTTATTCTCCAAAGCACCTGAGGAAACAAGAACAGGAACCAATGGATGGAAACTAATTAAGGAGAGAAGCAACCTAGAATTAATGAGAAATGTCCTGACAGAACAATTAACCAGTGGAAAAACAGATTTGGTAATCCATTCAAGACAGGATATTTTGAACCAAGACAGAATTAGGTAGAATGGTAGGATCAGCCCTCGCTCAAGATCCAAACTAGGAAAGCCATTAGGGCACAATAGGAATTGCCCAATACCATTTCAGGACACAATCCTCCTCATTACATCATCTCAGAGAGTCCAGGCTTCAACCAAACTTAACTCAGGCAACTTACAAAGTTAGCTATGACCCCTATAACAGCCAATAGAATTGCATAGGAACAAGAAGCTCAAGTTCAAAGCCCACAAGAGGATATTAAAAATCCTCACTTTCAGACCATGTGGTCAGCTGCCCAGGACTTCAAACCTATGTGGTCCTCCTGTTCACCAATAAACCATCTTTCCAATCATCCTCTATATTTCCAGTGTCTTTCTCCTAGCTTGGGACTGAACCATTTCTTTCAACAGGTGTGATATAAATAAACAAACCATGGAAACGTTCCTTTTATGTATGAATTTCTGCATGTCATGCAGCTGCTAAACATTTACAAGCCCAACCTGGAAATAAAGTAAAATCTGATCATAACAATCTAATATAAAATACCACGAAGTACCAAAGATATGGTATTTGCCCAGCTGATCTCACAGAGTGGGTACACTCCATATCCCATTGATGAAATAGTGTTATTCATCTATTGGTAGCCATGAATTATGCTTTTACTGTATTGGTACCTGTTTCTGGAATGAGGAGCCGTCTCAGATCCAAATGGATCCAACCTAATGGCATTCTGGAAGGCCCTGAAAACCTGGCTAGTGGTGGGAAATCAAAATTGAGAGAGGAGGATGGGGGTAGGAGGAAGATGAGTATACAGTGACCTCCAGATTTCTTGGACTACAATTCCCACTATTCCAGCCAGAATAGCTTTTAATGTCTGTATTTCCTTTCTTCTCTTCCTTCTATCCTTTTCAAATTATTATTTAGATGTGAACCTGTGGTGGAAGGGTGTTTTTTTTCTCACATTCTGGGAGATTTTTCATGACAATATCAACATAAAGTAAAAATACTTTAGGGTAAGATGGTGCTGTTGATTAGTTTTGGGTTGGGTTTTTTTTTTTTGCAACTATAGATTAACCCAGCTCTTCTTCTGCATACTGAGGAAGGCGTTTTATGTTTGTATACTGGTTTGTTCTGTTATTTTCTTACTGACTTGCAATCTTTCCTAATTTTATTTAAAAAGAGGAAAAGAAAACTTAGTTAAAACATAGATTGTTGAAAAAGAATGTATGTGGTTGTATGATTTACTCAAAAGGTCTTTTCTTAGAGATATTAATTGATAAATATCTTTGGAAAAGTTTTTGTAAAATCTGAATTCATGTCAAAGCAAGACTGAGCAGCTGGCTTGCCAAGATCTAAGAGATTGTTTGCAAAAACCAGTGCCACCTTGTTTAGATATTAAAAGCAACAAGATTCTTTCCAAATTACTTTTGAAGCCCCACATAACTGGTTGCTTATTGTCTTCTTTTGGATGCTTGTTTGTTTGTTTGTAATTCCCTGGCATTTCCTGGTGGTCTCGTATCTTGGATTCGCCTTAACCTACAGCCCTGTCATCCCCAGCTCAGTCAAAACCGACCAGGACCTGCCACCTGTTGAGCCCGAACACGACAATTCCCATCAACCTCGACAACCCCGGCAGTGAGTGACAGCGGCTGCAACCAGCCAAGAGGCTGGGAAGGGAGGAGGGAGGAAAACGCGCGAGCCAGCCTGGTTGTGGTGTGGTGGGGAAAACGGACGGACCGGAACTCGAAGCTCCGCGCGCGGCGGTTGCCGAGGCAACGCATTCTGGCTGTTGCTAAGGCAACCAACGGCGGCCCAGCAGCCGCGACGGCCAAATTGAGACAGGGGCGCCATGAGCAATGAAAGTCGTGGAGGCGATGGCGGTAGCGGTAGCGGTAGCGGCGTCCCCGTCATCGGTTCTGCCGCTTTGGTGCTGGCCGAACTCGACTGGGAGGATGGGTTCGCCATTCCCGTGGCGAACGAAGAAAACAAGTCGCTGGAGGAAGAGGCAAGGGACGGGCGAGGGCGGGGTGGCACTCAAGGCACGCTTTGTTTCGTTGCAGGGTCCGGCAATGGAGGGCTGCAGAGCAAGGAAGAGCAAACAACAACAACAATCTGGCTCCTCTCAAGATGACTAAGGCGATGAGGCAGAGTCCGCCTTCCTCATTTTTATTTCTGCCCGAGAACGAGGGTATTATCTGTCCCTTGTGTATCTCCAGGGAAGTTGTGTGGCTGTTAATTTGCCCAAACAAATTTGCCTGAGCTAAACTACTGCAGCAACATTTCTTCCTTGTAACTCTGGATATCCATTGAGAGAAGAGAAAGCCACTCCTTATTGCCCCTTGCTTTGCTTTCCCCTTATTAGCTCCTCTGGGGTGCTCTCCTTCCAACCAACTCAACATTATTATGTAATCAATAATCATCAGTATGGGGCAGAAGAAGCACAGTTGCGTGGTGCATGCATTTGTGATAAAATGCTAATAATCTGCACACATAAAAATTCCAGCTGTGAATTACAAAAGGCAATGCTGCTGTTCGGATGTGCACATGTACTACCCAGGCACATGATGATATGCTAGGTTCTTGGGAAAGAACTTTATGCACAGGAAGGCTAAGACCAGCTTATAGAGCAGCTAGCTATATAATAATTATTATTATATAGCGAACAACATGAAATCAATCACATCTTACACATTGTTGGCTAGATAAATAATAATAATAATAACAATAATAATAATACAATGTATTGCCCCATCTTGATAGGACTCATGGTAGAAGGCTCCCTCACTTTCCATTTTACTAATCCAGACTCAGGTGGCAAACCTGACTTTTCCCTGGTTTGACATAAAAACAACTGGGGCTCAGTGTATTGATTCAAAACATGGTCCATTTTTTTTAATTCTATGCATATATGTGTCTCTATGTCCACATGTATACCTGTCCAGGTGTATTTTTATTTATTGAAAATATATGGCATCTACAGATGTTATAGAATCACTGATATACAAATTTGGTTTGAATAAAATATATATGTATGTGTATATATGTGTGTGTGTGTGTATAATATGATATATATGATACATATCATCATACTATATATAATATATAATGACAATACAGCATAAGAGATAATATTTTAAATAAAGATAAAACCATCATAAAATCACCATAAGATGGAGCCATAGAATTACAGTGGGATAGATGTTATTATAGATTAGCAGAGTTGGAAGGGACCTTGTAGTTCTTCTAGTCCAGCCCCCTGTCCAAGCAGGAGACCCTACACCATTTCTGACAAATGGCAGTCCAATCTTTTCTTGAATTATAATTCGATATCTAAGGAAACTAACAATCTAACTTCTTTTGGTGTGATTGCGGTAAGATCATCCTAGGTGCCTTTCCTGAGGGCACATTCTTGAACTATCTGGGTGTATATTTACAGGTTGTATATAGTCCAATAAAATGGCATGGTTAATACCATGGGGAGTGTGTCTAAATAAAATGACTGCTTAGGGTATAGGAGTAAGCTTTTCCATTGGCAGCCCTTTGATGTAGGAACTTCATTCTAACCGAGATACACTTGATGCTGTCTTTATTGTCCTACTTATAGGCACTTTATAGACATTTTCCTCAGACCTTTTAATGATCTGTTAATTCTGTTGTGATATTTTTAAAATTTTACTACTAGTTTCACTATATATTTTAACATTTTATCTTACATTTTTACACAATGTAGGGATATATGTTTTTATTAATGTTATTAAATTTGAATTGTTTGAATTTGGTTGAGATTTTTTTTTTAAATAATCACAGTGTGGGAAAAATATTAATTTTCTTCCAGATAATTCCTGCAGAGGTTTATCTTTGCAAAACAAGCATATTTCCACTCCACCAGTCCTGTTGTTTGTGTGCTTCCATTTTTTGATATTTTGTAACAAGAAATATATTGATCTTTGTTTTATAGTTGCAAAGGTTGCAAAAAGAAAAGGCAAATTTGCAAAATCAGTTGTCTGACTATGAAGACCGTATCACAGCAATGTCCTCACACTTGAAAAATGTCAAGCAGGAGTTTGATTTGACACAAGTAAGTGGTTATAGATTTTGATCCCCTGCACTATAAAGGATTTATTTATTCTATTGTTAGCCTAAGATTTTTGCTATAAGTATTATTCATTGATCCAACTTTCTGTCATGGGATTTGGCAACATATATAAAGATCTGAAGCAATTTCTCACCCAAATAATGACCAGACATAGATCTGTTTAATTTCAGTAAGTTTATTGCATTGCCCAAGTTAATGAGCAGTTCTAAGCAGAGTTACTACATGATATTTTAGTACATGCAATATGATTCAAGGCAAATATGCTAAATTGATGCATGAAGTTGTAATCTTATGCATAACTATTTGAAATCAGTCACGTAGTGATAGTGACTTAACCCTTTTAAAATGGAGCTTTACTATCCCAAATCAATAGGAGTTATACTTTTCCCCCTTTATAAAGGCACTTGTTATGTCTTTATTTTTTATATTTATATGAATATATTTAAATACTGGAAATATTCCCTTATTTGTATTTATAAGATCTAAAGATTCATTTCTGCTTCATATTATTTATCTGTCAAGTTTATGAACAGCGGCATAATAATAGTATATTTTTTATATGTATAACTAAATTTTAAATATTTATAAGATGATAGCCCATAAAACAAAAAGGAGCTTAGTTACATATTAGATTTAGTATGTTAGTTCTAGATAGATAACACCTGGGTAAATTTATATGGAAAGGAATGTTGCTATTTGGCAATATGTTTATTTATTAAATTTATATGCTGCCCAACTTCCCTGTAAGGTGACTCTAGGCAGCTTACAGATCGTAAAAGATAAATACTAAAGCAATTAAAATATTAAAAGTTTGCAAATTAGAAAATTTTATTTCTATACGCAGATAAAAAAACACATGCTAATTCATAAATCCATTAAAATCATTAAAATGTTCACTTGCGTCTTGCTTCTGAGCTGTAAACTTATATGAATATAATTAATCCTATTTTTCTTCAGTTTTGGGCTACAGAATGCTACAACAATGGATTGAAAATTGCATCTCAATTTTTTGTGTTCCAAGGATTGAAAGTGATCTGAGAGTCAGTATTCATCTCTTCATATAGAAGATGCATATGTTTATATAAATACCAATTAAGGGGATTATTACAATTAAACAACAACATTCCTTGGGTATTTTGTTTTAAATTTACATCCTTTTTTAAAAATTTCTGATACCTAAACAAGAGACTGAAACTTTAAAAGTGGTTTACAGATTATAATTGCTCACTAAACTTGCAAAGTAATGAATAACCTTGTTTTTTAAGGGTCTTTTCAGAGCCAGGCAGAATGAAATAGAAACTGAGCAACATTTTAAAGCTGTTGCAGAGAGAGAAGTGGGCCGCCTGAAGATTGAGATTCAAAAGCTGGAAAATGATTTGGTTTCACTAAGAGAGAAGAAAAATAGTCAGGAGGTACGTTTCAAATATTTCATTATGCTTCTGAAAAATACCTTGTCAAAGACTATTTTTTTCAACTCTTATTCTTCACCTGCGTTGCTGCAAAGAAAATAATACAACAGTGCATTTATTAGTGTTTTTTGGAGCAGTCATTCCAGTGTGTACCTCTGGTTCAATAGAAGATAGAAAACTGACTCATAACTTTCTCTTGGTCTAGTAGTTGATTGGTCTCATTTTAATTGTCCATATGTTATCTGTTCTTTTTTAATTGGAGATACCAGGAATTGAATTTGGAAGCTAGTGCAAAATATATTTTATATCACGGAGTTGTAGCTTATAGGAAAGAAAAACAATTGAGTCAAAGAATCTTTAGGCAAAAACAGGATTCAAATTCTTACCCAACGGGATGCCTCTTGAGTGAACTACATATCCCCACCTAGTGTGGAGAATCATGGGGGTTGTAGTCTTAACATGTCTAGAAGGTTCCAGTCTGGGGAAGCTGGATTTAAATATTTTTTCTTATTGCTTTCCCAATTCTAAGTTTTTTCTCAGGAAAGTGACCTCAATTATATCTGATTATCTTAATCCATAGAAATCCTTCTTTGTATCAGTATTTAATCCTTCATTTTAGAAGGATAAAATAAATTTGGGACTTCTAGAAATTCTAGTATACTTTGGAATATTCTAGATTGTGTCAATCGAAGCATGTGATTTTGGACTAACTTTTGGATCACTATGGAATGGAAAGTTCAGGGTACCCAGAAGAACAAAACATTCTAGAGTTCCACAGTGTTTCCAGATAGAATGTATTGCATTTTAAGTACTTTACTTATGTTGGTATGTATGCCTTTCATTTTGTTTAACATCAGAGTTAAATACTGAAAAATAAATTATTCACACACTATACATTTATATTTAATAAACCAAAATTAATTATTTATATGACATGTAAATGTGGCTGTGTTCAGACTAAGTTATCTAAGTTTTTGAATTATTTGGTGACAGAGAAATGTAAGATACGTCTTTAATTTTGCCATTGTGTAAGCTGAAGGTTTTTTTTTACCAGATACCATACATAAATTTGTAACAGTGTAATAATAACAGGCTTATTGATTTAATAACAATATGAATATTCCCTTTGCCTTATGTATATTTTTTCTTTTTACCATCAATATTAGAATAATGTTTTCAAGCTGAGTCAGAAACTGGAAGCCTTACGGTGCCAAATGAACTGGGACCAACAAGCTTTAGAGGCTTGGTTGGAAGAGTCTGCTCATAAAGATAATGATGCACTTACAATCCAGAAATATGCACAGCAAGATGATGGAAAATTAAGAGTACGTATATAATATCGCACATAAAATTATAAAATATGCCATTCTTATTTTATTTTGATGGAAAATCTCTCAATGCTCTACGGTAGCTTCAGGTTGGATAGGAAAGAGGCAGAGTATCAAATTAGCTAGGGTATGGGAGATGTGTGGATATCTACAAACATGTTTTTTTTTTCATTTGTTTTACCACTGAACCATTTTGAAAACCTGTTTTTTTTCTAACCAGGAAGAAAATAGCAGATTCTTTTTTCTTCTTTTTGATTTCAAGAAAAATAATTGGAAGGATTGCTGGACTAGCCAGTGTGATCTAACTGTTAAATTCTGGTTGAAAAAGTGGGTAAACTCAGATCCTAATCTACTCAGTCTTTGGATCACAGGGCTTTTGTTACAGGGAAATAAGATTACCTAGGAATATAGTTTGTGTATCTTTTCCCCTATTGTGGTGTTTGGGTCAAATTAAGATTGTCCATCACTATTTAGTTAAAGTAAAAGGAAAATACATAATTGCCTAGCTAGACCCATAATATCCATCCTAAGATTCCTTACTTATAGTGAGCCAGCATGGAATGATTCATTTAAAAGGACTTTCTTTGTGAATTAGTAGAAGTCTCTCTTACATTTTACTTACTGGTTATAGATTATTTCTGTTATGGGAACCAAAGAGCATAAGCAGAATTCCTCTCCCAGTATTAAGGTGGAAGAAGGCTACTGATTTAGTCAGGGTCACTGTTTTCAGCAGAAAACAATATCAAAGTAACAAGGATAACCTGTCCCCAGATCCATGGTTTCCTACTGCAGTTATCAGAAACAAGGAACAATTTAGGTTTTACCGTCCAAATATTCAGCTGGCTGTATGGGATTAGATTGCAGGGAATTTGCAGTTGGTTTCTTAATTGTCATCTACTTGGCAGATTGGTGGGAAATATAGGCTAATATATTAGCTTCAGAAGCCGTACTTTTTACAGACATGATACATATAAATTAGAAATTGCTTACTCTTGCAACAGATAATCCAGACAATATGAAATGAAGCACAATAACTGTTGGAAATATTTTTACCATACATAATATAAAGCACTGAGCTATTATTAAGTATTGAGTAAATTGAATGGAATAGTTTGTCTCCTCAGCAGCGCTTTATTTAAAACAATATAGAATGAGGTTCAAATAAGGAACTAAAATTGTCACCATGGCATAGGGCCTGGTTACTTAAGGAACCACCTGTCTCCCATAGTATCAGTGGCCAGATGCAGTCTGGCATGATTGGCATGTTCCAGGTTCCTCCAATTAAACATTGCCATCTATACAGGACTACATAACTACCCCTTCTCTGTAGCAGTACCTCTCTCTAGAGCAGGGATGTCAAACTCGATTTCATTGAGGGCCGCATCAAGGTTGTGTTTGACCTTGGGGAACCAGGGTGGGCATGGCCAGCTTGACGTCATCCATGTTGGGGGCATCTATGGTTGCCTGAGTGTTCTGCTAGTGAAAATGGGCTCCTGATCTCCGTTTTTAGCTACAACAGCCTCCTGCAACCCTCTGCCAGTGAAAATGGAGCTTGGGAGGGCTGCTCAGGCTGGTCCACTGTTTCCAGGGCGGCCCTATGGGCCAGATGTAAAAACCATGTGGGCCGGATTTGGCCCATGGGCCTTGAGTTTGACACCCCTGCTCTAGAGGATACCCTTGAGCTTTGAACTACCCTCACCTTACTGATGTTTGGAAGGGTCCTGAAGTTATTTTTTTGAAGCCTTCTTTTCCTTTGGATCCCTCTGGGCTAGTTATCTGTGACATTTTGTGATTTTTTTGTTTGTTTGTTTGTTTTAAATGTCTTACTTTGTAAACTGTCAGTACCACTGTTTCTTTGAGATTTCTTGAACCCATAGGATTCTGTAATGGTCTTTTGAACAATATAGCAGTTGGTAATGCTTAACAGTTCCTAGCAGTATTTTATTTTTGGAGTTACTATTTAAAAGAATAAGCTTGATTATTCTTTATTTTCAGAAATTGAGTCTACAAATCGAGATACTGACAGTTAATTGTAATAATAAACGCAGGATTCTTGACAATGAACTTACAGAAACCTTAGCTGCACAGGTTTGTTCACAAATACATTTAGAAAATTAATGTTATTGTAACATTTTAAGATTTGCTTATAAGCAACGTATTTTGCTAACTGATACCATTCTCTTTCAGATCGAATTGGACAAAACAGCCGATGACTTTCGCAGAGTTCACCAAGAAAGACAAGACCTTATCCAACAGTGGGAAAACACTATAGAACAAATGCAGAAACGGGATCAAGAAATAGATAGCTGTGCCTTGGTAAAAAATTTTTCTTGGATTTTGTTTCTGAATTATGGAATATCATCTGACCTAATGAGCCTTCCTATATGTATATGCATATGTGTATAATTTTTGATAACTGCTTTCTTTTTTGACAGAACTTATTCTATAGTGCACATTTGGCGAGATCACCAGAAAACAGACTTTAGTTAGAATGTTTGAGGTTATTTGGTTTATTGACAATTCATTCATTCACATTCTGTTGATAGCTTTTAGCACAGGCAAGAAGGGCAATCCGTGTGAAGGAAAGTGTGCTTAAAGACAAAGTCCAATTTTTGGTGAATGAGAGCGGGAATAACATAGAGTTTGAGAAGAGAATTTCCATTGCTGATCGACAAGCTGCCAAACTGAGATTAGAATACCAGACAGAGGAAAATAATAGAGAGGAACTTCAAAATGAGGTAATTGAAACATAAATTGATATATATGAATAACAGTCTTCATTATCTCTTAAGTCAGAGTCTGTGTGTAAACATTTCATTAGTACTGATTCTGATTACAGTGTGAGAAATGGAATCTCTTAGAATTAGGAATAAGAATAGAATTTGAATAAAATTAATGTAAGGATTGTTTGCTTATTTCACATTCACACAAAAGCTTTGGATGACAATGATGCTGAAGGCATAGATGCATGGTAAAATTAAAGAAAATGTTTTATGTTCCAAAAATATTATTTTTTTCAGCATCAAATTATTAAACTGCAAAATTATTAAAATAGTTTTTAAAATAAAATATCTGAATTTTGCAAAAGGGCAAATAACATTGTTCTTTATGAACAACACAAATGTTCCTTATAACTTCACTTCTTTAATTGTTTAGTTGGATACACTAAAAGCTATTGTGGATGGGACAGCTTCTGAATTAGAATCAATGAGAACCCTTGTAGCCAACCTTAAGAAAGACATCCAGGACAAAACTTTAAGGTATGCATTAATTAAATACTTTTTAAAAATCCTGAAATAGATCTTGAATGATGTTGCGCTAGGAAGTTGCCCTCTACTAAATGAGCAAATTTTTTTGCTTCCTCATTTATAAAGCTAACTATCTGGCTATGTGCTTTAAACTTCTTTAATTTATGAGGTAGCTTAACAGCTACAGTCACATAACACTTAATTCAACTATTAAATTAGTCTATTTTGGCATTAACACAGAAAATATATAACAAGCTGAATTTGCATAGCACAATAAAATAAATCTGACTAATTTAGCCTGCTGTATTATATTCACGCACCATTTCATTTTAACTGGCTTAGTTAAATGTTGAGCAGCACATAGCTCAGTGGTTAAGATGTCAGCTGGAAAGACGGCATCCCAGGTTTGAGTCCTGGGTGCCACACAATGAGGTGAGCTTCTGTCCTCGCCCCAGTTCCTGCCATCCTAATTCAAAAGTATGCAAATGTGAATAGATAAGTACCATTTCGGTGGGAAGATAATAGCACTCCGTGACTTCATGCCACAGAAATGTCTTTGGACATCGCTGGTTCAATAGCCTTGAAACAGAGATGAGCAATGCCTCCCCCCTCCCCTTATATTTGGCAATGATTAGTGGATTAAATCTGCAAGGACTCCTTTTTTTTAAATAAAAGGTAGTGTACAAATCTCTCCAGTATTTGAACTAAGTGGAAATCTAAAAGATAGATACATACCTAGTTAGGATGGCTTCAGATGAGTTTTGATTGGGCATTTACCTTATCTAATTCACAGAATTTTACTAGCATTAGACAACATCTTCTGACATAAATTTCTATGCTTTCCTTCCATATTCCATCTCTTCTTTTGCCATTAAGGAGAGCTAGATTTATTACATTTGTTAATACAAAATTATAATATTAGTAGCCCTTTTTGCAGGGCAAAATGTCTGCTTCAAAATTCAGTGTAGTATGGATCAACCACATAATATAAAGGCCTTTGAGTTGGATTGATGTAACTTTGACTGTTGATTTTAACTAGATGCTATCTCTTTTCAGATGACTGTTTTTTTAATTAGCTGTCTTGAATATTCTGGGAATGGAGAGGTGGTAATAAATTGAAATTAATAATATTATCTAATTCCTCTTCCCAGAGTCAGTATTAGTATGGCTTGTAGACAAAAGGAGATTTCCATTAGATTTCTTTTAATAAAAGATTTTTAGTGCATTATAAAATGGAATGGTATGTTTTCATATCACTTTGTCATTAAAAATTATTTTTAAAATGTTCAATATTTGTCTTGCACCTAATAAGCAGGACACATTTCAGTTATAAGTGATTTTTAATAATTCTATGCATAATTTTAATTTTAATTTCTGTACAGTACTCAGACATTTATATGTAATAACACTTTTTCACTTAGGCTAAACTTGATTAGGGACCAGAATGAAACTCTTGCAAATAAATTGAAATTTGTGACATACCAAGCATTAAGTGAAGAAGAAAAAGCATGCAAAATGGAGGAACTATTAAAAGAGAAAGAAAAAAATATGAAGGTAAAAACACCCTTTCAAAAATTCCTTCAGTCTGTTTTGTTATTTTTTTTTAAGTCTGCAAAATACTATTTAAAATAATTGTTTTCAGTTGATTTGGCCAAGATGTGGAAACCAGAAGCTCCAGATATTGCAGGTTACGTAGGCAGATGAAGTGAATAGGTTTTGCTATCTGTTATTACTATTGTGTGACATGTAGGATGTTCTAACAATATTTTTATAGGGATTACTTTAAGCAGTACTTTAGAATGTAGAATGTGCTTTAAGCCCTGATCTGCAGACATGTAAAATTTATTTAATGTGCATTAGCTATTTACAGTTAATCCTTGACTTGCTATAGTTTGTTTAGTGACTGTTTGAAATTACAATGCATTTTAAAAAGTCACATATGACCGTTTTCCACACTTATGACTGTTGCAGCATCCCCATGATCACATGATCAAAATTCAGATGCTGGGCAACTGGTTCATAGTTATGACAGTTGCAGTGTCATGAGGTGTCACCTTTTGCGACCTTTTGACAAGCAGAGTCAATGGGGAAGCCAGATTCACTTCACAACCCTGCTTCTAAATTAATAACTGAAATGATTCACTTAACAAATGTGGCAAGAAAGGTCATAAAATGGGGCAAAATTCACTTAACAAATGTCTCACAGAGCTCAATTGTGATCGTAAGTCAAGGACTACCTGTACAGATCCTTAATTTTTAAAAATGAAATTCCAAAACCATTTATATGGTGCAAGTCAATTCAGCATTGTGTGTGTGTGTGTGTGTATAATATTTGCAAGTAATATAGTCAAACCTCTGGGTATGGGTGATTGATAACCCAAGGTAATGCAACATAATAATTCCCGTTTAATAAAAATGAAGCATTCTTGTTTTTTTTTATCTGGAACATAGCTTTTTATCAGAATTAATTACACATATTATTTGGCACACCTACTAATATAATATGAAAAAAAGCAGCTTGAAGATTATAAAGATATCAATTTGTTTCTTTTCTTAAGACGTGGTTTGCAAATTAGGTGATGTTTGGCCTACATTGTTGCCCTTCAAGAAAATGAAGCAACCAGAAAGTAGGAAGAGTTAAGCTAAAGGGATATGGCTCATCTGAAATAGAAGGGAAAGGATAATGTTAACGAAGGAGATCAGGAATTAATAGAGCAGAACAGCTCCATACTGTAAAAGAGCATAAAATTTGGCCAAGCTGCTGAAATAGCCTAAGCAAAACTTTGTTTGATTCACGTCTGACTTAATCTTTACAACCCCAAATTTAGAAAAAGAATGTATCAAATATTTATACACATTGATGTATTGTAATATTAGGAGAAAGAAACACAGGCATTACAACTAAGAGAGGTGCATTTCAAGAAAACAAAGGAGTTGCAAACACTTCAGGAAAATGAAAAGAGCATTACCTCTTTAATTGAAGGACATGGTGGCCTGAAAAAAAATCTTAAGAACCGATTACGGCGGCTGGATATACAAGCCCTTAGCCAGCAAGAACTCATGTATAACCAGGTATGATTTATGTGTATATCTGCAGATATATGAATTTCATTTAATCTTATAGCAAGATGGCAGTAAATCACAAACAATGTGCGTTAGTGAAGAAAGAAAAAAACTAACAGCACTTTAAAACCCATTACGCCTTTCAGTTTTTGTTTTCCTAATTAATCCAACTGGTTTATAACTGATAGAATCCAAGGGGATCATGCCAAAAAGGATATTGGAAAGATTAGGAAACAGGATTAAAAAAAAAGTTTAGATAAAGTCATGATAGTGACCTTTCATTCTCTAATTATAAACCTTTTGTCTGTGGCAAATGGCACCAGCAGGATATTCTGGAGGAGAGATTATTTAATCAGTCCCTTATTTATATGTATCCTCTGCAGAATCAATTGTGCAACTTTTCATGTCTGTAAAATAAATCTAGAGTAAGATTGTATGTGAAACTGTGAAATAATAAATGTGGTATTCTACTATTTCAGTTGTAAAATTCTATTTACCTGAAATAAAGTTTAATTGGTATCAGTGGTGCCATTTATAGCTAGGAAACAATTTGCTTGAAATAGAATTCCATTTAATTTGAAATGAATATGTTTTAAATTGGGTTGTGCAATCCACAAATCAGCTTTTGTAATCACTTCTCTTGCAGAGAAGTTACACGTATAATTCTCATAACAAATAATGAGAATTGGATATATCCATTTTTTCCTGTTCTTTCAAAAATTTGCCTTGATTGGTTCAAATTATTTTTAAAGGAATGTATCCAAATCTTCCTATTATTTTATGTATAAATCATGTGCACCACTTTGAAATCACTGGTGGTCCTTGGATTACAAGTACTCATTTATCAACTGTTCAAACTTGTCACAGTATTGAATGAGCAGGACTCATGACAGTCCTAGGATTTTTTGCTGCTTTATCATGTCTTGTGGTCATATAATGGCAATTTCCAAAGTTCCCTCTCTGTCATGTGGCTATGTTGCTTAGAATGGCAATTCCAGCAGTCCGAGCTGCCATCATGAAGTGAGGATTGTGCAGGTCATAAAGCGAGACTTCATGTGACTGCAACTTCTGACTGGCCTGCAGGAAGTTGCAGGCACATGAGGTCCTCACTTAAAGACCTTCATAATCTTCGCTTCATGATGGCAACCGAGCTTGACAGAATTGCCATGCTTAATGACATGGTAATGTGATGTCATCACTTAGCAACAGCAATTGCAGTCTCAATTGCCGTTGTAACCTGAGGATGACCTACTCAGCTAGAAGCCTCCCTATTTAGGAATGCTTCATTTTATTTTTAGACGGTTAACCATCAGGGATTTTTCTGCTAATTTCTTGCTTGCTTGAAATCTTTGAATAGGATTTTTACATACAGCAAGTGGAGAGACGGCTGTCACGTTTGAAGGGGGAACTTAACACAGACGAGAGGCAAATTTTAGAAGGCAAACTTACTGAACTAATAAAAATAATGGACAAAAAGAAACAGGCATTCAATACTTTACAGTCACAGGAGAAGAAACTTCAGGTAATGTGATTTTTTTCCCCATGAGAAGATGCTTTGTGGCATTGCAATAATATTTAAAGGAATTGTTCATCATCTACATTAATCCTGTTTTCCCGGAAAATGCCACAAATGCCACCAAAATGTTTGGAATGAAAACGAATTCATATACTAATAAAACTCTTGTATATCTGTTTGATAGTTTGTAACTTTCAATTGGGTGAAAAACTGCAACACTGGGAAAAAATTTCTCAATAAATGGGCTAACTTACAGAATGCTGGGACCCCATTATTCCCAAGGGAATGAAATTTGGAAATATTTTTTGCTATTGCCACTGAGCTGTGGTGGCGCAGTGGTTAGAATGCAGTACTGCAGGGCTGTGAAGCACTGTGAAGCGGTATATAAGTCCAAGGCTACTCCTATTGCCATTTTTGTGCTGTTGCTGTTCGTTGCCGTTACCGTGTTGTTGCAGTCAACTGTGGTCACATGATCCTGATTGACATCATTCCCTGACAACTTATCAGAAACATATGAGGAACCTAGGAGATATTGCTATGATTGTCAATGTTCCTGCCATCTTCCTTTGCTTGTGGAAGGTTTATAGGGAGAAAGTCAGTGGAGCATCTTCCACAGATTCCTCTGAGATCACACCATGACATGCACTGCCTTGCTCATCCTCCCACCCCAAGCAGCAACCACTTCCTACTTTCTGGGAGGGGAAGGGAAGGAGAAAGGATGGGAGGGGGATGAGGGAGGAGCAAGGAGGGAGGGGAAGGGAAGGGGAAGGAAAGGAAAAGGAAATGGCAGAGAGGAAGGAGCAAGAAGGGAGGGAGGGAGGAAAGAAGGAAAAGGAGGAGAGAGGGAAGGTAGGAAAGAATAGGGCTGGAGGAAGGAAGAGAAGAAGGAGAAAAGGAAAGAAGGAAGGGAGGGAGGGAAGGAAAGAAGGAAAAAGGAGGAAGCAAGGAAGGGAAGGGGAAGGGGGAAGGAAGGAAGAAAGGAAGATTCCAGTATTCCAATATTAGTTAAAGAATTATCTAAAATGATAACACATACTTTGTCTTGTGTAACCTAACAAAAAATAGTAAGATGAGATACTGGAAAGTATGCCTCCTAACATGAATGACTTGTTTAATGCATCCCTGATTTAAACTAAAAGGAGTTTTTGTATTTGTTTCTTTCCAGAGTGAAATCCATTTCAGCAAATTGGCCATAGATAAAACTGGAGAAGAAATGGTTGGTTTGAATACTAGACTGGATGAGATAAACCTTTTCACAGATAAATCGGACAAGTTATTTAAAAAAGCCAGAGCAGAAAAGCAGGTACGATTATTGTTTTTCAAATGCTATGTTTAAGTGTTTTGAAAAAAGTGCTTAATACATAACAACTTCGCTGTCTGAGTGTTTTGCAGGGGTGGGATTCAAATTTGTTAACAACTGGTTCTGTGGGCATGGCTTAGTTGGTGGGCATAGCCAACTCAATATCACTCACATCGAGGCATGCATCTCCTCGCCTGGTCTCGCATGACTGTGGAGATGCTGCAACAGTCGTAAGTGTGAAAAATGATCTTAAGTCACTTTTTTCAGTGCCATTGTAACATTGAATGGTCACTCCACACAAGCAAAGTACCAGCAAAGGAGGGGAAAAAACTCCAGAGAAGTTCCAGAGACAGGAAGTCTAGTCCTGCCAAGAATGTAATGAGGGTTAACAGAGAGGCAGTTTCTGTAAGCAACACCAGAATGTTTCCTTCCTGCCTTCCTTACAGGATTAGGCCAGTAATTTCTTCTAACAACTGGTTCTCTGAACTGCTTAGAATGTTAAACAACCGGTTCTAGAAAACTGGTAGAATCCCACCCCTGGTGTTTTGGCTTGTTCTGTCAGACTAATTGGTATATTTCTGCATCACACTTATCTTCTTCAATGCTTTCAAAACAAAAACCATGTTTTTCTAAGCCTGGGCATCTGAGGGGAGTCAGGTTGAGCAAATGACAACATGTGTGTTGTGATGTCATCACCCGAAGGCTGTGACTTGCACCTGACTCATGATGCCTGTGTTCTTTCTGTTCTCTCAATGGAAGGATCTGATGATTGAAGACAACCTCTTAAAGCTGGAACTGAAACGGGTAAGAGATTTGCTGTACAATAAGGCAGAGAAAGTGCTCTCCCTCGAGAAACGGAAACAGAAGTTAAAAACAGCAATGGAGGAGAGAATAGCCGATATCAAAGTTCATAAGGAAATGATTGAGACTCAGACACGACTCATTGAGCAAGAGCGTCAGACTCTGAGGTAAATCACTCCACGAAGCTGAGAACCAGTGTCTGCTTTCAAGAGAGTATGTAATATTCAGAGACTCTGTAAGAATTGCCCAGGTCATGTATTCCGCCTTTGAACATCTCCTAATAACTAACATTTCAAAGCCTCTTAAAACTGCATGGAAGAACAACTTGTCCATCTCTTAGTGGTTAGAGAATACTCAGCCTGTTTTCCACCCCATCGATAGTTTAGTGAACACAAGTATTCATAGTTTCAGAACAACCAATGGTACACTTTATTTTCTTACTGCATTATTCCACGTTTTCCTTGAAGAAGCTGCAAAACCTCTCATTTAATATCTCTGGGGTGTCGTATCATCTTAGCCCTAGTTTCTTGCTGTGGTTTAGTGAACAGGTCGTAGAAGTCTGATTAACATAACATGCTAAGTCCAAAGCATAGAAGTTGGGTAAAAGACAAAGCTAAATCTCTCCTATTTTAGTTAAAGGTCTGCTGAGAGTGGATTTAACTTAGGATTTGCTTGCTCTTCATCTGCAAACTTTGAAATTGCATTTATTCATCTTTTTATAAAACATTCTTGCGGTCCCTCAGATTTCCTTTATCTGACATTAAAGTGCAAAAGTACGGATAGCCCTTGACTTACAAACACAATTGAGCCCCAGGTTTATGTTGCCTAGTGAGAAATTTCTAAAGTGACTTTTGCCCCATGTTACAATTTTCCTTGCCATGGCTGGTAAGGAAATCACCGAAGTTATTAAGTTAGTAGTGACATGTTTGTGAAATGAATCTGGCTTGCCCATTGATTTTCCTTGTCAGAAGGTCGCAGAAGGGGAATCACATTACCCTGGGACCCTGCAACCCGTCATGAATATGGTCCAGTGGTCTGGCATCCGAATGTAAATCATGGTGACCATGGGAATGCTGCAATGGTCATAAGTGTGGAAAAAGGTCATAAGTCACTTTTTTCAGTGCCGTTGAAACTTCGAATGGTCACCAAATGAATTTGTAAGTCGAAGACTACCTGTAGGGCAGAAGCAGATGCTTAACTCTCAAAATTCTCTCCTGCAGAATTGTCTTAATTGTCAAACAGAAAAGAATCTAAAACACTTGGCAATAAATTACCAGTCACAAGTTAGGGTCTAGAAAGTCCTGTTTTCTCCAACTTTAAATAACAAGAAACAAGACTCTGTGTGCAGCGGGTGGTTAAACCCAACTGGGAAATGAACAACTCAGCCAGCTGATCTGGCAGCCTTTTCCCCACCCTCCTCCTCCATCTACAACCCACGCAATAGGAAATTAGAGTGATTTAGTATGACTGGAGCCTACACTTTCGCCAAAGAGGCAGACTCTGTGTTTTTCCGTTGATAATTATATTTCTAATTGGCACTTGCACATAATTTGATTTGAGGTTGTTTCCTGCTGTTGCTCACTCTCTTCTAGCAGTGGCAATATTAAGATATAATCAGCAGGGGGCAGTTTTTGCAGCTGTAGGACTGAAATGCCAACCTTTAAATATTTGGGTAAGATTCACTAGATAGTTACTCCCCATGATGCAGGGATCTGCAATGTAATACCGTTTTTCCTTCCTTGAAAAAGTAGAATTGGGAGCGCACCTTAATTATTGCTGTATCACTCACTCTCTTTTGGGTTAATCAACTGTCTTATTGGAAGCAAAAACTTCCTCAGAGTTGCTTTTTATAAAGTTTGGGACTCACTTGTGAAAAGGCAGTATATATTGTGTCTTATCCCTCCATGTTACATGTTGGTCTTATTGAACTATCAAATAATATTTTGATGATTTCCTCTAATAACATTCATGATTAAAGACTATTATGTGTTTCCAGTTGCCCTTCTCTAATTTGCTTTACAGGCTTCCATGTTTTAGCCAGAGTTTAAGAACCCAGAAGATCAAATAAAAAGAGGGATCAATACAAAGATTTTAAAAGATTTGATTGAAAAGATTTTAGTTACATGCTTCACAGCTAACCATGTTCTCTCTTTTACAAAAACAAAAGGGGAAAGACAGACCTAGTTTAAGGAAAATTATCTCATGTTTGAGAACCATGAGAACTGTGTAGCCTCAGTTGATGCAGTTTGTAAGTTCCTAAATAAAAGTAAAACACTTTTTTTTCCTGTCAAACATCTGAGTTGCCTTATTTTTCAATTTCTCCTTTAATTAGTTCAGAATTTCATGAGCGACTGAGTAAAATTGAAAAACTGAAAAGCAGATATGAAATTGTTACCATTGTCATGATGCCTCCAGAAGGAGAAGAGAAAACTCAGGCTTATTATGTTATAAAGGTAAACTTCTTATTTGGATTTGATATGATAGCTTGAAAACCCTGGGTTTTTTTTTAGAAATTATAACATTTTTAGAAATAGTTTGGAAATTATTGGGATATGGACTATAAACATGAAATAAAGAAATGCTACTTAAGAGAAAGATTGACATGTTGGGATAAAATTAAAGTGAAGAATTATCTTTCTGACAACAAAAATAAGTAGGAGGAACTCCATGGTTTATCCCAGTTATAAAAATATGATTGTAAAATATGACTGACCATCAAGAAGGGTGTGAGCAAAGTGAAATAATGCTATTAAAGAGAAATTAAATCCTTGAATTCTGCTGCTAGAGCAAATATTTGAGAATACTTTGAACTGCACGAAGAACAGATAATTTAGTGTTAAATGAAAGCAAGACATAATATACAGTGGAAAGATTAACTAAAACTTAAATATGTTGGATACATAATATGAAGGCCAGGGTCATTGTAAAAGTCTCTGACACTTGGAAAAATGAAGGCACTTGAAAAAGATGCCAAAGAAGATAAGGAGATTAGATGCTGTCACTGAAGTTGTCAAGAAGCACAAACTTAGAACTTAAGCATTTACTCACAGAATAACTTCAGCTTTTCTTTTTAATGTGAATGTTTACGTTATTTCAAGGCTGCACAGGAGAAGGAAGACCTTCAGCGTGAAGGAGATACCTTGGATGCAAAGATCCAAAAAGCTGAGAAAGAATGTATAGCCCTAGAAAATACTCTGCATGTACTTAATAACTGTAACAGCCAATACAGGAACTCATTCAAGCAAGTTGTAGAGAAAAGTAAGTACATTTTATGGCTTTATGTGCAAGCTGTAAGAGCAAAGGATGAGAAGGAGCTGTATTGAATATGGTACATGTGTTTGTAAATAGAACAGCCTTTCTACTAAATCCTCGGGGATGAGAAAAAAAATCCAGATAGAACAGTATTGTGATAGTATTGTGTTGGTGAAGATAGCCATGGGCATTCTGGGAATCCTGACTTGCTGGATAACTTTGGCAAATCATTATTAAAAGTATAACTTATCTCCTAGAGCTGTTATGTGGATATGCCTGGAGTAGATGAAATAAGGCAGGCTATAAATTGGATAAAGATACATACCGTACATACATATGTGTAAAATACTTGTAACTACAAATGATGTTTTTGGTATAGAAATTGTGCTTCACTTTCCAGTGCAATTGAATTTATAATTTTCAGGACTGAGTAACACTATTTGCCTTCCTTCCCCACCCACCACCCCTTTCCCTCCTAACTGCAACATGTATTTGGATGGAATCTTCATCACATATAACAGAATAACAGAGTTGGAAGGGACCTTGGAGGTCTCTAATCCAACCCCCTGCTTAAGCAGGAGATCCTATATCATTTTAGACAAATGGTTGTCCAGTCCTTCCTTAAAATCCTCCAGTGTTGGAACACTCACAATTTCTGAAGACAAGTTGTTCCACTGGTTGATCGTTCTTCCTGTCAGGGAATTTCTCCTTAGTTCTATGTTGCTTCTCCCTTTGACTAGCTTCCATCCATTGCTTTGAAAAATAGGTTGTCCCCCTCTTCTTTGGGGCAGCCCCTCCAATATTGGAACATTGCTGTCCTATCACCCCTGTTCTTTCTTTTCTTTAAACTAGACACACTTATTTCCTGCAAATGTTATTCATATGTTTTAGTCTTCAGCCCCCCCCCCCCCCCAAATCATCTTTGTCGCCCTCATCTGCATTTTTCCAGAGTCGCAACATTTTTTATATATAATATAGCATAAGCTGTTTTGTTGACTTGGCAGCGCTAGACATAGATGACCCATACCTTTGACGTCTACAATATACAGTTGCCAAGAGAATAATCTCACTCGTATCTGGTCATCTATACTAGTTCCCCTGTCTTAGTCTAGCTGAAATGTTAGCTGTTGTTTATAAAATATACAGATATAATATAACTAGCACTGATGATGTTACCCAATTGGGTAATAAAACATCTGGAGGAAAACAAGCAAACCCAGAAAGCGCCAAGGGTCCCGCATTGCAACCTGGAGCTACAAATAATTCTCCTTTAAAGTCTACACAGTGCAATCACTTGAAAACAGCCAGAAAGGAACATGCTGGGTAAATCACCACTGGCAGGGAAAAGAGTTGCTGATTGCCAAGTTTTCAGAAGTATTTAACTTTAATATATGGCCCATCAAATTCCTATTAAGAAAAGAGCCTTGTAAAAACATGACAGCTGGGAACTGAAATACAAGGCTTTTGGCCAAATAGCTTTTTCTTTTGATTTGATAAGCATTTTTTCATATTATGAAGTATTACCAAAAAAAATGAAATAAAAATTTATTTACAGCAAAGGACAGTGAATTCTACACTTAGAATGAGACAAAAAGTATTCAATTAAAACACAAAGTCTTCCCTATTCATAGTGCACCAATACTACAGTAGAACTTCAGAATAACGTTCTGGAAAGCTATTTTTCTTTTAGCTTTTGCTCCCTCTGCTGGCTCTATTATTTATGATTATGCATTGTTATAATTAATATATAAGATTTCTTGAAAGAATGTAAGCATAAAAAAGAAAATGATTTTTTTAAGGAAAAAATGGAAGTTTATCTAAACGCTCTTGAGCTAACTAAATGATAATCAAGTAGTGGCTCAAATGTCTTCAAAATCCCACTGACGTTTAATTAATTGCATATATATCATCCAAGTTTGTATAACGTATCCCATATTGAAAATGTTATTGCAGGCTAGCTGTATCTATTTCATTATGTTAGAAAATAGACTAAGTAGCCTCCACATAGTGTCTACAATATCCAGTAATACTTCATAGGTGAAGAGTTTAAAGAAAAAACAAAACTGGAAGAAGAAAAGAGAGCTACTGATGAGAAACATCGATATAAGCGAAGGCAGATCAAGGAGCTTCAAGAGGATATTCAGGTAAAGAGGTGACTGGATTCTTCAGATCCAGATTTATTTTTCCTTAGAACACGCTATTCGTATCTGTCTACATTCTCACATACCTTTGTACGTTATGATACCACACAAACATGACAGTGATGGGCTTGTGTCACAGAAGGGCTGTTTTTCAACATTCCTGCAGGTGGTTTTAGATCTGTATCGTGCTTGGTGCAATTAAGCCCAAAATCAGTGTGCGGTTTTAGGTGGACATTTAGTAGTAGTAATTGCAGGAATAGTAATAGCACTTAGACTTATATACCACTTTACAGTGGTTTACAGCCCTCTCTAAGCGGTTTTACAGAGTCAGCATATTTGCCCCCGCAACAATCTAGGTCCTCATTTTCAGACCTTGGAAGGATGGAAGGCTTAGTCAACCTTGAGCCTGTTGAGACTGCCAAATTCCCATTGACTGCCAAGGTGGCGCAGTGGTTAGAGGGTAGTACCGCAGGCTACTTCTGCCGGCTAATGGCAATCAGCAGAAGTAGCCTGCAGTACTGCACTCTAACCACTGCGCCACCTTGGCTCATGCCATGGAAATGGGTTGTTATGGAAATATGACAGTAAACTGCAGTCTCAAATTTGTAAAGATGATATATTTCTCTCACACCAGAACTGCCTAAATACTGTTACTCATATGCATTTTATATTTTATACATTTTTATTCCTAAATAGACATAAGCAGTCCTTGATTTTACTACCACAATGGGGCCCAAAATTTCTGTTGCTAAGTGAGACATTTGTTAAGTGAGTTTTGTCTCCAATTTATGACCTTTCTTGCCATAGTTGTTAAGTGAATCATTGCAGTTGTTAATAACATGGTTGTTAAGTGATTCTGGCTTCCCTGTTGACTTCGCTTGTCAGAAGGTCGCAAAAGGGGATCACGCGACTCCAGAACATTGCAACCGTCATAAATATGAGTCAGTTGTCAAGCACCTGAATTTTGATCATGATTATGGGGATGTTGCCATGGTTGTAACTATGAAAATGGTCATAAGTCACAAGTCACTTTTTTCAGTGCTGCTATAACTTCGAACAGTCACTAAATAAACTGTGGTAACTGACCTTTTATTGACCTGGTCCAACAAAAGGAACTTTTCAAAGTTAATATATGAAGAAAGCAATTTTTTTAGTTTCAGCTAAAAATAATAAAAATAGGTTATTTTTATTATTTGTTTCTGGGTTATATCTTTTAGAGAGAGGTGATAATGCGTATTCAAGCTATTGTGTATATTTATTCATATTTATTTTATGTTATAGTGATTGTTGATTGGATAGTTTCAAAGAAATTTCTAAAGAGAGTTATATATACATTTGTTTTTCTAGACTATGCAAAATAATTTTGATACTCTTGTGAAAAAAGAGGTCCTTCTCCAGGAAAAAAGAAAAGAAAAACATGCAAATGTTTTGAAATTAATCAGAGAAATAGATGATCAGAAGCCCAGAAAAGAAAGAGTCTCAAAACAGGTTAGTTTAAACTACTATAATATATTCAGTTTAATTTAGAACTCAATAAAATCATAGTTGGGGTAAACATGATTGGTTGTAGCTAAAATAAAACATTTTAATACAAATGTGAACTGGTAGTATTCTGCTTTAAATCTTTTTTTTTGGGGGATGTCTAAAAAGGTTTCCCGATTAACCCGAGAAATCCGAGCACTACGGGACACTCAGTCACAAATCCCAGAAGAAAAAGACATTGAACTTCGTGCGCTGAAGGACTTCAGCAAATACGTAGATAAAATGCTGCTTGATATTTCAGAAGCACATCCAGAATTACATAATGTCTTCCAACAATACTTTGGACAGGTATCACTTTAGTTGTTTTAATCAATCTTAATTCAGTGCAAAAATGCATATGCTGCTCCCTTGGTAACAGTGTGCAAATATCACGTTGGGTCATTTTTAATAAGTGTCTCTAACAGTAGACTTATATGCCACATCACAGGTCTTGACAGCCCTCTCTAAGCAGTTTACAGAGTCAGCATATTGTCCCCAACAATCTGGGTCCTCATTTTACAGATCTCGGAAGGATGGAAGGCTGAGTCAATGGCAACAGCACTTAAGACTTATATAGCACTTCACATTGCTTTATATCCCTCTCTAAGCTGTTTACAACACTGAGCTTGTTGATCAGAAAGGTCGGTGGTTCAAATCTCTAGCACCGTGTAACAGAGTTAGATCCCGTGACTTGTCCCAGCTTCTGCCAACCTAGCAGTTCGAAAGCCTGTAAAAATGCAAGTAGAAAAACAGGGACCACTTTGATGGGAAGGTAACTTCAACATATTTATAGGGCATCAGATTGGGGAAGGCTGGTTTATCAAAGCAAAGAGATTCTCTTTTACAATCATTGCAAGCTTGCCCTATCATCAATATCTGATAGGCCTCTAATTCTGATTGGTAACAAATCAACATGAAACCATATTCATTTTAATTTTAATTTAGCATAGCAAAGATGAAGTAACCTTTAGTAGAATCGGTCGAAATGAAGATAAGAATAGTAGAGAAGCTTGAATAACTCAGTACTTTGCTAAGCTATGCAGCCATTTTAATTAGCACCATTAAAATAAAGGTAGTGTTTCTATTCCTATAGATTTATAGCAGACTTCATCAAATATTTGTTTGTAGGCTTCCTTACAACTTCCTACAGTTTCTGCTTCTCACCTAAGTGTTCGAAGTGTTCATCGCTCAGCTTCCATCGGGTGAGTGATACCATTGAGTCCAATAACGTAACCATGAATGTGCTTAGAGACAGGGGGTTATAAAGAGGTTGCCCATGACTTGTTTGTTCCACAATGAAATATAGGGTCAAGTCCATCAATCGAAAGTTAACTGTGGAATGCAAATTCTAAATTGGCCAGTAAATGCTGCAAACAAAGCAAATATAATTTATATGGAATAAATGGCACCTGCTGGGATGATTCCCATCATGAGAATATAGCAGTTGTAAGTTACAGTTTCTTAATAAGGGAGGAAAGGGAGAAGGATTTACATTCGACATTACAAGTATTCGGATTTCAGAAGTCCAATAAGACTGAGTGATATTGTAGAAATAAAAGAGCTCAGAAGGCAGGAGCGTTCCTTTAAGAAAAATTGAACATTTCACTATACAAGTAGTCCTCGACTTACAGCCATTTGTTAGTGACTGATGTTACAATGACATTGAAAAAAGTGATTGATTGCCAGTTTTCACACTTAACGACTATTGCAGCAACCCTATTTCTAGCAGCAATGAGGATGTTGGCCAAAATATATGCCAGGGCTTCAAGAAAACCTGAAACCACACTGGGTCAAATAGGTCAGATAATTGTGAAGAGCAGGGGTCCCCAACCACCGGGCCCTGGACCGGTACCGGTCCGTGGATCATTTTGTACCGGGCTGCCTATTTTGCTTGGGTGCCGCCATCTTGTTTCAACGGCGCTTGAGAAAGTGCTTCCGGGTGAGCTTGTCGGTCGTCAGTTGGAAAGTGGCATTTGGGTGCTGAAGGAATCCTCGCGCCTTAGTTTCGTTGAAGGGGGGGGCGGCTTTGAACAAAGAGCTGTCCTGATGGCGGTGGAGTCTTGCGTTACTCAGGAGGAGATTAAGAAAGAGCCCGAAAAGCCCATCGACCACAAGAAGGTACAAAGGAGGAGTTGAAGGTGGCAGGGAGAAGCGGGGGACAGCTGGCTGACCAGTCACTTGGCTCGCCTTGCCTTGGTCGTGCGTGCTGATGCCGGTACCGGTCCGTGGATCATTTTGTACATTTTGTACCGGTCCGTGGTACAAAAAATGTTGGGGGCCACTGGTGAAGAGTATGAGGGAAAGGTTGAAACTTGAAATAGCTACTTCCTGATCATGTTTCTCTCTATCTATTGCAAATGAGTTTAAATCTCCAAGAACAGATAAAGTGTATCTTAGAAAAGTGAAGGAATGCAAATAATCCCATCTTTAAAAATGGGGGGGGGGGAGGGGGAGGAGAGAATCAAGGAACTAGCATTGACATTGAGCTCTAAATGTGTTGAAAACAGTGAAATAATTACCAGACTTGTTGACTGGTTTTATCCCCACAGAACATTCCCTTACATTTTGTAAAAATGGAGATAGTTTGGGCCTAAAGTAGGTTTCATTGGCAATTGAATAAATTTAAAATAGCTTACCATTAATATGTTATTTGACAAGGCATTCTTTATGGTGATAAGAACATGGTGTTTTATTTTGTATTTCACTTGCATGATTTTTGAGTAATGTAATTGTTTCCTTGTTTTCTAGGTCCTCTAAGACCTCACATTCCAGTCAACCACATGCCAGAGTTGTATCTCTGACTTTGGACACCAGTCCTGAACCTCCAGGTCCTGCTTCTCGCCCTTCTAGCCAGAGTAGCGCTACCACATCCTCTCCTAGCAAAAGCCCATGTTAGGGTTTTTTTTTTCCTGTTGCATTCTAAGTTTTTAAGAATTCAGAGTTATCTGCTAAGCTATAGCATGTTCGACCACACAACTAAAATTAATTTATGTGACAGTGAATTAATTACTTTCACTTGGAATAAATGTTTTAGGATGAACTGAGTTTTATTTTTATAGCAAAACCTAAGCCTTGATAATAAAAATTGGTCACAATCTTTGTACTCCTCCAGAATCCATTTATCATATTTAGAAATGTCTATTTAACTTTTTTTCAGTCCTCTCACTTGAATTTGAACTAGAGCACTCCTAAATTTCAGTTGTTGCTGAACTACAAATCCCACAATCCCCAGCTGCTGCTAAGACTTCTCCAGGATCATCTAAAGGGTCACTAGTCTCTTTCAGTGTTGTCCAAGAGCCAATAAGCACCAGCTCTGTGTGCATTTTATCTTATGAAGGGAAGAACAAATCAAGAAAATATACCATATTTCTCACATTATAAGATGCACTTTTTTCCCAACCAAAGTGGGTGGAAACGTCTATGCGTCTTATGGAGTGAATGTTGCTGAAGCCCTGCCCACCTGCCAGCCCCCTACCCTTCCCTAAATTGGGCATTTGGCCCCTGGCCCTGTCCTTAGAGGTTGCCAGTAGTAACTCCACATGGCATTTTAGAGGTGGTTCTTACCCAAGCCAACTTGACTCCTTGGTCTTTTCTATCAGTGAATACCCGTTGGGAAAAAAATGAGATGTACAGGAACGAAGCAACACAGACGCACATTTGAACTTTAGCGTTAGCAGAGGTTTCCCCAGGCGTAACTGCCGTCATCACATCCCCCTATTTATTTTTTTTAAGTTCTGAATTAAAATTTGGGAAGCAGTAATCTTTTTGTAAAAAATTTAATAGTAAGACAGACTATATACATCGATGATATATATTAAAGTATTTTCATTTTATCAACACATGGTTATATTATTAACAGTACAAAGTAACAGTCATCTGTTTCTTGTGGGGGAGGGAAATGTTTTAAAGTGCAATTTTGATGCCTGATAGCACAGGTGGCAGTCTTAAAGATTGTTCAGCCAGGTGTGCCACCATATCTTTAATACCCTAACAGCATAAGAAACTCAATTGAAAAAAGAAACACAACTCTTGCATATTTATCAACCTTGTCCACCATTAAGACTTGTGGACTTCAACTCCCAGAATTCCCAGCCAGCATAGCTGAAGCCCACAAGTCTTAAAACTTGCCAAGGTTGGACAACCCGCAGTTTAAATCAATATCTAACAAGCAAATTTAAATAAAAAAAACTTAAAGAGTTTTTAAGAGTTTAATTACTGTCAAGTAATTAAAAGCAGATACTTTCTCATACCTGACTTTAATGTTTCAACTCTGATTTTTCTGCTTGCTTCCTTTTTCCCTTTCAAATTCAGCAATCTGATTAAATATATTGAGTAAGTTCTGAGGCAGCTGTTTTTTAGCACCACTGCCTAATTGTTCTTTGCCATTCAGCAAAGCTTCCTCATCTCCTCCTTTGGCTCCTGGAGCATCTTTTTCCCTGTTCTTGGATTCTTTCCCACACTTACCCCGGGCCGCCTCAGCCCTACCATCTGTGTTGTACCTACTAGGTTCATTCATCCATCGGCTGGTATACTGTTTGTAATGTTCGGCGGATTTGGAGGAGTAATCCGACCCTGTGGGGGACGTGGAGTACTTGGCTTGGCTTGGGCTTAACTTGTGATAACCTTCCCTCCTGCCCAGTTCTTTTTCCAGCCTTCCTGAGTCACTTGCCTTATTTCGGTCATCAGATTGTCTGTAGTAGGAGCCCGTGCTATCCCTCCTATCGGACGAAGCTTGGTCTGACCTACTCTGTCTTTCGGTCTTGCTACTATTTGCCCGAGTCTTGGTGTGATGGCGAGAATCCCTAGATTCTTCCAACTTACCTCCACAGAGGTCATCTTCGGCATATATCTTTAAAAACGTACAATCCCCTTCTCTGTCTCCTATCTCGGGTTTTTGATTAGCTAGCCTGTCTTGCCTCTCTAACAATTTTTCCACTTCGTGCTTTTGGTTAAGGAAAGAAGCAGAGGTATTGGCAGGAGGAGAATAGCTGTCCTCTTTCCTACTAGGATGGGAAAACATCCTAGAGGTGTGTTTTTTAGAGCTGGAGGAGGATTCAGACCGGTTCCGACTCCTTTTCTTACGCTTTTTGTTATCAGAAGAGGAGGAGGAAGAGGAGGAGGAGGAGGAGGAAGAGGCAGAATCATCTGACGAAGGATCACAGGAGGAAGAGGAAGTTGACTTTTTTCTTTTCTTCTTCAACCTAAAAGTTTTAATTAATCATGAGGAACTGCAATTTAATTTCACAATGGGGATGTGCGAAAGCTTCAGCTGCTGAGCTAACAAAAGTTTGGGTATCAATAGGAAAAATACGAGGATATAGTTTGACTAGAAGGGAAAATTCTGGGTTTCTTTCAACTAAACGAGTATACAACTTAGTTTAAAAGGTTTTCAGGCAGGCATACCTGAAAACTCAACTACTACTGCTAGACTTCATGTAGAAGAGAGTACACATAGCTCAGGGTTGAACTGTGGAGTCCTTGGTGCACTCTGGGTTTGACTGCTTACAGACATTTCATTACCCTACTAAGTAACATCATCAGTACTGTTGAGTGTGGGGTTTGCTCCCTGTTTATAAACAATAACTTGCCCCGCTACTGTGAGCATCCTAGACCAAACTTAATTCAAAAGTACGATAGAAGTACAGCTTCCTGGAAGTTTAGCATTCAGACAAATCAGTTATCAACATACATATAGAAATAAATCATGTTTACACACCATTCAAAACAGACAATTAAAAAACTTACTAAGAAAACAAAACAAAAAGCCAGAACAGATTCCCTCCAGCAGTCAATAATCAGATAAGCGAGGATTAACAACAAACAAGCAGAAAATTAAGGAACACCAAACCCACACTTCTAACACTGGCAAGGCAAGCTACTATATATAAACAGGGAGCAAACTGCACACTCACCAGTACTAAAGATGTTATCTAGTCAGCTAATGAAACATTTGCAATTAAACAACCAAGCTCAGAAAGCACCATAGACTTCATGTTATTAGTACTACACAGAATCTAACAAGATCAACATTTCCTATCAGAGAGCAGAATTACACTATAATGTTACACATACATACATACATACTAGAGATGTCTAATATGGATGCATCCTGAAGACTATCTGTACATTAGCCAGTGTGCAACCCAACAATTTCCACAATAGCCTAAAACGAGTCTTCAAACTTGACAGCTTTAAAACTTGTGGACTTCAACTCCTAGAATTCCTCCTCCAGTCATGCTAGCTCAGGAATTCTGGGAGTTGAAGTACATAAGTCTTAAACTTACCAAATTTGAAGACCCTTGGCCTAAAACTTCAGTACAATAGCAATAAATACTTATAAGAGCGTGGTGGCACAGTGGCTAGAATGCAGTATTGCAGGCTGCTTCTGCTGACTGCCAGCAGTTCAATTCTCACAATTGAACAATTGTGACAATTGAACAAATACAATTCACCACAGCCAACTCGCCACAGCCAACTTTCCATGGCCAGGTCACTGCAGGACAAGAGTTACACTAATATCAAATAAACGGTAGAATAGAATCATTAAAGTGGATACAAAAGGAGGGACAGAATGAAATGCAAATGGCAAAAATTAAAATAATTTTTCGTTTATTTGAATGAATTAAATAGAATTGTTAAATTGTCCTGCAGTGAGTAGTCCAATGTTGAGGTGGCCATGTCCTTTGGCAAGTGGGCCACAGCACGTTGGCTGTGGCAAATTGTCCCATTCTGCTCTTCAGTACAGATCATTCTCTCATACGTACAAAATATAAAGAGAATAAATTAATTCTGATATTATTTCTGAGTTGAAATCCACACATCTTAAAAGTTGCCAAGTTTGAAAAATATTGCCTTAGAACTACTCTTTTGTTGTAAAGTAAATTGCTTGCAGTACCTTCTTTATAAATAAAGAAAAAAAACATTGAGGGGAATAAATCCCATTACAAAAAAAAGCAGCATCAATTGTGAATCGTTATACTTACACCATCAAATTGCTCTATGGGTTTATGTAAGAAAAGCTGTATGGACACAAAGGTAGGTACGAGACACTATGTAGATTAAAACAGGTTACCTTTTTTCTTCTTTTAAGAGTTTACGCAGTTTTTCTGCACTTGTTTCTACTTTCTTTTCTTTCTGCCTCTCTTCTTTTGCAGCTTGTTTCTCTCTAATTTCCAGAGATTTCTTTTTTAAATCCCAACATCAAAAATATGGTGTTAACAAGTTATAACAAATGAGTCCCATCCCAATCCGCAACATACAAAATTTACAGAAATCCCAAAGGTCCATGTGCAAAAAAAAAATAGAAATATTAAAGCAAAATAATAATAATAATAATTACGAAGGATGGTTAAGGGATAGGGATGAATGAGCATGGCATTACGGTTCATGGTGTAGATTGTAGCCCAAATTTTAATAGGCAAGGAGAAGAGGAGAAAAAAGTACAGGTTATTTGGTATCCCGTAACCCAACATTAACAATCCAGGAAGTATGAATGGAAGGTTAATACGGTGACCAGCAAAATAGTTGGTCACAAAGAAGAATCAACCGAACAGAAATCAATAAGGAATGTGCCATTATTGAATTTATACGTAAAATGTGATTCCCATCAAAACAGAATTGAAAAGGGCCATGTATGAATACAAACCATTTGGCAACGGTATCACAGCCCAGTTTGATGCACAGTTTACACACGGAATCATATTCCACAGGGGTTGTTGGTGATGAGCAGCACCAGAGAGGCCAGGCACAGCAGCAACAGAGTTCCAATTCGGAGGAAAATGCATTGGAGAGAAACATATCATCAGTATTACCAGGAGAACACCCTGCCAGGTCTTTGTACATGCGGGGGTCAGAAGGATGCTCTAACTAGTGACTCCCACCAAGGAAAACAGAGCAAATGTGGGCATTTTATTCCCTTTTTTTTTTTTTTAAATTCAAACGCTTCCATTCGCCCGTTACTTTTTGCTGTCACATTAAATGGAAAAGTTTGTGGATAAAAAGATTTCAATCTCTTACACTTCTCACATGCACCTCTTTTCACAGAAAATAAAACAAATTATAGTAATAATTAACAACAACAAAAAAACACCCTCTGATCCACAAAATCCTAGTTAATAAATTTTGAAGGTATGCCAAAAGTTAACTGTAGGGTCATCAATCTTTATAAACCATATTATAGCCACAATTAAAATACTTCAGGGCTGTGTATCAGTGGTGGTATTCAAATTTTTTTTACTACCGGTTCTGTGGGGGTGGGAAGGATACTGTAAAATCTGCAGTCAGAGGTGGTATTTGCCGGTTCTATTTCCACGACTGGTTCTCCAGAACTGGTCAGAACCTGCTGAATACCCCCTCTGCTGTGTATTCCACTTGCCTTTTTCCAGTCAGGCATCCCTAACCATATGAGATTAAAAACATTTTTTTTTAGCTTTGGCTAGTACAAAATGCTACCTCGGGCTCAAGGGATTGCCGACCAGAAAAAAAATAAGACCAACACATAATAACTTGTTTCTTGAGGATGACATTGGTGATTTACTTCAGTCAACTAACAGAAAGTAAAGAATCACCTGTATCTGTTGACGGAGCTTCAACAGGGCCTCTTCAGCTTCTTGAAAGCCTTCATCTATGTTTAAAGCCGCCTTGTAGTAACTCTCGGCGTTCAACCATTTTTCTTCCTCTTCCAACCTGACAAATGATTTTAAGCGCACATGAACCTGAAGTGCTTTATACTTAATACATTATTAAGAATGCTCTTCTCTTAGCCTGACTCAACCTTTCTTCGGAGAGGGACCCAGAACACAATTCAAACCTCAACATGGACAAAGCAGAATATTTTATTTTATTTATTTTATCTGTCAAGCAAGTATTAGATAACAGGTATAAGTATAAACATGATTATGAATAGGATGGATCTACTCCTCTAGGGTGGAAGGTTGTGGTTGCTTTATTTTAAATTTGCAAACTCCCTTTAAAAGCAAAACAAAACAGCTGTTCAGCTAGTCCTCGGCTTACGACCACAATTGGAACCCGACTTTCCATTGCTAAGCAAGGCGGTTGTTAAGTGAATCGCAACCAATTTTTCCATTTTTTTTTTGGCCACAGCTTTTGCTTGTCGTAAGCGAGCTGGGAAAAATTCACAAATGTGATTTCACATCACCCTGAGATTCTGCAACTGTTGTATATATATTCCTTTTGAAGAGGTTTCACTTCTCCTCCAAGAAGCTTCTTCAGCTCTGACAGGAGGATAGTGGGGACTGGAAGGATTTATGTTCCTTGCAGACAGCTGGTCATCTGCATCCTTTTTAGAGGGTCTTTGAAGCACTTGGAACACAACCCTCTCAAAGAATGCAGATGACCAGCTGTCTGCAAGGAACATAAATCCTTCCAGTCCCCACTATCCTCCTGTCAGAGCTGAAGAAGCTTCTTGGAGGAGAAGTGAAACCTCTTCAAAAGGAATATATATACAACAGTTGCAGAATCTCAGGGTGATGTGAAATCACATTTGTGATTTTTTTCCCATAAGTGCAGGGACTGGTTGTAAGTAACTTTTATTCAGTGGCATTGTAACTTTTGAACAGTCACTAAATGAATGACTGCAAGGAAAGGACTACCTGAATTGCAATATGGTGCAGGCAGTCCTTGAATTATGACCACAATTGAGCCCAAAATTTCTGTTGCTAAGCAAGAGCATTTGTTGAGTTTTGTCCTGTTTTATAACCTTTCTTGCCACAATCATTAAGTGAATCACTGCAGTTCTTAAGTTAGTTGCAGGGCTGTTAAGCGAATGTGTCTTCTCCTTTGACACGGCTGATCAGAAGGTCGCAAAAGGAAATCTTATGACTCCGGGATGCTGTCATAAATACACCCCAGTTGCCAAGTCATGTGTATTTTGATCACGTGACTATGGGGATGCCCCAACGGTCTTAGGTATGAAAAACGGTCGTAAGTCACTTTTTTCAATGCTGTTGTAACTTTGAATGATCACTAAACGAACTGTTAATCCGTCAAGGGCTACCTGCATTTGTATTCCTCAACCACTATTCCAAATTCATTTTCACAAGCCATTTTACCAAACTAATGTGAAGGGATCTCAGCTGTCAGTAGCTTACCAGGGAAAAGATTTGGGGTTAATAAGATGGCTGATAAGAGGAACAGAGACACGTTTGGCCACCATGGAGCATGCACGTTCCATTCAGTGGAACTCAAACACCTTCACAAAAAAAAAAAAAAGAAAAAAAAAAAAGGTCTGAATGTTTGGGATATTTTAGTTGGGAAAAAGCCACAGCAGGAATAGGCATTCGAAAACAAGCATAGGAATGAGTTGCCACAAGCACCTTTACAGCAATGGTTGCCAACTGGTGGGCGGGGGACCACCGGTGGTCTGTGAAAAAATTTTGGTGGCCGCAGAGAAATGACACCCCAAAGCACCCCCAAAGCAATTAATCCAGGCTGCGCGGGAATCCAAGGCTGTGCTGCCCACATGGCCTGTGGGAACACAAGGCCTGTGTCCCTTGCATTGCGAACAACACGAGGTCGTGAGGGGGAAGGACGAAAGGGCAGAGGGGTGGAACTTGCCCCACTCGCCCCAGGCGCCTCACTTGGCCACGGGGCTGCTTCTTTTTTGCTTCTTTCTTCTTCTGTTTTTGGCTGCACACAAGGAAAGCAGCGAAAGCCTTTCTTTCTCTCCCCCAAACTTCAACATATTTATAGGGCATCCCACTCCAAGAGGCTCACAAAGACTCATTTCTGGTGGAGTTTGGGGGAGAGAAAGAAAGACTTCTGCTGCTTCTGCTGCTTTCCTTGCATGAAGCCAAAAGTCTCTCCCCCCCCCTCCCCCGAGAACGGAGCTGGAGATGGCATCCTGTGATCCCAAATAAAGAATGATTGATTGGTAGGAAAATGGGGTGGGGAATTTTTCTGCAGACTTTTTTTGGGATTTTTCCCAGGGTCTCTGGTCTGCGGGATTTAAAATTATGAGTTTGGTGGTCCCTGAGGTCCAAAAGGATGGCAACCTCTGCCTTACAGGCATGTAGTTGATAATTGAAAGAGACACAAAGCCAGACTAAGGTGGGTTTCAGCCTGACCCAGCAAAGTTATGTTCTTAATCAACTTTGCTGCATCTCAAAACCTGATTAACATTCCTCCTTATCTCCTTCATGAATAAACCTGCTGAAGGGCTACAAGATCCAGGCTCTTTTGGTATCCACTCAATGCTATTTTGATAGGGTAACACCGATGAGCACATTTTGGAACCAACTCTTGTTCCACTTAATTGCCATGCAAACCAGCCCACACTGAACTGGCTTGTTAATAAAAAAAAAAGCTGTTTTTATTTTGAAGCAAAAACAGACGGTGGTAAATAGAGCAAGCAGATATAAGCGGGAGGTGAACAGATGATTTCACATCAAGCTGTGCTCCTGATTTAGCGACACACAGGTCTACCCAAGTTGTTTTTATCTTTAACCAGGCATAAAAACTTAGTCAAGGGAAAGAAACGTAAAATGAATGGAATGGAGAAACCATAAAGAACATAAGGCAACACTTACTGGCCTCCTCGTTCAACAAGCGTTTGACAAAGGTATTTTCTAGCATTTCTATGCGTGGGGCACTGCTCTAAAGCAATTTCAAAATCCTCAATTGCTTTATTCAAGCTTCCCTTTGTTGCATAGCTAGGAGAAACAAAAATACCTGTAAGTATATCTATTTTTCAATTGCTTTGTGAAATTATTGGATTGCAGACATAAAGCAGATACTTACAGTGCTCCACGGGCTACTAAGGCTTCAACATTTTGGGCATCTATTTCCAATGCCTTGTTGTATTCATTCATGGCATCAACATGGCGACCCTCTTTAAAATAATCAACACCAATTTTTACACTAAAAATAAAATTAGTTGAATTAAGATTTCAATAAACCAACAAATTCCTTTATGAAGAATGCAAATTAATTAATCACGACATGAAAACAAATGCCAACAGTTTATTTTGCAATTGCTTTTTTCTATCAGACTTGCAGTCCCCCCCTCCCCCCCCCCCCAAAAAAAAACTATTTAAAATCTAAGCTTCAGAAAGACAGTAAAACACAAGGAGTATCACTGAGGAATTAAAATTTAGTGTTTATCATTAGCCTACAGTTGGAAGACTGAACAATAAGTTACTGCTAATAAAGCACAGGTAGTCCTCGACTTAAGACCTCACCCAATTGAGCCCAAAATTTCCACTGCTAAGCAAGAAAGTTAAATGAGTTTTGCCCCATTTTGCAACCTTTCTTTCCACAGTTGTTAAGTGAATCCGGCTGCTTGTCAAAAGGTTTGAAAAGATGATCATAATGATCCCAGGGCATTGTAGTCGTCATAAATGAGTTGGTTGCTAAGAATCCTAATTCTGACCACGGGAATGCTTGCAATGTAAGTGTGAAAAATGGTCATAAGTCTTTTTTTTTTTTTTCAGTGCCACGGTCACCAAACTAAGGATTGTAAGTCAAGGACTACCTGTAACACTACCCTTAGCATCACATAAACCTTTAATATGGCTTCCAAAATTCAGGCAGGGCTTTTATTGGCCTGGAAGAAAATGGTTCTTCCCCAACTTCTATCTTGTAATGAAAACAAAGCAGTGTGTACCATTTTAAGGCCCACGAAGCAGACTGTCTTTTCCTCAATGCAACCGCAAAATCCTCTTCATTGAAATTTTTGCTGGGGAAAAATAAACAAAATCTTTGACCAACTAATCTATTTATAGCCTGTCCAAATAAATAACTAATCTACTGGAGTTGTCTCACATCACACTTGTGTCAAGCATTAAGGCATTTCTGGGTAACAAGGATTAGCTGGTGACATCACTATTGCCTGATGGATGCCCAGTTGGGGGCTCCTTTCATGTCCCTGGCAGGAACTGCACAGGAGGATGGGAACTCACCCAGTCCCATGGCAGCACTAGGGTCTTAAACACAGGCTCCTTCACCTCCAAGCCAGCATCCTTACCACATGAGCTCCATACTCTGGAGTTGTCTAATTCTACAGTCAGGAATGTTAACCAAACAGCCAAATTTAGCTTACATTTGGTGTTTCCCCCTGATAAGATTAAGCTCAAACTTTCAGTGGTATGAAAACTTGCTTTGTGTTGTAGTACAGTTGAAATAGTGATTCACTCTGGTAAATTTTTTTGGCACTCTTTTTTCCAAGCAAATGATGGAAATGTCATTTTTAACAAACTCATCATTGAAGGAATTACTTTTTGGTTAAGGTGCTGTTTGTATACCTTTGTAGTCCTCTCATTAAGGAAGGCGGGCTGGATTCATCTAGTCCTAATTTGCTTCCTAGGAACTCCACTATAGCTGGATTGGCAAAGCCCAAAGAATTATGCAGAACTTTTTCATACGTTTCCAGGCTACTGGCTACGTCAATACTCCTCCTAAAAAACGAACAAAAAGACAATCATGAACTGAGATAACACAACATTTTCTCGGTTCCATCTTGTATTACCAACATAAGAAGAAATACACTTAAAAAGATTTGTAATAAAGTCCACCCCTCTTTAGATCAGGGGTCCCAAACTCTTCTGTTCACTGACCCCCTTTAGGAAATCTTGCAATGTTCCTCGATATACCAAACATTTATTATATGAAAATTGTCAACTATCGAAACGACTTTAATTGAAGCCCTAAAAGTTTCTTGCTTTGTTTCTCAGTGGCTATGATTGGAGGGGGGGGGGGGGGGGAGATTTGTGGAATGTAGAATATTTCCTTTCAGAGTGCCAAGCATAACACTGATAAGTCTCGTGAGAGTTGAAGTTGACCCAGCGTATCCTAACAATGGCAGGTGGAGAGTCCGAAGAGGCTCATCACCTGCTTGGTTGGCTAACGTGATCTGAGACACGAGGGGAGTGGCCAGTATCTATCTTTTAATTATGCCAAAGCGTGGGAACTATTCAAAGTGCCGATACGTTGTGCCCAATAAATAAGATCTTTGAAAAAGCAACAGATTCAGGGTCTTGAACTAATTGGGAGCGTTACTTGGAACCATGACAAAAGCACCTCAACCTCTTGCATAATCCCATCAGTCCTTATAGGTCGATATTGACCATTTTGGAAAACTGTTGTGGTGTGTAGGCCGCCAGCCCCTCTACAAGCTGGATCAGAGGAGGAGGCGGGTGGAAGGGGAGTCAGGGCACCAAGGCAACCTGAGAGCTCCAAGGGGAAAGAGGCGATGGAGCTGTCAAAGAGAGAGACAGAGGCTGTAACAATTATGGTATAAAAGGCTAACAGTATAATTAGCACCTGAGTAACTTACACTGCACTCATTAGCAATAGTAGCCAATATAACCAATAATTTATAGAAAAACTATCCAAGCACAGAGTTTCAGAGTGTCAAAAGAGAGCCTAAAATGGAGATTTTGCTTATTTCCCAACTGTGACAAAGGAAGTAAAAAAATATATATTTGCAACTTAGATATAAGTTTGTAATCTTCCTGTTAAAGATTTCAGATTTTAGATTCTGTTTTGCATTTTACCTGTGTTACTTTTTATTGAAATACAAATATGATGTGAACGTTCCATATGATAAATAAATATAAAACAACTAGTGCCCTTAGGTACTTATTGATCCCTATGTTGTTTTCCTTAGAAAACAGATTGCTCGTACATGAGTGACAATATGAACTTAAAAACGTGCAGACAAATTGGAATGCCCAATGCTAGATTATTTTAATGTGAATCCAGGATCTTTTCTGAAGCATGTTACAGTACTCTCAAATTTTATATCAATCTTCTGATATAATTGAGGCAGTCAGGGCTGTGAAACTGCATCTCTTATTCTTGTCCATAAAAGGACTGTATTTTATATTTTTAAAAGCTCGATACAGGTAGTCCTCGACTTACAACAGTTCATTTAGTGACCAAAGTTACAAGAGCACTGAAAAAGTGACTTCTGGATGTTTTTGTGATGACCGGGGTGAGGGTGGGATGCAAAAGAAACACAGTCACAAAAAACAGGTGAAGCCCCTTTTATTCCTTCACTTTGCTTCCAAGCTCCAAATAACCTTGAAGGAAGACAAAAAACTTCCACACAAACAGTTACAAGAAGGAGGGAAAAACAACACAAATCAGGCAAGATAAGGGCTGGAGGATGTCCACAGATAACGGAACACACACTGGGAAGGATTCCAAACTCACAGAGGAATCATAAAATAGAGATAGTTCCATGCTTTGTGTCCAGTGTTCTCCTGTATGCATGTCCATCCTCTTATTCAGTTGTCACAGCTGCAGCCCATGAAGAGGATCAAGGCCCTCTCCTCCCGAGTAGACCACTTCTCTCCCTTATCCTCTCCTCCCTTCATGTCCTAGGATGGAGAGGGGATGGGCCTGGGTCCTCCTGACTGCCCAGCCGGCCTCTTCCCTTCCCCAGCCTCCTCCACAACCTCCGGAGCCAACTTCCACTCCCTGTCGGCTGCTCCTCATCTCCCTCAGAGTCAATCTCCACCAGGGACATGACAGTTTTTTACATTTATGACTACTGCAACATCTCCACGGTCATGTGATCAAAATTTGGATGCTTGGCAACTGACTCATATTGATGACAGTTGCTGTATCATGTGATTACTTTTAGCGACTTTCTGACAAGCAAAGCCAGACTCACTTAACAAACATGTTACTAATTCAACAGCTGCAGTGATTCACTTAAACGTGGCAACAAACATCAAAATTCACTTACAAATGGTTCGCTTAGCAACGGAAATTAGAGGCTCAATTGTGGTCATTAAGTCAAGGACTACCTGTGTATAACAAAAGGGTTTCCTTTAAATCACACCAAAAAAGTATGCCTCATTTCAATTTCCTACCTGTAATGCACAGGCAAATCTTCAGAGCTGATGACTCCTAATTTGGTATTTGCTAAGCTGGGAGATAAAGCAGACTTGTGCAGTGATACACTGAGCTTTTCATGATAGCGATCAATATCCTTGATTGCAGCTATTAAAAATGGGAGGGAAAAAAAAGACCAGACTTAAAAAAGCAGAAAACAACACAAAATATACTTAAGGCCAAATCTAAGAGCGATGATATACACTTGCCTTGGATAAGGTCACCATTTTGATAATATGATAAGGGATCCCCATGGCTGCTTTGGGAAGGCACATCTCTTAACGGACAAAGCGCCTAAAATAGAAAGCGCGTAATTCCAAAAAATTAGGGATAGACATACTCAGTCCCATTTCACAAAGAAATACTGAACATTTGCAGGACATCTACACAGGAGTATTGCCTTCTAAAGTTTTAAAAGCTGGATTTGTAATTCCAGAATCTGAGTGGATAACTTGGAAGAAGGGTACTCCTATCCTGTGTGATAATCACCATATAAAAATTGAATTCAAGAGAAAACTACTATTTTACATAGGGCAGATCTAGTCTGATAAGGACTAAATCAATAGGCAGTACAGCTGATTATTCTTACCAAGTCTAATGTATATTCTTTATTGGCAAGGAACTTGTGCATAAGCTCTCAGTGTACATACAATCAACAGAGTGATAAGTCATAGATCCTAAACTGTATGATGCAATCATAAGATAGCATTAGCATTTAGACTTAATACCGCTTCACAGTGCTTTGCAGACCTCTCTAAGTGGTTTACAGAGTCAGCCTATTGCCCCCCCCAGCAATTTGGGTCCTCATTTTACCCACCTCGGAAGGATGGAAGGCTGAGTCAACCATGAGCCTGGTGAGATCTGAACTGCCAAATTGCAGTCAGCCAGCAGTCAGCAGAAGTAGCCTGCAGTACTAAACTCTAACCACTGCGCCACCGTTGCGCCATCTCACTCAGATGAGAAGTGAAAGATGAGAAGATGAGAAGGATAACAGCAATATAGGCTACTACATGGGTAAATAACTTTAGGCATAAGACAGTGCTGTGGGAGTTAGTGTTTAGCAGAGTGTATGTGTGTGTGTGGGGGGGATTATCTTTGGGTCTAGTTGTGTATTCTTTCCTGATCAGGAAGCTCCTATTCTCAGTTACTCATGTCCTGGTTGTGTCCCATATGGATTACTGTCCAAGTCACACTTGATCAGAAATGCAACCAAACCACTTACATAGTTCAGATCGGGAATTTTGTAACTTTATCGTAATCCTCGAGTATAAGGAAGGACATTTTTTGCTGATGGAGCAAAAAAAATCTACTTGATAACTTGCAAGGCAAAAAATACATGAAGGTTCTGAATGGGAGCTTCCTTAATTTCCTCGGATCAACTCAGCCGATTCAGCTGCACCAGAGGCCAAAGGAGAGAGAGAAACCCTTCAGAAAGTGACATCTCCTTTCACATTGTGTTGTGGCCGATTAGCTAATGGCCCCTTCCAGCCTCTGAATCAGAGTCAGGGAGTCAGGGTCAGTATCAGGGCAACCTGAGAGCTCTGTGTAGGAAGAGGGAATGAAGCTGTCAGAGAGGGAGGGAGAGGGGGAGAGAGAGGCGGGGCCTGGCCCTTTTTTCCAGCCCTCAGATAGAGAGTCAACAGCCCCCAGGTCTGGAGGTGGCTGATGAGAAAGAGGAACAACTGGGTTCACTGCTGACACGTGGATGCGCAGAAGACAGAGGAGAGGAGAGCAATGGAAATCCGTGGGCCGGTCCTTAGGACGGAAGAGCCCACCTCTGCTATCGAAGCCCCACCCTAGCTCTGGGGATAAAAGGCGGAGGCGGAAATGAATAGATGTGGCAGATAACTATTCATCTCCCTGCTCGATGGACTTGTTAGCCTGCAGTGAGAGAGAAACTTTTTGCTGGGGCTCCTAATAAAGGAATCTTTGAGATACCGTCAGACGGATTGTCGTGTTTGGGAAGCTGGGTCAGAACACAACGTCTCTGACTTACTGTGATTTCTAAGTCTGCTATGTCTCGCACAACGCCGCTTCGTAGGCTGAACAGCACCATGAAGAAGCCAAATTCACGAATAGAACTAATCCTTCCAATCACTATGTCGCCACGTTCAATATCTCGGAAAAAGAGCTCTCTCCTCTCTGCGCTGGGAATTTCCATAAACTGCTCCAACGGTGGCATAATAGCATAACAATCTTCGGTAGATTGCAAATTTAAAAAAAAAAAAGTTTTCAATACCGAAACATTATAGGGATTGTCAGATAGTTTAAATGGTAACAGTCATGCACGCAAATCACTTACAATCCTATTGGAATCCAATCCTAATGAATTAAATGGGTTCACTTTTGAATGTGCGTGCTTTGAAATTATGAAATGCCATTACATTAAAATATTAGAGAGAACATGATCCAATCATCTTGAAAATCTACTGGGGATGATGAATACAAATCTTAACAAATACATGCTGCTGAAATAGATCTACTTCTAATTTTCATAAAGGCATCTACCAACTCACTGTGGAAGCATATAGACTTCTGAGTTAATTTAGCCAAATTCCTGTTTTAAAAAAAATATTCTAATTACTGGATAAGAACATAGTATGTGAACTTGATTCTATTTTCATAGCACAAAACACTTTTGAATCTAAAAATACCCCACTCATATTGCAGAATCTAAATTGTATTCCTTACAAGTGACACTGGAATAGTTACAAGCAACGTTAGTATACATAATAATGATCGGGGGTAATACCCAAATAAACAGGCAAAAGTTATACTGGAAAAATATTTTTTTCTAATTTGAAGAAACTGGAGGGAGGAATCATCCACTAGTTTATTTATTTATGCAAATTATATGCCATTCAGTTCCAAAAGGGATTTCAATGATTTACAAGGCATGACAGACTTTGACAGGTAGGCAGGCAGGGAGTAGGGAAGGTAGACAGACGTACAGATAGTCCTCATTTAGCAACCATCTGAATTTACGTGTGACGAAAAAGTTACTTTCTCGCATTTACAAACTTAGCAGGTCTGTCAAGCAAAAGAAAGGTGAAGATCTGAAGCACATTCATTTCACTTAGTGACTGCTTTGTTAGGAACCAAATTGCCATTCCCAATTGTAGTCGCTAAACAAGGAATATCTGCATATCAAATAGAATTAAAAGTACAAAAATAGCCAAAACGAAGGGCTTGTATATTACAAAACCACAATTTTAGAGAATTCTACTTTCGTCTACTATCTATACTTCCTAAGGTATATGTATCAATTCAATTGATTCAATTCCTGTGAATTGTCATTTTCTGCAAACCATTCAAAAATTAACATACACTTTTTTATTGAATCAGTAATACTCAAAAGTTTTGGTGGTTATTTTCCCCCAAAAAGAAACCCAACATTTTAAATATTTTTTTTAAAAAATCTGATAATAAAAAATATGTTTATCAAACCTGGTAATCATTTATTAGTTGCAGTTAACAACTTTGTTCTGATAATTTGATTTTAATTACACCCAAAATTGAATATGGGGTTAAAATTAATTTTTTAATTTTTCTTTAAATTGATATATCCTTATATATGTACAGGAGTGGATTTTGTACAGAGCAATTTTTCTTCTTTGATTAAAAATCAAAATCAAAAGTGAGCATTGAGGGCTTTCTTTTTCAGGTGGTCCAAATGAAAATGATGCTTATCTTTTTTTTTGCCTTTACATCTCTAATTCCAAGTACTGATCGTAAGATGCACATTTATAAACATGTCCAACCATCATCTGACTTCATTCTCTTACTTTCATTCTCTTCATTTTCATCTTTTACTATTGTCACATTTGTTTTCCAAGATTGAGAAAAAAGAAGATCAGCTTTTTTTGAAATGAATTGTTGTATCTTAATATTTTCAATCCCTCTTTCTTTTCTGAAACAGAAGAAAACAGATTAACATCCATAAAAACATGCTTTCTTGAACAAGGCAATTTGATAACCAAAACATAACAATTAAAAGAAGGATAGCCTATTCAAAACCACTGTTATGCTGCTTCTGGTAGATTCCAAATAATTGTTTCTTCATAATTATAAATCAGCTTATTTTACTTTGAGGCATATTTGCCCGCAAAATACACTGTCTCATATCCAGCTATCTGGATAAGAATGCCTAGTCAGGCTTCAGAATCTCACAAAACATATGCTTTTGTTTGGCACCATAAAACCTAGATCTATATCTTGCAATACTTACCGTGTATATTTAGAATTAGTTTTAATCAAATTTTTTAATATGGTTTAGACAACAGGCTTGTAGAATGCAGTTTACTAAGAGCCTGTCAATTAATCTCTACTAACATCTAAGGTGGAGTTTTACAAAGCCAACCATCTCAAGGAGAGCGAATCATATTTTGTTTTCAGTGGTAAATATCTAGGGGGGAAAAAGGAAATTTTATGCATCTTTTTATATACATAGAGAATCATGGCTTTTAACCATGGCACCTCCAGGGAAAATTAAGAATTTAATTTGCATTTTTACAAACCCAATCATCTCAATGAATAAAGAGAGACAGTTATGCCATTTTCAGTTTCCAGGAAAAAAATAGGGAATATATTACAAATAATCCTTGACTTGCAACCATTCATTTAGTGATCGTTTGAAGTTACAACTGCACTGGAAAAAAAGTGACTGATGGCCATTTTTCACGCTCATGACCATGGCAACATCCCCATAGTCACATGATCAAAATTCAGACATTTGGCAACTGGCTCATATTTATGACGGTTGCAGTGTCCTGGGGGGTGTCACGTGATACCCTTTTGTGACTTTCTGACAAGCAAAGTCAACGGGGGAAGCCAGATTTGCTCAACAACCATGTTAACAACTTAACCACTGCAGTGAATCACTTAACAGTAGCAACAAGGTTCGCAAAGTGGGACAAAACTCACTTAATGACAGAAATTCTGGGCTCACCTGCAGTCATAAAGTCGAGGACTCCCTAGTACATATGTATATTCAGGGTCCTGGATTTTAATCATGACATCTCTACATTTAAGAAAGGAAGCAATGGGGGAAAAATGGAAACAGCTGCCAGTTCCCGACAGGCTGCTTGGAAGCAGATTCAGTGGAGCGACCTTAAAAACACCTAATAAAGGAGATATCTGTAGAGATTCTTAGTCATCCAGCACATGGTTGTCCCAAAGGATTTTTTTCTTTTTCTTTTCAGGAGGCAACCGGAATTTCTTGTTTTTTGTCCATTATAGATGGAAGGAAATAAGGCAGTCAAGGCAGTGATATCCCACTTTGGGCATGTTTCACAAGGGAAGTTGAAGCCAAGAATTGAAAGCCTAGAATCAAACTCAATATTATTAACTAATTTAATCCACAAATTGGCTAACCAAACTGTAGGAGAAAAAGGAGTGGCAGAACCTTGGGGTGGGGGTGGCGTTAAAAGAGGAATCAGTCTAGAATCCCTATGTAGCCACAAGCAGACTTAGTTTGCTTAGGGTTATGTAGGGTTTCTAGGCTGATTCCCTCCTCCCCAGCTCTGCCACTCCCTCTCCTCTTTTCTTTGAAGACGGTTCAGCTAAGAAGTTTCTTCAGCTCTGACAGGATAGTGGAAGGATTTATATTCCTTGCAGGCAGCTGGTCATTTGCAACCTTTTTTAGAGCTGTCCGCAGGCCGCGGGTCGGATGCGTCAAGTGGGACACCCACTCCTGGTTTAGCGAAGGGGGGGGGAAGTCACGCTATGCCACATGATTCTGCCATGACGAGGTAAGATTGAAACCCTTGTTTTAGAGGGTCACTGAAACACATGGAGGTTTATCTGTGTCCTCAGGATCACCTGAGTAAGTGCTCCAGGTTCCTGTAGTCTGCAATTTTTCCTCTGGAAATCCATTCCTATTCTCACATCATTCAAAGGCTGTTCATCCTAAATTGTAGAGCAAAAATTCTGTAGATTCTCAGTGTATCCAGGTCGTGGTTGTCCCAAAGGTGCTTTTTTTCAGGAGACTTTCTTTTTTTTTTTTTTTCTTTTGAAGATGTTTCGCTTCTCATCCAAGAAGCTTCTTCAGCTCTGACTGGACGGTGGGGAACGGAAGGATTTATATTCCTTGCAAACCGCTGGTCCTTTTTCATCTTTTTTTAGAGGGTCCTTGAAACACTGATACAGATAAACCTCCAAGTGGCCTCAACAATTCTCTAAAAAGAATGCAAATGACCAGCTATCTGCAAGGAGTATAAATTCTTTGGTTCTCCACCGTTCAGTCAGAGCTGAAGAAGCTTCTTGGATGGGTAACGAAACGTCTTCAAAAGAAAAAAACAAGCAAGCCCAGTTGCCTCCTGAAAAGAAACAAAAAGCACCTTTGGGATAATAAGCAGATGCTACCTGAGTTACCTGGGAAGAAGAGTCACTTGCCAGTCCTGCAGGTCCCTATAAGGCGAGGCACAGCTGCGAAAAGGCGTTACACTCTGCATATGGTCAGAGGCACCCTTACTTTGCGAGGGCTCCCGGGCTTCCCCCTCCCCCCCCCAACCAAAGGGAAGCAAAGAGCAGAGCTGCCTCATCTCTTCAGCATGCTCCGCCCCATCTTCTCAAGGACACGCCCCTCTGGCGAAGCCCCGCCCCCTCCTTCACGGAGAGGGCGGGGCCGCCGACTTGGGCTCACCTAGCTGACGACAGCGATTCCAGGCAGGCCCCGCCCGGGGGGAGCAGGCCGCCGAAGTCGGGATTGTCCTGCTGTTCGGCGTGGAGCAGGGAAAGCAGCGGCGGCCCGTGGAAGCCCAGTGCCTGGCGAAGCAAGTCCCGCTCCATCTGTCTCCACCAGACTACCGCCCACCCGCTGCACCCTGAGCGGCGGCGGCGGCAGCGGCTTCTCCCCCTCAGGTGGACGGGTCTCCTTGACCCGGATGTTAAAGCTTTCGCTGAGTTTCCCTTTTTCCTTCCACCCCACCTCCCCGTTCCTCGAGCAAGGGTTGACGCATGCGTCTTATCGGGCGGAGCTGACTAAGAATGGCGGAAGACGCTTGAGGGGGGCGGGGCAGACAGCTGTGGGGGGGGAAATGAGTGTTGTTTGTCATGCTTTGCATTGCAGCCCGGGGAATTCTGGGAGTCGAAGTCCGCACGATTCCATTGTGTAAGCTCTTCAAATGGATCGCTTCTGATGTAGGAAGTAATGGCTGGGGATATTAATATTCTGTATCAATACATATCAATACAGAATATCTGTTAGGCGAAGGACTGCTTATTGAAATAATGCCCAACATCTTGCCTGTCCTTGGCTGATCTGAGAAGGCTAAGCAAGATGTTGAGCCTCTCTGAACAAAACAAGAGATATGCCTGGAACTCACCAGGAACTGTGCAAAGACTGGAGATTATTTGGGAATAAGCACCATCAGTTGGAAACAGAATGCCTGCAAAGTCACATTCCCTGACAGCCTTAAGAGTGAACGCTTATTCGGTATGGGGAGTCCAGAGAGAAGAAAAGCAAAAAAGGTGACATAATAGCAGTGTTCCAATATTTGAGAGGCTGCCACAAAAAAGAGGGGGTCAGCCTATTTTCCAGAGCATCAAAAGCAAGACAAGAAATGGTGGAAACTAACCAAGGAGAGAAGCAGCCTAGAACTAAGGACGAATTTCCTGACAGTGAGAATAATTAATCACTGGAGTGACTTGTCTCTGGAAATTGTGGGTTCTCTAACACTGAAAGTTTTTAAGAAGAGATTGGACAACCATTTGTCAATAAAGGTATAAGGTTTCCCTGCTTGAGCAGGGGGTTGGACTAGAAGACCTCCAAGGTCCCTTCCAACTCTTGTTATTCTGTATTCTGTAAGATAGGAAGGTGGTACAGCAACCAGCTCTTTTGCCCAGCCAGCAGGATCCAGAACAAATCTCCATAGCATGTGTCAATTTGATTATAACAATTGTAGAAGCTTCTCTTCTGCAGAATGCAGGACCCAGTGCTTTTACCTTATTATCACCACTGACATATAGAAACATTTTGGATTTCAATATGGAATTTCCAACCTTATAGTGAAGTTGCATTTATGTGGTGTGCAAAGTAGAAGGATTTATGCCATTACAGTTGTTTTACCTGGTGTTACACAATTGTGGATGTAGGAGTATCTGTTAATATTTGCAACATAATTGTGAGGGACATGCCAAGACCTAGTGATCTTGAGCAGAAGGTTTTTGAAAAATTGTGTGTCTTTTCTTGCCTCTTGGGTATTTGTACCATTTCCCTTTTTTTCCTTCCAGTCAGAGAAATTCACAGCACTCTTTTATCCAAAAAGAAAAAAAAATCTGCATATATGCAGAAGTTGAAGCTTCGAAAAGGATACAGGGGAAAAAGCAAAAAACAAAAACATTGCTGCTATTCTTTTAAAACCCACCTCTATGACCATTTGCTAATTTATTTGAAGCACCACATTTCTTCCTTTCCAAGAAACTCTCAGTATCATAAATCACAGCTCAGATACTCATAAAAATTGAGGCTCCCAGATTTTAAAATATTAACCATTTGTTAATTTTTTCCATACTTTCCTTCTAAAAAATACAATAAGGGTGAAATGTAGAATCAAAGACAATAATATTCAGATTCTTCTAAATCTTTGCAATGTAGTGATATTCCACTAGAGGGTGAAATAAGATCATTCTGACTAAAATTTGGCTAGCTAATACCAAAATACAAAATCCCTATCATGAGCAATTAATTAAAATGAATAATAGCCTCTTGAATTCTGATTTTTAAAAGATGGTTAAATCATTTGTTAATTTACATCCAGACACCCCATCTATTAGGATAGCCAGAAACTTGCTGGATAACAACTTCAATCTGCTTCAGGCCTGAAAGCAAGAGTTCTTCCAGAGTGTCACAATATTCCCTGCTTTGCAGCTGAACCAAGCAGAGGTACTATGGACAGGTCCTTCACTGTTTCCAGGGCAGCCCTGCAGGCCAGATTTAAGCACCCCGTAGGCCGCATTCTGACCGTTGGCCCTGAGTTTGACACCCCTGATATAAATAATCTACCTCTGAATTTGCAGATAAACAGTTTTGTGTTTGCTCATTGGGAACGTAATTGTGTTGTGCTTTTTGTCATACACTAAATAAACAGATCCCTCTTTTCCAATCCTATGAAATGCTTGTGCTTTCTTAGCTCCCTGTAATAATGTGAAAGAAAGAAAAAAAAACATTATTAATTGGGCAAGATCTAACACATTATCTCAGAAGACAGGATCTCAAAGAATAAGTGGCTGTTCTGTACTCTCCATAAAATGGAATTTGAGAAAAAGCTCATCGCCTTTCCTGTCACACACAATGCAACTTGGCTGCTTAGAATTCATCCCAGATAAATATGCTTGTAATTATTGCAGAGAGCTCCACCTTTGTGAATCTGGGGACTGAAGGTTCATTATTAATTAGAAGCCAAGGGCAGGTTGGTGATACCAAGGCATCACTAAGTGTTTTGGGATCGCCAAGAATAGTCTTGCTTGATCAAGCCTTTGTATTTTGTTTCCAACAGAGGCCTGCCAAATGCCTCTGAGGCAGAAAATGCAGACATACTAAAAAGCTACTAAAGAGTCAAAATTGTCCTAAAAATTCTATATTTGGAGGCAGCGATAAAAAAAAGTCTATAGTATATGTTTGCTGGAGAAGACAGTTTGATAGAAGGTAATAAAGAAGGAGGCAGTCTCCTTCTGCCCATCTCCTTCATTTCTTCTGTATCTCATGAGGAAACATTAGTGTTTCCTCAGATTAAACGGTTCCACACAGAAGATGTTATTTAATCAAGTATAGTTGGACATTTTACAAAATCAGTGAACGTTACATATAATTTGATTAATGCATGAGAGAGTGAACATTCCAAGTATTCAAAAACACTCTTCCAGTTTGAAAGCAGCATTAAGAAGAACTAACTGGCAGGAAGTGGGGAAGAGTGTTAGGAATAACAAGGTTACCTAACTTAGTTTGGGTAAAATAATATATATAAACTATGATTGTAAGTAAGTGTGTGTCACTTTAACTGCAAGCATGTAATTTTGGGTGCGGCTGTAAAACCGCCATAAGAGGGAGCAAGAGAGCTTACTGTATTGCTGGCTTACTGAATTGCTTGCTGACAATGATGGGTTGATGGTTCCCTGCTGTTGTTTTTGCTGAAGGAAGAAAAGAGGTTTGAACTTCTTCATATCTCTACTGTGAGAAGATTTATTACTGGACTGATATTTGTAAGTTTACTGACCTCTTTTTCGACACTGGACTTTGCAACTGTATAATCCCCGGACAGACTGAACTAGTGAATGATATATGGACTGTTTTGACTATGCTAAAACTCTTACTGGAATTAACTATTTAACTAGCACAGTGTATCTGTTTTACTGAGTGTAAGCTACAAAAATGTTTATCTCAAATATTTTGCCTGACTGCCTGACTGCCATGCAGATTCTGCTAGGGTGTATCCCTAACAAAGAGCATTAAAACTGCTGCTTTTTCTATAAGAACACATTTTCTGGTCAAATGGACCATGAACATAAAGGTTTCTTCTGTCTCTAAGGAGCAGTGATGATCTCTGTTTTCTAGCTGAGGGAGCCAGTGTTGTCTGAGGACATTTCTGTGGTCATATGGCCAGCATGATTATACACCGAGGTGCACAGAACACTCTTAATTACCCAGTGAAGTGGTGCCTATTTATCCACTTGCATTTGCATGCTTCCCAATTTGGGTTGATGGAAGCTGGGGCAAGAATGGGAGCTCACCCCGTTATACGGTGCTTGGGTCTCAAACTGCCTGACAAGCCCAATGTCAACTGCTAGGCCTCCACACACCCCTTTTATTAATAATGAATAGATCCAATTATTTTATTTTACGTGAATGATATAATCCATGAAATCTCACAAGAAATGCTAATGTGTACAGTACAGTAATCATTCTCAGCAGCTGATATTCAATGGCATTCTGATTGCCTTTAAAAATATCAGTCAAGACCTGTTGGCTTCGTATGATTCTTGAATATGTGTAGTTTGTTGCAGTAGGGACTAGAATACTATATTGTAGATAAACTTTCAGGTGACCTTAATGACTTGCTCAAAGAATACAAATGACCAGCTGCCTGCAAGGAATATAAATATAAATCCTTCCATGCTTCACCATCCAGTCAGAGCTGAAGAAGCTTCTTGGATGAGAAGTGAAACCAGAGGTGGTAAAACCAGAAAGTCTAGGTGCCTGTTGAAAAAAACACCTTTGGGACAACCATGACCTGAATGACTGAGAATCTGCATATAGACATATACTGTATTAAATGGACAAATGCTCTTATGAAGCAAGATTCTTCTTTGCTGTATGAAATACTGTGATATTTAAATCTGAGTATTTATGGAATTGCTCTGATCATCTTACTTTTCAATCCCCCTGCAGATTTCTTTGGCAGAAATGGACAGTCTGGTTCTCCAAATGTTGATGATCTAGAAAACCATCATGCTCTCTAAATCTAATGTGATTTGAAACTCAACAGTATCAGAAGGGCCATATGCTGTCCACCTTTGTACCTTTGTTATACTGAGATATCTAGGTATTATAGAGCAGGGGTCTCCAACCTTGGCCACTTTAAGCCTGGAGGACTTCAACTCCCAGAATTCCTCAGCCAGCAAAGCTGGCTGGGGAATTCTGGGAGTTGAAGTCCTCCAGGCTTAAAGTGGCCAAGGTTGGAGACCCCTGTAGAGTACTACATCGCTTAGGAGATTCACTCACCCTTGAATAATTAGCTTCCCTCTGGCTCTTTGTTGTTTTAATCAATGTCCCAATTGGTGCAGCATGCCTTGCCAAATTTGTGCAGCATGCCTTGTTCCCTAAAGAACAATTAAAACAAAGTGCCCTCTGAACATTAAATGAAGCAGATGTTCACGCATCACCCCAAAGTCATTAGTACCCCCCTTTCTTGTTTGTCTCAAATCTTATTGCAGTTTAAATCAAACTACCTGGAGAACTAGTTCCTTTCAACTGACAATCCCATGCAATATATATATAGACACACAGGGAAAATTGTATGGAAGGAAAATATAATCTAGACTGTGACAATCACATGTTCACATAAAAAAAACCTCATCCTAACTTGTAAGAGACATAGCTGCAGTCAGTCCCATGAGGATGTAAATGTCGTTGAAGCCAGAGGGCTGAATTGTACCAATAAAAGAGAATATTTGAAGCTCAGGATTCAAATAAGGCATCGTTGGTATTCTCTGAGCTTGGCTGTTTTATTTTTTGGGTTTTTTTTGCAGTTGTTTCACTGGGTAGTTTGGGTAATGAAATGTCTACAAGAAAACAACCGAGCTCAGAGAGCACCCAAGGACTAAATTGTATTCATAGAAAACCAGTTCTATTTTTATTCTTATTTTCCACAAAACAAAGCAAATGAAAGATTATGTTTGTTGTGACAATTATTACTTTTACTGTCACTTCCAAGACAAGGGGGATAATTGAAAATGACACAATTCTAACAATTAAAAATGAAAGAGGAATGGGTGCAGAATTCTAGTCCTTTCTTAATCCGATTTTCCCATGGCATTCAATGGGAGGCTGATGGTTGAGAAGTTGGATATATTTTGTCAGCATTAAATCCCTTCTTCCATCCCACTATAATTGGGCATTTGACTGCCCAACCATTTCTTTTCCAAATTCTTAATAAAAGTTATCCTTAAATCACAAGAGCAGAAGACAGGTGCTTTAATTCTCTCTCTTCTCAAATGAAGACAAAGGACTCAAAATGTATAAGGGCCAGAAGGGGGTGCTACAGAGTTACTTTTTCCATTTGGTAGTCTTTATTAATGCTGGTTAGGTGAAAGTAAAGGTTTCCCTTACCTTTTGCGAAAATGTGCAATTTTTAGAGACTCAATACAGGTAGTCCTCGTTCGAAATTACATGAAAAAAGTAACATGACCGTTTTTCACACTTACAACTCTTGCAGCATCCGTGATCGAAATCCAGATGCTTGGCAACTGGCATGTATTTACAATGGTTGCAAATTCTTGGGCTCCTCATGTGATCCCTCTTTGCAACCTTCTGACAAGCAAAATCAAATGGGAAGCCAGATTCACCTAACAACCATCTGACTAACTTAATAACGGCAGGGATTCACTCAACAGCTCTGGCCAGAAAGGTGATAAAATGGAGCAAAACTCCCTTAACAATTGTCTTGCTTAGCAATGGACTCCAATGTGGTTGCAAGTTGAAGATTGTCAGTAGTAGCAGGTCCAAGAATGAAACTTCTAAGAAAATACGCAGTTCTTTCAGGGATCATTTCTATAGTAACCAACTAGAGAAATGCACTCAAAACACTGGAGGCTTTCAAGAAGAGATTGGACTGCACCATTTAGATGGCAAATCCAAGCAGAAACTTCGGTGGTCAGGTTTAAAGACATATCTGTCTAACATATCATCAGGCAGAATTCACATTATCTTCTGTCATTCTCTCCAGTAGTGCCTTTAACGCAAATAGCTCTAATTGCTGGTTAAGTATCACATAAGGGACTTGATGTCACCAAAATAATCCACGGAAAAATGATCTGCACACACATCTTTTTTTTTTTTTTTGAAAGTTTTATTTAGATTTTCACAAAAAAAACCATAATACAAATAACACATCTTTTTTTGAAAATAGCATGGTCCTGGGTTACACTTCTTCATACAGACACAAACTCAATTTCATGCTCATTTTTTATTCTATTCCATATCTTATTATTGTTTTACATTTTCCACATAGTTTTTCCCCTCTTTTAATTTTGTCAATTTTATTTTGATTATTTCATCTCAATTCAAATCATTATATTTATACTTTTGTCTGTCCTGTTTCAATTTCATATTACCTTTTCTCACTAAACAAATTTTTCTCCTGTAGTTACTAATTGGAGTATGACACCTTTATATCTTTTAATTTTATCCATTCAACTCTTATTTAAGCTTCAATGTATACCTTAAGGTTATAACATTCAATATAATACATAATTTCCAATCGAATTCTGCTTGGTACATTCTTAAAATACACACTATATTCTTAAAAAAAGATTATAAATATATGTAAATAAAACACTCATTCTATTCCAATTCAGTTCTATCATTAATATTCATTAACATCTTTAACATTTCTTTTCAATTAAATATCATACTTCCTTGGGAACACTTATAATCTTTCCATAATTAATTTTTTCCCCTATTTCTCTTCACTTATATTTTATAAATAATTAAATAATTAAAATGTTCCCATCCTTTCTTAATTAAATTCTCTCATTCGTTTTATTTCATTTATTTATTAACCAACATTCCACTAGATTACGATAACTATTTTATCCATCATTTTAATCATACATTGTTTCATATTTTCTGAAATTATTTCTATTTCTAATATAACAATACTATCTTATGTACCTTTGCAGAATCCCTTTTTCAATTAAATTTTCACCCATTATCTCTAAATAGGCTCTATTTCTTTATATCTTGTTTCTGTCCTTTATAACCTCTTTTCCTTTCCTTCTTCCCTCTCTTCTTCTCCCTCCCCTTTTTATCCCCTTGTCTCTCTACTTCTAATTCTCTCTTCTGTATTCCCCTCTTCTGTTGCTTTCTAATATTATACTTATTTTTCAAACTATTCTTCTTCTTTGTGGTTGTTTTTTCAAATCTTAAACTTTTCATTCTCTTTCCCCTCTTTCCTTTTTTTTCTCCACATAAAATTACTTATTCATTAAAGATGGCTTCTTCTTTGTCCCAATCTTCTTGTTCTGCAGGCGTTTCTTGTTGTTTCTCATAGTTCCAAATCTCCATTTCTAAGAGTTGAAATACGAAGCCAAAAGAACTACTCCCTTCTTGTGCATCTTCTTTGTACTTTTCAAGTTCCATTTTCAGTTCTTCTAAAAGTGGTGCCATTTTAAACACTTTTAAACAACCACCAGATTGATTTTAGTCATTCAAATGCAGTAACCAAAAATCCAGAGATCACCAAGTAATCCAAATACTCCCAAACTATTTCTTCTTGCTTCTTTTTTCCACTTTCTCTACCTGGAGTTCTACTATTTTGTTGCCAAGTTTCAGTTAAAATGTATCTTTTAGAAGTCTTGTTGAGGTTTTACTGTAGATTCCTTTTAATTCTAGGCAGTCTCCTCCCTTTTTTCCAGATCCTGCCCTTTTATTCTTTTTTTTTTGAAACAAATTTTATTAATTTTAAAGACAAACAACACATCATTAACCATTAAGTACATAAAACCTCTTAACATTATAAATTTTTACAAGTCGGATAAAACATTATTTTTATACAACATAATTCTAATTTATCCCATTTCCATATGGACACATAAGTATCTTTCAGCAAATTTCTCATTATTTCTCTTTACTCTTATTCAATTTCATTTCTTTTCTATATTTATCCATTTTATAGTCATCATATTCATTTCTTTCTGACTTGTTTACAATTATTCTCATCTAACATTCCTCCAAGGTTTTATTGATTCTTTTTTTTTTTAAACAAATTTTATTAATTTTACAGAAGACACAATACACAAACATACAAAACACAAAACATAAACAAAACTAAAAGATCTTTTCTGAAGGTTGTCTGATCCCGGGTTAAAACTCTTCACACAGACACAAATTCAAACATCATATTCATCCCATATATCCTTCCATATTTTATTATCATTTTCTTTTTTATATATATATATAAAAACCATTTTTATCAATTTTATAAAAACAATGCACAAAGAATCAAGGCATAACAGCTTATAAATTCTTTTCTAGGAAAAAATAATAATAAAATTAACTTCATATCTTATCCCTACTTCTCCTTTTCATCCAAATTATTTCTTATTAATTAAAATTTTATTGCCTTTTATCAATATACAAAATCCAAAAAAAAAAAACCCATAACAAAACCTTTATATATCCTTCCATATCTTATTACCATTTTCAATAACATTCTTTGTCTGTTCTATTTCCAACTATCCATTCATCTTTTTTCTTTTACTATACTTCTCCTATACACCAATTGGAGTAACGTCTATAACTCATTACCCTAACTTAAAAGTACTTCTTATAACAATTTTCCTTGGGATTCTGTTTAAAAGATTCTAAAATTACATAATGAATTTTATATTCTAAATACACATATAAAAACACAAACTTATGTACCCTCCAGAATCCCTCTTTTATCCTAAATTAAATTCACCCATTGTCTCTAAATAAACTTTTTTTCTTTAGATCTTGCTTCCCCCCATTAAGGCTTCTCCTCCCCCCCTTTCTCTCTTGCTTATTCTTCTCCTTGCCCTTTTTACCCCTTTGTTTTTTCTCCTCGCTTTTCTTACTCCTTTTCCTTTGCTTTCTAACCTTGCCTCCACCTTTTCGCTCATTTTTCTCTTTTTTGGTTGTTTTTATAATTCTTAAAATCCCCTTTTTCTTATCCTTTTTCTCCTCCTCTCCGGAAGGGACCCATTGTTCATCAAAGATGGCTTCTTCTTCCTCTTCTTCCTTGTCCCAGTCCTTCTGCTGCATAATCAACTTTTCATAAGTACATAACGCCATTTCTAAGAATTGAAACAAAGCGCCCAAAGTATCTTCCTTTTTATATTTTTGATATTCAGTCTTTAGTTCATCCACAAACGATGCCATTATGAAAAGAGAAACTTTTCCCAAAACAACCACAAGTATTTTTAATCAAAAACAATTAAAAAAAAAGTTCCAAAAATTAATACTTTTCTTCCTTCTTCTCTTTCTCTTTCTGGGGTTAATGTTTAATCAAAGAGGTCCAATTACCATATATCTTTCTTTGGGATTCTAGGCAATCTCCTCCTTTTTCAGCTTCTGCTCCAATTTTTTTTCCTCTCCCTTCCCACTTGCAATGTCAATTTTAAATAATCAGAAATCCATACCTCCAACAAGGGTTTTCCAATTTCTTAAATTTTTCAATGTCCAAGAATCCTTTTATCCCTTAGCTTCAACTCTCAAAACAATTCACTTTCAATGTCCAATATATCCAAACATTTCTGCTGTTTCCATGGGGTGGGAGAGTGAAGAAAAAACAAAAGTTCCCTTTAACAGCTTCTCCGCCGCTTTCGCTCTTCTTAGGGATACAATGTATCCTCCAGCAATTCAAACAGCTCAGTTCCAGGCAATTTAAAGGATGTTACTTGACCCGGCTCAGACAAAACTTTCACTCTTCACATTTCCTCCAGCACAATCTTACCCGGTTGCTGGCTTCTTCGTGGCGGCCATTGCTGACCGCCGCTCCACCGCCTTGGGAAAAAGGGGTTTTTCCGGAGAAGGGGGGGGTCTGCGACACCCCCACCTCCCTGTCCGACTCCCCTCTCTCTTCAGCTGTCCCAACAGGGCAGCCATATCCCCCTGACCCATCTGGATCGGGGGTACCTCGACGGCTAGCACAGCAGGAATTGCGAGCTGTCGTGAATTCCTGCTGCCCCGAAGCCACACGAAACCGGAAACCCCCTTTTATTCTTATTCTCCCCTTTCCTGCTTTCAAAAGCTTTTAAGTATCCAGAAATCTTTATTATCCCTTTGATATTTTATTTTCAGTTAAATGCCTATTGATGTCAAAGTGGATTTTTTTTTCAATTTCTTGCTTAAGTTTCTTAGCTGTCAGTATAGGGAAAGGAAGAGGAGAGAAAAAAAATCAAATCCTTTCCCTTTTCTCTCTCCTTCACTGTTTCAAAGTCTTCTTTGGGAACAATGTTATTTTTTTTATAGTTTAAATTCCAGGGTACCTTAGTTGTTGCTTTTGCAGTTTAACCCTGTCAACCAAAACTTTATCATCTTATCTTCTTCCTGCACATTCTTTTCCAGTCGAGTTCTTCTTTGAGGTGGCCATTTCTGACCACCGCTGCAACCGCATTCGGGAAAGGGAGTTATGGCCAGCTGAGGAGGAGAGATATGGCTCTCTTCAACCCTGCTGGCAGTCTCTCCATTCTTCACCACCTCTACGGGGTGGCTTAGCCCCGAAACCAGCTGGCTCGGGGCGCTCCAGCGGCAAGCACGGATCGAAACCGCACATGATCGCGGTTTCAGTCTGTCCGCGAAGAAACTCAAACCGGAAGCCTGCACACACATCTTTTGTATACAACTGTTCATTTACCTTCAGAATCAAGCACAGTGCCACCTAAAACCATTCCCCCCCCCCATGACTATTTCTCAAAGAAGGATGAGTTAGGATATTGTTTTCTCCAGCATTGTTTCAAAGTTCTGTGACACAATGGAAAATATAAAAGAGCTTAAAAGAAAGGCAGGCAGTTGTTATGCAAGGACAATTTTAATGATGCAAAGAAACTTTGCAGCAAGCAGACATCGCAAATATCCGTACATTTCTCTTGTGGTTTGACATCTGCTCTAACCCTGTTATTCCAGCAGTGACAGAGCAGGTCTGCAGCTAGTCTGCCCCACTATCATTTGGGATCTTCAGCAGCAGCCCTAGAACACCTGCTGCTCCTATATAAAACAGGAAGAAGAAAAAAGAGAGAATTAAATACAGTGAGATCAAAACGATGTCTGAAAAAGCACCCTTTTTTCTTGCAATTTGTATCGTGTTTACTGCACCACCACCATCTCCCTGCACCGCAATGCAATTTTAAAAATGCATGGGCCCAATGAAACTAAGAAAAAGAAATTGCTGGAGAATGCAAAGGGAAAAATCAAGCAAGTTTTTCTTTCTGCTTAATTTTCTATCCATTCTTTTTTGAGATTGGAGCAAACATGCAGTCATTTAAATCCGCAGGCACTTTCTGCTCATTTGGAGTCCATTGTGTCTTTCTGTTGCGAGAGAAATATGCAAGCTAAACAATTCACATTTTTCCCCATGCACCATGCTGCTGCACACTTTAGAAGCATGACACATCATGGTGATTAATGCCAATGACATGGCAAGCCTCCAAGGTGAAAATAAATGTACATCTCAACAGGCAAACCTACAACAACTCCCCCTCCAAGTTAGAAATAAAATCAAGTCCCATCAGAACCTGGAATCATTTCCTTCTGTCTTTAATATCTTTATCACTGCAATACTGCCGATCTGCTAATCGTTAATTTTTTTTAATTTTAAAAATACGCTAGATTAGGTAGCACAAAAAGGGAGAAATTGTCTAGGTTCGTAGCAGTTAGGAGCAATCCTTGAATTCCAAGTGGTCTTCACTTAAAAAAGAACATAGGATATAGAATAGTAAGGTTGGAAGGGACCCTGGAGGTCTTCTAGTCCAACCCCCTGCTCAAGCAAGGGACTCTATACCACTGGTTCTCAACCTGTTTTTCATCATGGGCCTTCTTTAAATACCTTTAGTGGCTATGGATCATGGCCACGGACTCCCAAGACTCAATTCAAGCTTTTAACCATACATTTTTTTCAAGCTTTCATGGACCCTCTGCGATGACATTGTGGCCACCCAGGAGTCCATGGACCACAGGTTAAGAACCCAGTTTGGACAAATGACTGTCCAGCCTCTTTTTGAAAACCCCAAGAAGGCTTTTGTGGAGCACTCACAAGAGGTAAGCTGTTCCATTGGTTAATTGTCCTCACTGTCAGGAAATTCTTCCTAAGTTCTAGGTAGGATCCCTGTTTAATGATCTTCCACCCATGACTTCTTGTCCTGCCCTGAGGTACTTTGGACAATAAATCAATCCCCTTTTCTCTGTGACAGAGAAGAAAGTCTTATGGTTTAAGGTGGCAACTGATGAGAAAGAGAATGGTCTAACCCTCTTTGTATTTACTGCTAGGGACGGATTGTGGGACAATGAATGGAAACAGCTAAATCACATTGATGTGTGGAGCTATCAGGAATTTGGGTTTTGAACAACAATCTGTTATCTTCTTAAAACAATTTCCATAAATTTGTACTCAAAGCGCCAATGGGTGATGTTTTCCTTTTAGCATCTGGCATTTCTAACTGCCTCTTCCTTTTGATTTATGGGAGATGCCATTCTATCTTGCTTTATTGATTTATTTCTTTCTCCTTTTGGTTTGTTGCATTATTCCTCCTCTTTGTTTTCTTGAAAATAAGTGGGTGCAGGAAGTAACCTGAGATCCATTACCTATGAATATGTATGTTTACATTATCTGTTGCTTATGCTTTAGTTTTTGAGATGTACAAACATCATTGCATCCCTTTGTGGGGTGGGATCTCTCTCAACATCCTTTAGGGAGAGTTCCACCAGTACAGGTGTTTAATAAAATCTGCAGTGAACCTTGATTATTTGCTTTGAGTCCTACATTTTGATTCCATAAAAACAAAACAAAACACTGGTGTCAGAAGTGGGATTCACAAGCTACGAATAACCGAATAGCAGAGTCGGAAGGGACCTTGGAGGTCTTCTAGTCCAGCCCCCTGCTCATACAGGAGACCCTATATCATTTCAGACAAGTGGCTGTCTAATCTTCTTAAAATCTCCAGGGATGAAACAATCAGAAATGATGGTGGGGGCATCCTTTTGAGGTGAATGCTATGCAGAGCTTAACTCTTTGTCACCTTCACTGCCAAACCCTGTTTAAGAGTTTGTGTAAGGCAGTAGTCTGTGACCAAATGTCTTTGATTTAAGTATATATGTTTATTTACTTATTATTGGTTTTTTTTCTTTTTAATTATGTAAGCTGCCCAAAATCATTTTGAGGTTGGTACTTTCTAAGTCAAATGACTGAAGGAGTGAATGAATAAATGAATGAATGAACAAATGTTAGGGTGGAAGTTGCTTAATATTCTCCTAACATTTTTCTGATTACCAGTTCAAGGCCCTTTTGTTTTAGCGTTCTCTTCTTTAACCTTTTTTTTTCCTGAAAGAAAGAAAATGATATTTGTAAAGCCACTTCGATTGGAAGGGCTCCACTACAAACTTTTAATGACCTAAAAAAGTGATTTATTTTCCCCCCTCAGTAGATGTAACTGTCCGAAGAATCAGAAACAGGAGTGGCATTCAGCACATTCTGACCAGTTCTGAAGAACCAGCAGCAGAAATTTTGATTAGTTTGAAGAACTGGCAAATCCCACCTCTGACTGGCCCTGCCCCCATCTATTCTCTGCCTCCCGAGTCCCAGCTGATCGGCTAGGTATTCTTTTGTTGCCCTGCACAGAAGAATGGAGCTGGAAAGCAGGTTAGTGGGGTGGGGAGGGAATGAGGATTTTGCAGTATCTTCCCCCTGGAGTGGGGTGGGAATGGAGATTTTACAGTATCCTTCCCCTGCCACACCAACAACCCACGCCCAACAAGCCATGGCCAACAAGCCACGGCCAACAAGCCTTGCCCACATAACTGATAGTAAATTTTTTGAATCCCACCATTGATAAGAAAGAATTCTCAACAGCTTCTTCAACTGCATTGATTCTTCTTCTCCTTCTTCTTCTCCTTCTTCTTCCCTCCCCCTCCCCCTCAAGCTAGAAACCAGGAGGCTATGCGTTCTAATCTTACCTAGGGATGAAAGCCAGATGGTGACTTTGGGTCAATCACTGTCCCTCAAACCAACCCACCTCATAGGTTTGTTGTTGTGGGGAAAATAGGAGGAGGGAGGAGCATATTACACATGTTCACCACCTCGAGTTACTTATAAAGTAATAAAATAGTACTAATAAGGTAATAATAGAAACTAGTCAATAATTCTGAAAGAAAAAGGAAAGCAAAAAAATTAAGTAAGTTAAAAAAAGTGCAAAGTAAGTAACAGAGAAGAGGGAAAAGAAAAAGTTATAAAGAAGCAGCTTCCAATCTTCTTAATATCAGTTGCCAGTACATTAATATTTTACCCATTTCTAAGATTACAACATAATTTCCTTCTTTTCTTTTTTTAAATATGATTTTATTGAAACTTTTTTTTAAAGAAAGAAGATGCAAAGAAGTGGCTTCCGGTATTCTTCATAGTAGTTATAAGTACAGTTATATTTTAACTTCTCTCTATAAAGTTACCTCATGATACAATTTATGACAGGCTTCTTTCTATGGTCTATCCTGTCTAATCATCAACACCATAAATCATGTTCATTTTTTGCTTCCAATTTTTATACAAAATTCCATAAGGGATTTTCAGTCACCAATAAAGGTAGCTGGGAGTCTTTGCTCTGATCCAATAAGTTTATTTATCATCTCAGCATGATTTCCTTCTTTGCAAAGTGTACTTTTTTTAATCATCACACCCATAAATCACAAGCTCATTTTTTCCCCTTGCTTCAGCAAAAAGTCTGTAAGAACAATCTGGCATTTTCTCCAGTCTTGGCAAAGGCTGATTCCTACTTTTTGGACCATAATGAAGATATTTATGTGTGTATGTGTGTGTGTGTGTGTGTGAGTGTGTTTGTGTGTATGTATGTATATATGTATATATGTATGTGTGTGTGTATGTGTGTGTGTGTATATATATATATATATATATATGTTTTCTTAAGTTTTCGCGGGTACTTACATGTCTAGCATTCAGCTTTGTTCGGGTATTTTCCCACGTCATAATAGTGGTGCTTTTAAAGTTGTAGCAACGTTTCAGCAGAATCTCATCTGCCATCATCAGGCTTCTGTATAGACATCTTACAGACATCTTACTAATTTTGTCTAATTTTTACATAAGAGGCACTACAGACAAAATTAGTAAGATTCTATACAGACACCACATCAAGACTGCCTTCAAAACAGACAGAAAAATAGCAGCCATCCTCAGGAACCCCAAAGACAAAATTGACCTGGAAAACCAAGGCATATATGAAGTCCCCTGTGCATCATGCCCAGCCACATAGATTGGACAGACCAATAGAAGAATAAGCATCCGCCTGGATGAACACAAAAATGCAGTCAAAAAGCTGGAACACACTTCCTCACTCGTCCAACACATGGAAGCCACAGGTCATAACATCAACTTCAATGGCACCAAAATCCTAGCCACCATAGAAAATCCCAGCCACAGAATCATCAGAGAAGCCATAGAGATTGAAAATAGACCAGAAAGCATGAACAGAAGAGATGATTCCACCAGACTGTCAATCATTTGGAAGCCTGCACTCACAAACAAAAAAATCTCCACACCACAAGCCAGGCAAATACTTGGGCACAAACAGATTCCCCCCTGATACTTCCATCTCAAACACACCTCAACCAGGCACCCAGATGAAACCCAGCTTCCTAACTAATGATAGCCATCCATTTACCCAAGCGGCACTAAAGGCCCCCAATAAAGTAACATAATGTTGCCAGCCAATCAAGATACAAAAAGAGCCAAAAAAACAGACAGAAGATATTAGAAGCAGAACACAGCAAACTCCAAGACCAATAAACACAGACCAAGACTCTCAACCAATCAGGATGAAGAAAAAACCATTCTGTCACAGCAATAGGCTGCCCCAAACTTAAATCTGAAACCACTGTAAAAGTCTAACTCACAGACGAACACTATACAGAAGCCTGATGATGGCAGATGAGATTCTGCTGAAAGGTTGCTACAACTTTAAAAGCACCACTACTATGACGTGGGAAAATACCCGAACAAAGCTGAATGCCAGACATATATATATGTGTGTGTGTGTGTGTGTGTGTGTGTCTGGGATTCAGCTGCTTAATTGTTTCTGGTGTTTGTTTTTAATTTCCTTTCTTATCTCAGTGACCCTTAGGCAGACATGTATGTATAAGGTCTCAGACTAATCATTACCCAATACTGACGTCAAAGTTTATTCCCACATCTGCCCTGTTTTAGTTTTTTGATGATCGCGGATGCCTCGGTAGCTTTTCGCCATCTGCAACAACAGTTCTCCTTCCGTAGGCTTCACCCGAAACATTCCTAAAAGTCCAGGGAGACATTGGATACAACAGCATACACAAAGAGAAAGTATAAAAAGCAATATCACTCCAACAATTAGGTGACAAATCCATGAACCATCTGGCAACCAGGACCAAAATGCAGACCACACGTCCAGTCCCTCGTCCTCCGATTGTAATGGATTCTCACTCAGGGTTTGTTCCATATGCTGTATAGTAGCTGTAATGTTTGGAGAATAATCAGAGATATACATGCAACAATGTGTATGAATCACAGTGCAAACTCCCCCTTGTGCAGCCAAAATAGTGTCCACCGCATATCTGGTTTGCAGGACAAAGTCAAGGATTTTTCCTTGTTCTTCTTCAAGCAGCTTTAGCGTTTTAATGGTGTCTTTAAACATAGTAACAGTCCAATTGTTTAAACGATGCAAATCTCTATAGTTCATCATGACTCCTAAAGGAGGAATAACTCCCCTTGATATCTGTGTCCAGTAGTCATGATTCAAAACAGAGTTTACTTCCGTTGCAGAATGCGCATTGCGGATATGAGCAGTCCCCAAAGATTTTAAAATGACATGAGATGGGATTACTTTCCCAAAGGTGCAGACTCCTTTCCATCGTGCTGGCATGCGATCATAGGCCATCCGTCCACACAGCAACCATAGATTTGCTCCCAGGAGATGGCCAACCGTATTTGGTTCAGCATAGATTAATCGTGCAAAAGATTCCATTAACATAGCCAAATAAATGGGCGGTGGTGCATATTTCCCATTTGCACATTTGGGCAGCTGGTTTTCTATCATGATGGGACAACATGTGGCAGGGATAATTGGACACCCATTTTCATTGATCAAAGATATGATATCAAATTTAGAAATATTATGTACAAAGTAAGTGAGATTTTTAGTTTTCATGTCATCCGGATAAACCCGACTTTCATTGCCAATAACAATTGTTTTGTTGCAAAATGGATATGTTCCCAAGTAAGTCATATTCTCTACTGTCTCATTGTGAGTCCAGCAGATTCCCACCACCTCTTGGATTTGGCTTCCAAGATGCAATGTATTTATGTTACTTTTAGTCCAATTGTTAGACCACATCCCTGAACAACCATAGCATTGTCCCTTATACCAGTCACCTTCAGCCGAAGGTACTGCAACCATAAGCCCTGATATTTTGTGAGTTGGCATGTACATACATACCCAACAATCAGTTTTATTATGAAGTTTTGCTAGCTTCCCCATGTCCTGGATCAATGTGTTTCTTTTCCATTCCCCCAAATCCATCCCCTTGCCCCTTTGGCTGATGATAAGGACGCACACAGCGAGCAGGAACCCAAACAATTGTCCCCTCATCTTTAACAGCAGCGTATCAGCAGGACAGGTCCTTTCCACGTTGGATCTGGTAGTCTTTTATACCGAACTTTTAGTCTTGGCGTACCTGCAGAAGGAGAGGAAGCAAAATGCCTACAATCCCCCCCCCCCCCAGGGGCACGGCACTGGGCTTTAAAATGGCCAGGCTTTCCACAATTAAAACAATTCCCTGTAGGTTTCATCCCTTTTTGTAATGCCATAGCCAAAGTCTCCATGTTGTAAGCCTGAGAACCCACCACTGCACATGCCTTTAACAGATCAGCCAGAGTAACCTCACCTCTAGCCACCCAGGGCTGCAAGATACGCTTGCAGTCAGCATTTGCATTTTCAACTGCCAATTTCAGCAAAAGTTCTTTTGCAGCTTCCTCATTAGAGATTTGTCTGGTAATAGCCAATTGTAGCCTTTCCACAAAATCATTATAAGACTCAGATGCTGTTTGCTTAATTTGAGAAAAAGACCGTGCTGGGGTTCCCACATCCTGAATGCGGGACAACGCCCCAAGGACAGCTGCCATAACCACTGGAAATACGTGATCAGGCAAATTAGCAGCTTGATCTGCAGTGGATTCAAACAAGCCTGCCCCATAGATTTGGTCTGGTGTATACAGCCCCTCCGAATTCCTTCCCCTAGTGACAGCCTCCCTTTGGTATTCTGAGTCAAAGACCACATACTGAGTAGAGCTCAATATCATTCTCATTAAATCTTTCCAGTCACTAGGAATCATGCGTGAGGTAGCCAAACTTGTCAGAAGCCCCTTTGTAAAAGGACTTTGAATACCATAATCTTTTACTGCTTTTTTAATTTCCCTAAGAACTGCCAAAGGAATCGGAACCCATTCAGTCTGCAGATTGCCTTGAGCATCCACTTGCCTATTGACTGGAAACAAATTCATCTGGGGAATTTCATCAGATTCTAACTTCCCCTCATTGAAAGCCTGATGCATCATGGCTTGAACTTTTCCCATTTTTGATTGGATTTTATCATCCACTGGAGTAGGCGTTGTTGGAAATGATAAAGCACACTCCAGTTTTGGAGAAGGCGGGTGCAATACAATTCCTTTATAAGGAAGAGGTTCTACTAAAGTTTTTAAAAGAGGTTGTTGCTGGGTCTCTAAAGCAGCCATAACAATCTTCCAAAATATCAAAATTTCAGCTGTTGCCCGTGGCTCTTCATGAAGGATATTTCCAATTCTCCTCCATGTGTCTAACTTTAAAGAGCCTTTCTCTGGATACCAGGGACATTGCCACCAGATCTCTTGCAGCAGCTCTCTCACATTATCTTTTGAAAGAATTATTTGCTCCCCCCCCAGAGGGTTTAAAGATAAAGAACTTTGTCCTTATGAACTTCAGCAGCTCACTAACATGCCGTTACTGTGGCTGAGAGAGTTTTCCCCCCATGCTCCCTGAATAATTCTATTGTCCAGCAATAGTTAAGTATGTACTTTACCTATTCCAGGTGAGGAAACACGGAGGTCTGGACACGTACCACCTGCAGTGGATCACGTTGGGGTCACCACTTGTGGTGGTCTCCCACGGAAAGAATGAGACACAGAGGCTGGTGTACTCGGGATGGGAGTCTAGAGCAAATTCTAGTGCCCCCTTTTATTGAGAAATTCATACATAGTAAGCATTCACATTGTGGATTACAATAATTAGATATAGCACACAAAACTATTTACAATTGTCTGAGCTGCTTAATTGTTTCTGGTGTTTGTTTTTAATTTCCTTGCTTATCTCAGTGACCCTTAGGCAGACATGTATGTATAAGGTCTTAGACTAATCATTACCCAATACTGAAGTCAAAGTTTATTCCCACACTTTCTGGTCTTTTTTCAATCTCTATGGCTTCTCTGATGATTCTGTGGCTGGGATTTTCTATAGTGGCTAGGGTTTTGGTGCCATTGAAGTTGATGTTATGACCTGTGGCTTCCATGTGTTGGACTAGTGAGGAAGTGTGTTCCAGCTTTTTGACTGCATTTTTGTGTTCATCCAGGCGGGTGCCTATTCTTCTATTGGTCTGTCCAATGTATGTGGCCGGGCATGATGCACAGGGGACTTCATATATGCCTTGGTTTTCCAGGTCAATTTTGTCTTTGGGGTTCCTGAGGATGGCTGCTATTTTTCTGTCTGTTTTGAAGGCAGTCTTGATGTGGTGTCTGTATAGAATCTTACTAATTTTGTCTGTAGTGCCTCTTATGTAGGGCAGGACAGCTGTTCCATGGGTCTGTTCATCTTCTGGGTCTCTATTATGTCTCAGTGTGTTTTTGTGGATCAAGTTGGTGATTTTGCTTTTGTGGAAGCCGTTGGCTGTCAATATTTTAGTCAGGGTGCATAGTTCAGTCTTGATGTCTGTCTTGTCTGCCAGGCATTCATTTCCAAGAAGTGGTATGAGTTTTGTATTTCATATTATTCTGGATTTGAATTCTTCCATGAACAGGTTTGCAATGATGGGTGACAGTGGTGATCCCATAGGGGCTCCTTCAATTTGTTTGTATCTTTGTCCTTTGTATATGAAATACAAAATTCATACCACTTCTTGGAAATGATCAAAGATCTACATGTGGAGCAAGAAGATCTGCTTGTAAGTTTCGACGTGGTTTCACTATTCACTCAAGTCCCGATAAAAGAGACCCTTGAAATCATCAAAAATAAATACCAACCAGCTAAACACCTCATGGAACTAACAGAACACTGCTTAACCAATACATATTTCATATACAAAGGACAAAGATACAAACAAATTGAAGGAGCCCCTATGGGATCACCACTGTCACCCATCATTGCAAACCTGTTCATGGAAGAATTCGAATCCAGAGCCCTGGCCAATGCCATCCACAAACCCAAACTATGGTTAAGATACATTGATGACACATTTGTGATTTGGCCCCCTGGAAAAGAAAACCTAAACAATTTCCTAACACACCTAAACAACACACAGCCCAAAATCAAGTTCACCATGGAAACGGAAACAAACAACTACCATTCCTAGATGTACTAATCTACAAAAAAACAGATGGCACACTAGGACACACCGTATACCAGAAGAAAACACACACTAACCGCTACCTCAACGCCCAATCCCACCACCACCCAGCACAGATAAACTCCGTGGCTAAAACACTAATTACTAGAACCAAACACCTGGCAGACAAGACAGACATCAAGACTGAACTATGCACCCTGACTAAAGTACTGACAGCCAACGGCTTCCACAAAAGCAAAATCACCGGCTTGATCCACCAAAACACACTGAGACATAATAGAGACCCAGAAGATGAACAGACCTATGAAACAGCTGTCCTGCCCTACATAAGAGGTATGACAGACAAAATTAGTAAGATACTACACAGACATCACATCAAGACTGCCTTCAAAACAGACAGAAAAATAGCAGCCATGAAACCCCAAAGATAAAATTGACCTGGAAAACCAAGGCATATACGAAGTCCCCTGTGCATCATGCCCGGCCACATACATTGGACAGACCAATAGAAGAATAAGTACCCGCCTGGATGAACACAAAAATGCAGTCAAAAAGCTGGAACACACTTCCTCACTAGTCCAACACAAGGAAGCCACAGGTTATAGCATCAACTTCAATGGCACCAAAACCCTAGCCACTATAGAAAACCCCAGCCACAGAATCATCAGAGAAGCCATAGAGATTGAAAATAGACCAGACAGCATGAATAGAAGAGATGATTCCACCAGACTGTCAATCATTTGGAAGCCTGCACTCACAAACAAAAAAAATCTCCACACCACAAGCCAGGCAAACACCTGGGCACAAACAGAGCCCCCCTGATACCTCCATCTCAAACACACCCCAACCAGGCACCCAGATGAAACCTAGCTTCCTAACTAATGATAGCCGTCCATTTACCCAGAGCCAAGCTGCACTAAAGGCCTCCCATAAAGTAACACAATGTTGCCAGCCAATCAAGATACAAAAAGAGCCAAAAAACAGACAGAAGATATTAGAAACACCAATCAAGCAGAACACAGCAAACTCCAAGACCAATAAACACAGACCAAGACTCCCAACCAATCAGGATGAAGAAAAAACCATTCTGGCACAGCAATAGGCTGCCCCAAATTCAAATCTGAAACCACTGTAAAATTCTGACTCACAGATGAACACTAAACAGAAGCCTGATGATGGCAGATGAGATTCTGCTAAAACGTTGCTACAACTTTAAAAGCACAACTACTATGACGTGGGAAAATACCCAAACTAAGCTGAATGACAGACATACATACATACATACATACATACATACATACATACATACATAAATACATACATATATTCTTAAGTTTTTGCAGGTACTTACATGTATGGTATTCTGCTTTGTTCGGGTATTTTCCCACGTCATTGTAGTTGTGCTTTTAAAATTGTAGCAACGTTTCAGCAGAATCTCATCTGCCATCATCAGGCTTCTGTATTGTGTTCATCTGTGAAACAATGTTGCCAGCCAATCAAGACACAAAAAGAGCCACAAAACAGACAGAAGATATTTGAAACACCAATCAAGAAGAACACAGCAAACTCCAAGACCAATAAACACAGACCAAGACTCCCAAAAAATCAGGATGAAGAAAAAACCATTCTGGCACAGCAGTAGGCTAGCCCCAAATTTAAAACTGAAATGGCTGTGAAAGTCTGACTCACAGACGAATACAATACAGAAGCCTGATGATGGCAGATGAGATTCTGCCGAAACATTGCTACAACTTTAAAAGCACAACTACAATGACGCGGGAAAATACCCGAACAAAGCTGAATACCATAGATAGATAGATAGATAGATAGATAGATAGATAGATAGATAGATAGATAGTTCTTTGGTTATTCGGGTTTTCTGCTGAGTAAGAAGCACAGAGCAGAAGACACAAGCCTGAAGATGATGAATGAGACTTCATTGAAATGTTGCCTAGATATTTCCAATCTTATGCAGGAGAAAACCTGCTTAACCAAAGATCCACATACAAATACCCGCGAGAACCTCAGAAAATATATATATATATATATCAAGAGCCATACTGAAGAAGATACAGGCAGACTTAAGATTTCCACAGAAAACTTACTCGGTCAATTGAAAACTAATGAAAATAAAATACATGCAGTCCTCAACTTACAACAGTTAATTTAGTGACTGTTTAAGTTACAACAGCGCTGAAAAAAGTGACTTATGACCATTTTTCATACCTATGACTATTGCAGAATCCTTGTGATCACATGATCAAAATGCAGCAGACTCATATTTATGATGGATGCAACGGTCATGTGATCATCTTTTGTGACCTGACAAACAAAATCAACAGGGAAGCCAGATTCACTTAACAACTGCATTACTAACTTAATAATTGCAGTGATTCACTTAACAACTGTGGCATGAAGGGTTGTAAAATTGGGCAAAACTCACTTAATAACTATCTCGCTTAGCAATGGGAATTTTGGGCTCAATTGTGGTTGTAAGTCGAGGACTCCCTGTATGGATGTAGAGTAATTGTATGTTATTATGATCTTTAATTATAATTTTTTGCTATTGCCATTTCAAACAGTAAATTCTTAGCAAAGAAAAGAGGAGCTTAAAAACACAGGAAAGCATCAGAATGCCCAAGCTTTGTCTTCCATTTCAATTTGATCTAACATTTGTAACATTAGCGCATCTACTGCTTATTTTCTATATAATTTCAACAAAACATTTTAAGAAAAATCAGCTATACTTCTGCCTGCTCTCAGTGACACTAATACCAATTTCAATGGAGATTATTTAGATGAATGAAATGGTACTGTTGCTCATTATTCAGAAACTTTCAGCTAAAGTAGAGTAATTGCTGTATTAGTAAATATTAATAAATTGGGAGTTCTAAACGTGTATTTCCCATCTTGCATCATGTTAGGCTAGATTTTATTCAAACAGATTCATCTCCCTTAAACACAACTATGGAGCCAGTTCTGCTAATCCCCAAAATGTAAGATTTAATCTGGAGTTACAAGGTTCTCTCTTTATATGGGGGGATCAGAGGTGGTATTCAGCAGGTTCTGACCAGTTCTGGAGAACCAGTAGTGGAAATTTTGAGTAGTTTGGAAAACTGGCAAATACCACCTCTGATTGGCCCCACCCCCATCTATTCTCTGCCTCCGAGCCCCAATTGATCAACTTGGTCTTCTTTTGTTGCCCTGCACACGAGAACGGAGCTGGAAAGCAGGTTAGTGAGATGGGGAGGGAATGGGATTTTGCAGTAACCTTCCTCCAGGAGTGGGGAGGGAATGGAGATTTTGCAGTATCCTTCCCCTGCAATGTCCACCAAGCCACGCCCACAAACTGTAATAAAAAAAAAATTGAATCCCACCAGGGGATAATTATTTTACGTAGACCACTCGTGGGTGCTTCTACCATATGGAATTCATCTACTAACTTTCTATGGTAAAATGAGGAACTATGACCCTTTTTGGACTTGTGGACTTCAAGTCCCAGAATTCCTGAGCTAGCCTTGTTCAGGAATTCTGGGAGTTGAAGTCCACAAATCATAAAAGAGCCATGGTTCCCCACCTTGACTTAGGATATTGTAGAAACTTAACACCCATCCACCTCCTAGAAGAATGAAATATTTTGGGAAATATTAAAAAAGGCAGGCTAAAATATTTCCCCTAAAAGAGAAATAAAAATCTTAAGGGAGACAACCTCAGAGCCCTAGCTCCCTGCCCCTTATCCACAAATCAAAAGACCTTCAGCTCAAGGGTGATGGGATTAAGACATGGCCCTTCAGGACATAATAGGATTAACCCACTACCATCTAGCTGCAGAGCTTGCTACATTGCACAATCTCCTAAGGACATTGCATCACCCAGCAATCTTCAACCAAAGTTACCTCAGAAAAACATGACTCCTATATGGCCCTATGGGAGTCTGACAACAGCCAATAGAATACATGTTCTTGCACAGAAACAGGAAGCTCAAGTTCAAAGCCCAGGAGAAGGTATAAAAACCCTTCACTCTCAATTCCATGTGGTCAGCTGCACAGAATCACATGTGCTTGGCAGTTCTGCTTCATCAATAAATGGACCCTCTTTCCAATCAGCCTCCAGCCTCCATTTTGTCTCCAGCGCCTTTCTCCCAGCTTGGAACTGGACCTGGATATTTCTTCCAACAGTGTTGAACAATGAAACCCAGGTTCAGGAACTCAACAATAATAAACAATTAGACAACCCATGACCCATTGTTTTAGAGGTATTTCCTCAGTACCTTCCACAGTGGGAAGAACATTGGGGATCTATTTAGAGACTTATCTGACGTGAAAACAGCTCATGTTGAACGGTATACAGCACATGGGAAGTGTTTTAAGATATTTTGTGCTCTATGGGAACTTTTATGCCCTAATGTGATTTATAAAATTTGCCAAATTTTAATTCCATGGGAATCATGGGTCCCAGATTTTGGATGCATTCTGTAAGCCCATTTGAAGTGACTTAGTTCAAAAGTTGTGGCCCTGTGTTATAACAAACAAACAAACAAACAATTAATTAAAAATGAAAGATAATGGTGGAATTCACCAGAAAGCCTCCAGGTTCCTTTCTCTTTCAAAATGTGCTGTTTTATCAGACTTTCAGAGGATTTCTACTTTTTTAAAAAAAATGACAAGAGGTACACTTAGGTAATTCTGGATATTGCAGTCCTAGAACATCTGGTGGTTACCAGTTGGGGATAGGGGAGCAGGCTGCCATATGGTGTTTACTTTCCCCTTACAATGCTTGCACAGACGCATAAAACACACAGAGATGCTATGGAGAATTTGAAGGATGCACTGATCTTTCATATCTCCATTTTTCCTTTACCTCAAATTGGCCTTCCATATCTCCAGACTTAATGAAGAGTTCTATTATGTTACAATATTTTTATGTGGGAGAAATTTATGTGGTTCATGTTTTACCTTGTCTTAGCACTGATTTCAAGACTACTCCAACAACCTTTCCCAATGCAGTGTCAGGTATGAAAGTTCAGGTCCACAAATGAAGGTCCAATTAAACTGATTTGTTGTTACTGATGCCTATCCAGAGAAATATTAGGGTTAGCACCTGTTAGGAGTTAAGGGTCAATGGAATTCAAGTAATGTAGGATTTAGTTTGCTTGTGGCTACCTACAGATTCTAGGCTAATCCCTCTTTTAACCCCACCTCCAAGTTTTACCATTCCTTCCCCTACATTCAGTTCTTTATACTTATACTTAGAATAACTTTATTGTTACTTTGAATGTACACTAATCGGCATACAGTACATTAAAATGAAATTTTCGCTCAAAGGATCACCCAACCATGGTCACATTTTTGGTAATTGTGGGAAATTAAAATGTCAATCATTTTATACTTGAGTGGTCAACAATCCCTTTCTTCAGAGACTATGCATAGAAAAACTCTCGAGATTAATTATTAAATGTTTCTTAAGCATAAAGTCACAAAATAATTAAATCTCAAAATTTAATTATTGCACAAGTGTGAATTATTCATTGGTGCACTGTGATTACTTTTTGTTTAGGTTTTTTTTTTTTTACATATTGTCCTTAATCTGCAAGACTTTTTTAAAAAGATAATTTAGGGTCATAAATCATAGAACAAATCAATCTGGAGTTCTCAATCAAGGCAGAAATGACTGATGTCAGTCCTTCAAGGTAAACCTGTCTAGGAAACCAAAGTCATGTGAACTAATATTGCTTTTATTATAAAGTTTTAGTAGAAGAATCTTGCATGTCTCAATGTGCTTCCCCCTCCCTCCTTTTATCTTTATGACTTTATTTATTTGGCCAAATGTGGTTAGACACATAAGAAATTTGTCTCCAGTAAAAAAGTGTACTTGGAAAACAACAATGATGATGACAACAATGACAACAACAACAATAATAATGGATGTGGCAGTGCCTGGAGACAGCAGAAGAGAAGAGAAAGAACTGGAGAAGATAACAAAGTAAAAAGACCTACAGATAAAATAAAACAACTGGAGCACCACTTCAACACCATAGGCATTGACAAATTCTCAATCAGTCAATTGCAGAAGGCAGCTTTACTTGGAAAAGCTTCCATCAAACATCCAGATTTTCCTATCCTAGGTCCTTGGTAAGGACTCAATAGGTAGCTTAAAACTGCCAAACCCAGTCTGAACATCTGGCTGACTGTGCGAATAATAATAATAATAATAATAATAATAATAATAATAATAATAATAATAATAATAACAACAACAACAACAACAACAACAACCATGTACAGCCAATAAAAGGAGGAAGTAAAACATAACAAAAGGGATTAATAATATTGCAGTCATGCACTATGGGTTAATATACATAGGCATTAGATCAAAAGCTTAGCAGACACATAATACCAACTCGATGCTATAGAATCAATCAATCTGTGTTAGGAAGATCAAGAAATAGGTGTATTCGAGATTATGGGACTTCTTCCTCCTCTCTTCATTTTCTTCTTCAACATCAGAGGCAGAAATAGATAAAGTACTAGTAGTCATTGGCATAACAATCTCAACTGAGCCCAAAATTTCTTTTGCTAAACGAGACATTTGGTTAAGTGAATTTTGCCCCCTTTGAAGATCTTTAGTGCCACAGTTCTTACGTGAATCATTGCAGTAGTTAAATGAATAACATGGTTGTTAAATGAATCTGGCTTTCCCATTAACTTTGCTCAGCAGAAGGTGGCAAAAGGTGATCACTGTTAGGGATAACATTGTTTACCCTAACTGGTTTAGGTAAAATAATAAATATGTTATCATGGTTTGTTAGTTAATGTGTCTGTAACTTTAACTGTAAGAATGTAATTAAGGGAGTGGTTGTAAAAGCACCATAAAAGAAGCAAGGCACGGCAGCTTGCTCTCTCTGGCTTTATGATCCCTAATTACTGGATAGACTGAAGACTGTGTTTTTCCCCTACTGGAACGGGAGAGAGAAAGGACTGTTGATTTATCAACGGTGAGAGGACTGATTTATTGTAAGTGAACTGACATTGGATATTCTACATGGATTTTGCTAATTGAATATTCTTGAATGGACTGACTAAAAACGATACATGACTAATGGACTGTTATTTTGACTATGCTATAACTCTAAATGGAATAAACTATATTTTGGATAACACAAGCGTATCTGTTATTTCTACTGTATGTTAACTAACATACAAACTTATCTCATACATTTATCTGTATGCCTATCTGACTAACGCTGCACATTCTGTTTAGCTTGTCTCCTTAACCCTGGTTGGGGAACCCAGGCTTAACAATCACATGACCCTGGGATGCTACAACGGTCATAAATATAAACCAGTTGCCAAGCCTCCAAATTTTGATCACGTGACCATGGGGAGGCTGCAACAGTCGTAAGTGTGAGCAACAGTCATACGTCACATTTTTCAGTGCCATTGTAACTTTGAACGGTCACTAAATGAACACTTGTAATTTGAGGACTACCTGTATTCTACCTTGCTGGATTTCCTCCTCCTCTCCTCATTACCTTCTTCGATATCAGAAGCAGAAACAGACAATGTAATTCATCCAGATATTATGGATTTTTAATCATTGCCATGTTGGAACGTTGGTTTTTAAAGGCAATAAAAAAACAACAAATAGGAATCCAAGCTAGAAGAAACTTGAGGCAGTTTCCTTAGAACATGGAACATAGAATAATAGAGTTGGAAAGGACCTTGGAGCCTTCTAGTTCAACCTTCTGCCCAAGCAAGAGATCCTACTACACCATTTCAGACAAGTGATTGTCCAATCTCTTCTGAAAAACCTCCATTGATGGAGCGCCCACAATTTCTGGAGGCAAGCAGTTCCACTGGTTAATTGTTCTCACCATTAGGAAGTTTCTCCTTAGTTCTAGTTTGCTTCTCTCCTTGATTAGTTTCCATCCATTATCTCTTCCCTTGCCTTCAGGTGCTTTGGAATTGGAGAATAGATGGACCCCCTCTTCTTTGTGATAGCCCCTCAAATATTGGAACACTGCTGTCATCTCTCTTCTAGTCCTCTCTTCTTTTCTTAAGACTGTTGAGAAGACCTGGGGACTTTTTATTGCTTTAACTGAGGCTGTGATTTTTATTTAGAAGCACACATTCATGTTGGTCTAGCTGGGTAAATTTTGTTCCAAGATTCGCATTTATATTTGTGCCTGTTTCTGTTTTTAACTCAGTATCTTGTTGACAACGTTAAAGGTTTGAAAGCAGCAGCAATCAATTTTGTATGTGTTCCCTCCATATCTTCTTCTTCACAGTATGAGCCCTTGCTTCTTAATTACTTCATGCTAAGTCCTTGAAAAAAAAAAAAAAAAACAGTCTCCGGGATCATCAGTATGGGATTTGCAAATGTATACTGTTATGTTCTGTGCATGGGTGCAAGGAACGGAGACGAGACGGTGAACAGTGAACTTCAACTCTTTATTATACATTCTGAACAGAGCAAAACCCGAGACCAAAAGCAGCCCTTTTATAGGCAAGCTGCTGCTCTAGTAACCAATAGGAAACGTGGAGTGTTAACCCCCTTAACCAATGAGAGTGGCTCATTAACAGCCAATCAGATTCTCCTGAACGGACCAATCCGATATCGCTATTATCGGCCAATCAGAAGTGCAGGGCTAGAACCCTGCTATTTTCTAAAGCTTTTGATAAATTTTATTTAAGTATTTTATTAGTTCACAACATATACAAGCCTATTTCTAAAGGAACCAATAAAAATGTAGGCTGAAGTTTGTCAGTAATAAGAAATGGGATTTGGGCTCAAAGAATTCTAGAATTCCAAACCCTGAAGCCCAGGACTTACTTTGAATCTGAGCGGGTTTCAAAATAGTTTACCACTGGTTTGGTGGGCATGGCTTGGTGAGAGCACTTTGCATGTGCACATGCCAATGCACACTTTGCACAGGCGCAGAGGCTTTCCGACCCTCCTCCTGTAATCCTGCACTTTCCCTGTCGCTTCAGCAGCTGAAGCGCGGCAATCTGCTGTGCCGTGCAAAGCAGATGTGCTCCAAAAGCAGGGAATAAAGGTCAGTATGCGAGCCTGGCTGGGCCCAACAACAGCTCCTCAGAGAACCAATTTGGTCTCAGCTGATCTTTGGTGCTTTCAGCGCTACCGGTATGCCAGAACTGGGTCAAACTGGTTGAATACCACCACTGATCTGAGCTCACCTGCACATCTCACTAACTTTGCTTTAAAAAAAGAAAAAAAAAGCCATGTTTTCATGAAACTGTCCTTATCTCAACCCCAGCTCACAGTACAGGCATTTCTAAGCCATCTTTAACTTCTCTGATTTTAAAGTAGCATTTCTCCTTTATTCTTCTTCTCCTCAATTTTGGCCATGGATAAAATCTAGAATGCTTCACTGACAATGTACTTAATAAGGCATTCAGAGCTGGGATACACCCAGTTCCTTTTAGCCATTTTTCAAGTCCATGGTCATTGTCTCAAGCCTTATGATGATCCAGGGTGGGATACAAAATAAACACAGTCACAAAAAACAGGTGAAGCCTCTTTTATTTCTTCTCTTTGCTTCTAAGCTCCCAATATCCTTGACTGAAGACAAAAAACTCCCACACAAACAGTTACAAAAAGGAGGAAAAAAAACAACACAAACCAGGCAAGATAAGGGCTGGAGGACGTCCACAAATAACAGAACACACACTGGGAAGGACGCCAAACTCAGAGAGGAATCATAAATTAAAGAGATATTTCCACGCTTTGTTGCCAGCGCTCGCCCGTACACATGTCTGTCCTCTTATTCAGTTGTCACAGCTGCAGCCCATGAAGAGGATCAAGGCCCTCTACTCCTGAGGAGACCACCTCTCATCCTCTCCTCCCTTCGTGTCCTAGGATGGAGAGGGGATGGGCCTGGGTCCTCTCTGACTGCCCAGCCGGCCTCTGCCCTTCCCCAGCCTCTTCCATAACTGCCAGAGTCACACTTCCACTCCCTGTCGGCTGTTCCTCTTCTCCCTCAGAGTCATTCTCCACCAGGGGAAAGCCTCAAATTTTGCTTTTGCCATTTCATCCATTTTGGATGTTCAGCTTGCCAACAACCCAAGGGGGGAGGGAAAGAAAGAATGGAATGTACACTCTCAGCAATAAGACAACAGCCATGGCAACCAAGGACATGGCAACCATCAGCCATGGCAACCATCAGGTGTTTGCCAGAGCCAAAAAGACTTTCTCAGAACAATATTAAGAAACACAAATGGACAAGGTGACCTGGTCTAATAGGCAGAGGAAGAATCTATATTTTAACTATGTGGGTTTGCACAGGAAATAGCTAGATCTGGTTTTGCTTTCATATGTGCTGGAATTATGTACACAATACAATTTTGCATGAAGAGATTGAATTGTCTCTAGTACCAGCTTTGCTTGAGTTCATCAATTGGAACCTTGACAAACTAGATCTAGCTATTTCCCGTGGAAACCCACATGGTTAAAATATAGATTCTCCCTCCCCCATTAGACCAGGTCACATTGTCCAATTATGTTTCTTAATATTTTTTGACTTTGAGCTCTACAAAAGAGGCTATTCACCTGAGCTCTGCAGAGACATCTGCCTATAAACATTTGACTAACACAGTTTGAAGTACTAATGTGGGTTTTATATAAAGATGGATTTAGCACTCTTCAAAGAGTTCTAAACCTAATTTTCTTTAAAAGGAATATTGGTTTTGTAGCCTTTTAAAAGGGCACTAGATACTGTGTTTCTCCAACAATACAGCCTCCACCAATAGGAAGGCCCAGCATGATTTCTAGGCATGAGGTGAAATTAAGCCCCACCCCCAAAATTTAGGCCTATTTAATCCATGGCGTTTCCCCGCCATTTCTCACATTGTTCGTTAGAACTACACAAGGCGAAGAGAAATGGGGGGGGAAGGGCAGGGGGGGAGAAAACTTGCCTTTAGGAGTGCCCTAGGTAGTCTAGGCTAGAATACCCTGATCTACTGATAGAACATCAGCCAATAGAACCTCCCCAAAGGCCATTAGGCTGTGTCTTTCGGGTGATGGAAGCTCCCCAAGGGCAGTCACCAGCCACTTCAATCAGCCGGTAGAAGCAGCTCAGGGTGAGCACACACTCCCCTCACCGCAAGGCCATTTCTATCGGCCAACGAAAGTTCCCCGAAGGCAGCCGCTTCGGGGTGTGTGTGTGTGCACTCGCCCCAAGGCCACTTCTACTGGCTGATCGAAGTGGCTGGTGACTTCCCTTGGGCAGCTTCCATCTCCTGAAAGACACTGCCTAATGCTAGGGGACACAGGCAGCCACGCCTTGCCTCAAAGCGGCTGGGGACACTGCCTTCAGGGAGCTTTCGTCGGCTGATAGAAACGGCCTCGTGGAGAGGTACGTGTGTATGGGCCGCTCTAGATGGGGGAGGAAATTAAGTCATCCCCCAAAAAGACGGCCTAGCCCTTTTTTCGGGGGGTCAAAAAAAATAAGGCCTGGCCTTATTTTGTGAGAAGCACGTTATGTGTTTCAAAACCAGATTACATAAAGTCAGTTTCCATGAGGAAAGAGATCCAGATTCTGCCAGCTGTGCTTTGCTGGCGCTGCCAACACTCTTGGGTACATTTGAGGCTTTTGCTGTTCCTATCTTCAAAGAATTTCCTTTGTAGTGTTTATGTTATTTGTTTACATAGTTATTCTTTGAAACACATCTCTAAATTACTGCTTTATCATCAAAGCGAACACAAATTTGTATATATAAACTTATTTCTTAAACTAATACAACTGTGAAAATTAAACAAAAACATTAAATAATGGAGGTGTCAGCTTCTGACATCTGGAAATTATTTCACACAATGCATCCTTCAGATGACACTGAAAAGTAAATCCAGGCTTCAGCACCGTTCTAATGAAATTTGCACCAAATCTATGGTCATCCTTCACTCACCTTCTTAAATACAGAACACTTAGCACTTAGACTTATATACCACTTCATAGTACTTTACAGTCCTCTCTAAGTGGTCTACAGAGTCAGCATATTACCCCCAACAATCTGGGTCCTCATTTTGAAAGGATGGAAAACCAAGTCAACTTTGAATCAATCAGGATCGAACTCTTGGCAGTGGGCAGAGTCAGCCTGAAATACTGCGTTCTAATTACTGTGCCACCGTAGCTCTGTTGCTATACGTATGGTTAGAACAGCCATCAGTAGTATTAAAAGCTGCTCAGAAATTGAGGAGAACCAGAAGAGTGATCTCCTAACTAAGATTATCCATCAGAGGACACCCTATGAAGCTAGTTCCACACATTTGAAATGTGTCAAGTACAAGAAATCAGGAAACCCAGGCAGTTCAAATGAATATAAAGGTTTATTACAAGCTTAAACTCTCTACAAGAATCTGAATGGTCAAAGCAAATTGGTGGTAGATAAGAGTCAATGGAATTCAAGGTAGGCTGGTCTTATATCTGTTGTGGGAATGAAGGGACTCAAGATGATGATGCATTTCACCCCTCCCTTAAGTTGAGCCTGGTCATCTCTTATACATGTATTCATAGGATTTTCAAACAATGTGTTCTGTCCTAGGCTTCCCCAAAAAGCATTAAGCAGACTCTATGTTCTGACCAAGCACCTTTTATTAAATGAATTTGAATTTCTTGCATTCACATTCACCAATGGCCTGGTAAACAGTCATTCAAGAGTATAATTAGGAGCTCAAACCTTATCCATCTTGGAAAGCTGCCCGATAAATATTTCCAAAGACAGTGCTGACAAGGAAGGGCTTAGCACAGAGTCTCTAGGATGCACAAACAGATCTTTACAATGATGGAACGAATGAACAAATTGTTTCTTGCAAAAGCCCCCTCCCCTTTTGCTCCTCTTTTAATCCTTATGGGAGGGGCCATTCATTGTCCACCTGTGGCCTTTCTCCCACTTCGACCCTGAATTCGTAATTGTTCTTTCCTTTTGACAGATCTGCACATGTGCAGGCTGGGAACTGGTTCCAGCTGATCCCCCTCTTCATGGCTGTCCGAGCCCGAAGGCAGCTTATGACTGCCAGCCTGCCCTGGCTCCATGTCTGCCTCTGACATTCGCCCAAGTCTTCCTCAGCCTCCAGGGCTGGCCCAGTTTCCTCCCCAATCTCCTTGCTGCCCGACTCTGCTGCCAGCTCCACCAGCCACTGGGTGGGCCACAACGCAATGGCTTTCTATTGACAAAAGAGATGCCATAATGAATACAGTCCCAATCAGGGAAAGAGTAGGTAGAGAAGTTCAGATAGATAATAACAATAAGTAGTAAGGCCCAGCACTTTGTCTTCTGCTAAATAAGACAAACTGATGGGTTTGCTACCCACTCTTAGCACCCAACTGATCTTTGCTTTCTGTTAAGTTCTGCGCATGGGTGCTGTTAGGGATAACATTGTTTACCCTAACTGGTTTAGGTAAAATAATAAATATGTTATCATAGTTTATAAGTTAAAGTGTCTGCAACTTTAAATATAGGAATGTAATTAAGGGAGTGGTTGTGAAAGCACTTTAAAAGAAGCAAAGCAAAGGCAGCTTGCTCTCTCTGGCTTTGATGATCCCTAATTACTGCATGGACTCAAGACTGCGTTACTCGAACGGGAGAGAGACAAAGGACTGATTTGTAAGTGAACTGACATAGGATATTCCACATGGACTTTGCTAACTGAATATCCTTGAATGGACTGACTAAATGATACATGACTAATGGACTGTTATTTTGACTATGCTATAAATGGAATAAACTATATTTTTGATAGCACAAGCGTATCTGTTATTTTTACTGTATGTTAATAAACATACAAGCTTATCTCACTCATTTATCTGTGTGCCTATCTGACTAACGCTGCACATTCTGTTTAGCTTGTCTCCTTAACCCTGGTTGGGGAACCCAGGCTTAACAGGTGCAAGGAATGGAGATGAGGCAATGAACAGTGAACTTCAACTCTTTATTAGTGAACTTCAACTCTTTATTAATCATCGTGAACAGAGCAAAAATCTGGGGCAGCAGCAGCCCTTTCATAGGGCAGGCTGCTGACCTATTAACCAATGAGAACATGGAAGTATTAAACCCTTGAGCCAATGAGAGTGGCTCGTTAACAGCCAATCAGATTCTCCAGAATGGACCAATCCGATATCGCTATTATCGGCCAATCAGAAGTGCCGAATTAGAACCCTGCTTTTTCTTTAAGCTTTGATAAACTTTATTTAAGCGTTTTTATTAGTTCATAACACCCCTTCCCCCTGGGTTCCATTTGAGGGGTGTGGTGACATAATCTCTAAGATATGTGGATTGTTTTAACTATCTATTAGATTTGCGTTGTCCCACCAGTTCCCCTCTGCAGTTGAGCTTTGGTGGGACGTTTTTGGACATATCTGGCACCGGCGGTTCCTCATTCTCACTGGACGACTCAGTGCCGCTAATTCTGTTGTTGTTGTTGTCCTTTGATCTTAGCGGGCTAGCCTCCATTGAGGTATTCCTCTGTGGTGAGGACACACCCCTCCCTGATTCTTCTTCATTAATCGCGCCCGATCGCTGACTTCCTTCGCTTCTGCTCTCCACCATCTCGAATTCGGTTTCTTCGACATTCCCTCCCCCCTCAGTTTGGGAATCCCGGGAGTCGCGGGAACTGGGTTGTAGCCTGGAGCGAAGCTGATCTATATGGCGTTTCCATATTTTTCCGTCGCAGGTTTGCACACGGTACGATCTGGGCCCGGTGGTTTGAATTACGGTTGCTTCGATCCATAATGGTTCGCCGGAGAGGTTTTTAGCGAAAATTAAGTCGCCTACCTTGAACTCGCGGCATTTCCCACTGGATCCGCAGGGTTTCTCTGGCTCGTAGGAAGGGTGAAGCCGGTCGAGGTGGGAACGGAGCTTGCGTCCCATCAATAGTTCAGCTGGCGTCTTGTTGGTGACGCTATGCAGAGTGAACCTGGGGCAGCAGCAGCTCTTTTATAGGGCAGGCTGCTGACCTATTAGCCAATGAGAACATGGAAGTGTTAAACCTTTGAACCAATGAGAGTGGCTCTTTAACAGCTAATCAGATTCTCCTGAACGGACCAATCCGATATCGCTATTATCGGCCAATCAGAAGTGCAGGATTAGAACCCTGCTTTTTCTTTAAGCTTTGATAAAACTTTATTTAAGCGTTTTTATTAGTTCATAACACTTTCTACACTTTTTCATCACAATTTGCTCTTGTCTAGGGCAAATGGACTTTCCTGCATTTTTTCTACTCTTTAAGACTGAATCTGAGCCAATATTGGCTGAAGTGCAAGTCTTGGAAATAAGGATGATATTGTTGTGGTTTGCTGGCAGCAGGTGCGGATGGCTGAGGTCTCGGAGAGTGAGGACTTGGATGAGGGGCCTACGTGTGGTGCAGGGATGGGGTCAGGACTGTCAGAGAGTGGAGTGCTGCCTTCGGAGCTTGTGGAGGCTGACAGCAATGATGCAGAGGACCCTGTGCCCAGTGCGCGTGTGCGCAAGGCTGCTCGAAGGAAAGACCAGCTGCAGCATTTGGGCGACTTGGGAGTAAGGCTGCAAGGTGATGGCCCCTCCTTTAAGGGATAAAAGCGGTGGGATTCTTTCCAGGAAGCAAAGAAGTTCTTGCACTTCAAGTCTTGTGGAAGTTTGGACTATCCTGGTTTGTGTTTGGAGACTTTTGGTTTTGATTATTTCCTTGCAATTTAATCTACTGTTCTTGGCAGCTTTGCACAACCTTGGCAAGGTGTGTTCTTATCTATTAAACACTATTAGTGACTGAACGGAATTCACAGAGAAGCATTAAAAAGGTTTTGCTTTTATCTCTGTTTGGTGTTTGTTTGCTTTGAATGAGGCTTGGATCGGAATAGATATTAGGAGATATTGTTTGGCTTCAGTGCTTGCTAGTTTTTAGAAAATTAAACCACTGCCTATTCCTGCCCAGCTAGATCAGTGCCAAGCTTCAAATTAAATCTGGACTGAAACGGGTGATCTGATCCGTATCAGGATCTGCCCATCACACAATATTATTTGAGAAGAATTAAAGCAATCTTTTGACTCTAGAAAAGCTTGCCGAAGGAATGACTTTGCAACTGCTTGCATCTTGGTAACCACAATTATTACATCTTTCAATTAGACATGAACAGCTTCTTGTCAGTTTCCTTTGGTTCAACCCAAGCCAAATTAATCAAAAAGCAATTAGCTGAGTCTCTCCAAACAGATGGTTCATATGTAACTGATCCTTTGAAACTGGACCTGAAGTCAGACATAGTCAACTGTTGTGTCCGCGAAATGATGCCAGGAGTCGGAGACTTCAAATTATGCTCTTTTATTAAAGTAGGAACCGAACTGGCTCTTCGCAAAAGGTTCGCGGCTTTTATTCTTTCAGCCACGGCGGCCGCGGCCAATGGCACCGCTTTGAATCTCCCACGATTCGAATGGACCAATCGCGGGAGATTCTTAGCGAGCCAATCGACGTGGCTCGCCTGACCAATCAGAGTGCCCCGCGCTTTGGCCAATCAAAGCGCGGGGATCTCAAGAATGCTAATTAGGGACAGAACACCCCTCCCTTCTTGGTTCAGTCCTTACGTCGCATAGTCATGTAGGTAGGCGGGGCTCCGTCTGAGCCTACTGGACCTGCGCAGCTCAGTCGTAGGTTGGATCCCGGCCGGTTCGGTCGGGATCTCTGTTGCTCCTGATGCCGTCGTGGGAACCGGCTGGTCGGTCGGGCCGGGCCGCTCTCCATAGCTCCCTCCTGGGCCTCCCGGGTTGGTTGAGCTGCGGGTTTCGCGCTCCCGCTCAGTCTTTCCGGGTCGGTCGAGCTGGCCTGGCTGTCTCTTCCTGACGAGGGATCGTGATGGCTGCTTTCCGGTAAGTATGGCTGGTTTATTCTTCTTTGGTTTGGGTCCCCTGGGTATTCCCCCCCCCTGGTTTGTGTTGTGGGGGTTGGTTTCGCCTGTTTGTGCATCGGTGGTCTCTTGGTTGGCAGTCCTCGACCTTAATTGGTCGATGTGGCGTTTCCACGCTCGTCCGTCTGCTGTTTGTAGCCGGTACGAGTGTGGGCCTGTTATTGTGTGATGACGGCCGGTATCCATAGTGGGTCTCCCGTCAGGTTTCTTGCGTATATGGGGTCGCCGGGTGCAAAAGTTCGGTGTTTGCTGTTTGAGTCTGGGGGCTTCTCCGGGTTATACGTGGGGTGTAACCTGTCGAGTGGGGACCTTAATTTCCTCCCCATTAATAGTTCGGCTGGGCTCTTATTCGTTGTGGTATTTGGGGTTATGTGTTGGGTGAAGAGTAGTTTGTTTATTTTCTCCTGGATCTCCCCGTGGTCTATTTTCCGGATGGTTTTCTTAGTGAATTGCACCATCCGTTCCGCCCTACCGTTCGCCGCCGGGTGCGCCGGTGCTGTCAGCGCGTGGCGGATGCCCCTTTCCGCTAGGAATTTTTCGAATTCCAGCGAGGTGAATTGGGGCCCGTTGTCGGAAACGACGACATCTGGGAGGCCGTGCGTTGCAAAGAGTTTGCAGAGTTCCTTGATCACGGCCTCCGTGGTTGTTGTCTTCATGTTGCTTATCTCCAGCCAGTTGGAGTAAGCGTCTACTGTTATAAGGAAGGTGTGTCCTTTTGTGGGCCCGGCGAAGTCTATGTGAATCCTAGACCAAGGTCCCCTTGGGGTTTCCCACTCTAGGACGGGTGCTATGGGTGGGCTTGGCCTAGTTTCCTGGCATCGTTGGCACCTTGCTACCCAGGTCTCAATCTGTTTGTCCATCCCTGGCCACCAAGCGTAACTTCTGGCGAGGGCTTTAGTCCTAATGATGCCAGGGTGCCCCTCGTGTAGCAGTTCCAGAACCTTCCCTTGTAGCTTTTCTGGAATGACCACCCTATCCCGCCATAGTATGCACCCTTTTAATAACGAGAGTTCCGTTTGGCGGTTTCGGAATGTTTTGACGGACTCGTCATTGTCCCTTTCCGGCCACCCTTTCTCTACCCAATGCAACACCCGCGCCAGACGTTTGTCTTTATTAGTCTCTCGGGCAATGTCTGACGCGGTTATGGGCAGGTTGGGTAGAGTCTCTATGCTGAGGGTGGTCGTCGTGGGTGCTGGGTCGGTGTCAGGTTCCGGTAGCAGCGAGCGGCTTAAGGCGTCTGCATGGGAGATCGTCTTACCCGGTTTGTGTATGAGTCCATAGTTGTAGGCTGCCAGGAACTCGGACCACCTTGTCATTCGGGGAGACAGAATGTTCGGGGTGGCCCGGTTTCCTGCAAGGATTCCCAGCAGCGGCTTGTAGTCGGTTATGATGGTGAATGTCCGGCCGTAGAGATACTCGTGGAATCTTTTTACGGCGGCAAAGATAGCCAGAGTCTCTTTGTCCAGCTGGCTATAGTTCCGCTCCGGTTTGGTGAGGGTCCTTGAAAAGAACGCGATGGGCGCTTCTTTTCCGTCGGGGAAGGTATGGCTGAGGACAGCGCCGACGCTGAAAGGTGATGCATCGCATGTGACGGCCAGAGGTACGGTCTCGTTATACTGTATAAGGACGGCAGTCCGAAGTGAGGAGGTCCTTTGTTCTTTGGAAGGCGGCTTGCTCGCGTTTCCCCCAAGTCCAGGTCGCCGCCTTGTCCAGGAGCCTATGCAAGGGCTCCGCCACCATTGCCTTTTGGGGCAGGAACACATTGTAAAAGTTAAGTAGCCCCAGGAATGCCTGTAGTTCCGTCTTCGACTTGGGTGTGGGGGCTTCTTTGATGGCCTTGATTTTTTGGTTTGTGGGGTGAATGTCGTGACGGTCTAGGAGGTATCCTAGGAATTCTACCCGTTCCGTGTAGAATTGGCATTTCTCCCTCTTGACATTGAGCCCGGTCTCTTTGAATTTGGTTAGGACCTCCCTTAGGCGACCCTCTAGTTCGGCTTGGTTGGTTGCCGACACTAGGACGTCATCGAAGTAAGGTACCACCCCCTTGATGCCTTGCAATAGTCTTTCCATTAGGCTTTGGAATATTCCCGGTGCCACGCTGACTCCGAATTGGAGTCGGTTGCATTTAAATGCTCCCCGGTGAGTGACTATGGTTTGCGCTTCTGTCGTTTGCTCGTCGACTGGCAACTGTTGGTATGCCTGGGCGAGGTCGAGCTTGGCGAAAACCTCGCCCCCTCCCAGTGAGTGCAGTAGGTGTTGTACTACTGGGACAGGGTAGGCGCTTTGTTGTAGCGCGCCATTTAGGGTGGCCTTATAGTCCCCACAGATCCTCACCGACCCATCGGGCTTGATCGGGGTGACTATGGGGGTCTCCCACCGGGCATGGTCTATGGGCTGTAGGACCCCTTGCTTGACGAGCTTGTCAATTTGCTCGTCTATCTTGAGTTTAAGTGCGAATGGCACCCGCCTTGGTTTCAGGCGTTTTGGGGGGACATTTGGGTCTAGGCTGAATGATATAAGGGGCCCTCGGTACTTGCCTAGGTTTCCGTCGAAGACCTCTTGGAATTCCCGGGCCAGTTGCTGCTCCCAGCTGTCGTCGGTGATGTGGTCGACTCCCGTGACTGCGATGCCGAGCGGGGCGAACCATTGCAATCCCAGTAGACTTGGGCGGTCGCGGTCGACGATTGTCAGGGGAAGCCTTTCGGTGTGCCCTTTATATGTGATGTTGAAGTGTTTGGTTCCGACTACTGGGATGCGGTTTCCCTGGTAGTCCTTTACGATGAGTCTCTGGCTGTCTAGGTTCCTCCTTTGGATGGTAGGCACCAAGCGCTTTATTTCATGCCATGCTATCATAGAGAGGTAGGACCCAGAGTCCACCTCCATTTTGCATGGCTGGCCCTCGATGCCTACCTCCACGTGGTCCTTCCGGGCGTCATTGGTTATGGCGTGGCCGATGGTGACTGTCTGATGGGTCTCCTCTCTTCGCCGGTTATCGCCGCCTCGCAGGGATCATCTGTTCCGGTCCCATCTATTGTCCGAGGGGCGATCTCTGGTCCGGGGTGGTGTGCTCTCTCTCCTCCGGTCGCTCTGGTCCCATCGTGCTGGGCTGTGGTTCTTTTTTAGGCAGCAGACACGAGCGATGTGTCCCTTCTTGTCGCAATGCCGGCAGATCGATTCGAAAAACCGGCATTCCGACCTGGGGTGGTCGCCGCCGCAACCGGCACAGTTGGTCCTCGACTTACGACCCCGCCGGTTCCGTGGGTCACGGCCTGTCTGGAGGTGATGGATGTCCTCCTCATCATCGGAAGTGTCCGATGCCAAGTGGAAGTCGTCCTGGTGGGTGGTCGTCTCGGGTTGGGCCTCGGCCGACCTCGCAGGGTTGTTGTTTCCGTTGCGGTCCCCAGCGTTCGGTCTGTGCATGCGGTCGGCGGAGGTTCGGGGTGCTTCGGCGGCTGCGGCTGCGGTGAGGGTGTCTGCTAGGCTGATGTTGCCCTTGGCCATCAGCTGGCTCTGGAGGATGGGGTCCCACAAACCGAGCACGATTCTGTCTCGCAGGGCATCGTTCAGGTTGTCGAATCTGCAGAGCCCCCCTAGGTGCCGTAGCTCGGCGACGAAGTCGCTGAAGCTCTCACCCGACCATTGGTCCCGACGGTAAAATTCGTTGCGTCGGATCAGGATGGGTACCTCTGGAGCGTAGTGCCGCCGAAGTATTGGCTCGAGGACGTCCCAGTCCATCGCGGTCGCATCGGCGGGTTTGGCAAGTGCCTTGGCCATCTTGAATACCTCGGTCCCGCAGTGGGTCAGGAAGACAACGCGCTTCATGGGGCCGGTGGCGTCCTTCAGGTCGCTGCACTCGAGGAACATGCGGAATCAGTCGGAGTACGATTCCCAGTCCTCGGTGGCGGGGTTGAAGGGTGCGGGGGGTGCGATTTTCGCCATCGTGGTGGTTCATCTGGCTTCCGTCGGACACGTGGTTCGGTTCAGGGTCTGGATCCCACCCTCGTCGCCAGTGTTGTGTCCGCGAAATGATGCCAGGAGTCGGTGACTTCAAATCATGCTCTTTTATTAAAGTAGGAACCGAACTGGCTCTTCGCAAAAGGTTCGCGGCTTTTATTCTTTCAGCCGCAGCCGCCGCGGCCAATGGCACCGCTTTGAATCTCCCGCGATTCGAATGGACCAATCGTGGGAGATTCTTAGCGAGCCAATCGGCGCGGCTCGCCTGACCAATCAGAGTGCCCCGCACTTTGGCCAATCAAAGCGCGGGGATCTCAAGAATGCTAATTAGGGACAGAACATCAACCTTTCTCCAAAAATAGAGTGTAGATCAGGAAATATACAAAAGACCTGATCCATCTTTGTTCTCACCAGTAACCTACCAGCCATGGAAAAGTAACCCCATTTGATCCTGCTTGATGTTAATGTAGAGTCTATTCTCCCCATACTCACTCTTCTTGTTTTGTTCATGTAGTTTGATTCTGAAGTCTGTAATCACATCATCAATCATACCCGGCTTGTTGACATGCAATATGAGATTCCTGAGATCCTTTCTGTAAGCCCTTCACTCAGAATATCACATCTTGAATCAACAACCTTGTTTATATGAGCAGCCCGTTTAGCCACACAAACAAGGCATTTCAGAAGCAATTACTGGTGCAGCTTAGTAACATTCTTAGCTGAGGGCAGGTGAGATCATAGCTTAAATTCTATATAAACTCTTCAAAAATACAGATAAATCAATCTGAATAACTTGAACTACCCTTTTTAATGATGGGAGAGCAACAGGGTGCCACTGAAATGGTGTGGTGGTCATATATGATTTTTAGGCAATGGTTTACTTATTTCCACAGGCACGTACAACTTACCATGGTAATGGGTGGGCTCCATTGAGGACTACCTGCCCCTGACATTCACCCCAGGACTATAAAAAAACTCTACCTTTCTTTCTTTCTTTCTTTCTTTCTTTCTTTCTTTCTTTCTTTCTTTCTTTCTTTCTTTCTTTCTTTCTTTCTTTCTTTCTTTCTTTCTTTTCTCTCTTTCTTTCTACCTACCCTTCCCTATCTCTATCTCTATCTCTATCTCTATCATCTCTCTCTCTCTCTCTATTTCTTTCTCTCTATCCATCCATCCATCTCTATCTCTATTTCTATCATTTCTCTACCTACCTACCTACCCCTATACCTAACCCGATCTCTATCCCTATCTCTCTATCTCTATCTCTCTATTTCTTTCTCTCTCTCTCTCTCCATTCATCCAACCATCCATCTCTATCTCTATTTCTATCATCTTTCTCTCTCTCTCTCTACCTAGCTACCTATCCCTATCCCTATCTCTCGATTTCTATCTCTATTTATTTCTCTCTATCGCTCTCTTCATTCATCCAACCATCCATCTGTATCTCTTTTTCTATCATCTTTCTCTTCTCTTCTCTCTCTCTCTCTCTCCTGAGAGATATACAGGTAGCTCTCAACTTACAACCATAAGTTTAGTGATCATGACAAGGGCACTTTAAAAAGTGACATATGACTGTTTTTCACTCTTATGACCATTGCAGCAACCCCACGGTCACATGATCAACATTTGGATGCTTGTCAACTGGTTCATACCTAGGATGGTTGCAGTGTCCCAGGGTCATGTGATTATGTTTTGCAACCTTCTGACAAGCCAAGTCAATGGGGAAGCCAGATTCACTGAACAACTGTCTTATTCATTGAACAACTGCAGCGATCCCCTTAACAACTTTGGCAAGAAAGATCATAAACTGGAGCAAAAGTCACTTAACAACTGTCATGCTTAGCAATAGAAATTTTGGGCTCATTTGTGGTCGTAAGTCGAGGACCACCTGTGCTGTCAAGTCCCCACCAAAATGTCATTACTGCTGGATTGTTAGATTTCTAAAAGAGTCATCTATTTTAGTTCCGATGGTCAATTGACTAGGAGAGATCCAGCATACAGACCAGAGGTGGTATTCAGTTGGTTCTCACTAGTTCTGGAGAACCGGTAGTAGAAATTTTGAGTAGGTTAGAGAAGTGGCAAATATCCCCTCTGGCTGGCCTTACCCCCATCTCTTCTCTGCTCCCGAGTCCCAGCTGTTCAGCTGGGTCTTCTTTTGTTGCCTTGCAGAGGAGAACAGAGCTGGAAAGCAAGTTAGTGGGGTGGGGAGGGAATGGGGATTTTGCTGTATCCTTCCCCTGCCATGTTCCCCCAAGCCATACCACACCCACCAAACCACACCCACAGAACTGGTATGAAATTTTTTTGAATTCTACCACCAATATAGACCTCTCAACTAATGGTGGGCATGGCTTAATGGGCATGGCAAGGGAAGGATATTGTAAAATCTCCAGTCAGAGGTGGGATTTGCCAGTTCTCTGAACTACTCAAAATTTCCACTACTGGTTCTCTAGAACTGGTCAGAACCTGCTGAAGACCCACCTCTGCTCTCAACTATCTTCAAGAAAATAGAACGTTCTTGATATAGTTTCAGGCATGGGTGAAATGACTGGAGACAATCTTAGTTGGTGAACTTTCAGCTCTTTATTACATAGTGACTTAAGAGAGTGAACAACAACAACTCTGCCTTATATAGGTGACCTTAATGTGAAATAACCAATAGGGAGCTGTAAGACGCTAGGTCCAGAACCAATAAGAGTCCTTCGTTAAGGGCCAATCGGATTCTCTGAACCCAACCAATCCGATCGAGCCGCTTAACACCCAATCAGAAGTGCAGGGCCAGAACCCTGCACTTTACCCCAAGCTTGCTTTTATTTAAACTATTTACATACATAACACCCCTTCCCCCTGGCTCCTCAATTATGGTGTGGTTATAGAGTCCTTCAAATAGGACGGTTGTCTTTTGGGTCTATTAGATTTTCTTTGGACTGGCTGTGTGCAGTCCTGTTGAGGTAAAATGTTGTTTGGCAGTGGCTCAGCTTCTCGTTCTGGTGTGATTTCCCTTGGAGTGTACGATTCTTCCTCCTGCTCCATTTCCTGAGTTTCACTAGATTCATTGCTCTCTTGGAACAGGTTCCCTGGAATGTCGTCTTCTTCCATTCCTTCCCCCCCCTCAGTTTGGTTGTAGGGGAGTTGCTGGCTGGCCGAAAGGAGTCGTGACCGTAATTGGTCAATATGTCGTTTCCACAATCTTTCATCAACACATTTTACAATGTAGGATTTGGGCCCCGTCTCACGTATTATCGTTGCTTCAATCCAAACCGGGTTGCCCGATAAATTCCTTGCATAAACGGGGTCGCCTACCTTGAAGGTACGGTAGCGTCCGCTGGATCCTGCAGGCTTTTCTGGCTCGTAAGCAGGGTACAATTGGTCGAGGCAGGAACGGAGTTTTCGCCCCATGAGAAGTTCTGCGGGAGTTCTGCCGGTTACGTTGTGCAGAGTGATGTGTTGTAGAAGTAGAATGCGGTTTATTTTTTCGTCAATATTATCATAGTCCACTTTTTGCAAAGTCTTTTTTACAAATTGGACCATGCGTTCCGCTCGGCCGTTGGTAGCAGGATGCACTGGCGAGGTGAGCGCATGGCGGATGCTGTTATCAGCAAGGTACTGTTCAAACATTAGCACTGTAAACTGTGGTCTGTTGTCGGACACCAGGACGTCTGGCAATCCATGAGTTGCAAAGAGTCTATTGAGGACTTTAATGACAGCTTCGGAGGTTGTATGGGTCATTCGATGAATTTCCAGCCAATTAGAGTATGCATCGACAGTCAATAGTAACGTATGTCCTTTAATCGGCCCTGCGAAATCCAGGTGGATTCTGGACCAGGGCCCACGTGGCGTCTCCCATTCATTCGGTGTAGCTTTTGGCGGTGCGTTGCTGTTTTGTTGGCACTTGGTGCAGGCCTTGACCCATTGCTCGATGTGTCGGTCCATGCCTGGCCACCAAGCGTAGCTCCGTGCGAGTGCTTTCATCCGCACGATCCTGGGATGTCCTTCGTGCAAAATTTATAACAGCGAGTTTTGGAGTCGTTCTGGAACGACGACTCTATCGCCCCAGATGACACAGCCTTTTTGCGAAAAAAGTTCAGTCTGCCTTGTTTTAAATGGCGTGAAGTCATCTGGGACCTGGTCCAATGGCCATCCACGTTCTACCCAGCCTAGGACTCGAGCTAGGGTGTGATCTCGTCTGGTCTCTCTCGCGATATCTCGAGCGGTCATAGGAGGCGAGTTGAGCGTTTCGATTTGTAACGCCGATACTGTTGGTGCTGGATCGTCGAGAGTTTCTGGTAGCGGTGCTCTGCTGAGTGCGTCGGTGTGGGGAATGGCTTTCCCCGGGCGATGTAACAATCGATAATTATAAACAGCTAGGAACTCTGACCATCGAGTCATTCTTGGGGACAATATATAGGGGGTTGGTTTGTCCCCAGCGATTATCCCCCGTAAAGGTTTGTGGTCAGTTACAATGGTAAATGTCCTTCCATATACATACTCATGGAATTTTTTTATGGCTGCCATAATTGCAAGAGCTTCCTTATCTATTTGTCCATAGTTATGTTCTGCCTGAGAAAGAGTCTTCGAAAAGTATGCAACAGGGGCCTCGTTTCCATTAGGCAGCACATGGCTCAAAATAGCGCCCACCCCAAACGGTGAGGCATCACAAATTATAACAAATGGTAATGTTTCATTATATTACATAAGTACAGAATCAGATGTAAGTAAATCTTTTACATTTCGAAACGCTTTTTCCTCTTGGTAACCCCAAACCCACAATGCTTTCTTATCTAATAACCGGTGTAACGGTTCAGCCACAGTCGCCTTATGTGGTAAAAACACATTAAAGAAATTAATAAGGCCTAAAAATGCCTGGAGATCTGTTTTGTTACGGGGTCTGGGAGCATTTTTTATCGCCCTTAATTTACTCTCAGTAGGGTGGATACCCTATCAATGCGATAACCTAGAAATTCAACACTGTCTGTATACAGATAACATTTATCCTTTTTTACTTTCAATCCCGCTTCTTGGAATTTCTTAAGAACACATTTTAAACGATTCTGTAGAATTTTTTTACTAGGAGCTGCAATTAACACGTCATCAAAATACGGAACCACGCCCTTGATTCCCTGAAATAATCGTTCCATTAAACTTTGGAATATTCCCGGGGCTACACTTACCCTGAATTGCAATCGGGTACATTTAAAAGCACCTCTGTGCGTTACTATCGTTTGAGCTTGGGCTGTTTTATCGTCCACGGGCAATTGTTGATAGGCTTGAGCTAAATCTAACTTAGCAAAAACCTTTCCGTCTCCCAGGGAATGAAGGAGGTGCTGTACCACCGGCACTGGATACGCGTTCTGCTGGAGGGCGTGGTTTAGAGTGGCCCGGTAGTCCCCACAGATTCGGATTGACCCATCTGGTTTAATGGGGGTTACAATAGGAGTTTCCCATGGAGAATGATCAATGGGTTGCAGTACCCCTTGTTTAATTAGTTTGTCAAGTTGTTCATCTATCTTGGCCTTAAGGGCGAACGGAACTCGACGGGGCTTTAAATGGATCGGGGCGACCTTAGGGTCGAGGCTAAATGAAATTGGGGTCCCCTTATACTCGCCCAGATGATCTGCGAAGACATTGCTGAATTCAGTAATAAGGTCCTCCTCCCACTCGCAATCACCGACTCGGTTCACGCCAGCTACTTCGATGCCAAGTGGCGTGAACCATTGGAGGCCCAACAAACTAGGCCTGTCCCTATCGATGATCGTTAGAGGTAAGTATGCCGTATGCTTTTTAAACGAGACGCGGACTCGACAAGACCCAACCACAGGGATCCGATTCCCTTGGTAGTCTTTAAGGATGAGACGTTGCATTCGAAGGTCTTGGCGTTGGATGGTAGGAATGAGTTGCTTTAATGTCTTCCACGACACCATCGAGAGGGACGATCCGGAATCGACCTCCATGTGGCAAGATTGGTTCTCTATGGCCACTGTGACTCGAATCTTCTTAGCGTCCATGGCTGAGGCGTGACCTATAGTGATAGTATGGTGGGCCTCTTCTTTCTGCAACGCTCGATATCTGTAGGAGTGGTTTGCTGGATCTCGCCTTACAGGACGGTTTCCTGCTGATTGGCGAGAGCTGGTTCCCCTTGAGGCCTGATTTGGTCCCGGTAAACTGCGACAGACTCGACTGATGTGGCCTCGTTTTCCGCACTTATGACAGATCGCATCACGGAATTTGCAATCTGCCCTGGGGTGGTTTGCCCCGCAACCAGCGCAAGGGCTTGAGGGTTTAGAGCGAGGGACCTGGTCGAACTGCAGTCGATGGACCACTTCTTCATCACTGTCTGACGACAAAGAGAGGTCCTCGTGGTGCGTAGTAACAAGCTGCTCTTCTGACTTGGATAAAAGGTCGCCTGTCTGTGGGGTCGTTGGGTTTCGGCTTCGCCGTAGTTGCGCCGCAGACTTTTTGGTCACCTCAGCAGCAGTGGCTTCGGCGATGGCGTCAGCAAGGTCGATGTCGCCTTTCGCCATCAGCTTGCTTTGCACGCCCAGCGCATCTAATCCCAGAATTAAGCGGTCTCTCAGTGCTTCATCTAAGTCTGCGAATCCGCAGAGGCCTGCCAAGTGTTGGAGGTCTGCCACAAAGTCAGCCACACTCTCTCCTTTTCGCTGGCTTCTTTGATAGAATTCGTGACGTCTCACGAGTGTAGGTACGGTTGGCGCGTAATGGTCTCTCAGGAGAGGTTCGAGGTCGCCCCAGCTCATTGCTTTAACTTCTCGAGGTTTCGCGAGTGCCTTTGCCGTTTTAAAGACAGCCGAGCCGCAGTACGTCAGGAACAGCGCCCACTTCTTGGCTGGTGTCGCGTCCTTCAGGTTGTTTGTTTCAAGGAACATTTGGAAGCGATCCATGTAGGATTCCCAATCCTCTTGGTTCGGATCGAACGGAGCGGGTGGTACGACGCCGCTGGACATGGTTTCCGTTGGTGGCATCGTCTTGGCACGTGCTCTGTTTTTCTTCCTGGTTCCTTAAGATCAGATGTCTCCAGATCCCATCCTCGTCACCAGTGATATAGTTTCAGGCATGGGTGAAATGACTGGAGACAATCTTAGTTGGTGAACTTTCAGCTCTTTATTACATAGTGACTTAAGAGAGTGAACAACAACTCTGCCTTATATAGGTGACCTTAATGTGAAATAACCAATAGGGAGCTGTAAGACGCTAGCTCCAGAACCAATAAGAGTCCTTCGTTAAGGGCCAATCGGATTCTCTGAACCCAACCAATCTGATCGAGCCGCTTAACACCCAATCAGAAGTGCAGGGCCAGAACCCTGCACTTTACCCCAAGCTTGCTTTTATTTAAACTATTTACATCCATAACAGTTCTGAATTTGCATCGATTCGTGGTTACCTTTTAATCAGGCAGGAAATAAAGCCCACGTAAAGTTATTCTGATTTGTAGTCACCTACAAGAACATTTCCAATGGCCCCTCGTTCAGATATTTCGTATCTGACAACAGACCGACAGGGCCTTTCATAATTCAGCAGAATTTATTTTCATTTTTAAAAAGTTACTTTCATGTATAATTTAACTAGCTTTCAGCTTGCTTAAGAGTCCATAGAGGGTCAGGGTGGGTTACCTTCATAATCCTTTCGTGACCCAGTATGTTTTCAAAGGTTATTTATTTGATTATGTCTTATATAAAGACAAAATATTTGTTATAAGGAAAAAGAAGCCTAAATCCTACTTTTTAACATTCTGGACAATTCATATGACATATTGAACAAAACCCCACACCACTTCAGACAAATGGTTATCCCAATCTCTTCTTTAAAATTTATCGGGTTGGAGCATTCACAACTTCTGCGGGCAAGTTGTTCCACTGATTAATTGTTCTAACTGCCAGGAAATAGTTCTAGGTTGCTTCTCTCCTGGATTAGTTTCCACCCATTGCTTCTTGTCCTTCCCTCGGGTGCTTTGGAGAATAGCTGGACTCCCTCTTCTTTGGGGCAGCCCCTGAGATATTGGAACACTGCTATCATGTCACCCCTAGTCCTTCTTTTCATCAGACTAGACATCTGACGGTCCTTTGAAAACTTCTAATTGATGGGTTAGTTGAGAATGTGCTCTTTCTGTCAATACCCTAAAGAATCTGAAAGCCAGGTAATGAAAGTTGAAGCATCATGATTGAACCCTACATTTAAAAAGTTATATTTCAGCACATGACATCTTAAATATTATGGGGATGTGAGAGAACTAGTATTCAATATCATGATTTGGACAACATCTATAGTAACAGAAAAAGACAGGATAACATCCAGGGAGCTGCTTTCTATAGATCAGTGTTTTTCAACCCTAGCAATTTTAAATTTTGTGGACGAGAATTCTGGGAGTTGAAGTTCACACTGTTTAAAGTTGCCAAGGGTGAGAAACACTGCTATAGACTTTAGAGCATGCATCCTCAAGATTTCACCCCTGAAATTCAACAGTATGTGGCAAAAAAAAAAAAAAAGCACCACTACAATTTTTGATGGGACTCAAGGCAGAGTGGTGTCAAGTTTGTATTATCTATTAACAAAAACCTCTAACTCCTTCAAACTAGAAAGGGAAAAAGGAATGGACAAACAATTAAAATCTTGGCTTTTCCAATGATGTTATTGCATACAAAACTTGTCTGGCTCTTTTGGCTGCTGAGAAAATCAAGTTAAAAGCAATTCAGTGCCCAGCTACAGGAAGCAAACCCAACCTAATTTTAAGACGTGTCAGTTTGCAATTTCCCTTCTTTTAAAACCCACTCCAGAAGGGTTGGAAATTTTAGATGCAGTACCTGGTGGTGGACAAGGAAATTTTTTGTGCGAGTTCAAAATATGCCTTTTGGATGATTGGATGAAAATAATAATTTAGGCTAGATTCGGGAGATCCAGACACTAGCAGGATTTCCATCATCATTACAGTTACAAGAATCCTCCCTTCTCCAATGATTTGAAAAGTGGGATAAATGCCAAAAAAATGTATTTCCCTTTAACTCCACATAACCACCATTATGTGGCAGCAAAGAGCTTGTTCCCCATTGTCTTTCTGCTGCCCTCTAGAGGTTGTCTCTATATTTGCTGCTCCAATAGGAAGCCTATAATAATCCCATGTCAAAGGGGTAAAATTTGGATATATTTGATGGGTGAGGAGTATATCACACAATGTCTTCTGAGAAGGAAATCTAACAAAATAATATGTACTATGAGTGAACATTTCCTTTACAAAACCAATGTAACAAAACATAGTCAACATAGAGATAAAATAATGTAGAAACATTCATTCTCACACTCGAACAAGTTCATCTATCATCTTGGTTTGATACATGGGAAGAACCACGATCTTTACAGTTCTGTGAAGGCTAATAGGGCTAATGTCACCTAAATCTTAGGAGTGAGGAAGTCATTCCAAAGCTATAACAGAATCAGAGTTGGAAGGGACCTTGGAGGTCTTCTACACTTACCCCTGCTCAAGCAGGATACCCTATATCAGCGGTCACCCACCGGCCATGAGAAAATTTTGGTGGGCTGCAGAGAAATTTCACCCCCAGTGCACCCCCACAAAGCAATTAATCCGGGCTGCGCAGAAACACAAGGCTCTGCAGTCCACATGGCCTGCGGGAATTGAGATTTAGATTAGCTAGGAAGCAGGAAATGGTTGGATTTCTTGCTTTCTAGCTAGTCTTTAGATCTTCAGCTCTGCTTTTAAGCATAGCTGAACCTCCCTTAGGACTGAAGTTTCTATTATTCAGTGCAGATCCATGGCAAGCAAATTTTATGTGACAGACTGAGTTAACCGATGACTGATAGATAGATCACTGAATGATTCTGTGAGCAACTCAATGTGCCTGCCTGCTTTGCCTGATTTTGGGTAAAAGTGCTCTTTTTCAAATAAAAAATCCAATATTTACACACATGGTGTGTTGTGAGTTAATTTTGTGAGTTTGCTTGCTGGCAAATTTTATGTGACAGACTGAACTAGCAAATGGCAGATAGATATCTAAATGAATTTGTGATTCTGTGAGCAACTCAATCTGCTTGCCTTCTTTGCCTGATTTTGGGTAAAAGTTACTCTTTTTAATAAAAAAATCAATATTTATATAAATATTTATAATATTTACATACAAGCCATGCCCAGCCAGTCACATAACCACCAAGCCACACCCACAAATTAGGCCACACCCACAGAACCAGTTTGGTAGTCCTTGGGATTTAAATTATGAACTTAGTGGTCCCTGAGGTCCAAAAGGTTAGTGACTCCTGCCCTATATCATTTCAGACAAATGATGGTCCAATCTCTTCCTAAAAACCTCCACTGGTGGGACATCTACAACATCTAAAGACAAGCTGTTCCATTGATTAATTGTTCTAAGTGTTAAGTCTGGAGCATGGGCGCAAGGAACGGAGACGAGACATCGAATAGTGACTCCAACTCTTTATTAGTGACTTCAGAACAGAGCAGGGATACTGGGCAGCAGCAGTTCCTTTTATAGAGCTGGCTGCTGTCACAATAACCAATGGTTTGAGTTTGCCACGCTGGTAGCGGCCAATCAGCGGTGACCTGCTGTCTGCCAATCAGATTAGCCAGAAACGGCCAAACACAATCCGCTGTTCGCGAGCCAATCAGAAGTGCAGGATTACGAGCCTGCTGCAGAAACAAAACTATTTGGATTTTTAACAAATGCGTTTGCTTAGTTCGTAACACCCCTCCCCCTTAGGTTCTGTCTGAGGGGTGGGGTGATGTATTCTCGCAGGTAGGCAGGTCGTTTCACCTGTCTACCTGATCTGCGTTGCTCCACCAGTCCTTGCCCTGACTCTGGTCTCGGTGGGCTGCTTGCTGTGCTTGTTGGCAAAGATGTTCCGCCCTCTCCATTGGGTGACTTGGGATTGTCATCTCTGCTTCTGTTAAGGTTGCCCTCCAGATCCCTTGGATTTGCTGCTGTCGCAGTGCTGCTCTGTGGTGAGGCAATCATCTGGCCCGGCTCTCCTTCAGAAGGTGAATATCTCTGGGTTGGTTGTGCTGATTACTGGTTTTCACATACTGGGTCGTATGCTAGTTCTTCTCCGGTCCCCTCAATTTCCTTTCCCCCCCAGGTTTGAGATTCGGGGTTTGTGACGGGGGTAGGTGCCAGCCTGGAGCGCAGTTGATCGATATGGCACTTCCAGATTTTTCCATCAGTAGTTTGTAAACGGTAGGAACGTGGATCCGTAAGTTGAGTTATGGTAGCGGGGACCCACAATGGATCACCGGAAAAGTTTTTTGCGAAGACTGGGTCGCCTACCTTGAAGGTGCGATACCTGCTGCTGGACCCCACGGGCTTTTCTGGTGTGTAGATAGGGTGCAAGTGGTCAAGATGTGAGCGAAGTCTCCATCCCATCAGAAGTTCGGCCGGGGTTCTGTTTGTGGTGCTGTTTGGGGTAATATGTTGGAGGAGAAGCATCCGGGTCACCTTGTCGTCAATGTTCCCTTGCTCCATCTTTTGTAAAGTTTTCTTTACGAATTGGACCATTTGCTCAGCCCTGCCATTGGCTGCTGGGTGAGCTGGCGATGTCAACGCATGGCGTATCCCCCGCTCTGCCAGGTACTGTTCGAATGCCAGAGCGGTGAATTGGGGGCCATTATCCGAAACTAGGACATCTGGCAACCCGTGCGTAGCAAATAGTTTATTTAGTTTTTTAGTGACGGCTTCTGTGGTGGTGCTCTTCATTTTGAGGACCTCCAGCCAGTTGGAGTATGCATCCACTGCTATAAGAAATGTATGCCCCTTGGTAGGTCCCACAAAATCGATGTGGATATGGGACAAGGGACCTCGAGGTGCTTCCCATTCAGTTGGTGGTGCTTTAGGTGGAGATGAACGAGTGTCCTGACACTTGCTGCAAGTGGCCACTCAGGTTTCTATTTGCTTATCTATACCTGGCCACCAAGCGTAGCTTCTTGCTAGTGTCTTCATTCGCACGATGCCCGGATGGCCATCGTGCAATAGTTTTAGGACTTTATGCTGTAATCTCTCTGGAATGACAACTCTGTCTCCCCACAAGACGCATCCCTTTTGGGAGAAAAGTTCTGTCTGCCGGTTTTTGAATGGCTTGAAGGTGTCGTTTGGTTCGTTGTCAGGCCAACCTCTTTCTACCCAGCTGAGGACCCGTGCCAAACAAGGATCCTTCCTTGTTTCTGAGGCGATGTCTTGTGCAATCAGCGGTGGTGAAGGAAGAGTTTCGATTTGTAGTGTAGCGAGGGATGGAGCTGGGTCGTCTATGACTTCTGGTACCGGAGAACGGCTCAAAGCGTCAGCATGGGGAATGGCTTTCCCCAGGCGGTGTAGCAGTTGGTAATCGTATACGGCGAGAAACTCTGACCAACGTGTCATTCTCAGAGATAAGATGTGGGGAGTTGGTTTGTCTCCCGCTAAAATGCCAAGTAATGGTTTGTGGTCGGTAATTATGGAGAAAGATCTTCCATATACATACTCATGGAATGTTTAATCGCAGACACAATAGCGAGAGCCTCTTTATCAAGTTGGCTATAGTTTCTCTCAGTTTTAGATAAAGTTCTAGAAAAAATGCAATGGGTGCCTCAGTACTGTTTGGCAGGATGTGACTCAGGATGGCTCCTACTCCAAATGGTGAGGCATCGCAGATGACAGTTAAAGGCAAAGTCTCATTATATTGTATCAATACAGCATCTGAAGTTAACAAGTCTTTTACTTGCTGAAAAGCTCGCTCTTCGCGATGTCCCCAGACCCAGGAAGCCTTCTTATCGAGGAGCCTATGCAGGGGTTCAGCAACAGTCACCTTCTGGGGCAAGAAGATGTTATAAAAGTTAATGAGTCCCAGGAAGGCTTGGAGGTCTGTTTTATTCCTAGGTCTTGGGGATTTTTTATTGCAGTGAGTTTTTTCTCCGTAGGGTGAATTCCCTGTTTGTCAAGAAGGTACCCAAGGAATTCAACCCTCTCAGTACAAAGTTGGCACTTGTCTTTCTTGACCTTCAGGCCAGCGTTTTTAAATTTCTGGAGGACCATTCTGAGTCGTTTTTCTAGCAGGCTTCTGTTGGGGGCAGCTATTAAGACATCATTGAAGTGTGGCACGATCCCTTTTATGCCTTGAAGCAATCTTTCCATCAGACTTTGGAAGATGCCAGGTGCTACACTCACTCCAAATTGGAGTCTATTACACTTGAACGCACCTCTATGCGTGACTGTAGTTTGGGCTTCTGCAGTCTCTGCATCTATAGGCAACTGCTGGTGCGCCTGAGCTAGGTCCAATTTTGCAAATATTTTCCCACCTCCCAGGGAATGAAGGAGATGTTGGACCACAGGTACAGGGTAAGCGCTCTGCTGAAGTGTGTGATTTAGGGTGGCCCGGTAATCCCCACAAATTCTTAAGGATCCATCAGGTTTTATGGGAATTACAATTGGGGTCTCCCACTGGGCGTGATCGATCGGTTCCAACACGCCCTGGGCTATTAATTTGTCCAATTGTTCATCAATCTTTGGCTTGAGTGCAAAGGGCACTCGACGAGGCTTAAAGCGAATGGGCGCAACGTCAGGGCTGAGATTAAACGATATGGGGGATCCTTTGTACTTGCCTAGCTTCTCGGTGAAAACGTCCTGGAATTCCTGGATGAGGGCTGCTTCCCAGTCATCACTTGCAGTTTGGTTGATGCCCGCTAGTTCAATTCCTTGTGGCGCGAACCATTGCAAACCCAGCAAACTGGGCTGATCTCGATCGACGATGGTAAGAGGTAGGGTTGTGGTGTGGTCTTTGAAGGATACTCGGATGTGGCTGGAACCGGCAACTGGAATTCTGTTTCCTTGGTAGTCTTTTTATATGATTTTTTGAGTGCTGAGGTCCTGGTGACGAATGTCAGGGATCAGCTGTTTTAAGGTTTTCCAGGAGACCATTGACAGGGACGACCCAGAATCGACTTCCATAACACATGGTTGATTTTCAATGGTGACCTTCACTCAGATTTTCCTCGCATCAAGGGAGGACGCATGGCTGATGGTGATGGTTTGATGGGCCTCTTCTCGTCTGGTTGAATTGGCGGGTGCTCGATTTCTGTAGTATTGGCTCCATTGGTTGTTTTGGCGGTCCCAATTTATTGGTGGAGTGCCTGTTGTATGCCGGGAGTTGTTTTCTCTTCGGATTGGGCTGGACCCTCGCCTGCTTCTGCAGACCTTTGCAATATGGCCCCTCTTTCCACAGGAATGGCAGAGTGCGTCTAGGAATTTGCAGTGTGATCGCGGGTGGTTTCCCCTACATCCAGCACATTGACTCGAAGGCTTACGATTCCACTGGTCTCGCTGGTCGCGTTCGGATCTGAGTCTGTTGACCTCCTCTTCCTCGCTTTCTGAGGATTCGAGGTCTTCATGGTGAGTGGTCATTGTGTGCCTCTCGGAGAAAAGCATAGTGTCACTGGTGAGTTGGCGGTGCGGTGTGTTTGCTCGGCACATTCGAGCGGCTGATTTCCTGGTTGCTTCTGCTGCAGTAGCATCGGCGATGACATCTGCGAGGCCGATGTCTCCCTTCACCATAATCTTGCTCTGGGTCGTGGGGTCTTTTAGGCCGAGAACAATTCGATCTCTCTTGGCTTCCTCGAGGTTTGCGAAGCCACAGAGTCCCCCTCGGTTTCTAAGGTCAGCGATGAAGTTTCCAACATTTTCGCCTTCCTGCTGGTCCCTCTGGTAAAACTCGTGTCTCCTGATGAGTGTTGGCACTGCGGGTGCATAATGAGCCTGTAGGATTGGGGCGAGGTTGTCCCAATCCATTGTCTTGACTTCTGCTGGTTTTGCAAGTGCTTTTGCCATTTTAAAAACAGCGGGCCCGCAATGGGTCAGAAATACAGCTCGTTTCTTGCCAGGCATAGCATCTTTCAAATTGTTGGTCTCCAGGAACATCTGGAACCTGTCCATATACAAGTCCCAGTCTTCATTAGCCGGGTCAAATGGAGCGGGTTGTATAGCGCTGCTGGTCATTCTGCTGCTTTTGGTGCGCTCTTAGCCATGTGCTCTGTTAGTGTTCGGTGAGTGTTCAATCAGCTCTATCGTCTCCGCATCCCATCCTCGTCGCCAGTGTTAAGTCTGGAGCCTGGGCACAAGGAACGAGACATCGAATAGTGACTCCAACTCTTTATTAGTGACTTCAGAACAGAGCAGGGATACTGGGCAGCAGCAGCTCCTTTTATAGAGCTGGCTGCTGTCACAATAACCAATGGTTTGATTTTGCTGCGCTGGTAGCGGCCAATCAGCGGCGACCCTCTGTCAGCCAATCAGATTAGCCAAAAATGGCCAATCACAATCCACTGTTCGCGAGCCAATCAGAAGTGCAGGATTACGAGCCTGCTGTGGAAACAAAACTATTAGGATTTTTAACGAATGCGTTTGCTTAGTTCGTAACACTAATTGAGTGGAAATTTATCCTTATTTCTGGGTTGACTCTCTCCTTGATTAGTTTCATTCCATTGCTTCTTTTCTGCCTTCAGGTATTTTTTGGAGAATAGATTAACCCCCTCTTCTTTGTGGCAGATCCTTAGATATTGGAACACTGCTACCATGTCACCCCCCCACTCCTTCTTTTCACTAGACATATCCAATTCCTGCAACCATTCTTCATATTCTTTAGCTTCAAGTCCCCTAATCATCTTTGTTGCTCTTCTCTGCACTCAACATAAAAAGGACTGGTGCAGTAACAGGAAAGGTTCATTCTCCTGGGTGCCATTAAATGACATTGCTTCCTAGAAGGGACCCTAAGGAACCTGGTAGGATGGGCAAAGTAACAGGAGATAGTTCCACAAATCACCAGCTATATGCCATGCAGTATATCTATCTATCTTAAAGTCTCTTTTGAGAGCATTAAACAATTCATCACCCTCAACTTCTGGCCAAAGAGAAAACTGACTTGAATATGAGATGGGGACTATTTTTAGAGAGGAAAAACTCAGCAATGTTCTGAGCCAAGAATAAATTTAATTAAGTGAAATGGAAATTCATAAAATGAAGCAGTTTCTAATTGGGATAGCAAGAGGAAAAAATGAAAATAACTGTTATTAATTGTTCTTTGGGTTGTCTGATTAATGGATTTCTAGTGTGCACCAATTCCTAAAGAGCAACTGCTGTTCTCCGGGTACCTCAACCAAAATATAAACATATATTATACATCCCTAAATATATATAAGAATGTTAGTACTAAAATGGTGAACTATCCAGATGAAATCAAATAATATATATGTGACCATTGGCCCAATCCACAGTAGACTGTATGAAAAGGTACAGGAGTCCCTGTGGATTTTGCTCAACTGGTTGTTGCTGATGACCGAATGTAGTGCTCATCTTTGTTTCAAGGCCATTGACCCAGCACTGTCTGAAGCCATTTATTTATTTTTATTTATTTTGCCAATTGCTTGCAAGATAATAGGTATAAGTAAAAACATAGTTATGAATACATGGATACATATAAGAAAAAATAAAAAAATAAAAGAAACAATAGGACAGGGACAGTAGGCACATTGGTGCACTTATGCATGCCCCCTACAGACCTCTTAGGAAAGGGGTGAGGTCAATAGTAGGTAGTCTAAGGTTAAAGTTTTTGGGGTTTGGGGGGAAGAAACCACAGGTAGAGTATTCCAGACATTGACCACTCTGTTGCTGAAGTCATATTTCCTGCAGCCATGTGGCCAGCATGATGTCACAGAGCACTATTACTTTCCCATAGAAGTGGTACCTATTTATCTACTTGCATTTGCACGCTGTTGAACTGCTGGATTGGCAGGAGCTAGAGCAAGTAGCAGGAGCTCACCCAATAGTGTGGTGCTTGTCTCCCAAACATGAGTTGCTGTGCTCCCCCTACAATAGACTTTGCAATAGTAATAATATTATAAGCCATTTTTGTTTCGAAGGGAGCACAATCCTATGTTGTTTTATTTGCAGTCCCGAATCTTTCCCTCCTCTGCATAATGGAAACTGAACTGAATATATTCTTTAACTAGGTTTTTTTTTTTTTTGCCATCTACCATCTGCATTTTTGTAGCTCAGATCTGGGTGCCCTGTTTTAATATCCTGAATCATTCCTTATCAGCACCAGATGGGTTATTTCACAGTAAAATGAGAAGAGTTCTTTTGACAAGTTAAAATATAATAATTCTAAGGCAGAGGGAAAAATAATTACCTTGTTGCACACAATTAGCTTGGCTATCAAAGTTGAGAATTGAAAGTTGTGAAGCCTTAAAACCTTCTCTGGGGATATTTCAAAATATTACCTTGGCTACATTGCTAGAATGATATCATCTCCCTTCTTTTCATGTAACTTTGAATACTGAAATTATTATTAGAGCTTCAAATCTTGCTTCAGTGGAATGGGGAAAAACAGAAGCAGAGCAGGGGAACTTGTTTTTATACAATTGATTAACTTAGAATGAATGTATTATAAAATATTCTGACAGATAATGTAGTAGACTACACAGGGCCCATTTTTCATTGTCTTCTAAGATAATTATTTGGAGGAAGAAATACTAATCTCTGAAATTATTATTTTTCAAATGTTATAATCTTCTCTTTCATGATAATTGGAACTAATAGCTTTTTCAGGGGCTGTTCCCCCAGGAAGATATTTACATATTTTTCTGAAATTATTTATATACTATTTTTTTTGAAATAATTAAGTATAACAGTATCTCTATTTATGGGCAGAAATCTAATTCCTGTTTCCAAGTAATATCAATATCACACTTAGGCAGGGCTGGGATTCAAAAATTTTAACAACTAGTTCTGTGGGCATGGTTTAGGTGGTGGGCGTGGCTTGGTGGTCATGTGACTGGGTGGACATGGCTTGGTGGTCATGTTATTGGCTGGGTGTGGTCAACTCAATATCACTCACATCAAGGCACGCATCTCCTTGCCTGGCCTCTCATGACTGTGGGGATGCTGCAACAGTCGTAAGTAGTCGTAAGTCACTTTTTTCAGTGCCATTGTAACTTTGAATGGTCATTCCACACAAGCAAAGTACCAGCAAAGGAGGGGGGGAAAAAAACTCCAGAGACGTTCCTGAGACAGGAAGTCTAGTCCTGCCAAGAATGTAATCAGGGTTAATGAAGAGGCAGTTTCTGTAAGCAACACCAGAATGTTTCCTTCCTGCCTTCCTTACAGGATTAGGCCAATAATTTCTTCTAACAACCAGTTCTCCGAACTGCTTAGAATGTTAACAACCAGTTCTAGCAAATAGTTGCAAACTGGTAAATCCCACCCCTGCACTTAGGCCTGAAACCACTTCAAAATGAAAGTCATATTCTATCAAATTATCCTATCAAATATCAAGGGTACTGAGAGATGTTGGAGGTCGAAGAATTTAGAATTATTAAATTTTTTATATCTATACTAGTCTCCCTTATTTCTTTGTTGGTAAATATAAATTCAGCACAAAAATAGTTTGTCGCAAACGACTGCCTGCGAAGGCTCCTGGATTGGGGCTGAAAAGTGAAAGTGGAAGCAGTATGCTTCATCCCAAATTTGGATAGACCAGGTTGCCCTGATAGACTATTGGAAAAAAACACATATAACAGAAACAAGTTATTAATAAAATAACTGCCAGACATTTGTTCTTTCAAGACAAGCTTATATTTTAGCCTTTAAAACTGAAAACCTATGAACGGTAAATAGGATCTCATCAACCAAATAATTGAATTAGGGTAAGGTATTGCCATTGAAATTGCATCTAAAGATAGGATAACGGACATATTGAAATTGATGGTTTGACAGCTTGGTATTCAAAAATACATTACATAACTTTTTACTCTGCAACTTCTGACTCAATTGCTTTTTATACCCAGGATCATGTTCAACTTTTCCTAACCCTATACTTTCCAAATGTGTTCTGACTGCAATTAACCAATTTCCCCATGGATATGGAAAAAGCAAGATCAGGAAACTCTGCCAGGTGGTATGTGAGTGGCATTTTTTCATTTTCTTTAAAAAACATTTAGGTTAAAAGTTGCTTCTAAATACAGTAACCCAGAAGCTTTAAGCAGAGCAGCTTAAGCTTTTATTACCTGTCAACCTTTTCCTCTACTAGGAAAACCCTTTAAAATGCTACTTTGTACAATTATCCAGTTTATATGCAGCCTCTTATATTTTAGAACTGTTCCATGTAACTAATAGCTTGCCTGTAGGCATCTGTTATAAGACACAGTGGCGTCATCATGCAAAATAACCCACCTGAAGTTATTTGAACTCAAACTACCTTCACCATGAGCCTAAAGACAGGCCAAGATGGTTACCATTTCTGTAGACAGTCATGACAGTCATGAGGAATGGAACCCGACTCTTGCCCTCCTTCCCAATGAACCATGGTGGTGCACTGGTTAGAATGCGGTACTGCAGGCTACTTCTGCTGCCTGCCGGTTGCCTGCCGTTCATTAGTTTGATCCTGACCGGTTCAAGTTTGACTCAGCCTTCCATCCTTCCAAAGTTGGTAAAATGATGACCCATATTGTTGGGAGCGATATGCTCAGTGAGGGGGGGAGAGGGATTCAGCCGGTTCACACTGGTTCAGGTGAACAGGTTGTAAAATTACCCTCACGCACCCTGGCTATCAAAGTGGATCCTGGGCACTGTGCTGTGCTGCAATGGAGAAACGGGCACTGGAGTGGCCAAAACGAAGGAAGGAGAAGGCCACTTTCCCTTTTAGTTCTCCCTGCTTCTGCTCCTTCCTTCATGCCAGCCACTCTGTTGCCCATTTCTCCATTGTAGCACAGCGCAGCACCAGGATCCACTTTGATAGTGGGGAGGGGGATAATTTAACTACCAGTTCACCCAGGGTCAGGTTAGCTGTCGCGGGAGGCTTGTCCCGCATGTGCAGCAAAGCTGGAGGATCAGGATGGGCCATACCTCTCACAACAGCCAACCTGTCCCTGGGCGAACTGGTTGCTAAATTATTTGAATCCCACCACTGAATATGTTGACTCTGTAAACCATTTAGAGATAGGTGTAAAAGCATTATGAAGCAGTATATAAGTCTAAGTACTATTTTTGTTGCTGGTTGACTAGTGCTTTGTTTAAAATATTGCCCTTGGACTGGGAAGATCCAATAGTTTTACTTGAATACAGGGGTGTTTTACTTGAATACAGGGGTGTTTTACTTGAATACAGGGGTGTTTTACTTGAATACAGGGGTGTTTTACTTGAATACAGGGGTGTTTTACTTGAATACAGGGGTGTTTTACTTGAATACAGGGGTGTTTTACTTGAATACAGGGGTGGGATACGACAGGGTTAACTACTAGTTTGGGATTTACAAGCTTCCCTGCCCACTGTGAGCCGCACGCCTGTTAATCGTCATTAGCACACTGCGTGCCAAGAAGCAGCCTTTAAAACTGTTATGAACTAATAAAGGCATTTAATAAAGTTTTAACAACCTTAAGAAAAAGCAGGGTTCTAATCCTGCACTTCTGATTGGCTGATAATAGCGATATTGGATTGGTCCTTTCTGGGAAATCTGATTGGCTGTTAACAGGCCAACTCTCATTGGTTCAAGGGTTTAACACTTCCATGTTTCTCATTGGCTAATAGGTCAGCAGCCTACCCTATAAAAGGGCTGCTGCTGCTCTACGTGATTGCTCTGTTCAGTATGCTTAATAAAGAGTTGAAGTTCACTGTTCACTGTCTCGTCTCCGCTACTTGCACCCATGCGCAGAATTTAACACTGGCGACGAGGATGGGATGCGAAGACATCAGAGCTGACTGAACACTTACAGAGCACCAAACAGAGCACGTGGCTGAAGGTGCATCAACAACAGAAACCATGTCTGGCGGCACCATACCACCCGCTCCATTTGACCCAGCACAAGAAGACTGGGACTCGTACATGGACCGGTTCCAGATGTTTCTGGAGACCAACAATTTGAAAGATGCAACCACAGGGAAAAAGCGAGCAGTGTTCCTGACCCATTGCGGGCCTGCCATCTTTAAGATGGCCAAGGCACTAGCGAAACCGACTGAGGTGAAATCCATGGACTGGGACGTCCTCGCGCCCCTTCTATGGGCCCACTATGCACCCGCCGTACCAACGCTTGTCCGAAGACATGAGTTTTACCAGAGGGACCAACGGAAAGGAGAGAGCATTGCAGATTTCATCGTGGATCTCCGGAACCTGGGAGGCCTCTGTGGGTTTACAGACCTCGAAGAAGCTCCGAGAGACCAAATAATTCTGGGATTAGATGACCACACGACATAGAGCAAGATCATGGCCAAAGGGGACATCGATCTTACCGACATAATCAAAGACGCTACTGCAGCAGAAGCAACCAGAAAGTCGGCTGCCCGAATGCGCCGCACCAACGCACCGCTCCGTCAACTCGCCAGCGATACCTCACCTCACCTAGAGAGGCACACAACAGCGACCCACCACGAGGACCTCGAATCTCCATCAGAAAGTGATGAGGAGGAGGTCAACCGGCTCCGGTCTGAACGTGACCCACCTAATCGATAAACAGGGCATCCACCCCACTAACAGCAAACTGAGAGCAATCAAAAATGCCCCAAGACCCAGAAATAGAACTGATCTCCAAGCTTTCCTGGGGCTCATTAACTTTTATAACATCTTCTTGCCCCAGAAAGCGACCGTAGCTGAGCCCCTACATAGACTTCTCGACAAAAAAGCAACCTGGGTCTGGGGACATTGAGGGGAGCACGCATTCCGACAAGTGAAAACTTACTAACCTCCGATGCTGTTTTAATGCAGTACAACGAGACCTTGCTTTTAACAATTACATGTGACGCATCACCGTTTGGAGTAGGAGCCATTTTGAGTCATGTGTTACCAAATGGTAGTGAGGCCCCTATTGCCTATTTTTCAACGACCCTATCGAGGGCTGAACGTAACTATAGCCAAATTGACAAAGCGGCTCTTGCTGTTGTATCTGCTGTGAAACGGTTTCATGAATATGTGTATGGATGAGCTTTTACTATTATTACCGATCACAAACCTTTGCTAGGGATTATAGCGGGAGACAAGCCAACCCCCTATATATTGTCACCTAGAATGACTCGTTGATTGGAGTTCTTAGCTGCGTACAGCTATAAATTACAACACTGCCCGGGGAAAGCCATTCCCCACGCTGATGCATTGAGCCGTGCCCCACTTCCGGAAACCATCGACGACCCAGCTCCAACCCTTACGACACTCCAGATTGAAACACTACATTCACCACCGCTAACAGCCAGAGACATCGCTATCGAAACAAAACGAGACCCTATCCTGGCGCGAGTTCTCAGCTGGGTTGAACAAGGATGGCCAATGGAACAAACCCCTGACGACTTCACCCCTTTCAGAAACCGGCAAACAGAACTTTTCTCACAAAAAGGCTGCATCCTATGGGGAGACAGAGTCGTCGTCCCAGAGCGGTTACAACGAGCAGTATTGAAAACATTGCATGACGATCACCCCGGCATCGTGCACATGAAAGCTCTCACACGAAGCTACGCATGGTGGCCGGGCATCGATAAGCAGATCGAAGCCTGGGTAAAGACTTGTCTAAAGTGCCAAGAAGTCAGCAGCACCCCACCTAGAGCAACTCCAATGGAGTGGGAAACCCCCCAGGGGCCGTGGTCCCACATCCACGTTGACTTTGCGGGACCTACTAATGGACATACATTCCTCCTAACAGTGGATGCCTATTCCAACTGGCTCTAGATCCACAAGATGAAGACTACTACAACCGATTCCGTCATCCGAAAATTGAATAGGCTATTCACAACGCATGGGCTGCCAGGCATTCTGGTCTCTGACAACGGACCCCAGTTCACTGCCCTAGTGATTGAACAATACTTAGCGGACTGGGGTATCCGCCATGCACTAACCTTGCCAGTGCACCCTGTGGCTAATGGCAGGGCAGAGCGCATGGTCCAGTTTGTTAAAAAAACTCTCCACAAAATGGACTATGGGGACATTGACGACAAACTAAACAGAATACTCCTACTCCAACACATCATCCCGCACAGCATCACCAACAAGACTCCAGCTGAACTGTTGACGGGACGCAAGCTCCGTTCCCACCTCGACTGGCTCCACCTGTCCTACACACCAGAGAAACCCTGTGGATCTAGTGGAAAATGCCGCGAGTTCATGGTAGGTGACTTAGTTTTTGCTAAAAACCTTTCTGGCGAACAATTATGGGTCGAAGCAACCGTAACTCAAACCACCGGGCCCAGATCATACCGTGTGCAAACATGGGACGGAAAAATATGGAAACGCCATACAGATCAACTTTGCTCTAGGCTACAACCCAGTTCCTGTGACTCCTGTGACTCTCAAACTGAGGGGGGAGGAGATGTTGAAGAAACCGAATTCGAGATGGTGGAAAGCAGAATCGAAGGAAGTCAGCAGCTGGGCGCAATACATGAAGAAGAATCAGGAAGAGGGATGGCCTCGCCACAGAGGAATACCTCAACGGAGGTGAGCCTGCAGAGATCGGAGGACAACAATGACAGAATTAGCGGCACCGAGTCGTCCAGTGAGGATGCGGAACCGCCTGTACCAGATATATCAAAAAACATCCCACCGAAACCAGACTACAGACAGGAACCGGTGGGACAGTGCAAATCTAATAGACAGTTAAAACAACCTGCATATATACGGGATTATATCACTGCACCCCTCAAACGGAACCTAGGGGGAACGGGTGTTATGAACTAATAAAGGCGTTTAATAAAGTTTTAACAACCTTAAGAAAAAGCAGGGTTCTAATCCTGCACTTCTGATTGGCCGATAATAGCGATATCGGATTGGTCCTTTCTGGGAAATCTGATTGGCTGTTAACAGGCCAACTCTCATTGGTTCAAGGGTTTAACACTTCCATGTTTCTCATTGGCTAATAGGTCAGCAGCCTACCCTATAAAAGGGCTGCTGCTACCCTGGCATTTTTGTTCTGTTCAGAATGATTAATAAAGAGTTGAAGTTCACTCTTCACTGCCTCGTCTCCGTTCCTTGCACCCATGCGCAGAACTTAACAAAAACAGCCCTCTTTTCCTGCTTTTTTAACTGCAACTGTGCCTCGTTTGGCAGCTGAAGTTGAAAAATCAGGAAATAAAGATCAGGTAATAGCCTGGGTGGGCAAAAACATCAGCAGATATAGAACCGGTTCTATGTCTGCTGCTCTTCAGAGCTACCACTTCTACAGAGGTGGACAGAACTGGTAGAAACCCACCCCTGCTTGAATAACAAAGGTCATTGAGTGTGACCTTCAGTCTCATCCTAATCCATCCTACAAGATAGTTGGATATGGGTTCGCCGACTTGAGCCTTCAAACAAAAAAGCAGGCTTATAAACCTAATAAATAAATAAACATCATTCTCGGGAGTGAAGTCTTATTTCAGTGCCTATAACATGAAAATTTTATACCATCATTTAATGGATTTTAATTTAATGAGACATTGTTTGATGAGCTATGAGTTAATATATTCATGAAACTGACAAATTGCCTAAATTCAGCAAGGCCAGAACAAAAGTCCATCTAGTTCAGCTTTCTTTCTCCAAAAATAGCACTTGGAAGCATATTCAGAATATAATGAATTAGCTCTTACTATAATGACTCCAAGACATTTTTGGGACATTCGAATGCAGTCAAATGTTGAAATTAATGCTTTCCTGATTATGAGTTGATGGTTCCCTCTAAGTGGTTTTGTCCAGAAGTAATGGGCAATCACTGCTCCTCACAGAATGAATAAAGACCCAGAGACCTCTGTTTTTAGCCATCTCCCCATTCCCATAAGCCAAGCTTGGAAGAATTTGTGGTATATTTTAAAGCAAGTATAACTCTTGGTAGTGTTGAACTCCACTACTTTATTATTGTGTTTTGTTCTGAAACTATACGTCTGTGGAGATTCTCAATCATCCATGTCCCAAAGGTACATTTTGCAAAAGACAACTGGACTTCCTTGGTTGAATTGAAGAAGCTTCTTGAATGAGAACATTTTCAAAGAAAAAATAAATAAACCAAGAAAGTCCACTTACTTGCCTTTTGAAAAAGGCAACTTTGGGGCTTCTGAAACTATTTAGTTTAAAACCCATCTACAGTTCCTCAAGTGCAAACTTCCCAGAGGATCATTGGTCATGATATACATTTTGACATAAATCTGATATGTTGCCCATTTTCACAGAGCAGATTTCCAGAGTTTGGTTCAGGTTCTGCTTTTATTAAAATAAATAACCAGGCATACATTAATCAATCGAGTTAAGAGCACAGAGGACTTGTATATTTTTTCTTCAAAATGCACCTTTGTAGGATTTGGAGGGGCAGAAATGGCTCCTTTGCAGTCCTTCCTGAAATTTTCTGTTGTATGGTTGTAAGATTGTTTCAAGGAAACGCCTGTTGCAGTTTTCAAGATTGATGTCAAATTTGATACTGGAGGGCACGAGGAAGCAGACAAGTATCCCACAGTCCTTGATAAAATGTGAGTGATTCTTTAAAGCAGAGCATCTTTGAATGGAAGAGATGCAATGACTCAGAAAGATGCTGAGCTTGTGAGTGGTAAAGTTGACAGCCTGGGTTTGAGACCCAAGAGCCGCGCGATGGGGTGAGCTCTAGTGACTTGCTCCAGCTCCTGCCCACCTAGCAGTTCGAAAGCCTGCAAATGTGAGTAGATAAATAGATACCACTTCAGTGGGAAAGTCACAGCATTTCACGTTCTGACCACATGACCACAGAAGAGTCTTTGGACAATGCTGGCTCTCTAGGCTAAGAAATGGAGATGAGCACCGCCCCCTAGAGTCAGAAATGACTGAATTTTATCTTTATTTTTGAATGACTTGGATTCTATGTTTCCTGAGCTTTTTGCAGTCTGGACTGAGCTTTCCCTTATAAGAAAAGTCATTCATGAACTTGTGTCATCTGTTGGTTGTTTATGTCTACCTTTCTTGCTGTTACTTTCCTAATCGCCTTACAATCTCTTGCCTTAATTTCTGACCACATCCTCATTCAGATAATCATCAAGCCATCAAGTCATTGTCAACTCTTAGTTACCTCACAGATTTATTCCTAACCTGGCTGGTTTTTCAGGTCTTCTAATGCTGCATCCATCACTATCATAATTGAGTCCTTCTACTTTGCTTCTAGTTGCTCTCTTCTCCTCATTCCTTCCTCTTCCTCCAGAGAACCGAGTCTGTAGATAATGTGTCCAAAGTAGGATAATTTGAGCTTGGTCATTTTGGACCTTGAATGAGAACTCTGATTTAAATTATTCAATGAGTCATTTAGTTTGCCCATTGCAAAAATTGGTCCAGGAGAAGATGGGGAAAAAAACCCACTTTAAAGGATAATAATAGTAATAGCTAAGAAAGACTTTCTGCTGTCCCAGGTATGGGTTGTGTGTGAGAAGAATACAATAGCACGAGTTAAGGACAGGAAAAAGAAATTTCCAGAGCTTTTCCATTCTACAATTAGGCCCATTTCCGGCCTTCCTGGACTTCCAGGAGGCCCAGTTTTCACCTCCTTGTATGCCCTGCACTTACCTGCATCCAAAATAGGCCACTTGGGGACTCCTGAAAGGGGTACAGCAGGTGTGTGTTTGTGTGGCCAGACAGAAGTGGGATTTTGAGGTTCTCTGAACTGTGCAGAAACTTAGCTAGAGGATCTCCTGAACCCCTGCGAACCCCCAGCAGCCCACCCCTGTCTGAAAGCTACATCTTTTTTTGTTGAAATCCAATCTCTGAACAATCCAGTTTTGTACTGGTCCAGAGAAGGTGCTATTATTTAGGCAAGGAAGAACATGGGAAAGGATAACAGATGTGGGTCTGTCTGTTTAGAGAGAATTTACTAAAATTGCTTTCTGGCTGAGTTGCTAGTAGATAACTGGAGCTTCCAAGAAGATTATAGGAATGTGGCCTCTTCTCTACAGCAGATGCTACCTATTCGAATCACTAAAAACCATCCGGCATTCAAGTGGAATGGACAATTCCCTTCAGAAACCTTAGAATTATCTCCTCATCTTCATTTCTTTTCACTCGTTCTTCTTTTGCAAGTACAAATTCATCTGTTTCCATGACTACAGAAAGCTGTTTTGCTTTTTTTAAACAAATACTTGTCCAACTGTTCTTGGATTCAAGATATATACACTTTAAGTAGTCTGAATATATATGTAAATGTTTCCGCGCATTCTGGGAGATGCTGTTGCACAGGCCTGAAAGTTTAAAGGTTGGAGAAAAAGGCTAAGGGAACAATCTTTCCACTTCTAATAAAACTGCAATAAAACAAAATTATAACTAATCTGCAACTTACAGCCATAATGGAGCCCTGGCCCATTATAGTCATAAGTTGGGACAGTTTTAAAATGAATCATCACGTAACAATAGCACTTAGATTCATATACTTCTCCATAGTTCTTTACAGCCCTCTCTAAGTGGTTTACAGAACCAGCATACATTCCCCCACAACAATCTGGATCCTCATTTTACTGACTTTGGAAGGATGGAAGGATGAGTCAGCTTTGAGTTGGTCAGGATCAATCTCCAGAGTCAACCTGCAACACTGCATTCTAATCATTGCACCTCGCCTGATTTTATGACCTTTTTTTGCACCAGTCATAAAGTGAATGTTATGGTTGTTAATTGTTCCCTTTGGGGCATTTTTGCTGAAAACTGGAAATCAAAAAACTGGAAATCAACTCTGGTTTTGGGCAACAATGTTGTAAATTAAGGTCATGTGGCTGCAGGATGCTGAAAATGACTGTAAATGTTGGTGGGTTGCTTTGCCTAAAATGCAGTCACATGACTGCAGGGGGGGGGAGCCACTGAAACTTCAGAATCAGGTCCTAAGTAGCTTTTAAGGCAGGGGTCTCCAACCTTGACAACTTTAAGACTTGTGGATATCAACTCCCAGCTTTGCTGGCTGAGGAATTCTGGGAGTTGAAGTTCACAAGTCTTAAAGTTGCCAAGGTTGGTGTCAGAATCTGATTTGGAAGGGGAGGCCCAGTAGCTGACAGAGTGGGAGTGTGGCTCCATTGGCTGTCGAAGAAACTGGGGAAGGGCAAAGTCCAGCTGGGCAGAGAAGGGGGGAGGTAGAGCAAGGCAGAAGGAATTCAGGCCCATCCCCTCTTCATCCTAGGGCATGCAGGGAGGAACGGAGAAAGGGGCAACATGATTGTGTGGCTTATGTGGAAGGAAAGGGCCCTGATTCCCTTGCACCTGGGAACACAGTGTTTAAAAAGGAGAGTTGTGCACAGCCAACTATTGAGAGCAAATCATGAATTATCTGGTATTGTCAAGGCTTATCTCGGTTCCTGGTATCTTCTCCACTGTAAGTGTCTTGCTGGCCTTTCAAGTCTGCAATTCCTTCTCCTGCCCTGTCAAGTTAATTACTGCAGCATGGTTTATGTGGATTTTTATTTACAGTTTGTATGTACTTTGATTTTGGACTGAATTTCCTCCACTAAAGACTGTTCTTGGGAGAGTGAAAACAACTGAAGTGTGGCAAACCATTCTGCCGCATGAATCAGCTATGCTCTAAACAAAGGAAGTAAAGGACAGAAAAGAGCAGGGGTGGGTGAACAGGCCCACATACTCGTCGCAGCAAACTGGTTTGGAGACACCTGATCTTCAGAGCAAGGGGTTAGATCAAACCGGTCCAAATCGGTAGACTCCCACCCCGGCATCCATGTTTCCATTGTCTTTCTCCCTACTTGGAACTGAACCAGGTGGATATTTCTTCCAACACTGTCCATTGGGATTTTAGTCACTGCTAATCTTCGTGTGTGCAAAATAGAGAAAAGGAAAATGATGTCAAAAAAAAACCAGTAATCTGCAGCTAAAAGAGTTCATTCTCAAGGAACTTGGAGATATATTTTGAGTGATAGAAGCAAAACATTATGGATGTTGAGTCTAACTTTAATTGAAAAATGCAAATTCGCCGAGATGTGGATCCCTCTGCATCGGATCTAGGACGGAATATTTGAAATCGATATACAGAGTTGTTGTGACTGAAAGGATCGATCCTGCTGTGAGTTTTGACTCTGATGACTCTGAAGATGGAAGGCTGGAGCCTGCTGTGAATGTGGAATCTGAATTAATAGAGGACACAGTTGTGAGCCAGGAGGATGAGAGTTTATCACAGAGACAACCCCTCTCAGAGCCTTTGACGTCATTCATGCCAGCAACTGATCCACAAAATGAGTCAGAGGCTTCGAGTGGGGAAACTGACAGATCGTGGCTTGATGCTAGAACTAGGAGGAGACTGAAACGTCAAGCTGAGGGGAGGCATCAAGCCAGACATTGATTAGAGAGACTGACATGCCCATCCAGGTGATTTAAGGAGGCGTGATGATTCTCAAACTTTGCTTGGAAGCAAAGTGTTAGATGAGTCGAAAGCATACGTGTGGAGCGGTCTCTGTGATTGATGAACACTTCTGAATTACCAGACAGATTTCGGGAAGTCTCCCAAGGACTGGAAAAATAGTTCTTTTAACCCTTTTTAGTCTGGTTTTGTTTTTGTTTGAATATTTTGAACTCTGGAACTCTGTATGCTCACCTGAGAATATAGGTGAGACATAACACAGAGTTATAGGCATTTTCCTTTTGTACCAAATTAATTTACTGTTCCTAAAAAAAGGACACAAATATGTTTAACAAGATTATCTATTTTAGTACTTCTATACAAACTCGAGATGACTAACAGAGGGCAGAAAGAAATGAAGAATATTCTAACTTATTGCTGTGCCTAGCATTTATCTGAATTTCTAGTATGCAATCCAGATATTACAAATCTAATTTTAGCATGCTAGCTTCTTTGTGGGGTAGATAGGAAAATGGGTTGTGTTTCCATTGCCTTCCTCTATTTTGAGGGAATGAGCATTGTAGTTTTGGAATAAACAAAGAAATAATTCATGAACCTTTTTAGGGAAAACTTGCAAATCATAACATTAAAGCCCTGAAATAAAAGAGAAGTGCTGATCTTATTCAAATGCAAAAGATAAGACTGACATCAGATGCCTGTTATGTATTCTATAATTTTCTGAAGCAGAATGCCAAACATTATTAATTCCTGAAATTTGAAATCTGTGCAGCTTTCCAATCTGACAGATGCTTCTCGTTCTTTCCAACATAGTGCTTTAAATATTACACATCACATTATTTAATCCCAAAAACATTGGCACCATGGTCAATACAATTATTTTCAAGAACAGCTTTGTCTGCCATTTGAATGATCTAATAAATGTACCAAAATCATAGAATCATGGGGTTGAAAGAGGCCTTCCAGACCAATCCCCCAAATAATATTACATGATGATGCCAATAAAGAAAAATGTCTGTAGCTTAAAGATGAAATGAGATGTCCTTGGTGTTCTCTGAGTGTGATTGTTTTCTTGCAGATGTTTCATTACCCAAAGTAGGTAATATGCAGAGGTGGTATTTAGCAGGTTCTGACCAGTTCTGGGGAACCAGTAACAGAAATTTTGAGTAGTTCAGAGAACCGGCAAATCCCACCTCTGACTGGCCCTGCCCCCATCTATTCTCTGTCTCCCGAGTCCCAGATGATCGGTTGCATCTTCTTTTGTTGCCCTACACAGGAGAACGGAGCTGGAAAGAAGGTTAGTGGGGTGGGGAGGGAATGGGGATTTTGCTGTAACTTTCCCCCAGGAGTGGGGAGGGAATGGGATTTTGCAGTATCCTTCCCTGCCATGCTCACCAAGCCATGCCCACCAAGCCATGCCCACAGAACTGGTAGTAATTTTGTTGGAATCCCACCACTGGTAACATCAACAGTGCTAGTAAGACTGATGCTGGTGTGGTGATGATGATGATGTTATCCATTCAGTTGTGTTTGGCTCTTGGTGATTTTATGGGCCAGGTCTCTCCATGTCTTCCAATCTTGCACTACTTCTTTGTAATATTATATATTGCATATATAAAAATAGTGTGGGAAGAAAAATCCATCTGGTTCAGTTCCAAGCTGGGAGAAAGATACTGGGAATCTCGAGACTGATTGGAAAGATGGTTTATTGATGAAGCAGAACCACATGGGTTTGTGGTTCTGGGCAGCTGTCAAAATGGCATTGAGAGTGAGGGTTTTTTATACCTTTTTGGGGGCTTTGTACTTGTTCCTGTTCCTATGCATGTTGTGGTTCACCAACAGTGGAATCAGACAGTGGGGAAGAAAAGGGACCAGTCAGGGAGTTTAGAGAGGACTTGGACGAGGGTCCTGCATCGATGTAGAGATGGGCCCAGGACCATCTGGGAGTGGGGTGCTGCCTCTGGAGGCTTTGGAGTCTGGCAGCTGCGAGGCAGAGGACCCAGGGGAGCCTGTTCCCAGTGTGCGTGTGCGCAGAGCTGCTAGAAGGAGAGAGCAGCCGAAACAAAAGGGATGACTCAGGAGTAAGGCTGGGAGGTGATTGCCCCTCCCATAAGGTATAAAGCTGAGGCCAAGATGATGAAACCTTTGCAGGAAGAAAAGTAGTTTGATGGGTTCAGATTCATTCTTGAAGCTCTTTGTACTTCGGTTGGGTTTTTTTTTGTACTTTGGTTGGTTTTTTTTTCTAGTATTTGATTCTTCTGTTTTTGCAGCGCTTCAAAGAAAAGGTGTGTGCTTATCTTGGGGGATTGTTTGAGATTAATTCCAGCTGGGAATGAAAACAATTCCCAGCGTTACAATAAAATAAGTTTTGTTTTGAAAATAAGTGTGCGCATAATTACGGTTTAGGAAGCCTTGATCAAAACAGTGCAAGAACATCAATTCTATTTGGCTCTGTTGTCAGAGTCCTATGGGGTCATGTAGGGGTCATGTAGGGGTCATAGATGGCTCTGTAGGCAAAACAGGAAATGCAAATCTTAGGTGTTTGTCTGAGCTAAGTTTGGTTGAAGTTTGGATTGCTCTGGGGTGATGCAATGAAGGGGCTTGTGTTCTGAAAGGGTGTTGGGCAATTCCTATTGTGCCTTAATGGCTTTCATCCTGCTTTTGATCTTGAGTGAAGGGACTTGCTTCTAATCCTACCATTCTGCCTTTGTTCAGACTTTGCTGCAAGTTTCAAAATATCCTGTCTTGAATGGATTACCAAAATCTGCATTTCTAAAAGGGGCCTCCTCAGTTTCTGCTTGTGGGCAAGGAGACTGGGGCTGTTTCTGCCTCTAAAAACCATGTTTCTCCATTTCTCATTTAGGGAAATATAATATTCTGTCTTTTTTAAAATATTCCTCAAAATATTTCATTTATCTAGAAGGGGGGGCTTCCCACAATAACATCAATCATCCACATCTGCTTATCTCAGGTTCTTGGGAAGGACTTGATAGGCAGACAAAAATGCCAAATCCAGTCTGAACATTTGGCTGACTGTGCGATGAACCACAATAATAATTTAGTCACCTTGAGTCTCTTTTAATAGTGAGATGGACATATAAATTAAATAAACAATTAAAGATTAAAACCATCCCTTAGAATTCTATGGGGTTAGGAGGGAGACATGTTTTGGCATATTCTAGAGCATTTTCTCAGCCAGAGAGTGTGAAAAAATGAGTTCCAAGGAAGAGAGAGAAAATATCAGATCCTGCATGATTGTGCTTGATAAAAGGTGCTAAGCAGCTTGTGATGAGGATTGGAGGCAGAAAGAAAAGCTAGAACTTGATATGAAGAATAACATCATGTACGTTGTCCCATCTCTTTTAAAAAGGTTCCAGTGATGGGCCATCAACAACTTATGAAGGCAAGCTGTTCCACTGGTTGATTGTTCTTTCTGTCAGAAATTTCTCCTTAGTTCTAAGTTGCTTCTCTCTTTGATTAATTCTCATTGTTTCCTCGTTTTGCCTTCTGATGCTTTGGAAAATAAGTTGACCCCCTCCCCTCTTCCTTGTGGCTGAAGCCATTTGCAAGAAGTATCTTATGGTTTGATTCAGTGGTGGGATTCAAAAATTTTTTACTATTGGTGTTAGGAATGATAGTAACCTAACAGTTGGGTTGGAAATATATAAACCAAGATAGTCATTTAATACTGTTGTATCTTTAAGAGAATGCTGTAATTGTGATTGGCTGAGGTTCCTCCAACGGTCATAAGATGGAGCCAGAAGCCTAGTTTGTTCTTGTTGCATTTCCTTTTGCCTTTTGCCTGAATGTCATTCTGCTTGAATTGCTGTGAGTCTTGCAACTGTTCGCAAACTCCGTTTACTGAACTTTGTTTATGATACTCGTAAAGAAAAGGACTTCGTTTTTGGATTATCCCTTGCCTGATTGTTTTGAATACTAACTGCTTTAACCATATATGATTTGGACTGTTTGTTGGACTTTGTTTACCTGTTTACTGGAAGTAAAACTTACATTTTACTATTCAGTGTATCTGTGTGCTGATTGCGTGTTATTCATCACCACTCTCACTATGTTTCCCTGAGTGCACTCATTCTCCTAACGGGGAATACCTCAACAAAAATTTTTACTACTGGTTTTGTGTGCATGGCTTGGTGGGCATGGCATGCTTGATGGGCGTGGCTTGGTGGGTGTGATAGGGGAAAGATATTGCAAAATCTCCATTCCCTCTCCACCCCACTAACCTGCTTTCCAGCTCCGTTCTCCTGTGCAGGGCAACAAAAGAAGACCCAGCCGATCAGCTGGGAATCAGGAGGCAGAGAATAGATGAGGGTGGGGCCAGTCAGAGGTGGTATTTTCCAGGTCTCTGAACTACTCAAAATTCCCACTACCGGTTCTCCAGAACTGGTCAGAACCTGCTGAATACCACCTCTGGTATGATTCCGGATCCATGGCAATTCATGTTACAAAGACAGAGCAATCCTACCCTGTGCTGAAGATCAAAGCAGGAATTGAAATCTACTGGCTGAGTGATTGCCATCTTCATTGTGAACAGGACAGGAGGTATGAAACCAAGAGGGCTATAATCTTAGTGTCTCTACCATTGACATATCTGCAACGCTATGTTTTCCCACAGACAACTTGCAAAACATCCCCAGGGTGCATCGAACACAAGTTTGTCTCTGTTCATCATTCTGACATTCCTTATAACAGTGGTATAGATATCTTTGCAGTCCATTGAACATTTCTTTTATCTTTGGGTACATCAGCAGTCGAATGTCTTTCTGAATTTAATCGAGCTGCATGAAAAAGCACCAGCCCCACCTGTCAGCCCTGTAAAGTAGATCAGACTAAAAACAAACATTGTGTGGGCCTAGGGCTACTTGTATTATAACAAGAGCATCTTGTGAGTCTGAATGTGTTTTCCCAACTCCCTCTTTTATGTTCATATACATTCGGGCGGGGAGGCACTGTCTCTGTTAAGCCTAGTTAACAACTTAAAGCTACATGCAACCAAATAAATACAATGCATAGAACAGTCCAGCACATGTATTCTGGAGAAATGGAACTTTCCTGAGCATGGGCTCCAGCACAACTTCCAAAGCTTGGAAGAATAAATGTTTGGTCTCAGTGACCGATTCAGATTGGATTTTTGTCTCAGTTATGTCAATAAATCTCTCTCTTGGTATGGTCTCAACCCCACGTTTATCTGAACATTGCCTTGCTAATGGATCTTCTCTGTCTGTCAAGGCCCTTCTCTCTACTCCTTTCATGATATGCTCTGTGCTCTTCAGAAGCTGTAGGGGCTTTATCACTGGAAGTTTTTAAAGAAAAGACTGGACAGCCACCTATCTGAAATGGCATAGGGTATCCTGCTTGAGACCTCCAAGGTCCTTCCCTTCTGATTGAATAACTCACTGGATATCTTACTTCCTAGAGGACTCTTCCTCCATGTCATGTTCACCTGTCCTGCTTGCTTATTTCATTTCCTTGGCAAAATGCTAAAGTGGATTGCTCTTGCCTTCTCCAGCGGTTTGTATTTAGTGAGACCCTTCCTCTATGATCATCGTGGGGGATTCTTCTGAGACTGAAGATCCCCAACAGAATAGCTTATCGCTGCGATGGCGAGCCTATGGCACCTGTGCCAGAGGTGGCACACAGAGCCCTCTCTCTGGGCACGCGAGCTGTTGCCCCAGGTAGGCTCCAGCACGCATGAGCCTGCATGCCTCCCGCCGGCCAGCTGATCTTCTGGTCTCTGCTGCACATGCGTGGGGCATGCATGGGATGACATGTGCATGCGTGGGACACACACCTGAGTCACCATGTGCAGGCATGGGGCGCATGCACAGGAGGTGGGGGGGTTTACACACAAATGCGTAGGAGAGCAGGGTGCATGCGTGGGGCGTGCACTTGCATTGCATTTTGGGGATGCACACACGTGTGCTTTAGGCACTTGGTGCCAAAAAGGTTAGCCGTCACTGGTTGATAGCATCACAAGGATGCATAACCCGCTTCATAAGGCAAGAAGCCATGAATACACCCATTCACTAGATGGCAGCAAAGAGTTAAGAGGTTTTTTTTTTTCCCATTTCTTTGTTGCCATCTACTGATTGGTTAAACATCTGCAGCCTATTATAGTACCCCAAATAAAATACAGTATATTAACCCAACACTTCCAACTTTGAGCTACAGTGCATTCTAAAAGTAGCTCTTTGCATTCTGGTTGTCGCTGAGATGGGTGTTGTGCTTCCCTTTAAAACTGATTAATCCATTTTTTTGTGAGGGTAATTAGACCTGGAAAAATAAAATGCTGTCATGTATATTTAACATCCTCTTTGCACTGGGCTCTTTAATAAGCAAAATTGTTGTGGCATTTTAAGAACATGGAAAAATTACCCTGCTGGAGCAGAGCAAATATTTGTTGAGCACAGCAATGTTCAGTAATAGCCAACCACGTGACCCTGAGAACTAATAAACAGAGAATCATGCAATTACTGATGTTCAGAAAAGATGTTTGACAAGAAAGGAGAGTGCGTTGTACAGAGTGCTGCTCTCTAAAGTAATGAACCGACCCTGGATTAAGTGTTTAAAACTGGATCATTTACTGTCCTGCACATTATATTGCTCACTCCAGAAGGAAATAGAATGATGCGTATGTAAGTATGCAGATATGGAATAATTCTACTCCTATTCCTACCCCCAGCCCAACCCTAATTCTAGAAACATATTTTAGAGCAGGGGTGTCCAACTTTGGCAACCTTAAGACTTGTAGACTTCAACTCCCAGAATTCTTTTTGCCAAGGTTGGACACCCCTGCTTTAGAGAATAAAATGTGTTGTTCCCTTTTAGCAATGTAAATAACTATGAATTTCATCTTAAAATATAGCTGGGAGATGATTTTATTTCTTTTAGAAGTCCATAACATTTGTTTTCTGTACTTTTTTCTAACAGATTAACAGAGTTGGAAGGGACATTGTGGGTCATCTAGTCCAACCCTTGCCCAAGCAGGAGACCCTACACAATTTCTGACAAATGGCTGTCCAGTCTCTTCTTGAAAGCCTCCAGTGATGAAGCTCCCACAACTTCCGAGGGCAACTTCTGTTCCATGGATTGATTGTTCTCACTGTCAGAAAATTTCTCCTTATTTCTAGTTGAATCTCTCCTTGATCAGTTTCCATCCATTGTTCCTTGTCTGGCCTACAGGCGCTTTAGAAAAGAGATTGACCCCTTCCTCTCTGTGGCAGATTGGAAGACTGCTATCATGTCTCCCCTGGTCCTTCTCTTCCCTAGACTAGCCATGCCCAGTTCCTGTAACCGTTCTTCATAAATTTTAGTCTCCAGTCCCCTAATCATCCTGGTTGCTCTTCTCTGCACTTTTTCTAGAGTCTCAACCTCTTTTTTACAATGTGGTGACCAAAACTGAATGTAGTATTTTAGGTGTGGTCTTACTAAGGCTTTATAGAGTGGTATTAGTACCTTCCTTGATCTTGATTGTATCCCTTTGATAATGCAGTTTAGGATTGTATTGGCTTTTTTGGCTGCCACCACACACTGCTGGCTCATATTTAACTTGGTTATCCACTAAGACTCCGAGATGCCTCTCACACTTACTGCTATTAAGTCAGGTTTCACCCAGTCTATACTTACAAACTTCTGCACTTAAGCTTGGTCACACCATATCAACCAGATTCTGTTGCAGTCGAAAATTATGACATACCTGATATGAAAATTGTTTCTTGGGTGAAATTTCCAAGATGGATTAAAATTTCAAATTTACTTTCTAAAAATGGTTGTAAAGGGTTTTTTTTTCATCTGCTTCTAAAAGATGAACTAAAAACACAGCCACCTATTGCTCCTCAGGCTCAAATCCAAAAATGTAAAAATAGAACAAGTTACCTCAGAGCCCTCTGAAGATAACTTTCATTAATGTGAAAAAGCCATCATTTACTAAGATACAATATGAATGGATTAGGATTAATTTTAATCACTGGTAGGGGTGAAGACAATTTCCCCAGATAATTATATATCTAGCCAGAAGCAATCCATTTAGGTCTAACTTGGAACATCTTGAGACTTCCATATATTCTTTCTCAGAAAGGATTTCAAGCAGCACACAGCGAGAATTATCATCCAGATAATGGAATTTATATTCTTAATACATATTTGGAAAGGTTAAAGACTACATTAAGTCACAAATTCCTTCAGAGTTCATTCTGCCATTTTTTTACAGTTCCCCTGTCTTGACAGCTCATATGCTACAGCTTTAAGCCAAATATTTTTATCAAAGTATAACATAATTGTTAAACCTTTAATCCTCTCTGCACCCATGGAAGTTCATGTACATTTATTACTATTGGGGAGGAGGTGTTATTTAGGATTTGATTTACTTGGGGTTTTTTATACCAGATTTATTATAAATAACTCAAGGTGGTAAACATCCATCTTCTTCCTACCTCCTCTGATTCTCCTCACAACACAGTACAGTGGGTTGGGTTGAGAGAGAGTGAGTGGCCCAAAGCCAGATTTCATGGCTAAGGTGGGACTAGAACTCACAGTCTCCTGGTGATTGGCCCAAAGTCACCCAGCCAGCTTTCATGCCTAAGGCGGGACTAGAACTCACAGTCTCCTGGTGATTGGCCCAGTCACCCAGCCAGCTTTCATGCCTAAGGTGGGACTAGAACTCACAGTCTCCTGGTGATTGGCCCAGTCACCCAGCCAGCTTTCATGCCTAAGGTGGAACTAGAACTCACAGTCCCCTGGTGATTAGCCCAAAGTCACCCAACCAGCTTTCATGCCTAAGGTAGGGCTAGAACTCGCAGTCTCCTGGTTTCTAGCCTGATGCTTTAACCACTAGACCAAATTGACTCTCAGACAGGCACTTTACCGCATTCCTAGGTGAGCTGTCCCATAAAGAACTATCCACAATTCATCAATCCTTTGAAATATCTCTTTTGAATCTCATGTGAATGTAGCAGCTGTTTACTATTCATTAAAGCAGCCTGACTCTTTTTAGACTTTTGTGTGCCTCTGTAAAGTGCCACTGTTTTAAGAGTCTCGTTAATTTTAAATGAGGAATCCTTTGTTCTTGTTTCAAATATTGCCCCCTCACTGCCTGCTATTTGTTTTCATATCTAGTAAAGAACTTTTCCTGGGACTAAATAATAGGAAATAAAATTGAGAAGGAGGGACAGGATCAAAAGACTGAGATATCCTTGGAAGATCAGAATTATTTAAGCCTAAAAAAAAAAGAAAAAACATTTGTTACTATCAGTACAAGCTATACTCAGTGACATTGAATTAATTAACTATGAAAATGCAGGGCTGACAAATCATATAATATAAGGAATAACACGTAGACTTTTGAAAATTAAAACACTATGTTGATGCTTTCCTAATCAGACAGTTAATTAAAAGTACCAGGAATTGAAGACATTAGTTAGTTAACTGAACTATTACTTAATCCATTCTAATCCCCCATGAAATTAAGAAACATATAGGCATTGTCATAAATGTATATTTAAAACGGACTTTAGAAGATTGGAAAAGTAGTAATAATCGTTGGGTGCTAATCTCTCTTCTCCAAGTGCTTCATCTACAGGGATACAATCAAAATCAAGTGAGGTACTAATACCACTCTATAAAGCCTTAGTAAGACCACACCTAGAGTACTGCATCCAGTTTTGGTCACCACACCATAAAAAAGATGTTGAGACTCTAGAAAAAGTGCAGAGAAGAGCAACCAGGATGATAAGGGGACTGGAGGCTAAAACATATCAAGAATGGTTACAGGAACTGGGAATGGCTAGTCTAGGAAAGAGAAGGATAGCAGTCTTCCAATATTTGAGGGGCTGCCACAGAGAGGAAGGGGTCCAACTATTTTTTAAAGCACCTGAAGGCCAGACAAGGAACAATGGATGGAAACTGATCAAGGAGAGATTTAACCTGGAAATAAGGAGAAACTTTCTGACAGTGAGAACAATTAATCCAATGGAACAGCTTGCCCTCGAAAGTTATGGGAGTGTCATCACTTGAGACTTTCAAGAAGAGATTGGGCTGCCATTTGTCAGAAATGGTATAGGATCTCCTGCTTGGGCGGGGGGTTGGACTAGATGACCTTTAAGGTTCCTTCCAATTCTGATTATCTGTAATCTGTTATTTCTTTTAAATCATTAGGGGAAGAAAAATGTTCAATGCAATCATATGGACAGAAGAGGATTTTGAAGGAAATTGGGCCAGGTGTGGTTCATGTCATTTGAAGGCCTTGTGATAGTCTTGTAATGGGAAGGTCACCTCAGGGGAGGGTCATATCAGGGGAGAATCTTGTGATGGGCCAGGTGTGGGTCATGTCATTTGAAGGTCTTGTGATGGTCTTGTTATGGGAAGGTCACTGTCAGATGTGCCTCATTCAAAACCCAAGAACGAACTCCCTCAACTCCATTGTTGTAGAGAAAAGGTACTTTTACTGAGTTTGAAGTGATAGCAACAAAAGAAAGCAAGTCTCAGCCGGTCCTATGAGTCTTGAAGATTTGCCTCAATTAAGTGAATAAAGACACCAGCTTCACTTTGCTATGTAGTTCAGTGATAATTTATTCCATGAACAGCAAACCACAAACACTCTCCTCCAGCAAAAACAGCTTAACCCGAGTAAGGGTAGTGTTGGGAGCTTCTGCTTTCCAACCCCATTTAGTATTACAGCAACCACAGACCTTACTACATGCAGCTGAGCTCCTGGCACTGCCTAACTCAATTAAACTTCATTGCTGTAACCCTACCTTGGCACCATCCTAATTGCCTGTTTTCCTCTCTCAAACCGCCTCCGTGTAAATGATCCCCCACTACATACTCCCTTACCATCCTCCCAGCATGTACCGGCAACCCCCTATCCGCCCCCAGGTGTCTGTCATCCCCCTCAGTTGATTCCTGGTCTTGCACAAGCAACATTCCTCGCTGCATCAGACATGGAGCGTGACTTCATAACCTCAGTCAGGAGCGGCTCATCAGTTAGGAGCTGCTGACGGGTTGAATCGCTGAGCCCCGGTGAACTGCGGACTCCGAGGTAAGCGACGCTGCACTCGGAGCCATACAGGAAGGTCTGAGGCAAAAAGGTGCAGAAATTGCCTGTTGAAAGTTATCCCAAGTTCCCTCCCCCAAAGGTCCAAACTGAACATCCAATCTGAAGTGCTTGTAGTGTCATGTGGGGTACATCTTCAGGTGGTTATTCCCTCATCTGGTATGCAGAGATGGTTGACCTTGGCTCAATAGAGATAAGTCCATGCAGCTGCGCAATGAGCAGGAAAGCATCCTCTCCTTTTTAGTTCACACAGAAACTGTCTTCAGTCTCTAGCCATCTTCCCCTCCCAAATACCAAATCCCCCCCCCCCGCATTTCTATGACAGCCAACAAGAAGCTAGCACCATGAGGTGTCAAGAAAGTGACATGGAGGCTGATGATCACATCAGGTGAGGGTCAGGTGAGGAATTGGGAGGTGAAGTGCTGTTTGGGGTGTGCGTGGGTTGATTGAGGATTGGTGCCATCACTGGTTGTCTGTGCAGTTGATTTGAATTCTGAGGGGTTCATAGGCTGAGAAGTCAATGTTTCTCAAACTTGACCATTTTAGGATGTTGGGACACAAAGTCAAGAATATTCCCAATCTTTGATAATAAAATTTGCCTTTAGTTTACAACCTGTGTTTCCTCAGGCCATATAAACTGAAGTGATGTAAGGCACTGAATAAGCTCCTAATCTGTTATTACAAAACACTAGAAAATCTAAATACATCTTTACCTTTATTAGAGGCTTTTAGTGGGGACAATTGCATCGGCTGAAAGTGTACACAGAGGTAATTGTAGGAGAAAATCTACAATTAAAGATAATTTTATTCCAATTTGGAGACCATTTCTTAATATATTAACATTTCTCCTTAAAAAAACACGTTCCAATTCAGTTCAAATTCTGGGCAAAAATATTCTTTTAAAGACTAGATAAGTGCATAAATACTACCTTTCCCTCTTCTCATTTGCCTTTGGTTTAATTCTTTACCTTCCTTTCTAACTGTATTTTTAATTTTTGTGCTAATATCAAAATAGTTCAATAAAAAGCAACATAAAAATAAATTATAACACCTTCATTACCATCTGCAGTGCTGCAGCCTAGGATTTTCTCCTGTAATTCTAAGTGGGTTCAACTGATCTTCTTTCAATGCCAAGCAAAATTTGGTTTTTATTTTGTAAATAAGCTGTACTATAAAATGTTTATTGGGTATTTAGTTGGAAAATGATGCCATGCATATTCAACCAAAGAGCTTTGAGAAACAGAATAAAAACAAACACATTAAAATACACGAGCTTTTTGAAGTTGCCAAAGAAAGAATGTTCTTGCCTCTTCATCACATACCTAAATGGAAGCAGCTGTTAAAGATAATACTGAGTCAAAAACCAAAAGCCTGAAAAAGAACATCCCACATAATAAGAAGAAATTACTGTGAGGCCTGAAAAATCATACTCTCCTTTTTGGTTAGTCTGCCTACATTTGTCCAAAAAATGGAAGCGAGTAAAGTACCAAGTATCAATAGAAGAGCATGTTTGTAGCTCAGGACTGAACTGTGGGATCTTTGGTGCTCTCTGAGCTTGGTGGTTTTCTTGAAAACGTTTCATTACCTACAGCAGGAGTCTGCAACCTTAAACACTCAGAGCCATTTGAACCCATTTCCCACAGAAAAGAAAACGCCGGGAGCCAATAATTTAACAACCGGTGTGACTGGGTGGGCATGGCCAACTTGACGTCACTCACTCCCCCCCCAGTTACCTCCTGTTCTGGAATATGGAGTGAGTTTCCATCCCCTGCTATCACCCTTAACTTCTCAGGCCAGGCCAGGCCAGTAATGGGGAGGGGGAGGGGCAAATCCAGCCAGTGGTGGGATCAACTGACAGGGAGCTGCAGCAGAGGGCCAAAAGAGCCACATGTGGCTCCAGAGCCACAGGTTGTAGACCCCTGACCTATAGTAACTAGGTAACATCTTCAGTGCTAGAAGGGTGTGGGGTTTACACTCTATCTATCTACAGTGAGTTGCCCTGTCAACTCTCACCTACTGGTACTAACACTCAGCACTGAATTGGCATTAGATAAGCGTTAATGGAATTCAAGAGTAGCTGACTACTTGCAGCAATATAACAACTCTAGGTTGATTCCTCTCTTGACTCCATCCCAAGTTCTGCTTCTCCTCCTCCTCCATTTATAGGGAAATACAATGTATAAACTATTGCTTTGTTATCCTAAAATGTAACATGATTACATTTTACTGGGAAACCTTGACCTCTGGTCATTCAGCTTGAAGGCTAAAGACGCAGCATGGCCTTCTTCAATTTGAAGATACATTCGTTCAGCTGAGGCAAAGAGGCAGTCCCAGAACCAGCGAAATTTGGGGGCTGGACAGGAGGCAGATTGTATCTGTCCTCAGTGTGGAAGGGATTGCCGCTCTTAAATTGGTCTTTTTAGCCACATTAGATGCTGTTTTAGGACCTCTTTTCAGAGCACGATACCATAGTCTCTTGAGACTGAAAGATGCCAATTCAATTCAACAGGATTATTGACAGATCATGGAAGTGCTCCCAAATCCAATCACAATGAAATTGCAAAAGCAAAACAAATCAAGCATTAAGGAATGAGAAACATAATATAATCTCTCTATTGTCATTTGTCAGAGCATAACTCCAACTTTTCGGAATAGGACTCTCTTCTTCCTTCACTGCATACTTATACAATGACTGACAACATATAATTAGGGCTTGTTTGTATCTTATATTGAAAATTGGAAAGGTTTTTCTTTAGTTACAGTTGATATAATGATAATCTTCATAGGCTGGGCTGGTAATTCTGCTAGCCTTTAAGATAATTTGGTGTGAAAGTATCCTGCATGAAGCTATCCATCTTTCTCAACATATACTGCACCTTGTCCTTCACTGAATAAGAGATAGCACCAGAACAAGTATATGTAGAGAAATCCTACTTTTAGGAGTATAACTTTAGTTAGAAGTTGTTTTGCGGTTGGTGCTTACATTAATACAAATAAAGATAATGCAATAGTGACTGTGTAAACCTAAAAGCCAACAGTGTGCTTTCCCCCATTATACTGAGGCAGCAGATCAAGTCAGCTCTTGAAGTGGACAGATCAAAGTCAGAACAAAAGAAGAAATGAATCAGAGGAAAACAACGTGATGAAAGTCCTGAGAATATCCATCTAGGCAACAGGAGGCATGTTATGTAGACAACTGCAAAACAAACCTTTCAGATATTGCAAAATCCCTCTGCAATTTTCTCCACATCCATTTCCTCCAGTTTTCTAGGCTCAGTAGTGCATGCAAAGTCAAATGTCAAGACTCTTTTCCCATCTGGTTTGTAACCTTGAATTAAAGGCATCTTCAGTTTACATTCTTTGAGGATAAAGACAGCTGCTTAATACTGGTCTTGTCATAGATTCATCAGCTTTTATCCCAAATTCTTGTCTGCCTGTTTTAGGATAGACTGTTTGCCTCAAGGTTGATTCAGCCTTCCATCCTTCCGAGGTGAGTAAAATGAGGATCCAGATTGTTGGGGGCAATAGATTGACTCTGTAAACCACTTAGAGAGGGCTGTGAAGCACTTTGAAGTGGTCTAAATATTATTGCTAATGTGGCAGGTTTCCTACATATACTGGTTAACTGATGAATAGAATAGAATAGAATAGAATAGAATAGAATAGAATAGAATAGAATAGAATAGAATAGCTTTATTGGCCAAGTGTGATTGGACACACAAGGAATTTGTTTTGGTGTAAATCCTCTCAGTATACATAAAGAAAAGGTACATTCGTTAAGAATCAATAATCATAACGTACAACACTTAATGATAGTCATAGGGTACAACCAACAATCAAATCATACTAGGAAACAGTCCATATAAATAGTAGGGATACAAGCAACAAAGTTACAGTCCTACAATCACAAGTGGGAGGGGATGGGTGATGAGGAGTGATGAGAAGATTAACAGTAATAGTTGTGTACACTGTGTAAATAGTTGAACAGTGTTGAGGGAATTGGTCAGCACAGACTTTTAAGCAAGAAGAAGTTATCTTATCTGGCCCTGGTGCTTTTCCTGGCTTCTGTCTGTGTAATAGAACTTGCACTTCTTCTTTTTGTGACCACCAGAGGTTGTGAGCCCAATGGATTGGGGCCAGTTGTAGGAGGCTTGGCTGTTGTTGGTGTGTTTGAGATGTGGGTTGTGGAGATAGGTGGCTATAGATTCTTTTCAAACTTACAGTAAAACACATTCAGATCATCTGCTAGTTGTTGATTTCCTTCTGCCTAGGAAGGAGGTTTGCTGAAGCCGGTGATGTTTTTAAGAGTTTTCCACATGTTTGCTGGTTCATTTGTTGAGAATTGATTCTTTAACTTTTCAGAGTAGCTTCTTTTTTCTGCTCTGATCTCTCTTGTTGATATGTTTCTGGCCTGGTTGTATAGCATTCTGTCACCTTTTCAGTAGGTTTCCTCTTTGGAATGACACAGCTTAAGTTTAGCTGTGAACCAAGGTTTATTGTTCATCTATTTCTTCTGCTTGGTTGGGTGGCCCATAGTATAAACTTATGGCAATGTCATTCCCTTTTTTTTCTTTTATATTGACCCATATGCATCCCATTCTTGGTTTTGTACATTTCTATAGAGATGTAGTGATCTCTTACACATGATACAACTCCACTTCATCTTTTATTAGGTCTCTTTCTTTGGAACAGTTTGTATCCTTCCATCAGTATGTCACAGTCATGAGTTTCATCCCACCAAGTTTCAGTAACTGCCACTCTATCATAATGACCCTCATGTACTAGGACTTCAAGTTCACCATGTTTGTTCCAGTGGCGATATTCAATTTTTTTTACTACTGGTTCTGTGGGCATGACTTGGTGGCTGTGGTGTGGCTTGGTGGCTGTGGCATGGCTTGGCGGGCATGGCAGGGGAAGGATATTGTAAAATCTTCATTTCCACCCAGCTCCAGGGGAAAGATACTACAAAATCTCTCTCCCCTTCCCATCTCACTAACCTGCTTTCCAGCTCCATTCTCCTGTGCAGGGCATCAAAAGAAGACCCAGCCAATCAGCTGGGACTCGGGAGGCAGAGAATAGATGGGTGCAGGCCCAGTCAGAAGTAGGTTCTCCGAACTACCCAAAATTTCTGCTACTGGTTCTCCAGAACCTGTGAGAATTGTCAGAGTACCACGTCTGGTTTGTTCCCCAAGGTTTGTTTTGGGTTCACCCAGCCATTCTCTTAGCATATGGGGTTAATTTGGCCCGAAAAATAAGTGATCATATCGATTATTTAGGGACCTTGTATTATATAAACTAATGGAGAAAAATTAAGTATGTGGTCCCAAGGAGTCATAAATGACTTGACAGCACAAAGTCAATCAGTTATGTAAACACAACAGTTGTGTTTTCTTAACTGGCTTTACAGGGAGTGTAGCCAACTTTTATGAATGTGATAGATTCTTATAAAGCTGCTAATTCAAGCATAAAAAGGATTTTGCATTGTTGAAAATTAGCTCCAACTGAGCTCCAACTCCAACTGAGCAATGCAGATATGAAGCCACCAACTTTTCTTCAGATTCATTTATTTAGAAATCCTTACTTAAAAAATAAAGTCCAAACAAAATCATTAATCACTCAGTTGATCTGTTTGCCCAGTTTTTTTAAAGTGAAAATTTCACCGTCTTTCAGTAAATTTCCAGCCCAGTTTCAGCTGAAAGAAATCACAACTGTATTTTCTAGCTTCTTATTCACAATTTAAGAGATGAAGAGAAATACACCAAAGTAGAATTCTAGGACATCCTGAGCTCAACAGATAATACTGATACTAAACATTAAAAACAACAACAACAATAATAATAATAATAATAAAAGTAAAGGTTGGGGAAGGAGGTAAGGAAAAAAAATCAGGAGAATATAAACACTTGTTAAATTAAGTGCTGTAACCTGGATATCATAGAAGCCTTTCCATTAGTTTTGAAAAAGCTTGCAGAAATTATAAATATTTATAAAGGGAAACTAGTGTTTGAAAACTCTTTGATCCAAACATAAAAAGATTATTTTCAAGGCAAAAGAACACATACTGTCAATATCAGGGGCTACATGTTCTGAAAAAATGAACTCGGATGACTAGCATTCTTCAGAGAATACCATTAATAATAAGGAAATGAATTTCCTAATTGTGAGTGTATAAAGCTCCAATTCAGTCAGAGATCTAAGTGTTTGAAAAACACAATTCAGTCATCCTTTGAAGTACTCACTGATGTCAAAACACATGTAATTTGATCCACCTTTAACTGGCAGTTGTTTAATGAAGGAGGGGAAATAAATGAGAACTGCCTACTTTATTTGTTAGGACAATTTTATCATATTTCTTTGCCAACAGATTAATTTGGGCCAAACAAAGTTTTTCTTTCCTTTCAAATGAAGCAACCAGAAGGAGATAAGTTTGCTCCCCGCTCCATGTCCCCATTTGTAGATTTAAAGCTGCCCAAAGTTGTTATTAGTTACGGAAGAAAACCACTCAACAAACCAGGATTCTCCCATCTCCCTTTAGTTGAAAAGTTTGTGGACATTTATGCACAGTTTTACAAGGAGCATAATGACTGGGAATGGGAAGCCAATATCCTTCGGAAGCTGTACATGTGTGGGCTAAGTAAAAAATAATAAATTGAAATATGCCTTAATATCCCTATGGTGTCTTCTCAATTGTTTTGAGGGTATTTTTCCCCTCCCACCAAATTCCCTTCCCTATAATGTTTTCAGCAGTTTTTGCAAAGATAATTCTGAGAATGTTTTGCTTGCTGATAGGGGAGGTCCTTGTGAGAAAATCAGTTCAAGAGTAAAGACATCCAGATTGGCAGCAGATGTAACTATATGAAGAATCAGAAAGAGGTCTCATCAGCTTCTTCAACTGGATTGTGGATTCTTCTTTGGGACTCTTTAATGGCTGCCTAAAAGTAGTAATCTTCTTCTTCTTCTTCTTCTTCTTCTTCTTCTTCTTCTTCTTCTTCTTCTTCTTCTTCTTCTTCTTCTTCTTCTTCTTCTTCTTCTTCTTCTTCTTCTTCTTCTTCTTCTTCTTCTCCTCCTCCTCCTCCTCCTCCTCCTCCTCCTCCTCCCTCCTCCCTCCACTAAATATGGAACAACAGAGGGTAATAATTGCCATTGTCTTCCTTAGAAGGATTATAGTCTGGGTGCTATGACAGGATTCCTTAAAGCTGTGCTTACAGTTAAAAGGAAAGATAGTTTTGAGTGATTTTTATGACTAGTTTTTATGATGTTCCTAGTTACAATAGTATTTGCTAGAATAATATTTTATTTTTTACCATCAGGCTAAATCACTGACTAGAAGGTAAAAATAAAAGCTTGCTTCCTTGAATGTAGTGTTTGCTTTGGCTTGATAGTTACTTCTAGGTTGAATTTATGGTATCAGTTAATGCCCTGTAACAATGTGAATTGTTTCCTGGATAACTTTGAGTTGTCCAGAACAAAACATTTCTGTTTACATCAGTCAGGGAAATCTAACCTGTTAGTTTGGTGAATATTCATGATTAGTGGTAAACCGCAATTCATGTTATATGAGCATTACTTGTCATAATAATATTTAATGCAAGAAAATTCTATTGACAATAGATTAAAGGTTGGGGCTTATAATGGTATGTGAGTATGAACCTGAGAAACAGGGAGGATGAGCTGCAGACTAGGCAATAGGCCAGAAAAGAGGCAACTGAACCAATGGAAGGATTCAATTTTTTTTTACTACCGGTTCTGTGTGCATGGCTAGCTGGGCGTGGCCAGGTGTCACATGACTGGGTGGGCACCGCTATGTGACTGGGAAGTGGTCAAAACTCTTTTTCCTTTTGCAGCACCGGTTTGGCTGAACTGGTAGCATTTTTTTCTGCCACAAAGAAGAGGGGGGTCAAGCTATTCTCCAAAGCAGGACAAGAAGCAAAGGATGGAAACTAATCAAGGAGAGAAGCAACCTAGAACTAAGAAGAAATTTCTTGACAGTTAGAATAATTAATCAGTGCAACAACTTGCCTCCAGAAGTTGTGGGTGCTTCATCACTGGAGGTTTTTTAAGAAGAGATTGGACAACCATTTAACTGAAATGGTGTAGGGTTTCCTGATTGAACAGGGAGGTTGGACTAGAAGACCTCCAAGATCGCTTCCAACTCTGTTATTCTATTCTATTCTATTCTATTTGTTATGTTCTGGGCATGGGCGCAAGGAGCGGAGACGAGACGATGAACAATGAACTTCAACTCTTTATTTAACATTGTGGAACAGAGCAAAAACTACGGCAGCAACAGCCCTTTTTATAGGCAAGCTGCTGATCAAGTAACCAATAAGAAACATGAAGCGCGAGCTCCCTCAACAAATGAAAGAGGCCCGCTAATAGCCAATCAGATTTTCCTGAACGGACCAATCCGATATCGCTATTATCGGCCAATCAGAAGTGCAGGGCTAGAACCCTGCACTTTTCTAAAGGTTTTACTAATCTTTATTTAAGCACTTTTATTAATTCATAACACCCCTTCCCCCCGGGTTCCGTTTAAGGGGTGCGGTGATGTAATCTCTGAGGAAGGAAGGTTGTTTAGATTGTCAATAAGATTTACATTGTCCCCCCGGTTCTTGTCTATAATCTTGTTTTGGCGGAACGTTTTCTGGCAAGTTGGGTGCCAGCGGTTCTTCATTGAAAAACTCGGTGCCGCTAATGTCCTCGTTGTCCTCTAGCCTTTGTGGGCTTACCTCAGACGAGGTGTCCCTTTGAGGCGAGCTTACTCCCATCTCTGATCCTTTTTCATGCGTTATGCCCGAATGCTGACTTCTTCCGTTCGTGTTTTCTGCCATTTCGAATTCGGTTTCTTCGGCATCCCCTCCCCCCTCAGTTTGGGAGTTACTGGAATCACAGAAACTAGGTTGTAGCCTCAAACGCAGCTGATCAATATGGCGCTTCCATATTCTTCCATCGCGGCTTTTTACTCGGCACGACCTGGGTCCAGTGACTTGGATTACAGTTGCTTCAACCCATAAAGGATCGCCAGAAAAGTTCCTAGCAAAAATTAGGTCGCCTACCTTAAATTCGCGGCATTTCCCACTGGATCCGTGGGGTTTTTCTGGTTCGTACGACCGGTGTAGTCGGTCGAGATGGGGTTTGCGTCCCATTAATAATTCAGCTGGAGTCTTGTTGGTGACGCTGTGTGGAGTGATGTGTTGAAGAAGAAGTATACTGTTTATCTTATCTTCGATATCCCCATAGTCCATTTTATATAGGGTTTTTTTGACGAATTGTACCATGCGTTCGGCTCTTCCGTTAGCTGCAGGATGCGGCGGTGAAGTTAGCGCATGGCAAATACCACGGTCCGCCAAATACTGCTCAAAAGGAAGCGCGGTAAACTGGGGGCCATTGTCAGATACTAGAACGTCTGGCAGTCCATGTGTCGCAAATAATCTGTTCAACTTCTGGATGACGGACTCGGTTGTGGTACTTTTCATTTTGTGGATCTCAAGCCAGTTTGAGTAGGCATCCACCGTTAATAGGAATGTGTGTCCCTTAGGAGGTCCCGCAAAGTCAATATGAATACGGGACCATGGTCCCCAGGGTGTTCCCCACTCCGTCGGTGTTGCTTTCGGTGGGGCATTGCTAACTTCCTGGCATTTCTAACAAGTCTTTACCCAGGCCTCGATCTGTTTGTCGATACCCGGCCACCATGCGTAGCTTCGTGCGAGCGCCTTCATGTGCACGATGCTGGGGTGGCCCTCATGCAAAGTCTTCAATACCGCTCATTGTAACTGCTCTGGGATGATGACTCTATCCCCCCATATGACGCAGCCCTTCTGGGAAACAGTTCCATCTGCCGATTCTTGAAAGGGATGAAGTTGTCAGGGATTTGATCCAATGACCATCCTTGCTCGACCCAGCTAAGAACTCGCACCAAAATGGGATCGCGTTTGGTTTTGATCGCGATATCTTGAGCTGTCAGCGGTGGTGATTGAAGTGTCTCAATCTGGAGCACTGTGACGTTTGGAGCTGGGTTGTCAACGGTTTCCGGAAGTGGTGCACAGCTTAGTGTGTCAGCGTGGAGGATGGCTTTCCCCGGGCGGTGTTGCAGCTTATAATTGTACGTAGCCAAAAATTCTGACCAGCGAATCATTCTGGGAGATAATATGTAAGGGGTTGCTTGTCTCCTGCTATAATCCTGAGTAAGGGTTTGTGGTCAGTAACTATAGTAAAAACTTGTGCATAAATATATTCATGAAATCGTTTAACAGCAGATTCAACAGCAAGAGCCTCTTTATCGATTTGACTATAGTTACGTTCAGCTTTTGATAGCGTTTTTGAAAAGTAGGCAATAGGGGCTTCACTACCATTTGGTAACACATGACTCAAAATGGCACCCACTCCAAATGGTGATGCATCACATGTGATTGTTAAAGGCAAAGTCTTGTTATACTGCATCAAAACAGCATCTGAAGTCAATAGGTTTTTTACTTGTCAGAATGCGTGTTCCTCTCGGTGTCCCCAGACCCAGGTTGCCTTTTTGTCCAACAGACGATGTAAGGGTTCAGCTACGGTTGCTTTGTGGGGCAGGAAAATGTTGTAAAAATTGATAAGGCCCAGGAAAGCTTGGAGATCAGTCTTATTTCTGGGCCTTGGGGCATTCTTGATTGCCCTTAGTTTGCTATCAGTGGGGTGAATGCCCTGTTTATCGATTAAGTACCCCCAAAATTCTACTTTATCCGTACACAGTTGACACTTATTTTTTTTTCACTTTAAGGCCAGAGTCTTTAAATTTCTAGAGAACCAACCTCAGGCGCTCCTTTAGTATTTCTCTATTTGGAGCAGTGATTAAAACGTCATCAAAATATGGTACAACCCCTTTTATACCCTGTAATAGTCTCTCCATCAAGATCTGAAAAATTCCCGGGGCCACGCTAACTCCAAATTGGAGTCGGTTCCACTTAAATGCACCTCGGTGCGTAATGATTGTTTGTGCCTCTGCTGTTCTTTTATCTACAGGCAGTTGTTGGTATGCCTGTGCTAAATCCAATTTAGCGAAGACTTTTCCGCCCCCCCCCCAGGGAATGGAGAAGGTGTTGTACCACCGGTACCGGGTAAGCGTTCTGCTGTAGGGTATGATTCAGGGTGGCACAGTAGTCCCCACAAATTCTTAACGATCCATCCGGCTTGATGGGTGTTACGATTGGGGTTTCCCAGGGAGCGTGGTCGGTGGGTTCTAACACACCCTGGGCAATTAATTTATCAAGTTGCTCATCAATCTTTGGTTTAAGGGCAAATGGTACTCGACAAGGCTTAAGGCAGATGGGAGCTACTTCAGGGTTAAGGTTAAATGATATCGGGGTCCCCTTGTACTCGCCTAGTTTATCTGCAAAGACGTCCTGGAATTCCTGGACGAGGGCCTCTTCCCAGTCGTCGCTGTTGGTTCGGTGAATGCCGGCTACTTCAATCCCAAGTGGAGTGAACCATTGGAGGCCTAACAAGCTAGGCCGATCCCTGTCGACTATGGTCAGTGATAAGGATGCAGTACGATTTTTGAATGAGACACGGACTTGGCTGGATCCAACGACTGGAATTCGATTTCCCTGATAGTCCTTGAGTATAATTCTTTGGAATTTGAGGTCTTGCCACCAGACGGCGGGAATTAATTGTTTACGGGTCTTCCAGGAAACCATCGAGAGGGACGATCCTGAATCGACTTCCATCACGCAGGGCTGGTTTTCGATGGCGACCTTCACCCGGATCTTCTTGGCATCTAATGATGAGGCATGACCAATCGTGATGGTTTGGTGTGCCTCTTCTTGTTTCGTTGAATAGGCTAGTGGTTTGTTTCTGTAGGAATGGTTGTTCCATTGGTGGTTCAAGGGTTCCCGATTCACAGGTTGGCTTCCTGCGGGTTGGCGGTAGTTGGTCCCCCTCTGAGGTGGGCTGGATCCTTGCTTGCTTCTACAGACTCTTCCAATGTGGCCTCTCTTTCCGCAAAGATGGCAGAGCGCATTGAGGAATTTGCAGTCTGATCGTGGGTGGTTTGCCCCACAACCAGCGCATTGATACTGCAATCTCTGGTTACGTTGATGGCGTTGGTCTTGTTCAGACCAGAGCCAGTTGATCTCTTCCTCATCACTTTCTGATGATGATTCGAGGTCCTCATGGTGGGCTGTCATTGCCTGTCCCTCCAGGCGAGATGAGGCTTCGCCGGCGAGTTGGCGGAGTGGGGCGTTGGTGCGGTGCATTTGTGCAGCCGACTTCCTGGTTGCTTCTGCTGCAGTAGTGTCAGCAATGGCATCTGTAAGGCAAATGTCGCCTTTTGCCATCAGCTTACTCTGCAATGTTGGTGCATCTAGTTCCAGAACTATTCGGTCTCTCAGGGCCTCTTTGAGGTCGGCGAACCCACAGAGGCCTCCCAGATTCCGGAGATCCGCAATGAAATCTGCAACGCTTTCTCCCTTCCGCTGGTCTCTCTGGTAAAATTCATGTCTTTGGACAAGCGTTGGTACAGTAGGTGCATAGTGGGCCCGTAGAAGGCGCTCGAGGACGTCCCAGTCCATGGACTTCACTTCAGCCGGTTTCGCTAATGCCTTGGCCATCTTAAACACGGTCGGCCCGCAGTGAGTCAGGAATACCGCTTGCTTTTTTCCAATAGTGGCATCCTTCAAGTTGTTAGTCTCCAGGAACATCTGGAATCGGTCCATATATGAGTCCCAGTCTCTTATGCCGGGTCGAATGGAGCGGGTGGTATGACGCTGCCAGACATGGTTTCCACCGTTGGTGCGTCTTCAGCCATGTGCTCTGTTTAGCGCTCTGTAGTGTTCAGTCAGCTCTGACATCTCTGAATCCCATCCTCGTCGCCAGTGTTATGTTCTGTGCATGGGCGCAAGGAGCGGAGACGAGACGATGAACAATGAACTTCAACTCTTTATTTAACATTGTGGAACAGAGCAAAAACTACGGCAGCAACAGCCTTTTTTATAGACAAGCTGCTGATCAAGTAACCAATAAGAAACGGGAAGCGTTAGCTCCCTTAACCAATGAAAGAGGCCCGCTAATAGCCAATCAGATTTTCCTGAACGGACCAATCCGATATCGCTATTATCGGCCAATCAGAAGTGCAGGGCTAGAACCCTGCACTTTTCTAAAGGTTTTACTAATCTTTATTTAAGCACTTTTATTAATTCATAACACTATTCTAAAAGTTAGAAAAAATATAATTAAACAGCTAATAATATTCTTAAATTCGTATTATTGTAAGGATTACTAGTTTTGGAAATATTGGGATTAAAACATTTAGGCTAAAGGTAGAATTAGAATCAGACTTTCCTGAAGTACATGTTTTAATCTGTAGACAAAATAGATAGAGTTGTATTTCCTTTCCTTTTCTCTTTATGACTTTAATCATATCTCATGACTTTAATTCCTTTTACTTGCTCCTTCTCGCTTTTTTCTTTGCTTTGCATATCATTGCTCATTCCAAAAGACAGTTGTTTGATTGCTATATATATAAAGAAGCTTAAAAGAATTTGGTTGCTGGAATTTGGTATGTCTGGTTTAATGAAAAGAAGGAGTAGGGGTGACATGGTCGCAGTGTTCCAATATCTCAGGGGTTGCCACAAAGAAGAGGCAGTCAAGCTATTCTCCAAAGCACCAGAAGGCAGGACAAGAAGCAATGGGTGAGAAAGTAATCACAGAGAGCAGCAATCTTTAACTAAGGAGGAATTTCCCAACTAAACAATTACTCAATGGAACGATTTGCCTACAGAAGTTGTGAATACTCCAGCACTGGGAGTTTTTAAACAGAGATCAGACAACCATTTGTCTGAAATGGTATAGGGTTTCCTGCCTGAGCAGGGGGTTGGACTAGAAGATCTCCAAGGTCCCTTCTAACTCTGCTATTCTGTTCTGTGATGAGATAGCACAGTATAGGTTATGGAGCCTTATGGACAGCATTAGATTCTCAGGCCTGTATTAGGGATTCATATCATAATGAGCAGTTTGCTGTTCATTATTTCAAGAGACTTGTGATCCTCTGGAGCTAATTAGCAGTGATGAACATTTGTTTTCAAGGCTAGTATGTGTAACACCAAGCAAAAATTTGACGCCACATATTTATTGAATACAGCTTGATTCTCTTTAGTTTAATTCTCTCATTTAACTCTTTGTAGACCTGGACTGAATTCCCCTTCTCAAGACATTTTATTTGTTTCAGGGTTGCTATGGTGCTTTTTAATTATTCAGATATGAACGTTTCTTTTATGATTGCTAGATTGTTGACTATATCACCGTCATCATGCTAAACCAGGGGTGTCAAACTCTATTTCACTGAGGGCCACATCAGGGTTGTGTTTGACCTTGGAGGGCTGGGGAAGGGGGCCTAGCCATGGTGGGCATGACACAGGACTCGTGTTGGGGACACCTGTGGTGGCCAAGTGCTAATGCAGGACTTCCATAAAACCCTCCCTCACTCTCATTGTAATCTATCTGCAACTAAAAAAATACTCCTTTAGTCTTTTTAGTTGCCAGCAGAAAGGGGGTGGGGGAAAGCAGTGCATTCCTTAAATGCCTTAGATAATCGCCTTGGCAGCCCAAAGCTGTCGGTTTGCAAGAATATTACTGGAGAGCTTGATCGATGACTCTTGGGTATAGATGTGTCCCATTGGAGAATATACATCCAGGGGGTGGGGGGAAGACCAGGGTCAAGGGGGAAATGAATGATGTATTTTAGTGTCTGCTGCACCCAGCTAATGCCAACATGGCCACTCCTAATAAATAAATTTCTTTTTTACTCTGAGGGATGTGGCTAGAGACTGATGATTTGAATAGGGTTGGATTTGTTGGAGCCCTGATGCTATCTCTGAGATATTGTCCTTCCTTCCTTCTATCCTTCCTTCCTTTTTCATCTTTTTCCTTCCTTCTTTTTTCTTCTCCCTTCCTCTCTTTCCTTATTTTTCCTTCCTTGCTCTCTTCCCATCTTCCCTTCTTTTTCTTTGCCTTTCCTCTTTCCCTCTCTTGTTGACAGAGGGCTGCAGGAGGCCGTTGTGCCTGAAAATGGGACATGGGGAGGTGTGTTTGGCCCATGAGCTCCATTTTCGGTGGCAGAGGCACGGTCCTTTGCGATTTCCAGGTCAGCCCCGTAGGCTGGATCTAAGCACCCCCCAGGCTGGATTCGGTCCACGGGCCTTGAGTTTGACATCTCTGTGCTAAACTAACAAGGAAGGTCATATTGCATGATCACAAGGTCATTCCAAGAAGTGTGACCTACGGATCATCCTTCAATGCTCTGAAGTTTGCCCTGACAAACTGAATGACTTTTCTACCAATCCATCCATTTCTATCTCATACACCATCATATTGTCACCATAGATTGAACCCATCTGTCTTAGCTTATGTGTTTACCCATTGTGAGAATTTCCTCTTCACGCAGTGAAGGCTGGATAAGAAACTTCATGATGGCACCGTGGGAAAAGACAGGAATCAGCTTTGGATAGTTTCAACGAGGGATTGGGGAAAATCTCTTGATTTAATATAGCAGCAACTGAAGAACAGAATAACAGAGTTGGAAGGGGCCTCAGAGTCTAGTCCAACCTCCTGCTCAGGCAGGAAACCCTACACCCTTTCAGACAAATGGTTGTCCAATCTCTTCTTAAAAACGTTCAGTGTTGGAGCATTCACAACTTCTGGAGGCAAGTAGTTCCACAGATTAATTGTTCTAACTATTGTTCTAGTTGTTAATTGTCAGGAAATTCCTCCCTAGTTCTAGGTTGCTTCTCTCCTTGATTAGTTTCCATCCGTTGTACCTTGTCCTGCCTTCAGGGGCTTTGGAGAAGAGCTTGACACTTTAGATATTGGAACACTGCTATCCTATCACCTCTATTCCTTCTTTTCATTAAACTAGACCTACCATATTCCAGCAACCGTTCTTTATATGTTTTAGCCTCCAGTCCCTTATTTCATTGCTTTGTGCCAAATCAAAATAGAGACTGACTGAACATGTGCAACTTAATGAAGAGAAGGCAGTAATTATGCCCTGTCAGGCTACAATCAGCTAATGCTTTTTAATTCTTCTTAACCAGATTAGCTGAGACGTTGGCAGTAGCTCAATGAAGGTTGCTAAGGTAGACTACCACCAAGTTATCTATAAAAAACAACAGCTTTCTCCTTAGATTAACAGAAGCCAATTGACACCTGGGAAACTGCCAGCCAGCCATGATATCTAAGGTTGTAGGACTAGAAGAAGATAAGGATATTAAGACATCTCACTCCATTTGATGTCAAGATCTAGAAGCCAAGACAGAGAAAATGGGGGGGGGGGGAACCCCTCAGAAAATATTTCTTTATATATATATATATTAATATATAAATAAAAAGAAAGAGCAACATGTTCAAAATCCATATATACAGTGTGTTGCCTGGTTACATTTCTTGGAATAATATTCGTCATAATCATTGTAATAGTTTTCCCTAATGATAATGTCATGATAACAGTGCTTTTCCTTCATAACATTGATACATATTAATTCGTGAAACTAATCAAAATTAATCACAATAAGTTACAATAAACAACCATGATCATGAAATTAATCTTTTCAATTTCTTACTGTTTGTTTAACCAAATATTCAGTGTCTTCCTTTAATTTCAAATGTTAGTTTATTCATTTCTGTGCATTCTAAAATTTTTGTTATTATCTTTTCTTCAGTGGGGATCTCCTCACCTTTCCAATGTTGTGCGAACATAATACAGGCCGCTGTTAACACCTGTACTATTAAATATGCCTTTCTTTTACTATATTTATCCGATATGAGGCCCAACAGGAATATTTCCAGTTTTAAATCTATATGTTCCCTTATCATTTTTTTTCTAGCCAGGTTTGTATTTTAGTCCAGTATTTTTTCACTTTTGAACATGACCACCACAAGTGATAATATGTGCCCAGAAGAAAATGTTTCACATTTATAAGAAAAGGGAGTGGAAGAATTATGGAAACACAGTGGGGGTTTTTTTTTCTTAAAAGGGTAACAGTGAGACACCTATTAAGAAAAAAAGTACACCATTTCAGTTCATATAATCACGTAAATCACTTTTCCAAAAACTACTTGCAGGCCAGGTCAAGTTCCAGACCAATTTAGTTTTAAGAGATAACACTCAGAAACAGAAGTCTGTGAACATTGGACACACCCAAGAAGAAAGCATCAAATAAAACTGAAAGTGACACCATGGAGCCTGGATTGAAACTGATTATAGTTATGCTGTCACCATAGCAACTATATATATAAATATATATATATATGACATTTTCTATTTTCAGAGACCTATCATTTCCCCTCAATTGAGATGGCCAGGGATTTAACTATTTCTCATTCTTGATTTGCCTAAATAAGGAATTTGGAAGAAAATAAGCTTCTCTTATTTATAAAACAATTTGGCAAATCCAATTTTATCACCTGTCACCATGGGACTGGTCATAATTTATATCATGTTTCCTCTCAGGTATTTAATTGGGTCTCTCACTGCTAAATGATTTAAAAAAAAAAAGTATGTATTTTTTCATGCATTTTAGTTACAAGTTTTCAATCCAATGGGCAAAGTTTTTTTTCATAGCCATCCAGTCAATTCTTGCCAATCTCTTAGACAACTAACTAATTGTAATTTTATAAAAAATAAATAAAAAGATGTTCATCCCAAATTGCATTGCTAAAAGTTTGTAGAAATTCTCAATCATCCAAATCATGGTTGTCCCAAAAGTGCTTTTTTAGAAAGCAACTGGAATATCCTTTGAATGGTGTGGAAGTAGAAATGGATTTCCAGAGGAAAAATTGCAGACTACAGGAACCATTTGTACTACTTAGGTGACCCTGAGGACACAGATAAACCTCCAAGTGCCTCAGTGACCCTCATACAATCCAATGAGCGCAACTTCACTTCCTTTTTCCTTCCAAGAAAGATGGCATTTTAGAGAAATTCATCAGGAATAATGAATGTGATCTTCTTGCACTAATTTAGTTATAGATGGTCAATGGGTGTGTGCATAGCAGTCCAAGCACAGGAAAAGTGACATCACGTGGGTTATTTAATTTATATCATTTGTGTGATGACCACATGAAAAATGAGCAGCCAGGGAGTTATGGGTGATTATTCAACTTATAAGTAATGAGAAAACATACAGCTCCAGCAGAGTTCTCCAAGAGTCTTGATGATAAAGTAAGTTTAAAACCACCAAAGGAAACTCAATACAGTAATAGAAGCATATTTTGTAGAAATTTCAAGAATTTAGCTGCTATGCAGATATCCGCACAGCATGAAACAGGATTTCAAGGCAGAAAACAGAATCTGTGGGTGGATTTTCTCACATCTGTTCTCTGGACAGGTGCTTTTTCTTTCTTTCTTTTTTTTTTTTTGGCACGTTTGCTGATTGCACATTATAGCAGAGGATCACATTAGGGCTACTTGCAAGAAAAGCTCTAAGATTAATTCAAAACTCATAAGGATATAGCAACAGCCTAGCACTGCAGAAATATTGTAGCAGTCTAATCATGCAGATAGCTTTTAGTATTGCAGTCCAATCCTGAATAAGAACTCAGATTTTAAGCTCTGGCCTTTATATGGTTCTAAATGGATGTTGGACTTTGCAGAGCTCACACATTTGAATGGCAGTTAGTCCAATCCTCACAATCAGCCTCTACATCTAACATTAGTGCTGCTAGCCAGCATGGAGCAGGTGGCTTGTAGACTATCTAGGACAGGGGCGTCAGACTCAATTTCATTAAGGCAGAGATGGTATTCAGCAGGTTCTGACCAGTTCTGGAGAACCAATAGTGGAAATTTTGGGTAGTTCGGAGAACCAGCAAATACCACCTCTGACTGGTCCTGCCCCCATCTATTCTCTGCCTCCTGAGTCCCAGCTGATCGGCTGGGTCTTCTTTTGTTGCCCTGCACAGGAGAACAGAGCTGGAAAGCAGGTTAGTAGGGTGGGGATTTTGCAATATTCTTCCCCTGCCACACCCACCAAATCATGCCCATAGAACTGGTAGTAAAAAAGTTTGAATCCCACCACAACATTGAGGGCCGCATCAGGGTTGTGCTTGACTTTGGGGGGCCAGGGTGGGACATGGCTAGGGTGGGCGTGGCAAGATTGACACCACTCATATTGGGGGCACCTGTGGTGGCTCGAGCACTCTGCCAGCGAAAGCAGGCTCCATTTTCATCTGTGATGGCTTCCTGAAACCATCTGCCAGTGAAAACTGTCGTGTCCGGAAATAAGCGCAGAGTCGGTGACTTCAATTAAAAGCTCTTTATTTGTAACAAGTGAACCGAACCGGCGAAAGGTAAAAAGCCCGCGGCTTTTATACCTTTTGCAAGGCTGCCGCGGCCAACGGCAGCGATTCAAGTCTCCCGCTCTTGGTTTGCACCAATCGCGGGAGACCTAAATCGGCCAATCAGAAATCCCCGTGCCTTGGCCAATCAAGGCTCGGGGATTTCGAGCATACCATTTTCAGTACATAACACCCCTCCCCCCTTGGTACGGTCCGTCAGGTGGTGTAGTCACGCAGGTAGGCGGGGCTCCGTCGAGTCCTAGTTGACCTGCGCAACTCACTTCCCTGTTGTATCTCGGCCGGAGCGGTCGTTCCTTTGGCTGCTCCTGCCTCTTCGCGAACCGGCTGGATGATCGGGCCGGTTCTTTCGCCGTGGCTCCCGCCTGGGCCTACCGGGTCGGTTGAGCTGCGGATTTCGCCGCTCCCGCTTGGCTTCTCCGAGTCGGTAGAGCTGGCCAGACGGTTCTTCTCCGGAGGGGACTCGCGATGGCTGTTTTCTGGTGAGTATTTTTGGTTTATTTTATTTTGCGATTGTCTTTCCGGGTATTCCCTCCCCCCTTGGTTCGCTTCTTGGGGGTTGAGGTCAGTTGCCGTTCTGGACCTTAACTGGTCAATATGCCGTTTCCAGGCTCGCCCGTCCGTGGTTTGGAGCCGGTACGACTTTGGACCAGTGACTTGTGTTATGACGGCTGGGATCCATAGGGGGTCCCCCGTCATGTTTTTTGCGTAAACCAGGTCGCCTGGGTTAAATGTCCGGAACCTGGAGCTGGAGTCTGGGGGCTGCTCCGGGTTGTAGGTCGGGTGCAGTCTGTCAAGTGGAGACCTCAGCTTCCTGCCCATTAATAGCTCTGCCGGACTCTTGTTGGTTGTAGTGTTGGGAGTGATGTGTTGTATGAAGAGTAGGCGGTTGATTTTGTCGTCGATCTCTGCGTGGTCCATTTTCCTGAGTGTTTTTTTTGTAAATTGGACCATCCGTTCTGCCCTACCGTTCGCCGCCGGATGCGCCGGTGCTGTCAACGCGTGGCGGATGCCCTTCTCTGCCAGGAACCGTTCGAATTCGATGGAGGTGAATTGGGGCCCGTTGTCTGAGACGATGACGTCTGGGAGGCCGTGTGTGGAGAACAGTTTGCTCAGTTCTTTTATGACAGCCTCTGTGGTGGTGGATTTCATGTCAGCCACCTCTAGCCAATTTGAGTATGCGTCGACTGTGATTAAGAACGTATGTCCATTTGTGGGGCCCGCAAAGTCGAGATGGATTCTGGACCAGGGCCCTCGTGGTGTTTCCCAATCCCGGATGGGTGCTGTGGGTGGGCTGGATCTGGTCTCCTGGCATCGGTGGCATTTGGCGACCCATGCCTCAATTTGCTTGTCCATCCCTGGCCACCAAGCGTAGCTTCTGGCCAGGGCTTTAGTCCTGACGATGCCAGGATGACCCTCATGTAGCATCCTCAAGACTTTTTCTTGCAATCTATCTGGAATTACCACCCGGTCACCCCATAGAATGCATCCCTTCAGTAGTGACAGTTCAGTCTGGCGCTGGCGGAATGTTTTAAAGGTCTCGTCACAGTCTTTTTCCGGCCAGCCCTTTTCTAACCAGTGTAAGATTCGCGCCAGACGCCTGTCCTTAATGGTTTCCCTGGCAATGTCGGATGCAGTAATAGGTAAACTTTCTATGCTCAGGGTATTTGTGGTAGGTGCTGGGTCAGGTTCAGAGTTAGGTAAGGGCGAGCGGCTTAAAGCGTCTGCGTGCGAGATTTTCTTACCTGGCTTGTGTAACAGTTCGTAATTGTAGGCTGCCAGGAATTCCGACCATCTTGTCATTCGGGGTGACAAGATGTTGGGCGTGGCTCGGTTTCCCGGGAGGATGCCCAACAGAGGCTTGTGATCCGTCACGATGGTGAACGGGCGGCCGTACAAGTATTCATGAAAACGTTTAACGGCGGCAACTATAGCCAAAGCTTCCTTGTCCAGCTGGCTATAGTTGCGCTCTGGTTTGGTCAGAGTCCTGGAGAAAAAGGCGATGGGTGCTTCTCTCTGGTCTGGGAGGGTGCGGCTGAGGACAGCGCCGACGCCGAAGGGTGATGCGTCGCAAGTGACAGCTAGTGGTAAAGTCTCACTAAATTGCATCAGGACAGCATCGGAGGTGAGGAGGTCTTTGGTCTTTTGAAAAGCGGTTTGTTCTCGCCTCCCCCAAGTCCAGGCTGCCTTCTTGTCTAGGAGTCTATGTAAGGGCTCTGCCGCCGTTGCCTTTTGAGGTAGGAAAACATTATAGAAATTTAGTAATCCTAGGAATGCTTGTAATTCCGTTTTGGATCTTGGGGTGGGGGCTTCCTTGATGGCTTTTATTTTTTTAGTTGTAGGGTGAATGCCCTTTTGGTCTAGGAGATAGCCCAAAAACTCTACTTGCTTTGTACATAGATTGCATTTCTCTCGCTTAACCTTAAGTCCTGTTTCTTTAAATTTTGTTAAGACTTGTCTGAGTCGCGTCTCTAACTCGGCTTCATTTGGCGCCGCTATTAGTATGTCGTCAAAATAGGGCACCACCCCTTTAATGCCCTGTAACAAACGTTCCATCAGGCTTTGAAAAATGCCTGGTGCCACGCTGACTCCGAATTGGAGTCGGTTACACCTGAAGGCCCCCCGATGGGTTACTATTGTTTGGGCTTCCGCCGTTTCCTCGTCTACCGGCAGCTGCTGATATGCCTGAGCAAGGTCGAGTTTTGCAAAGACTTTGCCCCCTCCTAGCGAGTGTAGTAAATGTTGTACTATAGGGACTGGGTAGGCGCTTTGTTGTAATGCGCCATTTAGGGTGGCCTTATAGTCCCCGCAAATTCTCACTGACCCGTCTGGTTTTACTGGGGTCACTATAGGGGTTTCCCATCTGGCATGGTCTATCGGTTGTAATACCCCCTGTTTGACGAGTTTGTCAAGCTGCTCGTCAATTTTTGGTTTTAATGCAAACGGTACCCTTCTAGGTTTAAGTCTCTTAGGGGGGACCCTTGGGTCTAAGTCAAATGAGATAAGGGGCCCCTGGTACTTGCCCAAGCCTCCATCAAACACCTCCTGGAACTCCTGGGTTAGCCGCTGTTCCCAAGCTTCGATGGTGACTTGGTTGACACCTGTCAGTGCGATGTTAAGCGGGGCGAACCATTGTAGACCCAGTAGGCTTGGGCGGTCGCGATCGACGATTGTGAGTGGTAGTTGTTCGGTGTGGCCTTTGTAGGTTATGTTGAAACTCTTGGTGCCTACTACCGGGACACGGTTCCCTTGGTAGTCTTTAATGATGATCTTTTGTGTCTGCACGTTTCTCTTTTGTAGAGTGGGCACCAGTCTTTTGATTTCACGCCATGCAATCATGGAAAGGTAGGACCCAGAGTCCACTTCCATCTTGCATGGCTGGCCTTCTATATATACCTCTACATGTATTTTTCTGGCGCCGTCGGAGGTGGCGTGGCCGATGGTCACCGTCTGATGGGTTTCTTCTTTCCGTCGACCATCGCCACTTCTTTGAGATCGTTGAGCGCGGTCCCATCGACCGTCTGGCTGTCGTTCTCTGGTTCTGGGCGGGGAGTTTTCTCTCCGTCTGTCGTGCTGTTCCCATTTGGGCGGGCTGCGAGTCTTCTTTTGGCGGCAAACTCGGGCGATGTGACCCCTTCGTTCACAATGCCTACAGATAGAGTCAAAAAATCGGCATTCTGACCTGGCGTGGTCGCCGCCGCACCCGGCGCAACTGGTCCTCGACTTACAGCCTTTTCGACTTCGTTGATCGCCGCGTCCCGTCTGTACTCGGTGAATGTCCTCCTCGTCTTCAGACGTGCTGGAGTTCGACTGGTATTCACCGTAGTGTGCGGTCGCTTCACTTCTTGCGTCGGCCGACCTTGCCGGGTTGTTGTTCCCGCCCTTCGCGTCAGATCTTCGCATGCTGTCTGCCGACGTGCGTGTTGCTTCAGCGGCTGCGGCGGCTGTAAGGGCATCGGCTAGGCTGATGTCGCCCTTGGCCATAAGTCGGCTCTGCAGTGTAGGATCCCATAACCCGAGTACGAAGCGGTCTCTTATGAGACTGTTGAGACCCTCGAACTCACAGAGTCCTCCCAGGCGCCGCAGTTCTGCGACGAAATCGCTCAATTTTTCGTCGGGCTTCTGGTTTCGGCGGTAGAACTCGTTGCGCCGTATTAGGATGGGGACCTCGGGGGCATAATGGCGCCGCAGTATTGGTTCGAGGACGTCCCAGTCCATGGCGGTTGCGTCTGCCGGCTTGGCTAATGCCTTAGCCATCTGGAAGACTTCTGGTCCGCAGTGTGTAAGGAAGACAGCGCGTTTCAGCGGGCCCGGGGCGTCCTTCATGCCGGCGCATTCTAGGTACATTCGGAACCGATCCGAATACGATTCCCAATCTTCGGCGGCAGGGTTGAAGGGGGCGGGCGGTGCTATCTTCGCCATTTTAGTGCTGTCGCTGGTTCTTAGGTGGACACGGGGTTCGGTTCAGGGGCGAGATCCCACCTCGTCGCCAGTGTCGTGTCCGGAAATAAGCGCAGAGTCGGTGACTTCAATTAAAAGCTCTTTATTTGTAACAAGTGAACCGAACCGGCGAAAGGTAAAAAGCCCGCGGCTTTTATACCTTTCGCAAGGCTGCCGCGGCCAACGGCAGCGATTCAAGTCTCCCGCTCTTGGTTTGCACCAATCGCGGGAGACCTAAATCGGCCAATCAGAAATCCCCGTGCCTTGGCCAATCAAGGCTCGGGGATTTCGAGCATACCATTTTCAGTACATAACAAAAACGGAGTTCGGGAGGGCTGCTCGTGGCCCTCACTAGCTTCATTTTTGGCTTCAACAGCCTCTTGCAACCCTCTGCAAGCAAAAACAGCCCTCCCATGAGCTCCGTTTTCACTGGCAGAGGGACACTGCAGGCCAGTCCATTGCTGTTTCCAGGGTGGCCCTGTGGGCCAGATCTAAGCAGCCGGTGGGCCACATCTGGCCTGCAGGCCTTGAGTTTGACACCCCTGATCTAGGTAAAACTTAATTCACCACTTGCTTGCTTGTCCCCACAGGTGTTTATTCCTAGGACAGTGCAGACCAAGGAGGCAGGCAATCCCTCAGTGCTTCTCAGGGGTAGTCTTGCCATCTGTGGTTTCCAACAGATATGGGATTCAAACTTTTTTTGCTACTGGTTCTGCGGGCGTGGCTTGGTGGCCATGGCAGGGGAAGGATACTACAAAATCCCATTCCCTCCCCACCCCTCTAACCTACTTTCCAGCTCCGTTCTCCTATGCAGGGCAACAAAAGAAGACCCAGCCGATCAGCTGGGACTCGGGAAGCAGAGAATAAATGGGGTTGGGGCCAGTCAGGGGTGGTATTTGCTGGTTCTCCAAATGACTCAAAATTTCCACAACCGGTTCTCCAGAACTGGTCAGAACCTGCTGAATATCACCTCTGGTTTCCAGGTGTAGAAAGGCATCTACGTCCCATCAACTTCAGATAGCTGTCAGGTTGGTATTACCAACTTGAACTTCTACAGCACAGAAAGTTGGAATTATTGACTTAACCATGTTGAATAAATTAGGTTATACACAACAAATAACTTCTAATTCAGCTCCCTCCCATCCACTCACCACTGGCATTAACATAGGCCAGTTGATTATGTGACCATGGGGGCACTACAACAATCACAATTGTGAAAAACAGTCACAAATCATTTTTTTCCAGTGCCATTGCAAATTTGAACAGCCATTAAATGAATGGTTGTAAATCGAATTATTTGCATGGCTTCATCATGGCTTATTAAGTTTATAGAATAATAAAGAATCATAAACACTGTTTTCATGGCCCACTTAACTGTAAACTGTAAAGTGACTACACCAGCTGGAGTGGTACAATGGATTAGGCTCAAATGTGCACAGACATTTTTTATTTAGTGTTGTGCAAGTATCAAGCAACAGTTTATGGAAATTTTGTGTTCCAGTTGTAGCTCAGCAGTCTTCAAACAAAGCCTCCTGGATCCTGGCAGGTCCCTTAAAAAGGATCACATAGCAGATTATATATGGAGTTTTCCATCTGAGACCACAAAGAATTCTTATCATTTGGATAAAGATCATGATGATGGTGGTGGTTTCTTATACCTTTTTGTCCCTGGATAAGATGATTTATACAGATATAGAGTAACAGAGTTGGAAGAGACCTTGTAAGTCAATCTAGTCCAAGCCCTCCCACCAAGCCTGAGACCTTACACCATTTCTGACAGATGGCAGTCCAGTCTCTTCTTGAAAGCCTCCCGTGATGAAGCTCCCAGAACTTCTGAAAGCAAAGCTGTTCCGTTGGCTGATTGTTCTCACTGTCAGAAAACTTCTCCTTATTTCCAGGTTGAATCCCTTCTTGTTCAGTTTCCATCCATTATTCCTTGTATCGCCTTTGGGTGCTTTGGAAAATAGCTTGATCCTCTCCTCTCTGTAGCAGCCCCTCAAATATTGGAAGACCTCTATCATGTCTCCCCTGGTCCTTCTCTTCCCTAGAGTAGCCATGCCCAGTTCCTGCAACCATTCATCGTATGTTATATATTGAAACTTTATTTAATTCCATATCAATAATGAGGCAGGTTTGCCTCAGAGAAAGTAGCTGGCTCAAGGTCATCCAGCAAAGTGCTAGAGTCAAGTGGGAATTTGACACCAACACCACTGTGAACCTCAAAACATAGGCTGTTCCCTAATACCATGCTTCATTTGAATTTCATTTCACAAAGAGAGATGTCTTTAAAGGCTACACAGTGTTGTTATCTTGAGTTCAGGCAGGATGGTGTTCCAAGTAGAAAGCAATGGAAGATTAGCTAGTTCAGTGTAGGAGGTACTGGAACAGGATAAGAGACTGCAAAAGTCAAAGAACAGATTGTCTACATTTGCCTTAGAATCAATGGTACTTATGTCATATGCCCGACTCAATTATTTTTGGAGCTTCAAGTTAATTTAATTGGAATACAGAAGTTCATGTCATCTGTATGTTGATGGCTGTCAGGTGCAAAAGATTAGGTCCATCACCTGAAGGTCCAATTCAACTGATTTATTGCTAATCATGCCTATGCACAGGAATCTTCTTGACTATCCTTCACCTGCTTGGATTAGGTAAGGGAGCTGGTCTTAGTCCGCTTGTGGCTAAGTAGGGATATTTGGCTGATCCCTCTTTTAACTCTGTTCCCAAGTTCCACCACACCTACAATAGCATCGGTGTCTACTTCTCTTGCACTTTCAGATCAGAAAGACCGCACTTGGATTGAAAGACTTGTTTTAGCAATGGCTACCAAATTATACGAAACAAAGAAGTATTTTATTTTGTAGTCTTCAGATAATAGGGTGATGAATTCTTGTGTTAGTTTCAGGCAATTTCAACTTGCCTTTCCCCAAAGTCATTTGCCACTAGTTAGAGCAGGGATGTCAAACTGGATTTCTTTGAGGGCCAGATCAGCATTGTAGTTCTATTCCATGGCTTGCTGGGAGAGGAGGGAGAAGGGATGGACACCTCCTGCAAAACCCTGCTAGCCAAAATGTGGCACAGGGGGCCACGTGCACCCCAGGCCCCATTTTGGAAGGCAGAGTGCTGCAGAAGGCCGTCCAGCCAAAAAATGAAGCATGAGGGAGGGAGGATCAGTGGTGAAATGCTACCGGTTCAGCCCGGTTTGGCTGAACCAGTAGTAAAAAAAAAAGCCCTGATGATTAGCTGAGAGGACAAAGAAAAGCCCAGGATCCGCCCTCACACCTACCCCTGTGTTTTTCTGTTCTTTATCCTCTCCGCTGATTGGTGCAGCAGAACCTCAGCTGGTATTTGGAAAGCTGCGAAGTGCACGATCACCGAACTGGTAGGGAAACTGGTAGAATCCCTCCACTGAGAGGGATGCGTGCAGCCCCCCTGCTCTGTTTTGACTGCCAGAGGCACTACAGGCTGGTTTTTTTCTATTTCTATGCTGGCCCCATGGGCCTTGAGTTTGACACCCCTGAATTACGGTTTCCCACTAGACCCAGTCTAGTTCAGTGGATAAAGCAATCAGGCTAAAGTCCTGCTTTAATCATGAAAGCCCCCTGGGTGACTTTGGGCCAGTCACACTCTCTTAGCCCAACCCACCTCACAGGATTGTTGTTGTGGGGGAAATAGGGGGAGGAAAGTATGTTGGATATCACAAATGAAAGCAAATGTACGTGTCCCAAGATAAGGTTGCAAGATCCAATCTAGGTTGGCCATTGAGGCCAGAGGTTTAGTCTTCTGAGCTTTCAGACTCATGCATGGAGTCCATTCTCAGGGAACCTCTCTCTACCAGAATGTGTCATTCATCCAGAGAGAGGTTCTCTGAGGATAAGTTCCAGGCTGAAAGCTTGGGAGATTAAACCTCTGGTTTCAATGACTGTCCCAGATTGGATCCTGTGTGGATATGTTCACTGCCTTGAGTTATTTGTAAAAATAATAAAAGCAGAATAGAAATAAACAAAATAACAACAACAACAATAACTATTATTATTATTATTATTATTATTATTATTATTATTATTATTATTATTATTATTATTATTATTATTATTATTGGAGAAGATAACCAAGTATATACCTACAAATAGAAAGAGAATGATTGTGGCAAAGGCAAGGAAGGATAGTGCCACTAGCAGGGGTGGGATTCTACCAGTTTGCACCTATTCGCTAGAACCGGTTGTTAACACTCTAAGCAGTTCTGAGAACTGGTTGTTAGAAGAAATTACTGGCCTAATCCTGTAAGGAAGGCAGGAAGGAAACATTCTGATCTTGCTTACAGAAACTGCCTCTCATTAACCCTTATTACATTCTTGGCAGGACTAGACTTCCTGTCTCTGGAACTTCTCTGGAGATTTTTTTCCCCTCCTTTGCTGGTACTTTGCTTATGTGGAGTGACCATTCAAAGTTACAATGGCACTGAAAAAAAGTGATTTATGACCATTTTTCACACTTACAACTGTTGTAGCATCCTCACAGTCATGAGAAGCCAGGCGAGGAGATGCGTGCCTTGATGTGAGTGATATTGAGTTGACCATGCCCAGCCAATTACATGACCACCAAGCCACACCCACCACCGAAGCCACGCCCACAGAACTGGTTGTTAAAATTTTTGAATCCCACCCCTGACCACTAGTAATCGGTGCCTTGGGTGCAATCCGAAAACAACTGGAGCACCATTTGAACACCATTGGCATTGACAAATTCACCATTAGTCAATTGCAGAAGGCAGCTTTATTTGGAACAGCTTCCATCCCACAACAATATCTGTAACACCGTCAAACATTTTTTTTATTTTTGTTATATGTATCCATGTATTCATAACTATGTTTTTACTTATACCTATTATCTTGTAAGCAATTGACAAAATAAATAAATAAATCCAGATCTGCCTCTCCCAGGTGTCAGGGCTCCGACATCCACCCCCATTTAAATCATGAGTCTCTAGCCGCATCTCTCAGAGTTTAAAGAAGATTTATTAGGAGTGAACATGCCAGTGCTACCTGGGTGTAGCCGACTCTGAGACAAATCATTCATTTCACCCTTGACCCTGGTCTTTCCCCATCCCCTGGATATATATTCTCCAATGGGACATATCCATAGCCAAGAGTCATCAATCATGCTCTCCAGTAATAACCTTGTGTGCCAGAAGCTTCGGTCACCTAGAAATTATCTATGAAGCATTTAAGGAATGCACTACTTCCCCACCCCCTTTCTGCTGGCAACTCTAAAAGACCAGAGAAATATTTTTGAGTTGACACTAGGTCCTTGGTAAGGACTTGATAGGTAGACAAAAATGTCAAACCCAGTCTGAACCTCTGGCTGATTGTGGGATGAATAACAACAACAACAACAACAACAACAACAGTAAATTCTGTGATAGATAGACGAGCATCTTACTGGAACATGAGCAGTAGAACTGAAAAGTATTAAATAGGGACGGTCAAAATTTAGCAGGGCAGAAGAACTGTTGGTTAGCAAAGAGCATCCTGATGGCAACTGGGAGGCAGTTGGAGAAGAAACAGAAAATGTAGAACAACGGAGATCACAAAGGCCTAGAACAGGGGTGTCAAACTCAAGGCCCATGGGGTACTTAGATCTGGCTCATGGGACCCCCTGGAAACAGTGAAGGACTGGCACATGGTGCTTCTGCTGCAGAAAATGGGCTCCCGAGCTCCACGGCCTCCTGCAACCCTCTGCCAGTGAAAACAGAATTTGGGAAGACTGCGTTTTTCCAAGCTTGGGAACCCATTTTTGCTGGCAGAGCACTTGGGCCGCCACAGGCACCCCCGACACGATGTTGAGCTGGTCACACCCACCCTGGCCATGCCTACCCTGTCCCTCCCTGAGGTTAAACACAACCCTGATTGCAGCCCTCAGCTGTCCACACCTGTTGCCAGCAAATCACAACACTTCCCCATTGATTTTGCTTGTCAAGAAGGTTGCAAAACATGACCCTGGAAAGCTACAGCCATCATAAGTATGAGCCAATTTGTCAAGCTCCTGAATTTTGGTGATGCGACCGCAGGGATGTTGCAATGGTCATAAGGGTGAAAAATGGTCATAGCTTACTTTTTTCGGTGCCGTTGTAACTTCGCATGGTTACTAAACGAATGGCTGTAAGTCTGTAGTTGTTTCCCGGATTGTATCATTCTAAGGACTGTTGGAAAACAAAGTAGAGAGTAGGAAAGTAATTACCTTGAACAGTAACTCAAGCTATCCTGTCCAGGCTATAGAAAAATGGATGACTCTTAGGTGACAGCAAAAGAGATGTGGATACTTTCCTGGCATCTAATGGGTATCTAGATTTTGCAGACCAGGTAGGAAGGACAGATTCTACATATTCTTTTTCTGATCAAATTACTCTTGCAGGTGATAAACATTTAGCATTAGAGTTATCTCTATGTCAGAGGTGGTATTCAGCAGATTCTGACCAGTTTTGGAGAACCAGTAGTGGAAATTTTGAGTAGAGCAGAGAACCAGTAGCGGAAATTTCGAGTAGTTTGGAATACCACTTTGACTGGTCCCATCCCCATCTATTCTCTGCCTCCTGAGTCCCAGCTGATTGGGTGGGTCTTCTTTTATTGCCCTGTAGAGGAGAACAGAGTTAGAAAGCAGGTTAATACAGAGTGAGGAGGGAGTGGGGATTTTACAATATCCTTCCCCTGGAGTGGGGTGGGAATGGAGATTTTACAGTATCCTTCTCCTGCCATGCCCACAGAACTGGTAGTAAAAAAAATTGAATTTCACCACTGCTCTATGCCATGAAAATGAAAATGCTCCATTGGATATCAGGCATCTCCCTTTGATATAGTTTCAGGCATGGGTTAAATGAATGGAGACAGTCTTAGTTGGTGAACTTTCAGCTCTTTATTACATAGTGACTTGTGTCTTTAATAACAACAACTCTGCCTTATATAGGCAACCTTAATGCGAAATAACCAATAGGGAGCTGTAAGACGCTAGCTCCAGAACCAATAAGAGTCCTTCGTTTAGGGCCAATCGGATTCTCTGAGCCCAACCAATCCGATCAAGCTGCTTAACAACCAATCAGAAGTGCAGGGCCAGAACCCTGCACTTTACCCCAAGCTCGCTTTTATTTTAACTATTTACATACATAACACCCTTCTTGACCACATCAGAAATGACACCATTTGACAACATTTTGGTGTGGCACTAACTACAAAGAAGATGAGAGAAGACCAGCTCTGCTGGTATGGACAAATCCAGAGAGCAGCACCTTCTACCATTGCCAAGACTGTCAAGACTGCCTACCAACTAGAAATCAATGGCCGGCGACCTCTTAGGCATCCAATACGGTGATGGCAAGACACCATTAATAAAGACATTCAAGCTGCAGGCCTGTGCCCAGGAGACACAACTGACTGTGCAAAGTTGGCATCCAACGACCCGAAAAGCGGACTCTGCATCTGCAGGAATAAGCTAGGTGTCAACTCATAAAATATTTCTATGGGTTTTTTTAGAGTTGCCAACAGAAAGGGTGGGCGGAGCAGTGGGCAGCTTGCATTCCATAAATATTTTCAAAGATAGTTTCTAGGCGACTGAAGTTTCTGCCATGCAAAATTCTAACTGGAGAGTATGATTGATGACTCTTGGCTATGGATGTGTCCCATTGGAGAATATGAATTATGATACACCCAGGGGGTGGGGGAAAGCGGGGTCATGGGTGACAGTGAATGATGTGTCTCTGAGTCGACTACACCCAGGCAGTGCTGGCATGTTTACTCCTAATAAATCTTCTTTAAGTTTTGGAAGTTCAGTTAGAGACTCATAATTTAAATGGGGGTAACTGCCAATGCCCTGACACGAGGAAGAAGAAAAAGGTAATAAACATTAAACATTAGGATAAAACAGCAATTCCTGGAAGGGTTGGTTTTTTGTTTTTGTTTTTTGTTTTTTTGCTTGACACTATAGAACCTGGTCCTCTTAAAGCTCATAATTGCTTTTTTACAGCAACAGTTTAATTACACCAGGAATTCCCCTTCCTGTTAATCATTTTTTACACAATGCTTAATCACAGCACTGATAAGGACCAGTTGTTTATTAATCAGTTTTAATCCACTGCAAGTAACAATGTGGTGGCTGCATTTAATTACTTATTTAATTTAGTTTCTGCCATGGACATGCCTTTTCCTTTATTATTATGGATGTACACATGAATTTATGTTTAATCACCAGCTAGATAGGCAATAATGCTGAGTGTTATATTTCAATCTACAGGTGAAACTCAAAAAACTAGAATATCATGCAAAAGTTCATTTATTTCAGTAATGCAACTTAAAAGGTGAAACTAATATATGAGATAGACTCATTACATGCAAAGCAAGAGAGTTCAAGCCATGATGTGTCATAATTGAGATGATTTTGGCTTACAGCTCATGAAAACCCCAAATCCACAATCTCAGAAAATTAGAATATTACATGCGATCAATAAAACAAGGATTGTACATCAAACAATATCAGATCTCTGAAAAGTATACGCATGCAGATGTACTCAGTACTTGGTTTGGGCCCCTTTTGCAGCAATTATTACCTCAATGCGGCATAGCATGGAAGCTATCAGCTGAGGTGTTATGGAAGACCAGGATGCTTCAATAGCGGCCTTTAGCTCTTCTGCATTGTTCAGTCTTATGTCTCTCATCTTTCTCTTGGTAATGCCCCATAGATTCTCTATGGGGTTCAGGTCAGGTGAGTTTGTTGGCCAATCAACACAGTAATCCCATGGTCATTGAACCAGGTTTTGGTGCTTTTGGTACTGTGGGCAGGTGCCAAGTCCTGCTGGAAAATGAAGTCAGCATCCCCATAAAGCTCGTCTGCGGAAGGAAGCAGTGTGTGCCTCTCCATTCTTCCTCAGACTCTGGGTCCTTGGTTTCCAAATGAGATGCAAAAGTTGCTCTCATCAGAAAGAGGACTTAGGACCACTGAACAACAGACCAGTACTTTTTTTCCCTTTAGCCCAGGTAAGACGCTTCTGACGTTGTTTGTTGTTCAGGAGCGGCTTGACAAGAGGAATACGGCATTTGAAGCCCATGTCCAGGATCCATCTGTGTGTGGTGGCTCTTGATGCACTGACTCCAGCCTCAGTCCACTCCTTGTGAAAGTCCCCAACACTTTTGAATGGCCTTTTCCTGACAATTCTCTCCAGGCTGCGGTCATCCCTGCTGCTTGTGCACCTTTTTCTTCCACACTTTTCCCTTCCATATAACTTTCTATTAATGTGCTTTGATACAGCACTTTGGGAACATCCAACTTCTTTTGCAATTACCTTTTGAGGCTTTCCCTCCTTACGGAGGGTGTCAAGGATGGTTTTCTGCACAACTGTCAGGTCAGCAGTCTTTCCCATGATTGTGATTCCTATACTGAACCAGGCTGAGAGACCATTTAAAGGCTCAGGAACCCTTTGCAGGTGTTATGGCTTAATTAGCTGATTAGAGTGGGACACTTTGGGCCTAGAATATTGAACCTTTTCACAATATTCTAATTTTCTGAGATTGTGGATTTGGGGTTTTCATGAGCTGTAAGCAATAATCATCACAATTATGATACATCATGGCTTGAATTATCTTGCTTTGCATGTAATGAGTCTATCTCATATATTAGGTTCACCTTTTAAGTTGCATTACTGAAATAAATGAACTTTTGCATGATATTCTAATTGTTTGCATTGTATTCCCTATGCCTGGGGTTCACAACTTGTTTTTCAAAAAATGAACAGAACTAAGGCCTACCTGGAAAATCGGTCAGACGCCAAAACTTATGTGACTGTATAAGTAGCTATGAGTATTGTTCATTTTGCCTATGTATCTTCCCGTGAATGGCATTTGTTACCAGTATTATTCTGGGTATAATTCAAGCTGTTGATTGTCACCTATAAATAATAATTAATAGATTTTAAAAACTCTCTTTTTATGACTCCATTATCCCTTAATTCAGGGTAGAGTCAGGACAACTAGATTAGTGATGGGATTCAAAAAAATTTTCATACTGGTTCTGTGGGCATGGCTTGGTGGGCATGGCTTGGTGGGTGTGGCAGGGGAAGGATACTGCAAAATCCCCATTCCCACCTCACTAACCTGCTTTCCAGCTCCATTCTCCTGTGCAGGGCAACAAAAGAAGACCCAGCCAATTAGCTGGAACTCAGGAGGCAGAGAATAGATGGGGGTGGGGCCAGTCAGAGGTGGTATTTGCCGGTTCTCCGAACTACTCAAAATTTCCGCCACTGGTTCTCCAGAACTGGTCAGAACCTACTGAATACCACCTCTGTCATGGACCACAGTATTCCAGGTCCCCCTGTCCTTGACTGTTTCCCAAAGTTTGTCCAAATTCATGTTCATTCATGTTCATGTTCATTCTGATATTATCTAACTACAGTATCTCTGTCCTCTGCAGTCTCCTTCTCCTTTTGCCTTCCATCTTTCCCAACATCAGGGTCTTTTCAGATAAATCTTCTCTTCTCATTAGATGGCCAAAGTATTTGAATCTCAGCTTCAGTATCTGTCCTTCCAATAGAAGTTGGGGTTGTAGCCCTAACATAACTGGAAGGCAAGAAGATGGAAAACTCTGTTGTAAGCCTTTAATGCGTCTCTTGGGGACCATAAAGTTGGATGGCTCACTGGAAGCCAATTGGGAATCTCCCGTGCCATATAATTCATATCCCCAGTGTGGTTCTCCTTCCTATCCATGAGCCTGCAAATAACTCCATATTGTCTGTCAAGTATGACAGCTTAACATATATTTATATATTAACAATATTCTTATGCCAGTGGGGGTTGTCTTCCATGATAGGGTTGAAAAGTCAAGATGGCAGCTCCAAGGATGCAGTCAAAGCTGCACAATGCACCAAAAGAAAATAAAATAAACAATGCATCACATGCATGATCTTGACAGCCATTTTAATTTTTTTTAACCTTTCCATCATGGCTAACCCTTCTGCATAGGTAAGAAAAGATAAAAAGAGCCCAATACAAAATCACTTTCCAAAATATAGTAAAATACTGTACGTAAATGGAACAATACCAGTCCAGAAAAAAAAAAAAGACTAAGAGCGACATGAAAGCAGAATTCCAGTATTTGTAGGGTTGCCATAAAGAAGAGGGGGTCAAGTTATTTTTCAAAGCATCTGAAGGCAAGATAAGAAACAATGGATGAAAATTAATCAAGGAGAGAAGCAACCTGGAATTCAGGAGAAACTTCCAAACAGTGAGGACAATTAATCAGTGGAACAGCTTGTGGGTAGAAGTTGTGGATGCTTCAACACTGACGAGTTTTTTTAAAAAAAAAACTGGACAGCCATCTATCTAAAATGATATAGGGTATCCCTGCTTAAATATGGGGTTGGACTAGAAGATCTCCAAGGTCCCTTCCAGCTCTATTCTAAATAAAGCAATCATATTAAGCTTTGAAAGTTAAATTTTATTTCCCTATCCTTATCAAATGTCCATTTTGTTATTCTTTCTATTTGGGGAAAAAATAAATGGCAATTTCACGGAGCTTCAGTTTTATTTCCCAGATGTCTCATGAAAATAAATGTATTTACACATAAAAGACATATCTTGAAGATATTGCAGCTTGGCTGAATCCTGCAGATAGGTGATGTGTTTTTGTGTGATAAAATAAAAAAGACAAAGGTAAGTAAGCGTCAGCCTTATGTGGCATACTCGAAAGGAAACATGACTAGATGAGCTAATTCTATTTTATTGTAAAAAATCACATTAACAGAATCTCACAAGTCCGAATGTACATCTCTGTCCCCCACTTCCTTTAACAACCCAAAAAACTAAGAAGTGTCTGTTATGAGCCCCTTGCTCTTCCCATATTTCGGCTGTGGGTCAGCTGCCTTTTATTTGATTTTATTCTTGACTTCAGACGTGGTGGCTCAGGGCTAAGACGTTCAGCTTGTCTATCAGAAAGGTCAGCAGTTCAGTGGTTCGAGCCCCTAGCACCACATAACGGAGTGAGCTCCCATGACTTGCCCCAGCTTCTGCCAACCTAGCAGTTTGAAAGCATGTAAAAAATGCAAGTAGAAAAATAGGGACCACTTTGGTGGGAAGGTAACAGCATTCCCTGCACCTTTGGCATTTAGTCTCTTTGTCCTGATTTCCAAGGTCATTCCCACATACCATTCCAATAAGTCAGAAAGATGAAATATTATCCTCATCCATTTGATTGTCTGAGTGATTCTGCCCAAAATGACAACCATTTTTTAAGGGTCTCTTATCAGACTCTTAAAATTCCAAGTGTGTCAACTGACAGTGTTACAACAGAGCAGTTAAACTTAGCTGCTATGCACAACAGATTATTGCTGCCTAATTTAACCTTAGTTTAGGAGGAAGGTATTCTGATGTTTTGGGAAAGGAGCGTCATCTGTTGGGCGAATCTTTTGTTAGTTCAAGGTTTCGTGTTTTGTGCAAATACAGAAAGTGGGTTTAATTGTGAAGGAGTATTCTGGAAGGGTAAGAGGCAACTCAGTCCAGATATCATATCAAGAGCCATGGTGGTGCAGTGGTTACAATGCAGCATTGCAGGCTAGGTCTGCTCTCACTGCCAGGAGTTTGATTCCTTCGATCCTGACCGGCTCAAGGTTGACTCAGCCTTCCATCCTTCTGAGGTTGGTCAAATGAGGCCTCAATATGCTGACTCTGTAAACCACTTAAAGAGGGCTGTAAAGCACTGTAAAGCAGGATATAAGTCTAAGTGCTATTGCTATTGCTATCTTGTGTGAGAGAAAGAAGGTGGAGACAGCCCCTCCACAAATGTACTGTAGATGCAGGTGGTAGAATGCTCAGTCTGGCAAGATTGTGTTGTGAAACAATTTTTTAAAAACCCTCAGCCTGGAAGAAATGTTATGTTAGATTCTTGGTTTTGGACCTGACATTAATGAGTAATTGTGTTAAATCTGGTGTCTGAATGCAACTGTATTGTGTATTCCACTGGGTGAAGTGTGAGATAATATAGCAGATTTGTTTGAGAGAAAAAACAACAGGAAGACAGCAACGAGGACTAAAAGTTCTCTTCCTAGTTCCCTTGACGTGCAATAGATTAATTTAATATTGTGGTGTGTCTGCTTGATTCCCACCCTCCTAACTTTTCCCCATTCCTATTTATGATTTCCCCTGGCTTGCTTTTCTCCTGCAAATAGATAAGAGTGTGAAAACCTGGCAATTTTAGCCTCTCAACTATCAGCATAAACATACACACAAGTGCAAACAACAGGAGACAAGATGTTTAAGTGAGTTTTTGAAAGAAAACCTTGGACAATAGCAACAACACTCTTGGAATTACAACAGTTTTGCATCTGGGGATCAAATTTAATGGTGGTGGGGAAAACTCCCTCTGGACCCCTCTTCCCTTAAAACATTTCCAGTGTTACCTGCTGCAGGACAACATTGCATTACTCATATTAAACCTTCCCGAAGTCGTGATCTGTATTCCTTGCAAACAGAGAACACAATATGCATTCATTTAAAAGTAGAACAATTGGCCGGGGGAAAAAGAAAATAAATACTGACATTAAAGCAGAAAGAAAGAACCAAAGATATAAAGTGAGCAAAGAAACAGAAAGTAAAACGGGTCTTTTTTGTATAATAGTGCATATCTGTAGTTCTTCTCATAATAACACGAATCCAGTCCAATTTTTCTTTTTATCTTTTTTGGGTGACACAACTTTTCAGATTATGGATTATCAATAAAAGAAGCTCCTAGAGAAAAAGGGCTGCTCCTTTGTATGGGCAAATCATAAACTGTTCGGGAAATTTCTATCAGTCCTTATGCCAAGATTATTGTTATTTCATATTGAATAATGTTGCCACATTGTGGAATGAGTTGATGATGGAATGAAAGATTTCTGAGATGGCATTATTGGATGTGCCATTTTAGGCAGCCCATCGCTGCAATAAAATACAATATAATACTATATTCCATGTAATAATTGAGGAAAAAGACTAAGTAAATCCAGGAGATTATTCTGCTGGGAGGAAACTAAATTGACTATATCTAGGACTCAGATAAGAGTATTCTTTCTTTTTTTTTGAAAAAAGATTTTATTAATTTTCTACAAACAAACAAGACAAACAAAACATTAAAACATTCAACTCTCGTATGTACATCCAGTGTGTCAGTTGGTTCATCATTTTTGTGCATTCATTCTGTAGTCCCAGTTACAGTTATGTTACATAACAAATCATATTATCAATCCAAACTTATATATCCTAATATCACTAAAAAAAAAAAAAAGAAATTTTTGACTATACTTTTAATCATTCATGCTTTATGAGCTAACAATACTTTAACCAGATTATTCAACAAATCATATAATCATACCAAATCGATCCTAAAAAACCCTTTATAAATATAATATCAAATAACAAAATAATAGCAAAATAAAAATATTTCTTACTATCTAGCATTCCAAATATTCTATTATCGTATTTTATCATCTAGCCATTTATTTAAAAGATCCCAAATTTCATAAAATTGTTTATCCTCTTGCTCTCTAATTTCAAATGTCAATCTGCTCATCTCAGCACATTCCAATATTTTCTTAATGATTTCTTCCTGTAATGGTATCTTCTCATTCTTCCAACTTTTAGCAAATACAATCCTGGCCGCTGTTAATACATTTACAATCAGGTATTTCAAATCTTTACTATATATATCAGGTAAAATTCCCAATATCTCTGGTTTCAAGTCTATATGAGTATTCTTTCTCTGTTGATTCTTTTTTTCTTATAAGGAGATATTATATTTTGTGCAACAAAGGAACATTTAAATATGTAATCTAATACCTGCAGGCTAAAGTCTATATCTCAAGAAGTTATCTTATTCTACAACAAGAAGGAAGTATTTGCACAACGCATGTGAACAATCCTGCTTAGCTAGATGGATACATTTTCTTTTTCTAGACTCATCAGTATTGTAGATGGCATGATCCTTGACTTGATGACATTACGGAAGTATCCAAAATGGAAAAATTTATACCTCTTTTGTTTGGTGATACGTTTGTTTGTTATCAGGTAGCTTCAAAGGAGAACATCCCAAAGGTGCTTTTTCAAGAGGCAACTGGACTTTCTCGTTTTTCCTTGAAGAATTTTTCTGTCGGAGCTGAAGAAGCTTCTTGGATGAGAAGCAAAACATCTTCAAAGAAAGACCAGAAGGTCCAGTTGCCTCTTTTAAAAAAAGCATCTTTGGGACAACCATGACCTGGATGAGTGAGAATCTCCATAGACATTTGAAGGAGAAAATGGGTACCTTAAACCTATAGAAGCAAACAGGCCCATTTTGCATCTTAAAGCAGCACCCAAGTAAGAAAAATGGTCCATTAGAGGTGTGGAATTGAGATTTTTTTTTTTTAAAGGGATGCTATGAAATGAATGAAGTTTCTAAAAAAATCTTGAGGTGAGTAATACCCTCACCTCACTTGCAAATGACAAAGACTGGTTTGAAATGTTCAACCACATCCACCACCCAGGACTGATGGTTGAAAATGGAAAATACTGTATTCATGGTTTATGCGTGATCCATGCCTTTTACATAGGCTAGTCTATCTTGGAATTTTGGGAACTCTAGTCCAGGACTCTCCAAACATGGCAACTTCAAGACTTGTGAACTTCAACTCCCAGTTGGCAAGGAAGTCCAGTTGCCACTTGAAAAAAGCACTTTTGGGACAACCATGATCTGGGTGACTGAGAATCTCTGCAGATTTTCAACTCCCAGAATTCCTCAGCCACCTATGCTGGCTGGGGAATTCTGGGAATTGAAGTCCCACAGGTCTTCAAGTTGCCAGAGTTGGAGACTCCCTGTTGTTATCCAACACAATCAAAAGGTCAATGGGTTAGGAAAGATGAGAAGGGATCTATTTCAATGATGCACTTAATCTGCCACCTGCAGATCTTACAACCCTGGAGGGTTGTAGGAGGGGCCGTTTTGCATTTAAAATGGGAGGAGCTTCCATTGAACATTGTGGCTGTCATCTTGACCATATCCTATGGGCACCCCTTGGATGATGGGAAGAGACATGTGTTCTCCCTAATTTAGAACAGTTATTTCAGTGGTGGTTATTTTGTTTGCTCGGTCCATCCAAGGCGATGACTTCAATAAGTTCAAAGTGCTACATTGACACATTATTGATTGCTCATGCATTTATTTATTTTGCCAAGAAGCCAATCTGGAAACGGCTCATTTTTTTCCCCTATAGGAAATGAATTCAGAGCACCGTGCAAGCATCTAAAATGGCTAACTCATGACTTCTCCCTTTTTTTTTCTTTAGACTTTACTAATTTGTTACAGATTTTCTAAAATGAATATTTAATTGACACAAACATGCTGATGACTACGCTTAGCACAAAGACAGATGTCAAATACTGCACGAACATCAAATGCTGTGTGGGCATCCGTTCCCAGAATTCCCCAACCAGCCTGTTGGCCCAGAGTTGCAAATAACCCCCCAATTTCATAACTGATATTTTATGGATAATTTACCCCATCTTTATTATTTCTATAAATAGCTCAAGGTGGTGAACATACCCCCCACTTCATCACACTTCCCATCTTTGAGGTAGTTTATTGCTGATCGTAAGTGTTGCGGGATCGTATCTTGTGGCTTCATGCCTTCAGTTCGGACATTTTCCACATGGATATATGCCTACAGTTGGTACTTCCTGTGAGATATAGAGTTTGCTGTATGTACGATAATTTTCTCAAAAAAAACGATAATTTTGAGTCTCGGGTACGATAATTTTACATTTTGAATCTGGCAACGCTGATCTCAAGCTACTTAGCTCTCACCAGCTAGCCATACCCTTCTGAGATTCGAAAGCGGAAGCAATTGGGTAGAGCAGGTTGCCCTGATAGACTGATCTCATGGGGGGAAAAAACACTCAGAAGTAACTTCACCTCTCACTCTTGATTCTTTGGGCCTACAAGACTAAACGTGCTATGCAACCCTGGGGGTGGTTAGTGGCTTAAGGACATTCCCTTGCCTCCTTTAACTTTCTAACCCCTTGATTTTAACCTTGTTTTAATTCTGTACTTTTTTTTTTTTTTTTAAATTGCCTTTCTTGTAATCCATCCAGAACCACTTAGGTGAGATGGTCAGGATAGTAATTTGACAAACCAACAGACAAATACATAAACCCTCCCAATACATCTGGCCCTTCCAGCTTCTAAATAAGGAAATAAAAGTTTCTGGATGAAGACAATCCCAGCAGTTGACCCCAGATACTTTGCCCAGAGTGAGCCATTGCGGGAAAGGAAAGCACAAAGGAAGATCCTACATTTCCTTTAGCCAAGAAAGGAAAACCATCCCTGAAAGGGCTCCACTGATTCCACTACTTATGGGGGGGGGGGGGGGGACGACGACTCTGCCCATGCCCAGAGGCAGCCAACTCTGAGCCGCCCAAGGTTGAGGGGTGGGTGGGAGTGACGCATCATGCCCTCCCGCCAGGGCTATTTCAAGGCCAGGTTCTGGCTAGGGCCAGCCCGTTTTTTTTTTTTTTTTTAATTCTTTTATTTGTTTTATTCTTATTCTTATTCCTTCCTGCAAGTTCTCCTTTCTCCCCGGCGGCGGGGCTCGAGGAAGCCGGCAGGTGTTTCCCCGAAATTCTCGTGCCCGCAAGGAACAACCCGGTGGCTGGGGCTGGAGGTGGGCTGGGCGGCCGAGGGCTGGAAGGGGAGACGTGAGAAGCAAGCGTCAACCAAGCAGATGCCCGCTTTGGCGCTCTGCAGTCAAGGCAAAGGCAGAAGCAGCAGCAGTAGCAGCAAGCAGAAAAAGAAGCAAGGACGGAGCGCGCGCCGGTCTGCCGAACGGTCCCCGGATGGCGCGCGCTCAAGCTTTGCTTTGCTTTGCTTTGCTCCGCTCCTGGCGAAGGGAGGGGGAAAGCGGGAGGGAGGGAGAGAGGCCGCCTCCATCTCGGTCCAGCGGCAGCGCGAGGAAAGAGGAGGAGGAGGAAGAGGAGGAGGAGGAGGAGGAGGGGTGGCGGTGGAGAGGAAGCGAAATGAAGGGGCCGTGGAGGAAACCCAAAAGAGTTCGCTTGAAAAAGAGCCAGGCAGAGTTCTGAAGGCAGCGCCCGCAGCAGAGTTTGCCCGCTCTCCATCCTCGCTTTACATATCATTATTATTATTCTTTCCCTTTTTCCTTAATTTCTTTCTTTTGGCCTGGCAAACAACTAGCCTAACCTTAATCCACCTTCAGGCTTTTCTCCCGCCTTCTTTTCTCCCTTCTTTTCTTTCTTCCTTTCTCTTCTTCTTCTTTCTCTCTCTCTCTCTCTCTCACACACACTCACTCACCCCGGTGCCCGATCACCTGAGAAGAGGAGGAGGAAGAGGAGGAGGAGGTCGCCCCTGAGCATAAGAGGCGGCAGAATTTCCCAGCTCAGAAGCCGGGAAGGACTCTATTTATTATTTATTTTTTGCCTCGCCTGAATGTGATTGTACCTGGCCGCTGCCAAAGAAGGAGGAATACAGTCGCTTTGCTTTCTCCGGGTATCTTCGCCTGCCCATCACCTGTCAGCCTCTGAGGAGTTGGAAGCCGGCGAAGCGAGAATGTATCAGGGCCACATGCAGGTAAAGTCACCTCCGGAGCTGCCTTTGAAAGGTGCAGCGCGGTCAAGTTTGGCAAGCAGGCGGGCGGGCGGGTTTGCTGGGACCCCCTCATTGGATGCGAGGCGGGGGTGGGTGGGGGAGAGGAGGAATGGGTCTCTGCCTGTCACAACAGGTGGATGGGTCCGAGAGCCTCGTTCACAGCTGGGAACTTCAGGAGGAAGTTTAAGGATCCGTCCTGGCTCTGGCTTTGACCTTTCCAACAGGTTTGTCCTCCTCTCCCAGGTTAAAGGGAAGCATGTGGGGATCCATGATCGGCAGCCTGGATGAGAGGTCTTGAAAATGCTCTGCGCGTGTCGATTGAAAGACAGACCATAAGTGGGTTCTTTTTTCTTTTTTTAAAGTGGGTCTGAAAGATCTGGGGATCTCATCCCCTCCCAAACTTCCTCCAATGAGCTTTGCTTTTTCGCTCTCTTGGGGGACCTTTTCTTGGTCTCTCTGTGGCCAAGGAGATGTTCTATGGGGCTCCTCAAAAGAAACCCCCAAAACGCATGTGTTATCCACCACCTGCCTTCTCACGGTCATATCCAAGTCCTTCTCCTCCTTTGTCTCTGGCCTGGCGTTCCAAAAACCCCAAATCCAAGCATTATTTTGTATATATATATGTGTGTGAGAGAGAGAAAGGTTAAAAGAATTCCAAACTCATCTCTTCAGCATCTCTGGATGTAGCCTCCTGCTTCTATTGATCCAAAACCAGGTATGACATTGGTGCTTATTTTTTCTTCTTCCTTTCTTGGTACACAGTGGAATTATGACTTTAACCTTGACTCTCTTTATTCTCTCTTCAATGTGGTCCTTCTCCTTTAAAGAAAACTGGTGTTATTGTGGCAGGAAGCGCTCCCATTGTGGACCGATGACATCTCTGCGGCTCTTCCCCCCCTCCCCATGCCACAGAAATCTGATTCCTTACCCTCCAAATTTCTCCCCCTTTTTTTTCCTAGTATAGAAAATGCTTCTATCCTCTAATATAGTAGGAGCACTGATTGGGATCTAACGTGTGCAAATAGCAAATGTGTTTGTATACAGAGAAAGCCTCAGAAATGGAGAAAAAATACCCCCGTTATATGATTTTCTGTGGTTTGGGGTGATGGATCAACCCTTACAGATGTCACTATCAACTGCAGAGGTGCATATATAACATGACAAGTCAAGTTAAATGAGCATGCTTGACTCAGCAATTCTTGCTTTCTAAAACTAAATGTTTTTCAAACTCCTCTTTTTTTTTTTTTGCTTTCCTAACTTTGTATCACAGCAATATCTGGAAGCGAAGACAAGGTTTGTAGCAAGTAAATCAGAAAACCATGAAAACAAAAGAGAAGAAATAAACATTAACCTCAGACAAGTTAAATGCTCCCTCTTTTTAGCATAAACCCTGTTTTTTGCTCTCTTTTTTTGCCTTTAAATCCTTTTACAAGCTAAATGAACCCTGAAAGTTAAGTGCAATGTTATTGCTCTGTCAGTTGAAATCTTGTGCAAGCATGTTAGAAATTAAGCCAGGTAATTCTGCTGCCCAAGATCAGATTACAAATTTATTTTTCTCTGGAGGAATCATTCCACTGGAGTCACAAATTGGGTTCAGTATATTTTTTCTTTCTGATTTATTAATGAGGTCTATATTGGGATACTTTGTATTTCGCTACTGTCTAAATACAACCTAAAGTTAACTGGTGTGTGTGTGTGTGTTTTAAAAATTCATTTTACTATGCCTATCCATTTCATTATGAGAAATACACAGGTTGCAGGGTTTGGTTTGGTTTTCAAAATTTACATTGAGGAGGTGGACCTGGAAATTATATGGCATAGATGAAATACAGTATCAGCTGTTTTAAATCTTAAGCAATTCAGATTTCTGAGGCATTTATTTAATCTTCAGAGAACTAAATTACTTAAAAATCACTAAATTACTTAAAAATCACTTAAAAACGGTTTGCTGGAATCAAAAGGCCCACTGCTAATTTTAATAAATATATACAATACATTGTGTCAAGCTTATAAAAAGTGCTGCTTAGTAAATGTATGTGGAAATTTGTGGGGAAATTTGTATGTTTTCATTCCAAGCAAGAATGTGAATGATCATAACTGAAAGTACATTTTTGACTGTTGTTAAATACAAACAGAAAAAAACCCTAGGAATAATACATCAGGACTTTTGTTCAATCATCATTTTTTTTTAAATGGCTGATTTATATAATACTACTTATTGATGTGACAGTGTCAGTGTCTTTTCTTTTGATTGTATATCATTAATCTAAGGATAATATGCTTAACTGATGATTTGATTTCACAAACTTTCAGAATGTTAAAACTTTTATTATTTTTCATTAGAAATCTGCAAAGATCCCCAAAACTTCCTTTTTCTTATTTGGCCCAGTTTTTTTTCATTGACAAGATACATATTTTTCTGTCTTTAACATTTATCCTTTGTCCAGTTCTCTGATTTTGACCTCAACTTAGGACCAACTCTATATCTTTTTCCAGTGTTCTTTTCCCCCCCTTACAGTATTTTTCCAGTTAATTTTATGTTGGGTAGTTGCTGGTTTGGATAGTAGGACAATAACTAATTGGAAAAGTTGGAATAACAAAATAATAAAAAGAAAGAAAGAAAGAAAGAAAGAAAGAAAGAAAGAAAGAAAGAAAGAAAGAAAGAAAGAAGAAAGATTTTTAAAAAATTCATCTTCATTCTTTTTTTAAAAACACTTGTCTTCCACGTAACAGATTTTGCAAAAACAGCAATCTGCCATAGAGTCTAGAAATAGTTTACCGGGTGCCAAATTTGCTTCTTATTTCCAATAATAGTGTAAATCTAATTAATTGAGTAGCAGAGAGATAGAATTAAAAGTTGTTTTGGATTATTAGACTATTAGGAAGAAAACTTGCTTTCTAGAGCTCTTTTACATTGGATTGGGATTCTTAGGAATGCTGTGATATGCTCAGATAAAGTGAATTGAACATTTAGCTACCAAAAAATGGTTTTTTGTGAGTTCACTGCTCCTCTATAGTTTTTCTGCTCCTCTATATAGGTCTGTTGGTCAGTCAACAAAATTGGTTCAGAAAGCTCACTGTTTTACTTTCTTTTCCTGTCTCTGATAGTATTTGTTTTCAGATTCCTCTATGAATGAATGCTGCAGGTAATTTTAAAAGTAGAAATCTCATAAGGGAATTTCCAGATGATCTAAACACAGTTGTATTATGAACTGGTTCCCAGACTTTTAAAATCTTTGAGGATAATCAACCCACCTAAAAAATATTCAGCCTGTTGAGAGCTTGTTACTGTTGGGAGTTAAATAATTCCTTTTTCTAGACATCATTCCCTTGGCTGAATTTGGGTGATTGGAAGTGCTCTTGTGAATTGTTTTGGACATTGGTATGTCTGCCTGCCTGTCTGTGTGTCTGTCTGTCTATCTATCTATCTATCTATCTATCTATCTATCTATCTATCTATCTATCTATCTATCTATCTATCTATCATCTATCTACATGAACACACATATAAATAAATGTCAGAGTTTAAAAATGGGTAATATTTGGTTCCCATATTTTTGCTGTGCTTCAAGGTCATCCTTGAGTGGGGCAGGGATAGGAAAATGGTGGCCATGTTCAGGTGGCTGTGGATGTCAGTTTGAATCCCTTTAACACTGTTTCTCTGTGTTCCTTGGCTTGCTGAATGCCATGGCTTAGTAGTGAAGATGTTCGCCTCCCTACTCGGAAGGTTGAAAGTTCAATCCTAGGTAGCAGTAGAGTTTTTTTTCTTCTCTCTTTTAGGGCAGAAAGAAAAAAAAAATCTGCTGTGAACTCCACGTGGCATCAGGAAGGGCATCCAGCCAGTAAACGCTCAGCTCCATCCAGTTGCCCCAACTCTACCCCAAGTTAAGGGATTGCAGGGACATAGGGGGAGTTTCCTCTGTGTTCTGTAGTGAGTTTAGTAGACCAAAGGCCACACTTTCCAGTTTTGGAAGTATGGAATGTCCCAAAGTGGATGGAGGTCACATCATATATGAAAGAAGTGGGTTTTGTGTGGATTTTGAGAGTTTGAGAGTTTCCACCAGTGTCGGAGGGGAGGTGGTGGAATAAAAAGTTGTTGTTACTCGCAAAGTCATGTCTGACCCATCACAATCCCCTGGACAATGTTCCTCCAGCCCTTCCTGTCCTCAGAGTCCATTGAAGCTCACACCTACTGCTTCAGTGACTCCATCCAGCACCGTCATTCTCTGCCGCCCCCTTCTTCTTTTGCCTTTAATTGTTCCCAGCATTAGGTTCTTCTCCAGTGAGAATTCCTTCTTCTTAAGGTGGCCAAAGTTTTTGAGTTTCATCTTCAGGATCTGGCCTTCTAAGGAACAGTCAGGGTTGATCTCCTTTAGGCCTGACCAGTTTGATCGCCTTGCAGTCCAACGGACTCACAGGAGTCTTCTCCAGCACCAGAGTTCAAAGGCCTCAATTCTTTGACGCTCAGCCTTCCTTATGGTCCACTGTTCATTTAAGAAGGGATTCTTATCTCTTCTAGCTATTCTCTGGAATTCTGCATTCAATTGGGTGTATCTTTCTCTTTCTTCCTTGCCTTTTGCTTCCCTTCTTTCCTCAGCTATTTGCAAAGCTTCCTCAGACAGCCATTTTGATTTCTTGTATTTCTTTTTATTTGGGATGGTTTTAGTTGCTATCTTTTGTACAATGTTGCGAACCTCCATCCATAGTTCTTCAGGCACTCTGTCTATCAGATCTAATTCTTTAAATCTCTTGGTCACCTCTACTGTATATTCATCAGGGATATGATTTAGTTCATACCTGAGTGGCCTAGTGTTTTTCTCTGCTTTCTTCAATTTAAGCCTAAATTTTGCAACGAGAAGCTCATGATCTGAGCCACAGTCAGCTCCTGGTCTTGTTTTTACTGACTGTATAGAGCTTCTCCATCTTTGGCTGCAGAGCATATAGTCAATCTGATTTCTGTGTTGACTGTCTGGTGATGTCCATGTGTAGAGTTTTTTGGGTTGTTGGAAAAGAGTGTTTGCTCTGACCATTAACTCTTGACAAAATTCTACCAGCCTGCGCCCTGCTTCATTTTGTACTCCAAACTTGCCTGTTATTCAGTTTCTCTTTTGGCTTCCTACTTTAGCATTCCAAACCCTCATGATGATAATGACATTTTTAGTGTTAATTCTAGAAGGTGGTGTAGGGCATAAAATAAAAAGTAGCAGCCACAATTATGCCATAAAAGCATTTTTTATATGTGCATCATGAGGCATGTAAAAACGGGCTGAGCTTTTAGTGGCTTGGCCATGTTGTAACCATTCTCTGGGATGTTTTCATGAATAATTTTATTACCAAAAGATTCTATAAATATTTTAAAAAATATTAAAAAAAAATAGAAGGAAAAATAGAAAGAGATGATAAAAGGGTAAAAGAAAAAGTGAAGAGTAACAAAAAGCAAGGAAAAGATACCTCAAGAAGCGACTTCCAATCTTAGTTGCAACAGTTACAATCATAGCAATTCCTTTTCCTCTCTCCCACACTGCAAATCACAGTCCTGTTCTTCCCATAAATAAACCTTTTTAAGCAATAAATCGCCAAATCAGCAGTTCATTTTTATCAATTTTCAGGAAAAAGTCTATTCACGGTTTCCATCCTTTATAAAAGTAATTTGCTACTTAATCAAACAACATCAATTTCTGCAAATGCAGCCATCTTCACAATCCATTCCACTATTGGTGCATCTGTGATCTTCCATCTTTGTGCATATAATAGCCACACTTCTGTTACAATATATAAAATAAATTAGAACATGGAATAATAGAGTTGGGAAGGACTTTGGAGGTCTTTTAGTCCTGCTCAAGCAGGAAACCGGATGCCATTTCAGACAAAGGGTTGTCCAGTCTCTTTTTGAAAGCCTCCAATGATGGAGCACCGACAATTTCTGAAGGCAAGGTGTTCCATTGGTTGATTGCCACTCACCATTATGAAATTTCTCCTCAGTTCTAGGTTGCTTCTCTCCTTGGTTAGATTCCAACCATTGTCTCTTGTCTTATCTTTTTGTGCTTTGGAAAGTAGTTTGATCCTCTCGTCTTTGTAGGAGCCCCTCAACTATTGGAACAGTGCTATTCCCTAGTCCTTTTCTTCACCAACTAGACATACCCACATTTTTGTATGTTGTAGCCTCCAGCCCTCTAATCATTTTTGTCGCTTTTCTCTGCATTCTTTTTCCACTAACTTTTTCTAGGTCAGTATCCATACATCCTAATAAGAGAAAATCTGCTTTCAGATTGTTCATTTTGAAAACTCTCTGCATCACCCTACGTATTTGAATCTGGCATTTTTTCACTTTTTCAGAAGTCCACCAACAGGAGTGGGAACCGACCGGTGTAACTACTGGTTCGGTGATTTTGCGGTTTGTGAAATGTGTGTGGAACATCATCAGCTATGTTGCCCAAACAGCTGAGCAGCGCTGCACGCAGATGCACAGCATTTGAAAAAGCACTATTTTCCTGCTTTTTCAACTGCAGCTGTACCGCGCAAAGCAGCTGAGGTTGAAAAAGCAGGAAATAAAGGTCAGGTAAAAGCCCGGGCAGGCAGCTGGGCCAAAACAGCAACAGACATAGAACCGGTTCTATGCGTGCTGCTCTTCAGAGCTACCGGTTCTACAGAGCTGTACAGAACTGGTAGAATCTCACCCCTGTCCACTATGCATGATAAACTGTCCCTGACATCATGTTGACTTTTTGATTCTCTTGTGCCTCTTGTCCCCCATGCTTCTCACTTGACCTTGGCAAAAGAAAAGGTTGTCATCATAGAAAAGTTGCAAAAGACCACAAAAAGAGAAAGCATGTCCATAGATTGCCTATAGCCCAATGTAGAGTCTTTAATGCATATATATATATTGTGTGGAAGTTTTTTCTGAAGGCCTTTCTGATTGAAAAATATACCTGAACAAGAAAATCATAAATATGCTCGTGTCTGTTAAAACAAAACAGTGTTACAGTTGTAAAAAAAAAAAATCAGCTTGTTTTACTAATGATTGATCTGCTCATTCAATACAATATGAGCTAATCATTGTTGCAGTCGTGACATACTTTTTCATACTAGATCAGGGGTGGGCAAAGTACGGCCCGTAGGCCACATCCGGCTCATTGGTCTGTCCAATCCGGCCTGCCCCTGAAAAAAAATCGCTGGGCATGGCGTATTGCCCTGCGCCGCGTGGCCCCCAAAGCTGCAAAACAGTGCGGAGCGCTCTCGGGGTAGGAAAGAAAAGAAGAACTTTGCAAAGGCCTCGGCTGGGAGTTCGAAATCACCTTCGAGTGCAACCTCTCCGAAAGTGAGTCCCCGCCGATCCCCCTTTTTTTTTTCGGGGCTTCCAGGCTTAAACTTTGCAAAGGCAAAGTTTGCAGGCGGGAGCGTCTTCCGGCCGAGGAGCGGGATGGGTTCCACCCGGCAGGCGGGCGGGCTGCTTGGAGTGGGCTGGTTGGAGCCACCTAAAGCTAGGCCACTGCTGGTGGAGCCTTGCCCTGCCTTGGTGCCCCGTTTTCTGGCTCAGCAGTCCTGCTCGGGCGGCACTTTAAAAGCCTGCTCCCAGCACCCGAGCAACTTTCCAGCAATTTGCGGCTTCCTTTTTCCTTGTGGGCGCTCACGCCTGGCCCTGAGCCACACGGTGGAGGGGAAACCTGGAGCACTGCCGGGTCGCCTCCTCCAAGCAGCCTGCCCGCCCGCTGGGTGGAACCCTTCCCGCTCCTTGGCGGGAAGACGCTCCCACCTGCAAACTTTGCCTGTGCAAAGTTTAAGCCTGGAAGCCCCGGAAACCCGAGCAACTTCCCAGCAACTTTCGGCTTCCTTTTAACTCACGGGTGCTTGCGCCTGGCCCCGAGCCGCACGGCAGAGGGGAAACACAGAGCACTGCCAGATCGCCTCCTCCAAGCAACCTGCCCACCCGCCCGCTGGGCGGAACCGTTCCTGCTCCTCAGCGGGAAGACGCTCCCGCCTGCAAACTTTGCCTGTGCAAAGTTTAAGCCTGGAAGCCCCAGAAATGCGAGCAACTTCCCAGCAACTTTCAGCTTCCTTTTAACTCGCGGGCACTCGCGCCTGGCCCCGAGCCGCACGGCGGAGGGGAAGCCCGGCGGGCAGGTGGGCTGCTTGGAGGAGGCGAGCCGGCGGTGCTCCAGCAGCAGCAACAGGCAGTTCCACCCGGGCTCTGCTCAGGTGTCCGGCTGGGGCTGTCAGGAGTTGCTACCACCAGTGCAGCTCTGCGCGGCTCCAGTCCTGCATTGCTTGGGAAGGAAAAGGCAAAACCAGGAGCCGCTGAGCCTGAGCCTCTGGTGCCGCTGCTGCCGTTGCAAAGCACTGCCACGGCTCTTCCTTTTTGCCTTTCCCTTCCCAAGGCAATGCGGGACTGGAGCCACGCCGGCGGTAGCAACTCCTGACTCAGGGGGCCTCCGAGGGGAGGGAAGGAGGAGAAGAGGGGGGGAAGGAGGGGGCAATTCCCAAAAAATCTTGTGCTGACCCAGCCCATCTGTCAAATTTTAAAAGTCAATGCAGCCCCCGAACCAAAAAGTTTGCCCATCCCGTACTAGATACTACACAAATTATCAAAATAATGCTACTGGAACTGATGGTATTTTCTCCAAGCAATACCTTGATCTTAATGCCATTTTAGAAAATATAGCTAAAAAGTTTTCCCTTCCTTCCTTCCTTTCCTTTGCAGTCCACCAAATACTTTTTAAAAATAAGATGAACTTCTGAATGGCTCGGTTCACACAATCTATGTAACCAGGCCAGTTAAGGATCTGGTGGCTGCACTTACACAATATGTTAATCTTGGCTAATGTTAATGTTTATTTATTTAAGCATGTTGTGTCCATCCAATTAATGTTAGAGATACAAGACAACTGCTAGAAGAGGAGGAAGAATAAACAAAAAAAGGCATACAATCCATATAGTTTTAAAGACTCACAGCTGAAATTTTGTTCCTCTAGTGAAGCTTTATTTAAGATATATCTATACAGGTAGTCCTTGACTTATAACTATAATTGAGCCCAAAATTTCATTTGTTAAGTGAGTTTTGCCCTATTTTCAGTGGTGGGATTCGGCCAGTTCGCACCACTTTAGGAGAACCGGTTGTTAAGTTACTGTGCAGTTTGGTGAACTGGTTGTTGGAACAACTGGTTGTTGGAACGACCAGATAACTGGTCGTTAAATGATTTGAATCCCACCATTGTGTATTTTATGATTCTTGTCACAGTTGTTAAGCAAATCACTGAGGTTGTTAAGTTAGTAACATGATTGCTAAGTGAACTTAAGTTCCCCCCTGACTTTGCTTCCAGAGGGTCACAAAAGAGACATTTTGGGGAGACATTGCAATTGTCCACCGCTGTCAGCTGAGTCTCTAAAGCTATGGCTTGTATGAATGAATTTCCAAGAAGCTAAATTTTAAGCATGCGACTATGAGGATGTTGCAATGGTGGTAAATGTGAAAAGTCACTTTTTTCAGTGCCGTTGTAAATTCAATCGGTCACAAAATGAATTGTTGTAAGGACTACCTGTACAGAAGCAAGTAGAATAAAAGATAAATTATCTTTATATTAATAAGCCATCATGTTTTGGAGCTCTGCATTAGATTTAACATTCTCCAACACGATGGTCCATTGTGTTGGGTATTGGAGTCTTTTATATATCCGGTACTTAAGTGTGCCTTTTATTAAATCCTTATATCTAAATTATTAATGTTTGAAATATTATATTTGCTTCAATAAGACTTTTTTTCAACATAGCAGTATTGGAACATAATATGCACCCCTACAGAGATATATGCATTCAAGTATTATACTCTCTTTATTTAGAAAACTCTGAAACTTTATGATTAGAGTCTATTATTAGAATTTGTAGAGGAGTTATATAGATATTGATAATGTCATATATTCTATCTACTCTTTTTATTTTCTTTCTTCATTCTTCCTTTCTAGCCCTGATCAACAATCCTAGGTAAAATCTCTCTCTCTCTCTACTCTTTACATTCAGATATACTCTTGATTTGCATTAAGACATTTTGGAACTTCCAAAAAGTGGTATAGAATATTAGAAATAAGATTAATCTTTGTAATTCCTTCTCTATTGCTTGTAGTTTACCAGATAATCTCCTGATTGTCTCACTGACTTTACATCCAAACCACAGGTCAAATGTGTTCTCAGTCCCAAGAATAATAATTTCTGAGTTGGTTTTCACACCAAATTAAGTTTGAAACAAGAAATTAAGATGTGCATATGAGCAGCCGGGGTCTGAAAAAGAGAAAACTCGTGACCTGTGGCTTGCCTTTAATCTCTGCTTCAGAAACAAAATCATCTGAATGCAGCTCTTGATGGGAATGCAAGCCATAATTAAAGACCTTTGGAATATAAGCCTGTTCTTACAAAATTCAAACCTTGGGCTTAGCTTTTGCTGATTGTGACATCTATCTTCAGGGCTTCACTTTAAACTCTAAATATAACTGATTTGTTATAACTGGCTAAGTAACTGGATCTGTCCAGAGCTCTGGATGCTACTGAATGTCTCTGAGCTGGGAGAGAAAGTAAAAATTGACTTGACCCTTGGAGAAATTGTTGCTCCATTCTTTTTCAACTGAATGAAAGTTTCCCTCTCCTAGCCAATAATATACCAGGAGATAAAAGAAAATCTTCCAGTTCATTTTTCTAGGACACAGCATAGCTATTTAAATACCTGTTTTGATAGCCGAGTAGATGGGCTTGTGCAGCTTGCCAGGTTTTGTGTGTGTGTGTGTGTGTGTGAATAGTGAGTTAGCTGTTCCCTTGTTCTACTTAAATGAATTTTCCTCTATATCTGCTATTTCTTCTGTGTTTTCAATTTCTTCCTATTTTATAGCCTTGGTAAGGCCACACTTGGAATACCGCATCCAGTTTTGGTCACCATATTATAAAAAAAGATGTAGAGACTCTAGAAAGAGTGCAGAAAAGAGCAAAAAAGATGATGAGGCTAAAACATAAGAAGAATGGTTACAAGAATTGGGTTTATCTAGTCTAATGAAAAGAAGAACTAGGGGAGACATGATAGCAGTTTTCCAATATTTGAGGGGCTGCCACAAAGAACCTATTTTCCAAAGCACCTGAAGGCCGGAGGGATAAAATCAAGATCACACAAAGAGTTAATACCACTTTATAATGCCTTGGTAAGGCCACATTTGGAATACGGCATCAAGTTTGGTCACGAGACTCTAGAAAGAGTACAGAGAAGCGCAACTAAGATGATTAAGAGACTAAAACATATGAAGAACGGTTGCTGGAACTAGTTGTGTCTAGTATCACACTAGACCAGGGGTGACATGATAGCAGTGTTCTAATATCTCAGGGGCTGCCACAAAGAAGAGGGAGTCAAATTATTCTCCAAAACACCTGAGGCAGTGGTGGGATTCAGTTTTTTTTACTGCCAGTTCTGTGGGTGTGGCTTGGTGGGCGTGGTAGGGGAAGGATATTGTAAAATATTCAGTCAGAGGTGGTATTTGCCGGTTCTCCAAACTACTCAAAATGTCTGCTACCGGTTCTCCAGAACTGGTCAGAACCTGCTGAAGACCACCTCTGACCTGAGGGAAGGACAAGAAACAATGGGTGGAAACTAATCAAGGAGAGAAGCAACATAGAATTAAGGAGAAATTTCCTGACAGTTAGAACAATTAATCAGTGGAACAACTTGCCTCCAGAAGTTGTGAATGCTCCAACACTGGATGTTTTTAAGAAGAGACTGGATAACCATTTGTCTGAAGTGGTGTAGGGTTTCCTGCCTAAGCAGGGGGTTGGTCCAGAAGACCTCCAAGGTCCCTTCCAACTCTGTTATTCTATTCTAAGAAACAATGGGTGGAAACTGATCAAGGAGAGAATTTTGACAACCCAATAAAACAACTAGCATATAAAGCCGCCCATACAAAACATAAAAATCCACATTAAAAGATGCATATTTCGTACGCACACAATATGAGATAAGATTATTATTATTTTATCTTACTGTACATTGTTGAAAATGATTAATACTGCATGACACCCAAACCTGTGATGAGAGTTTGGCTGCTTTACGTTTAATAAACCAATAATAAGGAGCTTCTGGCAGGATTCCTATGGATTCTATTTCTTTTGGAAAAGAGCCATAACTGGAGATGCAAGACTTTTTTACGGGCAAATAGAAGATAAGAGCAAAGTTTTTCTTTAACATCAGATTTCCCAGGAGAAGAAGTCTTTCCAGAGGGCAACTCAAAGCCTTCCCTTATCTTCCTACTCTTGAAGCTGAGTGGGATTGGGAGTGAGTTTGTCAAAAGATATCTGGGAAGTGCCTCTATTTCACAGATGTCAAACTCATGACATTGCATTGTCATCATGTGATGTATCACAACTTTTCCCCCTTTGCTAAACTGGGGGTGGGCATGGCCAGTGTGTGACACATCCGGTCTGTGGGCCTCAAGTTTGATACCCCTGCTCTAGATATTTTAGTCTGGTTCCATGCATTCCATATATTTGTGCCCATCAAGTTTATCCTTATTAAGCTGCACATTTTCTGTTTTTGCTTCTTTAAATATCTCTTGTTGAACCTTATATGCAGCTTCATTTCTTTAAAATAACTTTATAAGCTTTCCAAGTAGTTAGAAATTCCTGGTGATCTTTTTTTCTTTGCCCTTAGTGAAGAAGAACTAGGAAGCATTCTAGTATCTCTTTAGAGGTATCTTTCCAATATCTCTTTATTGAAATAAATTTTGGAACATTCCAGGTACCTCATCTATATTATTTAATAATTCTAAATAATAATTCTATAATTGCCTATAGATGGAGAGATGCTATGTTGAGAGCAAGAGCTTTCCTTAAGACTTCTGGTGAATTTACTGCAGTTCTCTATCATTCGAAATCAAAAGCTCCTGATTCATACTGCAGTTTCTTAGTGCGCCAAATTTAGATTACTTTATAGGTTGAAGAACAGCAGTGGAGATCCTTCTGGGAGGTTTCAGACAATATTTAAATGCTGTTGATTAACCTTCTTATCTCCCCATTGAAATTGGAAGAGGAGGAGGAGGAGGAGAATTGATATTGGGTCTAGATTCATTCAATGAACGAACTGTGGATAGTTTAATTATTCTGAATAGAATAACTGACTTCTGAACCTAAATTTTGGAATGGCATAATGCAACTTTAAGATGTGTGGGCTTTAGCTCCCAGAATTCACCAGCCAGCCATTCATTCCCCATACTGCCTATGGAATTGTGGGGCTTGAACTTCATACATGTTAAAATCACCAAGGTTGAGAAACACTGGCATAATGTAATAACCATAAAACTTTGGAAAAAGTCCAAGTCTGTACTGTAACCTTCTCAGATCAGCTAAAAATGACAAGAACCAGAATCCCAACTATCTGGATAATGCTATGGTAGCAGATGTTGACAGAACCACACAGTCATCAATAAGAGCCCGTCTGAAACAGTGATTAAAGCATTTGATTAGGAGCAGAGACCCAGTCTCAAGATTACCTTCATATACGGAAGCTCACTGTCTGATTTGAGTCAGTTATTCTTTCTCAGGCAACCTATCTCCCAGAATTGTTGTACTCGTTGGGAAGATCCCCTTGTAAGTTACCTTGACTTCCTGGAAGAAAGATATGATATAAACCAATGAAATAACTAAGAAACCTGGTGCAACCTTGGTGTGTTTAAGCCACATATTTACTGATTTTCATCAATCTCCATCTTAAGTTAGATTGTAGGTTAGAAATTGCTTGAGGCAAGGATCTCTTCTCTTTACTCTTAAGAGCACCCTGTACCTTAATAGGATGCTGTGATTAGTGTTACTAATAAAACCAAAAACATGAGGAAGTCAGCAGTCCATGTAATTTTTTCTCTGTTACTTCTGTCTTGATCATCACTGCCCATGTGGGAACAGAGTGGTATTGTAGATGACCAGGCTGAGCCTGAAGGAGGGGTCCAACATGCCATGAGTCATGAGTGGCTTCATCCCCACAAGAAATCTAACTCCAGCTCACCTTGAATTCCTTTGATTCTTATCTACCGACAAATTGCTTTGACTGTTAGTAGTTCATGTTCTTAAGGCTCAGTGGCTAAGACACTGCACTTGTTGATCAAAAAAGTTCAGCAGTTCAGCAATTCGAATCCCTAGCACCGCATAACAGAGTGAGCTCCCGTTACTTGTCCCGGCTTCTGCCAACCTAGCAATTTGAAAGCATGTAAAAATGCAAGTAGAAAAATAGGGACCACCTTTGGTGGGAAGGTAACAGCACTCCGTGTGCCTTAGGTGTTTAGTCATGCTGCCACACATGACCACGGAGACGTCTTTGGACAGCGCTGGCTCTTCGAGTTTGTAATGGAGGTGAGCAGCACCCTTAGAGCCAGAAACAACTAGCACGTATGTGCGAGGGGAACCTTTACCTTTAGTTCATATTCTTATACAGAGCTTAAGCTTATAATACATCTTTATACCCATTTCAACTGCCTGAATCTTCTGATTTCCATATTGCTTATACACACACACATACACACACACACGTGTGTATGTGGTGTGTGTGTGTGTGTCCATTTTTGCAGCAACTCACTACAGCATAGGTTTTTCTGTTGTAATATACTACTAATAATTTACAGTACAATAGTACTCAGAGTGGCATCCCACCTCCTTATTCCTGCTGATGGATCAGCATTCATTCACTAATAAACTGGAAATGCCAGAATGGATATTCAAATGCAGTTATCAGAATCCAACATTTATTAATCCATTTTTAATACAACAAAGATGACGCGGCCACTGATGGATGCTTTGAAAAATGGAACAAACTCCAAGTTTTTGACAGCAGGGAAAGGAAAGGGTGCATGTTATTTATTAGTGTAATGGTATGCAAAAAAGATTTTGAGAAACAGGGCAAAGATGCTTCCTAATGAATTGTAAGATAAAAGAGAGAGCACAGTCCCCAGCTGTATAATGGGTGGAGAAAGAAGTTCAGAAGGGGCCGTCCCTACCTTCTCGGGTTGCAAAGGAGATGGTGGGAGATTTACACTTTCAGATTTGCAAGATTCTGCTAATGTAGCCTAGAATAAAGTAGAATTAGTTCACCTGGTCATGTTTCCTGTCTGGTTTACCTGGGAAAACTGACACAGAGTATTGTCAGTAAAAACACTTTTGCTTCAAGGCGGTAAGTATACAAAAATCGACAAGCTCATTTCTAAATCTAATCTTGCATTGAAAAGGTACAAGGTTAAAAATACCTTTGATGCAAGCAAGCCTGGAAAAATTTTTTGATGTACTGTTTGCGAACTATAGTAGCTGGGATATAGAAATGTCATATGGTGGGACAACTTTGGATTATTTTGGAAGGTGATGGTGGATGCTGCGGATGGTTTAGGCGTATGTGTGTTTGTTTTGGGGGAGTTTCTATTTGTTTGTTTCTTTTGTTATGCATCTTTTTCATTACCCAGCAGTTTCTTACTTCCCAATTTTGCTAACTTGTAACTGTAGAGGGTATTTTTCCCCTCTCAATATTTTTTCTCTTGGAATTTAAGCAAAACGCCAAAAGTCAAGGAGAGTTCAGACTGGTCAATCAATGATTATGCAATGAAAGACTGGACATTTTGGGCAAACTCATATCTATAAAGAATAGTGAGAACCTCATTCCCCACCTAGCAGATTTTCACTGAATTTATTTTCCCCTTTGAAAGAATGTTAAACATTCATTCAATAATATACTGCTCTGCAGTGCTTTACAGCCTTCTCTACGTTTACAGAGTGAGCATATTGCCCCAACAATCTGGATCCTCATTTTACCCATCTTGGAAGGATGGAATGGCTGAGTCAACCTTGAACCTGGTGAGATTTGAACTGCCAAATTGCAGTCAGCCAGTAGTCAGCAGAAGTAGTCTGTAGTATTGCATTTTAACCACTGTGCCACTACAGCTCTTAAATGGAATGAAATTGGACAGGGGAAAAAGCAGATTATTTGAGGGCTCATCATTACTCAAAGCCTGAAGCTTGATTTATCTTTATTTAGTTTACTTTATTGTCATTGCACCTCATACAACAAAATCAAACTATCTTCAGTGCACATCGTGACCATGAAAATAAACACAAACACACATCCTTCACCCTCCACACATTAAACCGAAAACCCTCGACACCGCACCAACACTGCACTGTACAGCAGAATTCAAAAGAGCTATTGCCCTGGGATAGAAGCTGTTTTTCAGCCTATTTGTCCTTGTTTTTATTATTCTGTACCATCTGCCAGATGGTAATAGTTTTAAAAAAGGGCTCCCAGGATGACATGGACCTTTGAGAATGTTTTGAACTTTCTTAAGGCAGCAGGAGCTATAAAGTTCTTCCAAAGAGGGGAGAAGGCAACCAACAATCTTCTGGGCAATGAGGTTAACCCTCTGGAGTGCTGTCCTATCTGCCACGGTGCAATTGGCAAACCATACAGAGATGCAGTATATTAAAACACTCTGTATGGTGCAGTGGTAGGTCACCAGCAGTTTTTCATTCAGTTGTTGTTTTCTGAGAAGTCTCAGGTGGTATAATCTCTGCTGGGCCCTTTTGACCAGTTCTGCAATGTGAGCACCCCAGGTCAGGTCCTCTTTTATGGTAACACCAAGAAACTTAAAACTGGCCACTTGTTCCACTCGGTCTCCATTGATAAACAAGGTCTGGATGTCTGATCTGTTCCTTCTATAATCCACTATAAGCTCCTTGGTCTTATTGGTGTTGAGGACCAAGTTATTGTCTCCACACCACGAAAGCAACCGGTCCACCTCATCTCGATAGGCAGCTTCATCCCCCCTGGAGATGAGTCCCACCACTGTTGTATCATCTGCAAATTTAGCAATAGCATTACTAGCGTGAGTGGGAATGCAGTCATGCACATAAAGAGTATAGAGTAAGGGACTCAACACGCAACCTGTGGTGTACCACCGTTAAGAATAAGGTCTGAAAAGGTATGATTGCCTAATTTGACCCTCTGTGAGCAGCCAGACAGGAAATCCATAATCCAAAGGCAGATTGAATTAGAAAGTCCAAGGTCCAGAAGTTTAGACACTAGTATATGTGGAAGAATTGTGTTAAAGGCAGAACTAAAATCCACAAAAAGCATCCTCACATAGCCCCCCTGCTGTTCTAGATGAGTCAGAGCAGTGTGAAGAGCGATGGCTATAGTGTCCTCTGTAGATCTATTTTGTCTGTATGCAAACTGGTGTTTATCAACTGTATTATCAACTGTATGCGGAAGACCCGAAATGATAAATATTTTATTTATTTGTTTGTTTGTTTGAGGGAGCCAACTTATCCAACACGCTTTCCTCTTCCTATTTTCCTCACAAAACAACAATCCTTTGAAATGGGTTAGGCTGAGAGAGAGTGACTGGCCCAAAGTCACCCAGCTGACTTTCATACCTAAGGCAGGACTGCAACCTCCTGCTTTCTGACCTGGTGCCTTAACACACACTAGACCAGGGTTATCAAACTGGTGGCCTGTGGGCAAGAGGCGTCACCCACAGGTCACGCCCACCCGAACTTCGTGAATGGGGGGAAAACGTCGTGAAACATCATGTGACGACAATGTGACACAGCGAATTTGACGTACTGGCTCTGAGATTTATCTTCCTCCAACATCACAACAAATCATGCTGCTATGCAAATGTGCCACACCTCTAAATCTTCCCTCTTCCACCTTGGAAAAGAAAGTGGAGGGTAACTGATAGGAGGGAATCAGTAGGGAATCCTAGCTGTATTTCCTTGCTCAGTCAAGTAAATGAGCAAAGAGACTTGGCAACTCATTCATTCTGAGATGTCCCAATGTAGCTGGAGGATGAACGTCCAACATAATTGCTACAGGAACTGAGATCTATCTTAGATGGACGAGTGCCTTTAAAATTTATCTATCTACTTTGGCTTAGTTTCCAGTAGAGTATTAAATCTGTATCTATGGTGAAAATACAATTTACCGTGGGCTGATCTTTTGTTGATTGGAATCATATTTTTCAGGGATTTTTCTTTTTTAACACAAAAGGAAAGTAAGTTTCAGGAAGCTAGGAACTCCTCCAAATTTTGCTTTTATTTGTAGAGGGAATATCTTTTCACAGAGGTAGGCATTAAAACAGCATTTTCTATCCGCTGTCTGATAAATAAAAAAAAAGGCCCAGTCAAATTTGCCCATATATTAGAGTACTGGAGATTGTTAATTTTTCACAACTGTCTACTAAATAAATAAACCAATGCAATTTAAGTCTACAGAAAAGGACCCCTTTTAAATGTATGCATAATATTGATTTATATATTTGTGCAACAGTTTGATAAGCAACTGTGTCAGCTGGTGCTCCATTCAAAATCCAAGAAAGAAATACTTAGACTCCATTAATCAGAGAAAGGATATCTTTTACTGGAAATCAAGTGGTAGCAACAAAAGAATTCTGAATCTGAGAAAATGGGTGCGTAAATCACATATACAAAGTAATGGCAACATTCCCACCTCCAATAGGTCAATTGGCTCATCCAATTAAAAGTTGTGTATATCATCATGTGGGCATCTCCAGGTGGTGATGAGGCCTCTGTCCGTTGACCTTGGCATATTTTGATAAAGAGTTGCAGCTGCACGTAGCATAGGATAGAAGCCTAAGCAAGAATCTATCCCCCGCAGCTTATACAGTTCCAGTTTGTAACACCTCCAGCTCACTTCCCATAACCATATTCCCCCTCCTCCCCCCGTTACTTATGACAGCCGAAAGATGCAAAGCAAAGGGAGAAAATCTTGAAGGCTGACATTCAGCCCTCTTGCAAAAGAGATGTTAGTCCGAGAAAAGATAAAAATAGAAGGTAAGAAAATATACATGTAACACCATAATACTATTTTTTTAGGGTTTATCGGGATATTTAGTAGAAAATCTTGAAGGCTGACAAACTGGTAGGGTTGCCTCTTGAGGGTCAAAGTCAAATGAAGTTTTTTTTCAGAGGTAATAAAATACTGTATTTAACTTTTATTCTTTTTTAAAAAATGAAATGGACTTTGACCGAATTGCAATTTTAAGATAAATAATTACTGAATATTTACCAGAGGAATTTCTTTTATTGCTTGACAGCTTTGGTGCTAAAGATCAGTGCTTTTATTAGAATTAACCGCTTGTATTCCTTTTTTGCTTGCTGCTGATGATAAAAAAAAATATCATCTTTAAAAGATTTTGCCCAACAGCAGATAAATTCACATAGGAAGTCTCTGCAAACTTTTATCAATGAGAATTCAAACAACACAAATATTGTACAAATAAACAGAGCATGTAGAATGCCTTCAAAGATAACTTTGTTTTGCCTGAAGAAGTCATTGGCAGACCAAAAAAACTTTCAGTGGGGAAAAAAAGGGTATGTGTGAACAAGAGCTATGTTAACTGTTTCTCCGTCAGCTATAGCTTGGTGTGCAAAAGTTATTTTTATGCCTTCTGATTTCAGCAAAAACCCATATACTTTGCCACTAGCAATCTGTTAGAAAAAGGATTGATGTTTTAGGTTTTCTGAAATGGCCAATTTCTAACAAACTGATGAGCCATCAGCCAATTACTCTATATAGATGTATTCTCTATTTCTGAAATAGCTGACATAATCAAATGGCCTCATGTTGATATCATGGAGCTTGGTTGATATCATTTATGCTTGGCATAAATGTAAATTAAGAGTGCACCTTCTATAGCAACAAATTTTTCATTACTGTCTAATGCCATTATTAAGCAAACTATCCGAAGGCATTAAAGTTCTTTATTCAGCAAGTCCTGTGACAGTGATGGAAAACCCAGGGAGGACTGTTGACATTTTGTTCCAATAAAGTAAAATAAATAGAACACCAAGAACTTGGAATACTAGGTCAAGCTCAGCCAAGAACAAGCCCACACTTTATTTCCATAGACTAGTTAGCATGGAATGAAACACAGGACCCCAAAACCAATAATCAAGGCTCATTTATTTATTCAGTACGAACTGGAGGAACTTCCTCCAGAAAATAATGGGAGGGATTCCTGCAGACAAATAGATGAATTCACATTTATATATTTCAGGAAAGAAGGAGAAATTGAAACATATGCATAGGTAATAGATGATGTAAACATAGATATTCATAATTAACAAACCTCAGTTTATTTCCCTGTCTAGTGTTTTTATCCTCGAGAAAAAGGTATTGCCTGTTGGTTTGAATTTGATGTCCCAGGTCACTTTAGCTTCTTCATTTTCTATGATGTTCTCTGTTTTACGGTCCCACCATTTCTTGCTTGCTGGCAAATGGCATTTCTTGGAGATCTTCCAATGCACCCTTGTTGCCACTTTGTCATGCCATTGTTTGTGGTCAGTCTGTGTGATCTTCTTGGAGGAGCTAACCAGATAGTCCATTATTTCTTTTTCTTTTTTGCAGAGATGGCTGTTGCTGGCTTCCTAATTCTTCTTCTAATCATTACATTTATTTTCCATCCATCTCCCAGTTTGAGATGAGTCAGAGTGAATGGCATTGAATCTGTTAAATCTGACTGTTTCCTTGGGAGGAAGCTGACCAAATGTCTTTCATTGTAGAAGCTGGAGGTGTCCTACTGGATTATCTTGAGCCATTGATCATATGGTGCAATCCAACTTTTCTTGATATTTTGTTCGGATAAGACAAAAAAAGGTAAAAGTTTTGGTTGGTAAATGAAGAGGTTTTTGGAGCAAAAATTATTGGAATTCCACTGAATTTTATGAGTGATATAGAACTATGATAGAACAAAAAAAATTGTCTGGAGCACTTTAATACTTTTAGGCTGATGAAAGGGGGAAAAAATACAACGTTAACATTCATTTTGAGATATTCTGTTTGAAACCCAGAACACTTTTTTCTTTGGCCATGAAATATGACAACCAGTTTCTTGTTAATGTCTAAATGCAAGGGCCCAGCAGAGAGAAATTTTTAAAAAGGAGCTATTCATTAGCCAATATTTAGGAAGGGAGGAAAAGAAAAGTTAGTAAGTAAACAAAATTATTGAATTATTTTTCATTATAAACTTTGTACATTCTACAAATGTTGGGAGAATCCCCTTGCAAGACGAAGCAGGAACAATACTGACTGCTTTGATTTTTTTAAAAATTAATCAAAATATATTTTGATTGAAAATATACAGTATTTACATCTATAAAAAAATAGATTGACATAAAATATATATTTATATCTGCACCTCTATAATTGTCTGGTTTGTCTCTGCAACCAAACAAGACAGACACAGACTTCAATGGATAATTAGAACTGCAGCAAAAACAATTGCTACCAACTTGCCTTCCATTGAGGACCTGTTTACTGCACGAGTCAAAAAGAGGGCTGTGAAAATATTTACAGACCCCTCACATCCTGGACATAATTGTTTCAACTTCTGCCCTCAAAACGAAGCTAGAGAGCACTGCACACCAGAACAACTAGATACAAAGACAGTTTTTTCCCCCATGCCATCACTCTGCTAAACAACTAATTCCCACAACACTATCAAACTATTACTAAGACAGTATTACTATTATTCTTTTCATCCTTCTTATTATCTATCTCCTTTTCAACTTATGACTATAACTTTATTGCTAGTATCCTTATGATTTATATTGTTTTATTTAGTTTCCTAGTATTAATTTTGTTGATGGCTTATTTAGTATCCTATGACTATCACTAAGTGTTGTATCTTATGATTCATGATGAGATGACTATGATCATGATTTATACACATTGAGAGCTTATGCACCAAAGACAAATTCCTCATGTGTCCAATCACACTTGGCCAATAAAGAACTATTCTATTCTATTCTATTCCATTCTATTCAATAAACTATAATTTCAAAAGATTTCTTCTCCTATCCTAGAATCCTCATAGGAGGATATTAATCTACCCAAAGTATATCGCTGGAAGGAAATCTAACAGAATCTTGAATGCTTCTTCAAAATCTTATTTCATGGCTTTTTGCATGTCAGCCTCAGAGTAGATTTTTGAGGAAAGATTTTAAGCGAAGTCAGCGTCAAAAGCATAATAATGGTAAATAAAATGCATTGTTTTTCTGGACAAGGTGAGAAAGGATTTCTTTTAAACTGAAAAAAGAACAAAAATTCTCTTTTCTGCTGGAAATGAATGGCACAATTAAAATGCAGAATAGTTTTGTCTTTCCAGATCTACTCCACCATAATCTTGCCGGACTCGATATAAATAAAATAAAAATGTTTTTATTTTTGTTTGCTGTTACATATCCAATTCATTTTTGTACTCTCTAAGAATAGGACAATTTGATTTTGCTGAGAAACATGCATTTTCGTGTTGGGGTTTTGCTGTTTGTTTTTTCTTCTCCAAATGCTCATTGAAACATTTCTTCATGTCTCCCATTGCAGACATCCAGGAATGATGCCAGAGAGAGTTTCCAATGCACGAGATCATTGCCAAATGATTTTTTTTTTTTTTTGTCATCCTTCTGGCCTAAGTCTTTTTTTTTCTTAACAAAAGTTTTTTATTTTTATGTTTTTACATATCTCTTCAAGTGAGCAATGTGAATCCAGGTTACAACATTTATACATAGTCATAATTACATTTTCAACTTTCTTATCAAGTATCACATCAAATCATGATCTATTTCACTAATCTTTAAATAACTTCTCATTTCATATTTCAATTTATTAATTCAATATCAAAAACATTTCATCTTCACATTTATTTTGAATTCTTTATCCCTATTATTTCCATTTTCAGCTTACCACCTATTTTATTTTATATTATTCATTATTATCTTCTTTAATTTTCTCAAGGCCGATATATAATAGTCAAAAAAGAGTAAAAATAAAATGAAACTAATATATTCAGGATCCACATGGTACATTCCTCAATCTACAATAAATCTTATATTTCTTCCAGAGATATTCATATAACTATTTCATATTTTTTTGTTTCGACTTAACCAAAGTTTACCTATCAAATTTTAATAGATTTTCATTCCCCTCCTTTTCAATCATAATATAATATTATCATTACAAATACTTTACATTCCAATATAATTCCTTCTGATTTATCATATTCTCTATTTTCTCATATCCTTTATATAATCAATTATATTTTATATTTCATGTATACACTAAAAAAGAAAAAGAGAAAAAAACAGAAAATTAAGTTTCCCTTTTTGTTTCCAGTTAGCCAAGTTTAACGTATAAGGTTTTATTTAATTCACACTTTTTAATCATAATAGCATGTTTTTCCCAGTTGCCATATTCTCTATTTTTGTAATTACATTTGGATTTGGATAGTCAATTATATATATATATGTCTGGCATTCAACTTTGTTCGGGTATTTTCCCACGTCATAGTAGTGGTGCTTTTAAAATTGTAGCAATGTTTCAGCCGAATCTCATCTGCCTGATGATGGCAGATGAGATTCTGCTGAAACGTTGCTACAACCTTAAAAGCACCACTACTATGACGTGGGAAAATACCCAAACAAAGCTGAATGCCAGACATGTAAGTACCCGCGAAAACTTAAGAAAACATATATATATATTTGTTTTCTGAGGTTCTCGCGGGTATTGGTATGTGGATCTTTGGTTTTTCCTGTCTTCCCTTTTTACTCCTCTTTTTCATCTGCCAATAAATTATCCCCCCCCCCCCCGGCCGCCCTTTCCTGTTCTCTTTTTTGAAATTTCTTCTTGTACAGTTTCTTCTTCTTTTGTTTAATCTTGGGAGTATTTTCTCTTTTATTTATTGCAATGTCTTAGTTTTGGTTACTTTTATGTCTTTTGGCAATGTCCCTTGTTCTCTGTGCTCTTCTAAGCTGCTTTCTTCTTCTTTAACTCCTCCTCCCAAGGTTTTTTTTTGTTCTTCTGCGAACTGCATCACCATTAATTTTTCTGCCAGTATATCCAATAATCCCATTCTTTCTTTTAATATTCATCTCACAGTTTGCAGTTCTGACTTTAATTCTTTGCTTGTTTCTTCCATTTTTTAAAATCAGTGGAGTTATTCTTTATTTTATTAAAAATCAGTGTCTTTTGTTTTAGTCCTTGCCAAAAGCTTCCATTTGTCTCAATTTCTCTTATTAATCCTTCTGTCTCCTTGTCACAGTCAGCACCAAACAGTCCCAAGATATTACCTTTGTTTATCCTTTCGCTGCAATCCCCTCCTTTTTAAATATTTCCAGGGTTCTTGTTATATTATAGTCTTTTATTCCATTTCATTTCTCAGTCACACATTTATAAGACTGGTAATTTTCCATGAAAATTACCATGATTTTTTCCATGGGGAAAAAATGCCCTTAACCATTAGACAGCACTCTACATCGCTTTCCACTTTTCAAGGTTCTTTTTTCTCATTTCATGATAATTTTATTAATACTAATTTTCAACCATTAGCTCTTTTTAAATATAGTCAAGTCCAGCATTCTATCCAATGCCTAATTAATGCCAGTTTCTATATCTTATTTGAAATTTAGTCCCCAATTCCATTGTAGTTATTTTATAATCCAGTTTTTTATTTACCTTGTATTTTCCTCTTGTTTTCTATTCGCCGCTATTTGCCTTAAGCGAGGGCTTTTTCCTCTTGTTTTCTATTTGCCGCTATTTGCCTTAAGCGAGGGCTTTTTCCTCTTGTTTTCTATTTGCCGCTATTTGCCTTAAGCGAGGGCTCTTTCCTTCTATTTCTCAGGTTGTCAAAAAAAAAAAAAAAGTTCAAGTTCTTTTGTCTGGCTACATGCTGCTCACCATTTCACCCCTCCAGCACATACTCAGTTCCCGTTATCAGGGCAGCCATTAAAACTGCTGCTACCTCATGCCTTTAAGGGGAGTATACCTAGCCAGGGAGGCATTATGACTAAATATTGCCAGACAAGTTAGTTGATTAATCTTAAGAGAAAGGTTGGATTGCCTCTGGATTAAGGTGAAATGTGTTCCCATTGGATTACTGGGACTCATCCTCCATGGGACTGCCCTTGAAGACCATCCAGAACCTACAACTGATCCAAAATGCAGTAACATGCGCATAGAGTTTGTCAGTCATCCAAGTCATGGTTGTCCCAAAGATGGTTTTTCAAGAAGCAACTGGACTTTCTGGTTTTAAAGAAGCTGAAGAAGCTTCTTGGATGAGAAGCAAAACGTCTTCAAAGAAAAACCAGAAAATCTAGTTGCCTCTTGAAAAAGCAACTTTGGGGACAGTAACACGCACAGTTTTGGGCACTCCATAATTCACCTGAGTTATACCAGTACTGTGTGAGCTGCTCTGTCTTCTAGTTCCTTTCTGGGTGCAATTCAAGGTGCTGGTTCTCACTTTTAAAGCTCACCTTTAATAGGTTATTGTTGAACCTCTCTGAGGTTATCTGCCCATCCTACTAGCTTAGATTGAGTGGATATACTCCAGTTCCCCTCCCTTAAATGATGTTATCAAGAGACACACCATCTTGATGGCCGTTCAGCCCTTTAGAATAGCCCCTCACCTGAAAGTCAAAGGTTTCCTATCCTTTTAGCCTCCCAGATGTCTCCTTATCTTTCCCCTCACGAATCCCCCATGTGTATCTGAAGATGAGCTGGGGGTTCATTTAGTCTGGTGTGTAGAGGGAGGAGAAAAGTGAAAAATATTTTTTTTAATCTCTGCATGATTGATTTTTACGAACCACCCAAGCTTATAGATGAGGCAGCCAGCCATATCAATTCAATAATTAAATAAATAATCATTTTTCCAATGAGGTCTTTCCATGTGTTAACCTGAAACATAATCATGCTTTTTAGAAGGCAGATTTTCCACATTAAGTCTTTTGTAGGAAGACTTTTGTACTGTCGTCTATACTAGCAAAATAATAATAATCATTAGAAAGTCTGTTAGCAGCTTTTCCAGCTAACAGATTTTATGAAAAGCCTTTTTGTTTATGCCTTTTATTATTTGAAAAAGGTGCAATCAGACTCCTATTGATTTTTCCCCATCTTAATATTTCTTTTGATCTCTCAAAACATCTGAGCCGGGAAGATCGATTAAGGAGGATGAAGGCTTGTTCTCCAAACTTGTGGGTTGGTTTCTGAAAATTTCGTTACGAGGTGAGGTAACTTCTTCAATGGAGTTTAGGGGAGAAAGCAACCACCTCACTACACACAAAAGAAGCTGGGTCCAGCCCCTATTCAGAAGGGCCAGGATATGTAGTGTTGTGCAGCAGCACAACAGTAAGAAAAGTAGGAGAGTGACGTCTTTCTCCATAACAGCTATCCAAAAAACTTCATACTCCGACACACAGCACTCAAACCACGACACACCACTCACCATGCCAACCACCATGCAAAAACTAACCTTACCATACACAAAAGGGGTGTTGGAAATGACAGCCAGAATCAACAATAGGCCAAAAACCCATCGCCACACTCCACCAGGAATTACTCTGCACCAAAGACAAAATACAGAAGGATGAAAGAAACAAAATCAACTGTGACCATTGCAACCAATTCTATGTGGGACAAACATCCACAAACATGGATGCCATGATCCCAAATCTTTACAACCAACCCAAAAGCTCGGCGAATGAACCTTCACTCTCATCCTACACCCGAGCTACAGATATTCGCCACTATTGCAAAGATAAATTCATATTTTTTAAATTTATGTATAAGTAAGAAGATAAGTAGCTTTTGCTCAGTGGATACGGGGTGGCTCAGTGGCTAAGATGCTGAGCTTGTTGATTAAAAAGGTTGGCAGGTTGGAGGTTCGAATCCCTAGCACCGCATAATGGAGTGAGCTCCCGTTACTTGTCCCAGCTTCTGCCAACCTAGCAATTTGAAAGCATGTAAAAATGCAAATAGAAAAATAGGGACCACTTTGGTGGGAAGGTAATAGCGTTCCATGTGCCTTTGACATTTAGTCATGCTGGCCACATGACCATTGAGATGTCTTTGGATAGAGCTGGCTTTTCGGGTTTGTAACGGGGATGAGCACTGTCCCCTAGAGCCGGAAACAACTAGCACATATGCACAAGGGAAACCTTTACCTTCCCTAAGAAGATAAGCGTCCCACAGGTAGAGCTGGAAAGACCCTTAGGAAAGAAAGGGATTCCTTTATTTACAGTTGAAACATTCTGGGTTTGTTCTCTCATTATAATTTGAATCATCAAGCATCTACTGAGCATGCTCAGTACCTATAACTCTGCATGTAACAATTCCTACTATCCTGTAATATTCTTAGCATGATATTGTTAATGACCAACTGAACATTCAAGGGATGTGTTATAATGAATATTTTAATGAATTTTGAATTACTGGATTTCACTCTCTGGGCAATTCTCACTCTGTCACCTTGAATCTGTTATTATCAGAATCCACATTCTTGCTTTTGTCTGCTTCAAAGGAATGGAAACATTAATCAAAGGCACTCCCTTTTACTGAAAATATCCAAATAGGCCTCTTTCTTGTGCTCCCATCATTAGGTGTCATATAAATCAGACATTTTGGCTTAGCATCACCCCAGGCAGGTATGGCTTATTTAACAAACCATGGCTACTTTGTGTAAATGTAGCCTGTGTAGACATATATAGTGCAGAGTTTATCAGATGTGCTGGGCTAGAAGTAGACTAGAACTGGCAGGCAGGCAAAGAACCAATGGATTTCTCTCCGAACCAAGGAGAGAACCAACGTAGAACTAAGGAGAAATTTACTGACAGAACAACGAATCAGTGGAACAGCTTGCCTTCAGAAGTTGTGGATGCTCTATCACTGGTGGTTTTTAAGAAGAGACTGAACAACTATTTGTCTGGAATGGTATACGGTCTCTTGTTTGAGCAGTGGGTTAGACTACAAGACCTCCAAAGTCCCTTCCAATTCTGTTACCAGTATTCTGTTATTCCCATTAACCTCCAGCAACATGGCATTATATTTCTCAAATCAATTTTTATTTAAAAAAAAAAAAAACTCAGCGGGAATCTACATCGATATTATTATTACAGGTTCTAAGCTTAATCTGTCCATTGAGAAATTCATTTTATGATTCCTTGCAGCAGTTAGAGGTGCTCAGAGTTTGTAGACTGTGAGAGAAAGGTCATTAGCAAGAAGTTAGTGACTGATGAGGCAAATGATTGTGGAAGAACACCTGACAGGATTGATTTGCAAAAGAGCTGCAAGTCACATTTCCGTGGTTGGAAGTTATTCTCCTTCCCCCTCTCATTCTCTCATCCTTTCTCACACACACTCATTCTATCCCTCTCTCTCGTTCTCTCCATCTCTCTCGTTCTCACTCTCATTCGTTCTCACTCTCATTCTCTCTCTCTTATTCTCTCATTCTCTCTTTCTCACATTCTCTCTCTCTCATTCTGTCCCTCCCTATTCTCATTCTCTCTCTCTCTCATTCTCTCTTTCTCATTCTCTCTCTCTCATTCTCTCTCATTTTCCCTCCCTTCCCTTATTCTCCCCCCCCCCTCACATTAATGTGAAAATGATTCAGTTCCTTCACAGGAGAAATAAAACAGACTCCTGTTGCCCTGTCCAGTTCTGGTCCATTCTCTACATTGCTGTTATTTTGTTCTCTTTTTACAGGGATAACTTGAAACTGACATTTTGCGAGATTGTCTGACTCATATTGTAACTTTGGACTGGTTTACATATAGGCTTCAACTTATGACCAGAGCAATGTTCTGTTGAAGTTCCGAAGGTCTTACCTTGCGATCCAGATTCAAAGTTATGATGATAAGCCCTTCCCCCCTATGGCCAGTGATTGCCCTTCAGGTGTTCTGTAACTGGGCTTATTACAGCCATTTGTAACATTTCTCAGTTAGGAGGCCATGTTTTACTTCTAGGTTTTGGTATAAATTGCACCCATGGCAAACCATGGGTTTATCTAACGATTGCGATGCTTGCTTAATGAGTGCAGTGATTCACTTAATGAACACCATACAAAATGTCATAAAATTGTGTCAGATTTTATGACTGTAATAACCTCAAAGTCGTAACTCAAGAACTATTTATATTGGTTTTGTTTGCCTTGCTACCGACTGGCCACTTGGAGCTCAAGTTAAGATTCTGCCCAGGGAAGCTGTAAGGCTGTGGTCAAGATGATTCTTTTAGCCAGATTAAAGATGAACAGAGTTGGAAGGGACCTTGTAGGTCATCTGGTCCAGCCCAAGCACAAGACCCTGCACCATTTCTGACACATGGCAGTCCAATTTCTTTTTGAAAAACTCCAGTGATGAAGCTCCCACTGTTATGAATTAATAAAAGTGCTTAAATAAAGATTATTAAAACCTTTAGAAAAGTGCAGGGTTCTAGCCCTGCACTTCTGATTGGCCGATAATAGTGATATCGGATTGGTCTGTTCAGGAAAATCTGATTGGCTATTAGCGGGCCTCTTTCATTGGTTAAGGGAGCTAGCGCTTCCCGTTTCTTATTGGTTACTTGATCAGCAGCTTGCCTATAAAAAGGGCTGTTGCTGCCGTAGTTTTTGCTCTGTTCCACAATGTTAAATAAAGAGTTGAAGTTAACTGTTCATCGTCTCGTCTCCACTTCTTGCGCCCATGCGCAGAACTTAACACTGGCGACGAGGATGGGATTTGAAGATGTCAGAGCTGACTGAGCACTATAGAGCGCTAAACAGAGCACATGGCTGAAGACGCACCAATGGCTGAACCATGTCCAGCAGCATCATACCACCCGCTCCATTTGACCCGGCACAAGAAGACTGGGACTCATATATGGACCGATTCCAGATGTTTCTAGAGACCAACAACTAGAAGGATGCCACTACCAGAAAAAAGTGAGTGGTATTCCTGACTCACTGCGGGCCGACCGTGTTTAAGATGGCCAAGGCACCAGCTAAACCGGCTGAGGTGAAGTCCATGGACTGGGATGTCCTCGAGCCCCCTCTACGGGCCCACTATGCACCAACCATACCAACGCTTGTCCGAAGACATGAAGTTTACCAGAGAGACCAGCGGAAGGGAGAAAGCGTTGCAGATTTCATTGCGGATCTCCGGAACCTGGGAGGCCTCTGTGGGTTCGCCAACCTCGAAGAAGCTCTAAGAGACCGAATAGTCCTGGGATTAGATGCACCAAACGTGCAAAGTAAGCTGATGGCGAAAGGCGACATCAGCCTTGCAGATACTATCGCTGACGCTACTGCAGCAGAAGCAACCAGGAAATCGGCTGCCCGAATGCGCCACACCCACGCCCCGCTCCGCTCCGCCAACTCACCGGTGAAGCCTCACCTCATCTTGAAGGACATGCAACAGCAACCCACCATGAGGACCTCGAATTGTCATCAGAAAGTGATGAGGAAGAAGTCAACCGGCTCCGGTCTGAACAAGAGCAACGCCATCAACGTAACCAGAGATTGCAGTATCAATGCGCTGGTTGTGGGGCAAACCACCCACGATCAGACTGCAAATTCCTCGATGCGCTCTGCCATGTTTGCAGAAAGAGAGGCCACATTGGAAGAGTCTGTAGAAGCAAGCAAGGATCCAGCCCACCTCAGAGGGGGAACAACTACCACCAAACCGCAGGAAACCGACCTGTGAATCAGGAACCCTTGAACCACCAATGGAACAAACACCCCTACAGAAACAAACCACTAGCCTATTCAACAAAATGAGAAGAGGCACACCAAACCATTACGATTGGTCACGCCTCATCATTAGACACCAAGAAGATCCAGGTAAAGGTCGCCATCAAAAACCAGCCCTGCGTGATGGAAGTTGATTTAGGATCGTCCCTCTCGATGGTTTCCTGGAAGACCCTTAAACAATTAATTCCCGCCGTCCAGCGGCAAGACCTCAGATTCCAACGAATTATACTCAAGGACTATCAGAGAAATCGAATTCCAGTCGTTGGATCCAGCCAAGTCCATGTCTCATTCAAAAATCGTACTGCATCCTTACCATTGACCATAGTCGACAGGGATCGGCCTAGCTTGTTAGGCCTCCAATGGTTTGTTCCTCTTGGGATTGAAATAGCCAGCATTCACCGAACCAACAGCGACGACTGGGAAGAGGCCCTCGTCCAGGAATTCCAGGACTTCTTTGCAGACAAACTAAGCGAGGACAAGGGGACCCCGATATCATTTAACCTTAACCCCGAAGTAACTCCCATCTGCCTTAAGCCTCGTCGAGTTCCATTTGCCCTTAAACCAAAGATTGATGAGCAGCTCGATAAATTAATAGCCCAGGGTGTGTTAGAACCAACCGACCATGCTCCCTGGGAAACCCCAATCGTAACACCCATCAAGCCAGATGGATCGTTAAGAATTTGTGGGGACTACCGAGCCACTCTGAATCACGCCCTTCAGCAGAACGCTTACCCGGTACCAGTGGTACAACACCTTCTCCATTCCCTGGGGGGCAGAAAAGTCTTCGCTAAATTGGATTTAGCACAGGCATACCAATAACTGCCTGTAGATAAAAAAAATGGCAGAGGCACAAACGATCGTTATGCACCGAGGTGCTTTTAAGTGCAACCGACTCCAATTCAGAGTTAGCATGGCCCCGGGAATTTTTCAGAGCTTGATGGAAAGACTATTACAGGGTATAAAAGGGGTTGTACCATATTTTGATGACGTTTTAATTGCTGCTCCGACTAGAGAAATACTAAAGGAGCGCCTGAGGTTGGTTCTCCAGAAATTTAAAGACTCTGGCCTTAAAGTAAAAAAAAATAAGTGTCAACTGTGTACAGATATAGTAGAATTTTTGGGATACTTAATTGATAAACAGGGCATTCACCCCACCAATAGCAAGCTAAGGGCAATCAAAAATGCCCCAAGGCCCAGAAATAAGACTGAACTCCAAGCTTTCCTGGGCCTTATCAATTTTTACAATGTTTTCCTGCCCCACAAAGCAACTGTAGCCGAGCCCCAAAAGGCAACCTGGGTCTGGGGACACCGAGAGGAACACGCGTTCCGACAAGTAAAAAACTTATTGACTTCAGATGCTGTTTTGATGCAATATGACGAGACTTTGCCTTAAACAATTACATGTGCTGCATCACCATTCGGAGTGGGTGCCATTTTGAGCCATGTATTACCAAATGGTAGTGAAGCTCCTTTTGCCTACTTTTCAAAAACGTTATCAAAAGCTGAACGTAACTATAGTCACCCCGTATCCACTGAGCAACAGCTACTTATCTTCTTACTTATACATAAATTTAAAAAATATGAATTTATCTTTGCAATAGTGGTGAATATCTGTAGCTCGGGTGTAGGATGAGAGTGAAGGTTCATTCGCCGAGCTTTTGGGTTGGTTGTAAAGATTTGGGATCATGGCATCCATGTTTGTGGATGTTTGTCCCACATAGAATTGGTTGCAATGGTCACAGTTGATTTTGTTTCTTGGCTGCATATAATTATAAGCTGCAACACTGCCTGTGGAAAGCCATCCCCCACGCTGATGCACTAAACCGTGCACCACTTCCAGAAACCGTTGACGACCCAGCTCCAACCGTCACAACGCTCCAGATTGAGACACTTCAATCACCACCACTGACAGCTTGAGATATCGCGATCGAAACAAAACGGGATCCCCATTTTGGCATGAGTTCTTAGCTGGGTCGAGCGAGGATGGCCAGTGGATGAAATCCCTGACAACTTCATTCCTTTCAAGAATCGGCAGATGGAACTGTTTTCCCAAAAGGGCTGCATCATTTGAGGGGATAGAGTCATCGTCCCAGAGCGGTTACAATGAGCGGTGTTGAAAACTTTGCATGAGGGCCACCCCAGCATCGAGCACATGAAGGCGCTCGCACGAAGCTACGTGTGGTGGCTGGGTATTGACAAGCAGATTGAGGCCTGGGTAAAGACTTGTTACAAATGCCAGGAAGTTAGCAATGCCCCACCATAAGCAACACCGACGGAGTGGGAAACACCCCGGGGACCATGGTCCTGTATTCATATTGACTTTGCGGGACCTACTAAGGGGCGCACATTCCTATTAACAGTGGATGCCTATTCAAACTGGCTTGAGATCCATGAAATGAAAAGTACCACAACCGAATCTGTCATCCGGAAGTTGAACAGATTATTCGCGACACATGGACTACCAGACGTTCTGGTATCTGACAACAGCCCCCAGTTTACCGCGCTTCCTTTTGAACAGTATTTGGTGGACCGTGGTATTCGTCATGCGCTAACTTTTCTGGGGCATCCTGCGGCTAATGGAAGAGCCAAGCGCATGGTACAGTTCATCCAAAAGACCGTACATAAAATGGACTATGGGGATATCGAAGATAAGATAAACAGGATACTCCTTCTTCAACACATCACTCTGCACAGCGCCACCAACAAGACTCCAGCTGAATTATTAATGGGACGCAAACTCCGTCCCACCTTGACCAACTACACCGGTCGTATGAACCAGAAAAACCCCACGGATCTAGCGGGAAATGCTGCGAATTCAAGATAGGCGACTTAGTTTTCGCTAGAAACTTTTTGGGCGATCCTTTGTGGGTCGAAGCAACTGTAATCCAAGTCACTGGACCCAGGTCATGCTGAGTAAAAGCCCGTGATGGAAGAATATGGAAGCGACATATTGATCAGCTGCGTTCGAGGCTACAACCTAGTTTCGACGACTCCGGTAACTCCCAAATTGAGGGGGGAGGGGATGCCAAAGAAACCGAATTCGAAATGGCAGAAAACACAAACGGAAGAAGTCAGCATTCAGGCGTAACGCATGGAGGAGGATCAGAGATCCTCAAAGGGACACCTCGTCAGAGGCAAGCCCACGAAGGCTAGAGGACAACGAGGACATTAGCGGCACCGAGTTTTTCAATGAAGAACCACCGGCACCCGATTTGCCAGAGGATGTCCCACCAAAACAAGATAATAGACAAGAACCGGGGGGACAACGTAAATCTAATAGACAGTCTAAACAACCTTCCTACCTCAGAGATTACATCACCACACCCCTTAAACGGAACCTGGGGGGAAGGGGTGTAATGAATTAATAAAAGTGCTTAAATAAAGATTAGTAAAACCTTTAGAAAAGTGCAGGGTTCTAGCCCTGCACTTCTGATTGGCCGATAATAGCGATATCGGATTGGTCCGTTCAGGAAAATCTGATTGGCTATTAGCGGGCCTCTTTCATTGGTTAAGGGAGCTAGCGCTTCCCGTTTCTTATTGGCTACTTGATCAGCAGCTTTCCTATAAAAAGGGCTGTTGCTGCCGTAGTTTTTGCTCTGTTCCACAATTTTAAATAAAGAGTTGAAGTTAACTGTTCATCATCTCGTCTCCACTTCTTGCGCCCATGCGCAGAACTTAACACCCACAACTTCCAAAGGCAAGCTGTTCCATTGGTTTATTGTTCTCACTGTCAGAAAATTCCTCCTTATTTCTATGTTGAATCTCTCCTTGATCAGTTTCCATCCATTATTCCTTGTCTGGCCTTCAGACGCTTTAGAAAATAGCTTGAATCCTTCCTCTCTGTGGCAGCCCCTCAAATATTAGAAGACTGCTATCATGTCTCCCCTGGTCCTTCTCTTCCCTAGACTAGCCAAGCCCAGTTTCTGTAACTGTTCTTCATAAATTTTAGTCTCCAGTCCCCTGATCACCCTGGTTGCTTTTTCCTTTGCCACTTTCCTTTGTATACACTAAATGGGATCTGGCACTTGTGGTGGCCCAATCACTTCAGTATTTTGTTGTAGTGTTGTTGAAGCAAGTGCCTGACTCTTCACAACTCTATGAATCAATAGCAGGCCTGATCTCCCTGCCCTCCATTGCCTCCCCGATAAATGGTAAGCCATTTGAATTGGAATTAGGGAAACTTATTCTTTAGGTAATTTTTTTTTTTTTTTTAAATTCTGGCTTGTTATTGCAGTAAGGGGTGAAAAGGGAGGAGACCCTTTCTTTCTAATAATAAGCAGAAGCTTTTGTTCAGCCTCTTCATGGCAGATATATGAATCAGGTTTCTGTAATTTGATTCCCCCTTGTGAGGCAGCTGAGTCAGGGAGCCAAATTGTCAGTTCTATTGCCAAGCTCAGTATGGGAGAAAGGCAGAGCATGGAATTTGGTTTGCCCTGTTCTCCTACTTGCCCAAACAGATGTCAAGTGGCCTTGCCAACGGTTTGCTGCTAAAACTGACATTTCAGCCAGGTCAGTAATATACATACGGCCTTCCCCACCCCGCCACTGACTTAGTTCCAAAGACATTGAACGATATTCCAGCTGGGCATATTGGTAATTACAGAGTCCTGATTGATCGTTGAGCTTGATCATTTCCTTACAGACGTTTCTTTACCAAACAAGGTAACATCATCAATGCTAGGCTTGTTACCACTAGCATTGACCTCAGAAGTCTATTGAGATTCTCAATCATCCAGAGCGTGGTTGTCCCAAAGATGCTTTTCCAAAAGGCAACTGGACTTTCCGGGTTTTTTAACTTGAAAACATTTTGCTTCTCATCCAGGAAGCTAAAGATTCTCCTCCTCCTCCTCCTCCTCCTCCTTTCTCTTCCTTTTCCTCTTCCTCTTCCCCCTCCTCCCTTCCCCCTCCTCCCCTCCTCCTCCTCCCCTTCCTCCTCTTCAGTTGTCTTTTGGTATAAAAGCACCTTAAGGACAGCCAAGATCAGAGAGCACCAAGAATCCCACAGTTCAACCCTGAGCTATAGATATTCTATTCTATTAATATTGGATGGTTAATCTCCAGTATATGCGATAGATTTCACGTTGGGTGAGTCTGGTAGATAAAGGTGGCTTGCACCATCTTACAAAAGAAGGCAGAAAATGTATCAAATAGCATCCCTAAGTAGTTCAGTATGGAATCAGATTTTGAGATTCAAAACAATGGGAAAAATCTGTTTCCTTAATTCAGGTATAGATGTGCTCCTGGATTTTTCTTGCCTTATGACTGACTTTTACAATGGCTCAACTAAAATATGGGTTGGGTGTGAGGGAAAAAAGAAGGACCATTAGCAAGAGAAACAGCTGCTTGCAAAAGGCATCATTATATTATGGAAGGGAGAACTACATCATCTAAGTGATATTTGTGCTGAAGGCTGTTCTGCTCACCAGAGAGTTGAATCCCTGCTAAGCTGTTGCTTGGAGTACAATTTATGTTTCCCAATCAGGTCAACTCCCCAGATGTGTAGAATTCAACACCAAAATTTCTCAGCAATCACCATGGAAATTGCCCTGATGGGAGAATATTCTTCTAAAAACCTCTCCCCATTCCTTTCTTGATCTGGCTCCGCCTCCCTGAATACCTTTAGAGCATCTTATAACCAAGAGGATATGCTTGAAGGAGGATATGGTGAATTACCTGCAGTTACAAGGAAATGGACAACAGGTTTCCCAACCTAAAAGCAAACTCGCTTAGAGTAGTGGGGTCCCTCACTTTATTACAGAGAGAGCGAGTACAGTCTCCGATGCTGGAGGAGATGATGTCTAAATAGAGTCCAAGTTAAGATATTTTGCAATAAGGTCAGGATCCCGTTATGCCCTGGAATATGGAATTGGCTCAAAGCCATCAGGAACCCAAAGGTAGTAAGAAAAATAAAATAAAACAAAACAATGCAGTGAGGTCAGGAAAGTACAGAGAGAGTACAGCTGCTGGCTGGAGTTCCCTTAATTTTTCCTGTGGAATTTGTTCTGATGCTCTATAAAGATCGAATTAGTAGCCCTGGCAGGAATCAGGTTCTAGTGAAAGCTTCCTGCTTTCAGTGCAATTCTCCACCCATAGGCACCGCATTTGTACATTTGGCCATTTGTAGCATCCTTACTCCGTCTTTTAGGGATATACATAGAACAGCAGAGCAGAGAGAGACTGCTAAGTAATCGACTGCCCTAGAGTCTTGCAGGAGCAAGAAGAATGAGAGCCTTACACTTCCCTCTTTTAATTGGGGTCGTATCGGTTTTTCTGGACGATCGCTTTAGGACCACGTTGCCAAATTCCACCCATGATCTGAGGAACTAGCATGCTTCCAAAATATTACAAGGTAAGGGATTGGCAAGCGGCTAGAGACAGTATTTTGGAAGGTAATAAACAGAAATGAGAGAGGGGTTGAGTCTTAAGGATTCTTCAGAGGCACTTAAGGGCTTAATCACAAAGATGCCAGGCGTGAAGAGGGGATTGAAGCAGAGTTTCTCCAGTTTTTGAAGTTCCTGCTTCATGTGGATTGGCAGAGTCATAGCTTAATTTTTCTGAAGAGGAGAGAGGTTCACGCTGATCACAGGGCAAAAATCTTCCCTCTGGATTAGAGGGGTTTAAAGACCAGCGTGGAAAGTTTCTGCCTGTAGGGGAAACGATGCAGTTCCTGGAAGAAGATCATTCAATCTAGGCCGACAGTAACAAAGTCTTGCCTGGCTCAGATTTCTTTTTCCTTTTTTAAAAATTCTCTATAGGCTAGCCTGTTTCTGAGGCCTAGTTCCTATTTTACAGCAGGGCAGGTTTAAGGGTCATTACTGCTTAGCTGAATCTTAGCTGAATACTGCTGGGTTTCAGAAACAAGTAAGGAAGTTCTCCTTACTGGCCATGGCACTGAAATATCATTTTAGGGTTATTCTTGTTGATGCAAAAAAGATGCTGAGTCACAGTTAGCTAGAATTCTGGAAAGAGGCGAGCCGTGTTGTAGAAATGAATGGCAGCTTGCCTCTTCCACAGAATAAATCTATTGCTTTCCCCACAAAAGGAACCAGAGAAAAAAAGCTGTAGCTGAATGCGTGTCTTGAATATAATTTGAGTGGTGCTGAATTCCACTCTAGCTGCTAGCTAGATCCTTTGTTTTCTAATAAAAACTATGGTCATTTAACTTCTCTAAACCTCACCCTGTGATCTTGACGAATGTATCTTTTCTTTTATGTATACTGAGAGTATTTGCACTAAGACAAATTCCTTGTGTGTCCAACCATACTTGGCCAGTAAAGAATTCTATTCTGTTCTAACCATGCCAAAATTGGAAATTATTTATAATCTGGGACTGAAGCTTTTCCCTCCAGACACCGTTTTTAAACCAGTCCCATAAACTCTATTGGAAATTTCACTCTGGGTAACATACCAGAGTATGATACCTAACCTAGCAAATTCTCTTGCTTATAAATATCATTTCCCTATTTTTTTTAAAAAATTAAACTACTGCACCTCCTGCAGCAAGGCATTCTGTTTGATAAATTTCAGCAGCATCTGCAAAGAAGAAAATAATAATAAAACTAAGTCTGTGTAATGGGTCTGTGAGGAGCAGCGGAGGATAGATAGCAAAGAAATTAGATTCTGATCATATTTAAAAGTTGTACCAGAAGAAGGAAAGAATTTTGCTGCTTTGGAAGATCAAAAATTATGGAAATGTTTAGTGTCATTAACTTTCTGAGCATGTGTGTGTGAGAGAGAGAGAGAGTACAAACAGGGATCTAGTTGTTTAATGGATTTAATTCAAAATTGAGATTATTTCCTTAGTTGAAGAGGACAACTCAGTAAACAAGATGTTATGACTCCTTTTATTACCATGATAAGGTATCATTTGCTCTGTGCCTGCAGCTGCCACCGCCATGCATTGTGGGGCCTGGATGAAACCATTTCTACAGGTGGTCCTCAACTTAGGACCACAGTCGGAATCAGAATTTCTACTGCTAAGCAAGGCGGTTATTAAAGTGAGCTGCATCTGATTTTACAATTTTTGGCCATGATTGTGCAGTTAAGCGAACCTTTGCAATTGTTAAGTAAATCACTGCAATTGTTAAGCGAATCATTGCAATTGTTACTGTTATGAACTAATAAAGGCGCTTAATAAAGTTTTAACAACCTTAAGTAAAAAGCAGGGTTCCAATCCTGCACTTCTGATTGGCCGATAATAGCGACATTGGATTGGTCCTTTCGGGGAAGTCTGATTGGCTGTTAATGGACCAACTCTATTGGTTCAAGGGTTTAACACTTCCATGATTTTCATTGGCTAATAGGACAGCAGCCAAACCTATAAAAGGGCTGCTGCTGCCCTGGGTGATCGCTCTGTTCAGTATGCCTAATAAAGAGTTGAAGTTCACTGTTCACTGCCTCGTCTCCACTCCTTACACCCATGCGCAGAACTTAACACTGGTGACGAAGGTGGGATGCGGAGACATCAGAGCTGACTGAACACTACAGAGCACCAAACAGAGCATGTGACTAAAGGCGCATCGACAATGGAAACCATGTCCGGCGGCGCCATACCACCCACTCCATTTGACCCGGCACAAGAAGATGGGACTTGTACATAGACCGGTTCCAGATGTTTCTGGAGACCAACAACTTGAAAGACGCAACTACGGGGAAAAAGCGAGCAGTGTTCCTGACCCATTGCGGGCCTGCCGTCTTTAAGATGGCTAAGGCACTAGCGAAACTGGCTGAGGTGAAATCCATGGACTGGGACGTCCTCGCGCCCCTTCTACGGGCCCACTATGCACCCGCCGTACCAACCCTTGTCCTAAGACATGAGTTTTATCAGAGGGACCAACGGAAAGAAGAGAGCATCGCAGATTTCATTGCGGACCTCCGGAATCTGGGAGACCTCTGTGGGTTTGCAGACCTCGAAGAAGCTCTGAGACACCAAATAGTTCTGGGATTAGATGACCATACAGCGCAGAGCAAGATCATGGCCAAAGGGGACATCGATCTTGCCGATGTCATCAAAGACGCTACTGCAGCAGAAGCAACCAGGAAGTCGGCCACCCGAATGTGCCGCACCAACGCACCGCTCCGTCAACTCGCCAACAATACCTCACCTCGCCTAGAGAGGCACACAACAGCGACCCACCACGAGGACCTTGAATCTCCATCAACCGGATCCAGTCCGAACATGACCAACACAACCCATGGAATCGAAGACTACCGCACCAATGCGCGGGTTGTGGGGCAAACCACCCGTGGTCAGATTGCAAATTCCTCGACGTGCTCTGCCATTCCTGTGGGAAAAGAGGCCACATCGGGAAGGTTTGTTGAAGCAAGTGAGGATCCAGCCCAATTCGGAGAGAAAACAACTACCACCAGACCACAGGGAATCGTCCTGTGAGTCGGGAACAATTGAACCACCAATGGTGGTTTTCCTACAGAAATAAAAACACTTGCCCCTTCAACGAGACGGGAAGAGGCACAACAAACCATTACCATCGGTCACGCTTCATCGTTAGATGCAAAGAAGATCCAAGTGAGGGTCGCCATCAAAAACCAACCTTGCATGATGGAAGTTGACTCAGGGTCAACCCTCAAACAGTTGATCCCTGCCGTCCAGCATCAAGACCTCAGAGCCCAAAGAATTATACTCAAAGATTACCAGGGGAACCGAATTCCGGTCATCGGCTCCAGCCAAGTCCAAGTATCATTCAAAAATCAAACTGCGTCGCTACTGCTGACCGTCGTCGATCGTGACCGGCCTAGTTTATTAGGCCTTCAATGGTTCACCCCATTCGGGATCGAGGTAGCCGGCATTCACCAAACTAGAAGCGACGACTGGGAGGAGGCCCTCATCCAGGATTTCCAGGACGTCTTTGCAGACAAACTGGGCGAGTACAAGGGGACCCCAATATCATTTAATCTTAACCCTGAAGTAGCACCCATCCGCCTTAAGCCTCGTCGGGTGCCTTTTGCTCTAAAACCAAAGATCGACAAGCAACTTGATAAATTAATAGCCCAGGGTGTTTTAGAACCAACTGACCACACCCGTTGGGAAACCCCAATCGTAACACCCATCAAACCGGATGGATCGTTAAGAATTTGCGGGGACTACCGGGCCACACTCAATCATGCCCTACAACAGAACGCTTACCCGGTGCCGGTGGTACAACACCTTCTCCATTCCCTGGGGGGCGGAAAAATCTTCGCTAAATTGGATTTAGTGCAAGCGTACCAACAACTACCCGTAGATAAAAAAAACCGCGGAAGCGCAGACTATCGTTACGCACAGAGGTGCTTTTAAATGCAACCGACTCCAATTTGGAGTGAGCATAGCCCCAGGGATTTTCCAAAGTCTGATGGAGAGACTTTTACAAGGGATCAAGGGAGTCGTACCATATTTTGATGACGTTTTAATTGCGGTCCCTAATAGAGAAGTACTAGAGAAGCGTCTTAGAATGGTCCTCCAAAAATTTAAAGACTCTGGCCTAAAGGTTAAAAAAAATAAATGTCAACTGTGTACAGAAAAAGTAGAATTCCTGGGGTACCTCCTCAATAAGCAAGGAATTCACCCCACTGAGGGCAAACTAAGAGCCATCAAAAATGCACAAAGGCCTAAGAATAGAACAGACCTCCAAGCTTTCCTGGGGCTTATTAACTTTTACAACATCTTCTTGCCCCAGAAGGTGACCGTAGCTGAGCCCCTACATAGACTGCTCGACAAAAAAACCACCTGGGTCTGGGGACACCGAGAGGAGCACGCATTCCGACAAGTGAAAAACTTACTAACCTCCAATGCTGTTTTAATGCAGTATAACGAGACTTTGCCTTTAACCATTACATGTGATGCGTCACCGTTTGGAGTGGGAGCCATTTTAAGCCATCTGTTACCAAACGGTAGTGAAGCCCCTATTGCTTATTTTTCAAGGACCTTATCAAGGGCTGAACGCAACTATAGCCAAATTGACAAAGAGGCTCTTGCTGTTGTATCTGCTGTGAAACGGTTTCATGAATATGTGTATGGACAAGCCTTCACGATAATTACCAATCACAAGCCCTTGCTCGGAATTATTGCGGGAGACAAGCCAACCCCTTATTTGTTGTCACCCAGAATGACTCGTTGGTCAGAGTTCTTAGCTGCGTACAATTATAAATTGCAACATCGCCCGGGGAAAGCCATTCCCCACGCTGACACATTGAGCCGTGCTCCACTTCCGGAAACCGTTGACGATCCAACTCCAACCCTCACAACACTCCAGATTGAAACCCTACATTCACCGCCGCTAACAGCCAGAGACATCGCCATCGAAACGAAACGAGATCCTGTCCTGGCACGAGTTCTCAGCTGGGTCGAACGAGGATGGCCAGCAGACCAAACCCCTGATGACTTCACCCCTTTCAGAAACCGGCAAACAGAGCTTTTCTCGCAGAGGGGCTGTATCCTAAGGGGAGAGAGAGTCGTCGTCCCAGAGTGGTCACAACGAGCAGTTTTGAGAGCATTGCATGACGGTCACCCCGGCATCATGCGTATGAAAGCGTTCGCACGAAACTATGCATGGTGGCCGGGCATTGATAAGCAGATCGAAGCCTGGGTGAAGACTTGTCTAAAATGTCAAGAAGTCAGCAGTGCCCCACCTAGAGCGATTCCAACAGAGTGGGAAACTCCCCGGGGGCCGTGGTCCCGCATACACATTGACTTTGTGGGACCTACGAAGGGACATACATTTCTCCTAACAGTGGATGCCTATTCCAACTGGCTTGAAATCCACAAGATGAAGACTACCACAACGGAATCAGTCATCTGCAAATTAAATAAACTATTTGCAACACATGGACTACCCAACGTTTTAGTCTCTGATAACGGACCCCAGTTCACTGCCCTCGCATTTGAACAATACTTAGCGGACCAGGGCATCCGCCATGCGCTAACCTCGCCGTCGCACCCTGCGGCCAATGGAAGGGCCGAGCGCATGGTCCAATTTCTTAAAAAAAACTCTCCACAAGATGGACCATGGGGACATTGACAACAAACTGAACAGAATACTCCTACTCCAACACATCACCCTGCACAGCGTAGCCAGCTGAACTGTTGATGGGATGCAGGCTTCGCTCCCACCTCGACTGTCTCCACCTGGCCTACGAGCCAGAGAAATCTATGGATCTAGCGGAAAGTGCCATGAATTCAAGGTAGGGACTTAGTCTTTGCTAAAAATCTTTCCGGCGAACCGTTGTGGGTCAAAGCAACCATAACCTAAGCCACCGGGCCCAGATCGTACCGCGTACAAACAAGGGACAGGAAAATATGGAAATGCCATATAGATCAGCTTCGCTCTAGGTTGCAACCCAGTTCCCACGACTCCTGTGACCCTCAAACTGAGGGGGGAGGGGATGTCGAGGGAGCCGAATTCGAGATGCTGGATGACAAAATCAAAGAAAGTCAGCAGCATGGCGCGTTCAATGAAGAACAACCAGGAAAGGGGTGTGCCTCGCCACAGAGAAACACCTCAATGGAAGTGAGCCCGCCGGAACCGGAGGACAACGATGACAGAATTAGTGGTGCCGAGTCGTCCTGTGGGGATGCGGAACCACCCATACCAGATAGATCAAAAAACGTTCCACCGGAACTGGACTACAGACAGGAACTGGTGAGACAGCGCAAATCTAATACGCAATTGAAACGACCTGCATATCTACGCGATTACGTTACCGCACCCCTCAAACAGAACCTAGGGGGGAGGGCTGTTATGAACTAATAAAGGCACTTAATAAAGTTTTAACAATCTTAAGTAAAAATCAGGGTTCTAATCCTGCACTTCTGATTGGCCGATAATAGCGACATCGGATTGGTCCTTTCAGGGAAATCTGATTGGCTATTAATGGACCAACTCTCATTGGTTCAAGGGTTTAACACTTCCATGATTTTCATTGGCTAATAGGACAGCAGCCAACCTTATAAAAGGGCTGCTGCTGCCCTGGGTGATCGCTCTGTTCAGTATGCCTAATAAAGAGTTGAAGTTCACTGTTCACTGCCTCGTCTCCACTCCTTGCACCCATGCGCAGAACTTAACAGTTATGTGAATCTTTGCAATTGTTAAGCGAATCATTGCAATTGTTAAGTAAATCACTGCAATTGTTAAGCAAACCTTTGCAATTGTTAAGCAAATCACTGCAATTGTTAAGTGAATCATTGCAATTGTTAAGTGAATCACTGCAATTGTTAAGCAAATCATTGCAATTGTTAAGTGAATCACAAGGATGTTAAGTGAATTCGGCATCGCTCATTGACTTTGCTTGTCGGAAGCTGGATGAGAGATTTGCAAATAATGATCACATGACCTCGGGAGACTTCAACCGTCATAAATACATGCCCAAATTTTGATCACTTGACTATGGGAATGCTGCAATGGTTGTAAGTGCTAGGACTGGTTGTAAGTCACTTTTTTCAGTGCTGTTGTAACTTTGAATGGTTGCTATACAAGTGGTTCTAAAATGAGGACTTTTTTACCCTCCCTCTTTTTCTGATCCAAGTTTTGTCACACCCTCCTTAGAGAAATGTACATTCCCACTCACCTTTCCCTTGTTAAACTTGAAGCATGTGGTGGAAAGTAGTCTGGATTCCCAGAAGGGTGGGGCTGCTTTCCAGAAAGTAAAGAGGTAGCGTAGTTTTCAAAGTTCAGTTAGCAGGAAGAGAGTTAGGATGGCTCCTTTCCAGCGATTCCCAGAGTATAGCTGTAGTTATGCAAATAGTTGCTTTAGTCTGGCAAGATTCTGTTTGTAGGTGAAGTACAGCAAACCACTCTTTAGTAATGCCAAGGGTCATTCTTCGTTCTTGGGGCCTGATGAGCAACAACAAGGAATTCTTAATGCAGATTGTAGTTTAGTGTGGACTGACATTTATTTTCAGCTAATGGTTTTATCTTGCTCTAGTTTTTAATGATGGCAGAAATTTAAACATTTGAACATTGGTTTTTAATGTGTTGCCCTTTCTTGTATCCTTCTTTGAGCTTATTTTATCATACATGTAGCAAAAAAAGAAAATCAGCCTAATTTTGTTGAAGCAAGGAAAGCACAGAAGCTGAGAAGAAAGGGGGAGTTTGAAATGAAGGAAGGGAAGGGAAGGGAGGGAGGGAAGGAGGAAGTAATTTTCTGATCAACCTTTCCTATCTTGAATAATCTATTGTAAGGAAGGGAGATGGATCAGAGGAAGAGAAAAAGAGAGAGAGACGGATAAAGAGAGGATATGGCTTGGTCCAAAATACCTGTTGTTTCATTTTTATTTTTAAATAACCCCCTCTTTATCAACTGATCAGTGGTAGTGGAAAATACTTCCCCAGTAGGAAGAAGTTAGGGCTGACATACTAAGTTCAGAAAGATGTAGGTGGGACTTCTTCAGTTGCCACTTTGTCACTTAAATAAGGCAAAAATAATGCCTTCACTTCTACACAATCCTTACTGTGAGAATGGATGCATCTGGAGCACACTGGGTGCAGGAAATGTGTCATTTGAAATCTCAGTATTATTATATGGAAGCAGGTGCAATTGAAAGCTTGGGATTAAGCCAAAGGCGTTCTGGGGTCCCTCTTGGGCTTTTCAGAACAAAAATAACTCTTCCCTGGAAATGCTTGCAGGGCAGAATTACTTGTCTGGATATGAAGAAGGAGCCAGGTGTCCTAGAACTGGAAAACAAACTATTGCATTTGCCTGGGGATCCTGCTAGAAGATGTGTTTATTTCCTTGGAGCGTCTACTGTAAGACTTATTTTCCATTTTGTTGTAAAAACTGCCAAAAAGAATGACTGACACAGCAATTATAAAACAATAAGCTCATGATCCAGCCCATGAACGAACCTAGCTTCTATTAAGCTTCAGTGAATGCTTGAAACTAATTTCCTTGGGTTTCAATGAGAATATAATGACATTTTGGCAGGATTATGCCTTATGGAAATACCAATTTGAATCAACATTAAAAGCCCAGTGCAATGCAATAGGAAGTCAAATCAAAATTGTAGATGTTAAAGCTAGTTAACAAAAGCCATAAAACTATGGCTAAAGAACTACTGCATTAAATCTGGAAGATTATTGGTTAGTCTGGAGGAGAAGGAATATTGGTAGGTCATACAAGTCTCTTAGACCAGGTGTGTGAACTTGGACTGCTAGTAATGCGGCCCCACAAGAGTTTAACATTATTATGTGCATTTATGTACATTAACTATGTTATACATTTTATATGTGGCCCAGGACAATTCTTCATTCAGTCTGGCCTAGGCAAACCAAAAGTTTGGATATCCATTCCTTTGACCTGGATTTTAGCGGTCATGCATTAGATTGGAAGTCTCCAAACTTGGCAACTTTGAGATTTGTGGACTTCAACTCCCAGAATTCCTCACCCAGTATTCATCCAGAAGCTGGAAGATTCTACTAAGAGTAAAAAGAGTGTTAACTATGCTAATAATTTAAACATGATTATGTTGCAAGCAACACATATAATAAATAGGCTGACTGATAGATATTTTGATGAACATCTTTTTGCACAAGGACATAATAAATCAAGGGGCTATAAATTTTAAGGTTCCAAAGATTCTGAAAGATAGGGAAGGTAGATATGTATTTATAGAAGGGGATTTGATACTAATTAATGCCATCATCTGTTTATAATCCTAATCAGGGTCAAAATCAGTTACCCATGAAAGATTACAAATGGAACAAAGAGTAATCCAGACAATTTTATAAATAGGAGGGGGACTTTGCTATTGATGCATTAAATCCTCAGACAGGAATGCACATGAGATTTCAAACTGAATGCATAGTCTTAAGCTCATGAATACGCAGACAATAAAAACTAGACATTTTATTCAGGTAGATAGATAGATTCAGTAGTGGGATTCAGCCGATTTGCACTGGTTCAGGCGAATTGGTTGTTAAATACTCCCATCCACTTTCAAAGTGGAACCTGGGTGCTGCACCGCAATGGAGAAATGGACAATGGAGCAGCTGTCATGAGGGAAAGAGAAGACAGCTTTCCCTTTTTCTTCTTCCTGCTTCTCCTCCTTCCCTCGTGCCATCCACTCCATTGCCTGTTTCTCCATTGCAGCAGAGGGTCCACTTTGATAGCGGTGTGTGTGTGTGTGTAATTTAACAACCAGTTTACCTAGGGTCAAGTTGGCCATCGCAGAAGGCTCATCCTGCATGTGTGGTGGGGCTGGAGAATGAGGATGGGCCATGTCTCCCATGACAGCCAGCCTGACCCAGGGCAAACTGGTTGTTAAATAATTTGAATCCCACCACTGGATAGATTATATACTGTATGGCAGCAGTCCCCAACCTTTTTGGCTTCGCAGACTGGTAACCCCAGAGGAGGCAGAGATGGGGGGATGGGATGATTTTGCTAGTGCAACCTAATCACACACATGCACAAATGAAACTTCGTGTGCTCATCCAGCACTTGTGTGGCCCAGTTCCCAATAGTCCATGGCCCAGAGCTTGGGGATCCCTGCTGTGGGAATATCTAAAAATTTTTCAAATTTTTGGTAACAAATCCAAATTGTACCCAGACTCTTACCGGATCATGCTCTGTTCAAATTAGAAGACCTTCCACTTAGTCATAATTGGCATTTCAATCCTACAATACTATACAATGTAACAACAAAGTGAAGACTAATTCAAAATTGAGAAACCTTTTTTAAGATAAATCATGCATATAAAACATCAGTAAGAATAGGTTGGCATGCTACGAAGGCAGGAGAAATGGACATTATTTTAAAGGTATCAGCACAAAGGCAAATAAGCTTTATTTAGAAATTAATGATTTGTTTGCAAATTATAATAGAACTGTGTTAGAAAGAATTTACAAACAGATACTAAATAAAAGGAAAGAGTTGGATGATCTGGAGACAGATAAAATCTCCTCTCAGCTTATTGTTGCCAAGCAAAAATACTATAAACATAATAATAATAATTCTAGCCTACTGGCAAATAAACTTTAAAAAAAAGTTAAGGAGAAAAATTGTTTTCGTGTTATTTTAAAAAGTAGTGGTCCAATTGTGACCAAAACTAAAAGAACAAGTCAACAATTCAAACTCTTTTTTCAACAACTACAACCCTCAAATAATCAATGGCCAATAAAAAGTTAACCAATATTTAAAAACAGTAGCATTCCCAATATTGTCTGCAAAAATATATATAATTTATACAATCTCTGTTTTCTGTTTCAAGAATCCCTGAAGAGAGGATCATTCCAAATGGAAAATTCCCTGACTCTAATGGATTGTCAGGGGAATGTTATAAAGAATTTAAAAAGATCTTAATTCCTGAATTTCTACTTTTATTCAATACTTTGCACAGGAGCACTGTGGTGGCCTAGCAATGAAGGTGTTCACCTCCCACTTTGGAGTTTGAGAATTCAATCCTAGCCATTGGCAGGTGTTTCTCTCTCTCTCGTGGTGCAAAGAGAATATATTTGCTGTGAACTCTGCTTAGGCATCAGGAAGTGCATCTAGCCAGTAAACACTCAGGTCTACCCAGTCACCCTGGCCCCACCCTGAATCCGGGGACTACAGGATTGTAAAAAGAGAAAAATAAATAAATACTTTTCACCAGGGAAAACCTTTATCAGAATCCAAGAAGCGCTTGTAAAATAATTTTGATCATTAAAATGGTAAAAACTCCCAGGATTTAGCATCTTGTAGGGCCACTGAACTTCTCAATATGGATTATAAATTCTAATCAAAATGGTCACCTAATCCATTAAAAGTGGTTATAGATAAAATTATTCATATGGATTCCAAATAGTACATCCATCCCTATCAGGACATATTTAAGTAGCATACAAATTAGTAAAAATTAAGCCATATATTCTTTAGATATATTTAAAGCCTTTGCTCTGGAAATACAACTTTTAAAATAAACATGAATTAAATTTAAATTTGATGCTGGCTTCTATAACGTGACTGAACATATCTATGACCAACTAAAGCTCAGATAAGACTTTAACAGTTACACTTTGGATTCCCTTATGAATTCAAGAAGTACTGAGCAAAGTTTCTCCTGTTCACGTTTACTGTTTAGCTTAACTATAGAAGTGCTGGCAACAGCTCTTAGATCTAATAATCAGATTAACAGGATAAAAATGGGAAGCAAGATGTCCCCTATCTTTTAAATCTATATGCAGATGATAGGATTTACCCAGTGGTGGGATTCAAAATTTTTTACTACCGGTTCTGTGGGCGTGGCTTGGTGGGTGTGGCAGGGGAAGGATACTGCAAAATCCCATTCCCTCTCCACCCAACTAACCTGATTTCCAGCTCCGTTCTCCTGTGCATGACAACAAAAGTAGACCCAGCCAATCAGCTGGGACTTGGGAGGCAGAGAATAGATGGGGCGGGGCCAGTCAGAGGTGGGATTTGCTGGTTCTCTGAACTACTCAAAATTTCTGCTATCAGTTCTCCAGAACTGGTCAGAACCTGCTGAACATCCACCTCTGATGTTGCCTCTCTCAATTGTTTCTTATTCAGCTAACTATATTAAGGAGCTACAGATTTTGCAGAGGCGTCTGGATTACCAGTTAATTTTAATAAATAACATATCATGATACTGGTAAAGGGAAACCAGGCTACCAAAGAACATGGTGGCCGGACACCATAAAAGCTGACACCAGTTAGAACACAAAAAAACTCAAAGAAGTAGCGCAAGATCAGAAGCTGTAGAGAGATCTGGCCCACTGAATCAGAATATGACTGAATGGATAACTTTATCGCCATCACCATTGAATGTTTCTTCATACATTCCCCAAAATTCAGAAGGTAATGTTTACACTTTTAGGGATTCCAACAGCAAATAAACCTTTAAAATGTTTAGGTATTGCCTGTTCTGACCTAGGCTTCACAAAATCACGAAACACTCCTTGTTCTGACAAAACCTCTTTTTATTTGGCTAATGTGAATTCCTATCATTCACATCCAGCAAAGTCCCGGCAAACAGTCTTTCAAGGGTGAATTGCAACCACAGACCTTATCAGGCTTGGAGAGTTGCCAGGCTGATAGCTTCCAAACACAATTCTGTACAAGGAAATACTTGGCAAGGAATCCCTGTGAGTCATGAACTCAGATAAATCTTCACACTAATTAAACAAATTAATTGTCTCCTGCAAACACCACTCCCCTTTTGCTCCTATTTATTCCCTATGGGAGGGGCCATTCACTGTCCACCTGTGCCTTTACTTTTGACCCTTGTTCCTTAACAGTTACCTTCTCCTGACAGCTCTGTGCATGCGCACATTGGGAACAGGCCCCAGCTGTTTTTCCTACCCACTTATCTCCAACTCCGAAAGCAGCTGATAACTGTCAGATGGTCCTGGCCCCATCTCTGCCTTTGACACAGAGCACTCGTCAGAGCCTTCCCCAGACTTCAAGACTGGCTCATGTTCCTCCCCAACCTCCTCACTGTCCGAGTCTGCCGCCAGCTCCTCTGGCTGCTGGTGGGCCACAACATTGCCATAACTACATATACAAATAAAAAGAAAACCTTTACAATTAATATGTACCTATTTGGAAGAAATTAAATCAAGAAAGGAAAAACTGGACTTTAAAACTTTTCAGTGTTAGGCTAAGTTGCAGGAGTTAAAATGAAAATTCTTGCATGGCTTAGCTTTTTATTTCAATGCCTCCCAGTGGCAATTCCAGATCAGGCTTTAAATATTTGGTAAAGCGAACTAGAAAGCTTTTGTTTCCATGCACAAAAACTGAAATTAAATAAAAGGATTTTATATAGATATTAGAAACAAGGAGACTGGGCATGCCCAATTTGTTAATATATTATTAAGCAGCACATTTGAGGCATATAATTTTTTATGTTATAAGGGACTTTCCCAAATAATAGATTCAGGGGTGGGATTCAACCGGTGTTACTACTAGTTCGGTGACTACGTTTTGCGCGCGCGTGTAAAACAACTTTAGGCTGTGCTTCCCGGACAGCTGAAAAGCACTGCGTGCAGGTGCATAGCGTTTCGAAAACCACTTCTTTCCTGCTTTTTCAACCTCAACTGTGCTGTGCAAAGCAGCTGAGGTTGAAAAAGTAGGAAATAAAGGACAAGTAAGAACCTGGGTGGGCGGGTGGACCAAACAGCCGCAAACACAGAACTGGTTCGTTGTCTTCTACTCTTCAGAGCTACCAGTTCTATAGAACTGGGCAGAAGTTGTAGCATCCCACCCCTGAATAGATTCATGCTGAAATTATGTTAGAGCTACATATGTTTATAAATCATTGGGTTTTTTTCCACCCACAATATTCTTCTCAAATAAAAGAGATTGAGAATGTCTTTTCCAGTAAATGCTTCATGGAACAGATATTGTTTCAATAAAAGATACTTCCTCTTTAACTCCTCTAATAACATCTGTCAGTCAAGATGATTATCATGGTTTGGCTAAAATGAAATCTTTGAAGGAATATATACGTAATCTTTATAGTCTAATAAAAAGGAACCTTTCAATAAAGAACAGATTGAGCAACAAATAACTGATAACTTAACATGGTTCTTCTGGTATAAACTTAAAATCCCTTTTGGGGAGGAAATATTAGAGATTTTGCACTCCCATGCAAGAGACAATTTGAAAGAAGTTATGAAAACTTGGTGGATTCACTTTAGATTAAATACAAGAAATGCAACGCAAGATTATACGTTGCTAATATTTGACTCCTATTAAGGCTGAGCACCAAAGAATTGAGGCCTTTGAACTATGGTGCTGAAGAAGACTCCTGTGAGTCCCTTGGACTGCAAGGTGATCAAACTGGTCAGTCCTAGAGAAGATCGATCCTGACTGCTCTTTAGAAGGCCAGATCCTGAAGATGAAACTCAAATACTTTGGCCACCTAATGAGAAGGAAGGACTCGCTGGGGAAGAGCCTAATGCTGGGAACAGTTGAGAGCAAAAAAAGAATGGGACAGAAGAGAATGAGGCAGCTGCATGGAATCACTGAAGCAGTTAGTGTGAGCTTAAATGGACTCTGGGGAATACAGATACAGATTATCAGAGTTGGAAGGGATCTTGTAGGTCATCTAATCCAGGGGTCACCAACCTTTTGGACCTCAGGGACCACCAAACACATAATTTTAAATCCCACGGAACACTAATATGAGTTTTGACAGATGGCGGCTCGCTGACATTGGTGGGAAAGTCGGTCCCATATTCCAGAGCTGCAATAGTCACAGGACTGGCCCTTTGGTCATCCTGGAGCAGCTGCTCCTCCACCCAGGTCCACTAGCCTGCCATGGACTGGAAGAGCTGCTCCAGGATGACCAAAGGGCCAGTCCTGTGACTACTGCAGCTCTGGAATATGGGACCGACTTTCCCACCAACGTCAGCAAGCCACCCTGGGGCGGATTTCCCTCCCCCGCAGGTGGCTCTACTCAAGGTAAGGTTTGCACTTGGCTGGAGGGTGGGGGCAAGCAGATGGGCAGACCATGTGGACGGCGCAGCCTTGTGTTCCCACGCAGCCTGGATTAATTGCTTTGGAGGGGAGTGCTTTGGGGGGGACATTTCTCTGTGGCCCACCAAAATTTTCTCGTGGACCACCAGTGATCCCCAGCCCACTGGTTGGTGACCACTGATCTAGTCCAACCCCCTGCCCAAGCAGAAGACCCTACACCATTTCTGACAAGGTAGAGGACAGGAAGGCCTTGAGGAATATTGTCCATGGGATCGGGATGGGTCAGACACAACTTCACAACTAACAATAACAAGACTAATGTGTGTATGTGTGTGTGTGACCTTCCATCCCTCCCTTCCTTCATGTGGCCTGCATGTGAAGCATCCAGCTCATGGACTGCCAATTTGACACCCTTGCCCTAGAGCCAGACACAACTGTACAGAGAAAATAACTTTACTTTTATCGTTACAATTTCCAAAATTGTCACAGTGCTTAGGAAGTTTGGGAGTTGTAGCCCTAACACAACTGCAGGTTGCCAGGTTGATATAGCTGCGATATAAGTGTATTCTTAGATTCTGTGTCGCTAAATTTTGAAACACTTCTAGGCAGTGAATCATTCTGACAGACAATGAATCTTTCCCAAGATGATCTGTTGATATATTCTCTGTTGGAGTGGGAGATTCTAGCCAATGGTAAAAAAAAAAAAAGGCATATCTACTTTTTTTTTTTCCCTGTCAGCTTATATTTAATCATCCTTTCCAGAAACATTTCTTAAAGCAAGGAGTTGCAAAGAAAAAAAGGGGGAATAATTAAAATGCAGCCAGGCAAAGCAGAATTAGAGTAGTCATCATAGAGCAATAATCTGATATTAATTACTGTAGAAAAAGAAAGTAAATGCAAATGCATCCAGATTTTTCTAAGCCCCAAGGGCCTGAAAATAATAGGCTTTAAATTCTTGACATTTCTTAAACATCTTTTAACTGAAGGGAGAATTATTTTTTTTCTATTACCAAGGACAACTTCATACTATACTAAAGGATTATGTATACTCTAAGTCTGTCTTAATGCTTTAGATTTGATTCGCAAAAAGTGTTTTATACCAAAGATATAATCATAGTAGAAGAGAATGAAGGTAGTCCTTGACATATGATCATAATTGAACCCAAAATTTGTGTTGTGAGAATGTTTGCCCCAATTTTTTTGCCCCATTTTACAATCTTCCTGGCCACAATTGTTAAGTGAATCACTGCACTTGATATGTTAGTAACCCAGTTGTTAAGTGAATCTGACTTCTCCATTGACTTCGCTGGTCAGGTTGTAAAAGCTGATCGTTTGACCTTGGGACACGACAATGGTCATAAGTGTGGACCAGTTGCCAAGCATTTGAATTTTGATCACATGATCATGGGCAAGCTACCGAAGGTCGTAACTGTGAAAAATGGTCATATGTCACATTGAATGGTCACTAGACGAATTATAGTAAGTTGAGGACTATCTATATATGAGCCATGGTGGCGCAGTGGTTAGAATCCAGTAGTGCAGGCTAATGCTACTGACTGCCAGCTGCCAACAGTTTGGCAGTTTGAGTCTCACCAGGCTCAAGGTTGATAAATAAGGTTGGTAAAATGAGGACCCAGATTGTTGGGGGTAATAAACTGACTCTGTAAACTGCCTTAGAGAGGACTGTAAAGCGCTATGAAGCGGTATATAAGTCTTATTGTTATGTATAACTCAGGTTGAACAGTATAGCCCTTGGTGTTCTCTGAGCTTGGTTGTTTGCTTGCAGATTTTTCATTACTTGGCTAAGTAACATTATCAGTGCCAGTAAGTCTGTCTTTTTATACAGTAGTTTGCCCTGACAGTTTGTGTGTGTGTGTGTGAGAGAGAGAGAGAGAGAGAGATTCCTTCTTTGGATTACGGTATTATTTTCTGCTTGATTGAAACAAAATTTTTTGCTTCCTGAACACTTTGGGATGTATCTTACAGATACTTGGCTGGTTAAGCACAAAAATAACATGTAATTCTGGGGTGTCAAACTGGATTTCTTTGAGGGCTGGATCAGCATTGTAATTCTCCTCCACAGGCTGGTGGGGTGGAGGTGGTGGGGAGGCAGGACGGACACCTCCTGCAGCACCAAATGGCAAATGCCAAATGGGGCCTGGGGGAGGGGCCGTGTGAGGGCATGGAGAGGTGTTTGGACCAGAAAAGTGCTTCAGGAGGCCATCCAAGCCAAAAACTGGGTGCAGGGGGAGGGCCATGCAGCCCCCCCCCAATGCCCCATTTTCGCCAGCATGAGGTATCTGTCCTGTCTCCCCACCCGTCACTCACCTCACCAGCCCGCGGAGAACTACATTGCTGATCTTGCATCCCATTTTGGCTGCAGTGGCATCACAGGCTGGTCCTTTGATATTTCCAGGCCGGCCTTGTGGGCCAGATGTAATGTGACCTATCAAGCCGAGGTGATATTCAAAAGGTTCTGACCAGTTCTGGAGAACCAGTAGCGGACATTTTGAGTAGTTCAGAGAACCGGCAAATACCATCTCTGACTGGCCTCGTCCCCCATCTATTCTCTGCCTCCCGAGTCCCAGCTGATCGGCTGGGTCTTCTTTTGTTGCCCTGCACAGGAGAATGGAGCTGGAAAGCAGGTTAGTGGGGTGGGGAAGGAATGGAGAGTATGCTTCCCCTGCCACACTCACCAAGCCACACCGACAGAACCGGTAGTAAAGAAATTTGAATCCCACCACTGCTATCAAGTACAGTTTTATAGAAACCTTCTATTTTTGCATAACCCTATTGCTTATTCTGTACACATGAAAGAAACATATAAGTACTATACTTTTACTTTTATTCAGCAAAGAGTGCTTCTAATGCCAAGTTATTATATACTATCATGTTATTCTGCACACCAGTTTATGATATTGAAAAATAACTTTAAAATCTCCACCCTCTAGTTAATCAAATTGAACTGTAATTACATTGCAATTTTATTGACTTATTATCTTCCATATAATTAACCTCAGTTTTCCCAGCTGCCACTTGATTAATTAAATCCACAGAAAGAATTCAAACTGCCCTTTAAAAGCCAAAAGTTCATTAATTTCTCTAATTTCTCTAAAAAGTATCAGAGAGGCTCTTTTTATATATACATATATGAATAAAACATTATTGTTGCAGCTCTGAATGAAATTTGCCCTGTGATATGGTTTTGTCTGTTAAACAAATTAAGCATGCATATGCAACATTATAAGTAAAATGATTGGTAATGAGAATGAAGACTGAAAATAGTGTACTTTGACATTGAATTCACTGACTTGCTTTTATCTATGAGTTCATTTCAGTGTTGGCTCTTATTCCTTCTAATGGCTTGGCAAAGTCTCTGGTTTGCCAATTTCATCATTGGGAATATGACCAGCCAGTTCAGGATGAATTGAATTGTATATTGAATTAATTTGGACACTACCACATTACATTCATTTGGATATCAATTCCAAATTGTTCCAAAATCACTTTATGAGACCACAAGAAAGCACTGAGGGCAGGACAAGAAGCATTGGATGGAAACTAATCAAGGAGAGAAGCAACTTAGAGCTAAGGAGAAATTTCCTGACAGTTAGAACAATTAATCAGTGGAACAACTTGCCTCCAGAAGTTGTGAATGCTCCAAACCTTTAAGATGTTGGATAACCATTTGTCTGAAGTGGTGTAGGAGTCAGAGTTCCAAATAATGTACCCACAACAAACAAAACTCCAAGCCAAGTAAAATCCTCGAAGAATAGTTTTATTGGATATATCATATTGGCACAGTTCTGGTGAAAACCAGCTCTGAAGATTCCCACGGTTTTCACCTAATTAAAAGTAAAAGTTTTTCCCTTTCTCCAAACAATCGGTCACATGGTCCAATCAAGGTGCCATCCAGTTGCCTAGTGACATTGATCCTCCTCTCTCTGGCCAGGTGTGAGAATGTCCTTGGTTCCCAGGAGAAAGTATTTTGTTTTGGCTACAAACACCCCAGCAACCTCTATCCCCCCCCCTCCCCATCCCTCTGCTCCAGTGTGGCAATATTGAAGCTTCAAAATGGCTTCGGTCAGGCCAGCTTCAGGGTTCACAATAGGGTTTCCTGCCTAAGCAGGAGGTTGGATTAGAAGACCTCCAAGGTCCCTTCCAACTCTGTTTTTCTATTCTATTCTATTCTATTCTATTCTATTCTATTCTATTCTATTCTATTCTATTCTATTCTATTCTATTCTATTCTATTCTATTCTATTCTATGAACATTATCTAGATCAGGGGTGTCCAACCTTGGCAACTTTAAGACTTGTGGACTTCAATTCTGGGAGTTGAAGTCCACAAGTCTTAAAGTTGCCAAGGTTGGACACCCCTGATCTAGATGGACAGGGGGGAAAACCCACCTTTTCTATGAGGGTGCATCTCAGAGGCAGATTTTGAGACTTTTCTGTTGTTTTAGACTTCAGTTCCCATTAGCCGCAATATGATAGGGTAGGGTAGAGTAGGAAGAGGAGAGGAGAGAAGAAGAATAAGAATAAGATACAAAATAATAATAATATCATGTAATAGGGTAGGGCAGGAAGGGGAAAGGAGAGGAGGAGGAGAAGAGGAAGAATATGATATGGTATCATAATCAGTGGGGAGGGGAGAGGAAAGGAGGGGAGAGGAGAAGAATAGGGTCGAAAATAATATATAATATAATAGGGTAGGAGAGGAAGAGGAGAGGAGGGGAGAGGAGAAGAGAAAAGAGAAGAGAAAAGGAAAAGGATAGAAAATAATGTAATATGGTATAATATGATATGATATGATAGGTAGGATAGGGTAGGAAGAGGAGAGAAGAAGAAGAGGACAGAAAATAATTATATATAATATGGTAGGGTAGGGTAGGGTAGAACAAGAACAGAACAGAATATGAATAAAATAAGGATAGGATAGGATAGGATAGGATAGGATAGGATAGGATAGGATAGGATAGGATAGGACAGGACAGGACAGGACAAGAAGATTGCAAATGAACCTTCTTCACAACTGGCAATTTTTGATAGAACTACAAAAGAGTGATATGGGATATCAAAGAGAGTAGAGCCCCCCTCCCCCCGTTACTGCTCTCACTCACCCGAAACGGTTTTTTCCTCTTAATCCACAAGACTTAGATTGAAGGTGTTCTGCACCTTAATTTGAATTCTTGAGATCCCCGCGCTTTGATTGGCCAAAGCGCGGGGCGATCGGATTGGTTAGGCGAGCCGCGCCGATTCACTCGCTGAGAATCTCCCGCGATTGGTAGATTCGAATCGCGGGAGATTCAAAGTGGTGCCATTGGCCGCGGCCGCCGCGGCTTGGAAATAAAAAGCCGCAAAGTTTTCCTAAGAGCCAGTTCGGTTCCTGACTTCAATAAAGAACTTGATACAAAGTCACCGACTCCTGGCCTCCTTCCACGCGGACTTAACACTGGAGACGAAGGTGGGATTCTAATCCTGAACTGAAGCACGTGTCCGACGGAAGCCAGCCAACCGACGAGATGGCCAGCATCACGCCACCAACCCTCTTCAACCCCGCCAGTGAGGACTGGGAATCCACATGTTCCTCAAATGCAACGACCTGAAGGATGCCACCGGACTGAAGAAATGAGCCATCTTCCTAACGCACTGCGGGCCCGCAGTGTTTAAGATGGCAAAAACGCTAGCCAAGCCTGCCGATGTTACCGCAATGGATTGGGCTGACCTCGAGCCATTACTCCGGAAACACTACGCTCCAGCCGTACCCATCCTCATCCGACGACACGAATTTTATCGGCGGGACCAGCAGTCGGGCAAGAGTTTCAGTGATTGCGCCGCAGAGCTGCAGCGCCTTGGAGGACTATGCGAGTTCTCCAATATGAATGAGGCCCTGCGGGACCGAATCATACTCGGCCTTTGGGACACCATTCTCCAAAGTCGGTTGATGGCCAAGGGCAACATCGCTCTCGCCGATGCCATCTCCGAAGCCATGGCAGCCGAAGCAACCCAACAATCAGCAGACCACATGCGGAGACCGAACGACGGGGACCGCACCGCAAACAACCACCCTGCAAGGTCAACCGAGGCCCAACCTGAAACTACCACCCACCAGGGCGAACTCCACTCCACCTTGGGCACGTCAGACGAGGAGGAAGACATCCACTGTCTCCAGGCAGGCCACGACCAGCGCAGCCGGCGGAGTCGTAAGTCGAGGACCGCATGTGCCGGTTGCGGAGGCGACCACCCCAGATCCGAATGCCGGTTCTTCGACTCAGTTTGCCGGCACTGCGACAAAAAGGGCCACATCGCACGCGTCTGCCACCTCAAGAAAACCCACAGCCCCAGACGATGGGACCCGAGCGAGCAGAAACGAGAGAGCACACCCCCCAGGACCAGAGACCGCCCAGCAGACAACCGTTGGGAATAAAACGGACGAGCCCAACGAGGGGGCGAGACCCGGCGGAGAGAAGAGACACATCAGACGGTCACCATCGGCCACGCCACAACCACAGACGCCAGAAAGGTCTACGTGGAGGTAGGCATCGAAGGCGAACCCTGTAAAATGGAGGTGGATTCCGGGTCCTACCTCTCAATGGTAGCCTGGCAAGAAATTAAATGCTTGGTGGCTATCATCCAGAGAAGGGAACTAGAAAACCAGAGACTAATCCTCAAAGACTACCAGGGAAACCGCATCCCTGTAGTCGGAACAGGACAATTCACAGTGACCTACAAGGGGCACACCGAAAGATTTCCCTTGACCATCGTCGATCGAGACCGACCTAGCCTGCTGGGACTTCAATGGTTCGCACCGCTAAGCATCGCAGTCACGGGCATCGACCACATCGCCGAAGCTGACTGGGAGCAGCAACTGGCCTGGGACTTCCAAGAAGTGTTCGACGTCACCCTAGGAAAGTACCGAGGGCCCCCAATATCCTTCAGCCTAGACCCAGACGTTCTCCCGAAACGCCTAAAACCAAGGCGGGTACCTTTCGCAATCAAACCGAAAATCGACGAGCAAATTGACAAGCTCGTCAAGCAAGGGGTCTTACAACCCATAGACCACGCCTGCTGGGAGACCTCAATAGTCACCCCAATCAAACCTGATGGGTCAGTGAGAATCTGCGGGGACTATAAGGCCACCCTAAATGGCGCCTTGCAGCAAAGCGCTTACCCCGTCCCAGTAGTGCAACATCTCCTACACTCACTGGGAGGGGACAAAGTTTTCACGAAACTCGACCTGGCCCAAGCATACCAGCAGCTGCCGGTCGACGAGGAAACTGCAGAGGCGCAAACCATAGTCACCCACCGGGGAGCCTTTAGATGTAACCGACTCCAATTTGGAGTCAGCGTGGCACCGGGGATTTTCCAGAGCCTCATGGAAAGACTCTTGCAAGGCATCAAGGGGGTGGTACCATACTTCGACGATGCACTAGTATTGGCAACCAACCAGGCCGAACTAGAGACTCGCCTAAGGGAGGTGCTAACGAGATTCAAAGAAACCGGGCTAAAAGTGAAGAGGGAAAAATGCCAGCTGTACACAGAGTGGGTCGAATTCCTAGGCTACCTCCTAGACCAACACGGCATTCACCCCACCGACAAAAAAATTAAAGCCATCAAAGAAGCCCCCATACCCAGGTCAAAAACAGAACTGCAGGTGTTTCTGGGGCAATTTAACTTTTATAATGTCTTCCTGCCCCAAAAGGCGACCGCGGCAGAGCCTTTGCATAGGCTTTTGGACAAGGCGGCTACCTGGACTTGGGGGAAATGCGAGGAAGCTGCCTTCAGGAAAACCAAGGACCTGCTCACTTCGGATGCCGTCCTCATCCAGTACAACGAGACCCTACCACGAGCCATCACATGCGACGCATCACCCTTCGGCATCAGCGCTGTCCTCAGCCACACTCTCCCCGACAGAAAGGAAGCACCCATCGCGTTCTTTTCAAGGACCCTCACCAAACCGGAGCGGAACTACAGCCAGCTGGACTATCGTCGCCGCAGTAAAAAGGTTTCACGAGTACCTCTACGGCCAGACGTTTACCATCATCACCGACCACAAACCGCTGCTGGGAATACTCGCAGGGAACAGGGCCACCCCGAACATTCTGTCTCCCAGAATGACAAGGTGGTCCGAATTCCTGGCCGCCTACAACTACGGGCTCACACACTGACCCGGTAAGACTATCTCCCATGCGGATGCCTTAAGCCGCTCACCGTTACCTGAACCAGACACTGACCCAGCACCCAAGACGACCACCCTCAGCATGTAGACTCTACCCAACCTACCCATAACCGCGTCAGACATTGCCCGAGAAACTAATAAAGACAAATGTCTGGCGCGGGTTTTGCATTGGGTAGAGAAAGGGTGGCCGGAAAAGGACAATGATGAGACTTTCAGGACATTCTGGAACCGGCAAACGGAACTCTCGTTACTAAAAGGGTGTATACTATGGGGGGATAGGGTGGTCATCCCGGAAAAACTACAAGGGAAGGTTCTGGAACTGTTACACAAGGGGCACCCAGGCATCGTTAAAACGAAAGCCCTGGCCAGAAGTTACGCTTGGTGGCCAGGGATGGACAAACAGATCGAGGCCTGGGTAGCAAGGTGTCAACGATGCCAGGAAACTAGACCAAGTCCACCCACAGCACCCATCCTAGAGTGGGAAACCCCCAGGGGACCTTGGTCTAGAATCCACATAGATTTTGCCGGGCCCACAAAAGGACACACTTTCTTAATAACCGTAGACGCTTACTCCAACTGGCTGGAGGTAAGCAACATGAGAACAACCACCACGGAAGCCATGACCAAAGAACTCTGCAAACTCTTCGCAACACATGGCCTCCCAGACGTCCTCATGTCCGACAACGGGCCCCAATTCACCTCACTGGAATTTGAAAAATTCCTAGCGGAAAGGGGCATATGACACGCACTGACAGCCCCGGCGCATCCGGCGGTGAATGGAAGGGCGGAACGGATGATTCAATTCACAAAAAAACCATCCAAAAAATAGACCACGGGGAGATCCAGGACAAAATAAATAAATTACTCTTCATACAGCACATAACCCCGAACACCACAACAAATAAAAGCCCGGCAGAACTGCTAATGGGGAGGAAAATAAGGTCCCCCCTCGATAGACTACACCCCACTTACAACCCAGAGAAACCCCCAGACTCCACCAGCAAACACCGAACCTTCGCACCAGGCGACGCCATCTACGCGAAGAACCTAACCGGAGACCCATTATGGGTACCAGCAATCATAACACAGCTAACAGGCCTACGCTCGTACCGGCTCCAAACAACCGACGGACGAGCGTGGAAATGCCACATCGATCAGTTAAGATCGAGGACTGCCACACAAGACACCACCGACACGCAACCAAACAAAACCAACCCCCTCAACACAAACCAAGAGGGGAGGGGATACCCCGGGAACCAAAACCCAGAAGAAAGAAACCAGCCATACTCACCTACAAGCAGCCAGCACGAAACCTCGCCAGGAAGAGACAGCCAGGCCAGCTCAACCAACCCGGGAAGACCGAGCGGGAGTGGCGAAACCCGCAGCTCAACCAACCCGGCTAGCCCAGGAGGGAGCTGCGGAGAGCGGCCCAGCCAGACATACCAGGCGGTTCCCACGACGGAGTCCAGAGAAACAGAGACCCCGACCGAACCGGCCAGGATCCAACCTACAACTGACCTGCACAGGTCCAGTAGGCAAAGACGGAGCCCTGCCTACCTACGGGACTACGCTACGTAGGACCAAACCAAGAGGGGAGGGGTGTTCTGTACCTTAATTTGAATTCTTGAGATCCCCGTGCTTTGATTGGCTAAAGCGCAGGGCGATCGGATTGGTTAGGCGAGCCGCGCCGATTGGCTTGCTGAGAATCTCCCGCGATTGGTAGATTTGAATTGCGGGAGATTCAAAGTGGTGTCATTGGCCGCGGCCGCCGCGGCTTGGAAATAAAAAGCCGCAAAATTTTCCTAAGAGCCAGTTCGGTTCCTGACTTCAATAAACAGCTTGATACAAAGTTACCGACTCCTGGCCTCCTTCCACGCGGACTTAACAGAAGGAGGGGGCATGTCTGCAGCACTGAAGACTTCATGCCTCTGACATTTTACAGATTGTTTGCAATCTTGAAACGTTGTGCTGAGTCACGGCCAAGAAAGCATCTGCCCCAAAGGCCAACAGGGTCGCCTCGATTCTGATTTTGGCACATCAATTCCCAGCTGGATTCTCTTTGGGGAAAATAAATTAGGTTTCTCGCTTAATTGTTGAGATGAGCTTTTTTTGTTTGGTGTCTGCTTGCCGTCAGTGTTGCATAATTACACTGGTCCATTTCTCTAGATAGGGAACGTGTTTCTTTTCCTCCATAGACTGCCTGCCAACATTTTACCTTGAAGACCACCTGGTGCTAGGAAAAACCTGGGCCCATTTTTACAATTATGCCTGTGAAGAAAACATTCTTTTCCTTCACAAATGTGTGTGTGTGTGTGTGTGTATAACTGGTTCAGAAAATTCTGTCTTCTATGGCTGTTTCCCTGAAACCACCAGGAAAAAAAAGACTTTAGCTACTCAGTGATACTTTACCAATAATAACAATAACAACAACAACAACAATATCACCAGATATCAGGAGTTGAGAATTGAACTGCAGACACTCTGGCATAAACCAGTGCAGGTGGTTCCAGTGGTACTCGGCATACTGGGTGCTGTGCCTAAAGACCTAGGCAAGCACTTAAAAACAATTGGCGCTGACAAGATCACCATTGGTCAGCTGCAGAAGGCCACCTTACTGGGATCTGCTCGCAAAATCCACCAATACCTCATGCAGTCCGAAACACTTGGGAAGTGTTCCACTTGCGATTTGTGATACGAAACCCAGCATAGTTATCTCATTTGCTGTGTACAAAGTCATTTTTGTGAATAACAACAACAACAACAACAACAACAACAACAACAACAACAACAATAATAATAATAATAATAATAATAATAATAATAATAATAATAATAATAATAATGATGCCACCATACTTTTACTTATAGGAGCCCTGTTGGCGCAGTAGTTAGACTGTAGTATTGCAGGTTAATTGCCCGCAGCCAGGAGTTCAATCCTGGACCAGCTCAAGGTTGACTCAGCCCTCCATCCTTCTGAGGTTGGTAAAATGAGGGCCCAGATTGTTAGGGGAAATAAGATAGTTTTGTGAATGGCTTAGAGCAGCGGTATCAAACTCAAGGCCCACAAGCCAGATCCAGCCCGCAGGATGTTTAGATCTGCCTGGCAGGAATGCCCTGGAAACAGTAAAGAACTGGCCCACGGCACCTCTGCCAGTGAAAACAGAACTTGGGAGGGCTGTGTGCTGCATTTTCGCTGGCAGAGGGCTGCAGGATGCCATTGTAGCCAGAACAGGAGATCAGGAGCCCGTTTTTTTCTGGCAGAGTGCTCGGGCCAGCACAATCTCCCCAAGGTCAAACTCAACCATGCTGAAGCTCTCAATGAAATCAGTTTTGACATCCCTGGCTTAGAGGGTGCTGTAAAGCACTGTGAAGCAGTATATAAATCTAAGTGCAATTGCTCTTAGGATCAACCCAAAGTTACAAGCGTTCGATTTCTCCAGAACTTTTCATCAGGCCAGAACTCGTGAAAAATTAAGGGGGTGAGGAAGTTGCTGGAATGGGGGGGGGGGTGGTAGGGAATTCTCATGCGCTTTAAAAATGAGGTGAGACGTTTCAGTTACGCAGCTTGTTCATCAGTCTCAAAATGGTGTTTGTAGATGGAATGCATTTGTCAGCAGCCTTGGGTGGCATGAAGGTTATTGGAGAAGAGTGCTAAAGGGGAAATGGGCTATGGGAATAACTTTGGGAGATGGGAGGCAGAGCCGTGGAGAAGAGCTATCTCAGCCCAAAGAACCCTCTAGACTGCTCTGAGAAGTAAAGGCAAGGGAGGGGAGAGAAGTGCCTTATTTATGTATTATTATTAAATTTGTATGCTTATTTGGAGCCATGGTGGTGCAGTGGTTAGAATGCAGTATTGCAGACAAACTCTGCCCACAGCCTGCAGTTCAATCCAGACCAGCCTCCCATCCGTCTGAGGTCAATAAAATGAGGACCCAGACTGTTGGGTGACATTGCTGTCAATGACAACGCTGATGTTGTAAACTGCTTTGAGGGGGCCATAAAGCACTACGAAATTGTATATAAGTCTATGCACTATTGCTATTTTATTTCTTTATTACATTTGTATGCCCCCACCCCATCTCTCTATCAAGCAACTCTGGATAGCTTACAACATCCTTAAAAACAAAAATGCAAAACTCTCAAATGCTAGGCATTAAAAGAATGAAAAATTATATGAGTTTCAGGCTTGCAAGACCCTGTTGCTATCTCCTTATAATAAAAGCTGTGTTATTACTCGTGTTTTTGGTTTCCTGTCTGAATGACCTGGGAAGGACTGACATAAAACCAGAGAGCTACTGGAACAAATTTTATTAAAACCAGAAGAGACACAGCCTGTAATATATATTTTTTCCTCACAGCTGGCTGAAAGCTTCCTCTGCCTCATTAGTGTCAAAATCTGGACTAGCTCATTTCTTGAAACAGGTGTATCTTAAAACCTGCCAAGGCAGAGAAGCTGCAGGTGCATTTGGCATCCAGTTTCATCAAACATGCACAACTAATCAGAGGGTGACTTCCTCCATCCCTGTAGACTGAAAATAATCCAGTACAAAGCAGAAATGAATAACTGCCTGGGCTACCACTCATATACAGGTACTCCTCAACTGACAACCACAATGGAGCCCAACATTTTTTGTTGGTGAGAAAGTAACACATTTTTTAAAGTGAGTTTTGCCCCATTTTATGACTTTCCTTGCCACATTTGTTAAGTGCATCACTGCAGTTGTTAAACTAGCAACACTGTTGTTAAGTGAATCTGGCTTCCCCATTGACTTTGCTTGACAGAAGGTCACAAAGGGGGGATTCACATGACCCTGGGATACTGCAACCGTCATAAATATGAATCCATTGTCAAGCATCTAAATGTCACTCTCATGACTGTAGGGATGCTGCAATGGCCACAAGTGTGAAAAATGGCCGTAAGTCACTTTTTTCAGTGCTGCTGTAACTTTAATCGGTCACTAAATGAACTGTTGTAAGTCGAGGATTACCTATGCTGCAGCCTATTTTACCCTTCCACTGTAGTTGCTGTTCTCAATCCTAAATTAAGTCATCATCTTTCTGCACCAACTCAGAAAGCTCAGACTGCCCAAGGAGCTGCTGATACAGTTCTACAGAGAAATTATTGAGACTATCATCTGCACCTCTATAACTGTCTGGTTTGATTCTGCAACCCAACAGGATAGACACAGACTTCAGAGGATAATTAGGACTGCAGAAAAAAACAATTACTACCCACCTGCCTTCGATCGAGGACCTGTATACTGCACGAGTCAAAAAGAGGGCTGTGAAAATATTTATGGACCCCTCACATCCTGGACATAAACTGTTGCAACTCCTACTCTCAAAATGACGCTATAGAGCACTGCATACCAGAACAACACAATGACAGTTTTTTCCCAAAAGCCATCACTCTGCTAAACAAATCATTCCCTCAACACTATCCAACTATTTACAAAGTCTGCACTACTATTACTATTAATCATCTCATCACTTCTTATCATCCATCCCCTCCCACTTGTGACTGTATGACTGTAACTTTCTCGCTTGTATCCTTACGATCTATATTGGCTATTTCCTAGTGTGGTTTGATTGTGCCCTATGACTATTATTAAATGTTGTACCTTATGATTATTGACTCTTGATGAATGTATCTTTTCTTTTATGTATACAGAGAGCATTTGCACCAAGACAAATTCCTTGTTTGTCCAATCACACTTGGCCAATAAAGAATTCTATTCTATTCTACCAAGAGCATAATTTAGGTGGCCCACTGTAGGAGAAGAAGAGGCAGAGACTGAGGGAGGAGTCAAGAGAGAAAACAGTCTAGAGTCATTATGTTCCCACAAGCGATCCACGTCTAGCCCGCCCTTGAATTTCATTGACTCTTATCTAGCACCACTTTAGTGTTGGCCATTAGTTGACTAGATTCTTCTGCCTAGGCTTGTTAATAATGATTCTTCGTACCTGTCACAGCCCTATTGCTGATATAGGAGGACAACAACTAGAAGAATTCTTAAGGAAAAACCACATTGGTTTTGCAGAGACCTATTGTTCTCTGTATGATCTTGACATAAGTCATTTCAAAAGAACATGTCTGTGGAGATTCTCAGTCATCCAGGTCATGGTTGTCCCAAAGGTGCTTTTTCAAGAGGCAACTGGACTTTCTGGTTTTTCTTTGAAGACCTCTTCTCTTCTCTTCCAAGAAGCATCTTCAGCTCTGACTGGATAGTGGGGAATGGAAGGATTTCTACTCCTTGCAGACAGCAAGAAGCACAATTGATATTCACCCATTTCTAAGTTAATCATAACAACAGATAAAGAAAAGGTTCCAGGTTTTAACTCCAGCTTGTTTAAAATGTCAAGGGTTCTTCAAAGCTACTCCTGATTACAGAAACATTCCTGTTAACACTGTTTTATTTTTATTTATTTTTTTGTATCCCCTGTTAATGAATCACTAATTGTAGAGGTTGCATATTGCTTTTTAAACATCACCAGCGCCTAACTGTGAATTAGAGGATATTCTATGATCCCCTGTGGCTGCTTTTGCTACATAACAATAGAGAAGTATCAAAAGCATGCCAAATTAAGGATGGGGTGCAGAATGGAAAAAAGGTGCAGGATGATGCCAACAGGGCCTACATACAGAATGTAGAAAATGTATAATCTTCCACTCTTGGGAAACAAGTATTTGCACTGGGTGAAGAAATCGATCTGTTGATTTTAAAAATAATTGCAGCTACGACACCTCTGAAAATAAATTTTACAATGGGTTATGTCGATGCCATGTTGGTATGATGGGAGGTTTATTTCAAAGCTACAGATGAGTTACATCAAGTCTAGCACAGAGATAATAGCACCCCGTCATGAATTCCACTGGATTTTGCTCCATCTAGATTTCGAACAAAACCTATTTGCATTTATTTTTCGATGATCAAAAATGAGTGGGAGGAAAAAGAGAGAATTATGTTACACAGGCAAACAACAGTCTTGAAGTTTAAAAAGAGACATCAGATTGGGGAAATTTGCATTTTAAAACATCTTCATTGGGGACATTTATCTGTTAGCAGAAAAAAAGCAGATTTGCATTTTTTTTCTTTAACAAAAAGAAAGACTTTGAACAATTTATATAGCTGCCTAGCCACCCATTTCACAATGCAGTGATTCTAAGAAAACTATAGGATCAAAACCAAACTAACAGAATAACAGCTGGAAACAATCCCAGATTTGGAACCAAATAGATCAGCTGACAGGGCTCCCTTAATCTTCAAAAGTCTGGGCAGGAATAACCAGGTTTTAATGCCTTCCAAAATAACAATGGAGTCAGAAATCAATCGATCGATTCCACTTAATAATGCTTTGGTAAGACCATATGTGGAATATGGCATCCAGTTTTGGTTGCCACAATATAGAAACTCTGCAGAGAAGAACAACTAAGGGACTGAAGGTTAAAACATATGAGGAATGGTTGCAGAAATTGGGTATGTCTAGTTTAATGAAAACAAGGACTAGAGGTGACATATCAGTCTTCCAATACCTAAGGTGCTGATACATAGAAGAGGGAGTAAAGCCATTCTCCAAAGCACCTGAGGGCAGGACAAAAAGCAAATGGATGGAACCTAATCAAGGACAGAAGCAACTTAGAACTAAGAAGAAATTTCCCGAGAGTTAGAACCATTAATCAGTGGAACAGTTTGCCTTCAGAAGTTTTTTTGATCAACCCAATTACACTGTGGATGGAAGTACACAGAATAGAATGGAATAACAGAGTTGGAAGGGATCTTGAAGGTCTTTTAATCCAACCCTCTGCTTAGGCAGGAAACCCTACACCACTTCAGACAAATGGTTATCCAACATCTTTTTTAAAAACTTCCAGTGTTGGAGCATTCAGAATTTCTAGAGGCAAGCTGTTCCACTGGTTAATTGTCTTCACTGTCAGAAAACTTCTCCTTAGTTCTAAGTTGCTTCTCTCCTTGATTAGTTTCCACCCTTTGCTTCTTGTCCTGCCTTCAGATGCTTTGGAGAATAGCTTGACTCCTTCTTTATGGCAGCCCCTGAAATATTGGAACACTGCTATCACGTCTCCCCTAGTCCTTCTTTTTATTAAATTAGATATACCCAGTTCCTGCAACCGTTCTTCATATGTTTTAACTTCCAGTCCCCTAATCATCTTTGTTGCTCTTCTTTACACTCTTTCTAGAGTCTCAACCTCTTTTTTACATCATGGTGACCAAAACTGAATGCAGTTTTGATGAGGCCCCCTTGAACCTTAAGCTGTGTGATTGATTGATTGATTGATTGATTGAGTAAGTGAGTGATTATAAGTCATCAAATCAGTGTTAACCCTCAACAATCTCATACAAAGATTTTCTCCATGACAATTAGTTCCTACCTTGGTTCTTCAGGTCTTTAAAAGAGTACTTTAGGGAACCATAAACCATCTAGGTTCATTTTAGCCACTTTGGAATTACCTAGAAGAAATTTGAATTCTTATGTTTATGCTTCTTTTTGTATTTCTCTTTTGTTTTGTTTTTGGTTAAACAGATATTTCTGTTTAAAAAATCATGTTTATGCATGTTGCTTGCTTAGTTTTCCTGCTGACTCAGACTTGGAGGATAGACTTTGAAATTTCTTGATTGAATGATAATGTCAGTCTGCGCTCCCTTTAGATCCCAAGAAAGAAATACTCAGACTCCATGGTATAGAGCAAAGTTATCCTTTTACTGGAAAATAAAGTGGAAACTACAGATCCAATTCCGAAACTGAGAAATTGGCGGGTAGAGCACATATACAAAGGAATAGAATTGCTCCCACCCCCCAAAATTCAAATGATTCTTCCAATTAAAATTTCTGAATATGATCATGTGGTCATCTCCAGTGGTGATGAGGCTTCTTGTAAGTTGACCTTGACATATTTTGATAAAAGTTCACAGTTGCGCAAAAGGGGACAGAGGCTAGCCAAGAAATGGAAAGTTAAAGAAAAAAAATCCCCCCTCCCTTGCTAACCCAGCAAAGGAATGCAAAACACCTCCATCCTTCTTCCCCTCCAAGATCCCCCCCTCCCACCGTTGTCATGACAGCTGAAAGAAGTAAATTGGCATAGTAGCAGAGAAGCAACAGTTAGAAGACAGAATATACTTATTATGGAAGATATCTTGAGGCTGACAGGTAATATCTAATACTATTGTCATTATGAAATTTATTACAGTTGTCCACTCTAAAAATCTCTAAGTTTTATCTACTGCAGGGATACAATGTAGGGAGATCTTATCTGATAAACCATGGTTAAGCACCATCTCCATTCAGGTGTTAAACCATCCCCCCAAAAACTGTTGGGAAATTATAGAGGGTTTATTTTGTACCCACATTGCTCCAAGTCAACTCATGTGCCACTCAGTATCTAGCACCTTCTGATGTTCCTACGTGCAGGAGTTAAATTATGAGCTCATTAACTAACCTGGTTTAACAGCATCATCCAAACTCACATGATGCCCCCAGTCCTCTCATCTAAAATCCTTTAATTGGAGACTGCATAAATTGAAGATCCTGTTGCCTGCTTTGCATTGTGTTATGGCTGAGTGAGAGCACTTAACATCACACTTGGATATCACACTTAATTAGATCAGCTAAAGACCCAACAGATGTATTTGTACCCTACACTAAGTTTGGATAATGTCTTGGCATTTTGGGTGAAGGCAGCCTAAGATTATTGCTTAGTTTCTTGTGCAAAGTGAGTAAATGGGTTACTTTATCAACCAGTTAAATGTGCTATTGAATTATTTAACCAGGAATGAAAGAAGGAAGGAAGGAAGGGAAGGGGAGGGAGGGAAGGAAGGAAGGAAGGAAGGAAGGAAGGAAGGAAGGAAGGAAGGAAGGAAGGAAGGAAGGAAGGAAGGAAGGAAGGAAGGAAAAGCCATAGTAATACATTCTGGAGAACTGGTAGTGGAAATGTTGAGTAGTTTGGAGATTACCAAGGGGTAATCTTCCCCTTGGAGTGGGGTGGGAATGGAGATTTTACAGTATCCTTCCCCTGCCATGCCCATCAAGCCATGCCCACCAAGCCATGCCAAGCCCACCAAGCCACGTCCACAGAACCAGTATTAAAAAATTTGAATCCAGATTTGTTCTTAAACATTCTTGCTATTCTTGTCGGGGGAAAGTGCCACCTGTAAAACATCTTATACAAGTTTTCTTTATATGCTGTTGACGTTGTCATTTTACAATTTTGAGACCACAATTTTTGCCAAGTATAGTCAAAAATTTCTTTTTTTTTAGTGATATTAGGATATATAAGTTTGGATTGACAATATGAGTTGTTATGTAACATAATTGTAATTGAGACTACAAAATGAATGCACAAAACTGATGAACCAATCGACACACTGGATGTACATATGAGAGTTGATGTTTTAATGTTTTGTTTGTCTTGTTTGTTTGTAGAAAATTAATAAAATTCTTTTCAAAAAAAAAAATTTGAATCCCACCACTGTACCTCCAATAAATTATCAGTTTTAGTGCCATTCAAAGCAAATGATTTCCTTACTATGAAATCACCACTTTGCCTTAAAAAGACAGTGATTTGAGAGTTCATGTGTAAAGGGAGATCGTGCTAACTTGGAATGGCTGGATGATTTCAGAAAGTTTCCAAAAGGAAACTCCATACGGTACACAATTTCTCATGAGGAATAGTTTCTTCTTAAATGGGAACAATTTTCTGCAAAGGTGGTAACATTTTTATCAAGTGTAAAATTGTTTGAGAGAGAAGGAGAAGGAGAGGGAGAGGTGACAGAGACAGAGACAGAGACAGACAGCAACGCCCAAGTTGGTTCCTATATTTGTGATCTTTTGTAATATAGATTTGATTCTTGTCTTGTGCTTTGCTCTTACAATGAAAAATAATTTGCCAAACTGTTGGCATTTTGTTGATTAGATGCCTGCTTACTTTATCTTTCCTTTACAGTAATTACATCAGGCTAGATAACAGAAACTAGCTAATCTTTTAAAAAATCTAAGAATAATGAAATCTGGCTAATAATTTGGTAAGAGACCACCAAAACATCACAGTACTGTAGCCTAGATTAGGAAATTGAAAATATAACCTTAAAAAAGGCAGAGGCAAGCCATTTCTGCACTGCTGCCAAGAAGATCCTTGCCAATAAAATCAGGAGTCAAGCTCAATTTGACCTTTAAAGTAATTAAATGTATCTTAAAGTTTACATGACTTTGCACTTCTATTTTATCCTTACAGATGAATACTGTTAAAGTTTGCCGTTTTTATTTCAACTTTTTTTCAAACAAAACAGAAAGCTGAGGTGGTTATTTTGAGGGAAAAGTTACAGCATGCTTGTACTTTTGTATTTCATGAAATTTTCCTTCTAAAAAGCCCCTTTCTCCCTTTTTTTACTGAGTTGAATGTGTTTTGAATAAGCATGGAAAGAAAGAAAGAAAGAAAGAAAGAAAGAAAGAAAGAAAGAAAGAAAGGAAGGAAGGAAGGAAGGAAGGAAGGAAGGAAGGAAGGAAGGAAGGAAGGAAGGAAGGAAGGAAGGAAGGAAGGAAGGGGGTAATCTCAAATGAGCCTTTTTTAGGGGGGAAACGTAGAAGCAAAGACATTTAATTGGGTGTGGATTTCATAAAATGGATCTACTTAATTTGGATTCTATACTTTAGACAGAATGCTTCTTCAGTTCAAGAATTGAACAAAGAACTGAAGACACTTTTTGGATTAGAAGTTTTTTTTCAAGGAAAAAAAATAAGAAAGTCCAATTACCTTTTGGAAAAGCACCTTTGGGACAATCAAGACTTGGTGTCAGCATTCCAACTAACAAGCTCTGACCAATAAACTCTGAGACAAACATTTCCTCAAAGTTCCATTTTATTAGAGTTGTCATATTGGCACATCTGGGAAAACTGAATCTGAGAGTTCCAGATTTTCCCTTCCCAAAAGAAATTCAAAGATCCATCCTCTGCACCCAACAGTCCATCACATGACCGAATCAAAATGTTGTCCCAACTGGAGACATTCCTCCAGACACGCATCTCCAGGTACAGGGCAACTTGTCCTTGACTCTCTGAGAAAGAATGTTGATGAATTTAATCTTCCACCTCACTATAAAATCCCCCCTCCCAAATTCCCAGGCACTAAATGTGGCAGCCTGGAAGCTTCCAAGTAAAATATGGCTTCCAAGGCTGACATCTGGATAACTGAGAATCTCCATAGACATTTGCCCAAGATGGCAACATGAATGTATCGAGAATTTGAACTTGACCATGTCATCCTAAGGCCACTTCATCCCACTTAACTTAATCCCACTTAATTCAAATGTCTGTGGTTCATCCCACTTAACTCAAATCCACTTCATCCCACTTAACTCAAATGTCTGCAATGCAGTGTTGGCCTGGAACCATGTTGCTACTATGCCAACCCAAGAAAAAACCCAGATTCCTTCAGAAGGCCTTGAAAGATAAGCAATGATTATCCAAAACACTCTTTTAGTTCAGGTTCCAGAGCACTTCATATCTCTTTTCTGCTGGGAAGATCGGCAGTTTTTTCAACAAACCTCTGGGCTTTGGCCTCCCACCACTTCAGTACAGGGCCCTTGAAAATAAAAAATATTGCTAGAGGCTGGAACTTTGATCTGTAGCATGTTATCTTCAAGGGTTTTAATTAAAATATTAAACATTGCAATATGATGAACAAGAAACCATGTTATCTAGTTCTACCGGAGATCATAATTTCTCAGGCTAAATACAGATCTATGAAGCCCTGTTCAGAGAGCTGCAACACACAGTAATTGCTTCTGACAGCGTACTTCTCTACTTCAGTTAATCTACCACCATTGTCTTTACTGTATTTATTTATTTATTACAATTATGGAATGCTTCCTTCCTTTAACTTCAGTCTTTGGCAAGGTATTTGATTAATGGACCCAGCTATCTATAAAGTTTGTGAACTGGCCACTTTTTTCATGGATTATTTCAATGTCCAGTTGCCGCTATAAAGCCAATGTTATGTTAAACATTCATATGAGATAATTGTCTATTGCTGGTGTGGTGAGGTGCAAAATGTAATTTGAGTAGCAATCCTTCAAAAAAATAACACGATTTAAAATGTCATAGCTGGACTTTAATTTTTGCTGTCAAATTCAGCGTATTTTGTAATACTGGAACACACATTTCTAAAACATGCAGATTTTAAGTGCTAATAATATAGTCAAAAAACCAACAGATCCAAATGGGTAAATGGAATTCTGGTCTTCAGCCTGGAAGAAAATTTTAAGAATTTTTAGAAATGTGGAGAACTTCAATTCCCCAGCTAGCATGCATCTATAGGGCTGACTCATGACTTCTTCCTTCTCTGCTAGAATTTAAAATAATTTGTAACAAACTTTTAAAATGAAATTTTAGTTGACACAAACATGCTGATCACAAAAGACAGGTGTCAACTTTTATGCAGAATCCAAAACATGATTTGAGGCACAGAAGTCTTTTTTTTTTTTTTTTTTAGAGTTAGGACTTTAAAGTTTGTGATAATATCTCTTGACATTTCAAATATCAGAGTCATCTGCAAAATAAAATGCTCAATCAATTAGAGCATAGTTTCTCAACATTGGCAGGCTTAAGATGTTAGAGGACTTCAACTCCCAGAATTCCCCAGCTGGCCTGCATCTAAAATGGCTGACCCATGGCTTTTCCCTTTCCTGTGAGACTTTACAAATTTGTAACAGGCTTTTAAAAATGAATATTTAATTGACACAAACATGCTGATGGTTGCACTTAGCACAAAGGCAGACAGATCAAGTACTATGCAGAGTGCAAAACAACAACAACAACAACCTTGATTTGAAGCACAGAAGCCAAAAGCCATTTTCTTGAGAATTAAGTTTGTAGTGGTCAGAGTCAGACTCATAGCAAAATAAAATGTTCAATCATTTAGAGTAGTGTTTCTCAACCTTGGCGATTTTAAGATATGTGGATAGCAATTCTTTGGGGCTAATCTAATCTATGAGGGAATGATGTTCCTAAAATCAGGGGGCACCACACACAAAAAAACCCTCACTTTCTGGTACTTCTTCACTAATGGGACCCATACCATGCCTCCTGTGCCAGATATTCTGAAGCAGGCAGAAATGATAAGGAGTCTTGCAAATAACAATGCCATCTTTAGACAGGACTGCCTGAGGCAAAGGACGAGGTGGTAGCACTTTCCTCCATCCTATTTAAATTAACATTGAGTTCAACAATGATGATAGGACAACATCCCTCCCACTGAACCTAAGGTCATCATTAAATTATATATATAAAACATACATGAACCAATCTGCCTACATCTCTAGAATCTATTGCCTGAGGACATCAGCACAATCTGTCTCAAGAGAATCAGAATTGAGCTGGAAGGGACTTTGGAGGTCTTCTAGCCCAGCCCCCTGCTCAAGCAGGTGATCCTATCCCATTTCAGACAAATGACTGTCCAGTGTCTTCTTAAAAACTTCCAGTAATAGAGCATCCACAACTTCTGAAGGCAAGCTGTTCCATTGGTTAATTGTCCTCATTTTGGGGAAGTTTCTCCTTAATTCCAGGTTGCTTCTTTCCTTGATTAGTTCCCATCCATTGCTTCTTGTCTTGCCCTCTGATGCTTTGGAAAATAAATTGACACACACAACATATCCCTCTTTGTGGCAGCCTCTCAGATACTGGAATACTGCTATCATGTCGTCGTCCCCCCAGCTCTATGTTCATTTTTCACAAAATTAACACATCACCATCCGGAAGTGTCCATAATATGGGACAAAAGGCAGAATATTATACGTCCCTGGATGAGAAAAGGAGAAACATGCTCTTGAAAAGCAGCCCCCACCTTTGTTAATAGCCCCAGAAAGACTGGGCCAGCCTATCTACAAGACAAAAGGCCTCCAGTTCCAGGGTGATGGGATTAAGACATCGTCCTCCAGGACATAATAGGATTAGCCCTCTACCCATCCAGCAGCAGAGCTCACCACATGGCACCTGGGGATATTACATCACCCAGCACAAACGTGGGTGATCAAACAAACTCCTGGAATTTGCACATGACCCCTACAGCAACCAATACGATACATTTCTTGCACAGGAACAGGAAGCTCTAGAGCAACTCACTCACTCTCTACTCCATGTGTTCAGCTGCATCAGGACCATGTGCTTCATTGTTCTGCTCCGTTAAACCAGCTTTCCGAGCAGCCTCCATGTTTCCAGTGTTTTTCTTCCCACTTGGAACTGAACCCAGATGGACGTTTCTTCCAACATAGTCAAGACTAAGAAGTCAGCAGAGAACCAGATTAGGTCCTTAATTACAACCAATGATTGTGAACATCTCATTCATTTTCCTCATTATATTCTTCTTTATGTTATCTTCTTTCTTTGATTCATCTAAAAATCAAATTATTGATTACTATATATGTATAGTAATTGATTACTATATATTGGCATTGGGGAGGGGTATATTTAATTGGATTCTTTTGTAACCTGTATATGTTCAATCCCTTGAACTTTCCTAGAGTTCATGGTAATTTCTTTGCTTGACAGACATTTTTCCTTATTATGTAAGTTAGTAGAAGCCAGAGTCCATGTCATGGATGTTGATGAATTTTGACATTTCTTTGGAACCTGTGACTTAAGTTATAAAGAAACTGATGAGATGAGAACAAGGGAATCAAACTGTCTAACCTCATTATTTGTTCCCCATGCAGACAATCTGAATCAATTAGAATATAACACATTTGCTCTGAGAAAGAACTTTAATTTAGTAAAGGAAGAAGGTTCTAGGGGCAAAATCTTTAAATGCCGAAGTAAAAGAAATTCCTGTGCTTCAATAAATTTGGAGATAACGCTGGATTAATAATAGTACATGCCCTAGATACAGTGCTCTGAAAACTTTTCTAAAGAAATCTTGAGATATCTTCAGAGCAAACTAAGGAATCATAGGACTTGAAAAGCATGCTGAGACCACTGTGTTTAATCCCTGCTCCACATAGGAATCCAAATTAAAGCCTCCTCTAGAAGCTCAAAGTTATTTACATGTTCATTTTTAGCTACATAATAACTACCCTGTAAAAGCAGGTTGGGCTTAGGTAGAATCAATGGCTCAAAATAATCTACCCCTCTCCTCTCAGGAGTTCCCACAAGGCCCGTTTTGTATGCAGTAGGTACAGGGCATGCACAGGAGTTCAGGGAGGGTGAAAAACAGGCCTCCCAGAATTTCAGGAAGGCTGGAAATAGGCCCATTTCTGGTTTCCAGAGAGCCTCTGGAGCAGTGGTGGGATTCAATTTATTTTTACTACTGGTTCTGTGGGCATGGCTTGGTGGGTGCAGCAGGGGAAGGATACTGTAAAATCTCCAATCAGAGGTGGGATTTGCCGGTTTTCCGAACTACTCAAAATTTCCACTATCGGTTCTCCAGAACTGGTCAGGACCTGCTGAATACCACCTCTGCTCCGGAGTCCAGGGAAGCTATTTTTGCCCTCCTGGAGGCTCAAAGAAAGCCTCCAGAGTCTGGGGAGGGCAAAAATGCTCCCCCCACTGAGGTGCAGGAGGCCGACTAGGCTACGCCTACTATGGCCACGCCCATCTAGCAACCCGGCAGAGAGCCCTTTGCTAAAATTTTTGAAGCCCACCCCTGCATTCTTTTTATTCTGGAATGCAAGTGCTTTGAAATAAATTGCATCGGTTTCCTTCCTGTGTGTCATCCCAAAAATATTGAAACAACTGAAGCAGTTTGGTAACAGTAGCTTCATGGCTGTATTATTCAGTGCACACCTGCAGAAGCTCTCTTGTTGATAACGATTTGTCTTTGCGGGATATTTGACACCAGGGATCAAGGAAGACAACTTAATGAGAGCAAATGAGCCAAAGTGAAGGTGTGTTGTATTGGAGCTGTTATTTTTTTACCCAATACCATCAGGGAACCTGCTACCTTCATGGCTATTTGCTTTAAATCACTCCTAATTAAAATTGCTGGCTTTCTGCATTATTTCCTATTTGCTGGAAAGGTATTAATCATTGGATAACAAGTGCCAGATTAGGACGTGTGTACAGTTGTATACCCGGTTCTGCTTTCAGGCGAGCCCTCCAAAGTTTGGCTGCATTGCAGATTATTACAGCATCTATCATACAGTATATTAGATAATTTTACAGAGCAATGGAAATCAATGTGAAGTCTCTGAACAGAGTACATTCTGATAGCAGGAGGAAAATGCCAGACTAATTTAAACAGTTGCCCCTAAGAAATGTTACAGGTCAAAAAAATCCCAAGGTCTAGAATGCCGGTTCCTAGCCAAATGCAATTTCAAAGAGTTAATCATAAGTTAAAAAATGAGTCTGAAACATCGACTTTTGGTCATTCCAAGGGACACTCTTCTGCCCAAGATCAGGCAAAGCAATAGGCTGCATTCGTACGACTTACATTATTATATTAAATTAGATTATTTAAAACTGTAGCAGATTCCACTCACTCCACATTCACATTGAATCCTGTATTAATTTTATAGGTTTGCATTGAATTATAAATCATACATATTGGTATTGTATAACAGCCAGCTGGGTGTAAGGGTTAATGTGCTAGCTTAGAAACTATGAGACAGTGAGTTCTAGTCCCGCCTTAGGCACATAAACTGACTGCGTGACTTTATGCCATTCCCACTGTGAATTCCAATCCCACCTTAGGCACGAAATACAATCGGGTAACTGTCGTGTCCGCAAAAAGATGCTCAGAGTCGGTGACTTTCATTCAAGCTCTTTATTTACAATGGGAGAACCGAACCGGCGAAAGGCAAAAAGCCCGCGGCTTTTATACCTTTCGCAGCGGCGGCCGCGGCCAATGGCAGCGATTCAAGTCTCCCGCTCTTGGTTTGAACCAATCGCGGGAGACTTCAATCGGGCCAATCAGCGCGGCTCGCCTGACCAATCAGAAATCCCAGCGCCTTAGCCAATCAAGGCTCGGGGATTTCGAGTATTCCAATTCAGGACATAACACCCCTCCCCTCTTGGTATGGTCCATCACGTGGTGTAGTCACGCAGGTAGGCGGGGCTCCGTCGAGTCCTAGTTGACCTGCGCAACTCACTTGCATGCTGTAACTCGGCCGGAGCGGTCATCTTTTTGGCTGCTCCTGCCTCTGTGCGAACCGGCTGGATGATCGGGCTGGTTCTTTCGCCGTGGCTCCCGCCTGGGCCTACCGGGTCGGTTGAGCTACGGATTTCGCCGCTCCCGCTTGGCTTCTCCGAGTCGGTAGAGCTGGCCAGGTGGTTCTTCTCCGGAGGGGACTCACGATGGCTGTGTTCCGGTGAGTATTTTTGGTTTATTTTTTCCTGCGATTGTCTCTCCGGGTATTCCCTCCCCCCTTGGTTCGTGTCTTGGGGGTTGAGGTCAGTCGCTGTTCGTGACCTGAGCTGGTCGATATGTCGTTTCCAGGCTCGCCCATCGATGGTTTGGAGCCGGTACGACCGTGGACCAGTGACTTGAGTTATGACGGCTGGGATCCATAGGGGGTCCCCCGTCATGTTCTTTGCATAGACTAAGTCACCTGGGTCAAATGTCCGGTACCTGGAGCTGGAGTCTGGGGGCCGCTCCGGGTTATAGGTCGGGTGTAATCTTTCGAGTGGGGACCTCAGCTTTCTGCCCATTAGAAGTTCTGCAGGGCTCTTGTTAGTTGTGGTATTGGGAGTGATGTGCTGTATGAAGAGCAGTTTGTTGATTTTGTCGCTGATCTCCCCGTGGTCCATTTTCCGGAGGGTCTTTTTCGTAAACTGGACCATCCATTCCGCCCTACCGTTCGCCGCCGGATGCGCCGGTGCTGTTAATGCGTGGCGGATACCCCTCTCCGCCAGGAACCGTTCGAAATCGATGGAAGTGAACTGGGGCCCGTTGTCTGAGACGACGACGTCTGGGAGGCCGTGTGTGGAAAACAGTTTACACAGTTCTTTAACGACGGCCTCTGTGGTAGTGGATTTCATGTCGCATACCTCCAACCAATTGGAGTACGCGTCAACTGTGATTAGAAAAGTATGCCCATTTGTGGGGCCAGCAAAGTCTAGATGGATTCTGGACCAGGGCCCCCGTGGTGTTTCCCAGTCCCGGATAGGTGCTGCGGGTGGGCTGGATCTGGTCTCCTGGCACCGGTGGCATTTGGCGACCCATGCTTCAATTTGCTTGTCCATCCCTGGCCACCAAGCGTAACTCCTGGCCAGGGCTTTAGTCCTGACGATTCCAGGATGACCCTCATGTAGCATCTCTAATACCCTCTCTTGCAATCTGTCCGGAATTACCACCCGGTCACCCCACAGAATACATCCTCTCAGTAGTGAAAGTTCAGTCTGGCGCTGACGGAATGTTTTAAAAGTCTCGTCATTGTCTTTCTCCGGCCAGCCTTTTTCTAACCAGTGTAAGATTCGTGCCAGACGCCTGTCCTTAACGGTTTCTCTGGCAATGTCTGATGCGGTAATAGGTAAACTCTCGATACTCAGGGTGTTTGTTGTTGGTGCTGGGTCAGGTTCCGAGTCAGGTAAAGGCGAGCGGCTTAAAGCATCCGCGTGTGAAATTTTCTTACCTGGCTTGTGTAGCAGTTCGTAACTGTAGGCTGCCAGGAATTCGGACCATCTTGTCATCCGGGGTGACAAGATGTTCGGCGTGGCTCGGTTTCCAGCGAGGATGCCCAGCAATGGCTTATGATCCGTCACGATGGTGAACGGGCGGCCGTACAGGTATTCGTGGAAACGCTTAACGGCGGCAACTATAGCCAAAGCTTCTTTGTCCAGCTGGCTATAGTTCCGTTCCGGTTTAGTCAGAGTCCTGGAGAAAAAAGCGATGGGTGCTTCTCTCTGGTCTGGGAGGGTGTGGCTGAGGACAGCACCGACGCCAAAAGGTGATGCGTCGCAAGTGACAGCTAAGGGCAAGGTTTCGCTGAATTGCATCAGGATGGCGTCGGAGGTGAGGAGGTCTTTGGTTTTTTGAAAGGCGGCTTGCTCTCGTCTCCCCCAAGTCCAGGCTGCCTTCTTGTCTAGGAGTCTATGTAAAGGTTCCGCCGCCGTTGCCTTTTGAGGTAGGAAAACATTATAAAAATTTAGTAAGCCTAGGAACGCTTGTAGTTCCGTTTTGGACTTTGGGGTGGGGGCTTCCTTGATGGCTTTCACTTTTTTAGTCGTAGGGTGAATGCCATGCCGGTCTAGGAGATAGCCCAAAAACTCTACTTGCTTTGTACATAGTTGGCATTTTTCTCGTTTGACTTTAAGTCCTGTTTCTTTAAATTTTGTTAAGACTTGTCTGAGTCGGTTTTCTAATTCGGCTTCGTTTGGCGCCACCACTAATACGTCATCGAAATAGGGCACCACCCCCTTGATGCCCTGTAGCAAACGTTCCATCAGGCTCTGAAAGATGCCTGGTGCCACGCTGACTCCAAATTGGAGTCGGTTACACTTGAAGGCCCCCCGATGGGTCACGATTGTTTGGGCTTCCGCCGTTTTCTCGTCCACAGGTAGCTGCTGATATGCCTGGGCGAGGTCGAGCTTGGCAAAGACTTTGCCCCCTCCCAGTGAGTGCAGTAAATGTTGCACTATTGGGACTGGGTAGGCGCTTTGTTGCAACGCGCCATTTAGGGTGGCCTTATAGTCCCCGCAGATTCTCACGGACCCGTCTGGCTTTACTGGGGTCACTATAGGGGTCTCCCATCTGGCATGGTCTATCGGTTGCAATACCCCTTGTTTGACGAGCTTGTCGATCTGCTCGTCAATTTTAGGCTTTAAGGCGAATGGTACCCTTCTAGGTTTAAGCCGCTTAGGGGGAACCCTTGGGTCTAGGTCAAACGAGATAAGGGGCCCCTGGTACTTGCCCAAACCTCCATCGAAGACCTCCTGGAACTCCTGGGTTAGCCGCTGTTCCCAAGCTTCGATGGTGACGTGGTTGACACCTGTCAGCGCGATGTTAAGCGGGGCGAACCATTGTAAGCCCAGTAGGCTTGGGCGGTCGCGGTCAACGATCGTGAGTGGCAGTTGTTCGGTGTGGCCTTTGTAAGTTATATTAAAGTTCTTGGTGCCCACTACCGGGACGCGATTCCCTTGGTAGTCTTTTATGATGATCTTTTGGGCATGCACGTTTCTTTTTTGTAGTGTAGGCACTAGTCTTTTGATTTCGCGCCATGCAATCATGGAAAGGTAGGACCCGGAGTCCACTTCCATTTTGCATGGCTGGCCTTCGATATGGACTTCTACGTGTACCTTTCTGGCGCCGTCGGAGATGGCGTGGTCGATGGTCACCGTCTGGTGGGTCTCTTCTTTTCGCCGACCGTCGCCGCTTCTTTGAGATCATTGAGTACGGTCCCACCGACCGTCTGACTGGCGCTCTCTGGCTCTGGGCGGGGAGCTTTCTCTCCTTCTGTCGTGCTGTTCCCATTTGGGCGGGCTGCGGGTCTTCTTTTGGCGGCAAACTCGAGCGATGTGGCCCCGTCGTTCACAATGCCTACAGATAGAGTCAAAGAATCAGCATTCTGACCTGGGGTGGTCGCCGCCGCACCCGGCGCAGTTGGTCCTCGACCTACGACCTTTTCGACTTCGTTGGTCGCCGCGTCCCGTCTGCACGCGATGTATGTCCTCCTCGTCTTCCGACGTGCTGGAGGTTGACTGGTATTCACCGTAGTGTGCGGTTGCTTCGTTTCTTGTGTCGGCCGACCTTGCCGGGTTGTTGTTTCCGCCCTTCGCATCAGATCTTCGCATGCTGTCCGCTGACGTGCGGGTTGCTTCTGCGGCTGCGGCTGCGGTAAGGGCATCGGCTAGGCTGATGTCGCCCTTGGCCATAAGTCGGCTCTGGAGTGTAGGATCCCATAAGCCGAGTACGAAGCGGTCTCTTATGAGACTGTTCAGACCTTCAAACTCGCAGAGTCCTCGTAGGCGCTGTAGCTCTGCGACGAAGTCGCTCAATTTTTCGTCTGGTTTCTGGTTTCGGCGGTAGAACTCGTTGCGCCGTATCAGGATGGGGACTTCGGGGGCGTAATGGCGCCGCAGTATAGGTTCGAGGACGTCCCAGTCCATGGCGGTTGCGTCTGCCGGCTTGGCCAATGCTTTGGCCATCTGGAAGACCTCTGGTCCGCAGTGAGTAAGGAAGACGGCGCGTTTTAGCGGGCCCGGGACGTCCTTCATTCCGGCGCATTCCAGGTACATACGGAACCGATCCGAGTACGATTCCCAGTCCTCGGCGGCGGGGTTGAAGGGGGCGGGCGGTGCTATTTTCGCCATCTCTGCGCTGGAGCTGGTACTTGGATGGACACGGGGTTCGGTTCAGGGGCGAGATCCCACCCTCGTCGCCAGTGTCGTGTCCGCAAAAAGATGCTCAGAGTTGGTGACTTTCATTCAAGCTCTTTATTTACAATGGGAGAACCGAACCGGCGAAAGGCAAAAAGCCCACGGCTTTTATACCTTTCGCAGCGGCGGCCGCGGCCAATGGCAGCGATTCAAGTCTCCCGCTCTTGGTTTGAACCAATCGCGGGAGACTTCAATCGGGCCAATCAGCGCGGCTCGCCTGACCAATCAGAAATCCCCGCGCCTTAGCCAATCAAGGCTCGGGGATTTCGAGTATTCCAATTCAGGACATAACAGTAACGTTTGGCCAATTATCAAGAGATTGTGAGTTCTAAGCCAGACTAATTTAAACTGGGTGATTTCAGCAGGTCACTCTCTCTAAGCCCAACTCATCTCATAAGGTTGTCATTGTGGGGAAAAGAGAAGGAAAGGAATGTTATCCCTGTTCGCCATCTTGAGTTACTTATAAAAATAATAAAAGCAGGGTAAAAAAAAAATCTAAAAAGTAAAAATAAAATAATCAAGCAGATTGGAATTTCTCAAAATAGCAAATCAGAAGAACCTAGTCAAGGCAAAGACTAATCATGTTTATCATTCTGTATAGAGGTATCCATTTGATCTTTATCTGATCTAGTGAATAGGGTTTTATGAAAACAGTCAGCTAAAACCAAGAAATCTCCAAAATCTTAAGAGTTAGGAATTTGGCAAGGATTATTCTTGAACCTTTTTAAAGAAATCTCTCCTCCTCAAATAAAACATAGCCTACCCTTTCATGTAATCTGAATCAAGAACATATAAACATCTCCCTTTCTGGTGAGTTGGTTCAAATTTAGTGTCTTTGTGCAAGGCTGCATTTGTTACGTGGACAGCAGCACTGAATGTTGTAATTTTTCCTGCATGTACCTATTTGAATCATACAGACAGAATCCATATGAGTGGCTGGTGTGAGAGATTGGTTCTATAAAGACATTGCTATATAGGGTAACATAGATCCCTATGGCTCTTTTTTTATAGCATTCAGACTACCTTAGAACCCAGCCAGTTAGATAATTTAGGAAATCACGGGTAAGACCGTTGTGTGAATTTACTGAGTCAATAGAGCATTGATTTGTCTAGTGCAATACACTTATTTTTATCATTATTAATCTTAAACATATTTTAGCTGGAAAGTTAATTATTGAACCTGGAACCTCGGGAGTGTGAAGAAGGCGTTTCAAGGCCTTCTCTAAAACATTGCCCCAGATTATTTTCCTCGGTCTGCTTTTGCAGGTAGCACAGCTATTTATTTTAGGCCTACTTTTTACTTTTAATAACAAAGCAGCTACCTGGAGACCATGGGATTATTCCCTCTCTTCTTTCTTTTGGCATATTCTTGGATTAAATTAATCCAAGAATATAGGTACTTCTCAACTTGCAACAATTTCTTTTGTCACCATTTGAAGTTATAGTGGCACCATTTGAAGTTATGACAAAGTCAGCGGGGGAAGCCAGATTTGCTTAAGAATACATAATTTGAGGGGTCCTTGATGGTCTCTGAGCTTACCCGTTTTCTTGCAACTATTTTATTACCCAAACTAGGCAACATCATCAGAATATATTAGAATATAAACTAGATGTTTCACAACTGGCTCATATTTATGACGGTTGCAGTGTCCTAGGAGTCATGCGATCACCTTTTGCAACCTTCTGACAAGCAGAGGTCAGTGAGGAAGTCAGATTTGTTTAACAGCTGTGTGATTCACTTAACAACAATGGCAAGAAAGACTGTAAAATGGGGCAAAACTCACTTAGAATAGAATAACAGAGTTGGAAGGGACCTTGAAGGTCTTCTAGTCCAACCCCCTGCTTAGGCACAAAACCCTGTACTATTTCAGACAAAATTGTTATCCAATCTCTTCTTAAAAATGTCCGATGTCAGAGAATTCAGAACTTCTGGAAGCAAGTTGTTCCACTGGTTAATTGTTCTAACTGTCAGGAAATGTTTTCTTAGTTCTAGGTTGCTTCTCTCCTTGATTATTTTCTACCCATTGTTTCTTGTCCTGCCCTCAGGTGCTTTGGAGAATAGCTTGACTCCCTCTTCTTTGGGGCAGCCCCTGGGATATTGAAACACTGCTATCATGTCAATCCTTCTTTTCATCAGACTAGACATACTCAGTTCCTGCAATCCTTCTTCATATGTTTTAGCCTCCAGTCTCTTAATCATCTTTGCTGCTCTTCTCTGCACTCTTTCTAGAGTCTCAAAATCTTTTTTACATGGTGGTGACCAAAACTAGAGGCAGTATTCCAAATGTAGCCTTACCAAGGCATTATAAAGTGGCATTAACTCTCCACACTTAGCAGCTGTTTCACTTGGCAACAGAAATATTGGGCTCAGTTGTGGTCATAAGTTGAGGACTACCTGTACATTCCCTTAGGAATTTTTCCTAATGCCAGGCCTTGTCTTTAAATTGATCTTGTTGATTTCTGGGATGCAGTTTTGAGTTTTGTCTTCAGTGGGTTTTGCAACAGAATCTTTGGAAGTTCCTACTGAAGTGATAATGGTCCATGCCAAATGCCATCAGATGAGATGCAGAAAAAAATATTTATCTTCCTTTGTTTTCTTCCCTCACATTTTTAGGAAAGTCATCACAGGCCTGCCTCCCATGTTTCATGACAAATAATATTTTTCCAGCAGAATTTTTTTTTATTTTCAGTGTTGTTGAGCACTGTGACAGAACAAAAGCAAGAAAATGTGGAATTTTCTGCACATCAGCCAAGGAAAAAAATATGTTAAAGTGGCATGATGAAAAAATATGTTAAAGTGGCATGATGAAAAAATAGCACCAATCTATTTCTATTTGTGTTTGTGTGCGCAGAGACACATATACCAAAGAAGTGTATGATTTCTGCAGTGTTTTGTGTATGTGTACTTTCTGTACTTTATTTCAGTGCATCTTATTTTTTTGTTAGCTACTTGGGACATCATTCTTTAGTTAAAGATAGGCTGAAAATCCACTAAAAGCACAATTTTTTTTTGGTAAATATTTTTAGAGCTACTCTGTCCATGTAAGTACAATCCATATGGAGGCAGTGAGACAATCAGAAGTCTTAAGCATGACTTCTACCGTATTATGTTGGCAACCCACAGTTAAATAAGAAGGACTTTGTTGAAAAATATTTCTCTAATTGCTTATTTGGGAAAGGAAATAAATGGTGGACTTGCCAAGTTAGAGGAAAAAAAATATTTGCCTCTTTTGTGGTAAAAGTTTATTCTGCTTTTTCTATTCATGCCTCTAAGACATTCATGTTTTGCTTATGATGGTCAATGCATAATGTGAAACTTTTAAGCAAAAGTGTTGTTGTTCTTGCACATTTGAATCCATCTGTTAGCAGATAATGAGAGTTCTGGGGATGGGGAGGACCCTGAGAAATTAAAGTAATAGAATGTTCTTCTGGATGGAGAGCATGGCTTTAACTATTAATTAATGTTATTCACTGTTAGAAGAGAGTGTTGTAGCTCAGGGCTGAACAGTGGGGTTCTTGTGGCTCTCTGAGCTTGGTGGTTTTCAAACAGATATTTCAATACCAAACTAAGTAATGTCATCAGTAAGCACCCCAAACAAGGAACTACCAATGCACACAAAACAAGCTAACAGTAAACTACCCCTTAATCAAGGAAACTCCAAGACTACTTCCAGCAGCACTGACAGGAAAAAGCCACTAGTATATAAAAATAAGAGTAAAACCCCACTTCATCGTAGCACTGATTATGTTGCCTAGTTTGATAATGAAACGTCTGCAGTTTCTTAGGAGCATAGAAAAACCTCATCTCTGTCTAAAGAACATCTCAGAGGGAGTAAAACACAATAGAGAAACTGGGATTTCTTTTGCTTAATTTAGTAGAACAGCATGTGGAGATCCTTCCTCTCATCTATCTTTAGCTATTTACAGCAGTGGTCAAATAGATTCATTGGGTAGAAAGAGATAATGCAATCTCCAATGGTTGTGGAAATTCATTACGCAACCAACCAATGTCACATTGTGTATCTGTAGATTCAGCACATGTTTTGGTATAAACCTCATTATGATGTGAATTCTATATTTGTATGACCTTGATCTGTGAGTTGGGATGTGACTTGGGCAAAAACTGGAACAGCAGCTTCTGTTGACTGAATATGGTCCATTTACCCTGGCACAAATCAGATAGAAATTCCCTGTTGAGTTCTTCCATTCCATTGAATCTGAACCATTAATTCTGCTGTGGTCTTATACCTTCCAAAATCTGAAGAACCTGAATCTTCTGCAAAAAGTGAACACTGTCTCACATTAAAGATAGCAATGGCTTAAAGTAGAGGTGGTATTCAGCAGGTTCTGACCAGTTTCGGAAAACTGGTAGCAGAAATTTTGAGTAGTTCAGAGAATTGGAAAATACCACCTCTGAATGGCCCCGCCCTCATCTATTCTCTGCCTCCCGAGTTCCAGCTAATTGACTGGGTCTTCTTTTGTTGCCTTGTGCAGGAGAACAGAGCTGGAAAGCAGGTTAGTGGGATGGGGAGGGAATGGGATTTTGCAGTAACCTTCCTCCAGAAATGGGGAGGGAATGGGATTTTGCAGTAACCTTCCTCCAGAAATGGGGAGGGAATGGGGATTTTGCAGTATCCTTCCACTGCCACTTCCACCAAGCCATGCCCACAGAATCGGTAGTAAAAAAAATTTTTGAATCCCACCCTTGGCTTAAGGGAAGACAAGAATTCAGAGCATCACCTTTCTCTCCAAAGGGACATATATCTAAAACACTGAGTAAGCAGTGGGGTGCCACAAGGCTCCATCTTAGGTCCAGTCCTCTTCAATACCTTCATTAATCACTTAGATGAGGTTGCAGAAGGGGAACTCATCAAATTGGCAGATGACACTAAGCTGGCAGAAATAGCCAACACCCCAGAAGATAAGCTCAGGATCCAAAAAGATCTTAACAGACTTGAACAATGGGTCCTATCCAACGACATGAAATTTAATGTGGAGAAAAGCTAGCTTTTACACCTAGGCAGGAAAAAACAAAGGTACAAATACAGATTAGGTGAAGCCTGGCTCAAAAACAATAACTGTGAGAGGGACCTTGGAGTCCTAATGACAATCACTTAAACATGAGCCAGCGGTGTACAGTGGCAGCCAAAAGAGCTAATACAATCCTTGGTTGTGTAAACAGAGGTCTAAAATCAAAATCATGTGAATCATTATAAAGCATGTACTGCTTAGTAAAGCCTCAGTAAGACTATACCTGGACTACTGCATCCCGTTTCAGTCACTATATTACAAAAAAAGTTGTTAAGACTTTGGAAAAAGTGCAGAGAAGAGCAACTAAGATTATTAAGGGCCTGGTGACAAAAACATATGAAGAACTGTTGCAAGAATTGGGTATGTCCAGTCTAGAGAAAAGAAGGACGAGGGGTGACATGATATCAGTATTCCAGCAGAGGTGGTATTCAGCAGATACTGACCAGATTTACTTACCAAATTTGCAGATGATACAAACCTGGCAGGAATAGCTAACACCCAAGAAGATAGGCTCAAGATCCAGATGGATCTTGACAGACTAGAACACTGGGCCATATCTAATAAAATGAAATTCAATACAGAGAAAAGTAAAGTCCTACACTTAGGCAAGAAAAACCAAAAGTACACATATAGACTGGGTGAAACCAGGCTCAATAGCAGTAACTGTGAGAGGGATCTTGGAGTCTTAGTGGACAACCAGTTAAATATGAGCCAGCAGTGTGCAGCAGCAGCCAAAAAAGCTAATGCTATCCTAAATTGTATTAACAGAGGGATACTGTTATGTTCTGCGCATGGGTGCAAGAAGTGGAGACGAGACGATGAACAGTGAACTTCAACTCTTTATTTAACATGGTGTAACAGGGCAAAACTACGGCCACAACGGCCCCTTTATATAGGCAAGCTTTTGAGTACTTAGCCAATGAGAAACAGGAAGCGTTAGCTCCTTTAACCAATGAGAGAGGCTCATTAATAGCCAATCAGATTCTCCTGAATGGACCAATCCGATGTCGCTATTCTCGGCCAATCAGAAGTGCAGGGCCAGAACCCTGCACTTTACTTTAAGGTTTTAATAATCTTTATTCAAGCATTTTTATTAATTCACAACACCCCTTCCCCCCGGGTTCCGTTTAAGGGGTGCGGTAATGTAGTCTTTGAGGTAGGCAGGTTGTTTTGATTGTCTATTTGATTTACGTTGTCCTCCCAGTATTTGTCTATAGTCTTTATGGGGTAGGACATTATCTGGCGAACAGGCTGCCTCCGGTTCTGTATCTAAACTTTTGTTGCCACTAATGTCCTCAGTATCCCTTTGAGGCAAGCTTACCCCTGTCCCCGATCCTTCTTCACGTGTTGTGTCTGAATGGTCATTTCTTCCACTTGTGCTTTCTGCCGTTTCGAACTCAGCTTCCTCGGCATCTCCTCCCCCCTCAGTTTGGAAATCACCGGAATCACAGACCCTAGACTGCAGCCTTGAATGCAGCTGATCAATATGGCGCTTCCATATTCTATCGTCGCGACATTTCATTCAGTACAATCTGGGTCCGGTCACTTGGATTACAGTTGCCTCCACCCACAATGGATCACCAGAAAAGTTTCTAGCGAAAACTAAGTCACCTATCTGGCATTTCCCGCTGGATCGTGTGGTTTTTCAGGTTCGTACGATGGGTGTAGTCGGTCAAGGTAGGAGTGGAGCTTTCGTCCCATCAACAACTCAGCCAGAGTTTTGTTGGTGATGCTGTGTGGAGTGATGTGCTGCAAAAAGAGTATCCAGTTAATCTTGTCTTCGATATTGCCATAGTCCATTTTATGCAGTTTTTTTGATGAATTGTACCATGCGCTCGACCCTTCCATTGGCCGCAGGATGCATCGGTGAAGTTAGCGCATGGCGAATACTGCGGTCCGCCAGATACTGTTCAAAGGAAAGCACGGTAAACTGGGGCCCGTTGTCGGATACCAGAGCGTCTGGTAGTCCGTGTGTTGCAAATAATCTGTCCAATTTCCTGATGACTGATTCGGTTGTTGTATTTTTCATTTCATGGATTTCAAGCCAGTTCAAGTAGGCATCCACCGTTAATAGGAAGGTGTGTCCTTTAGTAGGTCCTGCAAAGTCCAGATGAATATGGGACCATGGTCCCCTGGGTGTTTCCCATTCTGTTGGGGTTGCTTTCGGTGAGGCATTGCTGACTTCCTGGCATTTGTAACAAGTCTTTACGTTCCGTCTGTCGATTTTTGAAGGGAACATAGTTGTCAGGGATTTGGTCCAATGGCCATCCACGCTCTACCCAGCTAAGGGTTCGTGCCAAAATGGGATTGCGTTTGGTTTCAATTGTGATATCTCGAGCCGTCAAACAGCCGGTGGTGTTTGAAGTGTCTTGATCTGAAGTGTTGTGACAGTCGGAGCGGGGTCATCAACGGTTTCTGGAAGTGGTGCACAGCTCAATGCGTCAGCGTGGGGAATGGCTTTCCCTGGGCAGTGTTGCAACTTATAATTATATGCAGCCAAGAATTCTGACCAGTGAGTCATTCTGGGAGATAATATATAAGGGGTTGGCTTATCTCCCGCTATTATTCCCAGTAAAGGTTTGTGGTCAGTTACTATAGTAAAAGTTCGCCCATAAATATATTCATGAAATCGTTTAACAGCAGATACAATAGCAAGGACCTCTTTATCGATTTGACTATAGTTGCGTTCTGCTTTTGATAGCGTCTTTGAAAAATAGGCAACAGGGGCTTCACTACCGTTTGGTAAAACGTGGCTCAAAATGGCACCCACTCCGAATGGTGATGCATCACATGTAATCGTTAAAGGCAAAATCTCGTTATACTGCATCAAAACAGCGTCGGAGGTCAATAAATTTTTTACTTGTCGAAACGCATGTTCCTCTTGGTGCCCCCAAACCCAGGGTGCTTTTTTGTCCAACAAACGATGTAGGGGTTCGGTTACGGTTGCTTTGTGTGGCAGGAAAACGTTCTAAAAATTGATAAGGCCTAGGAAAGCTTGGAGGTCAGCCTTATTGTGGGGTTTTGGGGTGTTTTTGATTGCCCTAAGCTTACTATCGGTGGGGTGAATGCCTTGTTTATCAATTAAGTACCCTAAAAATTCTACTTGATCCGTACAGAGTTGACACTTGTTTTTTTTAACTTTGAGACCCAAGTCTTTAAATTTCTGGAGAACCAACCCCAGGCGCTCCCTTAGTATTTCTCGAGTCGGAGCAGCAATTAAAACGTCATCAAAATATGGAACAACGCCTTTTATCCCTTGTAATAGTCTTTCCATCAAACTTTGAAAGATTCCTGGGGCCATGCTTACTCTGAATTGGAGTCGGTTACATTTAAACGCACCTCGGTGCATAACGATCGTTTGGGCCTCTGCCGTTTTTTTGTCTACAGGCAGTTGTTGGTATGCCTGGGCTAGATCTAGTTTAACGAAGACTTTTCCGCCCCCCAGGTAATGGAGAAGGTGTTGTACCACCGGTACCGGGTAAGCATTTTGCTGAAGGGTGTGATTCAGGGTGGCTTGGTAGTCCCCACAAATTCTTAATGATCCATCCGGCTTGATGGGTGTTATGATTGGGGTTTCCCAGGGAGAGTGGTCGGTTGGTTCTAACACACCCTGGGCTATTAATTTATCAAGCTGCTCATCAATCTTTGGTTTAAGGGCAAATGGAACTCGACAAGGCTTAAGGCGGATGGGGGCTATTTCGGGGTTGAGGTTAAATGATATCGGGGTCCCCTTGTACTCGCCTAGTTTATCTGCAAAGACGTCCTGGAATTCCTGGACGAGAGCCTCTTCCCTGTCGTTGCTGCTGGTTCAGTGAATGCCGGCTACTTCAATTCCGAGTGGAGCGAACCATTGGAGGCCTAACAAACTAGGCCGATCCCTTTGGACTACCGTCAGGGGTAGGGATGCGGTACGATTTTTAAATGAGACACGGACTTGGCTGGATCCAACAACTGGAATTCGATTTCCCTGATAGTCTTTGAGTATGATTCTTTGGAATCTGAGGTCTTGTTGCCGGACAGTAGGGATGAGTTGCTTGAGGGTCTTCCAGGAAACCATCGAGAGGGACGATCCTGAATCGACTTCCATCATGCAAGGCTGGTTTTCGATGGCCACCTTCACCCGGATCTTCTTGGCATCCAGTGATGAGGCGTGACCAATCGTAATGGTTTGGTGCACCTCTTCTCACTTCGTTGAGTGGGCTATGGGTTTGTTTCTGTAGGAGTGGTTGTTCCATTGGTGGTTCAAGGGTTCTCGATTTACAGGATGACTTCCTGTGGGTTGGCGATAGTTAGCCCCCCTCGGGGGCTGGCTGGGTCCTTGCTTGCTTCTACAGACTCTTCCGATGCGGCCTCTTTTCCCGCACACATGGCAGAGCGCGTCAAGGAATTTGCAGTCTGATCGGGGGTGGTTTGCCCCACAACCAGCGCATTGGTACTGCAATCTCTGGTTATGTTGATGGCATTGGTCTCGTTCAAACCGGAGCTGGTTGACCTCTTCTTCATCGCTTTCTGATGATGATTCGAGGTCCTCGTGGTGGGCTGTCATTGCCTGTCCTTCTAGGTGAGGTGAAGCGTCGCTGGCAAGTTGGCGAACCGGGGCGTGGGTGCGGCACATTCGGGCAGCCGACTTCCTGGTTGCTTCTGCTGCAGTAGCGTCAGCAATGGCATCTGTAAGGCTAATGTCACCTTTCGTCATCAGCTTACTCTGTACCATTGGTGTATCTAATCCCAGAACTATTCGGTCTCTCAGGGCTTCTTCGAGGTTGGTGAACCCACAGAGGCCTCCTAGATTCCGGAGAACCACTATGAAATCTGCAACACTTTCGCCCTTCCGCTGATCTCTCTGGTAAAATTCATGCCTTCTAACGAGCGTTGGTACGGTTGGTGCATAGTGGGCCCTTAGCAGAGGTTCGAGGACGTCCCAGTCCATGGACTTTACTTCTGCCGGTTTCGCTAGCACCTTGGCCATCTTAAATATGGTTGGTCCTCAATGAGTTAGGAATACCGCTTGTTTCTTTCCGGTAGTGGCATCCTTCAAGTTGTTGGTCTCCAGAAACATCTGGAAGCGATCCATATATGAGTCCCAATCTTCTTGTGCCAGGTCGAATGGAGCGGGTGGTATGACGCTGCCGGACATGGTTCCACCGTTGGTGCGTTTCAGCCATGTGCTCTGTTATCGCTCTGTAGTGTTCAGTCAGCTCTGACGTCTCCACATCCCATCCTCGTCACCAGTGTTATGTTCTGCGCATGGGCGCAAGAAGTGGAAACGAGACGATGAACAGTGAACTTCAACTCTTTATTTAACATGGTCTAACAGGGCAAAACTACAGCCACAACGGCCCCTTTATATAGGCAAGCTTTTGAGTACTTAGCCAATGAGAAACAGGAAGCATTAGCTCCTTTAACCAATGATAGAGGCTCATTAATAGCCAATCAGATTCTCCTGAATGGACCAATCCGATGTCGCTATTCTCGGCCAATCAGAAGTGCAGGGCCAGAACCCTGCACTTTACTTTAAGGTTTTAATAATCTTTATTCAAGCACTTTTATTAATTCACAACAGATACAATCAAGATCAAGGGAAGTACTAATACCACTCTGTAAAGCCTTAGTAAGACCACACCTTGAGTACTGCATCCTGTTTTGTTCACCACATTATAAAAAAGATGTTGAGATTCTAGAAAAAGTACAGAGAAGAGCAACCAGGATGATTAGGGGACTGGAGGGTAAAATATGCAATGAACAGTTGCAGGAACTGGGCTTGGCTAGTCTAGTAAAGAGAAGGACCAGGGGAGACATGATAGTGGTCTTCCAATATTTGAAAGGCTGCCACAGGGAGGAGGGGGGTCAAGCTATTTTCTAAAGTGCCTGTAGGCCAGACAAAGAATAATGGATGGAAACTGAACAAGGAGAGATTTAACCTGGAAATAAGGAGAAACTTTCTGACAGTGAGAACAATCAACCAATGGAACAGAAGTTGCCCTCGGAAGTTGTGGGAGCACCATCACTTGAAACTTTCAAGAAGAGATTGGACCGTCATTTGTCAGAAATGGTGTAGGGTCTCCCACTTGGGGGGGGGTTAGACTAGATGACCTACAAGGTCCCTTCCAACTCTGATTATCTGTTAAATCTGTTAAGAAGCAAAAGTTATCATTTCTCCCAAGCTTTGGTAAGTTAAATATATATTATTTGGTAAGATAAATATGTATTATTATTTGGTAAGATAAATATATATACATGAATAAAATAACCAGTCTTCTTGCCCTTTAGCTGAAGGGCAAAAATGAACAACATATGTAAATCATTTTCTGAAAGCTGGAGAAGAAAAATAGTAAAGATAACTAAACTGAAAGAAATTTGGTCTGCTATCCATCTTATCCGTGAACTGTTTAATCATAACAACTCATTAAAGGAGCAGTGACTTAGCCAGAACTGCCTTATAGGGTTTGAAGAGTGGCTTAATTAATGATACCTATCTAGAGAGTCTAGTATTAGAGCTCTAAAACAATGAAGAAAAAGACCACATTGGCATCATTCACTCTTAAAATAATATTTTGTGAAGAGGATAAGGCTGAATATACAATATCAGGTCCTTCTAGTAAATTATAGGAGCAGAGTCATGTTACCGCGAAATCAGAAAGAATATATTGAAATACATTTCAATTAGAAATGTATTCAATACATTTATATTAGTACAAATACTAATATTCAAATACATTTCATTTAAAAAGATGGGAGCATTTTTTTCAGCCTAAGAGACACCAGCCCTATTCCCCTGTTGTCACTTCTGCTTTTTCTCGTCTTCTCCTTATCCTCTCCATCTTCCTCTTCCTCCTGGGAGGAAGGGGTGACTTAAGCTAATTTAACATAAAAACAGAAAAGAATGTCTTCATATCAGAAAGTAAGAATCCAAGATGAATGGAGATCTAACAATGGACAGCCTTTTCCAAAGCTAACTTGATGTGTCCAATGGAACAGCTTGCTTTCAGAAGTTGTGTGTGCTCCATCACTGGAGGCTTTTAAGAAGAGTCTGGACAACCATTTGTCTGGAATGATATTGGATCTCCTGTTTGGAGGTTGGACTACAAGATCTCCAAGACTTCTATTACTCTGTTATTCAGAGATTTAGAGGAAGAACTGTGTGCTGTGTGGCCTGCTTTATATTCCTTAAATTGAATTGTTGCCTTCAACTTCAATTCACAATGCAATACCACGCCTAGAATTAAAATAACAACAACAAAAACAAAAACAACAACTTCCTCTCCAGTTAAAATCTGTGTGTGTTGTGAATGAGGCAGCCATCTTTTTCTTCACCTCAAGCAAGAAGCACCTTGGGCCGGTTGTCCCATTTAATGATGAAAGCACTAATTTGATGAATCACTTGTCTGTATCAGGGTCCGGAGTCTAGCAGGCAAATGAGAATGTGTTTACTAGCATGCTTTCTAATAACTATTCCTTGCTTGATCGCACTTACCCATTAAAGGAACACAGGGATTTTTAAAAACCAATGCATTACTCTTTTTTGGGAGGATGCAAATTGCCTCAGCCCTTACCTGATCTTTGCTTAATCATGATTGCCCTTCTTTTGAGAAAAATCCCTTTCTGTGACAATGACATACAGTATTTACAGAGTTTTTGTTTGTGTGGAGCATCCATTCTGTCCAATAATGGCTTATTACAACTGTTCTGTTACTGGTCATTACCTTCAGTGATTTTCAGCACTAATTTCCAACTGTTTGGGAATGTGCCACTCAATAACCTGAGGTACAGACAAATGATATTTTTCTATCAATGGAGTTGGAACTATATTCACCCTCATTTGAGGATCATTCAAAGTACATTTTGTAAAGTTAGAAAGCAGTTAGGGTTTCATTAAAGTCTACTTGCTTTTTTTTCCTTGTCGGATTCTCACCAAGCATGACATTTTCTGAACAGTAGCCAGAAAAAGGCTATCATAAAAGCTTATGACAGCTCAAAGTGACAGGAACCATCACTCTATGACAGGTGTGCACAGCGGCATCTTGAATGTGTCACAACTTTGCCTTTTTGGGCCATGTGTGAAAGGTTGGGAAGCAGATTTTTTTTTAAAAAAAAAAAAAAGGGTGAGGATTGTGTTGTCATGTTGCAATGTTGTTTATGTCAGCTTGACATACTTCCCACCCAGGGTCTCACTGGGAACTGTCAACAGTTTAATGACTAAGCATCAGAGCTAGGTGTGGGGGCCCATATTATATACATACAAAGGCCTACATTATTGAAAAGAAATATTAGAGATCTTTATTGTGTTTCTTTTACGTATAAAGTGGTTTTCTTATAGTAATATTTTCTCTGTTGTTTTGTAATTAGAAAAACTGCTTCTGTATTTATTCCTTGTATATGTAACCACATTTGGTCAAATACAGCTATTCTGGTCTGTTCTGTCCTGCTCTGCTCTGCTCTGCTCCACTCCATTCCATTTCATTCTATTCTATTCTATTCCAATTCCAATATTGTTTAATAAGAATAAACTGACACTGTTCCAAGTTCCCAAAAGGGAACTTAAAATTTCAGTGAGCTTGTCCCTGCTTTGTATGATTCCTGAATTTCTTTGACCTGGATTGTTCCCAATTATACCCAGATGAAACTCTTCTTGAGATTAAAAGCTAGGTTTCAAGCGTTAATATGATTATAGCCCTGGAATAGAATGGCCTTCCAATGAGGCTACATATTAAGGAAGTGAAGAACCAAGAAACCAAAAATGACATTTAGTTATGAGCTCAGACAAAACAACCTTACTTGGAATTGTTAAGCCTGTGTTCCCCAACCAGGGTTAAGGAGACAAGCTAAACAGAATGTGCAGCATTAGTCAGTTAGGCACACAGATAAATGTGTGAAATAAGTTTGTATGTTTATTAACATACAGTAAAACTAACAGATATGCTTGTGCTATCAAAAATATAGTTTATTCCATCTAGAGTTTATAGCATAGTCAAAATAATAGTCCATTAGTCATGTATCATTTTAGTCAGTCCATTCAAGGATATTCAATTAGCAAAGTCCGTGTAGAATATCCAATGTCAGTTCAGTTACAATAAATCAGTCCTCTCACCGTTGATAAGATCAACAATCCTTTCTCTCTCCCGTTCCAGTAGGAGAAAAACGCAGTCTTCAATTCTTTCAGTAATTAGGGATCATTAAGCCAGAGAGCGAGCTGCCGTTGTCTTGCTTCTTTTATGGTGCTTTTACAACCACTCCCTTAATTACATTCTTACTGTTAAAGTTACACACACTTTAACCAACAAACCATGAAAACTTATTTATTATTTTACCTAAACCAGTTAGGGTAAACAATGTTATCCCTAACATTCTCCCCTTTTGGGTAATTATAATAATATAATCATTTACACCTTTAAATCATATTTGTTACAACTCTCTTTAAATTTGATTACACCTTGAGCTTTTGTAAACTGGTCTGCAATGTTTTCTTCCGTCATGCAGTATTCCAATTTAATTAGCCCATTTTTCACAGATTCTCTAACATTTAAGTATCTTAAATCAGTATGCTTTGATCTAGTTTTTACAGCAATATTAGTAGCTAACTTTATGACTGCCTGGTTGTCCTCGTACACAATAATGGAATCTTTAAACAGTTATACCCATGTCTAATAATAACTGTTTGTACAGAATTAAGTCAGTGCATAGTAATGACAGACATGAAAATTCCGCTTCCATCGTGGACAAGCTAATATGCTGTTGTCTGATTGACCTCCACCCTATTAGTGTCTTACCAAATAATATAGCCATCCCAGATGTTGATTTTCTAGTGTTTATGTCAGTTGCAAAACTTGCATCTGCATAGGCATAAGACTCAAATCACCCTTTGGTTCTATATATAATGCATGGTGCATTGTTCCTTTAAGATATCTTAAAATTCTCTTTAATGATTGCCAATGACATTGATGTGGATCTGAATTAAAACGAGCCAGCTGATTAACACTATAAGCTATATCAGGCCTTGACCAATTGCTTATATATGATAAGCTGCCAATCAAAGATTGATATACGGACTTATCAAATTTGGGACTTTGAGCATCAATTTGGCAAACTTCCTGACTCATTGGAGTTTTTGCCAGTTTACAAAGTTCCATTTTGTACGTTTTAATTAATTGGCAAATTTTATCTTCTTGAGATATCTTAAATCCATTTTTTGTTTTGTTAATTGTCAATCCTAGATAACTTTTAATTTCACCTAAATGCTTTAATTTTATCTTTTTGGCTAATAATGATATAATCTCATTAGCTTCATTATTAGTCTTAGTTATCAAAGCAATATCATCTATAAATAATAACAATAATGACACCGTTCCATTATTTTCTCTTTTAAACACACATGGATCTGCTCAACCAGATTTAAAACCTATATTGTTTAATTCTTTCACAATATATTGGTTCCATTGATAGCCAGATTGTTTCAATCCATAAAGACTTCTTTTTAGTTTCCAACAATCATTAGTATTTACTTTATTGTCTTTTATAATAACTGGCTTTTTCAAATATATAGTGTGCTGCAATGGTGCATGCAGATAAGCAGTTTCTACATCTAAATGGTTAATGATATAGTTTTTCTTAGCTGCCCACACTAAAGCTGCTCTCAAGGATGTTGCTTTAAGACTTGGTGCAAAAACTTCATCATAATCAAATGCAGTTCGATTAAATCCTTGAGCTACCAACCTAGCCTTATGGGTAACAGTCCCATCATTTCCTGTTTTTACTTTAAATATCCATTTTCACCCAATGGATTTTTCTCCTGGAGGTAATTTGGCATCTTCAAATACTTTCATTACCTTTAATGAATTTAGTTCTTTTTCCATTGCCTTTTGCCAATTCTCCTGATCCTTAGCAGGATACATCCTAAGTTCATCTACATTAGTTGGAACTTTAGTTACTTGGCAAACTACACTTGCTTGATACCTATCAGGTGGTCTAGTTACACATGTAGTTTGTCTAGGTATTACAGGACTTACAGGTGGACTTTCATTTACTAACTGTTCTTGATTATCTAACTCTTCCTGATCAACTGTTTCTTCTTGTTCTGATTCTATTTGTTCTTCGTGGACTTCTTCTTTAATTGGACTCTTCTTATAACTAGTCTGTGCTTTCTGCCTTTTGTAGGGTTCAATAATTACATCATTATCTAAATCTTGCTCTAATTTATTCCATCCTACATGTTCTGGGAATTTAGCACTAGCACTGGTGTAAACTCTAGATGTACCTGGTTCCCAGAATCTATAAGATCTATGATTAGATTTATATCCTACAAAAAATAATCTTTTAGCTGTATGTTGTCCTTTGTGTCTAAGTTGTGAAGGGATATGCACCCATGCTGGTGCTCCAAATGTGTGCATGTAACTTAAATCAGGTTTGTACCATGCCACAGTGTGAATGGTAATTCACCTGTTGTTGAATTAACAACATTATTTAATATATGATTACCACACATTATTGCTTCTCCCCACAAATTGTCAGGTAATCCTGAATCAGACAACATAGTACGTGCCATTGACTGTAGTGTTTGGCCTCATCTCTCTATAAAGGCATTATGTTGTGGCCTATATGGTGCAGACTTTTTATGTTGAATACCTGCCATCCTAAGTCTACTCTGGAATTTATTATTTGTAAATTCCGCACCATTATCTGTTATAAGAGTTACTAATTTCTTTTTAGTTTTCCTTTCTGTAAATTTTATTCAATTGAAGAGATTTAGATACGTTTCAATTTTACTCTTCATTAAATAGCAAAACCCATATCTAGAATAATGGTCCATTATACTTAGTATGTATCGAGCATCTCCTACACTTGGTTTTTTTGGACCTATTAAATCGGGAAATACTACTTCTAAAGGCTCTTTGGTAGTAAATCCATCAACTCTATTTGCCGGTATGACCTTGCTTTTGCTTTGATTACAAGCAAAACATTGCAAATACTTATTACAAGGTTTTAAACTTATTCCTTTAGATAATTGAACAGTTCTCTTAAGCATTTTAAAATTTAAATGCCCTAGCCTTCAGTGTAACAAGTGAATACATTCATCATGAGGTTTCATATTATCATAAACCATGTTAGCCACCTCTAAACCATTATCATTTAACACATGCAACTCACCTCTTAAAGATGCAGTAATTTTCTTATCTTCTTTTTCAATTATGCAGTTATCTCCCCTAAAGGTAACTACATATCCTAGTTTAACCAAAATTCTAACTGAAATTAAATTAAACTTAAGTTGTGGTACATATAACATTTTTACATTCTCTTTTATGAAAGAACAATATGCTATACCTTGACCTTTAGCTTTCAGTTTCCATCCATTGGCTAACGATATCTGCTGTGTACTCTTGGACATTTTAATAAAATTTTTGTTATCATTTGTTATACAGTGGGATGCTCCACTGTCAACCACCCATAAATTATTTTTTACAGCTCCGTTAATATTCATGGCTAACTCTAAATTTTTATTTATCTTTTGATGACTTTTAGTATTCTGGCCAGCGTTCTGGCGCTTTGCTTTTTTACAAAATCTTGCCAAACGTCCTCTTCCTCCACAATTAAAACACTTTTTAATTGTGTATGCTGTAGGAGATTCATTATCTTTTTTTTGAGGTTGCTCCCTCCTTAACTGATCTCTTTCAAGTCTTCTTCTTGCCTCTTCAATCAATCTGCCAGTTATATCAGTTAAAGTTAGACTTTCCTTCGGCAAAATTTCAAGGGAAGTGACGTAGTTATCATAACTTACGTCTAGTGAAGATAGAATTATGTAGACTTGGTGTAGTTCAGAGAAAATAATCTCTTTCTCATGCAGTTCTTGAAAAATGCTTTTCATAGAATTCAAATGACTAAGCATATCACCATTTATCTGGAGATGCGTCCTGAAAAGCTTCCATGTTAGATTTATACGAGCACCAACGTTATCTCGGACATAAATCCTCTTCAGCTTCTGCCAACACCTAACAGCCGTTTGCTCTCTGCGGATATGAACAAGTTGCTGGTCAGATAGTGTTAGTCCTATTATGCAAAGAGCTTGTTCATTCTTCTGCTTAAAGTCTTCTATCTTTTGTCTATCTTCCTCTATCTCTGGATCCCATTCCTCTACGTTTGGTGGGTTTTCAATTATGTTCCACAGACCTTCTCTTCGTAGAAGTAGACTACATTTTATAGACCATGAAACATAGTTTGTTCCATCCAGCTTGGATATAAGGGACAAACTTTGTAGATTGACTTGTGCCATGTTTTCTATATGGATATAAAACTATAATTAATAAAACACAGCTGTCTGTTTACTGTAACGTGTAACAACACAAACTCTCACTTTTTACATAAATCTGTTTTATCCTAGTTAAACTGACTTTGCAGCCTCTGGGCCCATAACCAGTGTTAAGCCTGTGTTCCCCAACCAGGGTTAAGGAGACAAGCTAAACAGAATGTGCAGCGTTAGTCAGTTAGGCACACAGATAAATGTGTGAGATAAGTTTGTATGTTAGTTAACATACAGTAAAAATAACAGATATGCTTGTGCTATCAAAAATATAGTTTATTCCATTTAGAGTTTATAGCATAGTCAAAATAACAGTCCATTAGACATGTGTCATTTTAGTCAGTCCATTCAAGGATATTCAATTAGCAAAGTCCGTGTAGAATATCCAATGTCAGTTCACTTACGATAAATCAGTCCTCTCACCGTTGATAAGATCAACAATCCTTTCTCTCTCCCGTTCCAGTAGGAGAAAAATGCAGTCTTCAATTCTTTCAGTAATTAGGGATCATTAAGCCAGAGAGCGAGCTGCCGTTGTCTTGCTTCTTTTATGGTGCTTTTACAACCACTCCCTTAATTATATTCTTGTTGTTAAAGTTACACACACTTTAACCAACAAACCATGATAAGTTATTTGTTATTTTACCTAAACCAGTTAGGGTAAACAATGTTATCCCTAACAGGAATGTTTTGCCAGGATCTTTTTGAGATTTGTCAAAACAAAACTGCACGTGTTTTACGTGTTCCATTACAGGAATAACTAGGATTTAAATGGCACCATTACTCCCCCTTAGTTCATAGATTTAAAAAAAGCAGAGGAGATTGGACATTTTCAAAACTTCAGAAAAATATTTCCTAGTAAACAATGGAAGCAAGTATTAAGCACACACTTGTGCCAATATCAACAACAGAACTGAATTTAGCAAAGGAACAACAGATTCATTTCAATGCAGTCTGTGAACAATATAACAAGAGCAAGACTTGACTTGTCTAACTGCTGGCTTGTGATTTGTTCTTAATTCAGTTATACGGCTAATCAAATTATCTGCAGAGGAAGCAGTTGTCAGCTAACTCCAAAAATCACCTTCTGTAGAACTGTATTTGCTAAAACTGGAAAAGAGGAAAATACTGATAGAAGAAGAGGTGATTATGAAAATAATGGAATGTGCAGAAATGAGTAAATTGACATTAGCAATTAGAGAGCAAGAAGATAAAGAGTATTATAAAACTTGGGATTTATTTTATCAGTGGTTAGAAAAGAGAATAGGAAAATAGGATATAATACAATATAAATACAATGATAGAGTGAAGAAAAGACAATGTAATATGTTATAATGAATTATAATGGAGTGAATGATATTATGAATTGAGATATCTTAGAAACTGAAATTTGCTCGAAAAGGATGATATAGTTTATATGGTCCAATAAGTAATTAATAACAATATAACATGCATATTCATGTAAAATAAATTTTAATAATGTAGTTAGAAGGGAAGGACTGTTGATATAGTGCACAGGAAGATTTATTCTGATGTACACACTATACAATGGAAAGGATTTATGTTTATGTTTGTTGTTAAAAAATAAAAAAATAAAAAAACAAAAACAAAAATCACCTTTCTGCAATTGGGAATCTGTCTGAAAAAGAAAGCAGTGTACATTGCCACATTATCGTCACAATAAATCATCAATTTAACGGATGTCAGTTTAGCAGATTTGGAATGCAATCAGTACAGTTTGTTGATAATTCCTTGGAGTGAGTGTATATGTTTATCTATTATATCAAGGATTTACTTGTAGACTGCAATTCACAAAGTCAACCTCTATAAGGCAAAGAAGTTTAAAAGAACACAGAAGTAAATTTACCTACCACACAGACCACAGATGTTTGCCTTATGCCTTTACAGCTTGCCTCTCTACCTGCCTGCCTGCATTATTGACTTATTTGTTGCCTTTGGATTTATCTTGATTCCTAGTAATCAGATGAGCAATTCCATGCAATTTTCTTGGGAACCTGATTAGAAGTGGTTTGTCAAAGCCTTCTTCCTATGGCTGTGTGTCAGAAGCCCAAAGTTATGCAATTGACTTGTCTATAGAGATTCTCGGGCATCCATGTCACAGCTTTCTCCAAAGTTGCTTTTTCAAAAGGTAACTGGACATTTTTTGTTTTGCCTTGAGGATGTTTTGCTTTTCTTCAAAGAAGTTTCATCAGTTGTGAACTTAAAACACTGTATTTTTAAGATTGTTAAAAATTGTTGGCATTGTAGGAATGGAATGGAATGGAATAGAATAGAATAGTTCTCATGAAGCTTCTTGGATGAGAAGTGAAATGTCTTCAGGGAAAAACAAAGAAAGTCCAGTTGCCTTTTGAAAAGCACCCTTTTGGACATCCAAGTGACTTGGATGGCTGAGGAAAGTCTAGAAACCAATCTCCTGATTGGTACACCTTTCAAACTTTTTAAAACAATGCCTTTCAAACTAGTTCTCCCGTGTCCAAGGTGTTCTTCCCAGTCTTCCAGTTTAACACTCTTTTTCTCATCATTCCCACAATCCACTCACTTGGTTCCACCTATAGAAATGAACTGGTGTTTCCTGTTTTATTGACAAATACAGTCTCCAATCCCCTTAGCTGCCTGACAAACTGAAAAAACAAATGCTAGGTCTGTCGTGGGATGGCACAACACTCAAGACAATGTAGAAAAATGTCATTTGTTTTTAATCTTGAGCTTGTGTCAAAATGGCATAATGAGATAAAGCAGAGGATTGAATGGGTTTTCTCTCAAGCTTGGAACAATTAAGTAACTAGTTTGAAATTGGGGCACTGTGCACACCTCCTTCAGATATGCAGAGGGGAAGCTCTGATTGACAAGAGAGAACAACTATTTCAGGCAAGGGTATGGAGGACAGGAGAGGTACAACAGTTAGCTAGATCTTACATGTTGGAAGTATATGACCTGCCTGCACCTTGTATAACATCTTGAGTTTACATAGGAATGCACAATCTCAAACACCTTCTGTATTCAGGCACATACTAAGTACCAGGGGAAAACTTTGGGCAAGATAATTATGAAAGTTCGTGCTTCCATTATAATTCAGAAGTTGAAAGGAATATTCATCACGTTGAATGTGGTTAATCTTTTTTGTGGTTCATAATACAGTACATACACAAAATAATCCACTGAGCTTAACATATTGTATAAGTGCAAACACCAGCTCTTTCCCTAACCTTATTGAGTATGTTATGTGCTTTTCTAGTCATGTTTTTTTACGCTTATGATTTTAAATTCTGCTTTATTTTTAATTCTTGGCTGCCTAGTTGTGACTAAGATGTTGTTTATGAGTAGATCCTTAATAGCAATAGCAATAGCACTTAGACTTATATACCACTTCACACTGCTTTACAGCCCTCTTTACAGCCTATTGCCCCCAACAATTTGGGTCCTCATTTTACCCACCTTGGAAGGACGGAAGGCTGAGTCAACCTTGAGCTTGGTAAGATTTGATCTGTCAAATTACAGGCAACCGGCAGTCAGCAAAAGTAGCCTGCAGTATTGCACTCTAACCACTACATCACCATGGTTCAATAATGGAATACTTTCCAGAACAGTGTCTATTCAATAATGTTCAGCTTGTTTCTGTCTTGTTGGTTATTATGCTTTGACACTTTTAACTTTTGATTGGACTCCTGCAAATTTCTACAGCCTAGATTGACTCATGCTAGTCCTCTTTTCCAAGCCTTTCCTTCTCTGATTCAACTTGTACTACCTAGCCAGTTAGAATTATCCCTTGTATAACTCTAACAATTAATTCTAAGTGATTGCTGCTATATTGTCAAGGCTACGAGAAAGCTATTGTACTATTGTGTCCTTATGCATTGGCATAATAAATTATATCCTCAGCTCAGGAGAAGTGTAGGTTGTGGGGATTGAAGAGCTGTAAATTAAAATGTTGAAATCTGCTGTTCTTCAAATTTTCCAAATAATGACTGCAAAAATGAATGGGCATGTTAAAGCATGTTAGAGCTATTAACATGTGGCATCAATAGCAATAGATTGCAGGGTTTGCATTTTAAAGCCTACTGTAAGAATTCTAGATCTGGAAATTATTAAGAAAAAAGACAAACCAATAGTTGGTAGCTGAACAACCACAGCACAAGAGAAGCAAGCTCTCCGCAAAGCCAGAGCGGCAAATGCTACAACAATGGTGCCCACACATGTTTGCCCGACATGTGGCAGAACATTCCATGCCCGTATAGGCCTTACTAGCCACTGGTGAACACACAGTGGATAGCCCACAACCCATTAGATGTCAAGGTTCTCTTCGAACACAATGGACAAACATCAGAGATTGGCAGTCCAGATTTGATAGTCTGACTTACACAGTAGATACCTGATTATTATTCACAGTAGCTTTAGACCTCTCTTATTGCAGATAATGAAGTTAACCATAATTTTTGAAAGCCTATGCCATTGTAAAGCTATTAACTTCCAATCTGTCACAAACTTAATTTACTATGGAAGTCTCTATGTTTTCATGGAGACAATTACAGTGATACTGAATTCTCAAAATGATATTTTCATTTGATATGCACGCAACTATATATAAGTAAGTAAGTTGTCCATATATTGTCATCATAGGGCATTTTTAAAGTCAAGGGATAGGGAAAAGACAAAAAATTGGGACAAAAAAGGCAAATTATAAGATAAAAACTGGGTGGGAAGCAGAAAGGAGTGAACTACTATATGAATTGTCTTTTTTCTACTCATCCATTGCTGAGAACTGATGTAAATTAGACTTTAACTTGTGTTTCTCATCGTAAGACAGCTGCAAAGGAGATGAAGAGCAGAAAGAGAAGGAATATTTGTTTAATGTTCAATCAGTTTATCAGAGAACAAAGGAATGACAAGTTTCAACTATTTGAGAAAATGCTGGCTTGCACTCTTATTTTAACCAGTGCGAAATCTCTTAAATGAAAATTAGCCTCGAGATATTCTGCTTTGACTCTTGTCTACCCCGATTTTGCTTTTGAGAAAATGACATAATAAAAGAAATTTTATATATATATATTAAAACTCCTTCCCAAAACTTTAAAAAACCAAATCTTTATCCCCTGGCATCATCATTTTGTCCTCTGGTATTTTCAGATGTTAAGAGTGAGCCTCAGCCACCATAGATATGCCAACTGTTGCTCTACAGATACAGATCCATAGTAACATTAAGCATGGTGCTTGTCAAAGAGACCCAGACTATATTCTAATGTATCTATAAAAAAGGTTGAACTTAGATCATTAGAACTGAATTGAGAGAATACTTTTTTGAACATTCATCAAAGTGACAGATGGCTTGCAGAACAGCAGGTTAGACAGAAGGAACAGCTAGTTGTAATTAAGGAGTCTGTTGAGGATAATACTACTTCAGCATGGAACAAAGGGCTCTATGTGTCTGAAAATAGGTTAGACCCAGTTGATACTATGAGATGATAACAGTATAAAATTGAAGATAATTTCATATTAAATCAGCTTTATTTACACAGGAGAAACATAGTTTTCCAGATTTCACAAAATCCTTTAGCAGTGTTACCTGTGTTCAACAAAGCAGAACCACCTGTCTTCCAAGAGAGTATTCTTACTTTTAATTTTAAAGTGGAAAGGTTAAAAAATTCTCCAGAAGCAAGACACCTAGAAGATGGGTGGAGGGTGGGAAGCAGAAAGGTGTGAATTATATGAATCGTCTTCATCTAGTGAAAAATGAGAATACATAGTTCTGTACATCTCTCTTGGCAATGAAAGTCTAGGTAGAATGGAATGATCTATAAGACAAATTGGCTTTTATGCAGGAACCTGTAATAAGAGCAGAGCACACTTTGAAAGAAGAATTTCAGTACCATGGACAGTTCATATCCATTTTTAGAACATTTATGGCTTACTCTTGCCTTCAGCTGTATTGAACTCCCATTATCTTTAGCCAGTATCTGTTATAGATGATCTTAACAAGGTTCATCATAATGCAAGTTCTGTTCAACATCATAAATACTTTAGAAAAAGAATACCAGTGGCTCTCCCTTCCAATACACAATGAGAACAATTTCCCTAACATTCATTGAGGGGAAGTCTAGGTGCCCTTGCTATCTTCCAAAATATATTTTGGCAGCATAGATTCCATAGATTTTTATTGAACTGAATCCCCCAGACAAAACTGAAAGTCCGGTTATAAGCAAAATAGGAGTAATGCTTTTCCTATGTAAACATGGAATACCCATGACAATGTAGATAACAAGACAGTTTTGTTGGCTTTTCTCTTGGCTTCCTTCCTTCTTTTTCAGCTAAGCACCAACTATGTCTTCATAGATATTCATTGGAAATAGAGCAGGGCTACAAAATCAGTTGATTTGGTGGAAAATCATATGCAGGTTAGAAACTAGGCCTATTATAAACAAAGATGTTGGTGGCCCTCTTTTCTATTGAACATACAGCATTTGATTTTTATTTTAACATGACAATGAATAGAATCTACAAATTCAAATGTTATCAGGTTATCTTTGGAAGTAGAGACCAAGCTGCAAGCTACAGAGCTGATAGAGTTCCATTCTCTCAATAGTGTTCCTCCTTTATTTGGCATCACATTATGGAATTAAAGCTACTGTTTTACTCTCCTTAGGGCACCATTGCTAGAATAAAAGTTTACAACTGGAAAATGAATTTTATTCATGTGCACATTGGGAGGACAAGCAAGATTCCAAGGAAAAATTTAGTAGTGCTTAATTCCCTTTAAAAACATTCCATTGATATCTTCCTATAGTGTAAAATAGAAATTCCAAGCAACTGATAGAAGATAGAAAATAAAAATGTGACTGCTCTGTAGTTAGCATTTTCCTTATACAATGCTTATACAAATATAGAAGAGAATATAGAAGAAGAGAATATTTGTAACGTTGGGGTTCTTTGTGCTCACTGAGTTTGGTGGTTTTCTTATAGTTGTTCCATTACCAAACTAGGTCATGTGATCAGTTTATTTTTATTTTTATATTCTAGTGGCTTTCCTTCTCAGTGTTGGTGAAAGCGGTCATAGTGGTTCCTTTATTAGGCTGTTGTTTACTATTAATTTGCCTGTCTGCTTTCATGGTTCCTTGATTGAAGTATTGTTTACTTCTTGATTGTTGATCTAGTGTTAATCTTGGTGTCTCTGCTCTTACACAAAGCATTCTGTAGGCAACAAAGAACAAAGAACACTGTAGTGTTTCCCAACCACATGAAAACATACTTGTGAAATAAACATGATTGGAAAATATATATATAATTATGTAAAAAAGCAAATAAAATTTCAGAGGACACATGCCACCAACTGTCAAGGAAGCCTTTAGTGGACTTCCCAGGGTTAAGTGGCAGAAGCATTTTTTGCAGAAATAAGGTTTTATCTCATGTAAAGATCACACCGCCTGCTTTACCAGGTCAGTTAAAGATCTGGTGGTTTAGGAACATGCTAGTTTTGGATAGTGTTTATTTATTTAAAGCATTTATATAGCCAGCTGTCTTAGAACAAACTCAGAGTGGCTCCTAATTCAAAATTAAAATAGCATTAAAAAATCATATTAAAACGCATAAAAGCAAAAACTTGGTGCCGAGTCAAGTTTCCAATGTCCAATCACCTCATCTTATGTGAGCACTTGGAAAGCCAGATCTTCATGCTTTATGGAAGGCTAGGAGGATGGAGGCCTGCCCAATTTCAGAAGGAAAGGTGTCTCATAGAAAGGGCTCACTTCCCCCCCCCCCCAAGAGTTAATTTTGGGGTAGTAGATTTAGAACTTTGCAGAGTAGCTGGCAACTTTTCAGTATTCCAGCTTGTGTCCCTGGGGCCACATGGAACTGTGGGTGGGAAGAAAAATTGCCTTAGCTGATGGTCCTAAGGACCAGGGATATTAAGAAGCAAATTTTTTGTTTCACTGGACTAGAACACAGGTCCAGGGTGGGATTCAGCCAGTTCAGGCTGATTCAGGTGAACTGGATGTTAAATTTACATCTGGTTCACCGAACTGGTAGTTGAATTGACCAGCTGACCCCACCTGTCCCACCCCTCCCCTCCCAGGAATCTCCATGTGGCCCGTTTTGGATGCAGGGAAGTGCAGGGTCCACGCAGAATGCTCTGGGAAGGCGAAAAAATGACCCTCCCGGAAGTTCCGGAAGTCTGGAAACAGGCCTCTTTCCAGCTTCTGGAGGGCCTCCAGAGCCTGGGCAGCTGTTTTCACCCTCCCAGAGGCCCAAGGGAAGCCTCCAGACTCTGGGGAAGATGAAAAATGGCCCTCCCAGAAGTTCCGGTCAGCCACGCCCACCATGGCCATGCCCATCCAGCAACTGGGCAGAGAACCAATTGTTGGGATTTTTGAATCTCATCCCTGCACAGGTCCCCCTGTCCTCAAAGTTCTGAGATAATTCAGCAAATTAAAATTGGCAGAGAAAGTATGAGAGGATATGTCAGGGATATTATTGACAATCCTGAAGATCCCTAGCAAAGCCATCTTGGATCTTCAGTGCGACACCCTGAAGCTGAGGGAGAGGGGATTAGAGTAGTCAAAATAAAATACTTTCTCTTGGGAACCAAGGACCTTCTCACACCTGGCCAGAGGAAGGAGGAATGATATCACCAGGCAACTAGACAGCACCTTGATTGGACCATATGACTGATCATTTGGGGTTGAGGAAAAAAACGTTTCCTTTTAATTAGGTGAAACCCGCGGGAACCTTCAGAGTTGGTTTTCACCGGTATGTGCCACTATGATATTTCCAATAAAGCTATTCTTTGTGGAATCTACTTGCCGTGGAGTTTTGCTTGAAATGGACCTATTACTTGGAACCCTGACAATTATATTCTAAACTCAGAATAACGAGGACTCTATTATTATATTTCTTTTCAATGCTGCTTGGCAACACCTGCCCACTTGTATTCTTATAGTTGTCTTCCCGTTCTGATGATGGGACAATAATTGCTAGCATCACTGTGAAGTTTTCATCCTTCTATAAGTTGGTGTAACTTTCTCAAACCCTTAAAATGCACGTATACTTTTATTATCCCAGTGTAGGCTTGGTCACCATCATTGCATACCGATATTGTAGCCCTTGACTGATAACTATAATTGAGCCCAGAATTACAGTTGTCAGTCATGCCAGTTGTTAAACAGATTGTCTCATGGGCAACTTACCTTTACAATATATTTTGGTGACAGTTCTTCATGGTTGTAAGGCAAACACTACAGTCATAAAGCAAATGGCACAAACGTACAGTGAATGCTGCAATCATTTAGCAACACATTGTCATCTTGTTTGCCTACAGGTAGTCCTCGACTTGCAACTATTTGGTTAGGGAACCATTCAAAGCTACAACGGCAATGAAAAAAGTTACATATGACTGTTTTCCACACTTACAACCATTGCATCCTGATGATCATGTGATCGAACTAGCAAGTTCAAAGTGTCCCCAGAAGTGTCAAGGAAGATGAAACACTCAGCCTCCCCCTGTGGAAAATATGGCTTCGACCTTGAACACTTGAATGTTCTTTCAAAAGTACCTGCAAAATTGATAATGAGCGCCACAACAGTGAAGCGGCACTGAGCTGGGAGCCCAGAGACCCAATTAGTTTCCAAAGCAATTGAAGAACAGGGACAACCAAAGATAATCTTGCCAAAAAGAAAAATGTAAACAACTCTAAAAGCAACGGCTCAAAATAAATTTAAAAAAAAAACTCTAGTTTTTTTCCCCATGACAAACTTTTAAGCCTTTTGAGCTTGACAAGATTAATGACAAATAACACAGGTGTTTTTGCCATTGTGGTGTCCTGCAAGCATGTTGAAAGTCTCAGAATTTCCTGGGAAACTAGGTATAGATATAGATATAGATATAGATATAGATATAGATATAGATATAGATATAGATATAGATATAGATTAGAGTAGAGTAGAGTAGAGTAGAGTAGAGTAGAGTAGAGTAGAACAGAACAGGACAGGACAGGACAGGACAGGACAGAACAGAACAGAACAGAACAGAACAGAACAGAACAGAACAGAACAGAACAGAACAGAACAGAATAGAATAGAATAGAATAGAATAGAAAAGAAAAGAAAAGAATTCTTTGTTGGCCAAGTGTGCATATGCTCTCAGTGGTATATAAAAGAAAAAGTTTCTAAGAAGATTTCTCTGAATTTCTATGAAGTGGTGTAGGGTTTCCTCTCTGAGCAGGGGATTGGACTAGAAGACCTCCAAGGTCCCTTCTAACTCTGTTATTCTATTCTAGTAACCAATGAGGCTCACAAAGCAGGGCTGTACCAAGGGCTGCCACAGAGAGGAAGGGGTCAATCTATTTTCTGAAGCACCCAAAGGCCAGGAATAATGGGTGGAAACTGAAGGAGAGATTCAACCTGGAAATAAGGAGAAATTTTCTGACAATGAGAACAATCAACCCATGGAACAGAAGTTGCCCTCAGAAGTTGTGGGAGCACCATCACTTGAGACCTTCAAGAAAAGATTGGACTGCCATTTGTCAGAAATGGTGTTGGGTCTCCCACTTGGATGAGGAGGTAGGAGGTTTGGACTAGATGACCTGTAACTAGATGACCTATAACTCTGATTATCTGTTATCTGTAATTGCTCACTTAGGAGGCACACAGGCCACCTCATTTTACACCAGTTGAAGCGTCTGGATTCTCTTCAAAGGCAGTCCCATGTAGAGTGAAATACAGTAGTCTATTAGGGTGCTACAGGTAGTCCTCGACTTACAACAGTTTGTTTAGTGACTGTTCAAAGTAACAGTGCACTGAAAAAAAAGTGACTTAGAACCATTTTTCACACTTATGACTGTGGCAGCATCTCCATGGTCATGTGATTTGCATTTAGATGCTTGACAACTGGTTCATATTTATGACAGTCGCCATATCCCACGGATCATGTGACCATTTTTTTTTTTTTGCTATCTTCTGACAAGCAAAGTCACTGGAGAAGCCAGATTTACTCAACAACTATGTTGCTAACATAACAACTGCAGTGATTCACTTAACAGATGTTAAATGAATGACTGCAGTTTCAAATTTCTCACTTAACAAATGTCTCACTTAGCAACATAAATGTTGGGCTCAATGGTGGTCATAAGTTGAGAACTACCTGTAATTGGGACATGCGTAACTGTGAACAGAGCTTCCCAATCCAGGAACAGGTGCATTACTTTGCAACAGAACGTTCCTTTCCCAATTGCTATTGTAAGATGAGGATGGGCAGGGGGTTGGACTAAATGATCTATAAGGTCCCTTCCAACTCTGTAAACTACCTGTAATAGGAACACTGTACTACTTTCCTAGGGATCTTTCTGTGTGTATTTTCAGAGAGATAAAGCCACTAGTTAAAAAATAATTAGAGTAAAAATGGTCTGTGCTAAATCAGAAAAAAAAAATAACTGAATTCTCCCAGCTGGGAATATAATACAAAGAAATGATTAAAAATGCATGTTAGGTGTGTAGGAGGGTTATGGTTATTTTATTCCTTTTATATATATATATATATATAAAAGGTGTAGGTGGATTGAACTGTTAAACCAATATATTCTTCAGGGTGGAACATTCAGTTGTTAAAATGACGAAAACTTTGACTAATGAGATGAGAATATGCAGAAGGGTGGAAAATCGCTGCACACAAGCATATACTGTACAGCAGGAGGAAATGATGTCTCACCAGTTGGAACAGAAAAATCCACTTTGGTTTCAGAGAGGACAAAGGGGCAGCAAAGTGGACTATGAAGTTTATTTAAACTCACTCTCCACTTAGCAGAGGTCATAAAGATATCCTTGAATTGAAAGGGCTTTGTTCCTCTCTCTCTCTCTCTCTCTCTCCCTCCCTCCCTCTCTCCCTCTCTCTCTCTCCCTCCCTCCCTCCCTCTCTCCCTCTCTCTCTCTCGCTCCCTCCCTCCCTCTCTCTCTCCCTCTCTCTCTCTCCCTCTCTCTCTCTCCCTCCCTCTCCCTCCCTCCCTCTCTCTCTCTCCCTCCCTCCCTCTCTCCCTCTCTCTCTCTCTCCCCCTCTCTCTCTCTCTCTCCCTCTCTCCCTCTCTCTCTCTCTCTCTCCCTCCCTCCCTCCCTCCCTCTCTCCCCCCATCTCTCTCCCCCCCTGCTTTGAAATATTAAGGTCCTTGTAAAATGTAGAGAATTCTTCTTGCTGGGTCTAAGCTTGCAATTCTATAACTGTGGGGCACCCAGATATATTTCTGAAAACCCTCAATTAACAAATGAAGACAATGGTCATTGGTTATCTTTCCCTAGCATTTGGCATTTATGTTTTCTGTTCCCTGGGATTTCAAATTAGGCACAGGTAATTAGGGGTGGCCTGCTGGGGGTTCACAGAGGTTCAGGAGAGCCCCTAGCTAACATTCTGTGCAGTTCAGAGAACCCCCAAATCCCACTCCTGTCTGGACCCGTCCATCCCACCCCGCCCCTCCCAGGAATCCCCACTCAGCCCATTTTGGATGCAGGTAAGTACAGGGTGCACACGGAAGTTTGGGAATGCCGGAAAGTGACCCATTTCCGGCTTCCAGAGAGCCTACGGAGCCTGAGGAGTCTGTTTGCATCCTCCCGGAGGCTCAAGGAAAATCTCCAAAGCCCCAGGAGGGAAAAAAATCCCCCCCCTCCCTGCTGTGGTGCGGGAGGCTGACTAGGCCACGTCCACCGTGGCCACACCCATCCAGAGAACCCTTTGCGAACATTTTTGAAGCCCAGCCCACCAGTGGTGGATGGGGTTCAAATTTTTTTACTACCGGTTCTGTGGGCATGGCTTGGTGAGTGTGGCAGGGGAAGGGTACTGTAAAATCTCCGGTCAGAGGTGGGATTTGCCGGTTCTCCGAACTACTGAAAAATTTCCACTACCGGTTCTCCAGAACTGGTCAGAAATGGCTGGATCCCACTTCTGTTCTGTTCTGTTCCTGCGAGCAGCCCTGCGCTCACGTGCACTTGGCCCAGGCTCCTCGGGATCCTCCTCATCGCTCCTGCCAGCCCCCACCATCTCTGAAGGCAGCCGTCTACTCCCTCATGGTCCTGGCTCCTCATCTGAGTCCTTGCTCTCCTCAGCCATCCGCACCTACTGCCGGCTAACCACAACACTTGTGGACTTCAACTCCCAGAATCCCCCAGCCAGCATGGGTCTACAACAGTGGTGTGTTTCAAATATTTTTTTGCCACCGCTTCAGTGGACATGGCTTGGTGGGCATGCTTTTCTCATGCGTACACACTTTGTACGTGCGTGTGTACCAAATCCACACTGTGCGCAGGCGCAGAGGCGTTTTGAGTCACCTCCTGCAATCCTGCACTCATCCTGACACTTCAGCAATTGCTGCACCACACAAAGCAGCTGCACTTCAAAAGCAGGACGTAAAGGTTATGGGAGCCCCAGCAGGCGGGTGGGCCCAACACAGAGCATTGGAGAGAACCGGTTCTATCTCTGCTGCTCATCACCACTACCAGCTCAGCAGAACCGGGGCAAACCGGTAGAATACCACTACTGGTCTACAAGGCCCAAGATAGCTTGCAAAGAGATCAGGCAGAGGCATCACAATGACAATGCATGGATGTCAACTATGTCTTTCAGTACACAGGGGAGAAAAAGAATTGAACCCAGCAACTACTGTATGCTTTGATTTGGCAATAGCTGTTGATTGCTATTATTACAGCTTCTGTAATACATATATATATAATAAAATTACCTGATCAGAAATCTGAGTCCTTGAATCTCTACTTGATTGCCTTTGAGTAATGCACAATGCAGAGTCCGCCGCCCTCTGTTACAATCCTTACCCTTTGGTGTCCCATAAATTGGCAGGTAGTTTTGGAAGAAACCAGCCTAAATCCTCGGTGTTAAGCCTGTGTTCCCCAACCAGGGTTAAGGAGACAAGCTAAACAGAATGTGAAACGTTAGTCAGATAGGCACACAGATAAATGAGTGAGATATGTTTGTATGTTTGTTAACATACAGTAAAAATAACAGATACGCTTGTGCTATCAAAAATATAGTTTATTCCATTATGTGTTCATAGCATAGTCAAAATAACAGTCCATTAGTCATGTATCATTTAGTCAGTCCATTCAAGGATATTCAATTAGCAAAGTCCGTGTAGAATATCCTTATGTCAGTTCAATTACAAATCAGTCCTTTGTCTCTCTCCTGTTCGAGTAACGCAGTCTTGAGTCCCTGCAGTAATTAGGGATCATCAAAGCCAGAGAGAGCAAGTTGCAGTGCCTTGCTTCTTTTATGGTGCTGTTCACAACCACTCCCTTAATTACAATTCCTATATTTAAAGTTGCAGACACTTTAACTTATAAACCATGATTACATATTTATTATTTTACCTAAACCAGTTAGGGCAAACAATGTTATCCCTAACATTCTGCATGATAATTTAATAAATAAATCAATTAAATGACATACATCATTTAATGAAAACTGAACACAAGCAAGAAACAACTTTATCCTTCTTCTTTTTCTCAATCCTATTGCTTTCCCCCCGAATGTTTAAAAAGCCCACCATTCCCCTTTGTTTGTTTGCTTGTGGGATGCTGGACAGGAGTCAGTTTGAACACTTGTTATTCTTAGTGTTTCAGTTGGCTTCATATATGCTCCATCCCTCTGCTTGCCCTCTGCCAGGAAAATGCAATTAGCTCTTGGCTGAGAATCTCAGCCATGGCTAAAGGGATGGAAAGGAAAGGCCAATGGACCACTGAAAATCGGCAGGGCTCTCCATCAGCCGAATTGAAGTTGCTTTTCCGTTCTTGGTGGAACAAGAACTTCAGACACCCGCATTGTTCTCAGTGCTTTTGGGCTGGCAAAAAAGAAAAAGAAATGTGTGAGAGCAAGGGGAAATTAGAGCAAGCCCTGAAATAGTTTCTAATAGATTTATTCCTGTCATGCAGGATATTAGCTCAAGCAGCCACTGACTCAGGAAATGAATAATCGAATATATCTTACTTTATATAGGTGGTCCTTTTAAAGTAGCTCTGCCAGGAAGGATTTAATACACCACTAGCCTTTAGAATTGTATTCCAAAGAACCCCAAATGCCCTTTGACGGCTATCAAGGTTCCTTGGCAAGATGAATACCGTCAGAACAGCATCACCATTTCTAATTATTTTCCCTTGCAAAAATAGGGCAGTGAATTTATGGCCTCCGGAAATGATTGAACTACAGTTCCCAGCATTCCTCATCACTTAGTAATCTGTCTGGGGCATTAATAAGAAATAGTTGGCTTGAGGAGGAACAGTTGGTTTTTCAAGGAGTTTGCTGATGAAGAAAAAGTAGAGGAAGAAGAGATGAGAGAGAGAGAGAGAGATGTCTCTGTTTGGGTGGAGAAGTAGAAGATGAAAGTATGATAGTAGATTCTGGAAGAGTAGTTTTGGAAGACTAAGGATACCGTATGTGAGATCAACTATTACCTAAAATAGTGTAGGATGACAGGGAGGGCCAAGGGCAGGAGTCAGGAGAGGAATCAGCCTAGAATCATTACATTCCCACAAATGGTCTAAGGTGGTATTCAGCCAGTTCTGACAGGTTCTGGAGAACCGATAGTGGAAATTTTGAGTAGTTCAGAGAACTGATAAATACCACCTCTGGTTGGCCCCACCCCCATCTATTCACTACTTCCTGAGTCCCAGCTGATCTTCTTTTGTTGCTCTGCATAGGAGAATGGAGCTGGAAAGCAGGTTAGTAGGGTTGGGAGGAAATGGGATTTTACAGTAACCTTCCCACAGGAGTGGGAAGAGAATGGAGATTTTACAGTATCCTTCCCCTGCCATGCCCACTAAGCCACACTATACCCACCAAGCCATGCCCACAGAACCGGTAGTGAATTTGAATACCATCACTGGCCTAAGTCCAGTCCCTCTTGAATTCCATTTCCTCTTATCTAGCACCAATTTAGAGCTGACCATTAGTTCACTAGATTCTTGTGTGTAAGCATGAGCAATAAATCAACTTAACAGGAACTTAATGGTTCTGATTCTTTGCATCTGACAAATAACTTTCAGTTTTTAATGAAGAGTCACTCTTTGGCCAATTCTTTTTCTAGGTTTATCCCCAAACCAAAGCCTGATTAAAGTTCTTCTGCTGTGAATATTAAGCAAGTATTTTTGTGCCAAGGTGGCAAAAATATTGCTGTAGATTACCCAAGGTAAGCATCAAGCATGTCATCAGTCTCGAGTTCCTACACGTCCACAAAAGATCTATGTCCAGCTCACCTTGAAGTCCATTGATTCTTATCTACCATCAATTTACTTTGACTGTTAGTAGTTCAGATTCTTGTAGAGAGTAAATTAGAATGCGATAAACTTGAAACAGGGGTGTTCGCATCTATTCGCTAGAACCAGTTGTTAACATTCAAGCAGTTCGGAAAACCGGTTGTTGGAAGAAATTATTGGCCTAATCCTGTAAGGAAGGCAGGAAGGAAACATTCTGGTGTTGCTTACAGAAACTGCCTCTCCATTAACCCTTATTACATTCTTGGCATTCTTGGTTTTCAGGAACTTCTCTGGAATTATTTTCCTTCCTTTGCTGGTACTTAGCTTGTGTGGAGTGACCATTCAAGGTTACAGTGGCACTGAAAAATGACCATTTTTCACACTTACAACTGTTGCAGCATCCCCGCAGTCATGAGAGGCCAGGCGGGGAGATGCATGCCTCGATGTGAGTGATATTGAGTTGGCCACACTCAGCCAATAACATGACAACCAAGCCTCGCCCACCAACTTAGCCATGCCCACAGAACCAGTTGTTAAAAAATTTGAATCCCACCCCTGACTTGAAGCCATTGGAACTGCCTTACTTTCTGATTTCTTGCCCCTGACAAATATAGCATTTTGCAACCTAGCTACCCTCCCTTTTCCTGGGGCTAATTTATGGCTTTTTTTCACCATGGTCCACTCACTTCAATGATCATTTATCCTTCACCCAAATACATCTCAAACATCTTTGAAAAAATAATAATAATTTTGGAAGCAATGTGTAATGCAGATAAAACAATTCTGGTGGAAAATGAGGATTTCCTGGCTGTAGAATTTACTGTGCATGGGCTAGATTTTTATAAGTCTATTTGATGCCATCTGTGACTAGAACAATCACTAAATAATGTATTGCAAAGGGCAAGTATGTTTATTTCCTTTACCGCATGCCCTCTGTTGATGTGCTCTTAATGGAAATAAGTAACTGCATGTTATTCAAGGCATCTGGTTCTCCCCAGCCTTTAAGTTTAAAATAGTCTACCTTCCTCACAAAGTGTGAGCATGGCTTAAACAAAAAACCTCCATTAGCTGAGGTTGCTTAAATTTGTGCAATTTTTTTCTAGACAAAAAAGCTAGAGGTAAAAATCAGGGTCTTTTTTTCCTAGTTTGCATAATAATTCTCATCTAACTCTGACTGCTGGGCACTTATCCTTCAGTAATTAAACATTAGAAAATTGGAGGTACAATGCACATTTTAATTGCCAAGTAATTTGCCCTGAGTTACTAGAAAGTATTTTTTTTCTCTCACAGTACTAATTGGTAAAAGAATTAGCATTTTGCAAAAAAAAAAAAAAAAGTATCCATCCTGCTGTTTTCTTTTAGTGTGATGAAAGATTATTTCGTTGTAAAGCATCTCTTAAAAAGGTGTTTTAAAGCATCTTTTAAGCCAGAAGAAAATGTTGATTAAATTTAAATGCAGAGACTTATATAGTGCTTTACAACACTCTCTGAGCAGTTTACAAATGTCAGCATATTGCCCTCAACAATCCTGTTCTTCATCTTACCAATTTTGGAAGATTGGAAGACTGAGTCATCCTTGAGATGATCTTTCTTGGCACAATTGTTAAGTGAATTGCTATAAATTGTTAGTACCTTAACACAGCTGTTTAAGTGAACCTAGCTTACCCATTGAGTTTGCTTGCCAGAAGGTTTTGAAAAACATGATTCACATGATCCCAGGACACTGCAACCATCATAAATATGAGTCAGTGACCAGTGCATTTTGTTACATGGGATGACTGTAGCAGTGTGGGAAGTGGTCATAAGTCACTGTTTTCAATGCCGTTGTAACTTTGAATGGTCACTAACTTTGAATGGTCAAGAATTCCCCTGCGTAGGATGGCGCCTTGAACAATGAAGAGATTAAGGGCATTTATTCTTAACTGCTGATTTATCATCTTGCCACAGATGTACCTGATTAGAATTACAGTTCAACAAAAGGAGTTGCTTTGTCCTGTAATCCAATTTGGAAATGCACGCAATGTTACATAGCTTTACATAGCTTTCCAAGAAAAGAAAAGCTGTAAAAGAAGCTTTGCAGCAGGTTTAATACTTGATATAAGTCTGGTCAAAAAATAAAACACTGAAGGTCACCTCGGATATTAGGTATATATGCTGAAGATCTATATCTGCACCACGGTTATTAATCAGTTTGTCAGATTTAGACCCAGTGTTTCCTCCAAAGACAGCCCCATAACATTTCCACGAGGGGAAATCAGTTCTATAGAACCGGTTGTTACGATCCTGCGCAGTTCAGAGAATCAGCAAATCAGGCCCCAGGATGGCCCAGCTCCTTTGCACCCGCCCCTCCCTGCCCAATCAGTCCTTAAAGGTATTTCTTTTTTTCCCCTCCCAACAATCAGCTGTTCCAATGATCAGCTGAGCCAGGATCCCCCTCGCTGTCTTACTGTGCTCCATTTTTTGCCTTCCTGGGCTCCAGGGAACTTCATGGGAGCAAAAAACGCCCCCCGGGGGGGAGTGCTGCGAAGGAAGGGAGGGAGGAAAGAAGGAAGGAAGGAAGGAAGGAAGGAAGGAAGGAAGGAAGGAAGGAAGGAAGGAAAGAAGGAAGGAAAGAAAGAAAGAAAGAAAGAAAGAAAGAAAGAAAGAAAGAAAGAAAGAAAGAAAGAAAGAAAGAAAGAAAGAAGAAGCCACGCCTACTCAGTCACATGGCCACGCTCACCTAGCCACACCCACAGAACTGGTCATTAAAAATTTTGAATTCCACTCCTGATTTCCACCCTTATTTTATCCCTACTCATCACAATGCTGTATGGTAGGTTGGAACGTAGCCCAAAATTGCCTTTTCCATGGCTGAAAAAAGACTTAAGAAATCCAAGTCTTCTTAGCGCTTAGCAATACCACTTGGACTTATATACCACTTTACAGTGTTTTACAGCCCTCTCTAATCAGTTTACAGAGTCAGCATATTTCCCCCAACAACCTGGGTCCTAGTTTTACCGATCTTGGAAGGATGGAAGGCTGAGTCAACCTGGAGCCTGTTGAGATTTGAACTGCCAAATTGCAAGCAGCCGGCAGTCAGCAGAAGTAGCCTGCAGTACTGCACTCTAACTACTGTGCCACCACGGCTCATGCTTCAACCTTTCAACTCTCACATGGATTTTTAGCTTATGTGTGTCATTCGTTCAGAGGTTAGGGTCGGAGGTTGTGAAGGCACAAGCATTATTTAAAGAAGTAGGACTTACAGAATAACAGAGTTGGAAGGGACCTGGGAGGTCTTCTAGTCCAATGCCCTGCTCAAACAGGAATCCCTGTACCATTTTAGAGAAATGAGTAATCTCTTCTTAAAAACCTGCAGTGTTAGAGCATCCACAACTTCTGGAGGCAAACCATTCCTCTGATTAATTGTTCTAATTGTCAGGAAATTTTATAACATGCAGAAGAATAAAATAACAGTTTAAGATGCAGCATCTGGCTTAAATAGATCTAAGATATCTTGACTGACATGATTGGTTTAAAACCTTGGTAAAACTCAGCATGGGGTGGCTTGATGGGTGGGAAACTGTCAGGATATGCACACTTGTTAACTAAAACTCTCCCTCAACATTGCATGCAAAACTGGCCAGTGTCTAAATTTAGATTGGAACTGTTGTGCTAAGCTTTTAGGGAAAGATGGCTGGTGGAAAGCTGGAGATAAAAGCCAAAGATGAAGGGAGCCGGGCATTGGTACAAGCTGCAGTGACCTGTTTGCTTGAGGACATTGTGCAAGTAATGCAAATTCCACAATTTGCATGGCACCTGGGATGTCAGATCCCACAATTGTGCCATGATGCATGGGATATCATTCACTTTCATGGATACAGGTAGTCCTTGGCGTATGATGATTGGGCTTAACCAGCAGTGGGATCCTACCTGTTCCACTCCTGGTTTGGTGATCATGCTCCTGTGCACCTAATGCGTGTCCACCTAACAGCCCTCCACACACCAGCTGAGGCCTGCAGTGCCAATCAGAGGAGAGGATAAAGAAAAGAAAAGGACAGGGCAGGTGGAAAAGCCGGTCCTGTGCTTTTCTCTTCTTTCTCCTGTCAGCTGATTGTCGGAGGCTTTTTTTACTACCAGATTGGGTGAACTGGTCTGAACCGGTAGCATATCACTACTGGTCTTAATTCTTTTCCTATCCGGGAAAGCCTTGCCAAGTTTGAGTTAAACAAATTCGACTTTTTAGAAATATGCAGTCTTTTAGGATGAGACTATATAACATCAATTAGTTAGCTAGTTAGTTAGTTACTTACTTACTTACTTAGCTAGTTACAAGTAATGTAGACATAGTACATGTAGTCCTCAACTTACAATCACAACTAAGCCAAAATTTCTGTTGTTAAGTGAGACATTTAAGTGAGTTTTTCCCCATTTTATTACTTTTCCTGCCACAGTTGTTAGGTGAATCATTGCAGTTGATAAGTTAATAGCCTAGTTGTTGAGTGAACCTTGCTTCTCTCTTGACTTTGCTTGTCAGAAGGTCACAAAAGGGGATCATATGATCCTGGGAGACAGCAAAGGTCATAACTATGAACCAGTTGCCTAGAATCTGAATTTTGATCACATGATCATGAGGATGCTGCAAAGGTCGTAACTATGAAAAACGGTCATAAGTCCCATTTTTCAGTGCCATTGTAACTCTGAACAGTCACTAAATGAACTGTTGTAAGCTGTATAGAAAATAAAAATAAAAAACAATAACCACCCACCCACCCATCCCCGGCGACAACACACACTCACAGGAGCCATTTTGTTGTGTCCTGTCAGTGGCTGGTGGAGCTGGCAGCAGAGTCAGACAGTAGTGAGGAGGATGGGGTGGCACCTGGGCCAGTCTTGGAGGTTGAGGAAGGCTCAGACAAGGGATCTGCATCAGAAGTAGAGATGGGGCCAGGGCAAGCTGGCAGTCATCAGCTGCTTTCGTGCTCAGATAGCAGTGAGGATGGTGGAGCAGTTGGAACTGATTCTCAGCCTGCGCAAGTGCAGAGCTGCTAAAAGAAAGGAACAATTAAGAACTCAGGGTTGATGTGGGAGCAAGGCCACAGGTGGACAATGAATGGCACCTCCCATCAGCATTAAAAGAGGAGCAAAAGGGGAGGTGGCTTTTGCAGGAAACAACTAACTCGTTCGGTTGTGGAGATTTGTCTGTAAACCCAGCCTTCCCTGCCAACAGTGAGTGTGGAACTATTTACCAGGCAGCGTTCCAGGATTAATAAAGGTCTGAGATAATTAGTCTACTTTTGCGAGACTGTTTGCCAAGCTGTTAGCTGGCTGTGAATGAAATTATTCACATTGTTGTAAATAAAGAGGTTTTTGCTGGGACTCAGAATTGACTGGGTGCTTTTTGGTGATGCCTAGGACAGAACACATTTGATGGGCTCCATCCCACTCTGGGTTCCCCAGGCCGCTGGCAAAACCAAATCTTCAGTGTTAAAATGGCTGCCAGTCTAATTTCTGAAGGGATAATATTCCAAAGGAAATTGTCCAGATAGAGAGCTATTTATGACCTGTGAATAGTGTGCCAGAAGCCACTAATGGGTGTTAAGCCTGGTTTCCCCAACCAGGGTTAGGGAGACAAGCTAAACAGAATGTGCAGCGTTAGTCAGATAGGCACACAGATAAATGAGTGAGCTAAGCTTGTATGTTTATTAACATACAGTCAAAATAACAGATACGCTTGTGCTATCAAAAATATAGTTTATTCCATTATGAGTTCATAGCATAGTCAAAATAACAGTCCAATAGTCATGTATCATTTAGTCAGTCCATTCAGGGATATTCAGTTAGCAAAGTCTGTGCAGAATATCCTATGTCAGTTCACTTACAAATCAGTCCTTTGTTTCTCTCCCGTTCGAGCAATGCAGACTTGTTTCCTTGCAGTAATCAGGGATCATCAAAGCCAGAGAGTGAGCAAGCTGCAGCCTTGCTTCTTTTAAAGTGCTTTCACAACCACTCCCTTAATTACTATCCCACAGTTAAAGTTGCAGACACTTTAACATACAAACTATGATTACATATTATTATTTACCTAAACCAGTTAGGGTAAACAATGTTATCCCTAACATTCTCCCCTTTTAGGAAATAATAATAAATATAACTATTTACATCTTTAAATCATATTTGTTACAACTCTCTTTAAACTTAATTACTCCTTGAGCTTTTGTAAATTGGTCTGCAATGTTTTCTTCTGTCATGCAGTATTCCAATTTAATTAGCCCATTCTTTACAGATTCTCTAACATTTAAGTATCTTAAATCAGTATGCTTTGATCTAGTTTTTACAGCAATACTAGTAGCTAACTGTATAGCTGCCTGGTTGTCCTCGTACACAATAATGGAATCTTTAACAGTTATACCCATGTCTAATAATAACTGTTTGTACAAAATCAAGTCAGTGCATAATAATGACAGACATGAAAATTCCGCTTCCATTGTGGATAAGCTAATATGCTGTTGTCTGATTGACCTCCACCCTATTAGTGTCTTACCAAATAATATAGCCATCCCAGATGTTGATTTTCTAGTGTTTATATCAGTTGCAAAACTTGCATCTGCATAGGCACTAAGACTCAAATCACCCTTTGGTTCTATATACAATGCATGGTTCATTGTTCCTTTAAGATATCTTAAAATTCTCTTTAATGATTGCCAATGACATTGATGTGGATCTGAATTAAAACGTGCCAGCTGATTAACACTATAAGCTATATCTGGCCTAGACCAATTGCTTATATATGATAAGCTGCCAATCAAAGATTGATAAATTGACTTATCAAATTTGGGACTTTGATCATCAGTTTGGCAAACTTCCTGACTCATTGGAGTCTTTGCCGGTTTACAAAGTTCCATTTTAAACGTTTTAATTAATTGGCAAATTTTATCTTCTTGAGATATCTTCAAACCATTTTTTGTTTTGTTAATTGTCAATCCTAGATACTTTTTAATTTCACCCAAATGCTTTAATTTTATCTTTTTGGCTAATAATGATATAATTTCATTAGCTTCATTATTAATCTTAGTTATCAAAGCAATATCATCTGTAAATAATAACAATAATGACACCATTATTTTCTCTTTTAAACACACATGGATCTGCTAAACCAGATTTAAAACCAATATTGTTTAATTCTTTCACAATATATTGGTTCCACTCAAAGCCAGATTGTTTCAACCCGTAAAGACTCTTTTTGAGTTTCCAACAATCATTACTATTTACTTTATTGTCTTTTATAATCATTGGCTTTTTCAAATATATAGTGTGCTGCAATGGTGCATGCAGATAAGCAGTTTCTACATCTAAATGGTTAATGACATAGTTTTTCTTAGCTGCCCACACTAATGCTGCTCTTAAAGATGTTGCTTTAAGACTTGGTGCAAAAACTTCATCGTAATCAGATGCAGTTTGATTAAATCCTTGAGCTACAAACCTAGCTTTATGGGTAACAGTCCCATCATTTCCAGTTTTTACTTTAAATATCCATTTGCACCCAATGGATTTTTCTCCTGGAGGTAATTCAGCATCTTCATATACTTTCATTAACTTTAATGAATTTAGTTCTTTTTCCATTGCCTTTTGCCAATTCTCCTGATCCTTAGCAGGATACATCTTAAGTTCATCTACACTAGTTGGAACTTTAGTTACTTGGCAAACTATACTTGCTTGATACCTATCAGGTGGTCTAGTTATACGTGTAGTATGTCTAGGTATTACAGGATTTACAGGTGGACTTTCATTTATTAACTCTTCTTGATTATCTAACTCTTCCTGATCAACTGTTTCCTCTTGTTCTGGTCCTATTTGCTCTTCGTGCACTTCTTCTTTAATTGGACTCTTCTTATAACTATTCTGTTCTTTTTGCCTTTTGTAGGGTTCAATAATTACTTCATTATTTAAATCTTGCTCTAATCTATTCCATCCTACATGTTCTAGGAATTTAGCACTAGCACTGGTGTAAACTCTAGATGTACCTGGTTCCCAGAATCTATAAGATCTATGATTAGATGTATATCCTACAACATATAATCTTTTAGCTCTATGCTGTCCTTTGTGTCTAAGTTGTGTAGGGATATGCACCCATGCTGGTGCTCCAAATGTGTGCATGTAACTTAAATCAGGTTTTGTACCATGCCACAGTGTGAATGGTAATTCACCTGTTGTTGAATTAACAACATTATTTAATATATGATTACCACACATTATTGCTTCTCCCCATAAATTGTCAGGTAATCCTGAATCAGACATCATAGTTTGTGTCATTGATTGTAATGTTTGGCCTCTTCTCTCTATAAAGGCATTATGTTGTGGCCTATATGGTGCAGACATTTTATGTTGAATACCTAACATTCTTAGTCTGTTCTGGAATTTATTATTTGTAAATTCCGTACCATTATCTGTTATAAGAGTTACTAATTTCTTTTTAGTTTTCCTTTCAGCAAATTTTATCCAATTAGAGAGATTTTGATACGTTTCAGTTTTGCTCTTCATTAAATAGCAAAACCCATATCTAGAATAATGGTCCATTATACTTAATATGTAACGAACTCCTCCTACACTTGGTTTTTTCGGACCTATTAAATCTGCAAATACTACTTCTAAAGGTTCTTTGGTAGTAAATCCATCAACTCTATTAGCCGGTGTGACTCTGGCTTTGCTTTGATTACAGGCATTACATTGCAAATACTTATTACAAGGTTTCAAACTTATTCCCTTAGATAATTCAACAGTTTTCTTAAGCATTTTAAAATTTAAATGCCCTAGCCTTCGATGTAACAAGTGAATACATTCATCATGAGGTTTCTTATTTTCATAAACTGTGTTAGCCACCTTTAAACCATCATCATTTAACACATATAATTCACCTCTTAAAGATGCAGAAATTTTCTTATCTTCTTTCTCAATTATGCAGTTATCTCCTTTAAAGGTAACTACATATCCTAGTTTAACCAAAATTCTTACTGAAATTAAATTAAACTTAATTTGTGGTGCATATAACATTTTTACATTCTCTTTTATAAAAGAACAATATGCTATACCTTGACCTTTAGCTTTCAGTTTCCAGCCATTTGCTAACAATATCTGCTGTGTACTCTGGGACATTTTAATAAAATTTTTCTTATCATTTGTTATACAGTGGGATGCTCCACTGTCAACCACCCATAAATTATTTTTTACAGCTCCGTTACTATACATGGCTAACTCTAAATTTTTATTTTTATTTTGATAACTTTTGGTATTCTGGCAAGCGTTCTGGCGCTTTGCTTTTTTACAAAATCTTGCCAAATGTCCTCTTCCTCCACAATTAAAACACTTTTTAATTGCATATGCAGTAGGAGATTCATTATCTTCTTTTTGAAGTTGCTGCCTCCTTAACTCATCTCTTTCAAGCCTTCTTCTGGCCTCTTCAATCAATCTGCCAGTTATATCAGTTAAAGTTAGGCTTTCCTTTGGCAATATTTCAAGGGAAGTTACGTAGTTGTCATAACTTTCATCAAGGGAAGATAGAATTATGTAGACTTGGTGTTGTTCAGAGAAAATAAGCTCTTTCTCGTGCAGTTCTTGAAAAATGCTTTGCATAGTTTTCAAATGACTCAGCATATCACCATTCGTCTGGAGATGTGTACTGAAAAGCTTCCGTGTTAGATTTATGTGAGCACCAACATTATCTCGAACATAAATCCTCTTCAGCTTCTGCCAACACCCAACAGCCGTTTTCTCTCCGTGGATATAAACAAGCTGTTGGTCAGTTAAGGTTAAAGCAATTATGCAAATAGCGTGTTCATTTTTATGCATAAATTCTTCTATTTTTAGTCTGTCTTCATCATCCTCTGGATCCCATTCTTCTACGTTTGGTGGATTTTCAATTATGTTCCACAAACCTTCTCTTCGTAGAAGCAGACTACATTTCATAGACCATGATACATAGTTTGTTCCATCCAACTTGGATATAAGGGACAAACTTTGTAAATTGACTTGTGCCATGTTTTCTTTGTATAAAACTATAATTAATATATATTTTAATATATTTTCTTTGTATAAAACTATAATTAATAAAACACAGCTGTCTATTTACTGTAATGTATAACAACACAAACTCTCACTTTTACATAAATCTGTTTTATCCTAGTTGAACTGACTTTGCAGCCTCTGGGCCCATAACCAGTGTTAAGCCTGGTTTCCCCAACCAGGGTTAGGGAGACAAGTTAAACAGAATGTGCAGCGTTAGTCAGATAGGCACACAGATAAATGAGTGAGCTAAGCTTGTATGTTTATTAACATACAGTCAAAATAACAGATATGTTTGTGCTATCAAAAATATAGTTTATTCCATTATGAGTTCATAGCATAGTCAAAATAACAGTCCAATAGTCATGTATCATTTAGTCAGTCCATTCAGGGATATTCAGTTAGCAAAGTCCGTGCAGAATATCCTATGTCAGTTCACTTACAAATCAGTCCTTTGTTTCTCTCCCGTTCGAGCAATGCAGTCTTGATTCCAAGCAGTAATCAGGGATCATCAAAGCCAGAGAGAGAGCAAGCTGTCGTCTTGCTTCTTATAAAGTGCTTTCACAACCACTCCCCTAATTACAGTCCCATATTTAAAGTTGCAGACACTTTAACTTATAAACCATGATAACATATTATTATTTACCTAAACCAGTTAGGGTAAACAATGTTATCCCTAACAATGGGAAAAGAATGGGAAAAGAGGAGGTAAAGGTTGTGCTGGCTTTTTGTTAAGTTCAGTTAAATGTAATTAATTTCCACTGATACATTTAACAAAATGTTCCATTCTGTCACATATGAATTACAGTGTGGGATCATTCTGAGGTTTCTGGCAGCCACATTTGTGGTTTGAATTAAAATATGGAGCCTCACTGTGTATTTTTGACCAGATTCCTAAAAACTGTACTCATTCAGAATGTGGGGGGAAATTTAGATTTGTCCATCCTAAAATGCCCTTTTGTGCGTTTGCATTCTAATACACATACATAGAAATGTTAAAAATGTGTAACCATAGATTAAAAAAATAGACAATACTAGGAAGCAATTCAAACTGCTGAGTATTGTCATTAAACTATAGCTCTGTGGGTTTTTTTTTTTTGTCTATCTGATTTTTGTATTGCTAGATATACCATCCCTTTAGATTTGGCTGAATACACATTTTCCTTGAACAAAAATTGGGTCCAAGGTCCCAGCTCATTGGGCTGCTTTATTATTTGTTGTTTTTCAAAACCGTGTTGTTGTAATCCTCATTTAATTACAGCGATACAATCATGAGAAATTTCAATATCCTGGATTTTTATTTGGTGAGCTGAAATCATATGGTAAAGATGCAGAGATGAGGTGTTGAAGGAGGTGTGACATAAGCTCTGGAAATTAGGTATTTGTCTCCCCTGATTTGCTTGCAGCCAAACGGCTTGTCATCTAATGCTGCTTTTACATGCGTAGACTCAACTCATCCTATCTCAATTTCCAGCGATGTTTCTGGGCTTCACAGAGGCCTTACGAGCATGAATAGAGAATGAAAATGGTGATTGCGGTTAAAGATGTCCTCTAGATTCAAAAGGCAAAACGAGATTTGGTGAGCACATAGGGAGTCATCGACGTATGACCCACAATTGAATCCAAAATGTCTGTGGCTAAGCAAGTTTGTTAATCTGTTAGTTAGTCTGTGGTTAAGCGAGTTTATAACCTTTCTTGCCACAGTTGTTAAATGAATCACTGCAGTTGTTCAGTTACTAACATAGTTACTAAGTAAATCTGGCTTCCCCATTGATTTTGTTGATCAGAAGGTCACAAAAAGTGATCACATGATCCCAGGACACTGCAACCGTCATAAATACATGCCAGTTGCCAAGTGTCTGAATTTAAAAAAAAAAAACTTTTTATTAAACATTTTCCAGCAATTTATAACGTATCCACACTTTCAACAAGGTTACAGCATCATCAACATTCATATTCATATATTAGTTACTGTGTTACTTTTATATCTGTTGCCTAACCAAGTGTACCAGGCTCCTCAGACCAGATAATACTCAGATTCACCTCTATCTTTTAACTTTAGGGTCAGCCTGACCATCTCCGCGCAGTCCAAAATCTTTCTTATCACTGTCCTCTCAGATGGTATATTATCCTGTTTCCAGTACTGCGTACACAATTTTGGCTGCAGTTGTAAAACAACTGTCTGTCTGTCTTAGTATAATCTCCCCTTATTATTCCCAATAAAAAACAGTTCTTGCCTGAATTCAATTTTTTGTTTCATTATTTCCTCTACCCACTTTTTAATTCTACTCCATTAACTCTTGGCTTGCCTGAATTTTGATTATGTGACCACGGGGAAGCTGCAACCATCTTAAATGTGAAAAACAGTCATAAGCTGGGGTGGGATTCTCCCAGTTTGGACTAGTTCAGGTAACCCCTTGTTCTGATGATCAGCTGACTCCAAATCTATTTGCTGTGGGCCCAGTCACCCACCCGTCCTGTTCTTTATTTCCTGTTTTTAGAACTCAGGTGACTGGCGCCGCAGAGCGGTTTGTGCACGCTCACTGAACGGTTGCTATACCAATAGAATTGCACCCCTGGTCATAAGATACATTCATCAAGAGTCAAGAATCATCAGGTACAACACTTAATAATGCTGTTGTAATTTCAAACAGTCACCAAATGAATGGTTATAGTCTAGGACTATATTAAACTATATTTACTGTATGAAAGCAGCTGAGTCTTTTTTCAGCTTGGTTGGTTGGCAACGTCATCCTGGAAAGAGAAGGTATTCAATTGGAAGGTGTTTTTGATAGAAGCTACATGCATGTCCTCATGTGCTCTGAATCACCTTTTGCCCTTCTAATCTCGGTCGTTGCATAACTTTCCTCCAAAGCGCTTACACTACAGTGCATTTTGTACTCTGGGGTCATTTGGGGGGATGCGAGCTAAGAAACCAGCTCAAGTGATAAGGTAGTGATTGGGAGCAGAAGATTCAAGAGCAGCGGAAGGCAAGGTGCCAGGAGAGTTTACACAACACCGCTTATCCAAGTCAGTGAAAAAGCTACCTGAACAATTTAGCGGGTGACTCCCAATCATGTATGCAAATGTTTTCCCCTGCCCCTGTTAGAATAGAACAGAACAGAACAGAACAGAACAGAACAGAACAGAACAGAACAGAACAGAACAGAACAGAATAGAATAGAATAGAATAGAATAGAATAGAATAGAATTCTTTATTGGCCAAGTGTGATTGGACACACAAGGAATTTGTCTCGGTGCAAATGCTCTCAGTGGACATAAAAGATACATTTGTCAAGAATCTTAAGGTACAACACTTAATGATAGTCATATGGTACCAATAAGCAATCAAATCATACTAGGAAACAGTCAATAAAAATCATTAGGATACAAGCAACAAGGTTAGTCATACAGTCATAAGTGGGAGGAGATGGGTGAAAAGAAGGGAGGATTAATAGTAATAGTGATAGTAATGCAGATTCAGTAAACAGTTGGACAGTGTTGAGGGAATTATTTGTTTAGCAGAGTGATGGCTTTCGGGGAAAGACTGTTCTTGTGTCTAGTTGTTCTGGTGTGCAGTGCTCTATAGCATCATTTTGAGGGTAGGAGTTGAACCAGTTTATGTCTGGGATGTGAGGGGTCTGTAAATATTTTCACAGCCCTCTTTTTGGCTCATGCATTATTCAGGTCTTCAATGAAAGGCAGGTTGGCAGCAATTGTTTTTTCTGCAGACCTAATTACTCTCTGAAGTCTGTGCCTTTGTTGGATTGCAGAACCAAATAGATTAAAAGGTGTTATTTTCTGAGAACCTCAAGGGAACTCTGATTTTTAGGGGATTCGTGCCCTCTGGGCCTTCCAAATATGTTCCAAAACAGTAGCCCCCAAGGTTTGGGGTACCAGGGACTGGTTCCAGGGAGAGAGGTTTTTCTGCAGACGGGGGTATGTGTGGTTTTGGATGCTGCCTACATCCCACTTCACTTGTTTGCACAACCTAGTTTCTGGCATGCCCTAGCCCGATGCCAGTCCACCAACCGGGGGGCTGGAGACCCCTGTTCTAAAATTCCCCATTCAAAAAAGACCATTTTAGCAATTTTCCTTGTATATAAATAGGAGCTTGTTACAATCAACGGGATTCTCTAAGATAACTGGAAAACCTCAGCTTTTGTATCAGTTCTCCAAATTAACATTGTTGGGGAGGCTGGGAAAAATTGATCTCTTGCACCTGGAAGTGTGAAATTATAGAAGGTCTTCTTACCAACTATATAGGACACAGAATCATAGTCCTGGAAGAGATTTCAGTGATCCTTTTTATTTATTTATTTATTATTTATTTATTTGATTTGTCAATCGCTTACAAAATAATCGGTATAAGTATAAACATGAGTAAGAATACAGAAAATAGGTACGAATAAATGGGGACAATAGGACAGGGATGGGAGGCACAGTGCTGCACTTATGCATGCTCCTCCTTACAGACCTCTTAGGAATTGGGTGAGGTCAATAGTGGATAGTTTGAGGTTAAAGGATGAAACTACAGACTCAGGTAGTGCATTCTAGGCATTGACCACTCTGTTGCTGAAGTCCTACTTTCTGCAGTCAAGATTGGAGTGGTTAACATTGAGTTTGTATCTGTTGTGTGCTCTTGTATTGTTGCAGCTGAAACTGAAGTAGCCATTGACTGGTAGAACATTGTAGCAGATAATTTTGTGTACTACGCTTAAGTCTAACCCTAGGCAGTGTAGTTCAAGATTGTCCAAGCCCAAAATTTCAAGTCTGGTGATATAGGGTATTCTGTTGCGAGCAGAGGAGTGTAGTAGTCTTCTAGTCCAACCACTTGCTCAAGGCAGGAAACCTTACATCATTATGGTCAAATTCAATTTTTGGAAACCTCCATCGATGGAGCACCCACAACTCTGGGAGGCAAACTATTCTATTCATTCTCACTGTCAGAAAAGTTCTTACTTCTAGGTTGGATTTCTCTTTAATGAGCTTCCACCCATTTAACTCTTGTCCTGCCTTCTGGTGCTTTGAAGAATAAGTCAATTCCTTCTTCTCTGTGACCCAGTCCCCTAGTATTGGAAGACACTCGTCATGTCTCCCCCCCGCATTCATTTTCCTTGAAATATTAGACATACCTAGCTCCCTCAACCATTCATCATATGATTTACCCTCCAGACCATCCACCTACCCATCCATCCATTCATATAAATTAATACAGGTTAAATGCTATGATCCAATTAAAAATGGGGAGGAGGGCAGGATTGTGGGGAGATCTGCTGTTAAACAAGCACCTCCACTGTGATTCTCTCCCATTGGAGCCCCAAGCTAACTGGCAGAACTGTCTTTAGGCTCTTCCGGAAGATCAGGGGTGTCAGACCTCAAACCAGGAGGGCAAGATATTCCAGAGGGCAGGTACTTATCACCTTTGTTGCTCTTCTCTGCACACTTTCCAGGATCTCAGCATCTTTTTCATATTGTACGCAGTACTCCAACTATGTCTTCACTAGTGTGATATAAAGTGTTCTCATGATCTTGATGCTATCCCTCTGTTGATGCAACCCAGGACTGCATTGGCTATTTTGGCAGCTGCAGCACACTGCTGGCTCATATTTAAGTAGTGATCCACTAGGACCCCTACCTCTCTTTCACAATTTCTGCTGTAGAGCCAGTAGTTCTCCTATCCTATGCATTTGTATATAATTTTACATAATATTTGTTTATAATGTTTTTATAAAGCAGATTCAGTAGATGTAGCTGCCTAGATATACAAATATGCAGCACACTAACTAGGCTGTTGAATTAAAATATTTTCTGGGTTCAGCTAATTCACTGAACCACATTCACTAACCCAGTAAACTCTATTTGGGTGACAAGGGACTAAACCAAGTCTAACCCTGATCCAAATTAGCCTGTGGTGTAAATGCAGCTGTGCAGGTGCTGAGTCTTTTACCTCACCTGATTAAGTCTATAGTGCAAAAATAGCTAGTGAGTAATTCAATATGATGAATGTATGCTAGAAGGCAGATTAATTTTGTTAGATCTGGGGTGGATCGGGTCGAAGGAGATATGAGACCATTCTGTGATTTCAGCTCTTTATTATAGATGAGAATAGTCTGAGAGAATGCGAGCCGCGGCAGGCCTTCATATAGGACTGGCTCACGGCTCAGCGGCCAACGGCAGCACTTTGAATCTCCCGCGATCGGCACAGCCAATCGTGGTAGATTCCCAGCGCTCCAATCCCAGCCGAGTACTCAACCAATCAGGTTGCTGTCCATTTGGACCAATCAGTTAAGAGGTTTTGGAGTATGCTAATATCGTACACCCCTCCCCTCTTGGTTTCGCCCGTGGGTGCATCGTGACATAGTCATGTAGGTAGGTGGGGCTTTGTACCTGCCTACTTGACTTGCGCAGTTCAGTTCTGGTGTGGTCATCGACTGGTTCGGATGTCTTCTCCGTCGCTCCAGTTCCCTGGGATGGAACCGCCTGGAACGTTGAGCTGGGCCTTTCTGGGTAGCTCCCTCCCGGTCTACCTGGGCTGCTTGAGCTGCCGTTTCTGTTGTTCCCGTCGGATCTTTCTGGGCCGGTTGAACTGGTTTGGCTGCTCCTTCCAGGTGAAGATTCCGGGGTTTTGTGTTCCATGGGTCTTGCGTCTTCAGGTGAGTAGCCTTGGTTTATTCGTGGTTTATTTATTGATGGTGGGGGATGTTCTGTTTGTGTTAATTGGTTCCCTTCGGCTCTTTCTTTTTTGCTTGCCGATTTTCCCCCCCCTTTCTAGTTACCTGTTCTGGTAGTTGGTTGTTGGTGATAGCTATCCTCGACCTTAACTGGTTGATGTGTTGTTTCCAGCTTTTTCCGTCGCTTGTCTCTAATCGGTATGATATGGGGCCGTTTATTTGGGTGATGGTTGCTGGTACCCAGAGTGATTCTCCTGACAAGTTTTTTGTATATACCGTGTCCCCTATTTTAAATGTCCTGTGTTTGCTTGAGGAACTTGGGGGTTTGTCCAGGTTGTATGTTGGGTGCATTCTGTCTAGGGTTGACCGCAGTTTCCTACTCATCATCAGTTCTGCTGGGCTTCTATTTGTGGTTGTGCTAGGTGTGATATGTTGTATGAGGAGCATTTTATTAATTTTGTCCTGTATGTTGGCTGCTTCTATTTTTTGAATGGCCTCCTTAGTTTATTGGACCATGCGTTCTGCTTGTCCGTTCACCGCTGGATTGGCTGGTGCGTTTAATGCATGGCGTATTTCTTGGCCTGCCAGGAATTGCTCGAATGCTAGGGCAGTAAATTGTGGCCCGTTATCCGATACTATTACATCTGGCAGGCTGTGCGTGGTAAACAGTTTGCTCAGTTTTCTGATTACCGCCTCTGTTGTGGTAGATTTCATGGTGCTTACCTCCAGCCAATTGGAGTAAGCATCCACTGTGATAAGGTACATGTGTCCCTTGGTTGGCCCCACGAAGTCTATGTAAATCCTAGACCACGGGCCCCTGGGTGTTTCCCATTCCTGGGTTGGGGCTGTGGGAGGGTTAGGTCTGGATTCTTGGCATTGCTTGCATTTGGCCACCCAGGTTTCGATCTGTTTGTCCATTCCTGGCCACCATGCGTAGCTTTTGGCCAGGCTTTTCATCTTAATGATCCCCGGGTGCCCCTCATGCAACATTCCCAATACCTTTTCCTGTAATTTTTCAGGAATTACCACTCTGTCTCCCCAAAGTATGCAGCCCTTTTCGGTAAAGAGTTCAGTTTGTCTGTTCCGGAAGGGTCTGAATAGTTTGTCTATGTCCCCTTCCGGCCATCCTTTTCCAACCCAACTCAAGACTTGCGCCAGCTGCTTATCTTTATTTGTTTCTCTGGCAATGTCTGGCGCGGTCACGAGTGGGTTGGATATTGTCTCTATTTGGAGTACCTCTGTTGTTGGTGCCAGGTCGTCTTCCCGGTCAGGTAGTGGTGAGCGACTCAGGGCGTCTGCGTGGGCAATGTCCTTGCTGGGTCGATGTATCAGCTGGTAATTGTATGCTGCTAGGAATTCGGACCACCTAGTCATTCTTGGCGATAGAATGTTCGGTGTGGCCCTGTTTCCCGCCAGGATTCCTAGCAGCGGTTTGTGGTCCATGATGATTGTAAAAGTCCTACCGTAAAGGTATTTGTGAAATTTCTTGATGCCGGCAACGACTGCTAGGGCCTCTTTGTCGAGCTGGCTGTAGTTCCATTCTGGCTTTGAAAGTGTCCTTGATGAGAAGGTGATGGGTGCTTCCCTCCTGTCTGGTAGCTGGTGGCTGAGGATGGTGCCAATCCCAAATGGCGACACGTCGCAAGTTACCGTCAGTGGCAGGGTCTCGCTGTACTGGATCAGTACCGCGTCGGATGTTAGCAGGTTCTTTGTGTTGTTGAAGGCGCTCTCTTCCCATGCTCCCCAGGTCCAGGTGGCTGTTTTATCTAACAGCCTATGCAGCAGTTCCGCTACGGTCGCCTTTTGAGGTAGGAAGACATTATAAAAGTTTAACAGTCCCAAGAAAGCCTGTAATTCCGTTTTGTTTTGGGGTCGAGGTGCTTCCCTTATGGCTCTCAGTTTCTTTTCTGCGGGGTGGATCCCTTGTTTGTCTAGGAGGTACCCTAGAAATTCGACCCTCTTGGCCTGTAGTTGGCACTTCCCCTTTTTGACTTTAAGTCCCGAGTCTCTGAATTTCTTCAATACCTCCCTCAATCTGACTTCTAGTTGTTTTTCATTTTTCGCAGCCACCAAAACATCATCAAAGTAGGGCACAACTCCCTGGAGGAGTCTTTCCATAAGGCTTTGGAAGACCCCGGGTGCCATGCTGACTCCAAATTGGAGCCGGTTGCAGTGGAAAGCCCCTCGGTGCATTACAATGGTTTGGGCTTCTGCTGTTGTGGCGTCGACTGGCAGCTGCTGGTAGGCTTGTGCCAGGTTGAGCTTTGTGAAAATTCGGCCTCCCTCCAGTGAGTGCAGAAGGTGCTGGACTACTGGGACGGGGTATGCACTTTGTTGGAGCGCATGGTTCAGGGTGGCCTTGTAGTCACCACAAATTCTCACAGACCCATCTGGTTTGATGGGGGTGACAATTGGGGTCTCCCACCGGGCATAGTCGATCGGTTCTAGCACCCTTTGGCGATGAGCTTATCGAGCTGCTCATCGATTTTGGGCTTGAGTGCAAACGGCACTTGCCTGGGCTTAAGGCGGATTGGCGCAATGCTCAGGTCTATGTTAAATGAGATAGGGGACCCCTGGTACTTGCCTAGTCTGTCATCAAAGACTTCCCAGAAATCCCTCACGAGCGCCGCTTCCCAGTCTGCCTTTCCGATGTGGTGTATTCTGGTTACTTTGATGCCCAGGGGTGCGAACCACTGTAGTCCTAACAGGCTTGGGCGGTCTTGGTCGACGATCGTCAGGGGTAGCTCTTCTGTGTGGCCCTTGAAGGTGACCTTAAAATGGCCTCTGCTGACTACAGGGATTCGGTTTCCCTGATAGTCTTTGAGGATGAGTGTTTGGTCTTCCAGTTCGCGGCGGTGGATGGTGGGAACCAGGTGCTTGAGTGTGCGCCAGGAGATCATTGAGAGGAAGGACCCAGAGTCCGCCTCCATGTCGCATCACTGGTCTTCTATCCCGACTGTCACATATACTTTCCTGACGTCGCTGGTGGAGAAATGGCCAATGACGATGGTGTGGTGTGTTTCCTCTCTTTGTCTCGTTTCCTGGAGTCACCTATTCCAACCTTCTCGGCTCCAGTGGTTCTCCGTCTGGCGATCGCGGTTCCTGGTGGGAGTGCTTTCTCTCTGTCGGGGACTGGTGTCTCGGCGACGTGGGCTGTAGTGTTTTTTATTCCGGCATACTTTGGCAATGTGCCCCCGCTTCTCGCAATGCCTGCAAATGGCATCGAGAAAACGGCAGTCCGCTCGGGGGTGATCGCCGCCACAGCCGGCACACTGGAACCTCGACTTACAACCTCGTGGTTCCTGTCGCTCCCGCACTGATTGGAGGTGGTGGATCTCTTCCTCCTCGTCTTCGGTTTCCGAGAAGAAGTCGGCGTCGCCGTGGTGTGTGGTTGTGTGGTCTGCCTCTGGTTGCCTCTTGGGGGTCGACGTTGTCTCTCTGGCCGCCGCTCGTGGCATGATGCTTGATTGTTGCATCCGAGCTGCTGACTTCTTGGCCGCTTCCGCTGCAGCGGCTTCGGTGAGGGCATCAGCAAGGGAGATTCTCCCTTTGCCATGATGCAGCTCTGGAGGACGGGGTCTCAGAGTCCTAGCACAACATGGTCTCGCAGGGCCTCGTCCAGGTCGGCAAATTCGCACAGGCCGCCCAGGTCCCTTAGTGCCGCTATGAAGTCACCCAGCCCCTCGCCCTCGCATTGGTCCCGCCTGTAGAAGTTGTGCCGCTGGATAAGGATGGGCACGACGGGGGCGTAGTGGCTTCGCAGCAGCAGCTCGAGATCGTCCCACTCCATCGCCTTGACGTCCTCTGGCTTGGCCAAGGCTTTGGCCATCTTGAATACAGCGGGCCCGCAGTGCGTGAGGAACACGACTCGTTTCTTGTGGCCATTGGCATTCTTGAGGTTGCTACTCTCGAGGAACATTTGGAACCTATCGGTATAGGATTCCCAGTCCTTGGTAGCAGGGTTGAAGGGTGCGGGTGGCGAGTTGATGCCGGCCATGCTGCCTGTTCAGCGTGTTGCTCCGCCACGTGCTGGGGTCTCCTTGTTTATGATCCCACCTTCGTCGCCAGTATTAGATCTGGGGTGGATCGGGTCAAAGGAGACACGAGACCATTCTGTGATTTCAGCTCTTTATTATAGATGAGAATAGTTTGAGAGAATGCGAGCCACGGCAGCTCTTCATATAGGACTGGCTCACGGCTCGGCGGCCAATGGCAGCGCTTTGAATCTCCCGCAATCGGCACAGCCAATCGCGGTAGATTCCCAGCGGTCCAATCCCGGCCGAGTACTCGACCAATCAGGTTGCTGTCCGTTTGGACCAATCAGTTAAGAGGCTTTGGAGTATGCTAATATCGTACAAATTTTGTATACCTGTTTTCTGAGAAAAGACATTGGAAATCATCAGCTTTTCACTGAAGTGAAGGGGGAGACATTGTATTCAGCTATAAAGTATAATGTAATTCTAGAATTTTTGCTTCTACTTTTGCAATCTAAACTGAATTAAATACTAAATGATGAGGTTTATTGTTCTGGGTTAATGGCTTAAATATTTATGTGAAAAGACTCAATTTTAATTTTTAAAAAGATATAGCCAGTTTAGTCTAATGGTTAAGGCACCAGGCTAGAAACCAGGAGATTTGAGAGTTCTCGTACTGCTCAGGCATGAAAGCCAATTGGCTGACTTTGGGCCAATCACCAGGAGACTAACAACTTGTGGCCTTTTCATGAGGGCACCCAAAATGACCTGCCTGTAGGAGCCATTTTACAGACACATACAATTTCATTTTAAAACTTTACAAAGAAATAGACAAAAGAGGGAAACATACAAAAATGCATCAGTGTAGAATAACAAACTAAACAAGGAACTAGAAAAAAAATGAACTAAATATATCACATATATGTCAAGTAATAAACATAGGTAGTCCTCAACCTAGAACCACAATTGAGCTCTACCTATATGTCTGACCTTCTGACCCTACCTAAGTTATATGGTGTCACTGATTTTGCTCTTCCCTAAAAATGTTTAATGTGAATTTTCTAGGCTCTCTTTAATTCTGCTAGTCATGAGAAACTCCTTCAGGCTTTGCTATGCACCCATACTAATCATGTATATGTCCTGGATTATGCTCCAAAAATATATGTTATACAGCAAATGCTTTAACGACATGACTGAAGGAAACATGAGAAATGTTTGAAGATAAGTCTCTGTTCTCTTGGCATCAATGTTTTCAGCAATTTTTCAATATATCAAGGATCAGCTTTCAATGCCAAGAAATCCATTAAAGACAGCAGAAAGTGTATCTGATGATCCTAACACAAAATAAAAAAAATAAGTGGTTTTTTTCCTTAAAAAGGTATGAAATTTCTCATTCAGAAGAAACAAATAGCCCTAGAGATTAAAGACATTCTGAGATCAAAGAAAGAGAATCTGATGCAGATCTTACTGTTTTAATGACATATATTGATTTCTTGACCACTGGGGTCTCATATCTAAAACCAATCTGTCTTCTATTACTGATTTCTTCCAGGAAATGTTTGTGATGTCAGCTAGAGTAGCACTCTCTGGTGTTGCCTATATCTTAATAGTAAAAAAAATGCAATACATTATTGAATAGGCTAAAGAAGTGCAAACCAGGTTTCTTTTTAAATGTTAATAGAACCCATATAATGTGTTTGTGATGGTTATATTAAAAAGTGAAAGAATGGGAATAATGTTGAGTATAGCTTTTATTTTAGAATTCTGCAGTCTTCATGGGCACTTTTTTCTTTCTTTCTACATGGTTGTTGCCCTTTCATTTATACAACCTTTAAATAATCCCCAAGGATTAGACAGACTATGCAATATAAATGAAAGATTTCAGACAATACTTTTAAATGTAAAAGTTTTTTTTAAAAAAAATCAGTTAAGAGAATTCCTAAAGGAATTTTTAATAGGTACATATTCATCTTCTGTCACTTCATTTCCTTTTCATAAAACAGTAATATTTGCAGCTATGCATCTGCATCTAAACCTTAAGAATTTGGAAAAAGTGGAAACAGCTTCTGTCCATAGCTGTATCGCTTTCTTCTCAGATTATGAAAGGTTTAAATATGGTTGCAAATAAAGTCAATAAAAAGGATGGGAAAATAATTTCACAGACCATTATTCTCTGCCCATCTGAGTGTTGATCATAGATGAGGTGGTGCTTGGGTCTTTTTGTTCCCTTTTTGGCTTTCTGATTATCTTTTTTGAAGGGGATGTAAATGTTGTTTATCTCTGTGAGCCTATTGATGGCCGATTCGTCTTAAGTGCCAGGCTTTCAGGAATTCTCTGATGTTGAACTTGGCTTAGTCAAAATGAGTAAATATCTCAGACAAGTTCTTCCCTAGTTTTCAGAGGTAAAGTGAAAAAAAAGGAAGCACAGACTTGCAAAGCTCTGTTACTATAACAATAAAAACAGTACCAGCCTATATGGTGCTGGTTTCCTATGCTGATCTTATAGGGTTGACAAGAATTGATGGGTTCATATGAATTCCAGACCTCCAGACCTTTGAAAGCCACAAGTACATATTAACACCAATTGCATCTTTTAGACAGCTATAAGTTGATTCACACAGCAGTCTGCTTTCCTTTTCCTTTTTTCCCCTTTTCTTTTTCTTTTTTTCCCTCTTACTGCTTTATAACTTTTCTTATAAATGATACGTGTTTAATTCTAAAGCAAAGAAAAAAAAGTTTAAACTGTTTCTTCCAGTGTTTCAAAACCTCAACAACTTAAAAACCTGTAAATTTCAATTCCCAGAATTGCCCAGCCAGCATGGTGGCTGGGCAATTCTGGGAGTTGTAGTCCACAGATCTTAAAGTTGCCAACGTTGAGAAACACTGCTTGAAACTGATATCAGCCCCGAGTTGGAGGAATTTTACATTTTTATTTCCATCTGATTGTTTCATTCAACTGTGCATTGGCTTATAGATTTACTAGTCTCCTGATGGACTTGTTCATTTGAAAAGGAAAACCTACTTTCAGATGTATGAATCTGATGAAATCTATGCACATGTAATTAGGATACACGGCAAAAAATTGTGTAAAAATACCTGGAGTAATATCTGCAAATTCTGAGGATGGGATGGTGGGGAAGGAAGGAAGGAAGGAAGGAAGGAAGGAAGGAAGGAAGGAAGGAAGGAAGGAAGGAAGGAAGGAAGGAAGGAAGGAAGGAAGGAATTAAGGCAGGCAGGCTATAAACAGCATAAAACTTTCTCAACATACCAAAATCTTGCTGCAGGATTCAACCTTGATTGTATAGGAAGATAACTGTGAAAGTTCAGTTCTTTATATGTGGCTCTGTTTCAAGTCTAGATTATTTCTAAAGATTTGGGTAGGGAGACACAACGCCTGGGATATCATCTTGCATCTTGCATTTTATTCATTGAATGAATATACCTTGGGATTTTGTGAAAGATATTCCAGATTTCCTAGACATGAAATCTATTATAGCATTCCATAGGTCATTAAACTAGGTCTTAATAAATAAAATGGAAAAATTTATATGCCACCCTTTTCTGAATGCTCCCAACAATAGACCCACGAGTTAGGGCACTCAAAAAGAATACGTGAAGCTCACTTACAGTGAACTTCAAGATCATATGTAGGCTTCAAACTATATTATCTCAATCCCAGCCCAACATCTTAACAATTACCCTACCCTAGGTTTTAGTGATTATGTTCTTTAAAGCCTACATTAAAAATAATAATAATCAGGAGCTTCAATGTGAAATAGTTCAATTATTTTGCTTTCTGACATCTTTGAATGATTAAATACTTTGGTTGAGTGACAAGCCCTATCTAATTGTCTTGGAACTTTCAAATTAAATTTCTATAGCTGTAGCTTAATTAAAACCTCATTAAATAGTTCTTATAAGAACTGAATCTTCATTAAAACAGCTGCATAGAAAGACCAGTAGTCAGAAATGTGACATGTCACTACCAATAATGAATCAAGAGGGAATCAGATGGTAAGTCTAGTAATGACTTCAGCAGTTGGCCACTGGCCAAATTCTAATGAATGACTGCACTTTTGGTAGTTCTTGCTTGCTGGAAGAAAGCTGGTTTAAATAAATCAAGGTAGGAAAGGACAGGGTTGTTGTTTCTTTTCCCTCAAAATGCATTTTTGGGAGCACTTAAATTTTGTGCTGGCCTGGCTCAGCAATTATACATGTAACATCTTTCTTTAAAAATTTAAAATATACCCGTACACCATGAAAACGTTAGGAGAAATAAAACTAAATAAATCATGTCAAGTAGGACTGTGTTGAAGTCAATCTCAGTCAAATCATTTGTTTGGGTTGCATGGTCTTTCTACCAGTATCCTTAAGAAAGCAGTGATTTAGAAATGCTAAATCTTTCTAATTTAGACCAATGGTTTGGTCTAATTTATGATTATTGTTATTATTATTATTTTGCATGAGTGGCTATTAAGGACTAGGATGGGAAACAATTTGGAATCTTGCTGTCAGAAACCTTCTTCCAAGGGTTCTTGACTGATTCTTGTCTCTGTTTCTTAGCTTAGGGAGCCAGTGTTTTCTGAAGACGCTTCTGTGGTCATTTGACCAGCATGACTACATGCCGAAGGCACACAGAATGTTGTTATGTTCTCACCAAAGTAATACCTATTTATCTATTTGCATTAGCATGCTTTCGAACTGTTAGGTTGGCAGAAGCTAGCGCAAGTAACAGGAGCTCTCCCTGTTACACACCGCTCAGGTCTCAAACTCAGACTGTCAGCTTTCCAGCTAAGAAGCTCAGCATCTTTAACTACTTAGCCATTGTGCCTCCTTAGGAAATAAATATGGTGGTTGTTGCTGGTCAGGATGCCATCAGAACTTCCTGACTCACTCTCCACCGCCCAGCTGTCCACATCTAATTAGAGAAATCTTTCATCAAGGACTTTTAAGTATAAGCAAATTTTAAGTTGAGAATTCTTTTTTTTCCCTGTTAAAATAAAAGTTATTATTATAGTTTTGAGTTTCTAAGTCACTTTTTAGTTACTTTTGATATCTATGGAAATTCTCAGTCATCCAGGTCATGGTTGTCCCAAAGGTGCTTTTTTTCAAGAGCTGACTGGAGTTTCTTGTTTTTCTTTGAAAACCTTTCGCTTTTCACCCAAGAAGCTTCTTCAACTCCGACTGGATGGTGGGGAATGGGAGGATTTATAGTCCTTGCAGACAGCTGGTCATTTGTATTCTTTTAGAGCAGGGGTTCTCAACCTGTGGGTTGTGACCTCTTTGGGCGTCGAACAACCCTTTCATAGGGGTTGCCTAAGAACATCGGAAAACACATATTTTTGATGGTATTAGGAACCGAGACATCGCTAATTTTATGATTGAGGTCACCACAACATGAGGAACTGTATTAAAGGGTCACGGCATTAGGAAGGTTGAGAACCACTGATTTAGAGAGTCATTGAGGCCACTTGGAGGTTTATTGTGTCCTCAGGGTCACCTAAGTGGTGCAAATGGGTATGGAGCTTTATTGGAACTGCTGAAAGGACTGTGTTGTAGATTGGAGATAGATGATGTCATATCCCTCTCCTTCTATTGAGAGAGGGCTATTCAGTTTTGACATAGATGGCTTCTTTGATGCCTCTTTCAAACCAGTAGTCCTCTCTGTCCAAAATGTCGACTTTGCTATCTTCAAAAGAGTAGCCTTTGTCTATTCAATGCAAATGGACTGCTGAATCTTGAAACCCATCCTGATGGGTTTATTCTCCTGCATTGTGCCATGCATTTATGAAATGGTTGCTTTTGATAATTTCACTTTGGAACTTTATTTTTATCTATTTTTTATTTGATTTGATTTGTTAATCGCTTACAAGATAACAGGTATAAGTATAAACATAGTTATGAATACATGAAATGGATACATATAAGAAAAATAAAAAAAAGAAACAATAGGACAGGACAGTAGGCACGATTGGTGTACTAATGCATGCCCCCTACAGACCTCTTAGGAAAGGGGTGAGGTCAATAGTAGATAGTCTAAGGTTAAAGTTTTGGGGTTTGGGGAAGAAACCACAGAGTCAGGTAGAGCATTCCAGACATTGACCACTCTGTTGCTGAAGTCGTATTTCCTGCAATCAAGTTTGCTGCGATTAACCTTGAGTTTCTATCTATTGTGTGCTCTTGTATTGTTAAGGGGGAAGCTGAAGTATTCATTTACAGGTAGGACATTGAATGTATGATTTTATATACTATATTTAGATCAGACTGAAAGCGGCATAGTTCTAGGTTTTGCTAGGTTTAGAGTTTCAAGTCTGGTGGCATAAGATATTCTGCAATGAGTAGAGGAATGGAGAACTCTTCTTGTGAAATATTTCTGGACTTTCTCAACTGTTTAATATCAGATACGTGATATGGGTTCCAGACTGATGAGCTGTATTCAAGTATAGGTCTAGCAAAAGTTTTGTATGGTCTAGTTAGTAGTGTAATATTACCAGAGAAAAAGCTTCGCAGGATTAGGTTAACAACTCCTAATGCCTTTTTGGCAGAGGTGGTATTCAGCAGGTTCTGACCAGTTCTGGAGAACTGGTAGTGGAAATTTTGAGTAGTTTGGAGAACCGGCAAATACTACCTTTGACTGAAGATTTTATAGTATTCTTCCCCTGCCACCAAGCCATGCCCACAGAACCGGTAATAAAAATGTTTGAATCCCACCACTGCTTTTTGGCTATGTAGTTACAGTGGGCTCTAGCACTTAGATCATTTGAGTTGAGTACTCCAAGGTCCTTGACAGAGTTTGGATCATCAACAAGATCTTGACTATTCAGCTTGTTTTATTTTATTTTCTGATTTTTTTTTTTGCCAATATGTAAGACAGAGCATTTATTTGTTGAGATTTGAAGTTGCCATTTGATTGACCATTCTGATACATAGTCAAGGTCTTTTTGAAGGGTAGTACTTGTTCCACTCTGTATTAAGTCCCCCTCACATAGACAGACAAACTTGAGGTGGAATATCACACATTTAAGACAAATGCTTCTTAGCCAAATATTTCCTAGAGGTTGTTCCCTTTAACATGCTCTGTGAAAGTACACCATTAAAAATAGATGCAATATCCAAAATACATAATTTAGTCAATTAGCAGTTTTGCCTCCTGAATTAACAATAGGTCTTTGTTTTGTGTTTAAAATTAAATTAGAGATCAGACTGATTCAGGACCATCTGCAACTAGGCAAGGCTTCATCAGAATGATGTAATGTGTTGTGATATCACAGCACAAGCTCTGTCCCTTATTTCCTTTGTGTGTGACAAGTTTCAAGTATAAGAAGGGAACAGTTTGCATTTCAATAGTCCAATGCATGGCTGGTCATGTGTTCCCTGTGAACTGATTATATCTTTGAAATTTTTCCTATTACAATAATGTTATGGAAATAAATAATGAGTTATTTACTCATATTTAGGATAGATCTATTGAAACCATGATTCGTAGGGTATTGGGGAACTGGAGAGCCAGATTCAATTTTTTTCCACCAACCCTATTAACTCACTGGGTGACTATAAGCCTAAATAATTTCATAAACTGGCTGTTGTGAGGATAAACTTGGACTTTATTATTATCTGGACAAAAGCCAAGAGGGACACAATAAAATTACTCATACTTCCTCATACTTAAAATTACTCATACTTCCTGGAAATTTCAAAAATTGGAACTTTATAGCACTGAAGGGTACCTCGCTGGCAAAATCTGAGGTCATATTATCAAAGTTTATTTTTGTCTTATAAATAAACCACTCTAAAAAGGCTGTGTTATATAGGAGAATAATTAGTATTGGCAAACATTGTAGTTGGAAGCTTGCTACTGCGGAGAACAGAGAAAATCCAAGCCATTTTGTCAAGCATTTTGTTGGAGCATCATATGAAGACAATGTCATATTCCCAGTACTTTCGATTGGGATCGATATATTAAAGTACTGATTTTTAAAGCATCATTTACCTTACTTAAATTCATCTGCCAAGTTTTTAAGAGACTTCCTTTATGAAAAGAAAATAATATTGCTCTTCCTTCGTCCCAGAATATAACACTGGAAAGCTAAATTGCTGTCACAACTAATAGGTAGCAAACTTTGAAGTTTTTTTTTTAAATTTACACTGGAGGCATTCAGAGCAAGAAATAAACGCAACCAAGTCTCTTCTCCCTAATTTGTATGCAGTTAATATTTTTAATGACATTATGAACATGCTATAGATTATCAATAATATTATACTTTGGGACTTGGGAAGATAGACCGATTATTTACAGTGCTTATAATAAAATGCCTGGCCTGATAAGAGATAACAGCGAAACCAAGGATCTCAAATTTGCAGCTTATCTTTGTGCTGTGGGCAATTCTCCACTGATCACAACATATTAGGCAGTGAGAATGTTGGCTTGTAAACCCAGGACACTAAGAACTGGGTAGAGCTGCAGGCTGGGAAGACATCCAGAGAAAAGAGTGGATCCGTCTCTGACCTCTATCAAACTTGATAGGCCTCCCAGCATCAGCAGGAACTGGTCAGACGGGCACACAATCACTACACTGAGACTTCTCATGCTGGGGAGCAACACTGTCAGAGAATCCATATCTGTTCATTACAGATGTTGCTTCTTAAGAAACACAGTTTAGTTTACTTTACTTTATTGTCATTGCATCTCGTGCAACGAAATGAAACACCATGTTCAGTGCACATTGTGACCATGAAAATAAACACAAACACACATCCTTCACACTCCACACATTGAACCGAAAACTCCCGACACCGCACCAACACTGTGCTATACAGTAGAATTCAACAGAGCAACTGACCTGGAATAGAAGCTGTTTTTCAGCCTATTTGTCCTGGTTTTTATTATTCTGTACCGTCTGCCCAATGGTAATAGTTCAAAAAAAGGGTGCCCAGGATGAGGTAGATCTTTGAGAACGTTTTGAACTTTCTTAAGGCAGCGGGAGCTATAAAGCTCTTCCAAAGAGGGGAGAAGGCAACCAACGATCTTCTGGGCAATGACCTTAACCCTCTGGAGTGCTGTCCTATCTGCCACTGTGCAATTGGCAAACCATACACAGGTGCAGTAAGTTAAGATAATTACTACGATACAAAATGAATAATGGGAAGGTGAGGTTTCACCATAGTAGATGGACCGGGAACCTAGAGTTGCCCAAGAAAAGGAGGCAGGCAAAAAGAAGACCAGGTCTAGCCATTCTACACTGGTGGTTTTTAAGAAGAGATTGGACAACCATTTGTCTGAAGTAATGTAGGGTTTCCTGCTTGGGAAGGGGTTGGGCTGGAAGACCTCCACTATCTCTTCTATTATTCTGCTAGACAAGGAATGGGAACCAAACAGCAAACACCTCTATGGGAATCCATGGTTTCTACTCTCTGCTGGCAAGCCCCTATTGCCCATCTTCCAGATAGTGTGTCTTCTGTTTGACCCTCAGCCAAATGGTTACAAAACTAAGCATCTAATTTTTAGTAAGTGAGATTATAAGGTTTCAGCACCCTAAATATGGGGTAGAGAAAAAAAAAGGTGGGAATTGGAAGTAAGGCAGAGAGGAGGAGGGAAGGTCTCTTAAGATCTTCCTGCAGTGGTGAAACCTTCCTACAGGTTCGGCCCAATTTGGCTGAACCAGTAGTTTTAAAAAAAAAAAGCTCCGATGAACAGCTGAGAGAAGAAAGAAAAAAAAAGTGCAGGATCGGCGCCTCTGTACTTTTCTGTTCTTTATCATCTCAGCTGATTGGTGCAACAGAGCCTCAGCTGGTGTTTGGAAAGCTGCATGCACCTGCACGCAAAGTGCACGATCACCAAACCGGTAGAGAACTGGTCGAATCCCACCATTGCCTTCCTAGTATATTCAAGCTTGTTCCACCACCTGTATAAGTTCATTTATTACTTCTTTGGTGTTTGAGAAACAGGATCAAGTGAAAAGGTGCTGGACAAACAAGAACTAATTCATAAGCATTCCATTGGAGGCAACATCCAAGGTTAACTTTCCAGGCGCAGTGGTTAGAATGCAGTACTGCAGGCTACTTCTGCTGCCTGCCAGCTGCCTGAAGTTTGGCAGTTCAGTTGCCACCGGCTCAAGGTTGACTCAGCCTTCTATCCTTCTATCCAGGTTGGTAAAATGAGAACCCAGATTGTTGGGGGAAATATGCTGACTCGGTAAACCACTTATAGAGGGCTGCAAAGCACTGTGAAGGGGTATATAAGTCTAAATGCTGTTTGCTATTGCTACCTATAATACAACTTTTCTTTTAAAACTTAGATGTAGCATCACCTCAGGTGGTTTTTCTCACTGACTCTTTACCCTTCTTTTTGTCAGGATTCCAGCAATCTCCCTAATGATTCTCGAGCCAAACTTCAAAAAACTTCAAAGGATTCAATGGAGGCACCATACTGGCACTGCCCTGTATGAAGCCAACTCTGGCATACTACCCTCCCCCTGGGTGTCTCACAAACCAGATTCTCCAACTGAGCACATTCACAGGCTGGGTGTCATCATTCAAATTCTCCAATTAAATATATTCGAGTGCAAAAGCTCTGCTATTTTAGTTACAATCTTTGAAAGATAAGAGTTGGAATGTGCTTTCGATTTTAACAGCTGCACTGCTCTTCCAGATTTCCTTCCCCCCACTTTTTTTTTTTTATGGCAACTACTAAAACAAGCATAGGAATGTTTTATGAGTTGACATTTTTCACACATGCAATTATTTTGCCTCTTTCCCACCTTCTCCATTTGTGTCATCAATGTTTGGTGACGAGGTAGCAGCTGCCTTCTTCAGCACTATATATCAACTCAACTGCAAAACCTGAAAAGGTATGAAAATAGATCCAAAGGAGTTGGGCCTTATATTATTAAGGCAAAGCAAAGAATTCTGTTTCTGATGTGACTTCTTTGGTTAAGCTGAACTCTTTTGCATATCAAAGGGTTTGTCTGCAAGTCTCTCAGATGGAACTCTTACTAGTTTTGGGGAGAGTGAGATCCCTAGTTTTTGTACATTTAGTAGTAGTTACAACAGGTTTTGATCATGCACTGGACACATATTTCAGGAGTTGGGATTGATAGAGTACCAATTAAATCAAAGTAATGCAGCAGCTTTATTTCATTAGAGAAGGAACACATTGTGTAATGAAGGGGCTTCAAAGGAATGCTTTACTTAAATCATTATTGAAGCAAAGCTTTGCACTTCCCTAGGCATTAATTTGGCAGGAAAACAGTTGGATGTCAGTTTATTTTTAACACAAAGTGTCTTTTGAGTGTGTTTAAAAATGGGGAAATTCCAAAGGCCTGTCATCATGTTGTTCCAGAGCCTGGCAAATAATAATTTTAGCATGGCACGTTAAGTTAGTTATTTTAAGAAAAGTGAGTTAAGATCGTAGACATGTTATATTACATCTTTCATTCTGAGCCATACTTATACATTCTGAGCCATATATATTTACATCTTGGTGAGCTGTGGGGGTGCAGTGGTTAGAGTGCTGTACTGCAGACTACTTCTGCTGACTGCTGGCTGATTGCACTTTGGCAGTTCGAATCTCACCAGGCTCAAGGTTGACTCAGCCTTCCATCCTTCCAAAGTCAGTAAAATGAAGACCCAGATTACTGGGGACAATATGCTGACTCTAAACCACTTGGAGAGGGCTGCAAAGCACTGTGAAGCTGTATATAAGTCTAAGTGCGGTTGCTATTGGTTGTAAAAGTTGGCTTCATATCCCCTGGCCTTTTGCTGGAAACTGCTATTAAAATAGGCAATATTTAAATATTTTAGAGTATGCACACTTTTTAACAAACCAGCTCCAGAAGCTCAGAGCAAATGAAAAGCACTGAAAAAGGATACATTTTTAAGCTGATTTGCTAATCCTTGACTTATGACCACTATTGAGTGCCAAATTACTGTTGCTAAGGGAGATATTTGTTCAGTGAGTTTTGCCCCATTTTACAACTTTCCTGCCACAAGTGAATCACTGCAGTTGTTAAGTTAATGGTTGTTGAATAAATCTGGCTTCCCTATTGACTTTGCTAGTCAGACGGTCACAAAAGGTGATCAGCTGGCCCCAGGACACCGAAATCATCATAAATATGATATCAGTTGCCAAGCATATGAATTTTGATCACATGACCATGCTGTAATGGTCACAAGTGTGAAAAATGGTCATAAGTCACTTTTTTGCCATTGTACCTTCAAACTTCTTGCTTAAAAGTCTGTGCTGACCACTTGGCCCACATCTTCACCCGAATCTTCAATGTGCTATGTTCCTTCCTGCTTCAAACATTCTACAATCATCCCAGTGCCAAAGAAGCCCTCCATCAAGGAACTGAATGACTACAGACCAGTTACTCTAACATCTGTAGTTATGAAAACCTTTGAAAGGCTTGTGCTGTTCCACCTGAAAACCATCACGGATCCCCTGTTAGATCCCATGCAGTTTGCATACCGAGCAAATAGATCAATGGATGATGCTGTTAACATGGCTCTGCATTACATCCTACAACACCTTGAATCTCCAAATACTTACGCAAGGGTCCTCTTTGTAGACTTCAGTTCAGCATTCAATACCATCATTCCAGACACTCTTCTAAGTAAATTAAACCAACTAGCGGTATCTGAACACACTTGTAAGTGGATCATAAGCTTCTTAACAGACAGGAAGCAGCAGCTGAAGCTAGGCAGAATCACATCTGATACCTGTACAATCTGCACAGCCCCCCCCCCCAAAGGCTGTGTGCTGTCTCCACTTCTCTTCTCCCTATATACCAATGACTGCTTCTCAAATGATCCATCTATTAAAATACTGAAGTTTGCTGATGACACAACAGTGATTGGTCTCATTCAAGACAATGAATCTGCATACAGACAGGAGGTTATACAACTTGCCTTGTGGTATAACTGGAACAATCTGGAATTGAACACACTCAAAACCGTAGAAATGGTGGTAGACTTTAGAAGAAACCCTGCTATACTACCACCTCTTACAATACTAGACAACACAATATCAACAGTAGAGACCATCAAATTTCTAGGTTCTACTATATCGCATGACCTAAAATGGACACCTAACATCAAAAACATCATCAAAAAAGCACAACAAAGAATGTTCTTTCTGCGCCAACTCAGAAAGCTCAAACTGCCCAAGGAGCTGCTGATACAGTTCTACAGAGGAATTATTGAGTCTATCATCTGTACCTCTATAACTGTCTGGTTTGGTTCTGCAACCCAACAGGATAGACACAGACTTCAGAGGATAATTAGGACTGCAGAAAAAAACAATTATTACCCACCTGCCTTCAATCGAGGACTTGTATACTGCACGAGTCAAAAAGAGGGCTGTGAAAATATTGACGGACCCCTCACATCCTGGACATAAACTGTTTCAACTCCTACCCTCAAAATGATGCTATAGAGCACTATACACCAGAACAACTAGACACAAGAACAGTTTTTTCCCGAAAGCCATCACTCTGCTAAACAAATAATTCCCTCAACATTGCCCAACTATTTACAAAGTGTATACTACTATTACTGTTAATCTTTTCACCACTCTTTATAACCCATCCCCTCCCACTTGACTGTTTCTAGTATGATTTGATTGTTGATTGCACCCTATGACTATCATTAAATGTTGTACATTATGATTCTTGATTCTTAATGAATGTATCTTTGCTTTATGTAAACTGAGAGTATTTACACCAAGACAAATTCCTTGTGTGTCCAATCACACTTGGCCAATAAAGTATTTATTCTATTCTATTTTATTTTATTTTATTCTAAACAGTCACTAAACAAACTGTTGCAAGTTGAGAAGTAGCCGTATTTCAGCTTCATATTGTCTTGCACACTGTCTAGGTCAGGCCCAATATGGAGAAAGAGGCAGACTCCGAATCTCTCAGAGTAATATATTTATTTTGGATCCAAATACAGCTGGGTCCTCTCATAAGGCTGGAAAAGGACTACATCCCATGGTTCAGTCAGCATTTACATTTTATTACTTATATAAGTAAGGAAATACAAGTTGATTACAGAGGAAACGCATATTATCTGTAAAACAAAGCAGTTACCAAAATATCCTCATCTTGTTAATGGACATAAGCTGTGTCAGCAAAGTTTATTTAAAGAAGCTCATATTTTTTCCAGGTGTTTTTCAAAGGAGGCCACAGAGCTGTTTCCTCTAAGGCAGGTTGGTCAAACTCGCAGATGCATCACACACTGGCCACGTCCACACCCAGTTTAGCAAAGGGGGGAAGTGATAGAAAGCCCATTTTCACAAAAACTTTTTGTTTTTGTTTTTTGGAGATACGATAAATGTTCCATGACTGTTTGGTTAAGATGCTTTTTCTCCCAAGCCTAATAAAAACCGTAACAGCCTTCTAAAGACACATCTAAGCACAACAGTCTTACCAAAGAATCTCGGTGAATTTCGCTATAGTAAAAACAGAATGTCAGGCTTCCGGAGATTGACCTAATTAAATCATGAGCCTCGAGCCAATCTTCAAAACAATCCAAAAAAATTATTAAGAACAACGTGTTGACATTGTCCCATATGAAGCCAACTCTTGCCACACGTAATGTTTCCCCGCTCCCTCCTGGTTGTGTCATAAATCAGGCTCTCCAATAAAGCATATTCATGGGCTGGGTGTCATCAATCACATTCTCCAATGAAGGATTTTCGAGGGCAGAAGATCTGGTGCCTAGGTTACAATCTTTGTAAGATAAACATGGAAGGTGCTTCTGTTTTTTATTGCAGTACTACTTCAGATTCCCCCCCCTCCCACTTATGGCAATGGAAACAGGCCTAGGAATGCTTTACAGGTTGACACAGAATATATGAGAGTCCTAAGAAAGACTCTTTGCAGCAAATTTCCTTAATTAATTTTGTGTCATGTAGAAAGTTATTTTGTTTTCTAGAACTTGCACCTGCTGCCATTAATTGCAGGCATTAATCACTCCAAAATTCCAATTGCCATTCTCAGATCTTTTTGATCTGCTGTTCCATGCAGAGACGGGGGAGGGGGATTTGAAGCTGACTATGTTCTGGGTTGTAGTACCCTATTGTTACAGCCCTTTCCCCAATACATCTTCTGCAGTGTTCTACAGCAAAAACAACAGGAATTGTGGATTATCCTTGTGGGGGGGGGATGGAATGTTGTGTTATTGCAGACATCCAATGGATTAATGATGATTGATTGATTGATTGATTGTTTAACAAGCATTAATATGAGTACCATGACTGTTTTGAGCCAGGAAAGGAGTATGTTTGAAGATGACTATGGTTCTGTGTTATAGCACCCTATTTTTCCAGACTTTTCACTATCCAGTACAACTTCTGCAACGATTTTGCAGTCTTCTACAGCAGAAATAACAGGAATGGTGGATTACCCTTGTGGAACAAAAAAATAGCATGTTATATGGTATTATGACGATTACAGCCATCCAGTGGATTAATGATGATGATTAATTGATGGATTGTCTGATTAACAAGCACTAATATGAGTATCATGACTGTTTTCAGGCAGTAGGTGAGACCTTGAAGAAAAAGTGGCTGTGGCTTCAAAAATGCAAGCTGATCTTTGCCTTGGTGGGTTTTTCTTTTCCTCCTCCTGTGCCGGACATTTAAAAAGCATTGCATGTTTTCTCATGCGCATCTTTTCCGACTGACAAAACTTGCTTTTATTACAACCTTCAGCACGAAAGGCGTGCGCTCTTTTGCCAGCACCGCATGCCATTTACTGCTAAAGCAACAACAGCCGCATATATATAGACTGTATATATCGCTTCAAAGGATACTGCCACAGAGGGAACCATACATAAAACTTGTGCACATTTGGCCAGATAATTTTTGTAACCGCTTAGCAAGCAGAATGTGCTTTTCATCAGATAAAATACCATATCCCGATTATAATTCACAATGCTGTGCATTTTGCAGTTTGGGTATAACGAAAGTGTGCAACAGGGAAGAAGCATGCTTTTTATATGAGCATGCTTTGGAGATTCTTGGACATTATTTCAAAATGTTAAGTTGGATACCAGTGTTATTCAGAACTGTGGTTCCTTGATGGTACTTTATAAGTAACAAAAAAAAAATGCTTTATTTTATACTATCAAGCAGCTTGACTTGGTTGGAATGAAACAATATTGCCTTAAAATCTGGAATATAGATGTTGCTAATCAAGATAAAGGTGCCACATTTGTGGCTTTTCATGTTTTTATTTCCAATGAAGTTCTACACCATAATTCCTACTCAGAAAAATAAGCAGATGAAATCATGGGAATAAGTAGAACCTAAAATGTATATAATACTATACCGTGTACCAGAACACTTCCTTTCCTTGTACAATGCATCGTAAGTCACATTAAGTAAATTGGTGTGTTGCCTGTATAGAAGAGTATTATTTTTACCTGTTCTCGCCATCCAAATTTATTTTGTTTGTTTTGTAATCTTAGTTCTAGACTGCTAGTACCTGTCCCCATCTCACATTTCTCCAAGTTTCTTGCACAATAAGGTAGCCAGTCACCAGTAAGATTCCCAAAGATTCATAATCCCATGAATACCTTTATGGATTCCTATTCAGCAACTTTTCAAATGATCCATCATTTAACTTTCCACCCTGAGAGCTGATGCAGAGTAGACCATTGTTCCTTTCTGCATACCTTTTGCTAACAGTCTTGCTGAACAGGAAAGTGTCTATGTCTAAATTCCTGAAAATTACTACCAGTGTATTAAATTCCTGAATATTACTACCAATTCAATACAGCATTTGAAAATTATTTGAAAAGGCCTAAAAATTTACTCAAGGAAAAAATGGTCCTGTGAAGTTCCAGCAAATAGAAGACTTGTACCATCAGTCTTACTCTTTCATTCATGCTATTTTTACACTGCTGAAATAGTTCTAGAGCTGGACTTCTATGTGTGTGCATGTATATAATATTTATATTTATAAATATATTATATATTATATTTATATACACATACAAATGGCAATTTTTAATATCTAGTTGAGGTCCTTAGTGATCTCTGAGCTTGGCTGTTTTCCTACAGATATTTCAATATCCAAACTAGATAGATGTGTGTTTGTATTTATTTTCATGATCATGGTCATGATGTGCACTGAAGATGGTGTTTGATTTCATTGTACAAGATGCAATGACGATAAAGTAAACTAAAAAAATACCATCATCTGTATGTTACCTGGTTTGGTAATAAAACATCTGCAAGAAAACAGCCAAGCTCAGAGAGCATCAAGGACCCCTCATTTCAACCCTGAATGACAAATATTCTCCTTTATTGATAGTTGACCTTAAAGAACCCATTATAGCCCTATCAGGAGGATAGAAATATAGTTACGATTCAAGTCACCAAGCTGGCTATTGCTGTTGTCTCCAAGCAAAGGATAATTCAAGAATAGTAGCCAATGCTTAGCAGAGCTAAGCTATTACCGTAATCTTTTGCTCCAGTTGACTTCTAGTGGTGTTTAACTTACAATCATTCATTTAGTTACTGCTCACAGAAAAAAGTAACCTGCCACTTATGTCCTCGCATTTACAACCATCACAGCATCTCCACAGTCACATGATCAAAATTCAAGCAGTTGAGAACCGGCATGTATTCATGGCAGTTGTGGTCATAAGTTGAGGACTACCTGCAGTCAGATTTGACCTGGCATAGGGTGATCATAACTCAGGAAAACATCTGATCAACATTGTCCAATTACTGGTCTTCAGCACATACACAAAGCACAATGATACATTCAAAGAAACTTCAGAGATCTACATGGTTTTACAATTGCACCCGAAGGAATTTAAAAGTTGTAATAGTGTTTTATTTGTACAGGACCTCTCCGAAAGATACTTTTCTGTTGTAGCAAGAAAGGCAGAATTGAAAATCTGTGATATTGAACTAAAATGGTTTATGATGGGGGCATTAGCTTAAAACATACAAGATAATTGTTTAAAAATGAATGTTTTTATTATAGTCATGCTGGGCACCTGAATATAGTGGGTCACCATTGGCATTAGATATCAAAGCCAGTTTGAAGAAAGTTTTTGCTGTCACCGCTATGGTTTTTCCCAAAGAAGTTCCTTGATTTCTGCCATTTTTACTTTTGTAAAAATGAACTTTAGAACTGTTTTGTCTCTTAAGGCAACACATATTGTATCTGTGTTTTGTTATTGTGTTTTAAGAAGGGAGTCATTGAATTCTCTCGAGCAGGAGTCCCCAACCCCCACTACTGAACCATGGCCTATTTGCAACCTGGTCGCATGAGTGATGGGGCTGAAATGCACGTGCACACAACTCAATTTGCTCACTCAAGCAGTCCAGTTTCCCTCCCCTTCCACCCCAGCCAAGCTGCAAATATTGGGGACTGCTGCTCTAGAGAGAATTAAATTAATTTCTCTTTCTTTCTCTCTCTTTCTCTCTCTATTTTTTTCTCTTTTTTTGCAAGTTTTGGTACGTCACTCTTGATGTCCTAGTAATCATCATCATACTTCTTCTTCTTCTTCTTTTTTAACAATTCAAGTTCAGAGGAAAATAATGGGTAGCTTCTTCTGCCCCAGTAAGAAATTAAGATACTTTTTTTTTAGCTAGCTGTGCTGTGCAGTTAATGGGTTAAAATTATTGTAAAATAATTGGCCAACTGAAGCTTCCATTACATGGTGGGTGAGATGGGAAATGAACTGCATTATATACCGATCTCTGATCTCCTAAGAAAAGAAGGCAAAAAAGAGAAAATGGAGGAAAGCAGTAACCTGATAAATTTATATGACAATGTTAATGCGGCATTGATGCAGATTCTCTGAAGTCTTTCCAGGGGAGAAACGTTCATGCTGATTTAAATTCTTTTTCAATTAATGTCACACATGGTGTCCAATCTTACAACTTTAACTTTGATCTGGCATCTTGCTAATCTAGCAAAACCTTCTCATTAAGCACAATGTTTTGAAATATTCATATAGAGGTAATCCTTGGCTTACCACCATTCATTTAACGATTGTTCAAAGTTACAATGACACTGAAAAAAAGAGGCTTATGTCCATTTTTCACACTTATGACTGTTGGAGCATCCCCATGGTCACTTAATCCAAATTCAGATGCTTGACAATTGACTCATATTTATGACAATTGCAGTGACCACCTTTTGCAACTTTCTGACAAGCAAAGTCCATGGGGAAACCAGATTCACTTAACAACCATGTTACTAATTTCACAAACACAGTGATTCACTTACCAACGGTGGCAAAAAAAAATTGTAAAATGGAGCAAAGCTCATTTAACGAATGTCTCACTTAGCAGCAGAAATTTTGGGCTCAATTGTGGTCGTATGTCAAGGACTATACCTCTTTGTGTGTCTCACTGCAACTTGGAGAGATAAGCCTTCTTGTCCTCCACAACAATCTTAGATAGATGAAAATTATCTTTTTACGGAGACGTGCTATGTCTACAGCTCTCTAGAGTTCAAGCTCTCTGAGATTCAGACTGGAGTGGAGGCTGGTTTATAATTTAACCCATGGCAATAAGTGGTCCAAAATATTCATCCTAAATATTGTACAAATGAAATTATTAAATTGCAGCCCACCAGGAAACCAAATATATAGAAGGATTTGGCTATTTATAGGGGGTGGGGAACTTCCTATGGTCTTTGGTGTGCTGTAAGATCTGCTTCTAAAATGACTTGGCCAGGAAAAATCCTAAATGTAATATAATTTTAACCTGAACTTAATTCAATTATCCCAATGGATGTAAATATATCCTCTTACTGCCCCAGGAAAATGACAATTTAGCAGCAAATTCTGGAGGCCACATTAAGGACATGTCCCACCAAAGACAGCTCCAAAATTTCTGATACCATGAAAAAATTGCTTTAAATAATCCATTGTATCATCTATGGAAAACTGAAATGAGATTGAAACAAATGGTTATCACTTGGAAAGTAATAAAGTATGTTGGATTGGACATCATGCATCTATAAATATGTATATTATATCTTATTGTTAACAGCTATGCCAACACCTGTGTGATTGCTTAACTGCTTTAAAATGATCGTTTTTGTTTCCAGCAACAACATTTTGCTTCCACTATTTTACATGTTAGTTTAACTTCTTGGTATTTTTTGTTGGTTTGTTTGGCGGGAGGAGACGAGGAAGGGAATTGAAACTGATGATGATAATGTCATATTAAAGCTATTTCTACATCTGTAACAGGAATGTCATACATTTCCTCCTGACACAAGTCATTGTTGATTTCACTGTTATAGGGGAAAGGATCTAGGGCGGCAGATAAGGCTGTTGCCATGGTGATGAAGGAGATACCGAGGGAGGAGTCTCCGGAGGAAAAACCCCTCCTTACTATGAAATCACAGGTGGGCAGAATGGTCCGGATTTGAAGGAGGAAGCTGTCGTATTTCAATGCAAATGTAGATCCACCATTAGTAGAGCTACCATATTTTGGTTGCAAACCTTCATCCATTAGGTGGCAGTAGAGAAGTTTCATTTTAGTATCTATTTGCTGCCATCTTGTGGTCACTGGTTTTCTTCCGCTGAGATATGGTAGCTCAATCATTTTCTAGAAGTCTTCCATTCTTCTTGATTTCTATGTTCAACTAGATCTCTCTCTCTCTCTCTCTTCCTGCCTCCTCTCTCTCTCCCTCCCTCTCCTCTCCCTCCTTCCCTCTCTCCCTCTTTCTCTGCTTACTTACTCTTTTTGTACTTTTCTCTTTCTTTTTCTCTCCCCCTCTTTCTCTGTCCCTCTCTCTTCTAACTTTATCATCACACTGGGAGAGAGCTATTTAAATCCACATATTCTTCATCCAAATTACACTGAAGACATATTGACAAAATGATAATAATAATAATAGGTGACAAATGTTAAATTTTGAAAATCATCTTGCTAATGTGTTTAATAGAAAATTTTCATCTGTATCCTTTAAAAATATTAAATTATATCCAGCATTCATTTATAGCTGTATTTATATGATTTCTTCTTTGGCATTGCTCTCAGGGTCCAGGTTGCAGTATTATAATATTATATGCAATATATTGTTAACAATATTTTTCAAACAAGGATGAAAGGCATAAAATATAGTATAAAGCAGAGAAAAACATTACTTCTGGTTCACCATTTTACATATTCTGCATTAATGTTGGATTTTTTTTTTTGAAGGCAAGTGTTTGAAGTAAAATGGCATACGTAACAAGATTGTGCATGTTAGTCATTAGCAAAGCATCTAAAACTGTTCAAAATTACCAGCTGTGATCCATTTTGTCCATAGTTACAAACAGCAGTGATATAAATGAACATTAATAACAAAAAGATAAAACATACTTGGTTTGTTGAGTTTTGTGCCGTATTTCACAATATTTAATGGTTTTGAAATAGTCATGTTTACTGATTTCTATCACCTCTACTGCTAGTCGATCTCATTCACACCATCTTGAATGTGGAGGCCATTTTTCTCTAGAATGTTCTGCTTGCTTTGGCAAATGTGAGATCTTATCCAAGTTGTACCCAATTGTCTTCAGTTTTGCAGTTTGCAGTTCTCAACTTTAGAAAAGCTAGGTTATACATTAACAGATTCAATGAAACATGGGACAACTGAAAAAGAGTTTCTTCAAAAGCTAACAATCCAACAAGCAATCTAATGACCAATCTATTTTGTTGAAACAGTCTGCTTCAGTAAGCAATATATGAGACCCCAATCTTATAACTTAAAGCTAAGGTCCATAGGAATGAATCTCCTTAACTTTCTAATTCCTGGTGTGAGAAGATTAGAAGATTAGAATTCTTTATTGGCCAAGTGTGATTGGACACACAAGGAACTTATCTTGGTGCAAATACTCTCAGTGTACATAAAAGAAAAGATACATTCGTCAAGAGTCAAGAATCATAATGTACAACACTTAATAATAGTCATAGGGTAAAATAAGACATAAAAATATTGGTTCTTTTAACTCTCTCACATAGGATATAAATATTATATCTTATATCTTATCATATCATATTATATTATTATAGTTTCATTATAAAAATTCAGAAAAACCCCCAAAAGTTAGAAAACAAAGGAGTGCAAAGAGAGAGAAAAAAGTGATTTCTGACTTTCCATGCAGTGAAATACAAATACTGTATTTAACTTTGCTACACATTTCATAACATTTCAACCATTTCTATAATAACAAAATCATTCTAATCATGAAAATCTAAAATCAAGTTTCCATTTTTTTTTCACATTGGCATTACTTTTGAATCTGTACTGTGTTTGCATTAAGTATGATTTATTAAAACAAGTTGACTTCTCACTGTTCATTATGAAATAGGTTTGGTTTAGGAAACTGCCATTAAAAGTAAACATGGGTTTGATTCTAAAGCTCTGAATATGATAGAATATTAAATAATAATTCAGTAAAATGTGGATTACTAACAAGACGGATAGAATAAATGGAGATATTTGATGCAGATCCCTAAGTTAAAACAAATAACATTTAGCATTTGGAGGAAATTAATAAATCAAGAGTTAAAATATAATCTCAAGGATTTTTAAGTAGTTTGATTACATATTGGTATTAATTGCATCTTTCATTTGAATGCATGAAAAATGAACAGGAGGGAAAAATAGGTTGTCATAGGATGCAGTAATACCGAACAGGAAGGGCTGGAAGGAACAGCGTAGCCAGGGATCTCTGTTAAATTACCCTAATGATAAACTATTTTAATTAAGGATCTGCATTACACTGTGTATGGACGATCAAGGGCCTTTGCCAGACTTAAATATTAACTCTGAAATCCTGTGATTTTTTTCAGGCTTTCTGCATTAAAATGTGGATTGTGTCTCTAAATTTTGGGTTTTTCCCTTGTTATTAGATCAATACTCATTATTAGTATTACTATTGTTTGTATGGAATAAATGGACATTTAAAACAAAACACAACCCAAAGGCTTTATTCTTTTAACTTCATTTTATTTACTAAACACATTATTAAGTACACACCAGGATAGTTAAAAGGCATATCAAAAGATCAAATAGTAAAATATAATTAAGAAAGTACAAGTAAGTAAACATACAATCTGAACAGTCAAGGAGATTAATGTTTCTTTAGCTGTCTCAAGCTAAATGTCAAATGTCAGGCAGCGAAGATCATGAAAGTCCAATTAAACTGATTTATTACTACTCATACCTATGCACAGGAATATTCTCAACTAACGGTTAGCACCTACTAGGAGTTACAGGTTATCAGAATTCAAGGAAAGTTGCACTTTGTTTGCTTGTGCCTACATTCTAAGCTAAAGCCTCTTTTGACTCTGCCCCCAGGCTTGGCCACTTCTTCCTGCATACAAATGTGTCATTGATTTGTAAAAGAAAAGCTAAGACTAAACTAAGACTAAACAAGGACTGAGCTAAGATTAACTAGGAAAAGCTAAGACTAGATTAAGACTAAACTAAGAACTTTAAACAAAGAGTATGATTAACACGGTTTATACATAGTAACTGGAAATATAGGCAATGTAATTCTAATTATAGATGATCTAAGTATAGAATAACATCTTCTAATTGCTTGTAAAGTTAAAATATAAATTAAATGTATAATAAGTCATATTTAGGATGTGGCACAAATCCATACAGTAAGACCTATTCTAAGAAAAGTTTCCAGTTAGAAATGAATTCTATATCAGATTTACCTTTAAGTATAACATGTTGGACATCAAAAGATAGCCCTTAACTTGATTATCCATCTTTCAAAGGAAGAAATCAAACATGCTTTCCAAAAAGAGGCATGTGATAATCCTTAGCACAGCTAACAATATGCTTTGAATGGACACATGGTTTAATGAAAAGTTGAATAAAATTATTTCTGGTTGCAAAGTAAATTCAGCTTCAAAAGCTGTTTTATTCTCATGTGAATCATGTTCCTTTTTAACTTCATGGGAGCTATTCAAATGGAATATTTTTTTCCAACAGAAATAATTGAATTCTACACTGTTTGCCAGATTGAAGTGTACAGTGTGTTTAAAATAATGGTAACCATAGCCGTCATAAACTATACAGGCCCTGTTGTTATCAACAATTTGCAAATGTATGTATTAAAATACCAGCCCACCTTTTTATTATTATTATTTCTATATATTCCCCTGAATGTTCAATTGCTTATGATTCAAATGAATTCAAAGGCAGCTCAGACCTTGCAATTGTTTCATTTCATTTACTTCCTTTGTGTAAAATCCCAAAGTAGCTTAACTGAAGTTATTAGTAATTGCCAATATGCTTCTGTGCCTTAAAATAACTCATTCTCAGTTGCCTTTTACAGATTTGCAATATTGAATTATCCACACACATACATCAAGGTAATAGATAACTTCAAAGGGACCCATTGTCCCAACAGGTATTAGAGTGAAAATGTATTGGTTTCCCAACCCCTATGTAAGAAGATTGTGATTCTGTCTGGATTTTACATGAATATCTGTTAACACCTTGCCAATTCCCAAGAGCAGCTCCTTAACAAACATGCAAAGCGAAATAAATATCTGAGTGATCATTTGTATATGAAGTTACGCATAGATAATAATCCTTGTAGGAAAATCTACCTCTTTGATGCCGCTGTTTATTGACCTATAGATACAGTGATGGAGCAGGAAGCTTTGCTTTGATACATCCTGTTTTGGTTTTACATGCAAGCTACTTTATGAATCAGGTGAATTGAACAAGAGAATGGAACTCCTGATTCATATTCTAATGTGTTTCATGCCCATTTGCTTTTATTTCCAGTAATCATAAGAGTTTCCCAGAGTGAACTGTTATTGGTTTGTGCATGTTTCTGTCCTCCTGTGTGTGAACTGACTTCATCTTTGCCATCGTTGAGTGGACCAGTATTTTGGATAATTGCCCGCAGATCTGCTTTGTTGTATTTGATTGTGTTGCCTTGCAGACTGCTATACATAATTTGCTGCCTTTTTAATGCTGATCCACATGCACCTTTCATAGTGAACATTTGTCTAACATCGTGTAATACTGCGAGAAAGTGAGAAAGTTTTAGATCCAACTTGATGTGTTTCTTCCGTAGCAGGGAAGCCATTTAAAAATTCTCTCTGTGTTAGACTTCCATGTTGTGTTCTTAATGCATACAGGCATAGATCAAAGGGATTGCCTTGGTCATGTGACCGTTTTCTGCACAACCGTATCTCCTCTGGAGTTGATATGAGTAGGATAAAAAATAATTGGATGTGACCCGCCTGGTTATGTGATATTTCCTCACTGCTGGAATCTATCTATGGGGAACCTATTTTCAGTGGTTTCCACAACATGGCTGTATGTAGTCTACAAAACTCAGCTTTAATGTAGAAAAGGAAGACACTGAGTTCCATTCTAGACCCCAAAATTAGATTGTCTACCTTTGCTTCTCAATCAATCCTTCCCAATGTATTGAATAGGACTCAGAGTACTTGCAGCATGATTATTGTTTTAATGGCTTGAAATTAGCCAGCAACATTAATGTACAAGGATGGTAATAACATGAACAAGAGCTGGATAATTCAAACAACAAACACCCTCAATCTGATGCCTTCCAAATGTATTGGAATCACAGCAATTTCAGGTTTCTAAAGATGCCAGCCTACTTCAACTCTGAACCGTCCTCCAGAATAATATACAAGTAATCTTCGACTTACAACCACAATTAAGTCCAAAATTTCCATTGCTAAGCAAGATGCTTATTAAATGAATTTTGCCCCATTTCACATCCTTTCTTGCCCCAGTTCTTAAGTGAAATATTGCAATTGTTAAGTTAGATGCTGCAACAGTAGTAAGTGTGAAAAATGGTCATAAGTCACCTTTTTTAGTGCCATTGTAACTTTGAACGGTCACTAAACAAATGATTATAAGTCAAAGATTACCTGTATGATTTCTTTTGAACTGCCAAGTGTGTCTTATATATAACCTTGGGGTTTTGTAATCTTTCTCTTTCAAATATTAACTTGTCCTAACCATATGTTTGCTTTTTCTGAGATTAGTTAAGATGTCTAGGAGATCTAACTAAAATAAGGTTTAATGGGGCTTACTATTAGCAGCGTAGCTTGTAGTATGCTTTAGAGAACCACAGTTGTGATGGCTATCACATAAGGACTGAAAAATGCCCTCTGAAGACAAATCTCATACCATCTGGTCAGTTTCTTTTATGAAAGAAGATCATAATTTATTAATTTACTTTTTATTTATTTCTTTAGTTTAATATAGCTGCCCATCTCACCAAAAGCAACTAGGGATGGCATACAAGAAAGCTGCAAGCAAAGCATTTGATTCAAAGCAAAACAGGCAATGAAAGACTGACTCAGGATATTATCTATGTGCAGCCTTCAAATGCTACATTATGTTGAAACAAGTTAATCAGATATATTTTTGGTCAGAGGATCTTATCCAGCATGCATGCATGTGTGTCTGCGTGTCTACATGTGTGTGAGTGTGTGAGTGTTTTAGTAGGCCTTCCCATCCATCGATCAATTCCATTTGCATCTCTAAAATTAGAACTGGAGTCAGATTAATTTAATTAAAACTAAGGAGAACTTTCCTGACAGTTAGAACAATTAATCGGTGGAACAACTTGCCTCTAGAAGTTGTGAATGCTCCAACACTGGAAGTCTTTAAAAAGATGTTGGACAAACATTTGTCCCAAATGGTAGAGGGTTTCCTGCCTCAGCAGGGGGTTGGACTAGAAGACCTCCATGGTCCCTCCCAACTCTGTTATTCCATTCTGCTCTACTTAGTTCCATCTTTAGCCAAAGGGGGTTTCATACAAGTTAACATTGGAGGATAGTATCATGAAGGTGTAAGATTTACTAGTACATAAAAGATGTTATGCCAATATTTCAAAGGATGTTTTTGAGCAGAGTCAGTTTGTGTCATACTTTTGGATGTAGTAGGAGTCATTAAGAATCTAGTACAGATAGTCCTCAACTTACAACAGTCTGTTTAGTGACAGTTCAAAGTTATGACAATTCTGAAAAATGTGACTTATGACCAGGGGAGGGATTCTACCAGTTCGCACCTATTCACTAGAACCCATTGTTAACATTCTAAGCAGTTCAGAGAAGCGGTTGTTAGAAGAAATTACTGGCCTAATCCTGTAAGGAAGGCAGGAAGGAAACATTCTGGTGTTACTTACAGAAACTGCCTCTCCGTTAACCCTTATTACATTCTTGGCAGGACTAGACTTCCTGTCTCTGGAACTTCTCTGAAGTGTTTTTTCCTCCTTTGCTGGTACTTTGCTTATGTGGAGTAACCATTTAAAGTTACAATGGCACTGAAAAAAGCGACTTATGACCATTTTTCACACTTACGACTGTTGCAGCATCCCCACTACAGTCATGAGAGGCCAGATGAGGAGATGTGTGCCTCGATGTGAGTGATATTGGGTTGGCCACACCCAGCCAATAACATGACCACTAAGCCACGTCCACCCTGTCACATGACCAACAAGCCATGCCCACCACCTAAGCCACACCCACAGAACCAGTTGTTAAAAATTTTGAATCCCACCCCTGCTTATGTCCGTTTTTCACACTTATTTTCACATACCTTGCAGCAGCTCCAGAGTCACATGATCAAAATTCAGATGCTTGGCAAGTGGCTCATATTTTGCGGTGGTTGCGATGTCTCAAGGTCCTTTGATCCCCTTTTGTGACCTTCTGACAAGCAAAGTCAATGGGGAAGCCAGGTTGACTTAACAACCATGTTATTAACTTAACAACCACAGTGATTCACTTAGCAACTGTAGCAAGAAAAGTTGTAAAACGGAGGCAAAATTCACTTAATGAATGTTTCACTTAGCAAAATACATTTTGGGCCCTAGTGTGGTCATAACTCGAGGGCTACCTGTACAGCTATGTGGATGAATTAGTATCATGCATTTTATTTAACCATGATTTGTTAAGAAGCTATAGCAATCTTGTTCAGACATCATACTAAGCCATAAAGCATGGTTTCCAAACCATACTGGCTAATTTCAAACATTCCACTAAGTCAAAATCGAACATATTAGAACTTGATATGATTGACAGTCCTCAACTTACAACACAAGTGAGTGTAACATTTCAGTTGCTAGGCAAGACAGTTCTTAAGTGAATTTGGCCTCAGTTTGCAACTTTTCTTGCCACATTTGTTAAATGAATCATTGCATTTGTTAAGTAAAATGGTTGTAAGATGGTTGTAAATTGAATCCAGCTTTCCCACTGACATATCTTCTCAGAAGGTTGCAAAAAATGATCACATGATCCTAAGGAGGCTATAATCATCATAAATATATGCTAGTGTTCTGACCCAGGCTTCTTAAACCATAATCACACACAAACTTATTTTAAAGACAAGAGTTATTTTATTGCAATGCTGGAAATTGTTTTCATTCTCAGCTGGAATTAATCTCAAACAGTCCCCCAAGATGGTCCGCCACTCCCAGATGGTCCTGGACCCACCTTTCAGTTTTGTGAAGTGCTGCCAAAAACAGAAGAATCAAATGAACTAGAAAAGAGAAATACAAAAAAAAAAAAACCCCAACAGAAGTACAAAGAGCTTCAAGGATGACTCTGAACTGATCGAACTACTTTGCTTCCTGCAAAGGTTTCATCATTTAGGCCTGACTTTTATCCCTTATGAGAGGGGCAATCATCTCCCAGCCTTACTCCCAAGTTGCCCCTTTTGTTTCAGCTCTGTGCACTGGGAACAGGCTCCCCTGGGTCCTCCGCCTCGCTGCTTCCAGACTCCGGGGGCTCGAGAGGCAGCACCCCACTCCCAGATGGTCCTGGCCCCATCTCTACATCGATGCAGGACCCTCATCCAAGTCGTCTCCAGACTCCCTGACTGGTCCCCGTTCTTCCTCACGATTCCGCTGCTGTCTGCACCAGCGGCCGGCAAACCACAACAGCTAGTTGCCAATTGTCTGAATTTTGATCATGTGACCATGGGGATGCTACAGTGGTCATAAGTGTGAAAAAACAGTCACAATTAACTTTTTTCAGTGCTGTTGTAACTTTGAACTGTCACTAAATTAATGTTTGTAGATTGAGGATTACCTGTAATCCAACATGGCCCTCGTGATAAATAGTTTTAGGTGCTACTCAATAATCCCTAACATTTTGCAATGTTGGTTTCCATCCTTGGGGATTTCAATTTCCATAGAAGCAAAATAAAGAACAGCTTCTGGGAATTCCAAGGTTGAGACTGATTCTTCTTATGATTTTTTGGACATGAAAACAACCCTCGATTTGTATGCACCTTACAAAATCTCTCTCTTTTTTTAAGTAAAGGCCAATAAAACTGTTAAGCCGTGACACTGTTATTAGATTACGAAGGACCATTTGTAAGTTAAGTATTAAACATTTTATTTATTTTAGGAGGACATGACGTATAATATCAGTATCTCTGAAAGGTAATGTTTTAAAGTTCAGGGGTGTCCAACCTTGGCAACTTTAAGACTTGTGGACTTCAACTCCCAGAATTCCTCAGCCAGCTGGGAGTTGAAGTCCACAAGTCTTAAAGTTGCCAAGGTTGGACACCCCTAGTTGGACACCCCTGGTTTAAACATTGCCTGGAATAAATGTTGGCTCCCTGCCAAACTGCCATTTCTTTGTTGAAATGAAATAAGGTGTTTTTCTTTTCTTTTTTTTGGTTGACTGACTGGTTTGTTTATAAGCTGCCATGCGATACTGGGAAATTAATAACTCGATAGCTATTCTTGAAAGCTTATATTTCTTTAAACAGAAATGCAAATTTCAGATCACAGAGGGGGGACGGAGAGAAGAGGAGGGTATTTTCATAAGGTAGGGATAGCCATGCAAAAGTCACGCTTTCTGATATCTAGTGTTGGAAGAAATATCCCTCTGGGTTCAGTTCCAGGTGGGAGGAAAGACACTGGAAACATAGAGGCTGCTTGGAAAGATGGTATAATGGTGGACAGGATCACATGGCTTGGAGCTCCTGAGCGAAAAAGGGATGAGTTGCTGAGAGCCCCTGGGTTTTATACCCTCTGCAGGGATTTGAATTTGAGCTTGTATTCTGATTGGTTGTCAGACTCCCATGGGGCCATGCAGGGGCAACTCTGTAGGCTATCCTGAGTCCCAGGCTTGGTTGATGAAAGGGCTTTGGGCAATTCCTATCATGGGTCTGCCTGAAGGAGGTACATCTCTGTCACCAAACTATAAAAAGGATGTTGAGACTCTAGAAAAAGTACATAGAAGAGCAACCGGGATAATTTGGGGACTGGAGACTAAAACAGTTACAGGAACTGGGCTTGGCTAGTCTAGCAAAGAGAAGGAACAGGGGAGACATGATAGCAGTCTTCCAATACTTGAGAGGCTGCCACAGAGGGGAAGGGGTCAAGCTATTTTCTAAAGCACCTATAGGTGCTTTAATGGATAATGGATAATACATAATGGATGGAAACTGAACAAGGAGAGATTTAAGCCGGAAATAAGGAGAATTTTTCTGACAGTGAGAACACTCAACCCATGGAACAGCTTGCCCCTCAGAAGTTGTGGGAGCGCCGTCACTTGAGACTTTCAAGAAGAGGTTGGACTGCCGTTTGCCAGAAATGGTGTAGGGTCTCCCACTTGGACTAGATTGGACTAGATGACCTACAAGGTCCCTTCCAACTCTGATTATGTGTTAAATTGTTAGGTAGAATAGACTGGCCCAAGACTCAACGGCCCGTTAGCAAGGGTAAGGGGAGTTGAGTTTCTGCCTCTCTGAGTTTCTACTTCTCTATTAGGGGAAATATTCTGCCTTTTTAATATATCCTAAAATATTTCATTTCTCTAGGAGAAGGGTGGGTTTTAACTTCCAACACAGGGTAGATCAGTGGCCCCCAACCTTTTTTGTACCATGGACCAGTACCGGCATCACAAAATGATCCACGGACCGGTACCGGCATCAGCACACATGACCAAGGCAAGGCGAGCCGAGAGACTGGCCAGCCAGCTGTCCCCCGCTTCTCCCTGCCACCTTCAACTCCTCCTTTGTACCTTTTTTGTGCTTTTCGGACTCTTTCTTAATCTCCTCCTGAGTAACACGAGACTTCACCACCATCGGGACGATTCTTCATTTGAAGCCCCCCCCCTTTGATGAAACTAAGGCACGAGGATTCCTTCAGCACCCAAATGCCGCTTTCCAACAACCAATGACCGACAAGCTCACCCAGAAGCACTTTCTCAAGCGCCGTCGAAACAAGATGGCAGAGCCCAAACAAATCGGCAGCCGGGTAGAAAATGATCCACAGACTGGTACCGGTCCGGGGTCCAGTGGTTGGGGGCCACTGGGGTATATGACAACTTTTCAGAGAAGAAGTCCAGGTTCTCCCTACCTTTGAAAGGATAGCCAACTACCGTTAAGGAGAAGTCATCCCACCGATAATCTGATCCATAGAAAACCTGATCCAGGTCCAATTCAGAGTGCTAATTATTATCCGTTATGAACTAATAAAGCGCTTAAATAAAGTTTTAACAAACCTTAAGAAAAAGCAGGGTTCTCATCCTGCACTTCTGATTGGCCGATAATAGCGATATCGGATTGGTCCGTTCTGGGGAATCTGATTGGCTGTTAACGAGCCACTCTCATTGGTTCAAGGGTTTAACACTTCCAAGTTCTCATTGGCTAACAGGTCAGCAGCCTGCCCTATAAAAGGGCTGGTGCTGCCCTAGGGTTTTTGCTCTGTTCAGAATGATTAATAAAGAGTTGAAGTTCACTGTTCACTGCCTCGTCTCCGTTCCTTGCGCCCATGCGCAGAACCTAACACTGGCGATGAGGATGGGATGCGGAGACATCAGAGCTGACTGAACACTACAGAGCACCAAACAGAGCACATGGCTGAAGGCACATCGACAACGGAAACCATGTCCGGCGGCGCCATACCACCCGCTCCATTTGACCCGGCACAAGAAGACTGGGACTCGTACATAGACCGGTTACAGATGTTTCTGGAGACCAACAACTTAAAGGATGCCACAACAGGGAAAAAGTGAGCAGTGTTCCTGACCCATTGCAGGCCTGCCGTCTTTAAGATGGCCAAGGCACTAGCGAAACCGGCTGAGGTGAAAACCATGGACTGAGACGTCCTTGCGCCCCTTCTATGGGCCCACTATGCACCCGCCGTACCAACGCTTGTCCGAAGACATGAATTTTACCAGAGGGACCAGCGGAAAGGAGAGAGCGTTGCAGATTTCATCGCGGATCTCCGGAACCTGGGAGGCCTCTATGGGTTTACAGACCTTGAAGAAGCTCTGGGATTAGATGACCACACTATGCAGACCAAAATCATGGCCAAAGGGGACATCGACCTTGCTGATGTCATCAAGGATGCTACTGCAGCAGAAGCAACCAGGAAGTCGGCCACCCGAATGCGCCGCACCAATGCACCGCTCCGTCAACTCGCTAGTGATACCTCACCTCGCCTAGAGAGGCACACAACAGCAACCCACCATGAGGACCTCGAATCGCCATCAGAAAGTGATGAGGAGGAGGTCAACCGGCTCCGGTCTGAACGTGACCAACGCCATCAGCGGAACCAAAGACTACCGCACCAATGCGCAGATTGTGGGGCAAACCACCCGCGATCAGACTGCAAATTCCTCGACGCGCTCTGCCATTTCTGTGGGAAAAGAGGCCACATCGGGAGGGTCTGTAGAAGCAAGCAAGGATCCAGCCCACTTCAGAGGGGAAACAACTACCACCAGACCACAGGGAATCACCCTGTGAGTCAGGAACATTTGAACCACCAATGGAACAACCACTCCTACAGAAATAAAACACTGGCCATTTTATCAAGAGAAGAGGCACACCAAACCATTACAATCGGTCACGCCTTATTGCTAGATGCAAAGAAGATCCGAGTGAAGGTCGCCATCGAAAACCAGCCTTGCGTGATGGAAGTTGATTCAGGATCATCCCTCTCGATGGTTTCCTGGAAGACTCTTAAACAATTAATCCCTGCCGTCCGGCGTCAAGACCTCAGCACCCAAAGAATCATACTCAAAGATTATCAGGGGAACCGAATTCCGGTCATTGGTTCCAGCCAAGTCCAAGTATCATTCAAAAATCAAACTGCGTCATTACCACTGACCATCGTCGACCGTGACCGGCCTAGCTTGTTAGGCCTTCAATGGTTTACCCCACTCGGGATCGAGGTAGCCGGCATTCACCAAACCAGAAGCGACGACTGGGAGGAGGCCATCGTCCAGGAATTCCAGGACGTTTTTGCAGACAAACTAGGCGAGTACAAGGGGACCCTGATATCATTTAATCTTAACCCTGAAGTAGCCCCCATCCGCCTTAAGCCTCGTCGGGCACCTTTTGCCCTTAAACCAAAAATTGACGAGCAGCTCGATAAATTAATAGCCCAGGGTGTTTTAGAACCAACTGACCATACTCGTTGGGAAACCCCAATTGTAACACCCATCAAACCGGATGGATCGTTAAGTATTTGTGGGGACTACCAGGCTACCCTTAATCACACCCTTCAACAGAACGCTTACCCGGTGCCGGTGGTAGAACACCTTCTCCATTCCCTGGGGGGCGGAAAAGTCTTCACTAAATTGGAATTAGCACAGGCATACCAACAACTGCCTGTAGATTAAAAAACCGCAGATGCACAGACGATCGTTATGCACCAAGGCACCTTTAAGTGCAACCGACTCCAATTCGGAATGAGCGTAGCCCCAGGGATTTTTCAAAGTCTAATGGAGAAACTCTTGCAAGGGATCAAGGGGGTCGTGCCGTACTTTGATGACGTTTTAATTGCTGCCCCGAATAGAGAAATACTAGAAAAGCGTCTTAAAATGGTCCTCCAGAAATTTAAAGACTCCGGCCTTAAGGTTAAAAAAAAAAATGTCAACTGTGTACTGATAAAGTAGAGTTCCTGGGGTACCTAATCGATAAACAAGGCATTCACCCCACTAATAGCAAACTAAGGGCAATCAAAAACACCCCAAGACCCAGAAATAGGACTGATCTCCAAGCTTTCCTGGGGCTCATTAACTTTTACAACATCTTCTTGCCCCAGAAAGCGACCGTAGCTGAGCCCCTACATAAACTTCTTGACCAAAAAGCAACCTGGATCTGGGGACACCGCGAGGAGCACGCATTCCGACAAGTGAAAAACTTACTAACCTCAGATGCTGTTTTAATGCAGTATAACGAGACTCTGCCCTTAACAATTACATGTGACGCGTCACCGTTTGGAGTAGGAGCCATTTTGAGTCATGTGTTACCAAATGGTAGTGAGGCCCCAATTGCGTATTTTTCAAGGACCCTATCAAAGGCTGAACGTAACTATAGCCAGATCAACAAAGAGGCTCTTGCTGTTGTATCTGCTGTGAAACGGTTTCATGAATATGTGTATGGACGAGTTTTTACTATTGTTACCGACCACAAACCTTTGTTAGGGATTATAGCGGGAGACAAGCCAACCCCCTATATATTGTCACCTAGAATGACTCGCTGGTCGGAGTTTTTAGCTGCGTACAACTATAAATTACAACACCGCCCGGGGAAAGCCATTCCCCACGCTGATGCATTAGCGGCACCGAGTCGTCCAGTGATGATGCGGAACCACCTGTACCAGATATGTCCAAAAACGTCCCGCCGAAACCGGACGACAGACAGGAACCGGTGGGACAGCGCAAATCCAATAGACAGTTAAAACAACCTACATATCTTAGGGATTACGTCACCGCACCCCTCAAATAGAACCCGGGGAGAAGGGGTGTTATGAACTAATAAAGCGCTTAAATAAAGTTTTAACAAAGCTTAAAGAAAAAGCAGGGTTCTAATCCTGCTCTTCTGATTGGCCAATAATAGCGATATCAGATTGGTCCGTTCTGGGGAATCTGATTAGCTGTTAACGAGCCACTGTCATTGGTTCAATGGTTTAACACTTCCAAGTTCTCATTGGCTAATAGGTCAGCAGCCTGCCCTATAAAAGGGCTACTGCTGCCCTAGGGTTTTTGCTCTGTTCAGAATTATTAATAAAGAGTTGAAGTTCACTGTTCACTGCCTCGTCTCCGTTCCTTGTGCCCATGCGCAGAACCTAACATTATCTTTGAAACCTACTACCTTTAAAACCTGAGTTTCAAAGATAATAATCAGCACCTTGAATTGCACCTGGGAGAAAACAGGGAGCTAATGCAGCAGGCATAAGAAAGATATACAGATAATCCTTGAGTAATAGCAGTTCCTTTTATGACTGTTCAAATTTACAGCAGCACTGGGAAAATGTGACTTATGACCATTTTCACAGTTACAACATTTGCAGCATCCCTATAATCACGTGACCAAAATGGCAACTGACTCATATTTGTGACAGTTGCCGTGTCTTGGGGTCATGTTATCCCATTTTGCGACCGTCTGACAAGCAAAGTCACTTCTACTGAAATGAGCAGAACATGATGGAAGACTGATGATTTAGAAAATCTTCCTTTCATCGTGTGATTGCGAAAAACAACAATAACAGATTGGTTTTTTTTTAAAAAAAAAAACAAATTTTATTAATTTTACAAAAACAGTACACAAACAACCAAGGCATAACAGCTTACAAATTCTTTTCTAAAAAATAATAATAATAATTAAAGAAGAAAACCAATAGAACATACAAAATGATTCCAAATTATAATATCAATATTTACATTATCTATTTAACTTCATATATTATCCCAACTTCTCCTTTTCATTCTAATTATCCAAATTATTTCTTGCTAATTAAATTTTTTTTGCCTTTTATCAACATACCAAACACAAAAAACATAACAAAACCTAAAACATCTTTTCTGAAGGCTGCTTGATCCCGAGTTAAAACTCTTCACACAGACGAAATTCACACATCATATTCACTTTATATATCCTTCCATATCTTATTACCATTTTCAATAACATTCTTTGTCTGTTCTATTTCCAGCTATCCATTCATCTTTTTTCTTTTACTATACTTCTCCTATACACTAATTGGAGTGACGCCTTTAACTCATTGCCCTAACTTAAAAGTACTTCATATAACACTCAATTTATCTTGGGATTCTGTTTAGTACATTCTAAAATTACACAATAAATTTTATAAGAAACGTCAATAACTAAAGAAAAAACCTATATAACCACTATCCATATCATTTAAAAAGAAAAAAAAACTAATCATATATATTAATACTCATTTATATCTTAAACATTCTACTCTAGATACACATATAAAAACACAATCTTATGTACCTTCCAGAATCCCCCCCCCCTTTTTTTCCCAATTAGATTCACCCATTGTCTCTAAATAAGCTTTTTTTCTTTAAATCTTGCTTCCCACCATTAAGGCTTCTCCTCCCCCCCTTTCTCTCTTGCTTATTCTTCTCCTTGCCCTTTTTACCCCTTTGTCTCTCCTCCTCCCTTTTCTTACTCCCTTTCCGTTGCTTTCTTACCTCGCATCCACCTTTCCTCTCATTTTTCTCCTTTTTGGTTGTTTTTTCAAACCTTAAAATCCCCTTTTTCTTATCCTCTTTCTCCTCCTCCCCAGAAAAAACCCATTGTTCATCAAAGATGGCTTCTTCTTCCTCTTCTTCTTTGTCCCAGTCATTCTGCTGCGTAGTCAACTTTTCATAAGTGCATAACACCATTTCTAAAAGTTGAAATAGAATGCCCAAAGTATCTTTTCCATCTTGTTCTTCCTTTTTATATTTTTGATATTCAGTCTTTAGTTCATCCACAAGCGATGCCATCATGAAAAGAGAAGCTTTTCCCAAAACAACCACCCAAGTATTTTTAATCAAAAATAATTCAAAAAAAGTTCCAAAAATTAATACATTTCTTCCTTCTTCTACTTCTCTTTCTGGGGTTACTGTTTAATCAAAGAGGTCCAATTACCATATATCTTTCTTTGGGATTCTAGGCAATCTCCTCCTTTTTCAGCTTCTGCTCCAATTTTTTTTCCTCTCCCTTCCCACTTACAACAATTTTTTTTTTTTTAAATGATCAGAAATCCATTCCTCCAATAAGGGTTTTCCAATTTCTTAAATTATTAAGTCCAATGTCCAAAGAGTCTTTTGTCCCTTGGCTTCAACTTTCAAGATAATTCACCTTCAGTGCCCAAATAAATTTCAAATCTCCATCTGCTGTTTCTATGGGATGGGAGAGTGAAGAAAAAAAAAAAGTTCCCTTTAACAGCTTTCTCCGCCGCTTTCCGATCTTCTTAGGGATACAATGTATCCTCCAGCAATTCAAACAATTCAGTTCCAGAGAATTTGAGAGATGTTAATTGACCCGGCTCAGCCAGCACCTTCACTTTTCTTGCTTCCTCCAGCACAATCTTACCCGGTTGCAGGCTTCTTCATGGCGGCCATTACTGACCGCCACTCCACCACCTTGGAAAAAAGGGGTTTTTCTGGACGAGGAGGGGGTCTGCGACACCCACAACCCCCTGTCCAGCTCCCCTCTCTCTTCGGCTGCCTCTACAGGTCAGCCATATTCCCCTGACCCATTTGGATCAGGGGCAACTCGGCAGCAAGCGCAGTAGAAATCGCGAACAGTCGCGAATTCCTGCTGCCACCGAAGCCACGCGGAACCAGAAACTTCAACAATAACAGATTGTTAATTTGTGGAAGCAGGTTGCATTTTTTTTTCTGCAGAGACGATGCAGACAAGTCAAATTTCTTTTTCAGAAGAGTGGGGGGACAGAAAAAAACACCACAAAATTAAACCAAGCAGTTAAAAAAAACAAGTCTAGAATTATTACAGGTAGCAAAGTTTACTTTTGGATATGATGTAAAAGTGAATAACATAATAGTAATACTGGATTAGAGGCAAGTTTGGTGACTGAATACCTTTATTCTATAAAGTTAAATAATGATACCATAACAGCAGCCACTAAGCCAGATTGAATACAATACCCATATTCTGGCTATTGAATTTTGCTTATTGGCTGCTATTAAAGTATTATTATTTAACTTTGAGGACTGTACCTCTGAATAAAGTATTATCTCTATATGTCTTCCTCCTCAACATATTAAAACATCTTTTAAACACTAGCCCCTATACAATTTGGATTCTTCACACCCTTAACTAACTCAAGTAAATCCATTTTTCTGGATTTGTACCATTCATTTAATCCTAAATTAAATTCATCGAGTAAGGTTCTCTTCACACATTAAGCCACGCAAAAACCAAACTCAGGTTAACACATGATATACTGAATTTGAATCTGCTGAGTTTTCAAGTCTCCTAGTTAAATACTTCATGTAAGACATACTTTAAAAGCCTCTTATTGACAATGTTCCTTCCAAGGTTATTTTTAAAGCTGCTTTTATAAATTTTCTTGAGCTAGCACACTCTTACAAATAAGGGTAGGGCTGTTATAAATTTCTTTGCGCAGCTAATGTGATTCTACACTAGCTCCCATTAAGTGCGGGGGAAAAGGTACATCACTGAGGGTGAAGACTGGATCAGATATTCTCCCAGCCTCCAGCTTTTCTCTCTCCTCCAAATTCTCAGTATCCCGGTTAGTAATTCTAAATGGACACCCACATGGCATCTTTAAATGTGTTATACTTTTAAAACTGTAAACAAACCATTTCACCTAGCTGAGATGCCAGTTATAGCAAAATGGATGGATGGAAGGTTGGATGGATGGATGGATGGATGGATGGATGGATGGATGGATGGATGGATGAATTTAAGCCATTATATATCTAGCCATGCCATATTGAATTAATTGTAAATGGCTAGAATTGCAGAACACATAAAGCTTAGTTTACCATTAGTAGCTGGTGACAGCACACTAAAGCAAATGGAGCAGACTTGTTCCCTATCTCAAAGAATCCTGTTTCAATTAGTATTGAGTAGCACCTCCTAAGATCAGAAGCTGTTTGGTGGTGGGATGATGTCTTTGGCGAGTGATGGACCGTCTTCACTACGGAAAGAAGTTGGATGTCCATCTGTTCATGTACTTAGACGAACAGCCAGGAAGTGATGAACTGTCTTTTACTAAATTGGTGTTTTGGCAACTTGAAGATGTTTCACTGATTAATTGCTCTCACAGGCAGAAAACTTCTCCTTACTTCTAGGTTGGACAAGCTTCCATCCATTACTTCTTGTCCTGCCCTCTGATGCCCTAGAACAGGGGTGTCAAACTGAATCTGGCCCACAAGGTGCTTAGATCTGGGTGCTGCCCTAGAAACAGCGAAGGACTGGCCTGCAGTGCCTTTGCCAGTGAAAACTGAGACATTTTAGCTGGCAGTAGATTGCAGGAGGCTGTCACAGCCGAAAATGGAGCTCGGGAGCCCATTTTTGCTGGCAGAGCACTTGGGCCACCACAGGTGCTCCCGACATGAGTGATGTCGAGTGAGGACACTCACCTCAGCCCAGAGGTGGCATTCATTAGATTCTGACCAGTTCTGGAGAACCAGTAGTGGAAATTTTGAATAGTTCAGAGAACTGGCAAATACCACCTCTAACTGGAGATTTTACAGTATCCTTCCCCTGCCACTCCCACCAAGCCACGCTCACAGAACCGGTAGTAAAAAAAATTGAATTCCACACTGCTCCAGTCCCCTGAGGTCAAACACAATCCTAATGAGGCCCTCAATGAAATTGAGTTTGACACCCCTGCCCTGGAAAATAAGTCAATTCCTTCTTCTTTGTTACAGTCCTTCAAATATTCAGAAGATTGCAGCTTACATAGCAGGAAACATACAAATTACAAAAGTCCTTTTGAACTCTGACAAATTCTTGAGTATCCCTATTCATGTCCAAGTCAGTGGGATTCATTTTTGTTTTACTACTGGTTCTGTGGGCGTGACTTGTTGGGCTTGGCAGGGGAAGGATACTGTAAAATCTCCAGTCAGAGGTGATATTTGCTGGTTCTCCAAACTACTCAAAATTTCTGTTCTCTAGAACCTGCTGAATACCACCTCTGATTCAAGTCCTTTATTCCATACCATCTCCTTTCTCCTCACTCAACGTGGAACGCTACATTATTCCTTGTTTCACACTTTTTCCTCCTTTGTTGCCTCTTCCTAAAGAAGCTTCTGTTAAAAGTTAAGCTTGAAAATCTGCCACTCCATCTGCAGAATTAATTAATTCCTTAATAACAGCTTCAGTTCTAATATGTTTGAAGGGCACCAGCTTGGGGAGGGTTTTTTTTGTAAATCTCACAGAGCAGCCAATATGCTTTAAGATAATCTTTCCAGATAATGCATTAGCTGGTTGAATTTTTTCGTTACACAGAAAGGCTAACTTGATTACAAAGCCTCAGCAGTGTCAGGATTCTGTCAGTTACTCCAATTAAATCATGAGCCTCGAGCCACACTCCCAAAGATTCATTTGAAGGTAACATTCTATGTCCGGCATTTACCTGGGCATAGCCAACTCTGAGATATGTAATTCACTGTCACCCTTGATCCTGCTTCCCACCCCCCCACCCCTGGGTGTATCATCCAACAAAAAACATCCATAGCCAAGAGTAATCAATCATGCTCTCCAATTAGATTTTTGCACAGCAGAAGCTTTAGTCATCAAATCACTGTTTGAAGAAAATATGAATGGAATGTACTTTTGATTCCACACTGCTGCCTGCTCTTTGAAACTTCTCCCCTTCTTTCTGTTGTCAACTATAAAACATGTATACAAAATGTTTTAAGAGTTGACAAGCAGCGTGCCAGTGTTAGCTTTCTGTCCATAAATGGATGAATAGAACATTGGAAAGGAAGACAACTAGGACTGGGCTGCTGGGGGTTTGCAGGGGTTCAGAAGACCCCCTAGGCCAGGGGTCTCCAACCTTGGCTCCTGGAAGCCTGGCGGACTTCAACTCCCAGAATTCCACAGCCAGCTTTGCTGGCTGTGGAACTCTGGCAGTTGAAGTCCGCCAGGCTTCCAGGAGCCAAGGTTGGAGACCCCTGCCCTAGGCTAAGGTTTTGTGCAGTTCAGAGAACTCCCCAAATCCCATTCCTGGGTGCCCCCCCTCTCCCAGGAGTCCCCACACAGCCTGTTTTGGAAGCAAGTAAGTGCAGGGCATACACGGAGGCTCAGGGAGGGTGAAAAATGGGCCTCCTGGAAGTTCGGGAAGGCAGGAAACAGGGCCGTTTCCAGCTTCCAGAGAGCCTCTGGAGCCCGAGGAGGCCATCTTTGCTCTCCCAGAGGCTTGAGGAAAGCTTCTGGAGCCTGGGGAGAGAAAAATGCCCCCTTTGCCATGGTGCCGGAGGTTGACAAGCCACAGCCACTATGGCCATGCCCACCCAGCAACCAGGCAAAGAACCGTTTGCTAAAATTTATGAAGCCCACCCCTGATAACTTCTCACCAGTGAAAATGTTTCAGCTTATGAAATCTTATCACTGGTAGCTGGTAGTTTCAGGCAAATAAAGATTGGCATGTCCACTTAAGTTTACTAAGTGGAGTAAACGATGTAGTAATTGCTTACTTATGTCAAATCTCACTGTGTGTGAATAATTATGAATCCTAGCAGGATAGAAACTTCTCCCATTTTATTTTCCCATATACAACAAAAACAAGATTTACAGGTAGCCATTGACTTAAACAATCCATTTAGTGACCATTCAAACCGCACTGAAAAGCCGCTGAAAAAAGTGACTTATGACCATTTTCACACTTAACAACCATTGCAGCACACACACACCCATGGCTATGTGATTAAAATTCAGATGCCTGGCAACTAGCTTTACTGGCTGGGGAATTCTGGGAATTGAAGTCCTCCAAGCTTAAAGTTGCCAAGGTTGGAGACCCCTGCTCCAAAGAACCGAAAACTCTCTTGCTTCAAACCAGTATTGCAGCAAACAGAACCCACAGATGATTGAACATTTCCTTTCGGTTCTAAAGGGTTTGATTTAATAGCAATAGCACTTAGACTTATATACAGCTTCACAGTGCTTTACATCCCTCTCGAAGCAGTTCACAGAGTCAGCATATTCCCCCAACAATCTGGGTCCTCATTTTACCCATCTTGGAAGGATGGAAGGATGAGTCAACCTTGAACTTGGTGAGATTTGAACTGCCAAATTGCAGTCAGTTGGCAGTCAGCAGAAGTAGCCTGCAGTACTATACTCTAACCACCACAGTTCATTGAAGAAACATTCTTACAGTTGGATAGGTAATAGCATCTATGTGATCTGAGTGAAGCTAAGTGTCAGGGGCAGAGCCGACTGGCTGTCAGGATTCCGATGGATGCCCTAATTAATTCATGAGCCTCAAGCCAAGTTTCAAAAGAAATCCAATTACTAATTAGGAGCAACATCTCAGCACTTTCCCAAGTGCAGTCGGCTCTGCTCCACATAATTTACTGGCCACCTATGACTCTCTTTCCCCCCTCCTCCCAGGGTGTGTCATAAATCACATTCTCCAACAGAGCACTTTCACGGGCTGTAGAAAACATGCCTCTCCAGTTTGCTCTAGCAATCTGGGATACAATCTGGAAAAAGTTATGCATGGAATGTGCTTTTGGTCACAGCAACCGAGCTTCTCCATCAGTTCTCCCACCCCCAGCCCCACCCTGTGCCTTTGGCAACTCAAAAGCAGGCCAGGAATGCTTTACGAGTTGACATTAAGCAGAACTGGCTATGGTACATATTTGAATGGGTGACCACCTGAAAATTCTAAACCTTTAGCCCAATCAGGAAGTTGGGGGGAAAAAGCAATGTGGAAAAAAGTCAATACAGTAATAGATAGAGGTAATCTTCAATACATGACCATAATCAAGATCAGAATTTATGCTGCTAAGCACAGTGATAATTAAGGGAATCACAGCCAGTGACTAAGTCAAGTACTTCCAACTTTGCAAGCAACATTAACTCCAGAAGTGGAAAATGTTCTTGCAATTGGGAACCATGTTGCTGGTTTTTTTTTTTTACTTTAATTTCAGCTTCAAAGGATTGCAAAGCATGTGGCTGGTTGCATCAGGACATTGCGGAAGCAATGTCGCCCCTTGTTCTTTGTGGTTTTAAGGGCTAAAATAGCACCCCCTTTTCTCCCTTAGACCAAGCATCCCTGGGGAGGAAACTTCACTTTTCCTCAACCTTGTTTCCTTCAACAATATAAACATGGCTGGAAAGAAAGCCAATCCTTCAGGCATTAAACTAAATACGGTCTTCCTTCTAGAGACCAAAAGTAATGCCATTCATCCTGATAAATCTATCATCTGGATTTGTATCAACATGGCCAGATTGCTGTATCTGTTTGTGGGTTCCTTCCTTAAGTTGATGAATAATCTCTAAATCATTAGAAGAGTGTTAGCATGGTACTTAAGGTAGCAATTGAGCCTGGGGTGGGAAACCAAATTACAATTCTCCTTCAGCCATGAAATCCTGCCGAATAACTTCAATCAATCATTGGGACCAGGGGTGGGATCCTACCAGCATAACAATCAGTTCAGTGAGTGTGCAAGTGCACTTCACACAGTACTTGTAAATCAAGTTCACCTGCAAGCAATAACCATCTCCTGCTGACACAGGGCACTCAGCTGTGCTGCTCAAAGCAACTAAGGTTGCTTTAGCAGGGAATAAAGGACAGCCTAGAGCCCAGGCAGGTGGGTGGGCCCAACCAAAGAAAAGAAGATCTTCGGAGCAAACCAGTTCAATGTCAGCTGCTCTTTGGAACTACCGGTTCTATAGAACCCAGGCCGAATCAGTAGAATCCCACCCCTGGTTGGCATTCACCCGGACTTAGTGGGAGTGGGTTGTTATGAGACAAAATCAGATAATATTATGGAACCATTGAAGGTTTCGGTTCTTGAACAGAAAGCCTTGACAGTGCAGAAAAGGAGAAGGGTGAGATCAGAAGAGATATATATAAGGATGCGAAAGGATTTATAGCAATGGGACTCATTCAAATAGAGAGATGCAGTCAGTGGCCATCCCTTCTGCATGAGGTCAGTGTCCAAGAAGGTACTGGAGCAAACTTTTAATTCACCTTGCAATTTAGTATTTCAGATTCGCAACCTTGAATCGCTCCATAGGCACATAATTAGCATGCTAGACACCACATGTTCTCTTCGTGGTGCTCCAAAACATCTTGTTGAAAGACTTTTGAGAATAGATCAATATAAATTCATAGGTTAGAGGGGAAAGACTTTTGAGAGATCTTCGTAGATTCATAAATTAGATCTTTAAACATCAGAGGGGAAAGACTCTTGAGAGATCTTCATAGCAGGGGTGGGATGCAAATATTTTTTTTCCAATGGATCTGTAGGTGTGGCTAGGTAGGTGTGACTGGGTGGGTGTGGCTTCTTTTTTGCGGCAGCAGCACCACACCCTGTGCTCCATTTTTTTTTACCTCCTGGGCCTCAGGGAAGCCTCCTGGGAGGCCGTTTTTATTCCCAGAAGGCTTTCCTGAGGCCCAGGAAGCAAAAAACAGAGCACAGGGGGCTGCAGAGTACCCATGTGCCCCTTTTTGCCTCCTGGGTGAGGCAGTAAGACAGCTAGGGGGATCCCAGGACAGCTGATTGTTGGAACAGCTGATTGTCAGGAGGAGGGGGAAAAAATAAAGAAATACCAGTTCATCCAAATGGTAGCATTTTTTACTACTGGTTCACTTGAACCAGGCCAAACTGGTAGAATACCACCACTGCTTCATAGATTAGAGAGGGAATGGGTTAAAGGTTTTTCACTCTTGAGTTGTCAGATATGATTTGATCTGAAATGACCATCATCCTGCTCATTGGCACTGTCACCTGTTGATGGGAGGAGTTAAGAGTCTGACAAGAAGTGGTCAATGCTGAAGGTGACAATCTAAATTTTCACTTTGAGTCAACATAGGTGCAATGGGAGTTTCACACACACACACACACACACACACACACTACCCTTATAAGGTCTTTCAGCTCATGCAGATGACATCCGTAGCATGCTGTTTTCCCAATGTTTTAGAAATGTGCATGGGGTAGTTTGTCCAGCCGAATTGAACAAGGGATGGAAAGGAAAGACATTTGGATGATGGGTCTGGTCTCTTGCCTCCTCTTGCTTTCTGCAGTTGAGATGGGCTCCCTCTTCTAGAGAAAAGTCAGGTTGCCATACTGCTGGCTAGTTGTCAAACAGGGAACCATGTGTAAATGCAAAAAGGCCAGTGAATCTACATGGCCCCTATGCATGGCTAGATTTGCACAGCATGCTAAAGTAGGCAAAATAGATTTCTGGCACAGATTGAAGAAAGCAGCTCATCAGCTTTAAACCATGATAAGCTGCCTTAATCCATTATTTATTTTGAGTAAAGCATGTTATACAAACACAGCAACTGTATTTTCCTAGCAAAAGGGTAGGATTGAACAAACTGTGTGAACCCAGCTAAATTGGGGCTTCATTAGATCCCAAATCATAAAAGGCATGCCCTTTGGAACCTGATTATAATATAATTATTGAAAGGACGACAATCTTCCCGCAGCAGAAGACTGAAATCAGAAGTTAGGTACTGACGAGTGTTGTTTTATCTTTTTTTGCTTCCTCTCATTCAGTTGCTTATATTCATCTCATTTAATTTCAAGGGAAACCATATGCCAATTTAAGCCATATGATGCTTTCAGAAATGGATATATATATATATATATATATATATATATATATATATATATATATATATATATATATAAAAGCCATTTGATGCTGTTGTGACATTTGTGTGTCTAGTTAAGCGGTACCCACAGGCACACACATCCAACTCTCTCTTCTTGCTTTTTTGTCACTAGCTTGTGAATGAGCAACAAGAAAGCCGACCCTTGCTGAGTCCTTCAATAGATGACTTTCTTTGCGAAACCAAATCAGAAGCCATTGCACATCCGGTGACATCAAATACAGCAGGTAACAGCTCTTTCATTCACGCTTGTTCGGTTGCAGTTCATTTCCAAATTCTGCCTGATGTTTGTTCCTCTGCCAACTGCTTTTTGAAGCTCCATGCCACAAACAACAAAGATTTTCTCTCATTTTGCGGGGGAAGGAACCAGTGGGTTCTTAATGGCACACGGGCTAGAGTCATGATTATAGCTTGTGATATTTGATACTGTTCAACTATGTGCAGAAAAACTGAAAATGGATAAGAATCAGTGAAGTTTCCAAAAGAAAGGGCTGCTTCATATATATATATACAAACAAAGGACTTGGCATGTGAGTTGAAAGCTATATTCTTAGATATTCATATCGTTGGTTTCTCTTGAAACAAAATATTATTGGCTAATCATAGAGCTGGTTTCTAGATGGAATATGTTTTTCTTTAATCTGGCATATGAAGATAGTTTTCATGCTAAATAAAGTTCACCGTTGCTTTTAAAAATTCAGTATAAATGCAAGGAGGAGAAATGTGAGGAGCACAAACTGGGTTTTGACAAACAAGGTATGAAGACAAGTTGCTTGGCTCCTGTTGATGTTTAGCAAGTCAGGTCAGCCTGGATAAATATCATGATGCCAAGAGATTTCCTTCCACAAGAGAAAAGGACAACAATATTTTTCTGGAATACATGTTTATATATATACTAATAACAGAATAACAGAGTTGGAAGGGGACCTTGGAGAACTTCTACTCTAATCCTGGTCAAGCAGGAGATCTTATACCATTCCAGACATGTGGCTGCTATTTCTCCACAATTTCATGGCCATTCTCTTTGCAAAGATTTTTTTTTTTAAAAAAAGAGCTCACTTTAAACAAGTTAGGAGTAAATTTCTGTAAAATCTGAGAGAGAGAGAGAGAGAGAGAGAGAGAGTTTCACAAGAAAACTGGCAGTGATGGATGAAATAAAAAACTCTTAAAGGAAATTTTAAGTGGTTCGGGAGCCATTAGTATTCCATAAAGGCAAAAGCTTTTTTCCTAAAGATATGAAGGCAATTTTACAGCTGTAAATGTAAAATCTCACATTCACCTGATGGCAACACATCAGAAAATCTTCTCTATAACCATCAGAAGTTACTGCCAGTTGTTTTAGCCATTCTTCTCCAACCCAATATTCTGGAGATGAGCCCCAGTTTCACCTAGTCCTATACTGACTAGGAAATGTGAACGTTGCAGTCTAACTCATCTGGGGTAAACCAAAGTGGAGAATACTGTGGACCTATCAATTCTATGCAAGATATTTTTTCATAGCTTGATACTGTACTTTCCAAGTGTCATTCTTAGATTCCCAACCATCATGCAATTCGCAACAAATCTTGGCTACAGAAGGAAAATGTAATGGCAACATCCAGTCTTCCAAAAATATTTTTGCTAGTTATTTCATTTAGCTTAGTCTAACAGGCACATAGTTGCCTCACGAATTCCAAATGAGACTCTCCATCAAATCACATATACATTCTGAGTGGCAAGAACCCTGTAAGGTATGTGTGTGTAGGACTTGCATGCAAGGGAAGTGTTATGCATGCATCCAGATGAGGTGATTTGAATACAGGGTTGTAAATAAATTAATGTGTCTTCTCAGCTGTCATTGAGGAAATACACCTTTGCATACTGGATTCACAAACAGTATCAAATTTAGATGGAATTTTAAGGCTTTTTAACCTTATTGCTATTCCAACTAATGCAGGGTCTGGTTTTTGACTAAAAGAAAAAAAAGAAAGGACATCCTTTAAAACAAGATAAACTTCTGTCTTCTCATTCTCTTTTGGTTTTTCCAACGCTATTTATAGACACACATTGAATATGACCTTTATACCCTCTATTCTACATAATCAAATGAGTATGGTATGACAATAATTTCAAAAGGGCCTTCAAAGAGAGAACCAGAAAGAACTGAAGATCCCAATTAAATATAACTTACTAATACTGAATGAAGCAAGATATTTTAACCTTGGATATCTTGAAGGTTAAGTTTGAACAATGGATTCAGAAGTTAACATTAACCCTGCCTCTATAATAGATTGTGTTTACAGATGTTATGAAAGAAGAACAAGTTTTACCCAACAAGATTGAGACTGATCTGGTTTCCGGTTCCGCATGGCTTCGGGGCAGCAGGAATTCGTGATCATCCACAATTCCTGCTGTGCTTGCCGAGGTGCCCCCGATTCAAATGGATCCAGGGGATATGGCTGCCCTGTAGAGGCAGCCGAAGAGAGGGGAGAGCTGGACAGGGGGTTGGGGGTGTCACAGACCCCCTCCTCATCTGGAAAAACCCCTTTTTCCTGAGGTAGTGGAGCAGCAGTCAGTAATGGCCGCCACGAAGAAGCCTGCAACCGGGTAAGATTGTGCTGGAGGAAGCAAGAAAAGTGAAAGTGCTGGCTGAGCCGGGTCAATCAATATCTCTCAAACTCTCTGGAACTGAATTGTTTGAATTGCTGGAGGATACATTGTATCCCTAAGAAGATCGGCAAGCGGTAGAGAAAGCTGTTAAAGGGAAACTTTTTTTTTCTACACTCTCCCACCCCATAGAAACAGCAGATGAAGATTTGAAATTTATTCGGGCATTGAAGGTGAATTATTTTGAAAGTTAAAGCCAAGGGACAAAAGACTCTTTCGACATTGGACTTAATAATTTAAGAAATTGGAAAACCCTTATTGGAGGTATGGATTTCTGATCATTTAAAAGTTGTTGCAAGTGGGAAGGGAGACGAAAAAAATTGGAGCAGAAGTGCAAAAAGGAGGAGATTGCCTAGAATTCTAAAGAAAGATAATTGGACCTCTTTGATTAAACAGTAACCCCAAAAAGAGAAGTAGAAGAAGGAAAAAAAAAGCATTAACTTTTGGAATCTTTTTTGAATTATTCTTGATTAAAAATACTTGGGTGGTTGTTTTGGGAAAAGTTTCTCTTTTTATGATGGCATCGCTTGTGGATGAATTAAAAATTGAATATCAAAAATATAAAAAGGAAGAACAAGATGGAAAAGATACTTTGGGCACTTTATTTCAATTTTTAGAAATGGCGTTATGCACTTATGAAAAGTTGACTATGCAGCAGAATGACTGGGACAAAGAAGAAGAGGAAGAAGAAGCCATCTTTGATGAACAATGGGTTTTTTCTGGGGAGGAGGAGAAAGAGGATAAGAAAAGGGGGATTTTAAGATTTGAAAAAACAACAAAAAAAGAGAAAAATGAGATGACAGGTGGATGCAAGGTTAGAAAACAATGGAAAGGGAGTAAGAAAAGGGAGGAGGAGAGACAAAGGGGTAAAAAGGGCAAGGAGAAGAATAAGCAAGAGAGAAAGGGGGGGAGGAGAAGCCTTAATGGTGGGAAGCAAGATCTAAAGGAAAAAAATTTATTTAGAGACAATGGGTGAATCTAATTGAAAAAAAAAGGGATTCTGGAAGGTACATAAGATTGGGTCTTTATATGTGTATTTAGAGTAAAATGCTTAAGATATAAATGAGTATTAATATATACGATTAGGTTTTTTTTTTTAATGATATGTGTTAGGGGTACACACCCTAGCAGAACATGCAATGGCAGTCTAGCAGGCAGGCAAATTATGTGAGATAAACGTTGTTGTAGTTTACACTCAGTAAGACAGATACACTGTGCCAGTTAAATAGTTTTTTATTCCAGCAAGAGTTATAGCATAGTCAAAACAGTCCATATGTCATAAACTAGTTCAGTCCATCCAGGGGTTAATCAGTTGCAAAGTCCAGTGTTGAAAATAGAGGTCAGTAAACTTACATATAATCAGTCCAGCAATATATCTCTTTTGCAGTCAGAGATATGAAGAAAATCAAACCCCTTTTCTTCATTTCAGCAACAGCAGGGAAAACACGCAGTTATCACCATCAATCCAACATTGTCAGCTACTACAGCAAAAAACCAGCTAACAGTGAGCTCTCTTGCTCCCTCTTATGGTGATTTTACAACCGCACCCAAAATACATGTTTTGCAGTTAAAGTGATACACACACTTAAACTCACTAACATACTTTATATATTATTTTTACCCAAACTAAGTTAGGTAACCAATGTTATCCCTAACAATATGGATAGTGCTTATATAGGATTTTACTTAGTTATTGTTGGGTCTTTACCTTTTTTTATAAAATTTATTGTGTCATTTTAGAATGTACTAAACAGAATCCCAAGATAAAATTAAGTGTTATATGAAGTAATTTTAAGTTAGGACAATGAGTTAAAGGCGTCACTCCAATCAGTGTATAGGAGAAGTATATTAAAAGAAAAAAGATGAATGGATAGTTGGAAATAGAACAGACAAAGAATGATATTGAAAATGATAATAAGATATGGAAGGATATATAAAGTGAATATGATGTTTGAATTTGTGTCTGTGTGAAGAGTTTCAATCCGGGATCACGCAGCCTTCAGAAAAGATGTTTTAGGTTTTTTTTTTCTATGTTCTGTGTTTTGTATGTTTATGAAAGGCAATAAAATTTTAATAAGCAAGAAATATAATTTGGATAACTAGAATGAAAAGGAGAAGTCGGGATAAGATATGAAGTTAAATAGATAATGTAAATATTGATGTTACAATTTGGAATTATTTTGTATGTTCTATTGGCTTTCTTCTTTAGTTATTATTATTATTTTTTAGAAAAGAATTTGTAAGCTGTTATGCCTTGGTTGTTTGTGTACTGTTTTTGTAAAATTAATAAAATTTGTTGTTTTTTTTAAAAAAAACCAATCTGTTATTGTTGTTTTTCGCAATCACACGATGAAAGGAAGATTTTCTAAATCATCAGTCTTCCATCATGTTCTGCTCATTTCAGTAAAAGTGACTTTGCTTGTCAGACGGTCGCAAAATGGGATAACATGACCCCAAGACACTGCAACTGTCACAAATATGAGTCAGTTGCCATTTTGGTCACGTGATTATAGGGATGCTGCAAATGTTGTAACTGTGAAAATGGTCATAAGTCACATTTTCCCAGTGCTGCTGTAAATTTGAACAGTCATAAAAGGAACTGCTGTTACTCAAGGATTATCTGTATATCTTTCTTATGCCTGCTGCATTATTAGCTCCCTGTTTTCTCCCAGGTGCAATTCAAGGTGCTGATTATTATCTTTGAAACTCAGGTTTTGAAGGTAGTAGGTTTGATGGTAGTAGGACCTCAGTGAGTGACAGTATCTGGCTGAGGTATTTGTCTTAGAAACTAAGAAAATCACCTGATTGGTATGTTCAGAGAAAGATTTCCAGTGTGTTTTGTGGCCACACTGGAAAATCAAGGAGGAGATAGTGGCAAACCATCTAAATAAATTTTAGGACAACCATACTTTCAGATTTATTGAAGAGGTTATTTGAATTACCTGGAACAAAGAAAAACATAATTATAATTGTAAGAAGAATGGCTGATTTTGATAGTAGGGGGTTAATGCAGCCCCTGAGCTGATTCTCTTATATAAATCATTTGTGGGGAACTGCTACAAGCTGGAAAGTATAAAAAGTAAATATGGTAATGTTTGTGGTCTATAATAAACATAAATCATGTGTGTAAGCAGGGATTTCAATTAGAGAGTTGCCGTTCTTTCCTATAGACCTTCTTATTTTCAGTCCAAACTTGAGATACAGGAATCTACCCTCCCTTGCCAACATATATGCACACACAGAGAGAGAAATATACACACTCACAGGCATGCGTGCACATACACACACACATACACAAATCCCATGTTACATTTAGTTTGGATTCCACCTTGAGAAAGCCAAGGGAAATTCAGCTTATTTTTTTCAAGCATTGGGGTTACATTGGAGTGAGGGTATTAAAATGTCTCTTTTTTTCACAATGGTCCTTTGATAGTTCTGTCAACAGGTCTGGATCTCCTCGACCTCAGTGAACCTGTTTCCCAAATCCAAAGCAAAGTGAAAAAGCGGGAGAATTCCTCAAGAGGGGAGAGCTTGAAAGGATCGACCCAGAGAAGGAAGGCTGAAAAACCAGACCTTATCTATGTGGACACCAAACAGAAAATCCAACCACTCAAGGGTCCAGAGAAATCACTGGATTTAGGTATGTAGCTTTTTCTAGAGGCATCTGCAACAGGGGCCATGATTGGGAAGATGGTAGGCAGAGCATTGTATTGCTATACGTATCCACCTTCTTAGGGGCAGTGGTTAAAGACTCTGAGCTTGTCAACAGGAAAGCTGACAGCCCAGATTGGAGACCCAAGTGCTGTGAGACAGGGTGAGCTTTCATTACTTGTCCCAGCTACTGCCAACCTAGCAGTTCAAAAGCATGCAAATATGTGTAGATAAAGAGGTACCACTTCAGTGGGAAGGTAACGGTGTTCCATGTGGAAGTGTCTTCTGACAACACTAGCTTCCTGGGCTAGGAAACAGAGATGAGCCCCAACCCTTTGAGATCAGACACAATTGGACAGGGTGTTTTTGTTTTGTTTTGTTTTTTCTGGTGAGACCAGTCTATCAAGGCAACCTGGTCTACCCAAATATAGGATAGAGCATACTGCTTCCACTTTCACCTTTCAGCCCCAATCCAGGAGCCTTCGCAGGCAGTTGCTTACGTGACAAACTATTTTTGTGTTGTGTTGGTAAATATAAATTTGAATGGATGGGGTGAATCATTACCTCTTTATCCACCAACTTGTCAATTTTGACCTGCCCTCCAGTGGATACCACTTGACATTCATATTCTTGAATGGGAAGCTGTAATATATTAAATCTATTTAACTTGCTTTGCTCCTCCCACATTCTATTTTTTTGATAGGAGGGATCAGTTCTTAAAGGGCCCATTGTACTATAAGACTTAAACTAAGGACATTCAAGACATAGGTTGGGATGGCCTAACCTAATATTTAGCCTATTTACTTCTTGGGGTTGAGAAGTCAAGCATAGGAAATAATATCTTGCACCATTTCACAGATACAAATAACAGTGGTTATTTTAAACAGTGATCCCACGCCAGAGAACTATGCCACATTATGTGGACTGTTAATGTGATGTTCAAACCCTTTAAAGAGAACCCACAGATGATCCCATCTCCTGCATAATAGTTTTTTCAATACTCTTTTGTTCAGAGTATCACAATGTAAATTCAGCACCAGGAAAATAAACACAGATGACTGAGGCTTTATTTAACCTCTTTATAAACATATAAAGTAAATTTTATAATACCAGTTGTAGATTTCTCCAACATGGAGCAAACTCAAACAGAAGCAGACATGTTACAGGTCCAGAGCAGAACAGGAACTCAGGAGCTCAGAAACAGGCGTCAGTTTCACTTTAGTTCAGCAGACAAGCAAGACACACAGCAGAGGAGAGAAGCAGTTTCATTTTCAATAGAGAGACTCAGAGTTTAACAAAGCTTCAGAGCTTAATATAGAGCCAAGCCTAGGCTACTTCTAGTTCCAGTTTCCAAACAGTCCTCATTGGCTGACTTAGTTGCTATGTCTATTCATTGGCTGACCTAGTTATCATGCTCTATTCCAGTTTATGAATATATTCTGACATCTTTCCCAACCTAGTACCCTTCAGATGGGCTAGATTAGAAGACCTTTGTTTCTCTCTAGGGTAGGAAAAAGCAGCTTACAAAAAGCAGGGCCTTCCCAGTTGTGGCTTGTAATGATCTACAGCTCTTCCAAGGCTTTAGCTCAGTGGTAGTCAACCTGGTCCCTACCGCCCACTAGTGGGCATTCCAGCTTTCATGGTGGGCGGTAGGGGTTTTGTCCCCAACTATAAAGTATAAATCACCGTTACTGTGGAACCAGTAGGCAGTAAGAGAAAATTTTACTACTAATAGAGATACAAAAGTGGGCGGTAGGTATAAAAAGGTTGACTACCCCTGCAATAGCTGATTTTTGGACGGGGGGGGGATATTCTTTGAATATTCTATTTCAAAGAATATCTTAAATTTACAAATTAACAGAGTTGGAAGTGACATTGTTACTCTGGTTCATCAGTTGGTCTTTGAAATTACCTCACTGTGTTCACACAAGCTTAACCAACCTGTTAAATTAAGCCATTTTCTAAAGGTGCACGTTATATTGAACCGTAAATCTGAGTTTGTGCTTCACCCAAACCTAAATAAAATGCACCTAAGTTTAATTCTAACCAAGTTTAGTAGTTGATGTGAATGCGGCCACCAAGTTGTTATCCCATAACTGGTTAAGGGTACTATATGGATACATTTATTATGTTCTCTGCTGCAACAGCAGCATATATAAAAATCACAGAGGAAAAAGTTTGGGACAATTTTCTCCTTTTGAGGGAAAGAAATCTGTTTTTGAGATGCCCTTTTCCTGCATTGACTTAGTTAACCTTTCTGAAATGGAAAAAACTATTCAAAGTTATCCTTAGTTCACGCTGTCGAGCCCAGAGAATAAGCTGGACCAGAGGTGGTATTCAGAGGGTTCTGACCAGTTCTGGAGAACCAGTAGTGGAAATTTTGAGCAGTTCAGAGAATTGGCAAATCCCACAAGCCTCTGACTGGCCCCGCCCCCATCTATTCTCTGCCTCCAAGTCCCAGCTGATCAGCTGGGTCTTCTTTGGTTGCCCTGCACAGGAGAATGGAGCTGGAAAGCAGGTTAGTGGGGAGGGAATGGAGATTTTACAGTATCCTTCCCAATGGAGTGGGATGGGAATCAGGATTTTACAATATCCTTTCCCTGTCACGCCCACCAAGCCACACTCACAGAACCAGTAATAAAAATTTTTGAATCCCACCACTGGGCTAGACCAAGAAACATCTTGAAAGAAAGGAGTACAGGTAGTCCTTGACTTACAATAGTTTGTTTAGTGACTGTACAAAGTTACAACAATATTGAAAAATGTGACTTACAACCATTTTTCATAGTTATGACTTTTGCAGCATCCCATGATGATGTGATCAACATTCAGATGATTGGCAACAGGTTCATATATATGACCTTTGCTGTGTCCCAAGGTCATGGGATCCCCTCTTGCAACCGTGTGACAAGCAAAATCAGTGGGGAATCCAGATTCACTTAACAACCATGTTACTCACTTAACAACTGCAGTAATTCACTGAACAACTGTGGCAAGAAAAGTCGTAAAATGGGGAGAGGAAACTCACTTAATGAATGTCTCACTTAAAAACAGAAATGTTGGGCTTAACAATGGTTGTAAGTCGAGGACAACCTGTTCAGGTAGCCCTTGGCTTATGGGCGCAGTTTGAGCCCAACATTTCTGTTGCCAAAAAAGGTGTTTGTTAAGTAAAATGGGGAATTTTTACAGCCCCATTTTACAGCCTTTCTTCCCACACTTGTTAAGTATATCACTGCAGTTGTTAAGTGAGTAATGCTGTTGTTAAGTGAATCTGGCTTCCTCATTGACTTTGCTTGTCAGAAGGTCGCAAAGGGGGATCACATGATCCCAGGATAATGCAACCATCATAAATAGGAACCAGTTGCCAAGCTTTCAAATTTTGATCATGTGGCCATGGAACAGCTGCCATGCCAAAGGAAAGTAACAAAATGTTTAAAAAGTTACGATATTTGTGTACCATAACTTTGTGAAAAAGTCTTGCACGCTTTCAGTTTTAAGCTGTATTTACACATGTTAAATCAACTTTTCACTCATAGAAACCACGCAAAATTAGTACTTTGATGAAAATGTCTGTAGTCGGATTGAGATGTATAATTTTTATTAATATTACCAAAGTCTTTTTAAGGCACCACAATTGTCACCAAAGATCACGTGCAAAGACTTATACAATCTATGCCGAAGCGACGCCACCTGGTGATAAGCAATAAGGGCTGGCCAACTTTATATTAGTAACCTTGTTTGGTTACCCAAACAGTCCTTTTCAGGGCCACAAACAATAAAAATGTTAACAAAACATAAGCATCTGCTTTAGTTTGCCACTGGGTATGCATCAGTTAATCTGTTTTCATAGTCATTGTAAGCATGCAAGAAAATTCACAATCTCCATCCAAACAGCACCAAATTGCAAAAAGCTTATGCTTTTCACTTAAAAACCATCTGTATTTATTTAAATATAACAATATTTGCATAGCAGTTTGCATAAAATATCATAAAATCAATGGCCTATCCAAAAATTGTCATAAACAATAAAGCATACAGGACTTTTTCACTCAGCTGTAGTAACTTACCAAGCACATCTAAATTATATTAAAGTAACCAAAATATCTTTACAATCCCCAAGGAATGTCACAACTTTTTTCTTTTTTTAAACAAATTTTATTAATTTTACAAAAACAGTGCACAGACAATCAAGGCATAACAGCTTATAAATTCTTTTCTAAAAAAATAAAATAAAATAGTAGTAATTAAAGAAGAAAACCAATAGAACATAATGATTCCAAATTATAATATCAATATTTACTTTATCTATTTAACTTCATATCTTATCCCAACTTCTCCTTTTTATCCAAATTATTTCTTGCTAATTAAATTTTTTTTGCCTTTTATCAACATACACAACACAAAAAACATAACAAAACTTAAAACATCTTTTCTGAAAGCTGCTTGATCCCGAGTTAAAACTCTTCACACAGACGAAATTTACATGTCATATTCACTTTATATATCCTTCCCTATCTTATTACCATTTTCAATAACATTCTTTGTCTGTTCTATTTCCAACTATCCATTCATCTTTTTTTCTTTTACTATACTTCTCCTATACACTAATTGGAGTGACGCCTTTAACTCATTGACCTAACTTAAAAGTACTTCATATAACACTTAATTTATCTTGGGATTCTGTTTAGTGCATTCTAAAATTACACAATAAATTTTATAAGAAAGTTTCTACTCTAAATACACATATAAAAACACAATCTTATGTACCTTCCAGAATCCCCCCCCTTTTTTTATCCTTCACCCATTGTCTCTGAATAACCTTTTTTTCTTTAGATCTTGCTTCCCACCATTGAGGCTTCTCCTCCCCCCCTTTCTCTCTTGCTTATTCTTCTCCTTGTCCTTTTTACCCCTTTGTCTCCCCTCCTCCCTTTTCTAACTCCCTTTCCTTTGCTTTCTAACCTTGCATCCACCTTTCCTCTCATTTTTCTCTTTTTTGGTTGTTTTTTGAAACCTTAAAATCTCCTTTTTCTTATCCTCTTTCTCCTCCTCCCCGGAAAAAACCCATTGTTCATCAAAGATGGCTTCTTGTTCCTCTTCTTCTTTGTCCCAGTCATTCTGCTGCGTAGTCAACTTTTCATAAGTACATAACGCCATTTCTAAAAATTGAAATAAGGTGCCCAAAGTATCTTTTCCATCTTGTTTTTCCTTTTTATATTTTTGATATTCAGTCTTTAGTTCATCCACAAGCGATGCCATCATAAAAAGAGAAACTTTTCCCAAAACAACCACCCAAGTATTTTTAATCAAAAATAGTTCAAAAGAAGTTCCAAAGATTAATACTTTTCTTCCTTCTTCTCTTTCTCTTTCTGGGGTTACTGTTTAATCAAAGAGGTCCAATTACCATATATCTTTCTTTGGGATTCCAGGCAATCTCCTCCTTTTTCCACTTCTGCTCCAATATTTTTCCTCTCCCTTCCCACTTGCAACATCAATTTTTAAATGATCAGAAATCCATACCTCTAATAAGGGTTTTCCAATTTCTTAAATTTTTAAGTCCAGTGTCCAAGAAATCTTTTATCCCTTGACTTCAACTTTCAAAATAGTTCACCTTCAGTGCCCAAATAAATTTCAAATCTTCACTTGCTGTTTCTATGGGGTGGGAGAGTGAAGAAAAAAAAAGTTCCCTTTAAAAGCTTCTCTGCAGTTTTCCGATCTTCTTAGGGATACAATGTATCCTCCAGCAATTCAGACAGTTCAGTTCCAGCGAGTTTAAAAGATGTTGATTGACCTGGCTCAGCCAGCACTTTCACTTTTCCTGCTTCCTCCAGCACGATCTTACCCAGTTGCAGGCTTCTTCGTGGCGGCCATTGCTGATCGCCGCTCCACCACCTTGGGAAAAAGGGGTTTTTCTGGATGAGGAGGGGGTCTGCGACACCCCCAACTCCCTGTCCGGTTCCCCTCTCTCTTCGGCTGTCCCTACAGGGCAGCCATATCCCCCTGACCTATTTGGGTCGGGGGTACCTCAGCGGCAAGCGCAGTAGGAATCGTGAACAGTTGCAAATTCCTGCTGCCACCGAAGCCACGCGGAACTGGAGACCTCTGGAATGTCACAACTTTTGAGCACCCCTAATGTTTGGAAATTGAAAGTTGAAAAAATTGACATGCCCTACCTGAGCACAACAGCTGTAAGTGTGAAAAAGAGTCATACGTCACAATTTTTCAGTGCCATTGTAACTTTGAACAGTCACTAAACAATTGTAAGTCAAGGACTACCTCTAGCTAGCCACTCCTGTGTTGCTGTTGCTAAGAAAACTACAAGACGTCTAGCTTAGCTGAAGAGAGTCTTGATGTCAGGATTTCAGCGGTTACCCCAATTAAATCATGAGTCTTGAGCCAAACTTCAAAAGCTTCAAAAGGATTTATTGGGAGTTAACATGTCCGGCACTGCCTGGGTGGAGCTGACTCTGAGATACATAATTCATTGACCCTGGTTTCCCCACCCCAACCTCCTGGGTGTATCGTAATTCATATTCTCCAATGAGACACAGCCATAGCCAAGAGTCATCCATCATGTTCTCCATTTAGATCTTTGCACGATAGAAACTTCAGTCACCTAGTTACTATCTCTGAAAAACTGTTTATGGAACGCACTTTTGATTTCCAAGCTGCCGCACGGCTCTTTCAAACCCCTTTCCCCCCTCCCTTTCTGTTGGCATCTCTAAAAAAACCGTAGAAATATTTTATGAGTTGACACTTGATGCAGTATATATGCTTTTGTCCTGAAAATTCATTTTCTTTTACCTTACCTAGTCAATATCCAGGCTCAGCTAGAAAAATGGGATGAAGTCAAGCATCGTGGAGAAAAAGTTTGCAAAGGTTCTTCGGGTTCTGAGCGAAAATCATCATCTTCGAAAGCTCCACCAAAAGAATTTATGTGGTAATTTGCACTTTTAACTTTATCTGAGACCAGTCCTGTCATTGGGTGAGATGAATCATCCTACTTCATTCTACCTGTACCATTCTAACAGTGAGGACAATAAAGCAGTGGAACAGCTTGCCTTCAGAAGTTGTGAGTGCTCTATCACTGGAAGCTTTCAAGAAGAGAGTGGACAACTGCTTGTCTGAAATGTTATAGAGTCTTCTGATTGAGCAGGGAGTTGGGTTAGAAGACCTCCAAGGTCCCTTCCAACTTTGTTATTCTTTTATTGTACAGATTCTGGGCAACCTACGGTTAATTCCTTAGCAATATATCATTCATAGCCTGCCATCCTACACCTGCAGTTTAGTTGACTTTCATGACCATAAGGAGATCACCCAAATCAATAGGAAGGCAAAGAAAAGCCCAGAACAAGATATGTGTGCATTGTATAATAATACACTACAGGAAGAGAACAAAGAGAAATGATTAAGTGTACTTTAAAGTTAAAATGGTCAGAAAACAAACACAAATCCACGGGCTCATTCTTGCAATTGTTTGTATTTCAGTCACCTTGAGGATGAACAATTGTATATATGTTAAGCTTTTTGGAATCATTGGAGTTATGTGGAAGGATGGAAGATGATAGATAGATAGATGATAGATAGATAGATAGATAGATAGATAGATAGATAGATAGATAGATAGATAGATAGATAGATAGATAGATACAAGAGAGAGGGAGAGATAATAGATAAGTAATAGATAGATGATAGATAAGAGAGATGATGGCTAGAAGATGGGTGGGTGGAAAATAGAGATAGGTAGGTAGCAGTGGTGGAATTCAAAATTTTTTACTACTGGTTCTGTGGGCATGGCTTATTTGGTGGGTGTGGCTTAGTGGTCATGTGACTGGGTGGCCGTGCTTGGTGGTCATGTGACTGGGTGGGCGTGGCCAACTGAATGCCACTCACATCAAGGGGTGCCTCACCTGGCCCCTCCCCTCCCAGCCATTCCTTGTCATCCAGCCTCAACTTATCTATAGTTCTGTAAAAATGTTGTTCACCTTTTTTGACTTTATTATTTGCATATTATCGATGTACTTTCATGGACCACTGAAAGGAGGAAATGGCTCACATGCTTTGCCCAAGAGTGTGATAGGCAACAGGCTTTTAAGGGGCTGCCAGAAAGAAAGGGGGGGGGGTATTTTCCAAAGCACCAGGAGGCAAACAAGAAGCAATGGATGGAAACTGAACAGAGAGAAGCAACCTAAAACTCAGGAGAAACTTCCTGACAGTGAGAACAATTAACCAGTGGAACTGCCTGTCTCCAGAAGTTCTGGGTGCTCCAACACTGGAGGTTTTTAAGAAAAGACTAGACAGCCATTTCTCTGAAATGGTATAGGGTTCACCCCAAGATCCCTTCTAAGTATTATTCTGACACCTTTCCCAGGATTTCTACTCAGAGTTTGGCATCCTCAGTTTTCTTGTCTGAGCTGGGGGTTGGACTAGAAGACCTCCAAGGTCCCTTTCAATTCTTGTTAAACACATGTGTATTTTATGCTCTGGACTATTGACACTGAATGCATGTAAACCCTGAAAAATATGTGATAGCCCTGGGCAAAAGAGAGGCAAAAAAATCACTCTAGGTGTAGGGACAGTGTAAAATATTAACACATCATAAATAATAGAACAATTAAAAATAATAGCACAGAGTTTTATCTCTCTCTCTCTTCCTATTTTTTTTTTCTTTCTTTCTCTACCTTCCTCTCTCTCTCTCTCTCTCTCTTTCTTTCTTTCTTTCTTTCTCTCATACACACACACACAGAGAGAGAGAGAGAGAGGACTTAACAGACAAGCATTTTGGAAGCAGCTTCTTTAAATTTCTTCAAGGCTTGAGTGGATTCTTTTACATTGCAAAAGTGCTCCAAGGCTCGATTTACCCCCACCCCCTCTGTCAGACCGCACTCCTTCTCACTCCAGGCACTTTATTCACAGAGGGAAAGTGAGTAGTGTCCATGCCTTTCTTCCTTTTCCCTGGGGAGAAAGAGGATGTGGGAATGGAAAGCTAGGAGAGCGATCGCAAGTGAGCGACCGGGCGACCAGGTTGGGGGCATGGCCAGCCAAGGATTGCCACTGGTTCAGCAACCCATGCCAAATAACCTCTACCAGTTTGCCCGAATAGGTGCGAACTGGTCGAATAGCACCTCTGGTAGGTAGATGGATGGATGGATGGATGGATGGATGGATGGATGGATGGATGGATGGATGGATGAATCAATGGATGGATGGACGGACGGACGGTCAGACAGATATAGAGTTAGAGATAGATGATAGATGGGTAATAGATAGATGACAAATAGGTGATAGATGATAGATAAGAGAGAAATGTTAGCGAGAAGATGGGTGGGTGGGTGGACAGAGAAGATGCATAAATAGATAGCTGAAGAAGAGATAATTTTTAAAAGTCAGAAGTAGCACATTTTGAAAGCATTATGAACTTAGCAAATGATCAGTTCATGAACCAAGATAGAAATCAGAATATTGTTGCTTCTCACCTTTCACAGTTTGCAGTCCAGTTCTCTTCACAAAATGCATAAATGTGGGGGAAGGACATAATCCTCTCCTCTACCCTCACTCAAATCCTAATGCATCCAAATGCTGCGAGCTCGAGGTCTTTCTTATATTGCTGCTGTCTATTTTTTTTTACCCTGAATTTTGTTTACTGTGAAAGAGCTTAGAACCATGATTTGGAAGTGATGTAATCAAGGCCAGCTATGTTGGTGTTGCAGTCTGAGGATGTACAATTTTCAAAGTTGACATTTTGTTCTTTTGTAGGTTGGCAGAAAACAGGTTGCAGCCTGAACTGGCCACCAGTAAAACCATATTAGAATCGATTTCAACCACAGATTTAGAATTAGCCCCCGCACCAAAGGTAAGAAATGAGCATTTAATTCAATTAGTCCTGTTTTGAAGCAAGCCAAAATTATGGAATATTCCAGATAATACTCATATTTTGCAAATCAATAGTATTAATCCTGATATCTGCATCATTACATGCCATTAGTAATATTAATAGTATTTGACATTTAATGTAATATTTTTATGATGCATTTATAAAAGCAGTCCAGGATCTACAGGTACAAACTTACAGCAACTTAACAATCATAATTGAATCCAAATTTGTGCTGCTAAGGGAGACAGTTGTTAAGTGAGTTTTACCCCATTTTATGAACTCTCTTGCCACGATTGGTCAGTGAATCATTGCAACTGCTAAGTTAGCAATTGCAAAGTTGCACTTTTTCTTGTATTGTGTATTTGCATGTTACAGAAGGCAAATTATGTTTATGTTAAACTATAATCTCTTTATATTAAACTGTAACCTCCATGCATGGATGTCATAATTGTTCTGACCAAAGCTTCCTAGACCGTAATTATGCACACGCTTATTTTAAAAACAAGTCTTGTTTTATTGCAATGCTGAGAATTGTTTTCATTCCCAGCCGGAATTAATCTCAAACAGTCTCTCGAGATAAGCACCCACCTTTCTTTCCTGGGAAGTGCTGCCAATAACAGAAGTATCAAATGAACTAGAAAAAAAACCAACTGAAGTACAAAGAGCTTCAAGAATGAATCTGAACCGAACGAACTACTTTGCTTCCTGCAAAGGTTTCATCATCTTTGTCTGTTCTTTATACCTTATGGGAGGGGCATTTGCCTCCCAGCGTTACTCCCGAGTCGCCCCTTTTCTTTCAGTTGCTCTCTCCTTCTAGCAGCTCTGCGCACACGTGCTCCCCTGAGTCCTCTGACTCACTGCTGCCAGACTCTGGAGGCTCCAGAGGCAGCACCCCACACCCAGATGGTCCTGGCCCCATCATCCAAGTCCTCTCCAGACTCCCTGACTGATCCCCATTCTTCCCCACTGTCCAATTCCGCTGCTGTTTGCACAGGCTGCTGGCGAACCACAACAATAATCTGGATAACTAGCAATAGAAACCTTTTGAGTTTAATTCTGTGGGTCTATGACAATTCGCACAGTGAGTTTGCCAGGGCCAACACACCATGGCCAACTCATGATGGCTAACTCACCACAGCCAACTTGCTGCAAGACAACTCGTCATAGGACAAGAGTTACAATAATATCAAAGAATTGGTGGAATAGAGCCATTAAAGAAAAGGTGCAAAGGGAGAGACAGAATGAAATATGAATTGCAAAAATTACAATATTTTTTATTTAATTAAATAGAATTGTTAAAATTATTCTGAGGTGGGGTTTCCTATGGCAAGTTGGCCGTGGCAAGTTGTTCCACAGCAAATTGGCCGTGATGAGTTGTCTGTTGCAAGTTGGCCATGGTGAGTTTGCCACAGTGGTGTGATTCAACCAGTGTAACAACCAATTCAGTGAGCACGTGCTTCACATGCGCAGGTGTGCTTTATGTGCACAAGTGCCAAATGTGCAGTTCGCGGGTGTGCTCTACATTTTTAGAAGCCCATTTTCAACTCAATTGCTGTATCCCTGGTGAGTAAAACAGCTGATGCACAGCAAATCACTCTGATGTGTGAAACAACTGTGCTAAAAAATCTGGATATAAAGGACAGGAAAGAGCAGGGGTGGATGGGTGGTGCCAAATGCTCACCGGAACTACCGGTTCGCCCGAACCAGTTCGAACTGGTAGAATCCCACCTCTGGTTGGCCGCAGCAAGTTGGCTGTGGCAAGTTGTCCCATTCCCTTTCAGGAGCAAGGGTGTTACTCTAGCCATGTCATTTGCTGAGGTATCTTCCAAGTACAACTACTTGAAAGTGCACAGAAATCATTGGGATTATATTTATTAAATGTTAAATATTACCCTGAAGGAGAATTCACCCATTCTTCAGAACAGCAGTGAACAGGAAATATTCTGATGCTGAATCAGTCAGTCGATCAATCAAACACTGGGGTCACTTATTCCCTTCTGGAAAAGTTCATATAAATTAATGCATGTTCAAGTATATTGCGCAAAGATCAAAGACACTTGGAGAAAGCATGCCTTTAAAAAAATGTATGTTTAATTCTGTCAGATTTAACCTCTGGACTCTTGCTAGATTGTTTTTGATTCTATCAGTTGACTGATTTTAAGGACACGCATACTTAACATGAACAAGAATTAAATCAACATTTAAAAAAAAACTGATAGTTTCAGAGCAACTCTAAATTTGGGACATACTTTATTCAGAATAAAGAATATCTCAATAATGCAGCAGGGATATGAACGGGAATCACCCTGCAATAAATGTTGTTACAAGGACTTGAGTTTGCTTAATACCAATTCAGGTCAGATACTAGAAATACATTTTAACCATTATGGCACATCAGGTCTCCAGTCCTTCCATAGGTGCAGAAAGTGTCCTATATTAAATGACTAATAGACTGATGAAATGTGTTGAATATGCATCAACATCTATGGAGATTCTCAGACATCCAGGTCATGGTTGTCCCAAAGATGCTTTTTCAAAAGGTAACTAGAATTTCTTGTTTTTTCTTTTGAAGAAGTTGCGCTTCTCATCCAAGAATCTTCTTTGGTTCAGAAAGAGTACAACAATGTACAATGTACAGCAACAACAATGATTAGGAGGCTAAAACATACAAAGAATGGTTACAGGAATTGTGTCAGTGTTCCAAGTAATGCACCCATAGAAAACAAACTCCGAAGCACTTGAGTTCCCCAAAGAACAGTTTATTGGATACATCATATTGGCACAAACTGGTGAAAGCCAATTCTGAGGTTTCCCACAGCTTTCACCTAATTCAAAGTACAAGTTTTCCCCTTCCCCCCAAATCACTGGTCACACTGTCCAATCAAGGTGCTGAGCAGTTGCTGGGTTACTTACTCGTCCTCTGTGAGAATGTCCTTGGTTCCCACAGGAAAACTTTATTGTTTTACTCCGTCTAACTATTTCCCCCTTTCCACTGCTGTGTGGCAATTCTGAAGCCTCCAAGATAGCTTCAGCAAGGTTCATTCAGGGTTGACAAATTGCTTGTCTAGTCTATTGAAAAGAAGGACTAGGGGAGATAGTGTTCCAATATTTGAAGGGCTCCTATAAAGATGAGGGGGTCAAACTATTTTCCAAAGCACTGAAAGGCAAGACAAGAAACAATGAATAGGAGAAAGGATGAGAGCAATTAACCAATGGAACAACTTGCCTTCAGAAGTTGTGGGGGCTCCATCACCAGAGGCTTTCAAAAAGAGACAGGACAACCATTTGTTTGAAACAGTATTGGGTCTCCTGCTTGAGCAGAGAGTTGGACTAGAAGATCTTCAGGGTCCCTTCCAACTCTGTTATTAGGTTATATTTTATGGATGATGTCTTCAATGAAAAACAAAATCCAGTTGCCCTTTGAAAAAATACCTTTGGGAAATGTGCATGAGCATACGGATAGAGGCCATTTCTAGTCACTATATGCTTAGCAGTAGTAGAAAAACCATCTGCATTCCAGATAACCTTGTATTGAGATTAATTTATGAATATTAAACAGTCTAATAGCCCATTAAACCTATACCCTACATACCTGCTTATGCTCCTGTGCGTCTATTACACAGTACCACTTCCCCTGTCATCTTAATCAGCTGAAAATTGTGAGGCAGCATGCTCTAACCCAGTGTTTTTCAACCTTGGCAACTTTAAGTTATGTGGACTTCAACTCCCAGAATGCCCCAGCCCCCAGCCTGCTCCAACTTGTTCTTCATTCAGTAGCACTCAGCCTAAGATTAGCAGATCCTTTTCATCCTCCCAAAGGAGAAAAAAAAAAAAAGCCAACACCTAGCTCAGTGTTTTATGCACTCTGGCAACTCTTTACAACTGAGTAACCCCAAGAATAATAATGATCCAATGAAAAATCATGTAAGCATGTGTGGTTTCCCCCCTTTTGTTGGAAAGACATCTGGTTAATGAGTTTGACCTCAGAGAAGTATGGAAATCACGGGCTTAGCAAAGCCAATGTTTTTAAGTCACTCCGTAGCTTATCCCTGCATTGAAAGTTGAAATTTCTTTTCACCATGTCCGTGAGTTTAGAAAGGGCTTTTTATTTTAAATGAAAAAAGGGCTTATACACTTGCATTGTACTTGTTCCCGTGAGAGGAATCCAAAGATAGAGCCGGAATAAAGGAAAAAGCTAGGGATGGTATCGACAAATAACTATTGCCTGGCCAAAGTGGAAAATGTAACCAGTGAGGGGCTTAGAAGCTGTGATTGATGAGAAAATGTTTGATATGGGCTTCAGTGCTGTTGACAAAGAACTGGTCTATGATCAAGCAATGGCTTCACTTCAGGCAAAGGGAAGACTGATGGAGGTTAACAATGAGACCAAGCTTGGCCTTTGGCCACCAATATTGTTGGTAGGCAGCCATGATTCCAGCTTTCATCTAACAAAGTACTTTCCATTCTATTCAAAATATGTTTCCCCCCTCCCTTCAAGCACTTGTGAGGGAGGGGCACATGACTTGGATTTTGTAACTTGATAACTAACCTAGTTACTTTGTATTTGTTGTGGCCCATCGGCTGCCAGCAAAGCTAGCAGCAGAGTCAGACAAGGAGGAGATGGAGAGATAAGCCTTTGGAAGGCTCTGATAAGGAAATAGCATCAGAGGCAGAGGCAGGGCCTTCCGTCCTGCCCCAGGTGGAGAGGCAGCTGTCTTCAGGGCCTGAGCTGAGTGAGAGGGAGGAAGAGATGGAGCCCGTTCCCAAATGCATGTATGCACAAAGAGGAAAGGAGAGAAGAGCAAGGGAAAAGCATAAGCTGGCTCTCAGGGAAAAGCAGACGGAAGATGTGGGAGCTTCACCACTGGAGGCTTTCAAGAAGAGGCTGGACTGCCATCTGTCAGAAATGGTGTAGGGTCTCCTGCTTGGGTGGGGAGGGATTGGACTAGATGACCTACAAGGTCCCTTCCAACTCTGTTAATCTGCCTGTAATTGAGAGTAGAATAAGATATCCTAAAAAAAATAAACAGCTTCACAGTTCCTAGACCAGATATCACAACTGCAAATTCAAGAGTTGTCAGCATCTATTTATGTATGGCTTATCTTGAAAGCTGAGTAGGGTCACCTTGGCTAGTATTTGAGTAGGAAACCATTGGGGAATTATTAGACTAATCCATAAGAAGAAGAAAAACAATGACAATGACAAAGGAATAACAAACTTAGGAGTCCATTGAAGTTGGGCAGCTATAGTAAATTTGAATAAAGAAATACTTTTTTTACACCCTAGTGCTGCTAAGAAAAATGCATGGATGCAATCATTAGTAGAAGAGAAGCTCCATTTGAAAATATATTTATTCCAGATACAAGCCTCAACTTAGCCCTCTAGCATTGACTGATTCTGATTCTTTCAATGAATATCATGCTTCAGTTTGCCTTATTTTCTGACTCTGATGTTCTTCCAGGGCCGGTCAACCAAAGAACAATGTTGGGGAAAACCACTCCTATCCCGAAATCATTCCATGGAAGAGGAATTTGAACGTGCTAAAGCTGCCGTTGAGGTATTCCTTGACATTTCAAGAACTAGTTCAATGGGAACGAGAATCCATCTCCTAAAATTGGCCACTTGCATTCTACTTAACTGGGAATATTGATTAAGAGCACGATATCAATAGCACTTAGACTTATATATCGCTTTACAGTGCTTTGCAGCCCTCTCTAAGTGGTTAACAGAGTCAGCCTCTTGCCCCAAACAATATGGGTCCTCGTTTTATCCAACTTAGAAGGATGGAAGGCTGAGTCAACCCTGAACCTGGTGAGATTCAAACTGCCAAATTGCAAGCAGTCAGCAGAAGTAGCCTGCAGTACTGCACTCTAACCACTGCGCTGCTATGGCTCTTTAACTGTTTAAATGAATGTGCGATGTAGAAGATGGTTTATATTCATCTAATATGCCCATTTTTTCTGGAGGGTTTTCTTTATTTAATATTTTATTATTTTTAATTTTCTTTTTGTTTCTTCTGGCACTACAATTTCATAACTGTTTGTTGGATATCATCATTTTTTAATGGTTTTTACATGTTGTTTTCTCTGTTTTTTTCCTCTTTCACGATTGCAGTACAGGTAGTCCTCAGTTTACGACCACAATTGAGTCCAAAATGTATGTTGCTAAATGAGACATTTGTTAAGTGAGTTTTGCCCCACTCTCTGACTTTTCTTGGAACAGTTGTTCAGTGAATCATAGAAGCGGTTCAATTAGTAACATGGTTATTAAGTGAATCTGGCTTCCACATTGATTTTGCTTGTCAGAAGGTCACGAAAAGTGAGCACGTGACCCCAGGACACTACAACCATCAAAAATGTGAGTCAGTTGTCAAGCATCCAAATGTAAGTCACCCTGGGGGTCATAAGTGTGAAAAATATTTGTAAGTCACTTTTTTCAGTGCCATTGTAACTTCTTCTTTTTATGTATATATACATAAACAGTTTTTTTATTTTTAATTTTATTTTACACACCTTTCCACATGGGCAACATGTTTCTAGATTATAACACTTGTACATAGTCATGGTTTCATTTCCATTAATCTTATATCATATCAGCTCATATTATTATCCATTACACTCATCTTTAAATAAATTTGCATTTCATATTTCAGTTCATTGATTCAATATCAATATCATTTCATCCACACATAAGTTTTCAATTCTTTTTTTTTTTTTTGAAAAAGGTTTTACTAATTTTCTACAAACAAACAAGACAAACAAAACATAAAAACATCAACTCTTATATGTACATCCAGTGTGTCAGTTGGTTCATCATTTTTGTGCATTCATTCTGTAGTCTCAATTACAATTATGTTACATAACAACTCATATTGTCAATCCAAACTTATATATCCTAATATCACTAAAAAAAGAAGTTTTTGACTATATTTTTAATCATTCATGCTTTATGAGCTAACAATACTTTAAACCAGTTTACTCTATAACAAATCATCTAGTCATATCAAATCAATCCTAAAAAATCCTTTATAAATATAATATCAAATAACAAAATAATAGCAAAATAAAGATATTCCTTACTATCTAGCATTCTAAATATTCTATTATCGTATTTTATCATCTAGCCATTTATAAAAAAGATCCCAAATTTTGTAAAATTGTTTATCCTCTTGCTCTCTAATTTCAAATGTCAATCTGCTCATCTCAGCACATTCCAATATTTTCTTAATAATTTCTTCCTGTAATGGTATTTTCTCATTCTTCCAATTTTTAGCAAATACAATCCTGGCCGCTGTTAATACATTTACAATCAGGTATTTCAAATCTTTACTATATATATCAGGTAAAATTCCCAATAAGAAGATCTCTGGTTTCAAGTCTATATGTTTCTTTGTCATTTTTTCCAACCACATGCGAATTATAGTCCAATATTTTCTAGCATCCTCACAAGTCCACCACATATGGTAATATGAGCCGGGTATCTGATGACATTTCCAGCATTTTTCAGATTTGTTCTTAAACATTCTTGCTATTCTTGTCGGAGGAAAGTGCCACCTGTAAAACATCTTATACAAGTTTTCTTTATATGCTGTTGACATTGTCATTTTATAATTTTGAGACCACAATTTCTGCCATTTCTCTAAATCAATCCCATATCCAAAATTCTTCCCCCAAACAATCATAGTTTCTTTGATTTGTTCTTCCTCTAATTTCATTCCCAGTAAATAACCATATAGTTTTTGAATCACCTTCTCATCAGTACCCATCAAGATCTTATCTAAATCAGTCTGTTTATCATAAAATCCCTCCGTTTTGGAATCTTCATCATACCTTGAATGTATTTGTGCATATGAAAACCAATTCATCCTTATACCTTGTTCCTCTAAGTTTTGGATCGATTTAAGTTCACCCTTTTCATCCAAAAGTTCCCCATATCTAACTGTTTGTTCCTTCTTGTAGATTATAGGATAGGAAAATGCTTCAATGGTCAATAACCAAACTGGAATTTTCAAATAACATTGTCTTTTTATCTTCTCCCAATTTAACCACAAAGACTCCCGTACATAATGTCTTCTAAAATAACCCTGTGTTTTAGTTCCCTTATACCATAAAAAAGCATGCCAGCCCAACAGCATGCCCTTCTAATGTCAACAACCTATGTTTCCTTAATGTTATCCATTCTTTGACCCACATCAAACTTGCAGCTTGATAATACAATTCCCAATTAGGCAGACCAAAACCTCCTCTAATTCTAGCATCTTGCAAAAGCTTTAGCTTTATTCTCGCTTTTTTACCTTGCCATATAAACTTCAACATAATTTTATTTAAATCTTCAAAATAGTCTTTTCCAAGCCTAATTGGTATTGTTTGAAACAAAAATAAAATTCTAGGTAAGATATTCATCTTAATTGTTGAAATTCTCCCTATTCATGACAATTGCAAGTTTTCCCACTTCTTCAAATCTGTAATTATCTGTTGTTTAAGTTTAATATAATTATTCTCCTTTAATGTGCTACATCTTGTTGTCAAATATATCCCCAGATACTTAACCTTATTTGTAACTTGAATTTTCAAAAGATCTGCCAATTCTTCTCTCTGTCTCAATAGCATATTCTTTGTCAAAATCTTTGTTTTATCTTTATTTATTTTCAAACCAGCCACCTCTCCATATGCCTCTATCCTTTCCAGTAACTTTGGAGCTGTTTCTAGCGGATCTTCCAAAATAAAAGCTAAATCATCAGCAAAAGCTTGTAGCTTGAATTCTTCCTTCTTAATTTTCATTCCTTTTATGCTTTTATCATCCCTAATATTTCTGTTCAACACTTCCAAGGTCAACACAAATAGCAAAGGAGATAGGGGGCATCCTTGTCTTGTGCCTTTCCTTATATTAATAAAATCTGTAAGTTCCCCCTCCATCATTACCCTTGCTGTCTGTTTATTATATATAGCTTCTATTGCTTGAATAAATTTTTTAGCAAAACCCATCTGCTCCAATAATAATAACATAAATCTCCAGTTCACGTTGTCAAATGCTTTTTGAGCATCTAGGAATATCAAAGCCATTTGCTTTTCAGGATGAGCCTCATAGTATTCCAAAGTGTCCAAGATTACTCTCATATTGTCTCTAATTTGTCTCTTTGGCAGAAATCCATTTTGATCTGAGTGAATAAAATTATTTAAATATTTTTTAAGTCTTTCTGCTAAGATTGAAGCAAAGATTTTATAGTCTGCATTCAATAAAGAAATAGGTCTATAATTCTTAATTTGCAATGGGTCAGTCTCTTCCTTTGGTATGAGTGTAATATAAGCCTCTGACCATGTTTTAGGTATCATCTTTTTTAACATAACTTCATTCATAACTTCTAACAATGGGATGCTCAATAATTCTTGAAATGTTTTATAAAATTCTACTGGAAGCCCATGTGGACCCGGAGCTTTCCCATTATTTTGTCTCTTAAATGCTTCATTTAGTTCCATCATTGTTATATTGTTTTCTAGCATTTCTTCAGTCTCTTTAGGTATCTTTGGTAAATTAGCTTCCTGTAAATACTGTTTGACTTTTTCTTCATCAATATTCTCTTGTTTATATAGTTGCCCATAAAAATCTCGAATAATTTCTTTTTTCTCCTTATTCCCATAACAAACTTGGCCTTGTTCATCTATTAACTTCAATATTTTTCTTGATTCCTTCTCTTTTCTCAATTTATATGCTAGCCATCTACCTGGTTTATTTGCATCTTCAAAATAATTCTGTTTAGAGTTTCTAATTTTCTGTGCCAGTTCTTCTTTCTCTATTAATTCCATTTTATGTTTGATTACATCCAGCTTCAATTTAATATCCTTTTTCTGTGGCATTTTCTGTAATTCTTTTTCAAGAATTTTATACTCATCTTCCAAGGCCTTAGAAGCTTGCCTTTTCCTAATATTCTTTTTTCTTGTATAATCTATTATCAAACCTCTAGCGTATGCCTTCATTGTATCCCACACATTTTGGGTTGAAGTATCTTCTTTTTTATTTTCTCTGAAGAAAAAAGCCAATTCCTTCTCCATCCATTGTGTAAAATCTTTCTCCTTTAAAATAGTATTATTTAATGTCCATCTCGATCTTTTTTTTTGTCCCTTCCATTTAATTGTCATTGGGCTATGATCTGCCCAAGTACTTGTTTCAATATTTGTTTCTTTAATATTAGATATTAATTCTGTTGAGATCCAAATCATATCTAATCTGGACCATGATAAATGTCTATTTGAATAAAAAGTATATTGTTTAGCTTTAACATTTCTTTCTCTCCAAATATCTTTTAAAGTTAATTCATCTGTCATTTTAAAAAAAGACCTTGGGAGAGCCTTTCTATTTTGCTTTGTTGTTGTTGCTATATAGTCCAGTTTATTGTCCACAATTCCATTAAAATCTCCCATCATAATTATATTAACATAGTCCAGTCCAATTATTTTCATGTGTAGCTTTTTATAAAACTCTTCTTGTTTATCGTTTGGAGCATAAATTGCAATCAAGAGTATTTTTATATTATTGTCCATTATTTCTACCATTAATACTCTTCCATCTTCATCCGTGTAAATCAATTTTGCTGGAATAGCCTCTTTAATGTATAAAACCACACCTCTTTTCTTACATTGAGTCAAAGAAGTAAATATTTTCCCCAATTTTGGCTGTAATAACAACTGATTACAATGAATATAAATGGACTTAATTCAGCTGTTAAAAGAAGGAAAACTTTTCATAAATTAGAGAAATTAAAATTTGATATAATTTGTTTACAAGAAGTTCACATTAAAAAACAACATGAACAATTGTTATTACAGCCAAAATTGGATAAGTTTTCAATTCTTTATCCCCTATTATTTCCATTTTCAGCTTACCACCTATTTTATTTTACATTTATACATCATTATTATCCTTAATTTTTCTCTAAGCCGATATATAATAAACAATCTAAAAAGAGTAAAAGTAAAATAAAGCCAATATATTTAGGATCCACATGGTATTTTCCATTCCCCTACTATGATCACAATAAAATATTCTCATTGTACACTTCTAATATCCATTAAATGATAACTGTATATTTTAAAATGTATATATTTTAAAGTATCCCCTCATTAAAATAGCTTCTTAATATATCTCATTTTATCTTCACTTTACTTATAATCATTAATAATCATATTTTTAATTCATTTCCATTTCCTTGTTTTAATCCTCTCAAAAAAGGGTTCATAACAGAATATTTCATATACAGTTCATATTCATATATATATATATGTAATTATACATTCCTAAGATATTTCCTAGCAAGTTTTAAACGAAATACTAATATATATTCCATGTGGTATCCCCCTTATAAAATCCCTAGTCCTTATCTCTAAATTTTTCGGCTTTATTATTTCTTTTAACTTTAGCCAGATTTCCCTGGTCTTCTTTCTTTTTTCCTTCTAGCTGTGCCATTGTAACTTCTAATGATCGCTAAATGTTCTACATCAAGGACTACCTGCACTGTAATAGCATAGGAGAAGGAGTGGCAGAACCTGGGGGCAGAATTAAAAGAGGAATCAGCCTAGAATCCCTTCATAGTCACAAGTGAAATAAGTCCAACCTCCCTTGAATTCCATAGACCCTTATCTAAATCCAAGCAGATGTGAATTGTTAGTTGAGAAGATAGGTGTGATTAGCAATAAATCAGTTTAATTGGACCCTCCTATGTGGACCTGATGGTAAATATTCTTTTTAAAATAAAAAATTAAGAAAGGGGTGATTCATAAAAGCGTAAGGCAATGTAAGCAAAAACCTTGGTTAACATTGAAACCCAGCAATTAAATGTCCAGCTAGAAGGGTGGATAGCTGCAGAAATATGATCCATATTACAATGCAAGTAACTATGTAAAAAGTAAATGACTTACATTTAAAACAAAAAATTACAAAGACTTATATGCTGACCCAATCAAACAATAATTCTAAGCAGCTTACACTCTTCATTACAATATTAAAGTTCTAATGCAATTAAATCAAATCTCAAACCACAAAGAGCACATCAATAAAATCATAATACAGTCCCTGGATGCTACTACTTCAAGAATAACTCAATTTTCCCCACTGTCCAAAAGAGCCAGATGTTGGCTGCTAGCAAGGAGATCAGAGATATTTTTTCCTTTCTCAAAGAGAGCCTGTGAAGGAAAGTATCTGCTAATCTTTGTCTCTGTCCTGCTAGTATTCTATGTGCATCGAATATTTCACAGAGTAACAAAGTAATGGCCATGATAGTGAACCTATGGCAGGTGTGCCAGAAGTGGCATGCAGAGCCATTTCTACCAGCACGTGAGCTGTCTCCCGGAATTGATCTACTGTGCATGCGTGTGCGCCCCCTGCCAGCCAGCTGATTGTCGGGTATCTGCTGTGCATGCACAGGGGGTGAGATGCACGTCTGGGAGACACATGTGCATGCGCAAAGGCATGAGGCACAGGGGGGTCATGCATGCATGTGCAGGGGGCAGGGGGTCATGCACACATTGCACTATGGGTGCAAGCATGCATGGCAGATACCACACTTTTGGCATGTGACAACGAAAAGGTTAGCCATCACTGGTATATGGCTGTGGCCCAAATCTGACTCACATAAAGCAATCACATCTCTTTGAAGATAAGACATAATTTTATTAACATAAATACAGAATGTCCTGGGTACCAAACAAAGCCCAGCAGCCCTGTGCCAAAGCTCAACCAGAGCTTAAACTGCATTGCAAAGACAAGATATCCAAAAAGGCAGGCCCAATGGAAATTACAGCATGGTGCGATTACTAATAATCCATTAGCTAAACACATCAGTGTGACCTTATTATTATTTATGCCTTCCTATTAGGTCAGCATGTTAGCCATACTCTTTCTTCAGTTTTCTTTCACCTGTCCAGAAGTTGGCTGCTTCCGGTTCAGACCGGTTCACCCGTACTGGTAGTTCCAACCACCGGCTGAGCCCGCCCACCTGCCTCGGTGCTATCCCATCCTATTTATCTTACTCACTGGTTTGCTTGCCCCACCCACCCAGCCCAGCTTATTTCCGCACCTCGCTCGCTCTATTCACCATGGCTGCCCGAGAAGGTGTGCTGGAAGTTGCGTGCATGAAATTGCCATGTGTTTGAAGCATGCAGTCATATTTTCAGTTCTGCACTAGGCAAACCAGCTGTTAAATTTTGTGAAGCCCACCTCTGCACCTGTCTTGGCATTATAGAAATGTATCCAAAACATGACAATTTGACCCTGTTCATTTATGGCTCAAGTGACAATTCCGGATTGATTTGTTTTGTGATCAATTTGTTTGTTTCCTTGGCTGTTCATGGTATTCTCAGCAGCCTTTTCCAATAACAAAGTTCAAAAGCATCAACACACTTTCTAGCTGGCTTCTTCAAAATCCAATTTTCACTTCTGTAGAGTGTCATGGGGAAAAAAATCTTAACAGCCCCAATTCTAAGCTTACTCTATCTATTCGATATGAAACAAAGGGGAAAAAAAAATCTGGAGTCCTTTGGAAATGGACAGGAAGAGACTGAACTTAATCACAGGGTGTGTTTGCTGATAAAATTAGAAATTAATTACTTTAGTGGCAGTTTGCCAAGGAGAAAACTGAAAGGAAAATGTCCTGTCTCTTCTACCCCTCACTATCAGCTAGAAGGGATTGCTTGTTAAGAAGATATCTCCATTAAATGCACAGCACTAAAATAGTTCAAACCTGGGCACGTTTGCAAACAGTAAATGAATTAAAGCAATGTAAATATGGGAAGATGGAATGGTGGTAAATATCTCCCTGAACACCTGGTTTTCTTCTTCTCTCATAATTACAAAATGTGCCCCTTGTGCTTCTATTTGAAGTCTACCAGATATTGAACTGAACTGTGTGCCCTGCTCTGGATAAGAAAGTATAGTCTGGACTTCCAGAACTTGTGGCTGTCTCACAATTAACCAAGTGCAGCACATAACACTCCACAACACTCTTCTACAACATCATCCGGATAGATCATTGGGAGAAGGGGTGAGAAACTCAGCATTTTTCCTTCCTTCCTTCCTCCCTCACTCCTTCACTCACTTACTTACTTATTTATTTATGACCAATATCATAATTTAAGAAAGAAATATGGATGGTCCTCAACTTACAACCAGTTGCTTAGCAACTGTTTGAAGTTATAACAGGAGATGTAGGAGGTGACCAAATTGAGCCTGAGGGAGGGGTCAAACCTGTCATAAGTCTGCTCACAAGATATGTAAGTCCAGCCCACCTTGGATGCCTTTTTTATCTCCTGCTCATTTCCCTTGACTGTTAGTTGGTCAGATTCTTGTAGAGAGCTTAAGCTTGCAATAAATATTTATACTCATTTGAATTGCCTGAATCTCCTGATTTCCCCAGTGCTTAACAAGATCCCTCAAACCAGAACTTATGACCCAAATTTGAAGTTCTGATGCCCCTTTCATAGACACATGACCACGTTACAGGCGCTCAGCCACCGGTCTGCATTTATGGCTGTTTGAAGCATCTCATGAACATGAGACTATGTTTTGTGATGTTTTTGACAGAAACCGGTGTTTATTTCTATTTTCTGGCAATAAAAAGAACCAATAGCAAACAATGGATTCACTTAATGACCGTGTCAGGATTCCGGCAGTTACCCCAATTAAATCATGAGTCTCGAACCAAACTTCCAAAACTTCAAAAGGATTTATTGTGAGTTAACATGTCCAGCACTGCCTGGGTGTAGCCGACTCTGAGACACATAATTCATTGTCACCCTTGACCCTGGTTTTCCCTTCCACCCCCTGGGTGTATCATAATTCATATTCTCCAATGGGACACACCCACAGCCAAGGTCATCAATCATGATCTCCAGTTAGAATTTTGTGCGGTAGAAACTTCAGTCACTTAGTTACTATCTTTGAAAACTATTTATGGAATGCACTTTTGATTCCCAAGCTGCCACACTGCTCCCCCCTCCCTTTCTGTTGACAACTCTAAAAAGGCCATAGAAATATTTTATGGGTTGACCAACCGCAGTGTTAACTTAATGACTGCTGAAGTCACTTTACAAATACAGTGTTCATTTTATGACCATTCACTTAAATCAGAGTTCCCCAACCTTTCTGAGTTGGTGGGCCAGAGGGGGAAGAGGGGAAAGAGAGGATGGTTTTGTGGGGGAACAGCCGTTCCCGTTGCTTGCATGAATGAGGCCCCGAGCGCCCGGGATGCTCACACGAATGGGGCTGTGCATATGGGCCAGCCAGCTACTCATGCGGCCTAGTTGCACATAGGCTGCGGCCCACTAGTGGGCCGCAGCTCACAGGTTGGGTACCTCTGACTTAAAGGCTGCAAAAAAAAAAAAAAAATTGTAAAATTGTACTCAGACATATGGTGACCTTCTTAATGACTGTTACAACTTATGGCCATGATTGTGGGCTCAGTTATGCTTGTAAGTCAAGGACGACCTGCAATATTTTGAATACTTTTTTTCCTTTTCCTTTCTATAGATATAAATTTTAAGGAAGAAAAAATGGCTGCAATATTTGGAATACTTTTTGTTTTCCTTTGCCTTTCTATCAATACAAATTGTAAGGAAGAAAAGGTGATGCAAACACAATCTCACAGGCAGAAAGGAATTAAAAAATAGCTGCCGTCTTGACTTTTTTGACCCCATTTGTGGCTACCATAACACTCAAATGTAGATTGAAACTTTATCCACAATTTCTTTTATTGCTATTAAGGAATATAAGAAACTGGCTTTTTTCCAGTACCTGGTATAGACTATTTAAACTGCATTTTCAGTCTAGAAAATGGTCTTAGGGGCATTATAAATAAAATAATAAGGAGCTATTGAGATAACATGAAATGATCTGGCAGCGCTGTAGAAATGCTAAATATTTGCATAAACATCCCTTTCTAAGAACAGAATGCATAATATTGTGCATTTTAAGATTTTCTTAGCTACATATGAGAGATATTTTTTTTGCCTATTCCAGGCTTAGATTCCAGATAGCCATAAAGTGCTAGTGATTATGCTATTCAATTACAAAGCATAGAATCACAAATAAAGAGGCTGATTTTAGTAGCATCGTCTCTGAAATACTTTACTTAAAGAGATAAGTAAAACAATTTTATACCATAGTATTCAGGGTAGGGGCGGCAAGGACCATTAGTCAGAAATGTAATTTAGAGAGACCTTATTTGAATTTTAGAGTGGATTTTAAAAGGGGAGGTGAGAGGGAAGGGGAAAGGAAAGGGGCAAAGGGAACGGAAGGGAAAACTAGGGAAGGAAAGGAAAGGGAAGGAAAAAGAAAAAGAAATAAAAGGAAACAAAGAAGGAAAAGGAAGGGAAGGGATGGGACGGGATGGGAAGAATAAACCTATATGTATAAATGACACCATTTTTTTAGAGTATTTCCATAATCACTAGAGAAAAAACACAATATTATTGTAGGGGAAATAAAAAGATAGTCTTAAAAATGACAAATAGCAAGGAATAAATGTATGCATTAGTTCATTTATTTATCCAGTTGTATTGCAAGGAATAGCAAGGAATAAATGTATGCATTAGTTCATTTATTTATCCATTTGTATTGCATTTATTTATTTTGTTTAGGACTAGAACTCCCAGTCTCCTGGTGATTGGCCCAAAGTCACCCAGTCAACCTTATGGCTAAGATAGGACTAGAACTAACAGCCTCTCTCTTTCTAAACCAGTGCCTTAACTACTACAGAGAAATTCATGATTCAAAGGCATTTAAATATGTGCAGTCAGGGAGATATCTATCTGAGTCACTTCTGATCATTATCTGGACATTCTGGACTTCTGTTGCTGTTTTAGCCTTTGTTTCCTTGGCAATTGGGGTCTATACATCTCTCAAGGTCACTTTCCTTTCTTTCTTATTCCATCAGAATTTCTCTGAATATCATAATTCTCATGCATTTAATTGAATGAAAGTTGGTAGGAAAAAATGCAGCCTTTATCTGTTCAGCATTCATTATTTAAAAATTTATATTCTTTTTACTACCAAAGGAGTCTGTCTTGTTTTTCTATTCCCTTATCTGCTGTTAATTTTTTTTTTTCTGAAGCCACTCAGTCTGTACAGTTCTATTTTTTCTTCCCTAGCTGTTACTAGAATGCATTAACTTCATAAATAACTGGACACCCAGTTTTTTTTTTTTCATTCTGTCTGCTATGGATCAAACCAGCATAACGACCTGCCAAACTCTGAATGTTTTATTTTAACATGGAATCAAGAAAATTAAAGAATGTTCTGGGATTAAGATTTATTCCACTTTTAATGGCTTCTAGAGTTCTATCTGAGCCTTCTTCCTCTGGTATACTTTGGATAGATAGTGTTGAAATTCCAACTCTCAAATTTCTTTTGGATTTTTTTTTATATGGTTTTTTATGAATTGTTTGTATAGTTTTCAATTTGTAAGTCATCGAAGGTCATTACTTGAGACAAGCAGCTATAAAAATTGAATGAATGAATGAATGAAGTCTTATATTTTATTGGATTATGGAGACTACAATCCAGTACATTTCTTGTTGAGAAAGATATACCTACATTCATCACTATGCTAAAGGCAAAAACAGAACTTTCTATATTCTGGAGTCTGCAAATGTTGCACATTGCATGCAATAATAAGAATGGAACGAAACGGAACAAAATAGAATATAGGCAACCCCTCATATGCCAAAAGCCAGCAATCATATCAAATTATTTTACGAAATGGAAAGGAAGGGAGGGGATAGAATAGAATAGAATAGAATAGAATAGAATAGAATAGAATAGAATAGAATAGAATAGAATAGAATAGTGTTCTGTCCTGAATTTGCATACTCGAAATCCCCGCGCCTTGATTGGCTAAGGCGCGGGGATTTCTGATTGGCCAGGCGAGCTGCGCTGATTGGCCCGATTGAAGTCTCCCGCGATTGGCTCACTCCAAGAGCGGGAGACTTGAATCGCTGCCATTGGCCGCGGCCGCCGCAGCGAAAAGGATAAAAGCCGCGGGCTTTTTCCTTTTCGCCGGTTCGGTTCACAACTGTTTAATAAAGAGCTTGAATGATAGTCACCGACTCAGAGCGTCTTTTTGCGGACACGACACTGGCGACGAGGATGGGATCCCGACCCTGAACCGAACCCCGTGTCCAACAAGAGCCAGTTCCAGCGCAAGAGATGGCGAAGATCGCACCGCCCACCCCCTTCAACGCCGCCACCGAGGACTGGGAATCGTACTCAGACCGGTTCCGTATGTACCTTGAATGCGCCGGAATGAAGGACGCCCCGGGCCCGCTAAAACGCGCCGTCTTCCTTACTCACTGCGGACCAGAGGTCTTCCAGATGGCCAAAGCATTGGCCAAGCCGGCAGACGCAACCGCCATGGACTGGGACGTCCTCGAACCTATACTGCGGCGCCATTACGCCCCCGAGGTCCCCATCCTGATACGGCGCAACGAGTTTTACCGCCGAAATCAGAAACCAGACGAGAAATTGAGCGACTTCGTCGCCGAGCTGCAGCGCCTAGGAGGACTCTGCGAATTTGAAGGTCTGAACAGCCTCATAAGAGACCGATTCATGCTCGGCCTATGGGACCCTACACTCCAGAGCCGGCTTATGGCCAAGGGCGACATCAGCCTAGCAGATGCCCTCACCGCAGCCGCAGCCGCAGAAGCAACCCGCTCGTCTGCTGACAGCATGCGAAGATCTGACGCGAAGGGCGGAAACAACAACCCGGCAAGGTCGGCCGACCCTAGAAGCGAATCAACCGCACACTACGGAGAATTCCAGTCAACCTCCAGCACGTCGGAAGACGAGGAGGACATACATCGCGTGCAGACGGGACGCGGCGACCAACGGAATCGAAGAGGTCGTAGGTCGAGGACCAACTGTGCCGGGTGCGGCGGCGACCACCCCAGGTCAGAATGCCGATTTTTTGACTCTATCTGTAGGCATTGTGAACGACGGGGTCACATCGCTCGAGTTTGCCGCCAAAAGAAGACCCGCAGCCCGCCCAAATGGGAACAACACGACCGGAAGAAGGAAAGCCCCCCGCCCAGGACCAGAGAGCGCCAACCGGACGGTCGGTGGGACCGTGCCCAATGATCTTCAAGAGGCGGCGACGGTCGGCGAAAGGAAGAGACACACCAGACGGTGACCATCGGCCACGCCATCTCCGACGGCGCCAGAAAGGTACACGTAGAAGTCCATATTGAAGGCCAACCATGCAAGATGAAAGTGGACTCCGGGTCCTACCTCTCCATGATTGCATGGCGTGAGATTAAACGGCTAGTACCCACCCTCCATAAGAGGAACATTCATACCCAGAAAATCATTATAAAAGACTACCAAGGGAATCGCGTCCCGGTAGTGGGCACCAAGAACTTTAATGTAACCTACAAGGGCCGCACCGAACAACTACCACTCACTATCGTCGATCGCGACCGCCCAAGCCTACTGGGTTTACAATGGTTCGCCCCGCTTGACATCACGCTGACAGGAGTCAACCACGTCGCCGACGACGGTTGGGAACAGCGGCTAGCCCAGGAGTTCCAGGAGGTCTTCGATGGAAGCTTGGGCAAGTACCAGGGGCCCCTTATCTCGTTTGACCTAGACCCAAAGGTTCCCCCCAAGCGGCTTAAACCTAGGAGGGTACCATTCGCCCTGAAGCCTAAAATTGATGAGCAGATCGACAAGCTCGTCAAACAGGGGGTGTTGCAGCCGATAGACCATGCCCGATGGGAGACCCCTATAGTGACCCCAGTCAAGCCAGACGGGTCCATGAGAATTTGCGGGGACTATAAGGCCACCCTAAATGGCGCATTACAACAAAGCGCCTACCCAGTCCCAATCGTGCAACATCTGCTGCACTCACTGGGAGGGGGCAAGGTCTTTGCCAAGCTCGATCTCGCCCAGGCATATCAGCAGTTACCAGTAGATGAGAAAACGGCGGAAGCCCAGACCATCGTGACCCATCGGGGGGCCTTCAAGTGTAACCGACTCCAATTCGGAGTCAGCGTGGCACCAGGCATCTTTCAGAGCCTGATGGAACGTTTGCTACAGGGCATCGAGGGGGTGGTGCCCTATTTTGATGACGTATTAGTGGCGGCGCCAAACGAAGCCGAATTAGAAAACCGACTCAGACAGGTCTTAACAAAATTTAAAGTGACGGGACTTAAAGTTAAACGAGAAAAATGCCAACTATGCACAAAGCAAGTAGAATTCTTGGGCTACCTTCTAGACCGGCATGGCATTCACCCTACAATTAAAAAAGTGAAAACCATCAAAGAAGCCCCCACCCCAAAGTCTAAAACGGAACTACAGGCGTTCTTAGGGTTGCTGAATTTTTATAATGTTTTCCTACCCCAAAAGGCTACGGCGGCGGAGCCTTTGCATAGACTCCTGGATAAGGCGGCAACCTGGACTTGGGGGAGACGAGAGCAAGCCGCCTTTCAAAAAACCAAAGACCTCCTCACCTCCGACGCCGTCCTGATTCAATTCAGCGAAACCTTGCCCTTAGCTGTCACTTGCGACGCATCACCTTTCGGCGTCGGCGCTGTCCTCAGCCATACCCTCCCCGACAAAAGAGAAGCACCCATCGCTTTTTTCTCCAGGACTCTGACTAAACCGGAGCGGAACTATAGCCAGCTGGACAAAGAAGCTTTGGCTATAGTTGCCGCCGTTAAGCGATTCCACGAATACCTGTATGGCCGCCCGTTCACCATTGTGACAGATCATAAGCCATTGCTGGGCATCCTCGCTGGAAACCGAGCCACCCCGAACATTTTATCACCCCGGATGACAAGGTGGTCCGAGTTCCTGGCAGCCTACAGCTACGAACTGTTACACAAGCCAGGTAAGAAAATTTCGCACGCGGACGCCTTAAGCCGTTCGCCCTTACCAGACTCTGATCCTGACCCAGCACCAACGACAAACACCCTTAGCATCGAGAACCTACCCATTACCGCATCGGACATTGCCAGGGAGACTATTAAGGATAGGCGTCTGGCGCGAATCCTACACTGGCTAGAAAAAGGTTGACCTGAAAGGGACAATGACGAAACCATTAAAACATTCAGAAACCGCCAGACCGAACTCTCACTGCTTAAAGGATGTATTTTGTGGGGTGACAGGGTGGTCATCCCGGACAGATTGCAAGGGAGGGTCTTAGAGATGCTGCATGAAGGTCATCCTGGCATCGTCAGGACTAAAGCCCTGGCCAGGAGTTACGCTTGGTGGCCAGGGATGGACAAACAGATTGAGGCGTGGGTCGCCAAATGCCAACGTTGCCAGGAGACCAGACCCAGCCCACCCGCAGCACCCATCCGGGACTGGGAAACACCAAGGGGGCCCTGGTCCAGAATCCATTTAGACTTTGCTGGTCCAACGAATGGGCATACTTTTCTGATCACAGTTGACGCTTACTCCAATTGGTTGGAAGTAAGCGACATGAAATCCACTACCACGGAGGCCGTCATCAAAGAACTGTGTAACTGTTTTCCACGCACGGCCTCCCAGACGTCGTCGTCTCAGACAACGGGCCCCAGTTTACTTCCCTCGATTTTGAGAGGTTCTTGGCGGAGAGGGGCATCCGCCACGCATTAACAGCACCGGCGCATCCGGCGGCGAATGGTAGGGCGGAACGGATGGTACAGTTTACAAAAAAAACCCTCCGGAAAATGGACCACGGGGAGATCAACGACAAAATCAATAAACTCCTCTTCATACAACACATCACCCCGAACACCACTACCAACAAAAGTCCAGCCGAATTACTAATGGGCAGGAAGCTGAGGTCCCCACTTGACAGGTTACACCCAACATACAACCCAGAGCGGCCCCCAGACTCCAGTTCCAAATACCGGACATTTGCCCCCGGTGACTTAGTCTACGCAAAAAACCTGACGGGGGACCCCCTATGGATCCCAGCCGTCATCACTCAAATCACAGGTCCACGGTCGTACCGGCTCCAAACCACCGACGGGCGAGCCTGGAAACGACACATCGACCAGCTCAGGTCACGAACGGCAACAGACCTCAACCCCCAAGACTCGAACCAAGGGGGGAGGGAATACCCGAATAAACTAGCGCAGGAAAAAATCCAAAAGTACTCACCGGAACGCAGCCATCGCGAGTCCCCACCGGAGAAGAACCACCTGGCCAGCTCAACCGACTCGGAGAAACCAAGCGGGAGCGGCGAAACCCGTAGCTCAACCGACCCGGTAGGCCCAGGCGGGAGCCACGGAGAACGAACCGGCCCGATCATCCAGCCGGTTCACACAGAGGGAGGAGCAGCCAAAAAGATGACCGCTCCAGCCGAGATACAGCTTGCAACTGAGTTGCGCAGGTCAACTAGGGCTAGACGGAGCCCCGCCTACCTGCGTGACTACGCTACGTGATGGACTATACCAAGAGGGGAGGGGTGTTCTGTCCTGAATTTGCATACTCGAAATCCCCGCGCCTTGATTGGCTAAGGCGCGGGGATTTCTGATTGGCCAGGCGAGCCGCGCTGATTGGCCCGATTGAAGTCTCCCGCGATTGGCTCACTCCAAGAGCGGGAGACTTGAATTGCTGCCATTGGCCGCGGCCGCCGCAGCGAAAAGGATAAAAGCCGCGGGGTTTTTCCTTTTCGCCGGTTCGGTTCACAACTGTTTAATAAAGAGCTTGAATGATAGTCACCGACTCAGAGCGTCTTTTTGCGGACACGACAAATAGAATAGAATAGAATAGAACAGAATATGCCAAAAGCTAGCAATCATTTCAGATTCTTTCGCTACACCCACAGAAGGTATTTCCTACAAACGTTCCTTGTGTCACAGCACCAGAATGCAATTAGATGGCAGTTAATTTTATGTATCCCTAGCATAAATGATTTTGCTTCCTAAATTTGAGGTGAAGATTTAGAACCGTCCTTTGTTTTGTTTTGTTTTTCATTCAGTTTTCATTTTGCATGCGGGCAAAGCAGATTCATGCAGAATAATCTCTTGTTTCCAAAGAGCGCGCATAAAAACTAGATTGCCTAGGTTTTTTCAGTGTGAGGACTCTGTTCCAACTTTTATTTACACAAGCTGGCTAAAGTGCTCCTGGGTGTCCTGTTATAGGAGGTCAATTCAATCCCTAGCATTGCCACAAACTGGTCCAGTCAGCATTGTCTATTAATTTTGATGTATTAATGTATTATATACAAGTGATACTTCTGTATTATTGTTATTCTTAACTCTGCTAAACTTGTATTAAAAACAAAAGACAATGGCAGACCATTTCTGTACAGCTGCTAAGAAATTTATATGATGCTCAATTTGACGGAGTCTTTGCTTTTTTAGTTAAAAAAAAAACCCACAGCTATGTTAACCATAAGATAATCTTAGAATTACAAAAACTCCGAGTTACTTCTGAATAGACAGGAGTAAGATTGGATAAAAGAACCTTAACAGTTGTCTATGGAGATTCTCAGTCATCCAGGTCATGATTATCCCAAAGGTCTTTTTCAAGAGGCAACTGGACTTTCTTTTTCTTTGAAGATGTTTCACTTGTCATCCAAGAAGCTTCTTCAGCCCTGACTGGATGGTGGGGAATGGAAGGATTTGTATTGCTTGCAGACATTTACATTCTCTTAAAGAGTCAGGTGTCTGGATGGAATCACTGAAGCAGTTGGCATGAGCTTAAATGGACTCCAGAAGATGGTAGAGGATAGGAAGGCCTAGAAGAAAATTGTCCATGAGGTCATGATGGGTCGGTTATGATTTTGCAACTAACAACAATAAAAAAGAGCCATTGAGGCCACTTGAAGGTTTGCCTGTATCCTCAGGTTCACCTAAGTCATGCAAGTGGATGTAGAGCCTTCTTGGAACTTAGAAAGAACTGTGTTGTGGAACTGTGCTTTCAGCAGTACATTTTCTACCCTGGCTGTGTCCCTTCCCTGTTGAATCCAGTTGCAGGCTGTTGGGGATGAGTCTGTGTTGTCTTTATCTCAAACTGAAGTGCAAATGGTTCCTAGAGTCTGCATTTTTCTGGACATCTTCTTGAATGAGAAGAGAAACATCTTCAAAGTCCTTTCACCCTAACCCTCTTGAAAAAGCATTTTGGGATTTAACAGTGGTCCTGTCATACAACTACAGTGAGCCAAAATTTCTATTGCTATGCAAGGCAGTTGTTAACGGAGTCATGTCCCATTTACAACCTTTTTGCCACAGTTGTTAAGCAAATCATTACAGTGCATCATGCAGTCAATAAGCAAATTTGGCTTTCCCCATTGACTTTGCTTGTCAGAAGTTTCTTAGGCAGGTTGCAAATGACAGTCCCACCCCAAGACTGCTACGGCCATTGTAAATAATGCTGGTTACTAAGCATCCAAATTTTGACCACGTAACTATGGGGATGGTATGTGAGAACCGGTTATAAGTCACTTTTTTCAGTGCCGTTGTAATGTTCATTAAATTACTGTAAGTAAAAGACTAATATCTATGAAGATTTTCAGTCATCCAGGTCATGATTGTCCCGAAGGTGTTTTTTTCAAGAGGCAACTGGACTTTCTGGTTTTCTCTGAAGACATTTTGCTTCTCCTCCAAGAAGCTTCTTCAGCTCAGGGCTGAAGAAACTTCTTGAATGAGTTCAGTGGTGAGATTCTATCAGTTCTATGGGCATGGCTTGGTGGGCATGGCAGGGGAAGGTTACTGCAAAATCCCCATTCCCTCCCCACCCCACTAACCTGCTTTCCAGCTCCGTTCTCCTGTGCTGGGCAACAAAAGAAGACCCAGCTGATCAGCTGGGACTCGGGAGGCAGAGAATAGATGGGGCGGGTCGTCAGAGGTAGTATTTGCCGGTTCTCTGAACTACTCAAAATTTCCACTACCAGTTTTCCAGAACTGGTCAGAACCTGTTGAATACCACCTTTGGATAAGAAGCAAAACATCTTCAGCAAAAAAACCTTTGAAAAAGCACCTTTGGGCGAGGAGCTATAGTCATTAAATTATTGTAAGTGAGGACTATCTGTATCTCAAACTTGCAAATTGGGATGAGTGTGGACAGTGACCATCTAAAGGTCACTTAATCTTCCCCTGGCATCTTCAGAATTCCCAACTTCCATTCAGGCTGACTGAAATTCTGGGAAAACTGTAGGCTGTGCCCATAGAGTAAGTTTACCTGGGCCATGTAAAGATCTCAAAGTCTTTTGCGTTTTGCATTTGCACAATGTGTGTAGATTCCTTAATTTAACTTGTGCTCATTTGTGGCTTTGTTAATTATGAAGTGGGCCAGTTATGTTGTGCCAAGCTGGAAATAACTCTGTTATGAATGCAACCTAAAATGTACATCTTTTTCCACTGGGAAGCTTCACCTTATGATCCAGATCTTTAGTAGATGCCAAAATATTGTCATGTTATCACAATGGCAACACACAAATGATGCCACTTTCCCCTTTGCTCCTCCCCTCCAATGAATGACTACATATAAAGACGTTTGAGGTTCTGGATTTTCAATTTTGAAAGTGAAAAATAACTAGGAGATGCCCTTAAGCTAAAATAAGTGTTTGTTTGGTTCCTTTTTCCCTAGTCAGACACAGAGTTTTGGGACAAGATGCAAGCAGAGTGGGAAGAAATGGCTCGCAGAAAGTGGATTTCAGACAGCCAAGAAACACAAGGACGAGTGGCCATCTCCATTAACGAGAAGGTAACCTGGGGTTGTTGAAGAACAGAGAACATATTTATGGTAGTCCCAGATCAGTACAAGGCAAATTTGTATATCGTCCCATAGGACCTGGTTCTGTAAAGGACAATCTATCCCAGTAGTTTCTATGATCGGATGCAGTTGGCATGCTCTGAATTAAAAATAGTCACCTCTTCAGACCCAGAAAATGGGCCTACTTTTCAAGGCACCTATGCTGTGGAACACTTTCCCCCATGAGATTACCTTCTACCATGGATGTATTTCAATTAACCCCTTTCTATGGATCATGGTGGCTCAGTGGCTAAAACACTGAGCTTGTTGATCGAAAGGTCGGCAGTTCAGCGGTTCGAATCCTTAGCACCGTGTAACAGAGTGAGCTCCCGTTACTTGTCCCAGCTTCTGCCAAACTAGCAGTTCAAAAGCACATAAAAAAATGTAAGTAGAAAATAGGGACCATCTTTGGTGGGAAGGTAACAGCATTTCGTGCTCCAGCCACATGATCGCGGAGATGTCTTCGGACAGCACTGGCTCTTTGGCTTTAAAATGGAGATGAGCACTGTTCCCTAGAGTCAAGAACGACTAGCACATATGTGCAAGGGGAACCATTACCTTTACTTATGGTGGCTTACATGGTTAGGATGCTGGGATGGAGGTTAGCAAGCCCATGTTTGAGACCCAAGTGCTGCCATGGAGCAGAGTTGAGCTGCCATTGTCAACTCTTGAAACGATTTTAGTTGAAGCCATATTTTCCTTTCTTCATTGCCACGCATATGGGGGGAGGAAAGCTATAGGGTGTAGAATGTTTTCCTCTGAAGTGCCAGACGTAACAGCAATAAAGCTCGTGAGAACCAAGGTCAGCTCAACGTGCCCTCGTAACAGCCGGAGGGAGTGCTGAAAAGCTTGCCACTTTCCCTGGTTGGTTTACATGACCTGTAACACTAAGGAGAGTGGGTAGTATCTATTCCTTTAATTATATCAAAGCACAGGAAATATTCAGAGTTGGTTCCACATTTGACTGTGCCAATATGATGTACCCAATAAAGGAGATCTTTGAGAAGAGCTACAGCCTCAGAGTCTGAATTGATTGGGATCATTACTCGGAACCATGACACCTGTCCTTCATTCCAGCTCCTGCTGTGGACATGAAACTGAGCTAATCTTTCAATCCCGAAGTGCCTCAGTGCTTCTGACACAAGTGCAAGTCCCTTTTTAATAGGCAAAAAAAAATTGTAAGTTGAGGAAGCAGAATAATAAAGGAGGAGATGCATTTCCAGTTACAGTTACGTCATTTGTACTGCAGCTTATTTGATACATAAAATATTTTCAGAAGAAAAAAATGACCTTGTTGGTCATACTGATTCTTTCGTCCCATTGCTGAAAATAAGCCACTGCATAAAGTAATGTGCAGGTTGTTCAGACATTTACCAAAAACACCTTCATGGATAAGTCAAAGGCTAAAATCAAATGATTTTAAGGTAGTCCAATTTTACTCCCAGGCTTATTGAGATTTTCTTGTGAATAGATCTCCCTAAGATTGTGTGGATAGTTTTCTATACAAGAGTCCATATCTAACTGCCAGCACTTTAATTTTCTTTTTCAGGGTTATTACTTTCACACTGAAAATCCCTTCAAAGATTGGCCTGGTGCTTTTGAAGAGGGGCTAAAAAAACTGAGAGAAGGGGACTTGCCCCTCACCATCCTGTACTTGGAGGCAGCTATTCTCCAAGACCCACATGATGCTGAGGTAACTACCCTGGTGAATATCTGGAACTAGTTAAAATTCCCTTCAGAGTCTTTTATCGGTTGTGAAGAAACAGCTCTGGACTTCTTGGTGCTCTCTGAGCTTGGTTGTTTTCTTGAAGACCTTTAATTATCCAACTAGGGAACATCATCAGTGTAAGTGAGTGTGGGGTTTGCTCCAGCAATGAGATCCTACCTGTTCCTACTATTGGTTCGGTGATTGCATGTGCACAGCTTCTGCCACACCAGCTGAGGCCTGCAGCGCCAATCAGCTGAGAGGATAAAGAAGAGTGGCGGGTGAGAAGGCCAATCCTGCACTTCAGGATCCTTGCCCTTCCAGTTTTGATGGAGGTGTGGTTTTGTCCTTTATTAATGCCTTCATTAGAGTGTTATTTGATTCCTTGATTGTTATTTGAAACAACTTTTCTTGTCATCCCCTATACTACCCATAGACATGTTGTCAACTTAATCATTGGGAAGAACCTTGAAAGGGAGCTATTTATATCAGAATATTCAACCATTCCTCACTTTTCGGCTTTCTCCATTTTGGGGGAAAAGCCCAAATATATTTCATAGCCTTGGTGCTTTCTCACTTATATATAATTTGAATGTGATAACACTGTTTTATATTCCCTTGAGCACCATCTCCTTGTGTCCATTGGAACTGGTATCTTCCTGGTTGATTCTGAAGTTGACATTCAGGATTTAGAATGGAGGGGATGATGTGGTGGAATGTAGTCTGGATTCCCAGGAAGGAGGGACTGCATGTCAGAGGAGCTTAGGTGGTTTGTGTGGGAGAAAGAGAGTGAAGGAGGCTACTCCCTAAGAGTGCCCAGTGTATATATTTAATGGTGCAAGTAGTCTGCTTTAGTTTAGTAAGATTTCTGTCTGTAGGTCAGGAACAATAAAGAACCCTAGTGTGTCTTTCTTGATTTTTGAACCTGATATCAATCTTGACAGACTAAAGCAGACTTCTTTTTTTGCAGCCTTGCTTTTTAAAATAAAGACCTACATGACATTCATAACAAAATATTTCCCCAGAGTTTATTATGCTGATACCTAGCATGGTATAATGCTCAAATGTCCCATTTTGCAGGCCTGGCAGTTTCTTGGAATAACCCAAGCAGAAAATGAAAATGAACAGGGAGCCATAGTTGCCCTCCAACGGTAAGTGACACGAATGACTGTTGGGTTTATGTGCCCAATTGGTATCCAGATGGTTGCCTTATTGCTTTCAGAGGGAAAGAGAGAGTTTCCGTAAATCACGGACATATCTTTAGGGGACTGGAGGCTAAAACATATGAAGACCAGTCACTGGAATTGGGTATGTCTAGTTTAATGAAAAGAAGGATTAGGGTGTGACATGATAGAGTTGTCCCAATATCTCTGGGGCTGCCCCAAAGAAGAGGGAATCAAGCTATTCTTCAAAGCACCTGAAGGCAGGACAAGAAGCAATGGGTGGAAACTAATCAAAGAGAAAAGCAACCTAGAATTAAGAAGAAATTTCCTGACCGCTAGAACAATTAACCAATGGAATGACTTGACTTGAAAAATGACTTCAATTGATGATATGGGCATCAGTCAAACTGCTCCTATTTGAGATGCCAAACTGCTTGGTACTACTTCTGCTCCACTCACATCTTTAACAACTGCAAGAAACTGCTAGGAAAGGTTAGGTCAGGTGGTGCTCCATTCAAAATTCAAGAAAGAAAACTTAGACTCTTTAGATTAGAGCAAAGATGTCTTTTACTGAAAATGAAGTGGTAACATCAGTAGAATTCTGAATCTGAGAAATTAGGCGCGCAGATCACATATACAATTAGGCGCGCAGATCACATATATTGGAAACATTCCCACCCCTCATACTTCAAATGATTCTTCCAATTAAAAGTTGTGAATATGATCATGTGGGCATCTTCAGGTGGTGATGAGGCCTCTGTCCGCTGACCTTGGCATATTTTGATAAAGATTTGCAGCTGCGCAGAGAAAAGAAAGCTAAGCGAGAAATAGAAACTTAAGAGCAGGAATTTATACTCCCCCCTCTCCGCATTTACACCACACAAGAATGTAACACCTCCAGCTCTCTTCCCAGACGTTATTCCCCATCCTCCCCCCGTTACTTATGGCAGCCAAAAGATGCAAAGCAGTAGTAGAAGATCTTGAAGGCTGACAGGTTATCTAATTGTTCAGGATCAGATATTGGGATGCTGAAGACACTCTTTTCATCTTCTAGAGGTCCTTTTGTATTTCCTGGTGGGGTGGGGGGGAGAGAAAATTCATCACTGAATCACAGCAGGATGGAGGTGCGATATATCCTAAAGCAAGCCTGCTGTGAATTCCTGATTTAAATCCCCACTGATTTAAAAGGATGGCACAATCCCAGGGGTGGGCTTCAAAAATGTCAGCAACCACTTCTCTGCCCGGTTGCTGGGTGGGTGTGGCAAAGTCGGCATCCTGCACCACAGCGGGGCGGGGGGTGTTTTTGCCTTCCCCAGGCTCCAGAGGCTTCCCTTGAGCCTCTGAGAAGGAGAAAATGGCCTCCCCCGTGCTCTGGAGGCTGGAAACTGGCCCATTTCCAACCTTCTGGAGCATACGGCAGGCCCGTTTTTTGCACTCCCCAACCCTCCATGTGGGCCCTGCATTTACCTTGCATCCAAAATGGGCCATGTGAGGACTCCTGGGAAGGGCAGGGTTGTTGTGGTCTGCCGGCAACCTGCGGAGACGGCAGCAGAGTCAGACAGTGGGGAAAACATGGGCCAAAACATGGGGAGGACTCAGATGATGGCCCTGCGTCCAATACAGAGATGGGGCCAGGGCCATCTGGGAGTTATCTGCTGACTCCAGAGCCTCCAGAATCTGACAGCAGTGAGGCAGAGGAACAAGGGGAGCCTGTTCCCAATGCATGCGTGCACAGAGCTGCCAGAAGGCAAGAACAGTTAAGACAAAAGGGGCAACCCAGGAGTGAGGCTTGGAGGTGATTGCCCCTCCCATAAGATATAAAGGAGGAGCAAAGGGACAGGAACCTTTGCAGGAAGCAATGTTGTTCGCACTATTAAATCTTGAAGCTCTGTGTGGACTTTGTACTCCATTTGGCTTTTTACATTTAATTTGGCACTTTAGTTGTTGGCAGCAATTCAAAGGAAATAAAGGTGAGTGCTTATCTCAAGAGACTGTTTGGGAGTCATTATGGACTGGGAATGAACATAATTCCCAGCATTGAAATAAAAAGAGAGTTGTTTGGACTAAGCGTGTGTTTAATTACGGTCTCAGGAAGCCTTGGTCAGAACAGGGGTGGAGTGGGGTGGGAGGGGCCAGCCAGGGGAGGGATTGGGTGGTTCTCTCAACCAACCATAACACTAGCTATAGGTTCTCCTGAACCCAGGCGAACCTGTAGCAGCTCACCCCTGCACAATCCCCTGAGAAATCCACAGTGCTGGAACAGGTGGAAGGAAAAATAAAAAGAGCATAAGCAGCAGCAAGGTGGATGCTCTTGTTCAGTGAGGAGTACACCATTGGAAGACCTGAAAGGCCAGGTTTAAGATCACCCTAGAGAAGGTCTATCTATATGACTACTAGGAATCAACCTTGTCCCAATGGTACACAATAAACGGACTTCCTGAAAAAGCAGAACCCTACCTTTGACGTTTTGACTCACAATTATCCCTTGATCAGTAGAGGCCATCTATGGCCATGAGAATGTCCCTCCAGGTTCAGCTGGGATATCAGTTATGGGTTCCTCTGGAGCAAGAGACCTTGGTGATAGTAAGCCTATGCTTTCAACTCCCTGAGAACACTCTGCTTAGTCAAGTGTCCTTTTGCCTCTGCTCAGGTGCTTAGAGCTTCAGCCAAACAACTTGAAAGCCCTCATGGCCTTAGCCGTGAGCTTCACAAACACTGGCCACCAGCAGGAGGCTTGTGAAGTCTTAAGAAGCTGGATCAAACAGAATCCCAAGTACAGATTCCTCTTCCGGAGCAAGAAAGGTTCTCCAGCTTTGGCCAGGAGGATGTCAAAGACAGCTGATGAAAGGTAACAATAATCCCAGATTAACCGATTTAGAAGCAAAATTTGGGAAGCTGAAACATCACCCAATTCAACCTGCATTTAAAAGATGTTTTCTATTTAAAAAGGACATGGGAGCAAATATATTCTGCCATCTGTTCTGAGTCCCGGGCCATAGTTTCATTGTTCTTATATTAGTCTACATTTGTCTCCACACTGTATTATTTCTAGTTCCCTGCTGGAAGAAGTGAAGGAGTTATTTCTTGAAGGAGCTCATCATAATGGTGAATTGGTTGACCCCGACTTGCAGACGGGGCTTGGAGTGCTCTTCCATCTGAATGGGGAATTTAACAGAGCAATAGATGCATTCAATGCTGCCCTCACTGTGCGCCCCGAGGTACGTTTGGCACTTTAGCATTAAAATGTTTACTTCTATTGCCCTGGTGGTTCTGGGTGCTCTTTCTGGCAGTTCCTAGTAGCTATCTCTCCCTGGCATTTGCTGACTGTCATATTTCTCATTGAGAGAGGGAGCTGATGAAGAAATTATACCTACTAGGTTTTACGGGGGATGCCCTGGGAGATTATGGCCTTAAGCAGGGGTCCCCAACCACCGGGCTGGTACTGGTCCATGGATCATTTTGTACCGGGCCACCTATTTTGCTTGGGCGCTGCCATCTTGTTTCGACGGCGCTTGAGAAAATGCTTCCAGGTGAGCTTGTCGGTCGTTGGTTGGAAAGCGGCATTTGGGTGCTGAAGGAATCCTCGCGCCTTAGTTTCGTCAAAGGGGGGGGGCGGCTTCAAACGAAGAGCCATCCCGATGGCAGTGGAGTCTCGTGTTACTCAGGAGGAGATTAAGAAAGAGCCCGAAAAGCCCATCGACCGCAAGTAGGTACAAAGGAGGAGCTGAAGGTGGCGGGGAGAAGCGGGGGACGGCTGGCTGGCTGGTCACTTGGCTCGCCTTGCCTTGGTCATGCGTGCTGATGCCAGTACTGGTCCGTGGATCATTTTGTACATTTTGTACCAGTCCGTGATACAAAAAAGGTTGGGGGCCACTGGCCTTAAGGACGCCCAATTTAGGGTAGTCCAACAGCTTGTGGACATTTACTTGCAATATCTACGAGCCAGAGCTAACAAAACTTGCTCTCCTCTGATCTTCAGCTGATTTAATAATTATGGACTGAGGATGGCTTCCTATTTTTACACTCTAACCATTCCTAAGTATAGAAGAGCTTTCTCCCTAGCTGGCTTTAATGTTCTGCCTTTAGCACTACTGGATGGGCGATTTAAGGGGCTCCTGATTAACGAGCGGCTATGCCCCTGGGACAGAGTTGAGGTTGAAACTGTGGAGCATATGTCCTTTTATATTGCCCTATGTATAACGCAGGCAGATCTAAGTTACAGTCTCTCCCTGAAACAGACCCTTCTAGACCTAATGTTAGTAATTTGTTCCTATATTGTCTGGGGGATGGCTCCTCATATATCACTTCTTTGGTTTCCCAATTTTTTTTTTAAGAACTGTAATCATCAGAGGAGAACACTGAAATTCCCCTTAGTCAAGTTTTTTGTGACCGATTGTTCATGATTAATTTTCCCATGTTCTTCTTTTGTTGTACTTGTGTTTTGGTCTGTGACCGCAAATAAAGTATTATTATTATTATATTGCTTCTATTGCCCAATATCCCTTAAACTATTAATTAGTGTTCGCTTTAGCCACTAATGTGCCTAAAGTGAAACATTAATTGCAACCTCCTTTTTAAAATAGTTTAGATAGTTTAACAGATTAACAGAGCTGGAAGGGACCTTGTAGGTCATCTAGTTCAACCCCCTCCCCCCCCCTGCCTAAACAGGACGCCCTACACCATTTCTGACAGATGGCAGTCCAGTCTCTTCTTGAAAGCCTCCAGTTATGAAGCTCTCACAAATTCTGAGGGCAGGCTGTTCCGTTGGTTGATAGTTCTCACTGTCAGAAAATTCCTCCTTATTTCTAGGTTGAATCTCTCCTTGATCAGTTTCCATCCATTATTCCTTGTCTGGCCTTCAGGGGCCTTGGAAAATAGGTTGACCCCTTCCTCTCTGTAACAACTCCTCTCCCAATTCGGGCTTGCCTAACAAAAAAAAAAATAGGAGTAAATCTCAGGAAATTATCTTGAATTCAGAATCAGAACAGAGCTGGAAGGGACCTTGGAAGTCTTCTAGTCCAGCCCCCTTCTCAAGCAGGAGACCCTATACCCGTGATGGAGAACCTATGGCACACATGCCACAGGTGGCACTCAGAGCCATTTGTGTCAGCACGCGAGCTGCAGGCAAACTTACCCCACTGTGCATGTACATGCCTCACAGCTGATTTTCGGCCAGTTTGAGGCCTTTTTCAGCCTCTCAAAGGCTTGAGGAAGGCTTCTGCAAGCTTTGCAGGCCGAAAACTAGCCCCGTTTCATCACTTTTGGTATTTTCGGAAAAACAGGAAGTGACAAAATGGGGCTAGTTTTCAGCCTGCAAAGCTTGCAGAAGCCTGCAGAAGCCTTCCTCAAGCCTTTCGGAGGCTGGAAAAGGCCTCAAACCAGACGAAAATCAGCTGTGAGGCACAGTGCAGGTAAGGGGATGGCAGGGAGTGGGTGGGTGGGTGATTGCATACTCATTTGTAGGGGGTGTGGGGGGACACATTGCCTTCTGGGTGCTGGCACGTGAATGTGAGTGTGCAAGCACGCGCACAATTTTTAGCACAGGAGCCCAAAAAGTTCAGCTACCACTGCCCTATACCATTTCAGACAATCTCAGAAAGTTACCTTGAGTTGCATGCCACACTAGTGAAAGAAGAAGACACTTTTACCCATATCATACATATCGTTTGAACAGAATGAGCAAAAAAAAGAAGAGATCAAAATGGTCTGCACAAGGATTATACCTAAATTGTTGTTGTCTTGTCAGGATTATTCATTGTGGAACCGTCTCGGTGCAACCTTAGCAAATGGTGATCGAAGCGAAGAAGCTGTAGAAGCCTACACTCGAGCATTAGAGATTCAACCTGGCTTTATCAGATCTAGATACAATTTAGGAATCAGCTGCATCAACCTAGGTGCATATAGGTGAGTAGGTTCATATGAATTTTGGCTTGTAGAGATTCTCAGTCATCCAGGTCATGGTTGTCCCAAAGGTGCTTTTTCAAGAGGCAACTGGACTTCTGGTTTTTCCATGAAGACCTCTTCTCTTCTCTTCCAAGAAGCATCTTCAGCTCTGACTGGATGGTGGGGAATGGAAGGATTTCTACTCCTTGCAGACAGCTGGTCATTTGCATCCTTTTAGAAGGTCATTGAAGCACTTGCAGGTTTATCTGTGTCCTTAGGATCACCTGAGTAGTGCTCTTGGTTCCTATAGTCTGCAATTTTCCCCCCTCTGGAAATCCATTCCTACTCTCACGCCATTCAAAGGGTGTTCATCCCAAATTGTGTTATGTCTCACCTTTACAAAGGAGGTGAGAAGTCCAAACTCCAACAGAATACAAACTGGCAAGCAAATCCAGTAATTATAGAGTTAATTCTTTGAGCCAATAATGTTCTTGGCAGTCTCACACATGGTGTCTGCCAAGTCCAGCAAGAAAATAGAATATAAATCACACAAGCTGTCACAACACAGAATACACCGAAGCTCCTCTGGATAAGTCACACGTTGTCCCACACGAAGTTCCCAGAGCAAACACACCCACTTTTATTTCCTGTGGGGCGTGTCACTAATTCAGCTCACTCTCTCATTCGTCCATGCCTCCTGCGCTGCAGCCCACACTTTTGCCTGCGACGCTGCCTCACATCAAGCCAGCATTCGTCTGCTTCATTCTCTGTCAAAGGCTGCTCCAATATGCCCTCCTCATTCTCCTGATTAGCCTCAGGCTGTCCCTCTCGGTTATCTGCCGACACCTGAGGCACAATCAGGGAGGAAAGCATTGCCGAAGAGGAAGGTCCTGGGGAGGAAGGCATTCCCAATTCCTCCTCCTCCTCATCTTCCGAATCCTCTTCCTCTAAGAATGCAGGCTCAGGACTCGGAGCCATAACAAAATTGTGTAACTAAAAGTCTGTAGAGATTCTCAGTCATCCAGGTCATGGTTGCCCCAGAGGTGCTTTTTCAGGAGACAACTGGACTTTCTTGTTTTTCTTTGAAGACATTTCACTTCTCATCCAAGAAGCTTCTTCAGTTCTGATAGGATAGTGGGGAATGGAAGGATTTATATTCCTTGCAAACAGCTGGTCATTTGCATCCTTTTAGAGGGTCATTGAACCACTTGGGGGTTTATCTGAGTCCTCAGGGTCACCTGAGAATTTTGGTTGTTAGATATTGTGGAAATGGTGGATTCTTTTTGTACATGTTTTGTTGTTGTTGTTTTTCTTAACCTGTAGAGAGGCGGTGAGCAACTTCCTCACAGCTCTCAATCTGCAACGCAAGAGTCGGAATCAGCAACAGGTGTCTCAACCAGTAATATCAGGTAATATTTGGGCTGCTCTCCGGATTGCATTGTCTATGATGGACCAGCCAGAACTCTTTCAGGCTGCTAATGTGGGTGACCTGGATGTGCTATTAAAAGCGTTCAACATTGAGTCTTAACTACAACCCCTCTCGGTTTTTCTCGCTCACCTCTTCCAAATGAATCGTATCAACACTCTACCCTGAGAGAAAACTTCCTTCACATTCGCAACCTGACTTACAACCCCAACAGAAATGATTTGGACTTCTTTCCAGCATGAAGGATCTGCAGATGCCGTCAGATCTTCAGGGGTGTGTGGGGGAGGAAAGACGTTCATAAGCACAACATTTTGTAAATACACACCTGACAGGGCTTGGATGTTTGTGATGGAATTAAAAGAAGAACAGCTATCTTGATAACGTAACAGCACTTTGAGAAACAATCTTGCTTGCATGTTCTATACAACATCCATAAGGTACAAAGGAAGGTTGCCTTACCATGCTACGGAGACTCAAGAGCACATAAACCAGGAGCAAAGGGCAAGTTTTCTTAAAAACTTCTTCTGGTCCACTGGATTTGCTGCCCTTGATCCAGAGCATCCATGGGGAAAATGGGCAACTCACAGTTCATTTTCCACAGATGTGATCTTCAGTATATGTGCATGTTAGATAGTTGTGCTTTCCCCATAACTGTATTAAACAGGTGGATACTTAGGGATTTCAATTATATTAGCCAAATTTTTATTCTGAAAGCCGCTACCCCGTCAAACAGAGTTCTTCATGCGATTCCCAAAACAATGTGTGCATGTCAAATCATATCTATCAGGGCTGCGTGTCATGCAATTGTAAACTGCTATTTGCACTAGATGTCGGGGTACTGGACCTAACTGGGCACCTTAGGTAGGGCTGGATCTAACTGGGCACCTTAGAAAGGTATCTGGGTGCACTGTGCCCCTTTTGTCTCTCTAGATCCAAACACCACACGTTGTGACATTCGACAGCGAGCTTGTTTCAGAATATTAGCTTTCAAGCATCCATTTTAGCTGTTTCTGAAATGCACTGAAATATTGGGCTGGGTGTCACTTATTACTTAAGAATGCCAGAATGTACAGGTAATCCTTGACTTATGACCACAATTGAGCCCAAAATTCCTGTTGTTAAGTGAGACATTTGTTAAGTGCCCCATTTTACGACCTTTCTTACCACCATTGTTAAGTGACTTGGTGCAGTTGGTAAGTTAGAAACCCAACTGTGAAGTGAATCTGGCTTTCCCATTGATCTTGCTTGTCAAAAGGGGATCCACATGATCTTGGGGCACAGGAATAGTCCTAAGTATGAACCAGTTGCCAAGCATCTGAATTTTGATCACATGATCATGCTACCAAGGTTGTAACTGTGGAAATTGGTCAAGTCACATTTTTTCAGTGCCACTGTAACTTTGAAGAGTCATTAAACGAACTATTGTAAGTCAAGGACTACCTGTAATGGCATCAGTTCAAGATGGCTCCCATCCCCAAAGTGGCCAGGGAGGGTTTTATGCAGTTGCTAGGCAACTGTAATGAGCTTCCTTCAATGAACAGACCAATGCTGTTGGCCACAGCTATGGTGGAAAGCAAACAGGAATTTTTAGCAGCTGGCTGCATTACATCTCAGCAGGTATCGGGCCATTGTATCTGCTGAGCCTTGTTTTGAGCAGAGCTCACACAACTTAGATAGAATTGATAAAACTTGCACTTTAATCTAGCTTTCTTGTTTTTCTTTTAAAAGAAGACAATATGCCTTGCTTTCATCTCCTCAAAGGATGTGGACGTAGTTGCATTGGCCTAAACCAGGGATGTCAAACACAAGGCCCGGGGGCTGGATCTGGCCCACGAGGTACTTAGATCTGGCCCTCACGGCTGCCCTGGAAATAGAGAAGGACCACGCAGGACAGTGGTGGAATTAAAAAAGATTTACTACCGGTTCTGTGGGCGTGGCTTGGTGGGCGTGGTTTAGTGGGTGTGGCAGGGGAAGGATACTGCAAAATCTCCATTCCTACCCCACTCCAGGGGGAAGGTTACTACAAAATCCCCATTCCCTCTTCACTCCAGGAGAAGGTTACTGTAAAATCCCATTCCCTCCCAACCCCACTAACCTGCTTTCCAGCTCCGTTCTCCTGTGCAGGGCAACAAAAGAAGACCCAGCCGGTCAGCTTGGACTTAGGAGGCAGACAATAGATGAAGGGGGGACCAATTAGAGGTGGTATTCCGAACTACTCAAAATTTCTGCTACCGGTTCTCCAGAACTGGTCAGAACGTGCTGAATACCACCTCTGCCGCAGTGCCTGTGCCAGCAAAAATGGAGCTCATGAGGGCTGCACGTGGGCCCCTTCCCCCAATCTCCATTTTTGCTGGCAAAAGGTTGCAGGAGGCTGTCCCAGCCAAAAATGGAGCTCAGGAGCCTGTTTTCGCTGGCAGAGTGCTGGGGCCGCCACAGGCGCCTCCCGACACAAGGGACATTATGCTGGCCACTCCCACCCTGGCCACAGCCACACACCCCTGAGGTCAAACACACCCTTGATGCGGCCCTCAATGAAATCGAGTTTGACACCCCTGGCCTAAACCAAGATTTCCTAGCTTTAAAGGGGTGTGGACTTCAACTCCCAGAATTCCCCCGCCAGTTTGAATGGCTAGGGAATTCTGGCAGTTGAAGTCCACATTCCTTCAAATTGCCAAGTTTGAGAAAGCACAAGAAGGTAACCTTTTAAAAAGCAAATAGAAGTTACACAATTACAGTGGAGCATTGAGATAATATGGATGGCAAATATTGGCAAGGAGAGAAGGTACAACTGTTCCTTCCCTTATCTCAAGAAAATGTGCATATGGGTGCCTCTCCCACTCCAGCCCCACTTTTCTATTGCTATAATAAAAAGTTGCAGATGGAAGTTGCAAAACTACTTTCCATCCTTGAGGGAAAAGTGGCCAAATCTTTTGGTCATTGCTAAAGGGTGGTTAAAAATACTACCGCCCCTCAAGCCCACTAGGAAAGAAGCAAATTGAGCTTCCCATAAACACAAATGCAGGAGCCTTGGGATCTGTTGGCTCCGGGTACCTCAAGACAATAAAGTGCCTCATGAAAAAAAAAAATCCCCTTAATTCATAGATAAAGGGTCACATGTTGATGGAAGGATTGATTGATTGGTGGGATTTTCCTGCATATTCCGGATGGAGAAAGAGTGATTGGGCTCTTCCAAAAGGGGTTTTCCACTTCCGTGTTCACTGTACAGGCTTTGTGAGGTTCAAAATGCTGTCAGTGTTCAACAACAATACTCAGAGGCTGGAATGTGGTGGAATGTAGCCTGGACTTGCAGGAGGGGTGGGCTCTTTCTCAAACAACAAAGAGACAGCAGGGCTTGGAATCCTTGGGGTGAAGGCAATAGTTATAACAAATATAGGTATTCAGATAACAGATAATAAGAGTTGGAAGGGACCTTATAGGTCATCTAGTCCACACACACCCTGCCCAAGCAGAAAGCCCTACATCATTTCTGACAGATGGCAATCCAATCTCTTTTTGAAGGTCTCAAGTGATGGCGCTCCCACAACTTCCGAAGGCAAAAGCTGTTCCATGGGTTGATTGTTCTCAGTGTGAGAAAGTTTCTCCTTATTTCCAGGTTGAATCTCTCCTTGTTCAGTTTCCATCCATTGTTCCTTGTCTGGCCTACAGGTGCTTTAGAAAATAGATTGACCCCTTCTTCGTCTCTGTGGCAGCTCCTCAAATATTAGAAGACTGCTATCATGTCTCCCCTGGTCCTTCTCTTCATTAGAGTAGCCAAGCCCAGTTCCTGCAACTATTCTTCGTATGTTTTAGCCTCCAGTCCCCTAATCATCCTGGTTGCTCTTCTCTGAGCTTTTTCTAGAGTCTCAACATCTTTTTTATAATACGGTGACCAAAACTGGATGCAGTACTCTAGGTGTGATCTTACTAAGGCTTTATAGAGTGGTATTAATACTATTAGTACTAGTCTATTCCTCGACTTATTACCACAATTGAGCCTAAAATTTATGTTGGCAAGTGAACATTTCATGAGTTTTGCCCTTTTTCTACGACTTTTCTTGCCACTGTTGTTAAGTGAATTCTTGCAATTGTTAAGTTACTAACATGGCTGTTATCTGAATCTGGCTTCCCCATTGGTTTTGCTTGTCAGATGGTCACAAAAGTGGGTTATGGACCACTGCAATGGTCATAGCAATAGCACTTAGGCTTATATATCACCTCATAGTGCTTTTATAGCCCTCTCTAAGCGGTTTACAGAGTCAGCATATTTCCCCCCACAATCTGGGTCCTCATTTGAACCACCTCAGAAGGACGGAAGGCTGAGTCAACTTTGAGCCTGGTGAGATTTGAACTGCCAAATTGCAGGCTACCGGCAGTCAGCAGAAGTAGCCTGCAGTACTGCATTCTGACCACTACACCACCACAGTCATAAATATGAACCGGTTGCCAAGCATCTGAATTTTTTATCACAAGACCATGGGGATGCTGCAATAGTTGTAAGTGTGAAAAATGGTCATAAGTTACTTTTTCCAGTTGTAACTTTTAAATGAAGTGTTGTAAGTTGAGGACTACCTGTCATGGATTGAGTCTGGAAACTTCAATAACAGGAACCAAGAACACACGTGGAGTTGCTTCTGAGGAGTTTCTTTATTGTTGTTCACCAACAGACAGAAATCTTGCCAGACTAAAGGAACTCTCTGCATAACTATTAGGTATCTAAGGGGCTGTCACAGAGAAAAGGGAGTCAACCTAATCTCCAAAGTACCTAAAGGCAGAACAAGAAGCAATGGATGGATACTAATCAAGGAGTTATCCAATTTAGAAATAAGAAGTTTTACTTACAGAACAATTAATTAACTTGCCTTTAGAAGTTGTGAGTGTTCCATCACTGGAGGTTTTTTAAAAAGAGATCGGACAGCCATTTGTCTGAAATGCAGTGGGATCTCTTGTTTGAACAGGGGGCTGGATTATAAGACCACCAAGGTCTCTTCCAATTTTGTTATATATTCTGTAAACTGCTAGGGAGGCTCCACCTTCACCCTCTTCCTGCCTACCAGACATTCTTTGCTCCATTGTCTTTGCTTTCCATGAAAGAGCCCCTTGCTCCTGCAATTTTGGGCTTCCATCCACCATAGGATATCGGATTACATACATACACACATACATACATACATACAGCCAGTGGTGCGATTCAACTGGTGTAACAACCGGTTCGGTGATCATGCACTTTGCGTGCATGCACATCATTTTAAAAAAGCCAATTGTCAGCTCGAATGCTTATCTTCTACTGCAGCCCCAGTGAGTAAAACAGCTGAGGCACAGCAAAATGGCTCTACTGAGTGAATCGGCTGTGCTCCAAAACAAGGAAATACAGCACAGGAAAGAGCAGGGGCGGGTGGGCGGGGCCAAAGGATCACTGGAACTACCGGTTCGCCCAAACCAGTCTGAATCGGTAGAATTCCATCCCTGCCTACAGCATATTACCTGTAAATTCAGATGAAAGCAAATATTTGGGATCTCTTTTGTTAACTCTTACAACTATCCCCTCTTATTTCTGAACATGGATGGATTTGTAAGGCTTCCCATCAGCCCGAAATCAAATATATTTTCAGCACATGCCCACAAAGGCAGGCTATTCAGTTCTAATAACCAGGGACCTTAGCAGACGCAATCACATTTAGATGTAAATGCTGCAATCCATCTTGCCGTTTCCCTCAACACCACCCCGTCGTCTTCAGTGAGGTCATAATAAAGCTACCAGTGCACATCTATTGGAAAGTCCCATTTATTTTTATGGCGAGTGAGCAAAAGACCTCTCCTGCCTCCCGGATGGCTCTCCAAGAGTCGAGATGCAACAGTCCATTAGCAGGATTGAAATCACTCCATTATGCTGTTTCACAGGAGACTGGAATGTCAATGTAATGGGATGAATGATACCTTAAGGGAGGGAGGAGGCAGGCCTAGAAAAGTATCTTTGATGAGATGGCTGCCTAGGTGACCGAATATTTCATGTGAATGCACCTCTTTTATAAATGTTCGATCAGGACTGACTATGGATTGCATTGAGACCAGGGGTTGGGATGCAAATACTTTTACTACTGGTTCTGTGGGCGTCGCTAGGTGGGAGCAGCTAAGTGGGTGTGGCCATGTGACTGGATGGGCGTGGCTTATTTTCTTCTTTTTGCAGCACACCCACTCCTTTTTTTATTTCTGCCTCCTGGATCACAGGGAAGCTTCCAGAGGGGGGAATTTTTGCTCCCAGAAGGCTTCCTTGAGGCCCAGGAAGGCAAAAAAATGGAGCGTGGGGGCCCCATGGAGAACACCTCACACATACACACATGCCTTTTTGCCTCCTAGGCCTCAGAGAAGCCTCCTGGGCGAAGCAGTAAGATAGTGAGGGGGATCCCAGCACAGCTGATCATCAAAACAGCTGATAGTTGGGAGGAAAAAAGAAAAGAAATACTGATTCAGCTGAACCAGTAGCTGTTCTTTTACTACCGGTTCGGCCGAACGGTAGCATTTTTTGCTACCAGTTCAGCCAAACGGGGATGAACCAGTACAATCCCACCACTGATTGAGACTTGCTGAACCTTGTCAGTGGCTGAATTGTGGTAGCATGACATGCGACACTCAGGGCTGCCACCAAAATGGTCAACCTTGTGTCTAGGTTATTCTTTCCTCTTACCTCTCTTTCCATGAGTCTAGCAGGGCGCTTTCCCTGCTGCTCATGAGTAGTGCAAGAGCATCAGTGAAATGGTTCAGGGTTAGGAATTCAACCCAGCATCTTCAAAGTGGTACCTGCTGCTACCTGTCCCTCTTTCCCATTGTTTGGGCAGGCCCTTTAAAACGCAGCCTTTTTAAATTTTAATTCCATTTATTTTTAAGTGTTCCTGGCTGTCTCCTTGCAGGTACAATAAACCTTCAATACATTGGACTTCTTCAGTCGAGTGGATGTTGGCTGTAACAGACAACCATCTCTCCTCCATTTTATGCATGCATACTTCCATTTAACAAAAAAAAAAAAACACTGGCCATTTTATACATGCATCCAATATTATTAGGGAAGCATAAAATCACACTTCCCCTTTAAGAGTCATTTTGGTCTTATGGCTTCCCTTTGCCCAGTGGTGGGATTCAAATCGTTTTGCCACTGGTTCAGGGGACATGGCTTGGTGGGCATGCTTTGCCTAATGCTGGCGCACAGCTTTGCCCTTACCAGCTGAGACCTATAGCACCAATCACCTGAGAGAATAAAGAAGAGGAAAGCGCAGGGGCGGATCGGAGAGCCAATCCTGCACTTTTCTTTCTTCTCTCAGCTGATTGTCTGAGGATTTTTTTTCCCTCCTCTCAGCTGATCATCGGCTTTTTTTTACTACCAGTTCAGCTGAACCAGTCTGAACCAGTAGCATGCCACCACTGCTTCCCCCCCACCCACCTTCCTGTTAAATTAAATCATATTTTACAGTCCCCTGACATTTCTATTTTTATCTAAATATATAGCTATATCCACTTCAGTTAGCAAATATACCATCTCGTTACCATTCTTCTTTTCCCTTATGATATATTTGTGTATGCGCTTGTATATATGTGCATGTATGTACACTGCTCAAAAAAAATAAAGGGAACACAAAAATCAGACATCCTAGATCTGAATGAATGAAATATTCTTATTAAATACTTTGTTCATTACATTGTTGAATGTGCTGACAACACATTTGTAGCCCACTGGAGGTCATTTTGCAGGGCTCTGGCGGTGCTCCTCCTGTCCCTCCTTGCACAAAGGCGGAGGTAGCGGTCCTGATGCTGGGTTGTTGCCCTCCTACGGCCTCCTCCACATCTCCTAATGTACTGGCCTGTCTCCTGGTAGCGCCTCCATGCTCTGAACACTATGCTGACAGACACAGCATACCTTCTTGCCACAGCTCACACTGATGTGCCATCCTGGATGAGCTGCACTACCTGAGCCACTTGTGTGGGTTGTAGACTCTGTCTCATGCTACCACGAGAGTGAAAGCACCGCCAGCATTCAAAAGTGACCAAAGCATCAGCCAGAAAGCATAGGAACTGAGAAGTGGTCTGAGGCCACTACCTGCGGAACCACTCCTTTACTGAGGATGTCTTGCTAACTGCCTATGCTTTCTACCTGTTGTCTATTCCATTTACACAACAGCATGTGAAATTGATTGTCAATCAGTGTTGCTACCTAAGTGGACAGTTTGATTTCTCAGAAGTGTGATTGACTTGGAGTTACATTGTGTTGTTTAAGTGTTCCCTTTATTTTTTTGAGCAGTGTATGTGAGAGAGGGGGTGTCTGCTCTTATAGAGGTAAAAGTTTGTGTGAAAGATAATTTTTTAAAACAAATATATAGACTCTCAGGTACCAGTACACTGCATGTAGCCATATTTAACAAAAGTGTACAATTGCAATGCTTGCAAGATTTTTTTTTTAAACCTCCAGTCTCAAAATGTCTTAGAACTGCTAGGAGCCTCTGTGGCACAGTGGTTAGTGTGCAGTACTGCCAGCTACTTCTGCAGCCAGCTACCTACAATTTGGCAGTTCAAATCCCACCAAGCTCAAGGTTGACTTAGCCTTCCATCCTTCTCAGGTGGGTAAAATGAGGACCCAAATTGTTGGGGGCAATATGCTGACTCTGTAAACTGCTTAGAGAGGGAGGAAAGGCACTGTGAAGTGGTATATGTCTAAGTGCTATTGCTGTTGCTATTCTCTGAGTTTGGTCTCATTATACCACCTTTCTTGCCACAGTCAAGTGAATCACTGCAGGGGTTAAGTTAGTCGCTTAGTTGCTAAATGAATCTGGCTTCCCTGTTGACTTTGCTTCTCAGAAGGTCACAAAAGTTGATTATATGACCCTGGGACACTGCATCTATTATAAATATGGATCAGTTGCCAAGTGTCTGAATGTTGTTCACATCACTGTGGTGTGGTCATAAGTGTGAAAAATGGTGGAAAATGTAAAAAATCTGGTCATAAGTCACTTTTAGTGCTGTTGTAAGTGTGAACAGTCACTAAACCAACTGTTAAGTCGAAAGCTTCCTGAACATCCATCTTTCCTGACATGGAAGATGTATCATTAAAACATGAAGTTTTTAGCAGCCATGGGAGGATGAGAAGCATTAAGATGATAATGTAACAATCACCACGTTCTCAATAATGGGAGAAATACCAATAGCTTACGCCAGAGGTCTCCAAACTTGGCAACTTTAAGACTTGTGGATAGTGGATGCTGGCTGGAGAATTCTGGGAGTTGAAGTCCACAAGTCTTAAAGTTGCCAAGTTTGGGGACCTATGGCTTACACAGGTAGAATAACCCAAATATATTCATGTCATTCAACAGATGTAATGAAGCAGACCTTAATTTGATCTCTATTTTTATATCCCGGAAATTGGCTCAATCAGCTACTCTGTAGTTGAAATTCATCTTGAAGTTTTTAGGTAGATCAGTGGTTCTCAACCTTTTCTGACACCTTTAAATGACTTTTGTGGACTTCCAAGACTTAACTCAAGATTTAAATCATAGCTTTTTTTTTCAAAGCTTTGCAGACCCCCTGTGACATTGTGGCCTCCCGGCCGTGGTGGGATTCAAATAATTTAACAACTGGTTCTCCACCCTAATAATTTCTTCCAACAAGCAGTTTGCCAAACTGCTCAGAAAGTTAATAACTGGTTACCCCGAAGTGGTGCGAACTGGCTGAATCCCATCACTGCTCCTGTGGCCTGAGAACCATTGGGATTGATATTTCTAGAAAGCCAAAGTTCTCCTCTCTTCAAAGATGAAAAGAGGTTTGTTGATTCACAAAGAAAACTAGGGAGAGCAAAACGTACGATGTAGCAACTTCCACAATCTAGTCACTCCTAAAATCCAAGCATCTGAAGCTAGCAGGTTCACTGGCCATATTCCTTAGGGATGATGGGAATTAATTCTAGCAACTCTGAAAGGCTTCTGAGGTTGGAAAAGATTGCTCTACAGGCAGGACAATCTCTTATGTGTGGACGTTGTCCATTTGAAGTGTGAAACTTCAGTGAAAAAAGTCCCAAAGATGCTTTCTCAGGAGGCAATTGGACTTTCTTATTTTTTCCTCTTAGATATTTTGCTTTTCATCCAAGAAGCTTCTTTAGTTCTGACTGGATGGTGGAGAATGGAAGGATTTATACTCCTTGCAGACAGTTGGTCATTTGCATCCTTTTAGAGGGTCATTGAGGCCACTTGGAGGTTTGTCTGTGTCCTCAGGGTCATCTGAGTAGTGCTAATGATTCCTATAATCTGCTTTTTTTCCCCTAGAAATCCATTTATACTCCCATACCATTTGAAGGGTATTCATCCCAAATTGCATAGCTAAAAGTCTAAACTTTTAGAAAACACTAAACACTGTTCGAATGGTGTGGGAATATGAACAGATTTCCAGGGGGAAATAATGCAGACTGCATTAAACCTCCAAGTGGCCTCAATGACTCTCTAAAAGAATGCAAATGACCAGCTGTCTGCAAGAAATATAAATCCTTCCATTCCACAGCATTCAGTCAGAGCTGAAGAAACTTCTTGGATGAGAAGTGAAATGTCTTCAAAGAAAAAAAAAAAACCAAGAAAGTCCAGTTTCTTCCTGAAAAAGCACCTTTGGGACAACTATAGGCATTGAAAGAAGGAGCACATGAGTGTAATATTTGTGGGGTGCACGTCTGTAATGTATAGGTAAGAGCGAAAGATGAGGTCACTACAATGATGTATAGTTGCATTTCAGGACACTTTTCACTATAAACACTCATCCCCTTAGTATTAGATCATGACCAGAGACTGGGAAGTCAACACAGAATCAATCTTACAAATAACTTTTAGATCTACTCAAGCAAAATCTGCCCTCCAAATCAAGGCAATGCATACACTTAGCTGCAGGTGGTAGACTCACAAAGCACTACAGCAGTGTATCTCAACTTTTGAACAGGTGTGGATTTCAACTCCAGCCAGCAAAACTGGCTGGAGAATTCTAGGAGCTAAAGTCCACACCTTTTCAAATTGTCATGGTTGAGAAGCACCGCGCTAGAGTGAAACCATCAGGTGTGTGGCTCAGCCTCAGGTCTTATAGTTCTGCAGACAAGTCAATGATTCACACGTTTGTGAGACCCCGGTATTTCTGTTTTCTATTCCTCTGCCGGCATCATTTCTAGGACTTCTAGACAATATGAAGACTGCCTTTTAAGTTTGCAGCTTTTAATATATGTTACCCGCTGTACATTTAGAGAATATATTTATAAATATACATATATATTTGATAACTCAAATATAAGGTCTAGATGAAACTCAAGCATATAATTTACAGGAGAATCTTGTGCTGCTTTTGCTATGCAATGTTTGAAATTTAAGGTCATTTACCTGGCATTTTCCTTTGAACTACAATCGATAAGAAGAAAGTCTGAAGAATCTGCCCTCATTTATATCATGATATATAAATTAATTTGTGTAAGCATCTAACTTGCAATTATTGGATTGTTACATGAATTGGGGGGAAAAGGTCACTGTTCACTCTAATGAGTGCTGTTCTTTTATCCAACTTTTCTGCATTTTACAGCGAAATTAGCTTATTCCAGACTACACAACAAAGATGCAAGTATGAGCAGAATAACCCTCGTTCTTAGGATTTGTTCCATTCGTTTTTCATTCGATGGGATAAACCTGGATTGGGCTAATTTCTAAGCCAATAAAATTAATCTCCAATCAATAGGAAAACTTTGCTCTCATATATTTAGTGCATTATTAGCAGGAAACATAAATTTCTATAGTTTACCGCATCTTTAAAGTTATTTTCTTTTTGCTATGCTCATTAATGCAACTTATGGTTTTATTTGGGAACTGTATGGAATCAAAATATGTTTAATTTATATGGCTGACAAAACCTGCAGAGCTCCACAGTAAATGTATTTTTGTACAGTAATGGAGGCATGCCTTCCTGTTTTATTTTCCTGTATTTCTATAAAATTGTGCAATTTTTAATAAGTTTTAAAAAAAAATAAACTTTTCTCTGTAGCTTCAAATTCATTGCTTAGCTGGACATTTGCATCATTTATTTCCGCTACTGGTGATGGCTTCCTTATTATTTGAAGTTAATTTCCACAAGTGAGGCACAGTTTTTGATGGAGGTAACCATGAGAGTTCTGTTGAAAATGGTGTTGAAAATGGTGGTCACAAAAAAAGAAAAAAAGACAAACTGAACCAAAAGCCGCAAGTTTGTTGTTTGTTTTTAATTTAAAAGAATGACAAATCATCGTTTCTTCCAGTCAGACAAAGCCTTTCCAAAACAGGAATAACGGTTCAAGCAAAGAATTCTAAATAGTGCAAAACTCACCCAAGTTACAAACACTCCATGGGCACAGGAGTTAGCTGCAAGCAACAAGGAAAGACTTTGAACTGTGACCTAACTCAGTTTGAAAATCAGGGTGACCAAGAGATGAAATTCCAAGGACATCCAGTTCTACCATAATTTTGCATAGCCAATATATCTCAGAAGTGAGAAAAACTAGTAAACCAGCCCTAGGAATGAAATCAAATGGAATATACATCAGATTCATTTAGAAGTATGCAAATGGTAACTAGGGATAGGTATTTCAACTCAAAATTTCTATTGCGGATGCTTTAAAATGCTCCATATCTGTAGTTACAAGTGAGGTTTCCCAAATGAGATTGGTGTGACTGTAGCAATCACACATTTTGACCTACCAGAATCGTATTTGTTACCACTGATAAGTGGTGCTAGTCATGTCAACTATGTTGATCAGAGTCAAGTTCTTTTATGGAGCTATTTTCCATGGGAAAGTTCAAAGAATCTGATTCTGCCCAATATCTATGGAGATTCTCAGTCCCAAAGAAAATGGACTTTCTTTCTTTTTTCCTTGAAGACATTTTGCCTCTCATCCAAGAAGCTTCTTCAGTTCAGACTGAATGGTGGAGAATAGAAAGATCTATATTCTTTGCAGTCATCTGGTCCTTAGCTCTCTAAAGGTTGATTGTTAGCTCTCTGAGAATCATTGAGGACTTGAGGATTCTGACTAAATATAAATCCTTCTGTTCCCCACCATTCAGTCAGAACTTTGTTTTCAAAGAAAAAACCAAGACAGTCCAATTGCATTTTGAAAAGCACCTTTGGGATAACTTAAAAGATTTATATAACAGCCCATGTTAGCACATTATATCTTAAAATTTTATCCTACGCATACCATATTGGTCAGCAAAAATTCAGACAATCAGTAGAAATATTTCACTATTTGCTTCCAATTTTTTCTAGGTAGCCCTAAATAAATTTCAGTTTGGATTAATGGATAAAGTAAGTTGAGTCTTCTGTACTATGATCAAATGAAAATGACCAATTGTGATCATTTGAGATATATATTGTGTGTGTGGTAGGTTATATCAACAAATTCTCATATGTGTACTGAATGTTCCAGTGAAATACATTATCACAACCCTCACAAACATCATCACATTTCTGGAAAGCAAGACTAATTCCACTTAACTCCATGCAGTTAAAATTGATAAAGAAGAAAAGGAAATGTTTGCTATGACCAATAACTATTTAACTTTGTCATCCTGAAACATTACCCAATAAGGATCCGTTTTCCTCCAAACATAAAATCTTACTGAAGCAAACTAAAGACTACTTTAAAAAAATACCTTAAAACCTCAATGTAACTGAGTCCCATTTAGCAAATTTTGAAGAGGACTGTCCAAATTTGTTTGGAGTAAAGGACAAAGTTCATTTTTTTCCAAAGTTGAGTTGTTTGTCCTACTGTTGTAATTCATACCCTATTTCCATCTTTTGCATAATTATACAATTAGCATCTTTTGTGTCAATTTAGGACCTCTGGGTATTACAAATGATGAAAATTGACACTAATGATGAAAATTATGTAATTACATTAATTATCAACATTCAAGAAGTTTGCTAACACCCGTTTCCCCCAAATGGGTTATTAGATCAATGGTGCATTCTATAACTCTTTTAGCCAAAGACGTGGATTAAAACAGACTCTTTGAAGTCATTATCCCAGAGAAGAGACAACAGAGTCTAGCAGGATCATAATTCCATTATTCCATGGATTTTGCAGATAACTCCTTCAGAACTTTTTTTCTACACACAATCAAGTTAACCTTCCTGTACTTCTGCTGATTTCATATACAGCATAATATTTCAGTGGTGTTTCCTGCTTTTAAAGGTCTGGCTCTTTTTGAATAAAACCAATAACATCTGATGTTCTAAGAAGAAATAAAATTTTCAGTTGGCAGCAAAGCTGACTCAACTGAATGTTTTACATTCAAAATGGCTGCCTTATCTTTGAAACAGGCAGTTCCAACCTTACCAGAAGCAATCTGCATTTGAAACAGCTCTTTGGTACTGCAGTTGGAAAAACTAGTTTCAACCTTATAATGCTTTGAGGGGTATTTGGTGCTATCGAAGCTTGGTTATTTTCTAGCTGGCAGAGGAGGAAAAGCAATTCCAGTGCACTGCAAAGAATTCACTCAGAATATATATTCAAATTTATGATCATGTATGAATAAAAACCATACAACTTTATAAAAAAAAGGAAAGTAGACAGAAAAGAATGACATGTCAACTTCTGATCATTACAGCAGCTGTAAATGTGTTTATGTTTTATCCTCTCTAAGGTTTTGTCCTCCTTTCCATATTTTACCTTTTCTAATCCTCAAACCCATAAATCACAAGTTAATTTGTGATTTCTTGCACCCTCTTTAGATCTGCTCCAAAGATTCAGAGTGCCCCTGTGTTTTCTTTCATGACCTCACATGAATAATGTTAGGTTTGGAGAATGGGTGAGAAAGAATGGAGACGAGCCTCTGGAACAGTGAACTTCAACTCTTTATTTACATGGTGACTAAGGCAAAAAACAAGGGCAGCTAAGGCCCTCTTTATATAGGCAACCCAATAACTATTTAACCAATAATAACCCAGGAGCACTAGCTCCATTAACCAATGCGAAGGCTCCGTTAATGGCCAATCAGATTCTGCCATTTAACAGCCAATCAGAAGTGCAGGGCCAGAACCCTGCACTTGACTCCAAGCTCAAGATAACTTTATTAAACCTTATGCATTCACAACACCCCTTCCCCCTGGCTTCTTTTTACAGGGCACACTTACATAGTCCTTGAGGTAGGACGGTTGCTTTATTAGTCTGTTTGATTTTCGCTGTGCGTTTTGCATTTGGCTGCAATCTTGCTGAGGTAGATAGTTGTTTAGCGAAGGGGTTTCCTCTGGTTCAGAGTTCACGTTTTCATCCTCACCAATATTTTCGGTAACTCCCTGAGGTGAACCTACTTCTGTCTCTGGTTCCAGTTCCTGTGTCTCTATTCCGCTATCGTTCCCTTCGAACAGGTTTTCTTCTAGTTGAAATTTGTCTTCTTCTGTATCTCCCCCCCCTCTCAGTTTGGTCATAAGGGAGTTCAGAAATGCCTGACCGGAGCCATGATCATAATTGATCGATATGGCGTTTCCAAATTCTATCGTCAAGACATTTTACAACGTAGGATCTCGGGCCGGTTACACGTATTACTGTTGCTTCTACCCACAGCGGATCACCCGATAGGTTTTTAACGTATACCCTATCGCCTACCTGGAAGGTACGGCATCGACCGCTGGATCCAAGTGGTTTTTCCGGTTCGTAAGCTGGGTGTAACCGGTCGAGGTGGGAGCGGAGCCTGCGTCCCATTAGCAATTTGGTGGGAGTTTTGTTGGTGACGCTGTGAGGTGTGATGTGTTGTAGAAAGAGGATTCGGTTGATTTTGTCGTCGATGTTATCGTAGTCTAATTTCTGCAAAGTCTTTTTGACGAATTGAACCATGCGCTCAGCCCTTCCATTGGTGGCAGGATTCGCAGGCGAGGTGAGCGCATGTCAGATGCTGCAGTCAGCCAGGTACTGCTCGAAGGACAGCGCAGTAAATTGGGGCCCGTTGTCAGATACCAGGACGTCCGGCAGTCCATGGGTTGCAAACAGTCTTTCCAATCTTTTGATGACTGCTTCGGTGGTCGTGTTCGTCATGCGGTGAATCTCGAGCCAATTCGAGTAGGCCTCGACGGTTAGAAGAAAGGTGTGGCCTTTGGTCGGCCCTGCAAAGTCCAGGTGAATACGGGACCAGGGTCCCCGTGGCGTTTCCCACTCGGTCGGAATGGCTTTTGGTGGGGCGTTGCTCACTTCCTGGCATCTATGACAAGCTTTAACCCAATTCTCGATTTGCTTGTCGATGCCAGGCCACCATGCGTAGCTTTGCACGAGGGCTTTCATTCGCACAATGCTGGGATGGCCATTGTGCAAGGTCCTGAGTACTGCTTTTTGGAGTCATTCTGGGATAACGACTCTATCACCCCAGATGACACAGCCCTTTTGAGAAAACAACTCTGTTTGTCACGTCTTGAATGGTGTGAAGTCATCTGATAGCTGGTCCAATGGCCATCCGCATTCTACCCAGCTCACGACTCGCGCTAAGGTGGGGTCATGTCTGGTTTCTCTCGCGATATCTTGGGCAGTTAATGGCGGCGCATGTAGTGTTTCAATCTGCAACGTGGTTAGCGTTGGAGCGGGATCATCAAGAGTCTCTGGTAGTGGTGCTCGGCTCAATGCATCGGCGTGGGGAATGGCTTCCCCCGGACGGTATTGCAGCCGATAATTATAAGCAGCCAAGAATTCTGACCAGCGAGTCATCCTGGGGGATAATATGTAAGGCGTCGGCTTATCTCCGGCTATTATCCCCAATAACGGTTTGTGGTCAGTCACGATAGTAAAAGCCTGGTCATACACATACTCGTGAAATCTTTTAACGGCCGATACAATTGCGAGGGCTTCTTTATCAATCTGGCTATAATTAGGTTCAGTTTTTGAAAGTGTCTTTGAAAAATATGCAACAGGGGCTTCATTACCATTAGGCAGTACATGGCTCAAAATTGCGCCTACTCCAAAAGGCGAAGCATCACATGTGATATTTAACGGCAAAGTCTCATTGTACTGCATGAGTACAGCGTCAGAAGTCAGTAGTTTTTTAACATTACGAAATGCCTGTTCTTCTTTATGACCCCATAACCAAATTGCTTTTTTATCTAGCAAACGATGTAACGGCTCAACGACAGTTGCTTTGTGCGGTAGAAATACATTATAGAAGTTGATAAGGCCTAGGAACGCCTGGAGATCGGCCTTGTTTCGAGGCCTGGGAGCGTTTTTTATTGCTCTCAATTTACTGTCGGTTGGGTGAATACCCTGACTGTCAATTAGGTACCCTAAAAACTCGACACGATCGGTACACAATTTACACTTGTTCTTTTTCACTTTAAGACCGGCGTTTTGAAATTTTTGTAGGACTAATTTTAAACGATCTCATAATATTTTCTTGGTTGGTGCAGCAATTAATACATCGTCAAAGTATGGGACCATGCCTTTAATCCCTTGTAGTAACCTCTCCATAAGGCTTTGAAAAATTCCCAGGGCTACACTGACTCCGAATTGGAGCCGGGTACATTTAAAGGCACCTCGGTGCGTCACTATCGTTTGTGCCTGTGCCGTCTTTTCATCAACAGGTAGTTGCTGATATGCCTGAGCTAAGTCTAATTTAGCGAAGACTTTTCCGCCCCCCAGGGAATGAAGGAGATGTTGCACCACCGGCACCGGATAAGCATTTTGTTGTAGGGCGTGGTTCAGGGTGGCCCGGTAGTCCCCACAAATTCGAATTGACCCATCCGGCTTAATTGGCATTACGATTGGGGTTTCCCAGGGAGAGTGATCGGTAGGTTCTAGCACCCCCTGAGCTATCAATTTATCGAGCTGTTCGTCGATTTTCGGCTTTAAGGCAAACGGAACTCGATGGGGCTTAAGGCGGATGGGAGCTATCTTTGGATTTAGGCTGAAGGATATTGGGGTCCCCTTGTACTCGCCTAATTTTTCCGCGAAGACGTCCCTGAATTCGTGGACGAGGTCCTCCTCCCAGTCACTTCTGCTGACCCGGTTTATGCCTGCCACTTCAATGCCAAGTGGCGCAAACCATTGAAGGCCTAGCAGGCTAGGCCGATCTTTGTCGATCATAGTTAGCAGTAAGTACGCTGTGCGATTCTTGAATGAGACCCTGACTCAACTGGAACCGACAACAGGGATTCGATTCCCTTGATAGTCCTTAAGAATAAGTCTTTGATAACGGAGGTGTTGGCGCTGGATAGTGGGAATGAGTTGCTTGAGGGTCTTCCAGGACACCATCGAGAGGGACGATCCCGAGTCGACTTTCATTTGGCAGGGCCAGTTCTTGATGACCACTGTAATTCGGATTTTCTTGGCGTCTAAGGCAGAGGCGTGACCGATAGTGATAGTATGGTGAGCCTCTTCTTGCTTCGTGGGGCGATTTGAAACTTGGTTTCTGTAGGAGTGGTTTACTGGTTCTCGCCTTACAGGACGGTTTCCTGTCGATTGGCGATAGTTAGCCCCCTTTGAGGCTTGGCCGGGTACTTGGAAACTTCGGCAGACCCGTCCGATGTGGCCTCTTTTTCCACACTCATGGCAGAGCGCATCGCGGAATTTGCATTCGGACCTGGCATGGTTGGCTCCACAGCTGGCGCAGGGGTGTGAGGACTTTGGGTAGGGGTCCTGGTCAGACCGCAGTCGATGGACCTCTTCTTCGTCGCTATCTGACGACGAAGAGAGGTCCTCGTGGTGGGCCGTTGAAAGCTGCCCTTCTGACTTGGGTAAAATTTCGCCTGTTGGTTGGTGGACCGGAGCACGGTTGCATCGAAGTTGTGCAGCCGACTTCCTGGTTGCTTCTGCTGCAGTAGCATCGGCGATGGCATCGGCAAGGCTGATGTTGCCTTTCACCATCAGCTTGCTCTGCACACCTGGTGCATCTAATCCCAGAACTATTCGATCTCTCAGTGCCTCTTCTAAATCAGCGAATCCGCAGAGGCCTCCCAGATTCCGGAGGTCGGCTATGAAGTCGGCGAAGCTTTCGCCTTTTCGCTGGTTTCTCTGATAGAACTCGTGCCGTCTCACGAGCATGGGCACGGTCGGTGCGTAATGAGCTCTCAGTAGGGGTTCGAGGACGTCCCAGTCCATCGCCTTCACTTCTGCAGGTTTGGCTAGTGCTTTAGCCATCTTAAATACGGTTGGACCACAATGAGTTAGGAATACCGCCCGTTTCTTCCCGGCTGTGGCATCCTTCAAATTGTTAGTTTCCAAAAACATTTGGAAACAATCCATGTAGGACTCCCAGTCCTCTTGCACTGGATCGAACAGAGCGGGTGGTACGACGACACCGGACATGGTTCCGTCGTGTAGCGTTGTCAGCCATGTGCTCGATGTTTCTTCCTATTCAGTCAGCTCTGACGTCTCCAAATCCCATCCTCGTCGCCAGTGTTAAGTTTGGAGAATGGGCGAGAAAGAATGGAGATGAGCCTCTGGAACAGTGAACTTCAACTCTTTATTTACATAGTGACTGCTCAAAAAACAAGGGCAGCCAAGGCCTTCTTTATATAGGCAACCCAATAACTATTTAACCAATAATAACCCAGGAGCGCTAGCTCCATTAACCAATGCGAAGGCTCCGTTAATGGCCAATCAGATTCTGCCATTTAACAGCCAATCAGAAGTGCAGGGCCAGAACCCTGCACTTGACTCCAAGCTCAAAATAACTTTATTAAACCTTATGCATTCACAACAAATAAGACCACAGGAATTGGACTGCAAACAACCAGACTACCACTAGACAGAAAGAGAACATAGAAATCTGTACCATAATACCATGATATTATTTAATGATTATCTAGATTTATTTAGTTCATGGCCGGTACACCTAACCAGAAGTTAAAAGAGGAAGATGTTGGTTAAAGTCTTCTTTTCCAGTTCAATCATGGCTTAGAACAGGCCTGTTAGTGATTGGAAACCCTTTTATGGAGTTTTTGCTAAAAATGGGAAAAAACGAACTTGTAATTTATGGTTCTGAGGTTTAGAAAAAGTAGAAGGGAAACAAGTTGCAATCTTAAAGAAAGGAAAAAATATAAATTGATGTATACTTGCTGTAAAGATCGAAAGCTGATACTTTTTTCTTTCTGTCTTCTATTTATTTCTTTTTACTTTTTAAAAAAAATTGTATGGTTTTTCTTTGGTAAAACAATTCTCCAATTTAAAAAAAAAAATTACCTTGGGACATTCTGCCCACAGTCATCAAGACAGCCCTCACCCCCCAGTAATGATGAATTGTAATATCTAAAAACCAGAAATGTAGTCTTTACTGCAAGGGAGATCACCTTTGGAATGCTTGATATGCTAGAGAAACTTGTAATACATCTGGACAGTCTGGTAGCTAAATCAGATTAATGGACACCAGCTGAGTCAAGGAGGATAAGAATATATTGCAGGGGTGTCAAACTCAATTTCATTGAGAACTGCATCAGGGTTGCATTTGACTTCGGGGTGCCAGGGTGGGCGTGGCCAGCCCAATGTCACTTGTGTCAGGGGCACCTGTGGTGGCCAGAGCACTGTGCCAGTAAAAACAGGCTCCCAAGCTCTGTTTTCGGCTGCAACAGCACCCTGCAAACCTCTGCCGGCGAAAATGGGAGCTGCCTGCGGTCCTCGCGACCTCCATTTTCAGCTGTGACAGCCTCCTGTAACCCTCTGCCAGGGAAGCTGTAGGGATCTAGCCCTGAGTTTGACACCCCTGATATATTGTGATGTCTTGCAGCTAGAGCAGGTATATTGAGCATCAGCTACATAAGGACAAAGTACAGGTAATCCTCAACTTACAACCAGTTATTTGGTGACAACTAAATTTCCAGAAGCCAATCAGATTGTCTTACTGGCCTTTGGAACAATACTCAATAAGAAAAATGGTCTAGGGTTATGACAATTTTTCACACTTATGACCGCTGCAGCATCCCTTGCTCACACGATCAAAATTCAGGTGCTTGGCAGTGGTCGTAAATGTGAAAAATGGTCATGTCCATTTTTTTCAGTGCTGTTATAACTTCAAATGGTTACTAAATTAACTTTTGCAACTTGAGGACTGTACCCATAATTTGTAAACCTCCATTTCTGGTTATTGCATTGTGAATCTTAACTTCCTGACAGTACAAGAAGTTTTGGGTATGCAGATTCTTTGCTAGTAAGATCTGGTCCCTGATCTTTGTTGTTGTTTGTTTGTTTGTTTTGGCTCAATGGAAAACCAGCTAGGATTTGGAATGATTACATTTTGACTTCTAGACCATTTTTTACTATTGAGTATTGTTCCAAATGCCAGTAAGACAATCTGATTTGACATCTTGCCCCTCCTAACTTACAATTCACAAGTAGCCCCCTCTAGAATTACATCTTGAAGTTAAGGGGCATGCATAAGTGCACCATTGTGCTTACCGTCCCGTCCTATTATCCCCATTTATTCGTACCTATTTCCTGTATTCTTACTCATGTTTATACTTTTATCTATTATCTTGTAAGCGATTGACAAATCAAATAAATAAATAAAACTGTCCAGTTACATTTCTGTCTTTCCTAATTCCTTAAGGATAACCTTTCGGGGTAAACTTGGAAAAACAAAAGAATAAAACAGATTGGAGAAAGCATCAAAAATCAGAAAAATTCTTTTGCCAATCACCTCTCATGTTAAAACGTAAGGGTACAGAAGGACAGCTGGCAAATTTGTGCGGAAACCCTCCAAATCTAACTCCAGAGCAGCCCAGACAAGTTTGCAAGAATGATTGCTATGTCAAGATGCCTACAGAGAAGTAGCAAGATATGCCAAATCGAGTTGGAAGGAGACCAAGACATTCATTTTTATTTATTTATTTTATTTATTTATTTATTTATTGTGTCAATCGCTTACAAGATAATAGGGATAAGGATATACATAGTTATGAATACATGAAATGGGTACATATAAGGAAAATAAAAAGAAACAATAGGACAGGGACGGTAGGCACGATTGGTGCGCTTATGCACGCTCCCTACAGACCTCTTAGGAAAGGGGTGAGGTCCACAGTAGACAGTCTAAGGTTAAAGTTTTTGGGGTTTGGGGAAGAAACCAGTCAGGGTTGGGCTTCAAAAATTTTAGCAACAGGTTCTCAGCCCGGTTACTGGGTGGGTGTGGCCATGGTGGGCATACCCTAGTCTGCCTCCTACACTATGGTGGGGGGGGGCGTTTTTGTCCTCCCGGGCTCCAGAGGCTTTCTGGAAGCCGGAAACAGGCCCATTTCCGGCCTTCCCGAACTTCCGGGAGTCCCATTTTTCACCCTCCCCGAGCCTATGTGCGCACCCTGCACTTACCTGCATCCAAAACAAGCCACGTGGGAACTCTGGGAGGGAGGAAAGGGTGGAATCTTAGCTAGGGGCTCTCCTGAACCCCTGCATACTCCCAGCAGCCCACCCCTGAAGATATTCCTTATAGCAGAGTTTCTAAACCTTGGCAACTTTAAAATGTGCAGACTTCAATTCCTAGAATTTCCTGGTCAGTATGCTGGACAAGGAATTCTGGGAATTGAAGTCCAGAAGTTCAACTTGCTAAAGTTGAAAAAAAACAATGCTCCACAGTATTATTATTCATAACAGTAATACAGTATTATTATGCCTTGTCTTGTAGACTTCTAATTACAGAATATAAAATTTTGACTTTAAACATAAAGAACTATATTTCCCATCTTTGTGTAGGAGATGCATGCATAAATGTGTCTCAATGTAAATCTGTTCATACATGCATCCATCCTACTAGCTTCCAAATCCCCTATTGTTTTAATCCAGATTACTTGCCCTTGCAAGTAACCCAGTAACCCAGATTAAGTTTTTTTTTCAATTATTAGAAATGATTTTACGTGCCATTGTAAATTCCTCAGTGATCAAATGTTTCAGCATAGAAAAAAGAAATGATGAAACTTGTCAGGCCTATCCAGATTAAAAGCTCTGGAAAAGCTATTCAAAGGTTCAGGAAGAGAGATTTTTTTAAAAAAAGAAAAAGAAATTATTAAAAGACCTTTGCCAGATATCAAGACAGTATACCTGGGTGCTTCCCAGACCTGGATAAATAACCCAAACTTGGATAAAAGTGGGGGTTTTTTTCAGTAACAATCTATTACCAGACCACAACAGGGGTATTTAAATTGGTTAAAATGTTTGACTCACATTGGATCAAAAGGACTTTCTGAGAAGTGGTTTTGGGTAATGAAAGAAAAAGTTTGGGAAGCAAAGGTGTGCTTTGTCACAAATCTGTTTCTTCTCATATGTCATTCTTGAGATTGGCTCCATTAAACTTCTCTATATATGATCAGGACTACCATTTTAAAACTCCTGGTGGAAGGCATCAGAGGTGGTATTCAGCAGGTTCTGACCAGTTCTGGAGAACCGGTAGTGGAAATTTTGAGTAGTTCGGAGAACCGGCAAATACCATCTCTGACAGGCCCCGCTCCCAACTATTCTCTGCCTCCCATTGAGTCCCAGCTGATTGGCTGGGTCTTCTTTGGTTGCCCTGCACAGGAGAACAGAGCTGGAAAGCAGGTTAGTGGGGTGGGGAGGGAATGGAGATTTTGCAGTAACCTTTCCCTGCCATGCCCACAAAGCCATGCCCACAAAGCCATGCCACATCCACCAAGCCACACCACATCCACCAAACCACATCACACCCACCAAGCCACACCCACAGAACTGGTAATAAAAAAAAATTGAATACCACCACTGGAAGGCATATAGCAACACGGGTTCATGAATGCTGCAGTGCTGAACTTGCAATAAAAACACAGGACAGGTGTATTTTTGTTCCAAAGGGTGTGTTATGATCATGTTGGTGCTAAAAATGGCTTTCTGGAGATGAAGGATGCCCAAGGGTGCTCAGTATTTGGATAGAAATAGTCCTTGCTTGGTGGCTGCTTCTTTTAATGATCATACAAATAGTGCTAAAAAAAACCCAACAACTTAGCAATCAATCCTAACATTTATGGCTTTTACAACAATACTTTATTACTTGCTGATTTAGCTCATACCAAGATGTCCTCAAAGACTTTTTCAGCTGAAGAAAGTAGCAAGAACCAAAGGAAAACTGTAGTAAGATCATAAGCACAGCCGCAGTTATATGATTCTTACTTTAGAATGGGACAACTTGCCGCAACTAATTCGCCTCACTGTGGCTGAGTCGCCGTGGTCAATTCACCACAGCCAATTCGGCATGGGACAGCTGTCCATGGGACAATTGAACGATTTGGTTCTATTATTTAAAATAATTTTAAAAATTATTTTATATTTTGCTGTTCGCATTTCATTTTGTCCCTACTTTGACATCCTTTCTTTAATGATTCTATTCAATCATTTCTTTGGTATTAGTGTAACTCTTATTCCACAGCGAGTTGGCTGTGTCAAGTTGGTTAAGCAAGTTGGCCATGGACGAGAGGTATCAAACTCAAGGGATGTGGGCCAAATTTGGCCCATGGCAGAAGTGGTATTCAGCAGGTTCTGACTAGTTCTGGAGGACCAGTAGCAGAAATTTTGAGTAGTTCGGTTGGAGAATTGACAAATACCACCTCTAACAGAAGACTTTACAGTATCCTTCCCCTGCCATGCCCACCAAGCCACGCCCACAGAACTAGTAGTAAAAAAAAATGGAATCCCACCACTGGCCCATGGGGTGCTTAGATCTGGCCCAGAGATGGCATTCGGCAGGTTCTGACCAGTTCTGGAGAACCGGTAGCAGAAATTTTGAGTAGTTCAGAGAGCCAGCAAGTACCACCTCTGACTGGCCCTGCCCCCATCTATTCTCTGCCTCCCGAGTCCCAGCTGATCGTCTGGGTCTTCTTTGGTTGCCCTGCACAGAAGAATGGAGCTGGAAAGCAGGTTAGTGGGGTGGGAAGGGAATGGAGATTTTACGGTATACTTCTCCTGCCACCCCCACCAAGTCACGCCCACCAAGCTACGCCACGCCCACCAAGTTATGCCCACAGAACCGGTAGTAAAAAATTTTTGATTCCCACCATTGAATTCCTACCACGCAGGGCTCTCCTGAGCTCTGTTTTTGCTGGAAGAGCACTCGGACCACCACAGATGCCCTCAACGTGAGTGACGTCTATCTGGCCACACCTATCTGGCCCCCCAAGGTCAAACACAACCCTGATGCAGCCCTCAATGAAATCAAGTTTTTGACACCCCTGTCCTAGACCCTTCTCATGTAGGGACTGCTTTGCTTCATAACCAAGCTGTTCGTCCTAACTGCGGTCACTCAGGGAGGACTACCTACCGTATATCCCCATCACAAGATAATATTGAGAGCCATTTCCCATGCATTTCTATGATGCACGTTTAAAACTTTATTTGCAATTCGTAACAGAAAAGAAAAAACAGCCATACTGATGTTTATCGATCCACAGGCCCTCATAAACACTTGTGCAGGGTGGTGATAGGGACACAGTTATACAGCTATATAAACGCAAATATGCGTATGCTGATTCATTGCAGTGGGTGACATGGGCACTTTCTTAGACGGGAATTTTAGGGCCATCAATCATCTGGTGCAGATTTATTTAAAAAAAAAAAAAAAAAGCATGGCATGTGATCAAATCCCAAATGAAAAAAAAAGATGGACATTCAGACTGTATTGGGACACAATACAAGTCACCTTGGCTTCAATGATTAGGTTTAATTTCAAGCTCCAAAGTCTGCAAAATATTATGGGGCTTACATTTTTTTTCTTTTTTTTTCCCTTTCCTTTTTAATCGGAAATTTAGGGTTCCAGATAAGCAACTTTTCATGCTAGCAAATAGATTCCATCCAGCAACAGTGATGAATTCCTAGTTCAAAGCAACCGCTTAGCAACCGTCAATCCTTTAAAGGTTAAACCAAAGATAGCAGGTTCTTCTCAGTGCAGGAACAGTTTTGTGTTCTCTGGACATTTGCTGCAAACTCTACTAGTGGTTCAGAACAGTCTTAAGGTCTCCCCGAAATGTAGACAAACTTTAAAATCCTACAATGCACCATCATTTAACAGAAAAACTCTCCTCTAAAGGTTTAGGAAGGCATCAATTGAATTATCCTGATTCTTTTCTTTTTTTTTCATATTGGCAGTCCAAAGGCTTTGCTTACTGGAAACAACATTTTTGGCAGAATAAAAAGGCTTATGGCTTCCTAAAGCCAGAGAACATAGTGAGGTCTAACTTGGTATCCTGTGATAGAAGTAAATATATCCTAGCTCTATGGGTGGCTGCTGGGAGGCACAAACTTTATGGTCATTGTAGATAACCCACCTGAAAAGGAGAAAGAAAGAGAAAATGAAGTGAACATCATGAAATTAAATGAAGTGGGCAAGGAACCCCTACAACTGCTGACACCACTACCACTACCGCTGCCATCTAACTTGATTTAAGTGTGTGTGCTGATTTGTCTCGTCTGGAGAATTAGGACAGGGGTGTCAAACTCGGCAGCCTGCAGTCCGGATGCAGTAGTGGGCAGCTGACAATTTAGGCTGGTTCTTGCAAACCGTTAGTTCTGACAATCAGCTGGCCTCACCTACCCACCCACCCTGTCCTATCCGTTCCTATATTTTCGTCTTTTTCAGCTCAAATGATTCACGCAGCACAGTGGATGACCACGCCTTGCCACGCTGTTCTACTTACCAGGGCTGCCCTGTAGAGCCTCAAATTGGTGTTTTTTGAATGTTGTGTGCGCTCACAGAACCGGTTGTTAAACCGGTTGTAGCCCACCACTGGCTGGATGTGTCATGCATTTGGCCATGCCCATGCCTAGTTCAGCAAAGGGGGAAAAGTCACAATACATCAAGTGACAATGTCATGACAACATGAGTTTGACAACCCCTGAATTAGCGTCAGGATTCTGACACTTAACCTCACTTAAATCATGAGTCTCTAGCCAAACTCCAAAAGGATTTATTGGGAGTTTAAAAATTGCAGCACTGCCTGGATGTTGCTGACTCTGAGACATATAATTCATTGTCATCCTTGACCCTGGTTTTCCCCCCACCCCCTGGGTGTATTATAATTAATATTTTCCAATGGGATTCATCTATAGCCAAGAGTCATCAATCATGTTCTCCAGTTAGAATTTTGCACAGCAGAAACCTCGGTTGCCTAGAAACTATCTTTGAAAACATTGATGGAATGCAAGCTGCCCACTGCTTCCCCCTCCCTTTCTGTTGGCAACTCCAAAAGACCACAGAAATATTTTATGAGTTGACAATTAGGATAATGAACAAGCTGCTTCCGACATTTAAAAGAATCTGTGGTTGGCTCTTAATCCCCATCCAAAACCACTGCTAATATGGAAATCATCCCCATTCATTCATTCATTCATTCATTCATTCAAGTTAGAAATAAAATTTTCTAATATGGTTTCCATAGAAGCCTATGGAGATTTATTGAAAGTTTTGGAGCGATAATTCAGCGTCAGAAAATGTACTCTGACAAGATTTTCACTCATCAAGATCATGGTTATTCCAAAAATGCTTTATCAAAAAGCAGCTGGACTGTTCTTTTCCTTGAAGAAGAAGATGTTTCACTTCTCATCCAAGAAGCTTCATCAGCTCTGACCGAAAGGTGAAGGATGAAAGGATTTATTATATTGCTTGCAGTCCTCTGCTTGTTAGCATTCTTTCTGAGAATTGTTGGCTCCACTTGAAGGGAATTGATAAATCCTTGCATCCTTGAAACATCTTCAAGGGAAAAAAAACCCAAGTCCAGTGGCCTTTTGAAAAAGCCCTTTTGGGTTTCCATAGAAGTGTCAATCTCAAAGTGTTTGTCTAACTTTGGGGCACTACGTATCAACTGTAACACAACCAGTAATGTCACACTATATTACCTTCCTTCCTTTTTAAGATGGCAAACATAATGGCCGCTCATGGTGGATGTTCCCATGTGACTGATGAAGCCAAAGAGTTCATATCCTGCCCAAGAAAATATCAAGGGTGTGATGAGCAAAGTCATGATGAAGACGATCCAAAAATCTTGCCCACATTCCTCTAGCAACAATTCTTTAACCAACTCACTCTTGATTTCTTAAAAAGTTACATTCAGGAATAAAATGGATGTTTTTTTTGAAAATTGCAAACCTAAGTGCCTATAGATCAGGGGTGTCAAATCTAGGCCTGGGGGCCAATCCGGCCCATGGGGTGCTTAGATCTGGTCCATGGAGATGCCTTGGAAACAGTAAAGGACCATCCCACAATGCCTTTGTCAGTGAAAACTGAGCTCGGGAGGGCTTCGGGCAGCCCTCCCGAGCTCCATTTTCACTGGTAGAGGTATGCAGGAGGCCATCACAACCAAAAATGGAGCTCGTCTGCCCGTTTTCACTGGCAGAGCAGTCTGGCCACCATAGGCGCCCTAACACGAATGATGTTGAGCTGGCTACACCCACCTTGGCCACGCCCACCCCAGCTGCCTGAAGTCAAACACAACCCTGATGTGGCCCTCAATGAAATCGAGTTTGACACCCCTGCTATAGATCATTAAGTATTGCACGCTGTAGCTCTCCAACATTTATAAACCCGCAAATATATTCCGTGCATGGGTGTCATGAATCACATCTTATTTTAATGCTATTTCTTATAAAAGATGACATAGCATAGCAACCCTCAGCAATATTCAGCCTTCCCTGGACTGCACGCAATATATCTCAGGATATTGTTTCGTATTTTGGACGTTCATTATCTCCCTTAAAAGTTCCCTAGTTAGGCACATCAAGTATCACTTGGTATTTTCAGGCTACTTGGATTGTGCTACTTGCATTCATTGACGCTCAACAAATTTTAACTGCTGTCTAAAAGTTCCATCCTGTGGTTTATTTCTCCTGCAAGAGTTATGATGGTTAAAAAAAAAACAAAGGCTAAAAAAAACAAAGGCTAAAAAAACCTAAAGGTTTAAAAAATAAAGGTTAAAAAAGCAGGGAATGTTGGCAAACAAATAGAAGCATGAGAACGAGGTCTTAAAGACCCCACACCAAAACTCAAACATGCATCCTTCATGATCAGCTATTTCATATTGTTTCAGACCAATGGCCCATATCAATTTATTGTAATCATTTTTTTTTTGCTGGCTGGGGAGTATTCAGAAAAGGCTGAGATTGTTTGGTGATGCCAAAGACTGAACTAAGGTCGTCTAAAGGATTGTTTAACACAGCAACAACCAAGTTCGACATCAAGCAAATATTTAACCTAAATTAGAAATCAGCCCTGGTCTTTAGTTATCATGATACATATAATGTACATGCTTGGCCCACTGATAAGTTCACAGGAATGGAACGTTGCAAATCATCAGTATTAAAATATGTGAAAAATCTAAAAGCGTATTGTCATAACCTAAGAGAAGACTCCTACGAGTCCCTTGGACTGCAAGGCGATCAAACCGGTCAGACCTAGAGGAGATCCACCCTGACTGCTCTTTAGAAGGCCAGATCCTGAAGATGAAACTCAAATACTTTGGCCACCTCATGAGAAAGGAAGGACTCACTGGAGAAGAGCCTCATGCTGGGAATGGTGGAGGGCAAAAGAAGAAGAAGGGGACGGCAGAGAATGAGGTGGCTGGATGGAGTCACTGAAGCAGTCGGCGTGAGCTTAAATAGACTCCAGAAGATGGTAGAAGACAGGAAGGCCTGTAGGAATGTTTTCCATGGGGTTGTGATGGGTCGGACACAACTTCACAACTAACAACAACAACAACAAAACTTAAAAAACATATCTGGGAAGGGGAAAAATGAATAAGCCAGGCAGATCAATCTATGCAACATATCAAAGGGAAACTTACTTCCCGGTCCATCTTTGATCTGGGGCCCTTCTGGATCCGATTCTGCAAGGATGTTAGCATTCATGTGGTTTTCTATATTCATGACTTCAGAAGCTACTTCAGTCTCTTCCTCTGGTTCAGGGTGACTAAAGATCCAGTCCAATGCGTGTTCCAAGTTGTTATTCTTCCAGACAGAATAGCATGGAATAATAAAATAGGCAAGAGCTGTCAATACCTTGTCCTTGCTGTGGTAGCACTTTCTCTTAATGAGCTCCTGTTGTTTTCCAAGAATAGACCCAAATATAGATGCAGAATAGTCCTGGGGTTATGACCAGTGATTTAGTTCAAAGTTATGACAGACCTTCTCCCCCCCCCAAAAAAAAGGTACTTAGCTTAGCAACTGGCCCATATTTACACCTAGGTGCAGCATCCTATGGTCACATGATCATGATTTATGGTATTTATTAAGAGAAACCAGTGTTTACTTTCGGTGTTCAGGAGAGAGAAAAACCAAAAGTAAATGCCCATTTCAGACTATGGGTTCAATTAGTGACCATGTTATCTGCTTAACGATTGGCACAAAAAACATCACAAAATCAGGTCAGTTATATGATGACCCACATAATGACTGACATGACTTATGTCCATAATGTTAGGCTTAGTTATGCTCTTTATTTCAGGATTACCTGTAATACCATTTTATGGAGGGATTACAATTTGCATAACTGAGGTAATCATGGTAGCAGAAGAAACCCTGGTTAGTAAAACTGTGCTAGCTTCTTCTTCAAATGCACATATTATATTGTAAATAGCATCTACTTTTATTGCATTCCCGTGTCTGATATATCACAGAAGAGTAACTGTGCACCTAAGAAAATATTGTACTTCGATGATTTGCAATAAAGCAATGAAATTTTTCTAACTTTTTTTTAAAGTTAGCATAAGCTGCTTTACTGTTAGGCTCTCTGTTCCACTAACATCTAGTCAATATATACTGTGAGGATTTCAGTGATGTTTTTGATCATTTCAAGCACTGTAAAACAATTAAGAAAAACAGGGCTAAAGAGCACCACTAGACTACAGATGCTGTTGAACGACAACTCCCAGCATGCCCTGGGGCTGTTTATATCTGGAGGGCTTTTTCTAAAAGTGCAATAAATACTTGTCTGTTCTACTTAATAACTTGCATTCTCAGGAAAAGTGTAGGAAAAAGGGGGAAAAACAAAGAAAGGGCATGGACTTCCGACTCCGTTTGGTGCAGTAGAATAAGATAATAACATCAAACCTCAACTTTTTGACTTTTATATAATAGCATAAACTAGCCATTACAATAACAACAAACCTATCTAATCAGTAAAACCCAGAATCAAAGTTTCGGTTTTTTTTTCCACCTCAGGCACAAAGTTCAGAAGCAGTTCCCAAGTAGAAACAAAAGTAATTATGTTTTTTTTTAACCAAAACATCTCTGCCAACTCCATCAACATTTGCAGCCCTTCGTCCATTGTGGGAACAAGTGTCCTTCCATTTTTTTCGCATAAAGTAATCTTATTGCACACTTGCTGCTGCTTGCAAGAGTCAGAAGACTTGCATAACTGTGGCTGTGACATTAATTTATTGTCACAATCCTATAGGGTCATAGGGGAGGAACCATCTCCCTTTTGGCTACTGATAAATCACAAATAATTTTTAGGAAAACTCACTGTTGCCCGTAGTGCCTGAAGAGCTACATTCCGCTGAAATCCCATAGAGGAAATGATGGATACCATCTCTTCTGGAGGTTGATTATCCAACCCAGGAACTCCTGATCCTCTTGTTTGGGAAAAAGCTGTTCCCCCATAGCCAGGGATGGATAAAGGCTCTGCAAAATCTGGAATAAAATGGAAAGTATTCATTCATTCATTCAAGTCAATGGAGGTTTTCAGTCATCCAGGTCATGGTTGTCCCAAAGATGCTTTTTCAAGAGGCAACTGGACTTCCTTTGTTTTTCCTTGAAGACGTTTCGCTTCTTATCCAAGAAGCTTCTTCAGTTTTGAACTGAGAAAACTGAAGAAGCTTATTAGAAACTGATGATGCTTCTTAGATGAGAAGCAAAACGTCTTCCAGGAAAAACAAAGCAAGTCCAGTTGCCTCTTGAAAAAACACCTTTAGGATATTCATTTATTCATTCATACACACATAAATACATACATACATACATACATACATACATACATACATACATACATTCATTCATCATTCATTCATTCATTCATATATTTTCCCTTCCATTCATTATACCTGTAGATTGCAAAATCAGCTGGGCCCACATGTATTCAAACATTCAAGGCAAATAATTGATTAGCATTTTTATCATTTTCCTCTTACAATGTCATTCACCTGAAACATTGACATGTCATCATTGGGAAAATGGTACAGCGTGTAAATTAGGTAAAGAGACCCTTGCATAATTGCAAAAAGGCAGAAATAGATCTAATGTGGTGACAGCCTTTTACCTCATTGTTGATTTACATCTTTGTAGGATACCAAGCACAGAAGAATTTGTAAACTGGGAGAGAGAGCAGTTTCTATCTCAATTGGGGGCCATTTCTGAAATAAAAATGTGAGCCTATGGGTTGGCAACATATTTCACAGAATTATGTCGTAAAATTTGCCCAAAGAGCTGCTGATTCAGTTCTACAGAGGAGTTATTCAGTCTGTCATCTGCACCTCTATAACTGTCTGGTTTGGCTCTGCAACCAAACAAGACAGGCACAGACTTCAGAGGATAATTAGGACTGCAGAAAAAAACAATTGCTACAACCTGCCTTCCATTGAGGACCTGTAAAGGATGAGTCAAAAAGAGGGCTGTGAAAATATCTATAGACCCCTCACATCCTGGACATAAATTGTTTCAACTTCTATCTTCAAAACTATGCTGTAGAGCAGAACAACTAGACATAAGAACAGTTTTTTCCAGAAAGTCATCACTCTGCTAAACAACTAATTCCCACAAAATTGTCAAATTATTTACTAAATCTGCATTACTGTTATTCTTCTCATCCTTCCTAGTACCTATCTCTTCCCACTTATTACTATAACCATGTTGCTTGTATCTTTACAATTTATATAGTTTTGTTTCCTAGTATGATTTGATTGTGTGTTAGTAACCTATGACTATGACTAACTGTTGTATCTTATGATTCTTGAGGAATGTATTTTGTTTTTTCTTTATGTATACTGAGAGTATTTACACCAAAAACAAATTCCTTGTGTGTCCAATCACACTTGGCCAATAAAGAATTCTATTCTATTCTATTCTATTCTCTATTCTATTCTATGTAAAGGTAAAGGTTCCCTTGCACATACGTGCTGATCATTTCTGATTCTAGGGGGCAGTGTTCATCTCCGTTACAAAGCCGAAGAGCCAGTGCTGTCCAAAGACATATCCATGGTCATGAGGCCGGCATAATTAAATCGAAGATGCACAGAACACTGTTACGTTCCCATCAAAATGGTCCCTATTTTTCTACTTGCATTTTAGATGCTTTCGAACTGCTAGATTGGCAGAAACTGGGACAAATAACGGGAGCTCAATCCATTACACGGCGCTAGGGATTCAAACTGCCAAACTGTCGACCTTCCTGATCGACAAGCTCAGCGTCTTAGCCACTGAGCCACCCCATCCCCTATTCTAAGTAGGAAGTCTATTTTTTACACTGTGATTGTGGGATTTCCCATTCATAGTGCTACATTTTTCAGGAAAGTTCTTGGGCCTAATCTATTGGATGGTTTTTCTAAAGGACAAAACAAGAGTCCTTTCCACTTGGCAAACTGGCCTGGGGGGGAGAGGCAAGGGGATGGTTTTGTGAAAGTAGCAGGGGTACGTGCAGCTCAATTACACAATGGTGGGTACACACACCCATTGCTCGCACAAATGAAGCTTCCCGTATCAGCACATTCAGACACCACTCGCACTAATGAGAGCTGTGCGCACTCACACCTGGTTCTGAACAGGCCGCAGGTCAGTACCAGGCCACGAGTCAAGGTTGAGGACTCCTGTTGTCAAGGAATCGAAATGTGTTTCTAAGATATACACCTTTGCCCAAGAAGCACAAATATACCTATATATTTATTCATGGTTGCATAAAATAAAGCAAAAATCCAAATACCAGTCCCGGTTGTCCCAAAGATACTTTCTCCTCAAAGCAAGAGGACTTTGTTGGGTTTTTTTTTCTTCCTTTGAAAACATTTCACTTCTCAACCAAGAAGCTTCAATTTCAAGCCGTTATTGTCAGAGTACAACATGTGTACAATAAGATTGGCTGAGCCTCCCTTTGTGAACCCCCACCCTCAACAACACAATACAACTCACAGTGAAGACAGAAAATCCCTAACCCGGTGAATCCTACTAACAAACACACCCTAATGCAGTGAGTGAGGACGCTTTCTCTTGTGGACTGGTAAAAGGAGGTCATCAGTTGTTGTCCCACTTCGTTTTTTCACAAGTCCCTGAGGAAGTGGAGTCTCTGTTGGCCCTTTCTTCTGTTTGGAAGTTTTTAAAGAAATAACAACCAGAACAAAATCCAGTTGTCTTTTGGAGAAAGCACCTTTGGGACAGCCATGACCTGGATGATTGAGAAGTTCCATAGACCCCAGACCTGGTTCTTCCATGTGCGCAATGATCCAGTTGAAAGCCACCTCAGCACCCATGTTGCCAGTGTAGTACACGGCTTTTCGGCATGCTTCCAATGGAAATCCCATCTCTGCCAGCTGCATCACGGAGGATTCATCAAAATCTGGGGCTGAGAGAGAGGACATTTCAGGTGAAAACTGAACTCACTTTATATACGAATGTTGTAGCTTCTGCTGGAAGCTGTTTTAAAAAAAAAAATCATAACCGCTGGAGGCATCATCTGATTGAGGTGCAAATTTGAACAGAGAAATTCCTCAGAGAGCTCTCCGTTCCTTTTCATTTCTTGTACAAGGAACGGCATGCCAGGTTCAGAAGTTCAGTTTTTTGCAATGATCAGTATGAGGAACCGAACGTCAAAAGGAAGAGCTGTGCAAATTCTTGCCACAGTCTTTGAGCTGTTTGAAGAATAGCAAAGTCAGCATCGAGAGAAAAGTGCTGACACAAAATCATGCCTAAAAAGCAAAAGTGACAGAGGTTATTAGGCTGTGCAAACATCTAAGGCTGAAGCCTTGGCTGTTCTCCATGCAAAACAGCTCCCAAAGCTAAGCTACCCCGAGCTTGCTTTTTTTTTTTGGTTAATTCTGCATTTTAAAGGTCACAAATATTGATGGAGCACTGAGAGAATCCATCAGGGTGAGCATAAATGATCAGGTGAAGCAACACCCTCCATCTTCAGCTGGTTTAAGTAACAATCGGATCTTAAATACAATTAATCATCTCTGCAATTATGCACAAAGACAAAATTATGCTGCAGTATCAGAGAATCTCAATCTCTGTTCTATTCACATCTTTAAAGTTTCTAGGTCTCATTAATGTAAGGGTAGATAGGAATGTGTGAACCAAAATGGATATTATTCCTCCTCTTTCTCTCTCTCTTTCTCTGTGTGTGTGCGTGTGTCTGTCTGTCTGTCTGTCTGTCTGTGGGTGTCTCTCTAGCTCTCTCTCTGTCTTTGTCTCTCTGTGTGTCTTTCTCTGTCTCTCTCTCCCTGTCCTTCTCTGTCTCTATCTCTGTCTCTGTCTGTCTGTCTGTCTCTCTCTAACACTGTGTGACTATTGGTCCAGAAGATCTTGCTTTCTATTGATCTGCAAGCCTCTCTTGATAATATTCTTTAGGTAAACTGTGAAGAAAAAAGTTTTTTAAATGGTGGGTTTTCTGAAAAGCAAAGAAAAATGACCACTGTGGATCTTATCATCAATTTTTGCCCAATTCCTGTGTTATGAAATCAGGAAATGTTCCAGTTGAATAAGGTTGCTCAGTGTCCCAGGCTAGACTTTAATACAGGTAGTCCTTGCTTTATGATCATATCTGAGCCCAGAATGTTTACCAGAAGTTGACCAAAAAAATGATGAAAATTGTAGTCCAGGGGTCTCAAACACAATTTACCTGGGGGCCGCTGGAGGCAGAGTCTGGGTGAGGCTGGGCCGCATAATATTATACTTTATATTATATTTTATATTTATATTATACACTAATGTTATACTTTCATATCACGGTGGGGGCCACAGGATATTGTCCTGCGGGCCGCAATTGGCTCGCGGGCTGCGAGAATGAGACCTCTGTTGTCGTCACATGACTGTGGGACGTTGCAAGCACAAAATGCAATCACACTACTCTGTGTATGTGTGTGTGTGTACATGTGCAATGGCCATTGTAACTTCAAAACTCGGTCATAAATAGCTTTTCAAAAGTCCGTCATAACTTCACTAGGCAAAGATGAATTTGTGATTTATAGTTCTGAAGATTAGACAGGATAATAGAAAGAATATTATGATGTAACCTTAGCAAGGTTCAAATATATTTGTACGTATAGCTGCTTTGAAGAATATCATAAGCCACTTCTTTATATCTTTTTTCTCCCTTTTCTATTTTCTTCCAAATTTTTTCTTTTCTTGCACTTATTATTTATATCCCGCCTTTATTATTTTTAGAAATAATTCAAGGTGGTGAACATACCTAATTCTTCTTCCTTCTCCTATTTTCTAACAACAATCCTGTAAAGTGGGTTGGACTGTTTTGAGAATGGCTGGTCCAAATTTACTCAGCCAGCTTTCATGTCTAAACAAGAATTCATAGTTCCCTAATTTCTAGCTGGTGTCTTAATTACTTAGACGCAAATTTATTTCTTCCTTTGTCTTTCTTGTCCTGCTTTACATTAGTTTGTGTTAGGGGGAACAAAATAATGAAAGAGGCTGTTGTCATTATATTTAAGTTTCGAAGGAGCATTTGATTAGCAATGGCAAACAAAACACTGATCCCTTGGATTAATCAGCAAATCTCTTGGGTTCCAAAAATTAATAAAATAATATTGAAATCAGCTATGAGAACATGGAATATTCCAAGATAGGGAACAGCTCTCTCCAGAGTTTTAAGATTTCTTCAAATATGTCAACACAGACCCAGGACAGGTAGAACGTTATGGAGGAGAAGAACACAGTTATAGCTCTCATGCAATTTGTAAAGATTCTGCAAGTCACAGCAAGTAAGCTCAGCCATTTCAAACAAAAATAAAACCAACATAAAGAAATGGGATACATACACTCCATGAAATGGTTCATCATGCCATCTGAAAGTCAAGAAAGTTAAGTTAAGGGAGAGCAAATTATTTTGGAATGGCAGAAAAATGGAAATTGGCTGGTTCTGCATTTGGTGTAAATACTAGATCATCACCCTATAGCTTAAAAGAGTGGTGCAATGGCCTAGACATGGAGCTCTTGCCTCACAATCAAAAAGCTATGAGTTTGATCCTAGGTAGAGACAAATATTTCTCTCTCTTTGGGAACAATGAAAATGTATCTGCTGAAGAAAAACTCTGCACTGGTGACAGGAAGGGCATCCAGCCACTAAACACTCAGGGGTGAGATCAAATTTTTTAACAACCAGTTCTGTGGGTATAGCTTAGGTGGTAGGCATGGCTTGGTGGTTATATGACTTGGTGGACGTGGCTTGGTAGTCATGTTATTGGCTGGGTGTGGCCAACTCAATATCACTCACATCAAGGCACGCATCTCCTCGCCTGGCCTCTCAAGACTGTGGGGATGCTGCAACAGTCATAAGTGTGAAAAATGGTCATAAGTCACTTTTTTCAGTGCCATTGTAACTTTGAATGGTCACTCCACATAAGCAAAATACCAGCAAAGGAGGGGGGGGAAAATCCAGAGAAGTTCCAGAGACAGGAAGTCTAGTCCTGCCAAGAATGTAATAAGGGTTAATGGAGAGGCAGTTTCTGTAAGCAACACCAGAATGCTTCCTTCCTGCCTTCCTTACAGGATTAGGCCAGTAATTTCTTCTTACAACCAATTCTCCAATCTGCTTAGAGTGTTAACAACCGGTTCTAGCAAATAGGTGCAAACCTGTAGAATCCCACCCCTGGTTCCATTCAGTTGCCCACCAAGGGATTATGGGGTCATTAAAAGAAGATAATCACCCTATAACTTTTAAAAAATGTTCTTTGTGATCCTATTCCAGTGTGGTGTCCCCAGGCCTGCCATCAGCAAAGTACCTATTCCATTTTGGAAGTGGCAAGAATTCCAACTTAAACCAGCTCTAGAAAAAATTACACTAGGGAGCCCAAATGAACTACTTTGACCTTTAGATAGAATTGATTTTTTGTTGAGACCAATTTTTTCTGTCCACACCACTTCTGCAGAAACTTTCCTTCTGAGGATTTAAAAGTAATCCCTACGCCCCTTTAATGTATATGCTTGAATTCCAGTCCGGAACCTTGTGTGTTTTGGACAATCCATGAATAGTACATACCTTCCTTACTTAAAGAGTGGTTGAGCAGCTACCTTAACATCATGCCCTCCTACTAGAGGTTCCATGAATCTACCCAACTCACTCCATTCCAGACAAGGGACTATAGTATATCAGCAAATATCTGCTGATACAGTTCTACAGAGGAATGATTGAGTCTGTCATTTATACCTCAGTTACTGTCTGGTTTGATCCAACCAAACAAGACAGACAGAGACTTCAACAGAACTGCAGAAACAAATAATTGCAACCAGCCTGCCTTCCACTGAGGACCTGTATACAGCACAAGCCAGAAAGGGAGCTGAGAAAATATCTACAGATCCCTAACATCCAGGGCATAAACTGTTTCAACTCCTCCCCACCCCAGGACCCCGCAATAGGGTATTACATGCCAAAACAACTAGGCAGTTTTTCTCCCATGCCATCATTCTGCTAAACAACTAATTCCAACAATACTGTCTTAGGCCTAAAGATATTTACCCCTGTAATAGGCTGTATTACTATTATCCTTCTCATCTTTTTCATCTTCTCACCTTTTCTGCTATCTTCTCCTATTGATATCTTATTATTTATCACTTCTCATTTGTATCTTATGATTAATGATTGTAACTATGATTTATAATCTATAACCTTCTGGACTAGAAGACCTCCAAGGTCCCTTTCAACTCTATTCTTATTGACCTGTCACTTTGTTGTTTGTATGTACACTGAAAGCTTATGCATCAGAGAGAAATTCCTTCACACTTGGCCAACAAAGTATTCCATTCGTTATTCTTGTGATTTTATACATTAATTGACCACGAGGATGCAAGACAATTATATTGTTGTTCTTTGAATAGATTTCCTCAACTTTACTCATGATCTCCCTTTCTCTTGACCTCCAGCCTACTCCAGTTCCATCACAGCATTGACCTAAAACAGACACAGAACATGCCAAATCCACCGAAGCGATAGATCTGTTTACACCAAAGAACCAGATCTTGGTTCCATCATTGCCTGCTTTTCTTGCCAACAAGACTCCCAGTGATCATGTTGTAGCTTGGCATCCATGAAGATGGTCCATGCGAACAGGAAAGGCGGAGAAATGATAAGGGAACAAAAAAAGATCAACTAACAGTTGTGGTGGAGAATGGTGTGGAGGTATGAATCCTCATGGTAGCAGGCAGTACCTTTGGGGCCATCAGGAATGATCACAGGTGGAGAGATGTCTGGAAGTTCCTCCTCTCCTGGTTGAAAGCCCGTTGCTCGGAGATGAGTGATGTCTAGAAGATCTGGCATGTCTACAGAAACATCTGCAAGCAAAAGGACAAATGGGAAATTAATTGAATTATTTGGAAACAATCCTAACTGTGAAACTGTAGATAGTTTTTTAAGAAAGGGGGAAGAATAAGAGCCCTGGTAGCACCGTGATTAGAATGGAATATTGTAGGCAAACTCTGCCCACAACCTGGAGTTCGATCCTGATGGGGTTCAAGGTTGACTTCCATCCTTCCAAGGTTGGTAAAATGAGAATCCAGATTGTTGGGGGCAATATATTGACATTGTAAACCATCCAGAGAATGCTGTAAAGCAGTGGTCACCAACACGTGGGCCTGGGACCACTGGTAGTCCGTGAGGAAATGTTGGTGGTCCGCAGAGAAATGTCCCCCCCCCCAAGCACTCCCCTCCAAAGCAATTAATCCAGGCTGTGTGGGAACACAAAGTTGCACCGCCCACATGGCCTGTCCACCTGCTTGCCCCCACCCTCCGGCCAAGTGCAAACCTTACCTTGAGTAGAGCCACCTGCGGGGGAGGGAAATCCGCCCCGGGGTGGCTTGCTGATGTTGGTGGGAAAGTCGGTTCCATATTCCAGAGCTGCAGTAATCACAGGACTGGCCCTTTGGTCATCCTGGAGCAGCTGCTCCAGTCCATGGCAGGCTGGTGCACCCGGGTGGAGGAGTAGCTGCTCCGGGATGACCAAAGGGCCAGTGCTGTGATTACTGCAGCTCTGGAATATGGGACCGACTTTCCCACCAATGTCAGCGAGCCACCGTCAGTCAAAATTCATAGTAGTGGTCTGTGGGATTTAAAATTATAAGTTTGATGGTCCCTGAGGTCCAAAAGGTTGGCAACCCCTGGACTGGAGGACCTATGGGGTCCTTTCAACTCTGTTATTCTGTTCTTCTTTCTATGATCATGTGTACCCATCCCATCAATCCCAAATAAAGTCCAGAGTGATATAGGATTTCCTGCTATGGGCAGAGCATTGGACTAAAAGACCTCCAAGGCTCCTTCCAACGCATTATTTTATGTTCTAAGTTTCACAAAGTTCCTTGTATGAATCAGGATACTTTGAAATGTGGCAGCCAGAATCTATTTCTGTAGCAAACAGTCATTTGATTTTTTATTTTTATTTTTTTTTGGGGGGGGAGGAATGGAAAAATTAACAATTCAATTATTTTTAAAATGCCTTGGACTTGTAATATTCCCAGGTCACCACCAAACTGAGTAAAAAAACAAACAAAAAGAAGCATTTTTTATTATTAACAGAAAAAAGAAACAAGAGGAAGTTCCTTGGCTTTCCCAAAGGTGTTTTTTTTTTTTTTTCCCAAAAGGCAACTGGATTTTCTTGATTTTTCTTTGACAATGTTCTCATCCAAGAATGGATGAAAAGTGAAATGCTTTCAAAGAAAAAACCAAGAAAGTTCAGTTACCATTTAGAAAAAAGCGCCTTTGTGACAACCATGACCTGAATGTCTGAAACTCTCCACAGAACAGGTTTCTTGGGCATTACCTGGGGGAATAAAAGAAACTTTCTCCTTAAGCAGCCTAAGGTCTGTGGAGATTGTCAGTCATCCAGGTCGTGGTTCTCCCAAAGGTGCTTTTTCAAGAGGCAACTGGGCTTCCTTGGTTTTCCTTTGAAGACGTTTCGCTACTCATCCAAGAAGCTTCCTCTGCTCTGACAGGATAGTGGGGGAATGGAAGGATTTATACTCCTTGCAGACTGCTGGTCGTCTGCATCCTTTTAGAGGGAGCAGGAATGGATTTCCAGAGGAAAAACAATGCAGACTACAGAAACCAGGAGCGCTTACTCAGGTGACCTTGAGGACACTGATAAACCTCCAGGTGCTTCAATGACCCTCTAAACAGGGCTATCAAACTTGCGGCCCACGGGCCAGATATATCATGCACTGGACATGCCCACTCCCGATTTAGCGAAGGAGGGGGGGGGGAAAGTCGTGATATGTCACGTGACGATTCAGTGATGACACGAGTTTGACACTCCTGCTCTGAAAGGATGCAAATGACCAGCTTTCTGCAAGGAATATAAATCCTTCCATTTCCCCACTATCCTGTCAGAGCTGAAGAAGCTTCTTGGAGGCGAAGCGAAACGTCTTCAAAAGAAAAAAAAAAAACAAGGAAGTCCAGTTGTCTCCTGAAAAAAATACCTTTGGGACAGCCCTGGAGTAGATAGAATAGAATAGAATAACAGAGTTGGAAGGGACCTTGGAGGTCTTCTAGTCCAGGGATCTCCAACCTTGGTAACTTGAAGCCTGATGGAGGAGCTGAAGTCCACCAGAGTTCAAGTTGCCAAGGTTGGAGACCCCTATTCTAGTCCAACCCCCTGCCAAGGCAGGAAACCCTATACCACTTCAGAGAAATGGTTATCCAACATCTTTTTAAAAACTTCTCGTGTTGGAGCATTTACAACTTCTGGAGGCAAGTTGTTCCACTGATTAATTGTTCTAACTGTCAGGAAATAGTTCTAAGGTTGCTTCCCTCCTTGATTAGTGTCCACCCATTGCTTCTTGTCCTGCCCTCAGGTGCTTTGGAGAACAGCTTGACTCCCTCTTCTTTGTGGCAGCCCCTGAGATATTAGAACACTGTATTCATGTCTCCCCTAGTCGCTTTTTTCTTTCTTTTTTTAAAATATATTTTATTAGTCTTTTATGACTTTTAAAAACAAAAAGATAATCATTATATTAAGTTCTGTGACATCAATCTCATACAATTCTCTTTTGTGCATATTTACAAATATATATAATTTGTGCAAATATATACATTTAATCTATAAATTGCTTATCTTAAATTCCTTTATTTTCCATCTGTCTTAATTCAATTCAATTATCCCATTTCCTCCAGATTTTGTTATATTCAGACTCATCTTTCTCTTGTAACATTAAGGTCAGTTTGTCCATTTCAGCACATGTTATCATTTTTTGAATGATCAATTCCTCTAGGGGAATACAGTTGTGCTTCCAGCATTGAGCGTAAGCTATTCTGGCAGCTGTTAAAATATGTAATACAATATATTTTATGTTTTTTCCATATTTCTTTTTAAATATCCCTAACAAGAATAATTCTGGTTCCAATTCTATTTGATCCTTAAGAATTTCTTGCAGCCAATATTTAATTTTAAGCTAGTATTTCTGGGCCTCAGGATAAGACCACCACATATGATAGAAAGTACCCTCTTTCTTTCTACATTTCCAACATGCCTAGTCCTTCTTTTCATTAGACTAGACATACCCAGTTCCAGCAACCGTTCTTCCTATGTTTTAGCCTCCAATCCCCTAATCATCTTTGTTGCTCCTCTCTGTACTCTTTCTAGAGTCTCAACATCTTTTGTGATAAACCTCACAAATGAACACAAGGCAATTCAATATGGAAGACATGAGTCAAAATACATACCAAGCTTTTTAGGGATCCAGTCAAGGCCAAAAGTAAACTTCTTTATCTGAACCACCAGATATTCAGGAAAGGAAGCAAAGCGAGATGTTCTGGAAGTGTAAAGCATTTCCACATGACATTAAAAGAACCAAAACTCAAGATCAGAAGCTTCCTCATTTAAACAGAACAGCTGAACTGCTCTTTTTGGATCACACACAAGAGCCCGCCCATTCCTCTATTCTTTTCTACGGCAGCCAACCAGATATATCTGGAAAGCAAAGAAATACAGTAGTTGTCATTTAGCAACTGCCTCATTTAGCAACCCCTTTAAACTCTATGACCAATCTTCCCATTTACAATCATTGCAGGTCTGTAAAGGAAAGGAAAGCTGAAGTCAGGTAATAAGCACAGCTGGGATTTCACTTAGAATTTATTAATTCTAAGTGAATTGCCGCTCCAAACTGTCATCACCAGAGCAAGATCCCGCTCCCGCTGCTTCTCTGCCATCCAGTAAGAGTAAGACCCTAACCCTTATTTTATTTTTTTTTAACCAGGTGGCTAAGTCAAAGTAACAAAGTGTCAGGGTACAATCAGATTTAATAAATATATATTTTATAGCGTATGTTTTGTACAATCTGAAATCATCTCCAGAACAAGCAAAATAGGAGATTTCCTTCATCTCAAGGAAAGACCTAAAGCTCGAGTGACTGAAGAGATAGCAGAAGATGTGTAATGCCACTACATTTTACACTATACAGAGAACAAATGAAGAACCTAAGGGTCCTGACAGACTTTTGAAAGTAAATGGAGCTATTTATGGATTTGCTATCTCAGAAGACACAAAGAGTAGGAAAAAAAAGAGAAAAAAAGAGGAATCAGCCTAAAATTCCTACATAGCCACAAGCGAGCTAAGTCCCTTGGATTCCACTGACCGTTACCTAATTCCAAGAAAATGCTAACCCAGAGGTCTCCAAACTTGGCAACTTTAAGATTTGAGGACTTCAACTCCCAGAATTCTCCAGGACCATAGCTGGATGGAGAATTCTGGGAGTTGAAGTCCACAAGTCTTAAAGTTGACAAGTTTGGAGAGTCCTGGTTTAACATTTCCTGGAAATTTGCAAAATGGAAGAACCCAATTCTTTGACCAGGTTGGGAGTGGGATGTGAAGGTTTAACTTAACCAGGATTACAGACACCGCCTCGACCCTGATCCCAGAACCCTCCATCTTCCGGGTCTATGCATCCCCCCTACCCCAAATAAAAGGCACCCACTGGGGGGGGGGGCAGAAGGAAAGCCCCCCTGCCCCAGCCTTGCAGAGGTAGGGCTTTTAACCAAGCAGGTCGGCTGAGAGGTTGTGTGAGGAATTCTGGGAGTTGAAGTCCACAAGTATTAAAGTTGCCAAGTTTGGAGAGCTCTGTGCTAACCAAACAATATTCCCGCACATAGACACGATTAGCAATAAATCCGTTGAATTGGACCTGATCTTTTGTGCCTGAATCATACTCACTTAATGCCAGCAGACTTGGCTTGAAGGGCACTGCTCCAGAAGTCTTCTACATTTTCTGGTTCCATAAAGGCCTGGAGACAAGCACTGAAAGGGATCCTTGCCCGGACCATCTCTGGTGGGGGCCTCCTTGCTGTTTCTGCTTCTCTTCTCTTCAGTTCATAAGCAATCAATTCATCTAATTGGAAGAACAAGTGATACTGAATAAACACCATCCATCTGTTGGAAGTCATAGATGGGCTCATTTGACGGCAAATGAACGTGAGAAATGGCTCCCCTGACAACATTTTGCATCTAAGAGTGAATCGTATACAGGCATGGGATTCCACTGGTATAACAACCAGTTCGGTGAGCTGCACGCGCATGCTCCGCATTTAGAAAAGCTCAAATTCCTACCTTGTAATGCAGTTCCTGTGAATCAAACAGCGAAGGTGCGGCAAATTGCTCTGCCACGCCAATCAACTACGTTCTAAAACCAAGGAGAACTGAACAAACTGAACAAGGAGAGATTCAACCTGGAAATAAGGAGAAACTTTCTGACAGTGTGAACAATCAACCCATGGAACAGAAGTTGCCCTTGGAAGTTGTGGGAGCATCATCACTTGAGACTTTCAAGAAGAGATTGGACTGCCATCTGTCAGAAATGGTGTGGAATCTCTCGCTTGGGCAGGGGGGTTGGACTAGATGACCTACAATGTCCCTTCCAACTCTGATTATCTGTTATCTGAAAACCAGGAAATGAAGGACAGGAAAGAGCAGAGGCAGGCGTCCGGCCCACATGCAAGTTGCAGCGAACCGGTTTGGAGCCAGCTGATCATCGAAACAAGAGGTTCACTCGATCTGGTCCCAACCGGTAGAATCCTTCCCCTGATCGTAAGAAATGCAAATGTTTGACTTTGTTGCTGAATCCATAGCAGATTGTTCATAATGCAAGTCATTCATGAGACTGAACTGGGACGCATCCCAGAATTATATCTGAATGATAGACGATTCGTACATGCACTTTACCTTTGTTTATCGCAGCTTCCATTGCAACAGGCAATTGCATGAGATATTCCACCCTCTCTGTGTACCGTACTTTTCTGGTTTGGCAGCACTGTGTCCGCTCTTCAACCAAGAAACGGAAGACATCGCTGGGGTTTTCTGAGCCAATTCGGTTTCTCTGAAAAGCAAAAAACAAAAAAGTGACACCTAAGCAAACATTTTGATTGGGAGTTGCTCAGAGCTGGTTGTGAAATGGATATGTTTAAGGCAGGTGTGTCAAACTCGATTTCTTTGAGGGTCGCATTAGGGTTGTGTTTGACCTCAGGGGGCCAGGGTGGGCATAGCCACCTGAATAATGCTCCTGGTTCCTGTAGTCTGCAATTTTTCTTTGGAAATCCATTCCTATCCCCACACCATTCAAAGGGTGTTCATCCCAAATTATATAGCTAAAAGGATGCCCTCTAAAAAGGATGCAAATGGCCAGCTGTCTGCAAGGAGTATTAAATCCTTCCATTCCCCAGTATTCTGTCAGAGCTGAAGAAGCTTCTTGGGTGAGAAGTGAAACGTCTTCAAAATAGTTGCCTCCTGAAAAAGCACCTTTGGGACAACCATCACCTGGATGACTGAGAATCTCTACAGACTTTTAGTTTATTTGTGGTTTCTGAGATATCCTTGATGTACGGCAGTGTAATTCTTTTTAGGGTCTGATGTTTTAAATGTTTTAAATAAACAAATCTTGACAACACAATTGATTGTGGACTATCCCATATCATACAGAAAGTCAATTGTCGATTATCCCAGGACATATAAGTAGCTTTTTACCACTAGAGTTTTCAAGAAAACAATACGCCAGCTTGGAAAGAGCTTGAAAAACCCAAACAATTCCCATGCCACCATCTCAAGCCTTAGTAAATCAGAATTAAGGCACGTAATAAAAGTCCCACCATTTCTACAACCCGGAACTCTCAAAATCCTAGCTGAGGATATTGAATTTATTATTTGAGATATCTCAAGGGACGTCAAGCTGTGGAAAGCTGTAATTGCCTTGTCAAATTGCACTTTCGTGGTTCTAGAAATAGATACATCTCTACCTCTGGAGATACTTAAGATGAAGGATTTGTGTGTATTCTCCACTGGGGGAACAAGAGCTTCAAAGACATCAGTCACCATTTTAACAGTACAGAAGCTCCTTCTCTGTTAAATGTACACTGCTCAATTTAAAAAAAAAAAAAAATCATTGTGTTGCGATTAGCTGGTAACAGGTGCAGACGGTTGAGGAGAGCGAGGACTCAGATGAGGGGCCAGGATCATTAGGGAGTGGACTGCTGCCTTCAGAGATTGTGGGGGCTGGGAGCAGTGATGAGGAGGTTCTCGAGGAGCCTGTGCCAAGTGCGCATAAGCATAGGATTGCTCATAGGAAAGAGCAGCTGCAACAGCACGGGCAACTCAGAAGTAAGGCTGCAAGGTAATGGCCCCTCCTTCAAGAAGATAAAAGCCAGCTCTGAAACGAACATTCTTTGCAGGAAGCAAAGATGTTTTGAAACTCAGCCTCGTGGACATTACAGTATCTTAATTTGGTATTTGAAGACTCTTGCGTTGTGAAATATTTCTTATCTGTGATTTTTGGCCGTCTTGCAGTTTTGGCAAAGTTTGTGTTTATCAAAGTGAATTAGTTTGCAGCAGCCTTTTAACCGGGAATTCGTCAGACTCATTAAAGGGCTTCTGTTCCTTTTGGTTATTGTTTTTCTTACTGAAAAAAGGGTTTGGGCCAGAACAGTATGCAAGCCAATGAAGGTTTCATAACTTGAAGGCTCATTGATTTCAGCAGAGAACTCCGAGTGAAATCAATAAGGGTTGGAAATGCTTAATATGATCTGGAATATATTCTACATTTGTGGATCATTTATCAACAAAAGGCATCCTACGAGTGACCTCTTTATGGTTGCCTGAGTTTTGTAATAAACCTAATCATATACTGGTATGAAATAAGGGTATTTGAGAACTTCAACTGCAAACCTCCCCATGGGATTGAATCAAAAGCAGATCACAAGCAGATCACAATTTGAAATAGAGGCCGTCCTCAACTTACATCAGTCCATTTAGTGACTGTTGCAAGTTACAACAGCACTGAAACTAAGAACTGCTTTTCACTCGTACGACTGTTGCAGCCTTCCCATGGTCACACGATCAAAATTTGAGTGCTTGGCAACTAGTTCATATTTATGTCCGGGGTCCCAGGGTCACATAATTCCCTTTTGCAACCTTCTAACAAGCAAAGTCAATGGGGAAGCCAGATTCACTTAAAAACTGTGGCAAGAAAAGTTGTAAAATGAGGGCAAAGCTCACTTAAAAAATGTCTCATTAATATGAATTTGGGACTTAGTTATGGTCGTAAGTAAAATCCTACTAGTGTAGGATTTCTTTATATCTCAAAGTTACCTACCCAACAAGGTGCCCTCCAGTGGTGGGATTCAAAAATTTTTACTACTGGTTCTGTGGGGCATGGTATGGCTTGGTGGGCGTGATGTGGCTTGGTGGGCATGGCAGGGAAAGGATACTGCAAAATCCCCATTCCCTCCTCACCCCACTAACCTGCTTTTCAGCTCCATTGTCTTGTGCAGGGCAACAAAAGAAGATCCAGCCAATCAGCTGGGACTCAGGAGGGAAAGAAGAGATGGGAGCGGGGCCAGTCGAGGTGATATTTGCCGGTTCTCCGAACTACTCAAAATTTCCACTACTGGTTTTCCAGAACCTGCTAAATACCACCTCTGGTGCCCTTCCTTTAAAAATTGCTGCAAATTGAGGATTATGCTGATTTCTGTATTCTGAAGCATGCTAGTCTCATGTATGTATGCATATATGTATGTATGTGTGTAGATAGGTAGATATACAGGTGGGAAGGAAGGAGGTAGGGGGGTGAAAAGGAAGGAAGGAAAGAAAGAAGGAAGGAAGGAGGAAGGGAGGGAGGGTGGAAGGGAAGGAAGGAAAGAAGGAAGGAAGGAAAGGAGGGAGGGAGGGTGGAAGGGTGGGAAGGGAAGGAAGGAAAGAAGGAAAGAAGGAGGGAAGGAGGGTGGAAGGGAAGGAAGGAAGGTAGGAAGGAAGAAGGGAGGGTGGGAAGGAAGGAAGGGAGGGAGGAAGGAAGGAAGGAAGATTTAGAGAGATTAGTCTTCCTTCTTGTAATAAAGCAAGATATCTACCAGTACCAAGTTCTTAAAATGTCTTTCAGTTGGATCCTATACAGTATGTGAGTTTGGACTTCAAGAACTGAAATTCATAGATGTCCTTGAGCAGAGACCTGACAGTTGGTACCATATTCATCTGTAAATAAAACTTCTAAATGTTTGTGCAAGATTGGTTGATATTATCTTTTGCTATTTTATTCATGTGAAAAAAGACATTAACCTTTGCTCACCTCTATCAGGTTGATAAGGTGCAGGAAAAATTCTAGTGCATCTTGTTGCCGACTGGAGGAAAATTCGGGGTGCCCTTTGCTTACAAAAGCTTTGAACATGCGTGGAGAAATACCATTGTGCTGAGGCTGAAACACAAAACGAGAAGGAAAGGAAAAGAGGCTAAGTACATTTTCGAAACATATTTCTGAACAGGGTAGCAACTATTACGAACCTTTATTTTCAGTAACTCTGACAAAAAATCTATTATTTTCATTTTATCCATTTCCCACCCCCTTCCCAAAAAAGTGGAAGGAGAGAGGAGAAGAATTGCTTTGATGCTGCTTGATTCTGGTTTTGTTAGTGAAAAGATGCACATTAGAATTCCATGGCAAGATAGATTCATCATTATAAGTGTGACAGTAGTTTATCATCCTTGCAGAAAAATGCCGTCCAATGTATGGAGCGCCATATACATACGTTCATTCATGCGTTTCTTCACGGCCTGCACACTCTTGCAATATAACAGGTGGAGACTGCAAATGCTGATTCTATCCTGCAGATTCACAGAATGCCGTTTCCATTCTTAGCGGATAACGGTAAATAGGTTGTACCAACCAACGAAAAGTATAGATAATGAATAGTGGTGGGATTCAAAAAAAATTACTACCAGTTCTGTGCGCGTGGCTTGGTGAACATGGCGTTGCTTGGTGGGTGTGGCAGGGGAAGATTACTGCAAAATCCCCATTCCCTCCCCACTCTACTAACCTGCTTTCCAGCTCCGTTCTCTTGTGCAGGGCAACTAAAGAAGACCCAGCCAATCAGCTGGGACTCGGGAGGCAGAGAAGAGATGGGGGCAGGGCTAGTCAGAGGTGGTATTTGCCGGTGCTCTGAACTATTCAAAATTTCCACTACTGATTCTCCAGAACTGGCCAGAATCTGCTGAATACCACCTCTGATAATGAAAATCAATTATTAAAAGATCAAGGTCCTTGACTTGCAAGAAGAATTCGGACCAGAATTTCCTTTGCTAACCAAGGTGGTTATTAAATCAGCCATGCCTGATTTTAGGGCCATGGTCTTTAAACTAAATCACTGCAGATGTTGAGTGAATCACATGGTCATGAAGCAAATCTGATATCTGACTTTGAATCTGGCTTCCCCCATTGACTTTGTTTGTCAGAAGCCAGCTGGGAAAGTTGCAAAATATGGTCATGTGACACCCACACCTCAAAACACTGCAACCAATCAATCAATAGGAATAGAGCTGGAAGGGACCTTGGTAAAGCAGGAGACCTTACACAATTTCAGACAAGTGACTGTCCGGTCTCTTCGTAAGAACCTCCAGTGATGAAACATCCACAACTTCTGATGGCAAGCTGTCATTGTAAATACATTCCAGTTGAGACTGTGCAATGCTGCGACAGTCTTAAGTACGAGAACTGGTCTCAAGTCACTTTTTTCAGTGCTGTTGTAACTTTGAACCTGTTGCTCAATAAATGGTTTCTAAATTGCATTTGGCAAGGAAAATGGAGTAAATGAGTATAGTAAGTTAAATGTAAATGTCCCCCTCCAAAAAAATAAAATAAAACAGATCAAGTAGGTGAATTGTGCCTTTTGGTAACAAGTCTGTTAAAGGCAGGAAATGAAGAAATTTTAGGTTGTGTCATTGCATTGTTTTGTTTCTTGGAGACTCTTGGTTTTTGACAGAATTGGAATAATGTGTTTGTTTGTCCCATCCTATCTCACACATAACTGTCTTATGCACCCAGACACACAACTACAATGCTTAACATCCCTCAATCAAAGATGTATTGTTTAAAAATATTAAAAATATTATTTAATATAATATAACTATATCTCCGCTGTTACCTATTGGAAATTCTCCACTTGCAGCCCATTCATTTGATTTCTTTCCATCTTATACTTATGTTTTAAGGAAAGCAAAGGAGATTAAAAATGGGAAACATCCATCTATCTATCTATCTATCTATCTATCTATCTATCTATCTATCTATCTATCTATCTATCCATCCATCCATCCATCCATCCATCCATCCGCCTATCTACTTACCTAATCTATGCTTCCTTCCTTCTTTCTCTTTTTCTTTCTTTCTTTCTTTCTTTCTTTCTTTCTTTCTTTCTTTCTTTCTTTCTTTCTTTCTTTCTTTCTTTCTTTCTTTCCTTAATTATCCTTTCTCTGAATTTTCTATCCTAACTCCTTAAGGGGAACATATATTCCATTATGGTCAAGTTACCAACCTTCCAAAACCGGAATATGTTATTACACGTTTCAACATCCGGATGACTATCTATGCGTGTTTATATACAGCAATAGAAAATTCTGGCCATGCCTTCCTCGTCAATGGTTGCAAAACAGCTTGGTTAAAAATAAGCTGGGTTGGATTATTCAACCTTTCACACAGATAATTTAGGCAGGAGGCATTCTGTGACGTCCAATGGTGGCATGCTATTAGGATAACTCTTTATAAAGGGCATTAACAGGCCTATGTGTAAGCTATATGCCATCCATCTAAATAAGAAGGCTATATTTATAGAGATGTAGTCAATGAGAAGAAGCAAACATGCTTATCCGTTATGCTTTCTGCCTGTGAAGGATATGAATCCAATTTTGGAGGTACCAGAAACATCCCAATGTGGTAAAGCAGCAGCTGCCAAAGCCTTTTGACAGGGGTGTCCAACTTTGGCAAGTTTAAGACTTGTGGACTTCAACTCCCAGAATTCCCCACCCAGCCATGCTGGCTGGGGAATTCTGGGAGTTGAAGTCCACAAGTCTTAAACTTGCCAAAGTTGGACACTCCTGTGCTATGACATTCCTACCCACTCTGGTGGCCCCAAAATCGCAGAAGTAAAACACATTTGCAATGGGGTGCCAAATTCGTAATTCTCCCTGTGCAAGGTAGAAGAACATAACATGGCCTCTTACAGGCTGAGACCTCAAACATGCAGGTTCTGCCCACCACTGACTGTCACACATCTTGAATGGAAGAATAAACTCCAATGTTTTCCTAAGTCTTTCAGAAACACCTCCTCCATTCAATAAGTCAGAATTGAGTAAAAGAGCTGAGGCGCGGCACTGTGCTGCACAAATCAGCTGAGCTGCAAAACACGGAAATATAGGACAGACTAGGGCAGGTGGGCAGGGCCAACTAATTGCTGGAACTACTGGTTCACCCAAATTTCCTCTTCACTCAATGGGGCCAGGTAAGCCAAAACGTTGGACAACCAACGATCATTCTAGACTTTGCTGGAAATTATCCAGTGATGGGTAGACTGATACCTTTCTTATAATTTGTGCCTCTGTTACATTTCTCTTACTGTTGGGAAGCTTTCTAACATTCAGTAGAAATCTGCCTTCGTGTATCTTTAATCCATTCTGCATTCTAGTGCAATGGAGAACAAGACATCCCTTCCAATATTTAAAGCAGGGATGGGATTCTACAGGTCCGGGCTGGTTTTATAGAACCGGTTGTTATGATTCTGTGCAGTTCAGAGAACTGGCAAATCATGCCACTGGCTGGCCTCGCCCCTCCCCACCTGCTCCTCCCCTCCCACCATTGCATGAATGCCTAACATCGCTGATTGCATTGTCCCCCTCCCAGTCACTCCTTAAGGTATTTCTTTCTTTCTTTTTTTTTCACCTCCTGACAATCAGCTGTTCCAAAGATCAGCTGTGCCGGGATCCCCCTCGCTGTCTTATTGCTTTGCCCAGGAGGGTTCCCTGAGGCCCAGGAGGCAAAAAGGGTCACGCGGGAGAGGGGATTACTACAAAAAAAAAAAAGAAGCCATGCCAACCCAGTCTAATGGCCATGCTCACCTGGCCATGCCCACAGAACCAGTTGTTAAAAAATTTGAATCCCACCCGATCTAAAGCATGTTAGCAAATTCACCTTTTATCTTGTCTTCTCAAAGCCAGATAATCACTATCTCTTCAATCTCTCATCAGAGAACTTACTTTCTAGCTTCCTGACCATCTCACTATCTTTCTCTATATCAGTTTCTCCCAATTCTTCTTAAAACGCAGTATCCAGAAGTGGACAGAATATTTATGGTCATTCTCTGGAGACACCTCTTTTTCCATTTTTAAAGTCTAGAGACTGCATCGGTCCTCCAAGATATCCCAAAGGCAGATTATCAACATTCAGGATATTCATTAGCAAATGATTAGGACTTGGATGGAGAACACCAATGAAAGCAAAGACTGGAGACTAAATAGGCAATTAAAAAAAAATCTATGGTATTGCCAATAAAGTTTCATGAATTGGTCCATGAAGTCATGAGAGGTTGATTACGATATCGAGAATCTTAATGTTTCATGTGGGTTTTTTTGACTAAGATATTGAATAAAGAAAGAAAAGCTGCTATTACTCATTATTAGAAAGAGATTGTCACTGTCAGCATTTTCTCGCCTCCAAATTATATGCATTTGGTCTTCCATCTGTTTTCAGAAAATCTGCATAGTTCTCTCTCTCTCTCTAGGTGGCCTTTAAACATCTTTGATTTCATTTGATATGCTTTCATTGACCTCTTTTTAGGACCTCCAATTTCGGGTCTTCAAACAAACATAGCACAGAAATTAAAGAATGCACAATCAAAATAAAATGCAATCAAAGGAGCTTTCAGAAAGAGCTACTTTATAAACTCTTGGCCTGACATTCAATCACTGGCAAAATTTGCCTTCTAGACGAGGTTCAGCTGATTAACCTACTGATTCAAATTGCAGCCCTCCATAAATATCTCTCTCTCTCTCTCTGTTTCTTCCCAGAAGAAAAATATCCTCATTAGCTACCCCATTGCCTGTATCGGTTACACAGCGACCTTTCCTTTTTAAATATACCATCTGTATCTACCTATGAAAAAAGGCACATCAAAAAGGGGCAACAAATAAGAAAAAGAAAAAATAAAGCACCAAGTAGAAAGATGGGTGGCTAATAAAATTCAGTAAATTCGTAAATAAATAAATACATAATAAAAATGGATGGATGGAGGTAGGTAGGTACTGTAGATATGGTAGGTAGGTAGATATGATAGGTGGGTAGGTAGATGATAGACAGATGATTGATAAATGATAGATCATAGACAGATAGAAGATAGAGATAGACAGATGATAGATGATAGACAGATGATTGATAGATGATAGATAGGTAGAAGAAAGATGGATGGATGGATGATAGAACCAACCAATCAAGCATCCTAGAATTGATTACTTTTTACAGATTAAAGTAGCTGAATGTACTGAAGCGTTAAAAAACCCCACAAATCATTAAAACCTATGAATACTGATAGCAACATTCAGCAGTACAATATAAATCATAAAATGAGATTTACATGAGAATTACAGTAATTTCTATCCAAGCAATTAAAGACTTCATTACAAAAAAAAAAAAAAATTCAAAAGCGGTACCAGTCTGTAGAAAGAATTATAAATAGTTCTGGAGTTGTTGTCTGTGTTAGATTTTCTTGGGAAATATAGTATGATGGGATTTTTTTTAAAAAAAGAACTTTTTTTTATGATTGTTTGACCCACTCCCACCCAGAGTCATTTGTTGAGAAGACAGCCATGAAAACTGAATAAATAAATAAACAACTTTAGAGAAGGAGGTAAGAGGTGAAATATGAAACTCTGCAATGAGTTTCAAATATTTAGGGGTAATAAAATCTTGCTTGGAACTCAAAAGCTAAGTAGATGTAAATATTATGTCAATGGTTTCTCAGTAAACAAAGTTTATAAAGTAGGGCAGGCATAAATAGCTTCCTATTTCATTCTTAACCCAGGCCAGAGCTTTTATGTGCAGTACTAGCTCACTGTTACTTTTCATAGAAGAAAGAGTGGCAGAATCTGGATGTGGAGTCAAAAGAAGGATCCCCCTAGAATCTCTACATAGCCACAAGTGGATTAAGTCTATCCCCACCTCTTGAATCCCACTGGTCCTTATCTAGCATCAATTTAGCATTGAGAAGATTCCTGTGCAGAGGCACCATCTTCTTCTTTTTTTAACGACCCCCATAATCCCTTGCAGGGTGGAGTCTGTGCAACTGAATGGAGCTGAATGTTTACTGGCCGGATGCCCTTCCAGTTGCCAATGCGGAGTTATATTCAGCAGATATATTCTCAATGTGCCCAGAGAGAGAAATATCTACTTCTACCTGGGATCAAACTCACAGCCTCCTGATTGTGAGGCAAGGGGGTTCCACCTCTAGGCCACCGCACCACTCTATTCCTTTGCAGAGACATGATTAGCAATAAATCGGTTTAATTGGACATTCATATGTGGACCTGATCTTTTGCACTGGATGCTTTCAGAATAAAAAGGCATCTTTTTTGCCAAAAAAAAAAAAAGTAGGAGTTTGCCCTGGGATACCAACTGACATAACTTTTAAACACGCCCATTTTTCCTTGAAAATCTACATTTATGCTGCATGAAACGATTCTTTGTATAAGTAGTAATGTTCAGGCTGAATTCCCTTGGAAGCCACTGATATAAATCTGTGCCATTATCTGGGATAAGTTTGAACTGGTCAATTCTCACGGTGGCATATGGTTGGGTCTATGCAGTAGTTAATGATTCTTTGAGGCATCCTGGGGTCATGTGATCACCATTTGTGACCTTCCCAGGCAGCTTCTGACAAAAAAAAATCAAAGGAGAAAGCCGGATTCACTTAACAATGACCGATTTAGCGATTTGCTAAACAACCATGGCAAAAAGATCATAGCATTGGCTGTGACTCACTTAACTTGTCTTGCTTAGCAATGGAAATTCTCATCCAGACTGCAGTCAAGGATTACCTATAAAATAATCCCCTTTTTTTCTGGTCCCATGCTCTTCTGGTTAGTCAAGGCCTCTTTAGGAAGGGGCCTAAGGTTGTGTCCATGCATAGGTTAATGTCTCCTTCTGGCAGGGGAGTGGTATCATCTGTCTTGAAACCATTCTTGAACCCAACAGCATTGGACAACTTCAAAGACAACCATCAGATAAGAAGGGCATAAGTCCAGGCCAAGAAAATAAATTGAGAAAATGTCACCCATCCCCAATTCTTATAAAGATGAAGTAAGGGAGGAGGAAATGCATGCAGACTTGAAAGGTTCTCTTACTACAATATAAAATACCGAGCTACATAAGCGGTGGCTTATGTAGAAGAAGGAGAGATTCAACCTGGAAATAGGGAGAAACTTTCTGACAGTGAGAACAATCAACCAATGGAACAGAAGTTGCCTTCAGAAGTTGTGGGAGCGCCATCACTTGAGACCTTCAAGAAGAGATTGGACTGCCATCTGTCAGAAATGGTGTAGGGTCTCCCGCTTGAGCAGGGGGGGGGGTTGGGATAGAAGAACTACAAGGTCCCTTCCAACTCTGATTATCTGTTATCTGGCGCAGTGGTTAGAGTGCAGTACTGCAGGCTATTTCTGCTGACCGCCAGCTGAGATTTTCAAAGAGACAATTGTCTTGCTAAAATGATGGTGGTTATTCTCCTCTGTCTTCTACTTCATTCTCAAACTGAACATGGTGGGTCAAATACCTTGTGTTGCTCCTTCATCACCTGTTCAATGAGCTCAGATTTCACTGGAGGTTTTGAATACTGGCCTGAAAGAAGTCCATGTCCCAATTTAGCCCTGCAGCAAGGGAGAAAGGGGGAGGGGAAGAGGGAGAAAGCATACCAAAAGTTACCCAATAAGCTTTTAAAAGGGAGAAAGGACAAGAAGCAGAAAGTAAGTTTAAATCAGCCATCTATCAACGGGAAATCTAATCAGGCGTTCCCAAGAAGACTACTGTAACCTCAAGTCTCAAAGGTGCTTTTCAAAGTGCAGCTAGGATTTTCTTTTTCTTTCTTTTGAAAATGTTTTGCTTCTTATTCAGAAAGCTGTCAGGATTCCAGCCCTAATTAAATCACTGGACTTCATCCCAATACCTGAGTGTCCAAGGGATTGCCCTCTCATCAGTCAGCCTGACCGAGTGGACATCAACTTGGGAGAATGTTTAAAAAAAGTGCTAGCTAAAGCAGCACAGACCTGTAAAAAAAACAGGTAGAGAAACACCGAGCGGCCATTCCAGGTGGGGGAGAAGGTCTACCTCTCCACAAAATATCTGAGGCTAAAACTCCCTAGCAGAAACAGGGGCCAAAGTTTATGGGACCAGAAACGTTTGATGAGTTGACAGAAGTTTCTTCAATTTGGGCTGAATGGTGGGGAATAGAAGGATTTATATTCTTTGGTCATTCGCACTCTGAAGGTTGGTTGCTAGCTTTCTGAGAATCATTGAGGCCAGTTGGGGATTTATCTATACTCTCAGAGCCACCTGAATCAGAGAGAAAATAGGTGTGGAACTTTCTTGGTCTGTGGAAGGACTGTCTTGTAGACAACAGAGAGGTGGTGGCATATCCCTTCTCTACTGAGAGAGGGATGTTCAGTTTTAACATAGATGGCCCCTTTGAGCCCCTCTTTCAAACCAGCAGTCCTCTCTGTCTTCTGGACTGTGCTGCTTTCAAAAGAGTGATTTTTCTTTTTTCAAATATAGATGCTGAATCTTGTCCTGGTGGATTTGCTTCCAGGTGCAAATCAAGAGGCTGGTTGTCACCTTTAAAGCCCTTCATGGCTTGGGACCGGCTTATTATTTTTATTTATTTATTTTGTCAAGCGATTATAACAGGTATAAGTATAAACATAGTTACGAATACATGAAATGGATACATATAAGAAAAATGAAAAGAAACAATAGGGCAGGGATGGTAGGCCCGTTGGTGCGCTTATGCACACCCCCTACAGACCTCTTAGGAAAAGGGTGAGGTCAATAGTAGACAGTCTAAGATTAAAGTTTTTGGGGTTTGGGGAAGAAACCACAGAGTCAGGTAGAGTATACCAGATATCGACCACTCTGTTGCTGAAGTTGTATTTCCTGCAATCAAGTTTGGTGCAGTTTACCTTGAGTTTGTATCTATTGTTTGCTCTTGTGTTGTTATGGTTGAAGCTGAAGTATTCATTGACAGGTAGGACATTGCAATGTATGATTTTATATACAATACTTAGATCAGACTGAAGATGGCGTAGTTCTAGATTTTCTAGATCTAAAATTTCGAGTCTGGCGGCATAAAGTATTCTGTATCAAGTAGAGGAGTGGAGAACTCTTCTTGTGAAATATCTGAGGGACCGCCTCTTCCCAGTCACATCCCCTTGACCCACTTGAGTGGGGAGGAAAGGAATGTTGCAAGGCCCGCCTCCTAAGGAGCTACATCTGGCAGGACCTAGAACAAGGGCCTTCTCCGTGGTGGCTCCTTCCCTTTGGAAATATCATCTCTGCAGAGATTAGACTGGCCCCCAATTTTACACTCTTTTGCAAAGCCTTGAAGACCTGGTTTTGCCAAAAGGGCAGGGGAACCCAGAGTAGGATGGAACCCATGCAATTTGCTTAATAACCAAGATGACTCACTTTGTGCCATCATTAAAATGGTCGTAAAATCAAGTCAGGTCATGTGATAGGCTGCTTAACGACCATGTGACTTATAGTCCTTGATTTACAATCATTTTCTAGGGACCATTTGTAGTTACAACAAAAAAAGTGATTTGTGGGTATGAGAGGTGGTATTTAGCAGGTTCTGACCAGCTCTGGAAAACCGGAAGTGGAAATTTTGAGTAGTTCAGAGAACTGGCAAATCCCTGCTCTGACTGGAGATTTTACAGTATCTTTCCCCTGCCATGCCCACAGAACCAGTAGTAAAAAAATTTGAATCCCACCACTCGTTACGACAGGATGTCTCGTCTTCCTATCGAGACAAAATTCGGTAGTCCAACAACTGGATGACTGAGAATCTCCATCAACTCTCCACCAAATAAGCTTTATTTCATATCCTATAAAGCAGGGGTCCCCAACTCCCCCCCCTCCCCCCGTCTGTGATCTGGTACCAGACCACCACCTGTTTGGAACTGAGCCATGCAAGAGGCAGGCAAGCATGCCCACACACAAAGCTGCATTTGTGCCAAGTGGCACATGTACACAAAAACATCCCCCTCTCTTCCCCCCCTCACCCCCCCCCCAGCCACTGGTCCACAGAGTGAGAAAAGTTGGGTACCGCTGCTAAAAAGTAATCAGCCACTTACATCTGAGTGTTGAAATCTTGTGTTGGGTCCAAAGAAGAGTAGTCAAATATCCTTGGAAGATTTCCCACATACCTAATGTATGGGAAAAAGAGAAAATATTCAAAAATTATGAATATTAACAAATTTCACTTGGGAAAAGCCGATGTTTTGGAATCCCATAATAATGTATACAAGGTTGTCTTCTTTTGCAGATGGGCTCAAACTTTGACACAGGACAATACAGACTTTAGGTTACATTTGCTGTCTTCAAAAGAGTGGCCTTTGTTTTCCAAATATGTGCATGATTCTTTATGTGCATGACTGCATTCCCACTCATTGCTAGTAATAATACTATTACTAAATTTGCAGATGATACAACAGTGGTGGGACTCATCTCCGGGGGGGAATAAGTCTGCCTACTGAGATGAGGTGGACCGGTTGCTTTCGTGGTGTGGAGACAATAACTTGGTCCTCAACACCAATAAGACCAAGGAGCTTACAGTAGAAGGAACAGATCAGACATCCAGTCCTTGCTTATCAATGGAGACCGAGTGGAGCAAGTGGCCAGCTTTAAGTTTCTGGGTGTTACCATAAAAGAGGACCTGACCTGGGGTGCAGTACTGGTCAAAAGGGCCCAGCAGAGATTATACCACCCGAGACTTCTCAGAAAACAACAACTGAATGAAAAACTGCTGGTGACCTTCTACCGCTGCACCACAGAGAGTGTTTTAATATACTGCATCTCTGTATGGTTTGCCAATTGCACTGTGACAGATAGAACAGCACTCCAGAGGGTTAACGTCATTGCCCAGAAGATCATTGGTTGCCCTCTCCCCTCTCTGGAAGAGCTTTATAACTCCCGCTGCCTTAAGAAAGTTCAAAACATTCTCAAAGAACCATCTCATCCTGGGCATCCTTTGTTTGAACTATTACCATCTGGCAGTCTATACAGGATAATAAAAACAAGGACAAATAGGCTGAAAAACAGCTTCTATCCCAGGCCAGTAGCTCTGTTGAATTCTACTGTATAATGCAGTGTTGGTGTGGTGTCTGGGGTTTCGGTTCAATGTGTGGAGTGTGAAGGATGTGTGTTTGTGTTTATTTTCATGGTCATGATGTGCACTGAAGATGGTATTTGATTTCATTGTTCGAGGTTTAATGACAACAAAGTAAATGAAACTAAATTAAGCCCTCCCTGCTCCCATTCATCACCCTTGTACTACAATAGCAGAAAGACTCTATTGCAGTCATTATTTTATACTTCTGTCTAAAGGAGAATGAATTTCACTGGCAAAATATTTGTGGCCCAATAATTTTTGAGACTCAGTGTTTTCATGGTTTGGTTTTATGATATGCAGAAGTACTATCAGATCAATACCAAACTAAATGAAGTTCCGTATAATATTTCAGCTCTTTGTAAAATCCATGTGAAGCTGGTATTCTATTGATGTTTTGATAATCTTCAGCTAGCACAGGGCTGAGTAGCTATGGCAACTTTATGACCTGTGGACTTCAACTCCCAGAATTCCGAAGGCAGTTGTGCTACTGTATATCTATAGAGTTGACAAGAAAAATCACATATTTTGTCCATCTTGCCTCTAGGATTAGGTTAAATTGAGGGTGCTTTTACTCTTGTTGGAATAGATGCAATTGATCTTCACGAGAGACCACCCAAAATATGAAAATAACAAGGCAATTAATACAACTTTGTCCAGAGACAGCAATATTCATTCAACATTCCTAGTTGATGGCAACCTCCTGTTTCATGTATTCTGTTATGTGTAAATAGCAGAAATAGTATTTCCTAAAAAGATGCAGAATTAAAGGCCAATTGTCGCCAAAGAATTAGCCTCTCATATTGCCAAGTTTGCCCTCACAAAGACAAGTAACGATGTTGAAAGGAAGAATGCCAACTTTTGGTCTCTAAATCTTAAAAAGATTTAGAAAAAGCCTAATTTTTAACACAATTAAATACAACCATCCTCCACAGGCAAAGACATTGTCTATTTCCATCACATTATAGGTAATCCTTGACTTGCAACAGTTCATTTAGTGCAGGGATGTCAAACTTGATTTCATTGAGAGCTACATCAGGGTTGTGTTTAACCTCGAGGGGGCATGGCCAGGGGGCATGGCCAGGTCAATGTCAGTAGGGTCGGGGGCACCTGTGGTGGCTTGAGCACTGCCAGCGAAAACGGGCTTCCAAGCTCCGTTTTAGGCTATGATGGCCTCCTGCAACCTTCTGCCGCGGCCCTCCCGAGTTCCATTTTCGCTGGCAGAGGCACCAAGGGCCGGTACTTCACTGTTTCCAGGGTGTCCCCATGGGCCAGATCTAAGCATCCCATGGGCCAGATCTGGCCCATGGGTCTTGAGTTTGAGGTTTAGTGACTGTTCAAAGATACAACTGTTTTTCACACTTATGACTATTGCAGCATCCCCATGGTCCTGTGATCAAAATTCAGACGCTTGGCAACTGACTCGTGTTCAGGGGTGGGATTCTACCCATTTGGACCAGTTCGGGAGAATCGGATGTTAAAGTTACATCTGGTGTGCCAAACCAGTATTTCCCCTCCCAGGAATTTCCATGCGGCCCATTTTCAATGGAGGGAACTGCAGGATGTGCGAGGAGGCTCTGGGAGGGGGAAAAACAGGCCTTCTGGAAGTCCAGAAACAGGCCTGTTTCTGGCTTCCAGAGGGCCTCCAGAACCGGGGGAGGCTATTTTTGCCCTCCCAAAAGTCCAGGGGAAGCCTCCAGACCCTTGGGAGGGTGAAAGATGTCCCTCCCAGAAGTACCGGAAGTTCAGAAATGGGCCTGTTTCTTGCTTCTGGGCCTCCAGAACCTGAGGGAAGTTGTTTTTGCCCTCCCAGAGGCCGGGGGAAGCCTCCAGACCTTTGAGAGGGCAAAAATGGCCTCCCCCAGGCTCTGGAGGCCCACCGGAAGCTTGATACCAGAGGTTCTGGTAGGCCACGCCCACCATGGCCATGCCCGCACAGCAACCAGGCAGCAAACCAATTGCTGGAATGTTTGAATCCCACCCCTGCTCGTATTTATGACGGCTGCAGTGTCCCAGGGACATAGGATCCCCTCTTGTGACCTTCTGACACACAAAGTCAATGGGGAAGCCAGGTACATTTAACAATCATTATTAACTTAGCACTGCCATGATTCACTAAAGGACTGTAGCAAAAAAAGGGTTGAAAAACAGGGCAAAACTCAACCGTCTCGCTTAGCAATGGAAAACTGGGGCTCAATTATGATCGTAAGTCAAGGACTACCTGTATACACTGTTCCACCATCTCTGTGGCCTTTTCCCAAAAGTGCCATCATCAATCTGCTTGTTTCTGATCTGTTAAAACTTGACTTTTTATGAAACTCCTGGAAACGACTTACGCTCTCTGAAATTCAGGAATACTGAAAATGGCTTGCAATACGCTGCTGATGTAGCAGCTGTTCCCCATGTTTTTCATGCCGGTATATCCAGGTCCATACATTGGTTTCAGCTTCGTGCCTGATTCTTGGATAACTTCCCATTCAGAGACACGAGGTTTTATGTCATTATCTCTCAGGCCATTCTCTGTCTGAAAGCAGTAACAATCATCCTCATCATCATCATAACAGTTCCTAGGTCCTTGGTTAGGACTTGAGCTGTTGAGCTACCATCCAGCCCCAAAGGCTGTGAATATCACTAAAGTAATAATAATAATAATAATAATAATAATAATAATAATAATAATAATAGGGAGGGGGAGGAGGAAAAGAGGAGGAGGAGGGGGAGAAGGAGAAGAAGGAGAAGCAGCTTTTTACCAACTTACAAAATCTAGATATTTAACACCCATTCATCCCAAAACAAAACATCACTCAGGATAAAAAGACCTTATTTTAAAATTGCTAGGACATACTTTATATGTGACTATGTCTCCACCTGCTGAATTATCCAAGTAATTGTAATCAATACATGGATCCCACAGTTAAGTACCATTTTCAGTCAATCTTACAACATTTGATTTATGATTTTTAAGGCTTTGTATAGTTTTTATCTTTTTAAGATGGCAACCGGCCCAGAGCTACCCTGTGGTGAGATGGGCAGCTAATAAATGTTATAAATAAATAAATTTTATAGCTTTGTGCATAAAAATTTTCCTTACATCCTTACATTACAAAAATGTACAAGTACTGCAGCAAACATTCATCTACCACAGTCTTTCTCAACTTTGCCATCTTTAAGGCATGTAGACTTCAACACCCAGAATTCCTGAGCTAACCATGCTGGCTGGGGGAATCTGGGAATTGAAGTCCACACGTCTTAAAGTTGCCAAGGTTGAGAAATACTGATCTACAACATATAGTAAAACTCTGTGAATATAACTACTTCCAATGTCACTGTAATGGTGAATCAGTGTAGATGCTAAATCAAGATTCAGAAATTTGAGTTTCAAATTTCCTTCGGATTTGGATTCTTGATTTTAGATTTGTCTTGAAAATAAAATCTCTTTCAAGGACAAATGGTTTTGAAATTCAGAGCCATACCTCAATAAAGCTATCAAAGAAAATACAGTCTTGTAAGTTTCTACTGTACAGTTTACTTTAGCTGCTTGTTTTAAAGAAAGATAAAGTATGTTCCGAATTCTAGATTAGAAACATTCTTTGGAACAGGGGGTACCCAACCTTGGCAACTTTATGATTTGTGGACTTCAATTCCCAGAATTCCTCAGCTGGCATGGAAGGAATTCTGGGACTTGGACTCCATAAGTCATAAAGTTGCCAAAATTGGAGGCTTCTGCTTTAGATTAGAACAGAGGTTCCCAAACTTGGCAACTTTATGATTTGTGGACTTCAATTCCCAGAATTCCTCAGCCAGCATGGAAGGAATTGTGGGAGTTGAAGTCCACAAGTCTTAAAGTTGCCAAGTTTGGGGACCTTTGAATTAGAACATAGAATAATAGGGTTGAGGCCTTTTTGGACCCCATCATTCTATTAGCTCCTGAGTGTGAATGAAATCAACTAATTTAGCTGTTACAGGAGTGATTTTGTCACTACTTATCTTCATATATAATTTCAAGCAAGGATCTTACTATAAAAATCAATTTATGTTTAGTAGACAGATCACCCCCCATGTCTTTTTCTTAGACACATAACATTTCTTTTTCTTTTTTAAATTTTATCAGATATATTTCAATAGAAGAGTCTAAACAGAAAAAAAAATGTAGAGAAAGGAAGAGAAACAAAAGAAGTCATGTTGGTGCAGTGGTTAGAATGGAGTATTGCAGGTTAACTCTGCCCAATGCCAGGAGTTTGATCCTGACCATCTTAAGGTTGATTCAGCCTTCTATCCTTCTGAGATTGGCAAAATGAAGACTCAGATTGTTGGGGGCAATATGCTGACTCTGTAAACCACTTAGAGAGGGCTGTAAAGCACTGTGAAGCGATATAATCTAAGTACTGTTGTTATTTATCATTGACATTTTATTTTCCTGAGGTATTTATCACATGTGTGTGTTATGATAACCGAGTGCTTAGGACAGCATCTTCATAAAAAGCGAGTCACTTACCACATGCATTTGGAGCATGTCAATTCCAAAATGAGCTAAGTGTTTGGCAATATGAGGATCCAAAACAGCTTCTTCTTCCTCAAAGGAATAGACATCTGCAAAAATAAGAACAAAGCGATAATTCACCAAATGTAACTTATCAATAGCATTTGACATTCCATGCTCTACATATCAAGGAGATAGAATATACAGATTAAAAAATGTTCTAACAAAAATTCTCCACTTACTATGGAAGGAGAAGCAACAAGGTTCTAAGCCAACTTTCAACAAATCATAATGAGCCGAGGTGGCACAGTGGTTACAGTGCTGAACTGCAGGCTACTTCTGCTGACTGCCGGTTACCTGCAATTTGGCAATTCGAATCTCACCAGGCTCAGGGTTGACTCAGCCTACCATCCTTCAGAGGTGGGTAAAGTGAGAACCACCCAGATTGCTGGGGGCAATGTGCTGACTCTGTAAACCACTTAGAGAGGGCTGTAAAGTATTGTGAAGCGGTATATAAGTCTAAATGCTATTGCTATTGCTATAAACAGTGTGCAACAGTGGTTAAGCTACAGGATAAGGACCTGGCCAATTCAGGATCAAGCACACATTTCTTCATCCAAGCTCATGAGGTAACTTTGTACCAGTGGTTATACCAACTCAACTCATCCAAAGAGACTTGACATTAGGGAAGAATTTGGGGAAAATGTATACAGGTAGTCCTCGACTTAGAACCACAATGGAACCCAAAATTTCCACTGATAAGCAAGACAGTTGTTAAATGAATAACTACAGCAGCAGTTAAATTAGTAAAACAGTTGTTAAATGAATCTGGCTTCCCCATTGGCTTTGCTTGTCAGAAGGTCACAAAAGGGGATCATGTGACCCCAAGAGACACTGCAACCGTCATAAATATGAATCAATTGCCAAGCATCTGAGTTTTGATTATGTGACCATGGGGATGCTGCAACAATTGTAAGTGTGCAAATGGTCATAAGTCTTTTTGTTACTTGAAACAGTTACTAAATGACTGTTGTAAGTCCAGGACTATCTGTATGCTATATTGAGTTCCAAGAGAAAAGTGGGGAGCGGGGATATACTGTAGATCTAATTGTCACCTTCAAGACTCCTTTCTTTCACTATCTTTAGTGAAAGAAGGCTGCCATAGTAACAGGGGGAGGGTGAATCAATTGGGCTTTGTGAGGTAGGAAGTGTGCTGGAGGCTTTAGAGAATTAACTATATAACTTGGGGAAAACTTTATTGTTTATGCTTACTTGCTGGCTTACTATGCAACTGCAGCTCTTTATCAAACTAGGCCAAGGTCAACAGCCAGATGTCTGCATCACCACCTGAAGAAGCCTCACATGACATTATACACATCTTCGATTGGATGGACCGTTTGAACTATTGGGGTGGGAACGTTGCCATCACTTTGTATATGTGATTTCTGCGTGTAAATTCTCAGATCTAGAATTCCTTTGATGCTACCACTTGATTTCCAGAAAAAGTCCTTTTCTCTATAACAATGGAGTCTAAGGGTGTCTTTCTTGGATTTTGAATGGAGCACCATCTGACACTAATTATATAAATAGTCATGCATTTCATTTGTTTTTTTCATTCATTCAGGCCAAAGACAATGTGTTAATTGTAATTGAACCCATCTGGAAATACAAGACTGGCAAAGAATGATTCTAGCCACTGGGTCTAACTTCAGTCAAGCTAACTAAAGAGCAGAGGTCTTTCTTTACATTTGTTTAATCTTTTTATGCTGCAAATCACCTTAAATTAAACTGGCACCTGTTGGCTTTACGTCAGTGGTGGAAATATATTTTTTTTACTTCCGGTTCTGTGGGTGTGGCTTGGTGGGTGTGGTTTGGTGGGTGTGGCTTAGTGGGCATGGCAGGGGAAGGTCACTGCAAAACTCTATTCTCTCCCCACCCCACTAACCTGCTTTCCAGCTCTGTTCTCCTGTGCAAGGCAACAAAAGAAGACCCAGCCAATCAGCTGGGACTCGGGAGGCGGAGAATAGATGGGGGTAAGGCCAGTCAGAGATGGTATTTGCCAGTTCTCCTCAAAACTACTCAAAATTTCCACTACCAGTTCTCCAGAACTGTTCAGAGCCTGTTGAATACCATCTCTGTGGTACCATCTCTAAATCCACATCTGTTTTTCTCTCAGAACAAGTGATAGAATCTGGCTGGTGTGAATTTTTTTTCTCTCTTGGGCTCTTAATACTTGTAAATGATCAAACAGAAAATGTTCTTGCTGTAGGGATAAAGACTAAACTACAACTGACAATATTGACAGGAAGACCAAATACAGCAATAACAAATATGTCCTCATCTGCTCATCATGAAGATACACTCGATGACAAATAGTTCATGATTCTCATTAGGATATTTTTCCGGCAACAACCATAATGTTGCAAACAGCAGATCTCAGCAAATCAATCAAAGGAAGAACGGACTAGATTTTTTTTTTAGATCTCCTGTGACTTTTTAAATGTTTTTGCTTCATTGCTAAATTCCCCTTAAGCTAAATAGCAGAACATAAAACATCTGATCAGTGATAGCATTTTGAATTTGAACCCTTCTGTGTATTTGAATCCTTCTATGTCTATATTTACTTGTTTGAGCTGCTGTGCTGGAGGAAAAGTCTCCCGCATATTTCTTGGACAGCAAAGGTGAAGCAAGTATTCCATGGAGCACATAACACCAAACATGTCACTAGAAGGTAAAATCATGAAATTGCATCTCATTTATTTTGGCCACATCATGTGGGAGGAATTCACTGGAGAAAGCAATTATGTTTGGAAGAGTCATTGGTAGAAGGAAAACCAAAACCAGGCTGTCAAAAATATGATGACGGGACACCATCAAAGCTGATACCAGGCAAAGCATAGAATAACCTCATAAAAATAGTGCAAGACCAGAAGCTGTGGAGATGTGGCCCATAGAATCACCAAAAGTCAGACATGACTGAATGGATAACATCATTGTCATCATGTATTGTGAAAGAGGGCTGTGAAAATATCTACAGACCCCTCCCATCCTGGACATAAGCTGTTTCAACTTCTTCCCTCAAAATGATGCCATAGAGCACTGCACGCTAAAACAACTGGACCAAGGACAGTTTTCCACCCATGCCATCACTCTGCTAAACAACTAATTCCCATAACACTGTCAAACTCCCTAGTAGGACTGTATTACTATTATCCTTCTCATTTTTCCTATTACCTACTTCCTTGTCCTCTTATGACTACAGTATAACTTTGTTGCTTATATCTTACAAATTTATATTATTTTATTTAGTTTCCTAGCATGATTTATGATGATTGCTTATTTTGTATCTTACGACCATCAGTAAATGTTTCTGAAGAATGTATCTTATGACGATAACAATGACTCTTATGATGATAATGACTTGTTGCTTGTACCAGTATGTACATTGAGAGCTTATGCACTGGAGACAAATTCCTTGTGTGTCAAATCACACTTACCCAATAAAGAATTCTATTCTATTCTATTCTATTCTATTCTATTCTATTCTATTCTATTCTATTCTATTCTATTTCTATTTCTATTTCTATTTCTATTCCTATTCTACATTTCAGAAAATACATTACTTGGCATTGTGGGGGGAAAACCCTCTACTTATTCTTTGGCCAAGCATTTATCAAGCCCAGCATTCTCCCTCCCTATGTCCACCTAAAATGATGCCGTTGGCATTTATAGATACACCACATGGCCTTTTGCTGGCATTCCAATTTAAGAAGGCCTCTGTTTCACACTGCGAGTTATTGTTCCCTTCTATAAACATAAGTTCAGAGAGGCCTCATGCTTTTTCAGTGAAGTCACGATGTAGCATGACACCCAGTCAACTTTTCTGCCTTGTGGCTTTAAATGGACCATGTGTGGCTATTTTTAAGAGTGACCAATGGCTGGCTAGAGAGAAGCGGCAAAGAATTACCCCCAGCAGAACACCATCTTAGAACCAAAAACCCTAACATAGCAACACTGCCAAAAAAAAAAAAAATGTCTCTATTGAAGTGCCACTGAGGTCAGATTGTTGTCTTGGACTTCATCTAAGCCAGCGTTTCTCAACCTTGACAACTTTAAATGTCTGAATTTCAATGATTAGAATTCCCCAGGCAGCAAGCTGGCTGGGGAATTCTGGGATCTGAAGTCCACACATCTTAAAAGTTGCTAAGGTTGAGAGAGACCAGTTGAGAGAGACAAGTCTTCGTTCAGCTGCAAAGCTTTACTGGAAGACCTTGGATTTGGTGCTGTCTGGGCATAACCTGGGGGACGTGATGGCTCAGTGCTTAAAGACACTGAGTTTGTTGACAGTCCAGGTTTGAGACCCGAGTGCCACGTGATGGGTTGAGTTCCTGCTACTGCTCCAGTTCCTGCACTCTAGCAGTTCGAATAGGTACTATTTCAATGGGAAGGTAACAGCATTCCATGTGTCTCGGCATATGGTCATACTGGCCAGATGACCATACAAATGTCTTTGGACAATGCTGGCTCCCTCAGTTAAGAAACAGAGGTGAACATAATCTTCTAGAGTCAGACTTGACTTCTACATTTATCTTTTGGCTTAACCTACCTAACAAGGCTTCTCTGGAAAAGAAAATTCTGGTTCTGAACTCTTTTTAAGGAAGATCCCAAGAAAATTTAATGAAGTATAATTTACATATGTTTATCTTTCCAAAATACATTTTAATTCATCAATACACCACAGCTCAGTTTTAAGCTTTGAATTTAAAAAAAACTGTACGTTCTTGAAGTAGGCAGTAAAGGAAGTTGAAGAAAGTGTCAGGCTACCAAAGAAAGTACACAGTGACTTTTCACTCCTTAAAACATCCCTTAAAATATGCTTCATAACTCCTTAAAATATACTACACAAAATATACATGAGTATTAAAATGTACCCTATATTGTCACATCAGTCTTGAAAGGTTGGCGGGTTTTTTTGTATTTGTGTTTTTGGCATCTAATTAATAATGTATCACATGGTATCCGGCCATGAGTGACAGCACCAGGGCAATGTTCCATGTGGTGTCTGGCCACGAGCAGCCACAAGTAGCCACAGAAGAAGTCAGACAGCGGCGCAAAAGATGTCGGGGCATGGGAGGCCTGGCTGCAGTGGTCATAAAGTAAACTGGTGCAGGGCGTGTGGGGCAGCTACCCATCCTAGCTTGATTTTTATGCATGCGCCTCACCCCACTTCATGCAACCAGATGGTGAGACAGAGTGGGCAGGGTCTTAACTAGGGCTTATTTTTGGACAGGGCTTATATTAGGCACCCATGTAAAAATCTAGCTAGGGCTTAATTTTAGGATAGGTCTTGCTTGATGTGCTGTTTTCAAACACTGCGCGTGCTCACCAAACCAGTTATTATACCAGTTGAATCCCATCCCTGACTTTGTGTAATTTAATTTTTCAATTAATTTAATTTAATTTTTAAAATTCTAATCTGGGATTTCCTGCTTTTTCCAGGTAAGTCCAGATCTAGCAAATCCGCGAGTAAGTACGTGTCCGTGGAAGTTCTCAGTCATCCAGGTCATGGTTGTCCCAAAGGTGCTTTTTCAAAAGGCAACTGGAGTTGCTTTGTTCTTCTCGGAAGATATTTCGCTTCTCATCCAAGAAGCTTCCACAGAACTGAAGAAGCTTCTTGGATGAGAAGCAAAACATCTTCAAGGGAAAACAAAGTCCAGTTGCCTTTTGAAAAAGCACTTTTGGGACACCTCTATGATGCTAGTGAAAAACAAAATACAGAGATCGAAAGGTTTGCTGATGGTCATCCACACAAGCTTTCACTCACCTGCACCATCGGGTGTAATCGTTCCAAGCTTCACTGCTAAGGGATAACCCATCTCCTTGAAATGCTCGAGGGCATGTCCGTTTCCCCCGCTGCCATCAAAGAACCATTTGCCACAAAGTATGGATCCGTCAGTGAGGTTTAGCCAAAGGTTCTCCCGTAAGTCACACTTGGAGCACTTCCAGCCACTGAAAAACAAATTGCCAGAGTCAAGCAACCACCATGAGGCTGCCTCTAGTGCTAGAGCAGGGGTCCTCAAACTTGGCATCTTTAAGACTTGTGGACTTTAACTATCAGAATTCCTCAGCCAGCTATGCTGACTGAAGAATTCTGGGAGTTGAAGTCCACAAAGTCTTAAAGTCGCCAAATTTGGAGACCTCTGCTTTAGAGCTACCAGGGATTGGATGAGCAAAAGATCGCCTCATTTTTCTATGATTTTAAGGAATCCATCCCACCAATCTTTCAAAACTGTAGTTCTCCAACATAAATTACTTATATATGTTACAAGATATAAATTGAGGACTACCTGTAATGAATTTATTTAGGATTACTCCTTTTTATACTAAACACAATTTGTCTACTTAAGGAATCAGAAATATATTTTGCACCTCAGCCATCATGGATCAGAGTCCCAAAGTATAGAAACAAAATCAGAATGAGAGTTATCACCCAGTGGTGAGGTTCAAAAAGTTTACTGCTGGTTTTGTGGACATGGCTTAGTGGGTGTGGCTTGGTAGGTGTGGCTTAGTGGGCATGGCAGAGGAAGAATATTGTAAAATCCCCATTTCCTCCCCACCCCAGTAACCTGCTTTCCAGCTCCGTTCTCCTGTGCAGGGCAACAAAAGAAGACCCAGTTGATCAGTTGGGACTCGGGAGGCAGAGAATAGATGGGGGCCAGTCAGAGGTGGTATTTGCCAGTTCTCCAAACTACTCAAAATTTCCGCTATTGGCTCTCCAGAACTGGTCAGAACCTGCTGAATACCACCTCTGTTATCACCCCTCTCCCAATCCCATCATCAATTCAAAAAGTTCTGAACTGACAGCTGCCCATTCTCTATCTATGCCAGGAACCCCTTGGAATATCACCAGAACAGCTTCCTTTTCATTACTGCTAGACTTATCCGTGTCCCGCTGGGTCGTTTCAGAGATATTTCTTTACTTGAAACATTAACATCTCTCCCTTTCCTTCCTTCCTTCCTTCCTTCCTTCCTTCCTTCCTTCCTTCCTTCCATAATCACCTTGGTGGAATCCTGACCCCATTGTCCATTTGCACCAGAATGTTGGCATGCTTGGAAATTTGCAGCTCTTCTTCCCACGAGTCTGGGTCCTGCTTTCTGTAGGGAGATTTCGAGCTCAGGACTGCATCACAAGCTATTGTCACCTGGAGTGGAGGGAAGATTCAGCTGAACATCAAAGGAAGCAGAATGATAAATTGGTTTGTCCTGTCCTGACCTTTTTTTTTTTTTTGCTGGATTGTAACCAAGAACACTAACAATAATAAAAATTTCAGGTAGTTCTCTAGAGCAAGGGTCTCCAACTTTGGCAATTTTAAGACTGATGGACTTCAATTCCCAGAATTCTAGAAGTTGAAGTCCACCAGTCTTAAAGTTGCCACGGTTGGAGACCCTTGCTCTGGAGCACTCATTGTTATCTTCACATAATCCCAGTAATCCTTTCAATTGTTGTACAGTATAAATTACGCTAACTGCATACAGAAACTGCAAATTAATAGTGGTTGAGAAACATTGATTTGCTTAAAGTTATCTAGCGAATTCAAAAGAGAGGTATGAATTGACATCAGTGAATCTGTCATTCACAATACACACAGTTAGCCAGTTAATTTAGAGCAGTGTTTCTCAACCCTTGGCAACTCGAAGATGTATGGACTTCAACTCCCAGAATTCCCCAGCCAGTGTGTTGGCTGAAGAATTCTGGGAGTTGAAGTCCATACATCTTCGAGTTGCCAAGGGTTGAGAAAAACTCCTTTAAAGGGTGGAAAAGATGAAACACAATTTGCAAGGATTTCCGAACATCTGCCTAAATATGAGGACCAATGAAATGTCGCTGCCTTTCTCTTTCTCTGTTGAAATGACAGAAACCTGAGATGTGACAGAACAGAAACTATGGGTAGTTTCATACAAAATTTGGTTCAGTTCATGAAAATAAATCCTTGCGCTCTCAAGGATACTCTCTAGACGTCTTAAACTGTAAGCATTTGCACAGAGTGTCTTGTTTACCTTTGAGGCTAACTTGGAAATCATAGAGCTAGCAACATAAACACATGCAGGACTTGGTACCCAAGTTTCTATAGAAGCACCTTTTTTTGTGCAGATTAGACCATCCATCCAGTATGTCTTTCCCAGAAGAATCTTGGGTGAAGTAACAGAAATGGAGGCCAGGAGGTGCTATTTCTCAGTTTCTGCTCTATCATTGTAGAATACAGGTAGTCCTTGGCTTATGATCACAATTGAGCCCATAATTTCGGTTGCTAAGCAAGTGAGTTAAGTGAGTTTTGCCCCATTTTACGACCTTTCATGCCACAGTTGTTAAGTGAATCAATTCAGTTGTTAAGTTAGTAACAACTGTCATAAATATGAACAACTGTCATAAATATGAGGATGATGCAACAGTCATAAGTATGTGGGGGGAAGTCATAAGTCATTTTTTTCAGTGCCATTGTAACTTTGAATGGTCACTAAACAAATTGTTCTAAGTTGAGGACTACCTGCACTTTCCAGGTAGTCTAATTAAGACTTGCTCCTTCCTTTCTGATCTTCTGGAAGCTACTGGAGAAAACTTTCCACGGAGCATTTGGTGGAATATGTTGTCCTCCCCATCTTTGATTTATTTTGCTTTAAGCTACTTTCATTGATTCATTTGTCTTTTATCTATTTCTCATCATTGTTATTTATATGATTTATCCTGGTATTGTTGCCACTCTGATTAGTTATTGTTTTAATTGTAATTATATTCATTATGGACATTGCTGATAATCAGTTTTTCATCCATTCTGGTTTGTATTAATAAAATGGTATGCAGATAGAATAAATAGATGTAAAAGATTCCAGTATCTTGAAGTTGGCCATCTTTGCATGACATTATGCACCTTTGACAAGTGTAATAATTTGTGTTGGCAGTATCAAGTTTATACAAGTTTTCTTGTATGTTGAACGAGGCAATTGACTTCCTTAAATTCACAAAACTAATGTCAATCCTTCGCCGCCGCCCCCCCTTTTAGCTATCTCATTCTTTCATTCACTCACCAATGCTGGCAGTTCTTCTATATTAGGTAAAGGAATTTCGTAGTGGTCTGGAAATATGACAAGTTTAGCTTCATCCTCATATTCATAATCCTCATTATTTAAATCAAGATTAGATTCAAGATCTGTCAACAGAGAGAAAAAGACAGAACATTACTGGAAAGAGAGAAAAAATATATTAACTAGATTAAGGCTGCTCAAGGAGATATGTCTTTCGTCCTATAAAGAATTGCTAATGACATGTGCTTACAGCTGAAATACTCATTGATGGCACGGAGGTTAAGTCAGGAAACACACACCCAAAGACATCTGCAGCAAATATCACATGCCCAGATCTTTCTAAAAGCATCTCATCCTCGCCTTACCTGTGTTTAACTCTGGCCTAACAACATCCTGCTCAGAGATGGGATTCAAAAATTTTAACAACTGGTTCTGTGTGTGTGCCTACTTGGGCATAGCTAGTTGGGCATGCCTAAGTGACTGGGTGGGCGTGGCTTCTTTTTTTTGCAGCCCCTCCATTTTTTTGCATCCTCGGCCTCAGGGAAGCCTCCTGGGGACCATTTTTGCTCCCAGAAGGCTTCCCTGGAGCCCAGGAAGGCAAAAAATGGAGCGCGGGGGTCATGCAGCACCCCCACCCCTTTTTGCTCCTGGGCCTCAGGGAAGCCTCCTGGGCAAAGCAGTAAGACAGCGAGGGGTATCCCGGCATAATTGATCATCAGAACAACTGATCATTGGGAGGGGAAAAAAAAGAAATACCTTAAAGAGTGACTGGGCAAGGGAGAACACAGTTACTGATGTCAGGCATGTATACGATGTCACACATGCGTGATAAGGACTGAATGAGCGGGGAAGGGAGAGGAGAAGTGCGGGCGGAGAGAAGTGGGGCCAACTAGGGACCCGATTTGCCGATTCTCCGAACTGCGCAGAATCATGACAACCGGTTCTATAGAACCAGTCTGAACCGGTAGAATCCCACCCCTGATCCTGTTGCTCTTCATTGTTCCTCAACAACAATAAGGCCCATTTCACATGCAAGGCATATATCTATCTGAGATTATTGTCGTTGCCTGTTAATTTAGCTCTTTTTCTAGAAAAAAAAGAAAGTTCCACAGTACTTTTTTGAGAACAGCTTCCTATTAGCAGAGACTGCTACTTCCAGTGTCTGTGGAGATTCTCAATCATCCACAGCCATGGTTGATCCAAAAATGCTTTTTCCAAGCAACTGGGCTTTCTTGTTTTGTTTTTTAAATGTTTTGCTTCTCATCCAAGAAGCTTCTTGGATGAGAAGCGAAATGTTTTCAAAGGTAAAAAAAAAAAAAACCAAGGCAGTCCAGTTGCTGTTCGGAAAAATCACCTTTGCGTTCTATCTGTAGTCTGTGGAAATCTTATCTCTATCCAGAAGATGAGGATATTTATTTGTTTTTATTTTTTATTTATTTTATTTTTTTGTCAAACATGTACAGGATAAACCGCATATATGTTAGGAGTTATAATGCTTTAGCTTCTTTTCCTGTGGGGCAGAGGATCAGTTCTGCTGTTCAGCCTGCACAAAAAAGCTAATACAGCGGAAAAGGAAGGACAAGGATGGGCGAATGTTTTGATGTCCACTATCATTCGGTAGCTAAAAGAAATACTGGCCAGGGAAGGAAGGGAAAGTGAGGTCAGCTGCTGGATATTTAAAAGCAGTGTGAAAATAATCATCATGGCAAGTGGAGGGGTGAGTATCTAAAATGATATTTATGTTGAAGAGAGCTCTCAGAGGTGCATGTACATTTTGTCCCATCTAGACCTCTGAAACCTGAAAGTCCTGCCTAGTCTGTTGAGTGATGGGAAAATGTCAGATAAAAATCACCCATTAAAGCCATTCACCCATTAAAACAACAATTCCTTTCTTATTATTGGTTTCTATATATGAATACAATATTTTTATTTATTTATCTGTTACCCATCTATGGTTCAGGCAACTTTGAGCAGCTTACATCATGGCAAAACAACAGTAAGCAATGGTAGATAGATAGATAGATAGATAGATAGATAGATAGATAGATAGATAGATAGATAGATAGAAAGAAAGAAAGAAAGAAAGAAAGAAAGAAAGAAAGAAAGAAAGAAAGGAAGGAAGGAAGGAAGAAAGAAAGAAAGAAAGAAAGAAAGAAAGAAAGAAAGAAAGAAAGAAAGAAAGAAAGAAAGAAAGAAAGAAAGAAAGAAAGAAAGAAAGAAAGAAAGAATTCTTTATTGCCCAAATGTGATTGGACATACAAGGAATTTGTCTTGGTGCAAATGCTATAGATAGATAGATAGATAGATAGATAGATGGATAGATAGATAGATAGATAGATAGAACGAAAGAAAGAAAGAAAGAAAGAAAGAAAGAAAGAAAGAAAGAAAGAAAGAAAGAAAGAAAGAAAGAAAGAAAGAATTCTTTATTGGCCAAATGTGATTGGACATACAAGGAATTTGTCTTGGTGCAAATGCTCTAGATAGATAGATAGATAGACAGACAGTTAGATAGATAGAGAGATAGAGATAAACAAATTAAAATTACAATAATTAAAAAACAAGCGTTTGGAAGGGAGCGATGGGGTGCTTCTGTGTTAGTGTACCAAACACATCCAGCTAACAGATCCTCCTTATGAAAGCTTCAAAGCTTCAAATCAATATTGTGTTCTATAATTTTTTTCACACAAATGATGAAATTCCATCAAAGATGATCTCCAGCAAGTTGGAAAAATGCCAGGCAAATTATCATGGTCTTCAACCATTGAGGAAAAAATAATTCAGCGAGGGGTGGGGGGAAGAGTCATCTCAGAAAATATCAGTTTACTACATAGAGTGGACTAGTTATTACAGACATATATTTGATTTATCTCCAAGAATGTCCCGATAATGAACATGTCACTCTTCATTTTATCAGTATTATAGCCTTTTATGTTAGGTGAGACTGAGAAAAGCCAGTGATCCAAAACTCCAAAACTCATGGTAGGAAACTTTCAATTCAGTTGAGGCCTCCACATTTTGCTTTCCCTAATCCAGAGATGGGGAACTACATTCCCCTTATGACCTCTGGATTTCAACTCCCAGAATTCCTGAGCCAGCCATGATGGCTCAGGAATTCTGGGAGCTGGAGTCCACAGACCATAAAAGGGCCATAGTTCTCCACCCCTGTCCTAATTTATGAAACTTTTGGCTCTCAAGACCAGGTCACAATGAGAATTAGTGAAGGGTGATGGTTATGATATTGGACTATAGGTAGTCCTCCAGTTATGACCATAACTGAGCCTCCCATCAAGATCATAACTTGGGACAATCATGTTGACAATCTGATTTTACTACTTTTTAATTATTTAATTAATTTATATTGCCGCCTATTCACCCAAGATGACTTAAGGTGGCTTACACAATGTAAAACCATATTTAAAACAAAAAATAAAAATAAAAACAATAAAAAAACTAACAAAAAGAATCAAATAAATTCGTAAGTACAACAGAACAAAATTTGGGAAAACAGTAAACAAAAAAAAAAAAAACTAAAACCAACTCCCACCCCACGCCCCAACGACAGCAGATCACACTAGCCATTTGATGGGCTCCATCCCTCTCTAGATTCCCCAGGCCCGCTGACAAAACCAGGCGTTTTGGAAGAATATTAGCGAGGAGGCCATGAATGATGTTCCAGAGAGACGGAGCCACCAGGTGTATCTCCCTCAGGGGTGGGACCCGCAATATTCCCTGCTTCCTTGCTCTAATGGGTCGGGTAGATGTCACTGGCAAGAGATGTTCCTCTGTATAAAACCATGCAGGCCGCTGCATTTTGCATCAGCTGGAGCTTCCGGATGCTCTTCAAGGGCAGCCCCATGTAGAGCACGTTGCAATAAGTTTGCCCAAAACAGAAGTAAATGCAGATTTTCTGCCTAAAAATGCAAGAAAAAAATGCATGTGACTGCAGGATGCTGCAAAAGGCCAAAAATGCAGCCCGTTTGCCAAGTGGCCAATGTACAGTCATGTGACTGAGGGTGGTGGGACCATCGGAATTTCAAATTCAGTTGAACTTTGAATGGCTGCTAAGCAACTGGTCGTAGGTTGAGGACTACCTATACACTAAGAATGGGAAGATGCAGGTCCAAGTCCACCAGTACAGGTAGTCCTCAACTTAAAACAATTCATTTAGTACTGTTCAAAATTACAACGGCACTGAAAACACAGCTATTGAAGAATCCTCATAGTCATGTGATCAAAATTCAGACACTTGGGCATTGACTCATATTTATGACAGTAATTATGAGGTGATCCCCTTTTGCGACCTTCTGACAAGCAATGAGGAAGCCATGTTACTAACCTAACTGCTCGAATTCACATCCAAAATGGGATTTTGTCTCATTTTAAGACCTTGCTGTAACAAGGTCTTAAAAATGGGACAAAATTCACCTAGCTACTGTCTCGCTAGCAACAGACATTGCTGTTTCTGTTGTAAATCGAGGACTCCCTGTAGTAATAGCAGCTGACTAAGTGACTTTGGGCCATTCATTTTCTCCTAATCCAATCTATCTCATGAATTTGATGCTGCATGAAAAACTGAAACAGGCAGTGCTCCACATGCTGCTTTGACCTCGTGAAGGAAATGTGATAATAAAAAAAAATCAAAATAGCTATTTCAGTCATTTTGCTCTGCCACCCATTGATCTTTATACATGCACCCTCCTGCTTGCATTATGCAGAAACAGGAAGACAAAGTTTATAAAAATTAGATTGCAGCAGAAACCACCCTGCAGCTGTGTGTGTGGACCCCACACACACACACACACAAACACACACACACACAAAGAAGCCTGCAATTATACGGCGGTATCCCTTAGCCTATGTTCTCCAATGATACAGAGGTATCCCTAAACCAATATAAGATCCTTTAGTTTTCTAAAGACCACAAACCCCATAATCCCTAGCCAGGCAATAGCTATATGGGCAGGGAATATAGGAATTGTGGTTACAACACATCTTGAAGTTTGTGAAGGCTGCTCTATATAATCCCTGTCCATAGGAAGAATTTCACAGAGAATAGAATATATGCATATAAGTTTTCTTTAAAATGATACTTATGAATTCTCTAGGTATATGTCATTGCCATCACTTTTTGAGAACCCAAAACAAAATATAGTTGGTCCTTACTTAACAACCACTCATTCAACAATGGCATTAAATGAGCGATAGTTACAACTGGTCCTCAGAGTTCACATTACAATGTCAATTATAATGTTGCAACTTTCCATAGTCATGTTGTCACCATTTGCAATTTTCTTTGCTGGCTCCTTGACAAGTCAATGGCCATCCGAATATTACTTAACTCTCTGATTCTATGGTTTTTCTCCTTGAACACTGTGATAGGTAATCCTTTGTTAGCGACAATTAGGACTAGAATTGCTGACAGTAAGCAACAAACACTGCTATCATGTCACCCCATGTCCTTCTTTACATTAAACCAGACATGCCCAATTCATATAACTATTCTTCATATGTTTTAGTCTTCTCTCCATTTGTGATGAAACAGTAGAAGTAGCCCCATGTGTGTGTGTATATTTCCATGTTATATATAGAAATAACTAGATAGTTCTCCAGAAGGCTTTACACTCGTATGACCCAGAAGTTATTTTGAATAAAGGCTTCTTTTCCAAAATTGGCAAGCTCCTCAAAATGCCTACAGATCATCATCACAGCCCTATTCCATTTCTCCTTTCGTAGATGTTCCACTGCCATCAGCTAATTCCATTAAAAGGAATTTAGAAATGCCAAAAAGAAGAGAATATTTGTAGCTCAGGATTGAACTGTCAAGTCTTTGGCATTCTCTGAGCTTGGCTGTTGGCTTGCAAATGTTTAATTATCCAACTAAGTACCATCATTTAGTTTAGCCTAGTTTATTGTCATTGCACCTCCTATGATGAAATAAAATGCCATCTTCAGTGTACATTATAACTATAAAAATAAGACCCAAACATACATCCTTCTCATTCTATACAGCTGAATTGAAAACCCGATATTGCATTAATATTGCTCTATACAGTAGAATTCAACATAGTTACTGCCCTGGGATAGAAGCTGTTTTTCAGCCTATTTATCCTTGTTTTTCTTGGTACAATTACTTCACTCGAGGACCTGTGTACTGCATAAGTCAAAAAGAGGGCTGTGAAAATATTTACAGCCCCCTCACATCCTGGACATAAACTGTTTCAACTCCTTCCCTCAAAACGATGCTATAGAGCACTGCACACCAAGACATAAGGACAGTTTTTTCCCAAGTGCCATCACTCTGCTAAACAAGTAATTCCCTCAACACTGTCCAACTATTAACAAAGTCTGCATTACTATTACTATTAATCTTCTCATCACTCCTTATCACCCATCCCTTCCCACTTGTGACTGTATGACTGTAACTTTGTCGTTTATATCCTTACGATTTATATTGACTGTTTCCTAGTTTGATTTGATTGCTTATTGTACCCTATGACTAGTATTAAGTGTTGTACCTTATGATTCTTGATGAATGTATCATTTCTTTTATGTACACTGAGAGCATTTGCACCAATACAAATTCCTTGTGTGTCCAATCACACTTGGCCAATAAAGAATTCTGTTCTGTTCCATTCCGTTCCGTTCCGTTCCATTCTCTTCCATTCCATTCCATTTCATATTATCCTGTAGCATCTGCCAGATGGTAATAGTTCAAAAAAAGTCTGTATCATCAGACACAGATTAGGTTATGAAACATCTATAAATCAATGTCGATGGAGATTGTCAATCATCCTGGCCATAGTTTTCCCAAAGTTGATTTTCTAAAAGGCAACTGAACTTTCTCGGGGGGTTTTTTCCTTGAAAACCTTTCATTTCTCATCTAAGAAGCTTTTTCAGTTCTGAACTGAAGAAGCTTCTTGGATGAGAAGCAAAACCTTTTTACGGGGGAAAAAAACTCAAGAAAGTCCAGTTGCCTTTTGGAAAAGCAGCTTTGGGACATCTGTAAGCAGGGGTTGGATTCAAATTTCTTAACAACCAGTTTTGGCCTAATTTGTGGGTGTGGCTTAGTGGTCATGTGACTGGGTGGGTGTGGCTTGCTGACTGGGGGTGACTTGGTGGTCATATGACTGGGTGGGTGTGGCTTGTATGTAAATATTTATGTAAATATTATATGTATGTATGTATGCATGTATGTATGTATGGCATTCAGCTTTGTTCAGGTATTTTCCCACGTCATTGTAGTTGTGCTTTTAAAGTTGTAGCAACGTTTCAGCAGAATCTCATCTGCCATCATCAGGCTTCTGTATAGTGTTCATCCTGATGATGGCAGATGAGATTCTGCTGAAACGTTGCTACAACTTTAAAAGCACAACTACAATGACGTAGGAAAATACCCGAACAAAGCTGAATGCCATACATGTAAGTACCCGCAAAAACTTAAGATATATATATATATATAAAGGTCTTGGCATGTAAGATGAGTATCTTGACAACGTTTCGATGAGGTCCCACTCACCATCTTTAGGCTGGTGCTTTCGGCTTCGTGCTTGTGTGAGCAAAGCATGATCGGAGCTGCCGTCTCCCTAAATATACTGGTGGGGAGGTTGGCTGTGTTGTCATTTCTTGATTGGTTGATGGAGCTGATGTTTGCAGATTGGCTGACTTTTTCTTAAGAACATGTGTGGCTGAGGTATTGGCTGTGTGTTTGTCAGCCTCCTGTGTTGTAGCAACCTGGGTAATGGGCTGTGTGATGACCTTCTGAGTTCTACTGTTTTGACATCCTGGGTCTTGTGCTGTAATCTCCTGGGTCATTGGCTGTGTTGTAACATCCTGAGGTCTTGTGGTGTAACCTCCTGAGTTCCGTGATGTGATATCCTGAGCGGGTGGCTGTGATGTGACGTTCCAGGTTTTGGTTTGGCTCCGAATTTGAGGCTTGGCTATGTGTTCATGGTGTGTATCAGTTTGCTTGGTTTGGAGGTTGGGGTGTGTGGCAGCTGGTGATGCAGCTGTGGTCTGGTTTCTGGGCAGTGGTTGCCTTTTGTCTATGGGGTGGATTTGGGTTTGAGTCTGGTGAGGGAGATTGGTGGTGGCGTCATGTGTTGTTTTGGGTCCGGTGTTGGTTTTCGTGGCTGGGGCTCATTTGTTGATAAGGGCTAGTTTCCAATTGTCTGGTAGGCGGGAGGTATTGACCCGTTTATTCATGTTATGGGGGTGTTTCTCTATTTCAATGGCTTCCCTGATTATTCTCTTGTTGAAGTGTTCAGTATTGGAGATTAATTTGGTTCCCTCAAAATTAATTTCATGTCCTGCGGCTTTGAGGTGCTGGAAAAGGGAGGAAGAATTTTCTTCTTTTCTGACTGTATTCTTGTGTTCTGCGATGTGTCCATTTATTCTCCTGTTGGTTTGTCCAATGTATGTGGCTGGGCAATTATGGTATTTCATAAACTCCTTGGTTTTCTAGCTGGATTTTGTCTTTGGGGTTTCTTAGGATGTTGGCTATTTTTTGGTCAGTGCCGAAGGCTGTCCTGATATTGTATTTGTGGAGAATTTTGCTGATTTTATCTGTGGTACCTTTGATGTAGGGGAGGAGGGCGATACCGTTGTCATGTTCTATGTCTTGGTTTCTGGGGGGGTGTCTCCTTTAGGATTAGGTTTGTAATTGTGTTTATTTGGAATCCGTTGGAAATTAATACGTTGGTGAGGGTGTGTAATTCTGTTCTCAGGTGGTTTTTGTCAGCTAGGCGTTTGGTTCTGGAAATGAGGGTCTTGGCTACAGAGTTGATCTGTGCAGGGTGCTGATGGGATTGTGCGTTTAAGTAACGATTGGTGTGTGTTTTCTTCCAGTGGATGGTCTGTCCTAGGGAGTCATTGGGTTTTTTGTAGTGAAGAAATCCAGCAAAGAATCATCCCCAGAGAAAAATCATCCAGATGCCCTAAACCTCTATGGCCTCCCCAAGATACACAAAGAAAGAACACCACTCAGACCCATAGTCAGCTCCATAGGCTGACCTCTACAGAATCTTGCCAAATTCCTCACCAAACAACTCCAGCACGACACAGAATCCATCACCTCACACGTACAAAATTGTTCCCACTTCATAGAAACAATAAAGAAACAAAACCTACAACCCGGCGACCTACTCGTGAGCTTCGATGTCATATCCCTCTTCACCCAAGTACCTATTAAAGAAGCCTTGACAGCCATCCAAAACAAATACAAGCCCCCTAAGCGCATCCTAGATCTGACCAACCACTGCCTAACCAATGCATACTTCATCCACAATAGACAAAAATACAAACAGATAGGAGCACCTATGGGATCACCCCTCTCACCCGCCATCGCTAACCTATACATGGAACACTTTGAAACCAATGCTCTAGACAAATCCGAACACAAACCCAAACTCGAACACACCAAACCCAAACACGCCAAGACCTGTATATCCGTACCCGTGAAAATCTACGAATGAACATATGAATATATGTGTGTGTGTGTGTGTGTGTTTTCTTAAGTTTTCACGGGTACTTACATGTATGATATTCAGCTTTGTTCGGGTATTTTCCCACGTCATTATAGTTGTGCTTTTAAAGTTGTAGCAAAGTTTCGGCAAAATCTCATCTGCCATCATGAGGCTTCTGACGAACACAATACAGAAGCCTGATGATGGCAGATGAGATTCTGCCAAAATGTTGCTACAACTTCAAAAGCACAACTATAATGGTGTGGGAAAATACCCGAACAAAGCTGAATACCATACATATATACATACATACATACATACATACATACATACATACATATATACATATATACATATATACATATATACATATATACATATATATATATATATGTATATATTCTTAAATATGTGTGTGTGTGTGTGTGTATGGAGAGAGAGAGAGAGAGAGAGAGCAACTTTTACCCAAAATCAGGCAAAGCAGATTGAGTTGCTTGCAGAATCACAGATTCACTCACAGATCTACCTTTCTGCAATCTGCTGCCTGAGTCTGCACTGAAAAAATAGAAGGTTCAGTCCTAAGGAAGGTTCAGCTCTGCTCTCAGGCCATTTCTCTCACTCCACCCCCCCCAACTCCCTGAATACTACCCCTGACTGGGCCTCAGGGAAGCCTCCCTGAGGCTCCCCCCGATTTAGATTAGCTAGAAAGCAGAAATCCAACATGAGGGGAGGGGCCAGCCAGTGGCGCAATTTGCCGGTTCTCCGAACTGCACAGAAGTGTAACAACCAGTTCTATAGAACTGATCCGAACTGGTAGAATCCCACTGCTGTCTGTAAGCCAAGCTCAGAGAGCATCACGGACTCCACGGATTTAGAAATGCTAATGTCAAGAGCGGAGCCTATTTCCCTTCTAAGGGGCTGGAAGCTCTCCGAAGCTGAATCAGAATTCGCAATTAAAATGGACGACGTCATCAAGAAAGGTGCCACCAAATGGCACAAGAAAGGAGAAGAGAAGAGGCCACAGCAGGCAAAATAAAATAAGGCATGCTGTCAGCCCACAGAGAGTGAGGTGACGCAGGGGCCAGGCACAGGAGAGGGGATGGAGAAGCTGTTATTTCGGGGAGATTTCCTTCGTCTGCCATCTGGCTAAGTTGAAACAAGCATCACTCCCGTCACTCCCGTTGGTGTTGGGACGATGACAAACATTCATCGCCAGCTGACTGAAAACAGCAGCTGAAACTTCGGTTTCAGGCAGACGGCCGAAACCGTGGAGTTAACAAGCCGGAGGGGAAAGGAAAAGAAAGCCTGTGCCAAGAGGCATCTCCGGATCAGGTTTAAATGTTGCTTACTGAATGTGCTAATTATAGCAGGATTATTAAATCCCAAATTGGGCTGCCAAACAAGAGGACTGTTGCATTCAAGGAAGGGGAGAGAAAGGAAGGTACACTCTTATATCGAAAAACATAAGCACAAAAGGGCCCCTGCCCCCGGGTTCCAAATTCTTCCATTTTCACCAGTTCCATCCTATTTACAGGCGGTCCTTGACTTAAAACCATTCATTTAGTGACTGTTTGTGATGTTACAACAGCACTGGGGGGTGGAGGGTGACTTAGGACTATTTTTCACACTTAGGACCGCTGCAGCATCCCAGGGGAAATTCGGCCCTTAGGCAACTGGCATCTATTTATGACGGTTGCAGCATCTCGGGGATCATATGATCCCTTTCTGTGATCTTCTGACAAACAAAGGGAAAGGGAAAGCCAGATTCATTTAACAACTGTGTTACTCACTTAATGATTGCAGTGACTCACTTAACATTTGTGGTAAGAAAGGTTGTAAACAGGGGAAAACTCAATGAACTGTCTTGCTTAGTAGTGGAAATTTGGAGCTCAATTAAGGTCATAAGTCGAGAAAAAACAGTTAAGTATGTAAGAAAGCATGCAAGAAAAAATAGCCAGGGACTGTGAACCAGTAACCACATGGAAACTGAGTAAAACGCCTAACAACCAACAATCTCCCAGGCTTAAATTTGTTTTATTAATTCATAAACAGCCTGCCGTTCTTTCCTTCAAGATTTCGTACTTGATTCACTTCTATTTTTGTTCTCTTAATAAACCCATGAGATGGTTAAAGAGAAGTGGTGTATCAAAAGATCATTTCGTGAACTGAGTAGGAATTAGAATCTGGGTCTTTCTAAATTTCAGATTCTAAATTTCAGTCTAATCCTTTAATCCGGGTTTTCCTTAATCTGTCATATTGAAATAGAACTGCAATGAGTTTAATGTTGTTGAAGCACAGCTCTAATCGCTTTACTACAGTAGCTCTTAAAATTAATCCCAGCTAAAACTCATAAACCAACATTATTCTGTTCTAAAAAAAAACTAACAAAATTAATCCAAAATTCATATTAACCAATAATTTTACTGGGACCAATGAAAATTCCACAAAAGATTCCTACATTTTTCTGTAAAAGGAAGGAAACCCTTATGGTGATTATTTCCAGCTAAGTAGCCTTGTCCAACACAGGAAAATAAAACAATTGTGGCACCTTAAAGCCTTGTTCAAGCTTGGCAATGTTGAAATTTGTATATTTCACTTCCCAGTTTGCCAAAAAATATATTAAGACAAATCTAAGCCAAGCTCCACTCAAAAATAATAATAATAATAATCAGAAACCAGGTTGTTAATGGTACCAAAACACCCTATGTTCAGAAAGGACTTTTTCAAAAAATTACATTCTCTGCTTGTTTATGCATTTCCATATTTTCTTAGCAATTCAGCCCCAAATCCAGAAATTCAGACCCAAAATGTAAATGCAACCTTGGTTGCCAAGTGGCCAAAATGTAATCATGGAGAGCAGCCTGGCCCTTATATCTTCAAATCTGAGTTGTAAGTAGCTCTGGATAGGACTGGTGTAATTTTGAACAGTTGCTAAGGGACTGGTTGTAAGTCAAGTATAGTGTCCACACTTTTTTTTTGAGTGCTTACATGGAACCACTAAGAAAGAATTTTTGGAGGGGTGTGGATGCATCTCTCTGCAGCATTAAATCACACCACAGAATGAATCCAACTTTTATAGAAGTGACTTTGAATAATAGATGAAGCCTAACATCAGTTGCCTATCTGGCGGGGAAAAAGTATCATGTAGCAATATGAACTTTATGATACATCCTACTAGAATTTTTTTACATTGCTAAATGTAGCACCACTCATTCTACTCACAGCCCCAAAATAAATGCTTTGAAGAATTAAAAAAAATTAAATAAGACAAAGAGAGGTTCCTGCAAGCATATTACTAGTCATTATGTAATCCTATTCTAAACAAAACTTACTTCAATTTGAAAGCAATCCTGTACCAAATAAGTAGGAATCTTAAACCACTAAAATTCAGAGTTAAATCTGTTAATCAGGTTATGCCTCTGATTTGTCCATTCAAATCTAATCTGCCAATCTACAAAGAGAACAGAGACAATCAAAGCCCACAGAAGTAAAATATTCAAAATAATAGACCTTGATGTGAATTAAAGTTTTGGATGAAACAGAGTACCAGCTATGCCTGCACCAGGTCTCCCAGGGATTCTACCACTATGATGTACAGTACTTAACCCATGTAATAGCTTCATGACCACAGCTGGGTGACTTTGGGCCAATCACCAGAGACTGTGAATTCTAATTTCATTTTAGGCACGAAAGCCAACTGGGTGACTTTGGGCCAATCACCAGGAGACTGTGAGTTCTAGTTCCATCTTAGGCACGAAAGCCAACTGGATGACTTTGGGCCAATCACCAGGAGACTGTGAGTTCTAGTTCCATCTTAGGCACGAAAGCCAACTGGGTGACTTTGGGCCAATCACCAGGAGACTGAAAGTTCTAGTTCAGTCTTAGGTATGAAAGCCAACTGGGTGACTTTGGGCCAATCGCCAGGAGACTGTGAATTCTAGTCCCACCTTAGGCACGAAAGCCAGCTAGGTGACGTGGACCAGTCTCACTGTCTTAGCACATGGTCTCTGTAATGAACTAATAAAACGCTTAAATAAAGTTTATCAAAACCTTTGGAAATAGCAGGGTTCTAGTCCTGCACTTCTGATTGGCCGATAATAGCGATATCGGATTGGTCTGTTCAGGAGAATCTGATTGGCTATTAACGAGCCTCTCTCATTGGTTAAAGGGGTTAACACTCCACGTTTCTTATTGGTTACTAGATCAGCAGTTTGCCTATAAAAGGGCTGCTGTTGCCCTAGGTTTTTGCTCTATTCAGAATGATTAATAAAGAGTTGAAGTTCACTGTTCACCGTCTCGTCTCCGTTCCTTGCGCCCATGCGCAGAACTTAACACTGGCAACAAGGGTGGGATACGGAGACGTCAGAGCTGACTGAAAACCACAGAGCACCAAACAGAGCACGTGGCTGAAGGCGCATCAACGGCGGAAACCATGTCCGGCGGCACCATACCACCCGCTCCATTCGACCTGGCACAAGAAGACTGGGACTCATACACGGACTGGTTCCAGATGTTTCTGGAGACCAACAACTTGAAGGATGTCACTACTGGAAAAAAGCGAGCGGTATTCCTGACTCACTGTGGACCTGCCATTTTTAAGATGGCGAAAGCACTGGCGAAACCGGCTGAGGTGAAATCCATGGACTGGGATGTCCTCGAGCCCCTCCTATGGGCCCACTACGCACCTACTGTACCAACGCTTGTCCGAAGACATGAACTTTACCAGAGAGACCAGCGGAAAGGAGAAAGCGTTGCAGATTTCATCGTGGATCTCTGGAACCTGGGAGGCCTCTGCGGGTTCACCGACCTTGAAGAAGCTCTAAGAGACCGAATAGTCCTGGGATTAGATGCACCAAACGTGCAAAGTAAGCTGAAGGCGAAAGACGACATCAGCCTTGCAGATACCATCGCTGACGCTACTGCAGCAGAAGCAACCAGGAAGTCGGCTGCCCGAATGCGCCGCACCCACGCCCCGCTCCGCCAACTCGCCGGCGAAACCTCACCTCGCCTTGAGGGGCATGCAGCGGCAACCCACCACGAGGACCTCGAATCGTCATCAGAAAGTGATGAGGAAGAGGTGAACCAGCTCCGGTCTGAACGAGACCAACGCCACCAGCGTAACCAGAGATTGAAATGTCAATGCGCAGGTTGTGGGGCAAATCACCCACAATCAGAATGCAAATTCCTCAACGCGCTCTGCCATGTCTGTGGGAAGAGAGGCCACATCAGGAAGGTCTGTAGAAGCAAGCAAGGATCCAGCCCATTTCAGAGGGGGACCAACTTCCGCCAAACCACAGGAAGTCATCCTGTGAATCGGGAACAATTGAACCACCAATGGAACAACCACTCCTACAGAAATAAACCACTAGCCCATTCAACGAAACGAGAAGAGGCACACCAAACCATTACGATTGGTCACGCCTCATCATTAGACGCAAAAAAGATCCGAGTGAAGGTCGCCATCGAAAACCAGCCCTGCATGATGGAAGTCGATTCAGGATCGTCCCTCTCAATGGTTTCCTGGAAGATTCTTAAACAATTAATCCCTGCCGTCTGGCGTCAAGACCTCAGAATCCAAAGAATCATACTCAAGGACTATCAGGGAAACCGAATTCTGGTCGTTGGATCCAGCCTAGTCCAAGTCTCATTCAAAAATCGTACTGCATCTTTGCCATTGACCGTCGTCGACCATGATCGGCCTAGCTTGTTGGGCCTTCAATGGTTCGGTCCACTAGGTATTGAGGTAGCCGGCATTCACCAAACCAGCAGTGACGACTGGGAGGAGGCCCTCGTCTAGGAATTCCAGGACGTCTTTGCAGACAAACTAGGCAAGTACAAGGGGACCCCGATATCATTTAACCTGAACTCTGAAGCAGCCCCCATCCGCCTTAAGCCTCGTCGAGTACCGTTTGCCCTGAAACCAAAGATTGACGAGCAGCTTGATAAATTAATTGCCCAGGGTGTTTTAGAACCGACCGACCACGCTCCTTGGGAAACCCCGATCATAACACCCATCAAACCGGATGGATCGTTAAGGATTTGTGGGGACTACCGTGCCACCCTGAATCACGCCCTTCAACAGAATGCTTACCCGGTGCCGGTGGTACAACACCTCCTCCATTCCCTGGGGGGCAGAAAAGTCTTCGCTAAATTAGATTTAGCACAGGCGTACCAACAACTGCCTGTAGATAAAAAAACAGCGGAGGCACAAACAATGGCACAAACGCACCGAGATGCTTTTAAGTGCAACCGACTCCAATTCGGAGTTAGCGTAGCCCCCGGGATTTTTCAGAGTTTGATGGAGAGACTATTACAGGGAATAAAAGGGGTTGTACCATACTTTGATGACGTTTTAATTGCTGCCCCGAATAGAGAAATACTAAAGGAGCATCTTAGACTGGTTCTCCGGAAATTTAAAGACTCCGGCCTTTAGGTTAAAAAAAATAAATGTCAACTGTGCACAGATAAAGTAGAGTTCCTGGGGTACTTAATTGATAAACAAGGCATTCACCCCACTGATAGCAAGTTAAAGGCAATCAAGAACACCACAAGACCCAGAAATAAGACTGATCTCCAAGCTTTCCTGGGGCTTATTAATTTTTACAACATCTTCCTGCCCCACAAAGCGACCGTAGCCAAGCCCCAACATCGGCTTCTAGACAAAAAAGCAACCTGGGTCTGGGGGCACTGAGAGGAGCCCACATTCCGATAAGTGAAAAACCTATTAACTTCAGATGCTGTTTTAATGCAGTATAATGAGACTTTGCCTTTAACAATCACATGTGACGCGTCACCATTTGGAGTAGGAGCCATTTTGAGCCATGTGTTACCAAACAGTAGTGAAGCCCCTATTGCCTACTTTTCAAGGACTTTATCAAAGGCTGAACGTAACTATAGTCAAATCGATAAAGAGGCTCTTGCTGTTGTATCTGCTGTAAAACGGTTTTATGAATATGTATATGGACGAGTTTTTACTATTGTTACCAACCACAAACCTTTGCTGGGGATTATAGCGGGAGACAAGCCAATCCCCTATATATTATCACCCAGAATGACTCGCTGGTCGGAGTTTTTGGCTGCGTACAATTATAGACTGCAACACCGCCCGGAGAAAGCCATTCCCCACACTGACGCGCTGAGCCGTGCACCACTTCCAGAAACCATCGACGACCCAGCTCCAACCCTTACAACGCTTCAGATTGAAATGCTACATTCACCGCCGCTAACAGCTAGAGATATCGCGAAACAAAACGTGATCTTATCTTAACGCGAGTTCTTAGCTGGGTCGAACGAGGATGGCCAGTAGATCAAACCCCTGACGACTTCATCCCCTTCAAGAATCGGCAAACAGAACTGTTTTCGCAAAAGGGCTGCATCCTATGGGGGGATAGAGTCATCATCCCAGAGCGGTTACAACGAGCACTATTAAAGACACTGCATGAGGGCCATCCTGGCATCATGTGTATGAAAGCGCTCGCACGAAGCTATGCATGGTGGCCGAGCATTGACAAACAGATCGAAGCCTGGGTAAAGACTTATCATAAGTGCCAGGAAGTTAGCAATGCCCCACCAAAAGCAACTCCGACAGAATGGGAAACAGCCCGGGGACCGTGGTCCCATATTCATATTGACTTTGCGAGACCTACCAAGGGACATACATTCCTCCTAACAGTGGATGCCTATTCAAACTGGCTCGAGATCCACAAAATGAAAAGTACCACAACCGAGCCCGTCATCCGGAAGTTGAACAGATTATTCGCGATGCATGGACTGCCAGACGTCCTGGTATCCGACAATGGCCCCCAGTTTACCGCACTTCCTTTTGAACAATATTTAGCAGACCAGGGTATTCGCCATGTGCTAACTTCGCCAGAGCACCCTGCGGCTAACGGAAGAGCCGAGCGCATGGTACAATTTGTTAAAAAAAACCTTCACAAAATGGACTATGGGGACATTGAAGATAAGATAAACAGAATACTTCTTCATCAACACATTACTCTGCACAGCGTCACCAACAAGACTCCAGCTGAATTATCAATGGGACGCAAACTCCGCTCCCACCTCGACCGGTTTCACCCGTCTTACGAGCCAGAGAAACCCTGTGGATCTAGTGGAAAATGCCGCGAGTTCAAGATAGGCGACTTAGTCTTCGCCAGAAAACTTTCTGGCAAACCATTGTGGGTCAAGGCAACTGTAATTCAAGCCACTGGACCCAGGTTGTATTGGGTGAAAACCTGCGATGAGAAAATATGGAAACGCCATATAGATCAGCTTCGCTCGAGGCTACAACCTAGTTTCCGCGACTCCAGTAACTCCCAAACTGAGGGGGGAGGGGATGTCAAAGAAACCAAATTCGAGATGGTGGAAAGCACGAACGAAAGAAGTCAGCAATCAGGCGGAACAAATGAAGAAGGATCAGTGACAGGGGTGCGCTTGCCACAGAGGAACTCCTCAACAGAGGCAAGCCCGCAAAGGCTAGAGGACAATGATGAGAACATTAGCGGCACCGAGTCTTCCAATGAGCAACCACCGGCACCTGACTTGCCCGTAAATGTCCCGCCAAGACAAGATTGCAGACAGGAACCGGTGGGACAATGTAAATCCAATAGACAATCAAAACAACCATCATACCTCAAAGATTATGTCACCGCATCCTCTAAACGGAACCTGGGGGGGAGGGGTGTTATGAACTTATAAAACGCTTAAATAAAGTTTATCAAAACCTTTGGAAATAGCAGGGTTCTAGTCCTGCACTTCTGATTGGCCGATAATAGCGATATCGGATTGGTCCGTTCAGGAGAATCTGATTGGCTATTAACGAGCCACTCTCATTGGTTAAAGGGGTTAACACTCCACATTTCTTATTGGTTACTAGATCAGCAGCTTGCCTATAAAAGGGCTGCTGCTGCCCTAGGTTTTTGCTCTGTTCAGAATGATTAATAAAGAGTTGAAGTTCACTGTTCACCGTCTTGTCTCCGTTCCTTGCGCCCATGCGCAGAACTTAACAGTCTCAGGCTCAGGGGACAAGCCAGTCAGTCAATTCCACAATGTCAGGCAACCGATGAATCAATACTCAGTTGACCCCTCTTCCCCCCCCCCAAAAAAAAAAACAGACCCTGCATTTGTGGCAAAACATGAGGGGGGAGGAAAAAAAACTAGATTTAAATTCAAATATTTCCTTCCTAAGAGTTGTGCAAAGGTACAGAAGGGCTGTGAGTGAAGCAACCACAGCAGTTCATGGCAGCTAGCCATCTCTTTCTGCATGGGTTTAAGGAGACCATGATTGTGATGTCCGTGGAGGTTCTCATTCATCCAGGTCATGACTGTTCCAAAGATGCTTTTGATTTTAAAGGCAACTGGGAGTTTCTGATTTTTCTTTAAGTCATTTTGTTTCTTATCTAAGAAGCTTCTGCAGTTGGATCCAAAGCAGCTTCTAGGCAAAATGCCTCAAAGAAAAAAACAGAAACTCCCAATTGCCTTTAAAATAAAAGCACCTTTGGGACACTAATGTGATAGGAGACCAATTCACCCAAATTAAGTGCATGTAAAAAGGGAAAGCCACATCCTTCTACCAGATTGCGAGGCATCCAAAATAGATGCTGGCAGGCCACATGAGCTGCATTTTCTGCACCTAGAATTTAAACAAACGTCTCCAAAATGGCCCCCATACTGGCATTTTTAATATGACAAAAGAGGTTCATTATTATTAATTAGAGGTGCCCACTCTTGTAGACTCTTAAAACATATTACACACTCTCACTTTATTAAACCCATGGAGAATAACCACATTAATTGCATTACATTAATCATACCCAAACTACATTAATTATATCAACTTTTGCCTGCATTTTGGCTATATTTCTCTCTCAGTCTGAAGAATATTGCACAGACCTATTCTAAGAGAACAATTCTCAATTAGGTGCAAGATTAATGTGCTTTAATTTCCAGCCAAGACCATGCAGTAGAAAAAAGACATTTGTTTAAACCCTACAGCCCTGAGAATCATTTGTCTGAAATGCTATAGGCTCTCCTGTTTGAAGAGTGGGTTGGACTAGAAGACCTTGAAGGTCCCTTCCAACTCTATTCTGATTGATGGATGGATGGATTCATTAAGAGGAAGCCCATGCTTGAACTCAGTACAGTTCCTGAAACTTCCACTTTAAAAGAATACAGGAAGTCCTCAACTTATAACCATTCATTTAGTGACTTGTTCAAGGTTACAATAGCATTGAAAAAAAATGATTGATGACCATTTTTCACACTTATGACTGTTACAGCATCTCCACAGTCATGTGGTCAAAATTCAGTCTCTTGGCAACCGGCTCATATTTATGATGGTTGCAGTTGTCTTTTTTTCAAGCGTTTGTGACTTTTTGACGAGCAAAATCAATGGGGAAGCCAGATTCATTTTACAACTGTGTTGCTAACTTAACTCCTGCAGAGATTCACTTAACAGTTATGGCAAGAAAGGTCTTAAAAGTGAGGGGGAAACTCACTGTTTTTGCTTTGCAACAATAGGTTTAGCCTCAATGATGGTCATACATCAAGGATTATCTCAGAGGTGGATATTCAGCAGGTTCTGAGCAGTTCTGGAGAACCGACAGCGGGAATTTTGAATAGTTCAGAGAACTGGCAAATACCATTTCTGATTGGAGATTTTATAGTATCCTTCCCCTGCCATGCCCACCAAGCCACGCCCATAGAACCGGTAGTCAAAAAATTTGAATCCCACCACTGGATTATCTGTACGAGGCCGTCATAGAAAACATTGAGTTTCAACTTTGGTGAGCTCCTGCCAGTTAAAGTACCCACTCCTGGGTTAAATGAGCCTGTGATTTTATTCCCATGATTACTAAAATGTAGGTCTGAACAGAGATCTATAGTTAACCTATTGCCCCATCCCTCAAACAGATGCACCTTTGACCTGAATAAAAATAAATAAATCACATAATCCTTCTCTTCCTCCTCCTCCTCCTCTCTGCAGCTTTCCAAAATACATATATAATGGTGAAGAGCTGAAAAAAAGGTCAAACCAGGATAGAACTATGCAAATAGAGGTTGCCATTTCTGGGCACTATTAAGAGCCATGGGGAAAGCACATAATTCACAAATGTTTCAATAAGATTACAAAATTGTAGGGCTTGGATAAGTGAAGGCTGGGTAAAAGGTTCATGTCTGCCACTCACTAAGTGGAATGGAACTGAAATCTGATCCCATATTTAGATAGTGGGACAGTTAATCACAACGTCATTTTCTGTCCCTTTGCTGCCCTTTAAAAAGTGTGAATGTAAGAATGGCAAGGTATTGCAAACAATATTAACTATTGCTAGTTTGTATTTAATGAATTGTCACAAGCTTGAATATCCGAGGTGTGGTCTTTGATGCTCACTGGGCTTGGTTGTTTTCTTGCAGACGTCTCATTACCCAACTAAGTAACATCAGTGCTACTGAGTGTGGGGTTTGCTCTCTAATTGTATAAAGTAGCTTGCCCTGCCAGTTGGAAGGAAAATCCATCTGGTTCAGTTCCAAACTGGGAGAAAGACGCTGGAAATAAAATGGAGGCTGGAGGCTGATTGGAAAGAAGGTCCATTTATTGATGAACAGAGACACCAGGGTTTGTGGTTCTGGGGCAGCCTGGCCAAATGATTGAATGAGTGAATGAAACTTTATAGGTTTCTGTGACTTTGAACTTCGAAATGTTCTGGGAGACGGTGCAATGAAGGGGTTTGTCTTTCTAAAGAGGGTACTGGTTAATTCCTATTGTGGCTAATGGCTTTCATCCATTGGATGGTGTTGGGTGAGGGGCTCCTTGTTCTAATCCTACCATCTGCTTGTGCTAGCTGTCAAATTCTGCTGCAAGGAGTTTTGAAATATCCTGTCCTCTGCTGGCAATATTTGATTTGCTTATGAATGGAGCCATCTAGATAGTTGACTTCCTCTTTCAATAAGCTCTTTATCTCTTTAAGTGCTGGCATCTGCCATGGGCTCTTAAGAAAGGCTGGGGGCTGCTTTCTGCCTCCAAAAACATGTTTCTCTATTTCTCCTTTAGGGAAATATAATATTCTGCCTTTTTTAATATTCTCTAAAATATTTCATTCTTGGAGGGGGGTGCTTCCCACAGTTTGGTTATCTCCTTGGTAATTCCTAGCAGTTGATAATTCCACATCCCACTGATAAGAGTAGGTTTCAAGGCAGGCAGACCAATCAATCAGCAGACTATTGATGGTAACATTTAGTTAATCAGAGGAAAAACTTCCTGATGTTGTAGTTCACCGGCAGCTTGTGCAGACGGCAATGGAAGCAGACAGTGGGGAAGAACAGAGACCAGTCCGGGAGTCTAGAGAGGACTCGGATGAGGGTCTTGCATCCAATGCAGAGATGGGGCTAGGATCATCTTGGAGTTATGTGCTCCAGAGTCTGGCAGCAGTGAGGCAGAGGAACAAGGGGAGCCTGTTCCCAGTATGTGTGTGCACAGAGCTGCTAGAAGGCAAGACCAGCCAAGACAAAAGGAGTGACTCAGGAGAAAGGCTTGGAGGTGATTGCCCCTCTCCTAAGGTATAAAGGAAGTACAAAGGTAGAGAAACCTTTGCAGGAAGCAAAGTCGCTTGTTTATACCTTGAAGCTCTGTGTGGACTTTGTACTTGGGTTGTTTTTTTACAGTTAATTTGGCACTTTAGTTGTTGGCAGCAATTCAAAGGGGATAAAGGTAGGTGCTTATCTCGAGACACTGTTTGGGACTCATTATGGGCTGGGAATGAACATAATTCCCAGCGCTGAAATAAAACAAGAGTTTTTTTGGATTAAGCGTGTGCTTAATTACGGTCTCAGGAAGACTTGAATTCTATGCAAGCTTTTATCTGAGTACATGAAAAACCAAATTAAAATGTAACATTGCTTTTTCCATTGGCCTTTTCTCTACTTAATTTGTGGGCGTTATAATACTTTCTGAAAAACCTGGAAGGTTTTTTTTTCCCCACAGCCTGGGAAGATTAAATCCCTTTTTTTTCCTTTCTGCACTGCAGCTGTTGCTCTTTAGGAAAATTTCAAAGAATCAAAACAGACAGCAAACTCATTCTTTACTATATAACCTCAAGAGCAGGGAGCGTTGTTCTCTTGACTTAACTTTATTATTTAACAACTGTGGGTACATTTCTGACCTGAGGGGATTCTCTAGAAACATGCATTTTCTGAGGTATTGGTCAAACCTGAAAAAAATTAAGCAAGAGTCTATTTAAACCTCCATAGAAATATACTATATTTTTGTATACTCAAATGTGTATTATATCCAAGTATTTTCTGTATGTTCCTTCAAATAATAATAGCACTTAGCCCACGGGTGTCAAACTCACGGCCCACGGGCCAAATGCATCAAGTGCTGGCCACTGCAATATGTTGTCACAAGTTTGATACCCTGACTTAGACTTATATACCGCTTCACAGCACTTTACAGCACTAAGGGGTTTACAGAATCAGCATATTGCCTCCAACAATCTTATATCCAAGTTTCTTTCACACTTGATCAACTAGTTTTGAACTACCTTCAAACCAGTTTTTCAGGATCAATTTTAACATAGAGGCTTTTTTGGTCGAGAAAAAAGCAATAATTGTCCAAGACAGGGGAAAATGCCTTTGATAAGTGTTCAAATTATAAAATAAATAAAGAGGGCTGTTATCTTTTATGAAAAGCCTCAATTAATGGTTTTACGGAGTTTTCAGGGTACAGGTGGGCTAAAACCAGGAGGAATCAATAGGGCTTTTGGTTTTAAATTAATATCCCTCCTTTTATCATTATAATTTTTCAAAGGTTTTGCTATATTTAGTAAAACTGTTAGTTACATCATAGATCTGTACAGCGCCCAAATCCTAACATCTTTCTTTATCTTTAGAATACAGGTAGACCTCGAAACCACAACAGGGACTGGAAACTTTGTCATTAAGTGTTGTGGTTGTTGAGTGTGATGTTGCGTGATCACTGCTTGTGATCTTCCCTGCCAGCTACCCCATTGACTTTGCTTGATGTGATCAATATGAATGGCAACCGTATAACCATAGGGCACTGTGACCCTTATAAATGCACAATGGTTGCCAAGCAACCAAATTATGATCACGTGACTATAAGGATACTGCATTGGTCGTAAGTGTGAGGACCAGCCATAGGTCATTTTGTTCAGTGCCATCACAACTTTAACTCTCTATCCCACCCCCATAATCATTTGACTTTCAAATCATCTTAATTGAATTTACATAAAGCAAGTAAGTACCCTTCATTTTTTGATGAGATCCAAAATACACTCATTTCTTCCTTAGGTAGGTGGAAAAAACTTGAGGATTAAATATTTTCGAACAAGTGTAAAAGCGAAAATAATGGATTTGTTCACCAAAGGAACCTGGGTTCTTACTTCTTAAAAGTCTGGCTTTGAATCCCCTGCATATTTGTGATGCTAAATTAAAGTTGCTGGCTCTTTCTTTTGAAAAGCCCATCTTGAACAGCTCCACAACAAGCAGAGTCCCCTTCACAGTAAGATGGGCGGCTTATAAATTTAATTTAAAAAATAAATACATTCTATATTGAAGCTGAACATGGCCAGTAGGCATGAATTTTATTTTATTTTGCTTAATTCCTCTTTCGACCCCGGCTTTAACATAAGAACTTACTAGAATCCAGAAATGTCTTCATAAATGGGATGAAAAAAATTTGAGAGATAAAGAAATGGGATGTGACAGAAAATAAAATGCACAATTATTCTAGCTGATCCCTAAACCTCAAAACTTGCCGTAACTTTTCATATTTTTTTTCACCCAGTTCCTTTTTTCTGAGGTGTCTCATTGCTTCTTTATCTCTTAAAAAGGCAGAGGAAACTATCAATAAAAAGGGTCATAACCAAAACATATTCACAAGTACATATATACACGCATATAGTGACCTCTACCAAGTTACAGCCTGCTGATTTCAGAAAAGCAAATGTGGATTATCGACACCGCATTTAATCCCAACAAAAGCCACCAAATTCTTAGCACTGAGAAAGACAGAAAACATGTTATCAATTTATTCAGAACAAAGGGCTTGTGTTCTCAGCTACACAAAGAAAGGATTCATGATTGAGTTTACTAAGTCATGCAAAGTGTTTATAGAGTACATGCAATGAGGGAATCCCTCTACAGGATTGCAGCTTATAAAGTGATTTTTTTATTTAAAAATTATTTTATTTAAAAATTATTAAAAATTATAATTTTAAAAATTATATATATATGTATGTACGTATGTATGTATAAAGCCTCTTCTATCAGCTATAGAATTTGAACTCAAACCAGTGTGAATCAAAACTCAAAACATAAAAATGCATGCACCTAGGTTAGTCAGAAGAAGGGTGTGAAAACAGCTCTTTACAATACCTAAAAATAGCTTGATGTTTCTCCTTTTTGGTAAAGCTCCACCAGATGCCCCTGTTACCTTCTGAAAAGAAAGAAAGAAAGAAAAAATAGATAAAAAAGAAGAGGAAGAGAAGGAAGAGGAAGAAGAAAGTTTTTTTTTAAATTTAATGTTGCTACAAAATTTCCCTCTCTCCCCCACCCCCAATATATTTGGGGGGGGAATGAGAACCCGCATAAAAGCAATCTGCATTGATACCCTGGTGTAAAATGGATGCTATTATTTCCAGTAACTAGAAATTGGTTCTATTGCACCACAAAGAGTTGTCATGAAAGCAAATTCAAAACAGCAACAATGACCATGATAATAGAATCACGAGTTAATCATTGCACATTGTTGATAGTGTAGACCAGGGGTCTCCAACCTTACTGGAGCTTTGCTGGCTAAGGAACTCTGGGAGATGAAGTCCACAAGTCTTAAAGTTCCCAAGGTTGGAGACCACTGGTGTAGACTAACAGAGATTTAAAAGGAAGTATTCCAACAAGTGCAGATTCATTCTTTCCTGAAAAGGTAGCCTTGTGGTTGTTGTTGTTGTTTTTTACTTACCTGCTTTTTAAAGAAAGTTTTCATCCTGCCTAAGGTTCATCCTTCTCCAACCCAGTTGCCCTCTAAATGCATGGACCTCAACAGTCAGAATTCCACAGAAAACAAACCCATTGCTAAAAACGATGCATGCAAAGTCCACATGTTTGAAGGGCATTCATATTGCAGAAAGTTGTTCTACTCAGCTTAGATTTGCCCCCAAACAGAAAAATCAAGTGCCACTAATGCCCTGGCCTAGTGTACTGTATTAGAAAATATGATTGTTGGTTGTATGTTTCATTCATGTGAAGGGACAGGGAGCATTCATATCACGCACCAATCTTTCTCGAATCCATGTTGGCTCAGGATGATAAACTTTGCAATTCAACACTTTACGAGAACAACGGGTTGAAGAAGACTGCCAAAGACTTTGTAATCAATTTAAGAATTTCCCATTCCCCCCCCCCCCCGGCAAAAAAAAATCATGAGAATTGAGGCTTCAACTTATCCGGCTACCATCAAAAAAGTTCAATGAGAAGCTCGTTTCATCAAAAACTGGTCATCACCATGCTTTTGATGGGAGTATGACAAATGTAATAGGTTGAAAAAAATTGGGTAGAATTGATATGCTTCCCCTCTCCTCATGGAGAGGGGGATAGCTTGGGATACTCCAGATAAGCCAGACTAGAAGACCTTCAAAGTCCCTTCCAACACTGTTGTTCTGTTACTCTGTTGGATTACTTTGAGCATACTGACTAAAATTCAGAGCACTGTATTCCATCACATCTGGGCAGGATTAATATAGAAAAGGCTATCTTGATATATAAAATCTGGATCTTAAGCTCCAAAAATATCATCTCTTTTTGGAATATAAATATATGTTATTTTCTTGCCATCTTTTCAGAAGCTGGGAACATTGGCTATTACTAAATGTAGTAGCAGATCAATGTCAGTGGAAATTACAATAAATGTCAATTTTCTAAAGAAAGAGGCATACAAAGTCATAATAAGATAATAAATCAACAATGTTTGGCACTGAAAGATATCCCCATTTTATTAACTGGGTACAATTTTTGGCCTTGCATCATGATATTTCTGTGAAGTTACACCTGTTAGACACCTGTCCATAAAAGTATTTAAAAAGCATGATCGAATCTGTTCTTTGGGTGCAAGCAAATACCACCCAATAAATTTAAATAATTACACAAAACAACACTTTAAATAATTTAGCATGCTAGACCACCTATTGCTGGTGGTATAGTATGTTAAATTAGTCTCAAAGTAGATGCAATTAATAATTGAAATCAGCAATTAATCAGCAATTAAAACACCTGTTCAAAAAGATGTTTATCAATCTAACATATTTATTAACCTTCTATAAAAAAAAATGTTTGCCCCTCAATTCTGCAGAATACAAGCCAAAGACCTGGGAACCCAACAAAGAAGATAGGACCCAGAGTTGGTATCAGGTAAGCTTATAGCAACTATAGGAGACCCCCTTATTTTGTCAATGAATCTATAGGTTCATATAGAAAAAACCTGGACCTTAAACTTTTAGAGCAGGGGTGTCTAACCTTGGCAACTTTTAAGACTTGTGGACTACAACTTCCAGAATTCCCGAGCCATTGAAAATTCTGGGAGTTGAAGTCCACCGGTCTTAAAGTTGCTAAGGCTGGACACCCCTGATTTAAAGATTTAAAGGGAATAATCACAAATGTATATTTTGCCAAGAAATAAATTGGCATCTAGCACAGTGCCTTAAGAATAGGAATAATATTGCCTTTTGGATTCCGCTCAAGATCTCCTCTCCATCAAATTATTGTATCAACCAAAGTTTCCAGACAATTCATGGTCCTTCTTTTTATGATAGTCAACCCATGACATAAAAGGCGCACTTTTAAGGTTATGTTTTCTCAGAAAGTGATATAGTTAATGCACAAATGAAAGGTGGTGATTAAAAATGTTCCTGCTGGTTGCTTCTAATTGGGAAACCCGAGAAGAATTGGATCAAAACAGAGTATATAATCTGTTACCATATCTAATCTAATTCAATCTAATCTAAATCTGATCCAATTCCAACCTTCTTTTTTAACAGCATGCCAACTACAATATATTCAACCTACAGCCTACAACACTACAAACTTGCAAACTAAGTGGAAAACATTTGTGCCCTAAATTTAATATACACACAACAGGGGTGGGATGCTACCGGTTCTGCCCAGCTCTATAGAACCGGTGGCTCTAAAGAGCAGCAGACACTAAACCGGTTCTGTGTCTGCTGCTGTTTGGCCCACCTGCCCACCCAGGCTCTTACCTCTCCTTTATTTCCTGTTTTTTCAACCTCAGCTACTTTGCACGGCACAGCTGAGGTTGAAAAAGCAGGAAAAAAGAGGCTTTTCAAATGCTATGCATCCATGCACAGTGCTTTTCAGCTGTCCGGGCAGCACAGCTTAAGGTTTTTTTACATGTGCACAAAGCCCACATGCACGCACAAAATATAGTCACCCAACTGGTAGTAACACCAGTTGAATCCCACCCCTGTACACACACCTATATTTAATACAATATGTATTGGTATTTTAGATAGATATTTTATCTATCTATCTACATCTATCTATATCTCTCTATATCTCTGTTATCTATATCTATCTATCCATCTATCTATCTATCTATATATTATATATGATAATCTACAATTAATATGTATAAGCATCGGCAATCAATAAACATCCATACAATCAATAAAACACAGCAACTACTTAGATGCAATTTTTATTTACAGTCCAAAAGTTTTTTTTTTTTAATCTAAACTTTTAACAAAAAGGTTACATATAAATACAAGAGATGGTGAAAGTTTTGGGATTTGAAGGGGGGCAGGGGAGTCAGGGGTGGGATTCAATTTTTTTAACAACCAGTTATGTGGGCGTGGCTTAGTTGGTGGGCGTGGCTTGGTGGTCATGTTATTGGCTGGGCGTGGCCAATTCAATATCACATCGAGGCACGCATCTCCTCACCTGGCCTCTCATGACTGTGGGGATGCTGCAACAGTCGTAAGTGTGAAAAATGGTCATGTCACTTTTTTCAGTGCCATTGTAACTTTGAATGGTCACTCCACACAAGCAAAGTACCAGGAAAAGGAGGGGGGGGAAACTCCAGAGAAGTTCCAGAGACAGGAAGTCTAGTCCTGCCAAGAATGCAATAAGGGTTAACGGAGAGGCAGTTTCTGTAAGCAACACCAGAATGTTTCCTTCCTGCCTTCCTTACAGGATTAGGCCAGTAATTTCTTCTTATAACTGGTTCTCCAAACTGCTTAGAATGTTAACAACAGGTTCTAGCAAATAGGTGCAAACTGGTAGAATCCCACCCCTGAGGGAAGTACTTCAGAACATACACGTCATCAGTCAGCAACTCCTTAAATCAAAAAGATATTTTCCTGAGACTCCTCTGCAACTGTGTGGGACTGCTAAATAGTCCCAGGAAAAGCTACAATAACTTTAAGAAGTTAGTGATTTGTCCTATGCAAACACACACACCTTTTCCCCTTCAAATTCAAAGTGTTGCTTAAACCTCTTTACAATACATCTTGAAAGAAAAATCTCAAAGAAAACAAGGACAGGTGTCTTTAAAGCAATTCATTATATAGAAGACTTTTTAGAAATCCTACAAATTCTTCCACATTCAGCAAAGTTCAAAACTGAGCTACAGGGTTGGGTAAGCATGCAAGAGTGTAGGAAGAGGTCAAAAAAGTCAAGATGGCAGCCACAGTTGTGTCATCATAGTTACTATCTTGATTTTGATTATCCCTTCATGAATGTCTCTATAGATCTGCATGCCAACATCCCTGTGCAGTCTACAAATGCATATATTTCCACCAATCTTTATCAGATCTTCATCTGTCTTTTGTTTACTTGTTGGCACAAATGTGGTTCCACTTTCTAGTATTAAACTAAAATAATTAGAATAGTGCACAGACATATTGTTTTTGCAATAGATTTAAGCACCCATATGTTCTGTTATTACAGAATTACTAAATAAATACATAAGCATCTATTTGTCTTGGTTACCATAGAAAAAAATTCACAAAATAGGTGAGCGTACCAAAAACATGGCCCACAGGTAACTTTTAGCCCAGCAATGGCACTTCTGAAGTTCACACAGACCTTCCCATCCTCAAGTAAACAAGCCAAGAATCTTAGCCTCCTTTTTTCAGTTGTTTTGGAGGTTAAAGGAGGCTTAAAAACCATTCTATTGCCTTAAATATTCAGAGTGCTAAAAAAAAGATGCTGTGCAAAACGTAGTGCAGCCAGCCAGGAAGTTAAATACATTATTATAAAACAAGCCTAAAGTAGATTGCAATCACAACTGTTTTAGCTAAACAGAGAAAGCCAAGCTAATAAATGATGCAAGCAATTAAATCAAATAGTGAATGGATAAATAAAAACAACTGGAAAATATGGAAAATAGATACTGATTACATTTTCTTTCAACAGGGATCAATTTCAGATGTGATTAATGACACCAAGATTATTTAAAGTAACAACACATCTGACATATCTATATATTTCATGTTGGAGGCATCCAAATGTACAGGTAGTCCTCAACTTATGACCACAATCGAGCCCAAAATTTATGTTGCTAAGTGAAAAATTTGTCAAGTTTTGCACCATTTTATAACTTTTCCTGCCATGTTTGCTAAGTGAATCACTGCAGCTAAATTAGTAACAGATTTGTTAAGTGAATCTCGTTTCTCCATTGACATTGCCAGAAGGTCGCAAAAGGTGATCAGTTGATCCCAGGACACTGCAACCGTCATAAATATGAGCAAATTGTCAAGCATCCGAATATAAATCACGTGCTACACTGATCGTAAGAGTAAGAAACAGCCATAAGTCCCTTTTTTCAGTGCCGTTGTAACTTTGAACGGTCACTAACTGAATTGTTATAAATCAAGGACTACTTGTATACAGAGTGTCTTTATCTGCATTGATGCGTCAACTCTGTAAGAGAAGAATATAAAGCTATAAAAGTTGGGTCATCTTTGATTGAACACAACTGATAAATATTGTACATTAGCTTCTGTGGCCAGGAGACTGACAATTATTACATAGAATAGAGTAGAATTCTTTATTGGCCAAGGTTGTCTTTGGTGCATATGCTTTCAAGTGTACATAAAAAGAAAAGATACATTTGTCAAGAATCATAAGGTATAACACTTATAGTCATAGGGTACAATAAGCAATCAAATTATACTAGGAAACAGTCACAAGTGGGAGGGGATGGGTGATAAGGAGTGATGAGAAGATTAATAGTAATAGTAGTGCAGACTTTGTAAATATTGGACAGTGTTGAGGGAATTATTTGTTTAGTAGAGTGATGGAGTTCGGGGGAAAACTGTTCTTGTGTCTAGTTGTTCTGGTGTGCAGTGCTCTATAGCATCATTTTGAGAGTAGGAGTTGAAACAGTTTATGTCTGTGATGTGAGGGGTCTGTAAATATTTTCACAGTCCTCTTTTTGACTTGTGCAGTATACAGGTCCTCAGTGAAAAGCAGGTTGGTAGTAATTGCTTTTTCTGCAGTCCTAATTATTCTCTGAAGTCTGTGTCTGTCTTGTTGGGTTGCAGAACCAAACCAGACAGTTATAGAGGTACAAATGATAGACTCAATAATTCCTCTGTAGAACTGTATCAGCAGCTCCTTGGGCAGTTTGAGCTTTCTGAGTAGTTCCTACTGATGTGTAAACAATCTTCAAACCAAACCTGCTGGTACATAGCTTCAATAGTTTTCTTGCTTTCCAACTTGCTGGAAAGATTTCCAAGAAACCGGAAAGGACATTGCTGGATTCTAAAGTTACCACTGTAAATTCAAATTAGTATTATCTTCATTTCCAAAAATACAGCACTGTAACCAGCCAATGCAATCCTAGGCTGCATTAACAGAGGGACACAATCAAGATCCCGTGAAGTTCTACTACTGCTTTACAAAGCCTTAGTAAGACCACACTGGAAATACGGCATCCAGTTCTGATCACTACAATATAAAAAAAGATGATGAGACTCTGGAAAAGAGCAGAGAAGAGCAACAGGAATGATTAGGGAAGTAGAAGCTAAAACATATGAAGAACGGTTACAGCAATTTAGTTTAGTGAAAAGAAAGAAAAAGGGAGACATGATAGTGGTGTTCTGATATTTGAGGGGCTCCTACAAAAACAAGGAGGGGTCCAAACTATTCTCCAAAGCAGCAAAACAAGAACCAATGGATGGAAACTAACCAAGGAGGGAAGCAACCGAGAAAGAAATTTCCTAACCGTGAGAGCAATCAACCAATGGAACAACTTGTCTTCAGAAGTTGTGGATGATTCCATCACCAAAAGAGACTGGACAACTATTTATTTGAAATGAAATAGGGTCTCTTTATCGACCAAGGAGTTGGACTAAAAGACCTTCAAGGTTCCTTCCAATTCTATTATTCTATGTTCTAAGTGGCCCTGAAGTGCTCTATTTCTGGTAATTTCCAGAAAGTTCGGAAGATCCACCTCCTACAAAGAAAATCGAAATCAAGCACAGGATTTTGTATTGCACAATATGTGACTTTCTGTTGTGATTCCCACCACCCTTAAAGCTCCAGAATCTGGCAGATAAAGTATTTCCGTTTTCAACTTCCCAGAAACATTTGTAAGTGCTTTGCTACAAAACCATCAAAGCAATTTTTTTATAACCCAGAATTGGAGGAGAGGTGCTGGTGCCAGCTGCTACAAAGTTGATCATTGCAGGGAAATTATTTCTAACACAATTACAAAATGCTTGGAAGGATTTGAAACTGTATTTAGCAAGAAGAATTGGATATCAATGTCAAAACAGATAATAAAATACTCAGTATCTACCCAAGCATGCCCTAAACAGCATTTAGAACGGAAGATGTTTATACAATGTTGGCTGCCACTGCTGAACAAATCAAACATGTAAAAAGGACTGAGATTTCTTGTCATAAATAGTGAATTGCCAAAAACGTAGAATGTGGCATTTCCAGAGGGATGACTTTAAATGCTGCTCACCAAACCAAAAAGAAAGAAAAAAATAAACAGAGCAATTCTGCCTTTTTTTGTCCCTTTCACACATTTTCTCTCATAACAAAAGTTGACAGGCAAAGCAGTAAGGAAATGTATGAATAAAACCAGAGACTTGCATGATTAATCTGGAAGCGTTTATAAAATAACAGAAAGTAAGCTGAGATGATTAATAAGTGTATTTTCCACAATGAGCCATCTATTTATTTATTTGAATCTTGCCTTTATTGTTTTCATAAATAAGGCCACCAACATATGCAACACACCTTCCTCCTCTTATTTTCCTCACAACAACAATCCTGAAAGGTATCTATGGAGATTCTCAACCATCTAGGTCAGGGGTGTCCAACCTTGGCAACTTTAAGACTTGTGGACTTCAACTCCCAGAATTCCTCAGCACAGCTGGCTGAGGAATTCTGGGAGTTGAAGTCCACAAGTCTTAAAGTTGCCAAGGTTGGACACCCCTGATCTAGGTCATGGCTGTCCCAAAGGTGGTTTTTCAAGAGGCAACCAGACTTTCTTTGTTTTTGCTTGAAAACGTTTTGCTTCCTAACCAAGAAGCTTTCTTCAGTTCTGATTAAATAGTGGAGAAGCTTCTTGGATGAGAAATGAAATGTCTTCAAGGGAAAAAAAAAAAAAAGGCCAGTTGCCTCTTAAAAGGCACCTTTGGGACAACCCTGTGAAGTAGATTGAGTGGTATCAAGCTTAATTTTATTGTGTTTCCCTCAGAACAGGGCGAAAGGGACTGAAGGTAAATTATGTCTCCCAGAGAACCATAAATGGTGTGATGAAAAATCACTATAGGGCTTTAGACCTATTTTTATTATTTTATTTTATTTTATTCCTCAATCATGTGTCACTCTTGCCATACTCGATAATCAGACTTTCAGCTCTTTATTCATGCAAAACCTTCAATAATTCAAGTTTATCCATTTTATCATATACTAACTACACTGCAGTGTAGAAGCATGTTATTCATCCTCTATGTTTATATCCATTTTTCATTCATTCACTGGGAGGTAAATCCTTCTAATGTATTTCATACAAGACCCTTCCTTTACTGAAGTTGTTCTATTTTAATTTCTTTCACATTTTTTTTTCTTTTCTCCCCTCTCTTTTTTTTCAAGATCCACTTTTGACATTACCAAAAACTGCCCTGTCCTATATTCAGAACCTTTTATTGACCTGTTTTCTATCACTAATTCTTTCTTTATTGTTTTGCCAGGAACAATTAAATTGTGTTCTTCTCCTGAGTTATTGAAAAAGCTATAAAGGATCTTTTATAGCTTTTACCCTGACTTTGGGATTTGATGTGTTATCAAGTTCTCTCCTGCAGGAGAATGTGAGTCCTTCAAAATAGCCCAGATAAGAAGTACAACTATGAATATAGCTCTATTGTTATTGTAAATTTACACTTATTAGAATCTTGTAAGATTGAAAGTATTTATTCTCTTCTTTTATTCTCCAGAAAACCAGGGACGGTTCTTTCTGAAATGCCTCTCGTATCTCCTTTCTTTCTGTGGACTTAGAAATCTTTTTTTACTGCTGGTTGACCAGTTTGGTTCTTCCTCTTGCCTCCTAATCTGTTATCTGTTACCCATATACCATTAGAGTCTGTGAATTGTTGCTAAAGGTGTTTGGAATATTTTGGAACTTATTTTTATCAATCACTCTAGCATGTATAGATGCTGTTCAGAGTCTGCTATGACCAAAGTGGCTTAGAATTTGTTAATAATTCATTGAAACTAATAAATAATTAATAAATAATCAGACAAGATCATCACAAGCTCACACCATCTCCATTCAGACCTCTTATAATCTCCCCTAAATGCTTTTTTGTAAGATAGGGAAGATATAGACTAGGTCACATCCTTATTCATGGTCATGCCAAATGTTGCATTTCCTTCTAACAGTGTTACTCAACAACAGTGTTGGTAGTAGAGTTTGGGCACATTTTTCATCTACTATAAGCAAAAGTAAAGTCATGTTTTATCTCCAGCAACCTTCACATTATCTTCTGCTACTTTTTTCTCTTCCTTTCCCTTGTTCCTTTTTTCCTTTCTCTCTCTCTCTCTCTCTCTCTCTCTCTCTCTCCCTCCCTCCCTCCCTCCCCCCCCCCTCTCTCTCTCTTTCTTTCTGCCTTCAAGTCAGTATTGATTCCTGGAATCCATTTGTACTACAGTCTTCTTAACAAGATTTCAAAAGTGGTTTGCCACTGCCTTCTTTCTAGGACTGAGAGGGAGTAATTGGCCCAAAATCATCTAGCTGGCTTTGTGCCTAAGGTACAACCAGAACTCACAGTCTCCTGGTTCCTACCCTGGTGTCTTGATCACTACGTACATCAAGCTGGCTCTCCTATGCTACCCAGAACTTATAATATAGATGCTATTTTGCAAGCCACAATACTGTTCCCTACATCCCACCAACTAGGACAAATATGCATGATGCAGTTAGAATACCTCAAATCTGATTTAGGGTAAGATCTCTGTGTGCTGTTCAATACATTAGGTGACAGTTGCTCTCCAAAGATTTTGATCAGACTCAATTGAATTGCACCTGTTGTTTCAGTAGCAGTGAATGTTTTTATGGATATGATGGCTAGCCTGATGTCCATCCTTTCTTCCTTTCATTTGGGGTTAGGATCAGCAAGGAAAGATATACAGTAGTATTAAATCTTGTTTTAGTACTTGTACCATTTGTAAAGAAGCAGTCACAGGTGTTCGTCATAAATACAAACAGATTGGCACTGAAAAATGTAAGAAATACTACTCCAAGAGAACCACTGAGCGTCAAGAGAGATGAGGAGGCCTATCATTTATGGAAGAAGTATTACTTTATTATTTTATTTGTGAACTTTATACACTGCTGACTATGCAACAGATCAGGAACTGCTTGTGTACAAGCTAAAATGGAAGGGGAAAACTTATCGATTTCCACAATATGATTCTGAGCGAATATCCGCCATTTTCAAAGAGAATAGCAGGCGTTGCTTTGAAGTCCTGAACATTATTGAGATGTAACCTTGGGAACAGGAGAATGAAATCAAAGTTCTTAAGGATGAGCACAAAGTGAGACTGTCAAAGCCCAAGAAACAGAAGAAAACAAAAACTGATGTCAGAACAAATGGTGGTAATTACCAAGAAAAGAAACCAAAGCAAAGAAGTTGGGGGATGACTCTGGAAGGAAATTAACAAAGGGTTTCAGAGAGTTGCTAGAGACAAGAGCTATATTAGGATAATGAAAATAGAAAAAGACATGGAAAAATAAAGTTTTCCAAAAGATCTTATAATTCAGAAGGAAGTTATAACCTAAATTGGCATGCTAAAGGATGTAAACTGATTGATAGTAACCGATTCCAAGAAAATCAAATATACTGAAACATACTGAAATTATGCACAATACAAATATCAGATCCTAATATATATTAGATAGTATTTCCTATTTATAAGAACATCTAGTATGAAAAGAAGAAGTTACAGCAACACTCCAATAATTACCTATTCAGAAGGCTATAGAAACTGATGGAATACAAACAGAAATACAGCAAACAGCAGAAAAGTGTTCAGTGTAAGATCAAGATTCTATTATTCTATCCTGTGAGGTTCTTTGTGCTATCTGAGCTTGGTTGTTTTCTTGCAAATGTTTCATTACTCAATTATCAGTCAGTAATATGCTATCACTACCTGTTACCTTTCTAAGCTTGGTTGTGTTCTTGCAGATCATTTCATTGGAGATTCTCAGTCATCCAGGTCATGGTTGTCTCAAAGGTGCTTTTTCAAGAAGCAGCTGGACTTTCTCTGTTTTTCTTTGAAGATGTTTCGCTTCTCATTGAAGAGCTGAGGAAGCTTTTTGGATGAGAAGCAAAACGTCTTCCAAGAAAAACCAGAAAAATCAGTTGCCTCTTGAAAAAGCACCTTTGAGATTTCATTCATTTGGTAATGAAACATCTGCAAGAAAACAACCAAGCTCAGAGAGCCACCCAAGACCTCACAATTTATCTTTGAATATATTATCTTCTATTAATAAATAAGATTATTGAAATCCCCCTTGCTTCTGTTTCTTGATCTGGCCTACCCTGAAAGACTAATAGATACCCAGAACAGACCATGGTAATTCAAAGTAGGATCTAACCAATTCCTAATAGAGATGAATCATCACTGCCAATGCCTCTATGACCAAGTTCCTCTATATCTACAAAACCAAGGAATACTCTACAATTCAAACCACATATTGATGAAGCTTCCATTACAAAGATAGAGACCAGGAGAGGTCTTGGAAGCGGAATGTCCTCAATAGATATTCATGAACTGCACAAATTTATAATGCCATTCATCAAATTACATTTTCAAACAAATATAAATGTTCAAATAACAATTTTTGAAGCAGCCTTCTGAAGTCCTCGACAGAGTAGCACTTACCTCTCTCATATGCCGCTTGATATGTAAGTATACACATTGTCCTGTCTTGCGATAATGCCTTTCTACATGTTCCCTTCCAAATCCCAGGAAAGTATTCATGCAAACATAAAGGCCTCCTTCGGAATCCTGTAGAGAAGAACAGAAAATTATTTAGGGCATATTTGGGACACCTGACAGAAATCTTCAGCACAGTGAGGGATATAAATTCCCCTTTAAAGAATCAAAGAATTGGGAGATATCTCAAATGTCTTCTAATCCAACTTCCAGCTATGTGCACAATCTGATAAATCACTTTGGACAGATAGTTATTATTGTGTATGCAATAAGATTAATAAAGTGTGAGCTTGGAGTAAGTGCAGGGTTCTGGCCCTGCACTTCTGATTGGCTGTTAAGCAGCCGGACCGGATTGGCCCATTCCGTGGAATCCGATTGGCCCTTAACAGAGAGTTCCTATTGGTTATAAGAGCTAGCGTTCCTCGTTACTAAAAGTTACAAGGTTTGCCTATACAAGGCGGGTTTTAACTGCTGTTAAAATGAGGAAGTCACAATGTAAATAAAGAGCTGAAGTTCACCGTTCAGAGGCTTGTCTCCATTCTTTCTCACCCATGCTCAAAACATAACACTGGCGACGAGGATGGGATTTGGAGAAATATGTACCAACGAAACTTCGAAGAACACCGAGCACATGACAGACGACGCCAACAACAGAACCATGTCCGGTGGCATCGTACCACCCACTCCGTTCGATCCAACACAAGAAGACTGGGAGTCTTACATGGATCGTTTCCAAATGTTCCTAGAGATGAACAACTTAAAGGATGCCACAGCTGGGAAGAAACGGGCGGTGTTCCTAACGCATTGCGGTCCAACCGTATTTAAGATGGCTAAAGCACTAGCCAAACCCCGGGAAGTGAAGGCCATGGATTGGGATGACCTCGAACCTATCCTGCGAGCCCACTACACCCCGACCGTGCCTACGCTCGTGAGACGCCATGAATTTTATCAGAGAAGCCAGCGAAAGGGAGAAAGCATGGCCGACTTCATAGCAGACCTCCGGAATTTGGGAGGCCTCTGCGGATTCACCGATTTAGAAGAAGCACTAAGAGATCGCACAGTTCTGGGACTAGATGCACCAGGCGTCCAAAGCAAGCTGATGGCGAAAGGTGACATCAGCCTTGGCGACGCTATCGCCGATGCTACTGCAGCAGAAGCAACCAGGAAGTCGGCTGCACAAGTACGCCGAAACCGCGCTCCGGTACCACCACCGGCCAGCGAAATCTCACCTAGTTCAGAAGGGCAGCTTGCGACAACGCACCACGAGGACCTCTCTTCGTGGTCAGACAGCAACGAAGAAGGGGTCCATCGACTGCGGTCCGATCGGGACCCTCACCCGAAGCCCTTACGCCCTTGCGCTGGCTGTGGAGCCAACCATGCCAGGTCCGAATGCAAATTCTGTGACGCACTCTGCCATGAGTGCGGGAAACGAGGCCACATCGGACGGGTCTGCCTCAGCTTGCCAGGACCCAGCCAGGCCTCAAAAGGGGCTAACTATCGCCAATCGATAGGAAACCGTCCTGCACGGCGAGAGCCAGTAAACCACTCCTACAGAAATCGAGCTTTGCAGAGAGAAGAGGCTCACCATACTATCACTATCGGTCACGCCTCAGCCTTGGACACTAAGAAAATCCAAGTCACGGTAGCCATCGAGAACCAGCCTTGCCACATGGAGGTCGACTCGGGATCGTCCCTCTCGATGGTGTCTTGGAAAACACTCAAGCAACTCATCCCCACAATTCAACGTCAAGATCTCCGTTTCCAATGCCTCATCCTCAAGGACTACCAAGAGAATCGAATCGTCGTCGGGTCCTGCCGAGTCCGAGTCTCCTTCAAGAAGCACAAAGCGTACTTACCTTTAACGGTCATCGATAGAGATAGGCCTAGCCTGCTAGGCCTCCAATGGTTCGTGCCACTCGGCATTGAAGTGGCCGGCGTAAACCGAGTCAGTGGCTGTGACTGGGAGGAAGACCTTTTCTATGAGTTCAGGGACATCTTCGCGGATGGCTTAGGTGAATACAAGAGGACCCCGATTTCATTCAGCCTAGATCCAAAAATAGCTCCCATTCGCCTAAAGCCCCGTCGAGTTCCGTCTGCCTTAAAATCGAAAATCGACGAACAACTCGACAAACTGATAGCTCAGGGGGTGTTAGAGCCCATCGATCACTCCCCTTGGGAAACCCCTATTGTAACACCCATTAAGCCAGACGGGTCAATCCGAATTTGTGGGGACTACCGGGCCACTTTGAACCACGCCCTGCAGCAGAACACGTATCCAGTTCCGGTGGTGCAGCATCTCCTCCATTCCCTGGGGGGCGGGAAAGTTTTCGCTAAATTAGATTTAGCTCAGGCATATCAGCAATTACCAGTAGATGAAAAAACGGCACAGGCCCAAACTATTGTGACACACCGAGGTGCCTTTAAATGTACCCGGCTGCAATTCGGAGTTAGTGTAGCCCCGGGGATTTTTCAGAGCCTTATGGAAAGGTTATTGCAGGGAATTAAGGGCGTGGTCCCCTATTTTGACGATGTATTAATTGCAGCCCCTACAAAAAAAATCTTACAGGACCGGTTAAAATTAGTCCCAAAAAAATTCCAAGAGGCCAGTCTTAAGGTTAAAAAAAACAAATGTAAATTGTGTACTGACAGTGTTGAGTTTTTAGGGTACCTGATTGATAGCCAGGGCATTCACCCTACCGAAAGTAAATTAAAAGCGATCCAAAACGCTCCCAGGCCACAAAACAAGGCCAATCCCCAGGCATTCCTAGGCCTCATCAATTTTTATAATGTATTTTTACTGCACAAAGCAACTGTCGCTGAACCGTTACACCGGTTGTTAGATAAAAAAGCAAATTGGCTATGGGGTTACTGTGAAGAACAGGCATTCCGAAATGTTAAAAAACTGCTCTGACTTCTGACTCTGTACTCATGCAGTATGACGAGACTTTGCCGTTAGTTATAACCTGTGATGCATTGCCTTTCGGAGTGGGCGCCATTTTGACCCACGTACTGCCTAATGGGAACGAAGCCCCTGTTGCATATTTTTCAAAGACTCTTTCAAAAACTGAATGAAACTGTGGACAAATTGATAAAGAAGTCCTCGCAATTGTCTCAGCTGTGAAAAGATTCCATGAATACATGTATGGCCGGGCTTTTACTATTGTGACTGACCACAAACCGTAATGAGGGATAATAGCCGGAGATAAGCCGACTCCCTACATATTATCCCCTAGGATGACCCGATGGTCAGAATTCTTAACTGCTTATAACTATCGGCTGCAATACCGCTTGGGGTATAGCCATTCCCCACACCAACGCATTGAGCCGAGCACCACTTCCAGAGACTCTCGACGATCCTGCACCAACGGTAACCACGTTGCAAATCAAGGCACTCAACTCGCCGCCACTAACTGCCCGAGATATCGCGAGAGAAACCAAACGCGACCATACCCTAGCACGAATCCTAGGCTTGGTAGAACGCGGATGGCCATTGGACCAGTTATCAGATGACTTCACACCATTCAAGACTCGACAAACCGAGCTCTTCTCCCAGAAAGCTGTGTCATCTGGGGCGAGAGAGTCGTTATCCCAGAACGACTCCAGAAAGCGCTGCTGAGAACCTTGCACGATGGCCACTCCGGCATCGTGCGAATGAAAGCCCTTGCGTGAAGCTACGCATGGTGGCCGGGCATTGACAAGCAAATCGAACACTGGGTTAAAGCTTGTCCCAAATGCCAAGAAGTCAGCAACGCCCCACCAAAAGCCATGCCTACTGAATGGGAGACACCACGTGGACCCTGGTCCCAAATTCACCTGGATTTCGCAGGGCCAACCAAAGGCCACACCTTCCTGCTTACCATCGACACCTACTTGAATTGGCTCGAAATCCATCACATGACGACTACGACCTCCGAGGCAGTTATCAAAATCTTAAACAGACTCTTTACAACCCACAGATTACCAGACGTCCTGGTATCCGATTACGGCCCTCAATTTACCGCACTAGCGTTCGAGCAGTACCTCGCTGACCGCGGCATCCGCCATGCGCTCACCTCACCTGTGCACTCTGCGACCAATGGCAAAGCAGAACACATGGTCCAATTTGTGAAGAAAACCTTGCAAAAGGTAGACTACGACAACATTGACGACAAGGTCAATCAAATCCTCTTCTTGCAACACATCACTCCACATAGCGTCACCAACAAAACTCCCACCGAACTGCTAATGGGACGAAAGCTCCACTCCCACCTCAACCGGTTGCACCCAGCTTACGAACCAGAGAAACCAATAGGATCCAGCGGCCGCTGTTGCACCTTCCAGGTAGGAGACCTGGTTTATGCTAAAAACCTATCGGGCGACCCGTTGTGGGTGGAAGCGACAGTAGTACGTGTAACCGGCCCTAGATCCTACCTCATGCAATGCCTTGATGATAAACTTTGGAAACGGCATATCGACCAATTACGGTCGCGGCTTCCAGCGGCCAGTCCGCAACTCCCCTATGACCAAACTGAGGGGGGCGAGGTATGGAAGAAGATGAATTCCTAGGAAACCTGTTTGAAGGAAACGACGGTTTGATAGAAACTCAGGAAGCGGAGCCAGAGGGAGAAACGGTTGCACCTCAGGGAATTGCAGAGAATGTGGGCAACAACATAGAAGTGAACTCTGAACCAGAAACAGCCCCACTGCTAAACAACGATCAACCTCAGCGTGATTGCAGCCAGCCGATACAATGGAAATCAAAGAGACTAATAAGACAACTGTCCTACGTAAGGGACTATGTAACTGCGCCCTGCAAATAAGAAGCCAGGGGGAAGGGGTGTTGCGTATGCAATAAAGATTAATAAAGTGTGAGCTTGGAGTAAGTGCAGGATTCTGGCCCTGCACTTCTGATTGGCTGTTAAGCGGCCAGACCGGATTGGCCCGTTCCGGGGAATCCGATTGGCCCTTAACAGAGAATTCCTATTGGTTATAAGAGCTAGCGTTCCTAGCTTGTTATTGGTTAAAAGTTACAAGGTTTGCCTATATAAGGCGGGTTTTAACTGCTGTTAAAATGAGGAAGTCACAATGTAAATAAAGAACCGAAGTTCACCGTTCAGAGGCTTGTCTCCATTCTTTCTCACCCATGCTCAAAACATAACAGTTAACCAGCCCCGGTTTTAAAACTTTATAAAGGAGAAAATACTATTTCTTAAGATAATCTAACTTACTGGTTGACAGTTTTGCCATGAGGAAGTTCCTCCTAACATCTCACTTTTCTATAGTTTTAACACTGGTTCTAGTTCTGTCTTCTGGGGCAACAAAGAACTCTGTTCCTTCTTGTATATGACAATGCATTGACTGGTATAATATCTCCCTTTGGTCTTCTCTTCTTTTCCACCTTTAACCCTTCCTCTTCTTTGTGGTAGCCTCTCAAATATTGGAAGACTGCTATCATGTCCTCCATAGTCCTTCTTTTCACTAGACTGCCGAAACCCAAATCCTCCAACCGTTCTTCATATGTTTTAGTCTCCAAGCCTTTAATCGTCTTAGTTGCTTTTCTTTGCATTTTTTCCCAAATCTCAACATCTTTTTTCTAGTGTGGTAACAAAAACTGGATGCAAGTATTCCAGGTGTGGTCTTAGATACACACATACATATATACACTCTTCCACCTACACAGACACACAATCTGTATAGGCAAGGGTCTCCAACTTTTCTTGGACCAGTGAGTATAGATCATATTTTTAAAACATGTTGTAATCATTCAAAGGAAATAGAAGGTACGCACAGCGTTCCTGCTCACAAAAGACAATCACAGTGGAAACAGCCAATAACAAAAACCCTGTAAAAGGCATTTCCTTGCAAATTTCCCTTGCAAATTTTCCTTGTGACACCCCCCCTCCTACTTTATGAACCTTGAGCATATTTGCTACAGAATAAGCTCAAACCAGAAATAGTATTTGCATTCTCATTCTTAATATTCGAATTTCTGAAGACTCGCTTTCTATTTGGGAACAAAGCAATAGTTGACTAATAGAATAATGGTGCTGTTAGACCAGGGGTGTCAAACTTGCATCATCCTGGCAGCGTCATGTGACATATCGGGAATTTTTTTCCCCTTCGCTGAACCGGGCAGGGGCGGGGCCAGCATGTCACGCATCTGGCCCGTGGGCCGCAAGCTTGACATCCCTGTGCTAGACAATCTGATTGAACATTATAAGTGATACATTTTATATGTTTATTGCGCAGGATAACTCTGTATTATTTCCTTCTGAGCTATCTGGAGAATGTGGGATACAATAAATTTCAAATAATAATAGCTCTGAAATGGCATAAAAGCACGTGATAATTAAATAAATGCAAGTGACACATAAATAATTCTGGAATAATTGTCTTTTTCCTCTTCCTAAGCAATCTGCTCCTAATAGCCACTAGCATTTTCCAGCAGATAATGTGGCTAAGAAAAACTGAAGAACATAAAAACATTGCAAGCCTTTTGGATTTAGACTGTCCTTGAATAATTTTGAACATCAAAGGCATGGGGGTTTTTTGCAGGTAGATTTCTGTTCTTTGTTTCGTGCTATATTTTCTTTAAAATTATTGTTTGACTTGAGTATTTGTAAGACGTGAGACAACCAAAGACTTCAGAACAATTTATAAAGGAAACCCAAAGAAGCTTTTTTCAAGAGGCAACTGGGCCTTCTGGTTTTTGATTCAAAGATGTTTCGCTTCTCATCCAAGAAGCTTGTTCAGCTCTTCCTTTATAAAGGAAAACAGCAAAGTCTGAACAACAGTACTTTCAAGCCACTCAAAAGCTGAAAACATGGCAAGAGAATCCCAAAGTTTGGTGAGGAGGTATGTGTGTCATAAATACATTAAAAAAAAAAAAAGCTAAGCTATTCACAGTGATGTCTCTATCAAGGTTCCCATACTGGAGAACAGCACGTTAGAAAGCCTATATCCAAGGAGCTACAGGTAATCCTTGATTTACAACCACAATAGAGCCCAACATTTTTGTAGCCCCATGTAGAGTGCTTTACAGTAATCTAACATGCAAGGATATTGAAGCATTTAGATCACTGCAGGCATTTTCTCAGATCCAAGAATGGCTACAGCTGTCCCATTTTATACAGCTGTCAAAAATACAGCTATTCCAAGCCAAAAATAGGCACTCTTTGCCATTACAGTCACCTGGGCCTCCTCCCCATGCTGTCCATAGGACAACCACAGTTTAATCTAGAAGATGATGATCCATTTCTCCGCTTGTTTATAGTATTCCACATTGATGGGTGTTCAGTGCCACAGTAGGAACACAGTTAAAGAAGGGAGCAATTAGGGACATGACGGGTACTCCTTGACCTACAGCTGCAATTGAGCCCAAAATTGAAGTCTAGGATTGAGTTTGGACAGCAACTGAGCTCTTCCTAGAATTGAGGATGTATAGGAAAGTTTCCATCCCAAAGTCCAAATATATAGAGTAGTACTGGCTAAAAAATACTGTAGTCTATGGGTTGTTCTATTCTCAAACCAAGGCAGCATGATTAGTTGATGGTTCAATGCAGTGCACAAAGTTAGATTGATTCAGTATGGCATGGCTAGTCTAGTGAAGAGAAGGACCAGGGGAGACAGGATAGCAGTCTTCCAATATTTGAGGGGCTGCCACAGAGCTATTTTCTAAAGCACCCGAAGGCCAGACAAGGAATAAAATGGATGGAAACTGATCAAGGAGAGATTCAACCTGGAAATAAGGAGAAACTTTCTGACAGTGAGAACAATCAACCAATGGAACACAAGTTGCCTTCGGAAGTTGTGGGAGCGTCATCACTTGAGACTTTCAAGAAGAGATTGGACTGCCATTTGTCAGAAATGGTGTAAGGTCTCCCACTTGGGCGGGGGGGTTGGACTAGATGACCTACAAGGTCCCTTCCAACTCTGATTATCTGTTAAATCTGTTAAAGTAAACTCTTACTGTATTCAGCTAACCATGGGTTAGTAGGTGGTGTAATTTGAGCTTGCCGTTGACATTTGTTTGCAGAAAAGATAAGCACAGTTCAATTGCAACAAACGAAGCAAACCTCAACAAAGCATTATTTTTGATTCAGGTTAATTAAATGGTTAAAAATACAATGCACCTCTCCATACAGAGACTCCCAGTTTAGGAGTTGTTGCAAAACAAGTACATCCTAATGCCCATTTTCTGCTTATGTAACAATATAGCCCTCAATCATCACAGATTTTAAGTATCTTGGAATGAAGCAGAAGAAACTGCCTTAGCGAAATTTTAGCTACGTAAGCTTTCGGTACAGAAGGATGTCCTTCAGCCAGTCGACCTTAAGCATTTAAATCTATAACATTGTTTGGTAATATTTTTGGCCTTCCTAATCAGCCCAACTGCTTATTCAGAGAGACCTGCTGGGTGACACTTGAGATTTGAAGTGTGGGGGTTATAAATATAACCTACCAGTATCTTCCAGCCAGATGATAAACACCAGGCAGCTGAGTTGCCTTTGAATGCGTACAGAACTTTTCATGGACAAACAATCTTAAAAAGAGACGATCCAACCACTAAAAGCAGAGACTCCTTGAAATATATATTCTTAATAAGAGCAGTAAAGCAAAGTGTTGAAAGGAAGAAAAGTATTCCCCAACATTTCCCCTATTTCTGCCTTCATATTTGTCCGATTCCTCTGGATTTAAAAAAAAAACATATTTTATGATCAACTTATGATCATAATTGAGCCCCAAATTTCTGCCACTAAACGAAGCATTTTTAAGTAAGTTTTACAATCTTTCTTGCCACACTTGTTAAGTGAACCACTGAAGTTGTTCAATTAGTAAGATGGTTTTTTAAGTAAATCTGGCTTTCCAACTGACTTTGATTGTCAGAAGGTCACAGAAAAGGGTGTCAGCTTTGGAAGCCATATTGAGATCAGATGCTCCCACACTGCCACATTTTGAGCCTGGGAAAATGGAAGGGTGGGCAATTTCTTGGAGTGTATGTAGTTAGACCTTATAACATTCTTTTTTCTAAGTCAGTGGGGGTGATTGGGGCATGTGATGTGATGATGGGTGCAGGGGATGGATTGGTAGTTTTTACTTATTGCAAGGAAGCCCGGAATTTTCAGGTTTGGGATTCCACAGTTGTGCCACTTTACTATCCAAATAGAAGGAACTTTTGAGAAGATGTATGTCTCAGAGTTATTGGTTGGAGTGGAGCTTTTCTGGAACACTGGCAAAAGGATCAGATGATCTGCAACCGTCATAAATATGAGCCAGTTGCCATGCATCCAAATTTTGCTCACATAATCTTGGGGATGCTGCAAATGTGTCGTAAATGTGAAAAATGGTCGTAGGTTACTTTTTTCTGTGCTGTTGTAACTTTGAACGGTCACTAAATGAATGGCTGTAAGTCGAGGACTACCTGTATATATTTAGTGACTTACTCATCTAAAATGTTGCCTTTTTGCCAGTGCTTCCAAATGGGTTTATAATTTAAAAACAGCTTACAAATATTTGCAATAATTTTCTTTCAAAGAGGGCACAGAGAAAAGGAACTCTGGAAGTAGAAGAAAATTTAACACTTCAAAAATGAATTTTCTTTCTTTAAATATAAAGGAAGACAAGAACGTTAACTTAGCCAGGTCAGAAAAGTTTATGTCTTAATAAATGTATTGATTTTAGGTGCCGTAAGATTTTTATGTTGTCTTGGCTCCTAAAGGCAATGTCATGCCCCTGGTGGAGACTGACTCTGAGGGAGAGGAGGAACAGGAAGGGGAAAGGTGGCTCTGGAGGTTTTGGAGGAGGTTGGAGAAGGGCAGAGGCAGCTGGGAAGTCAGAGGAGGACCCAGGCCCATCCCCTCTCCATCCTAGGGCACGCAGGGAGGAGAGGATAAGGGAGAGATGTGGTCTATTCGGGAGGAGAGGGCCTTGATCCTCTTCATGGGCTGCAGGTGTGACAACTGGATAAGAGGACGGACACGCATACGGGCGAGTGCTGGAAACAAAGCATGGAAATATCTCTAGTTTATTATTCCTCTCTGAGTTTGGCATCCTTCCCAGTGTGTGTTCTGATATCTGTGGACATCTTCAAGCCCTTATCTTGCCTGTGTGGTTTTTTACTCTTTATAATTTAAAGGGCATTTCTTCCTTCTTGTAACTGCTTGTGTGGGAGTTTTTTGTCTCCAGTCAAGGATATTTGGAGTTTGGAAGCAAAGTGAAGGAATAAAAGGGGCTTCACCTGTTTTTTGTAACTGTGTTTATTTTGTATCCCACCCTGGCAAGTTCTTCCAGGTTCCTAGTAAGAAGGGAATCCAGGGAAGTTTTTTAACATGATGGTGCAATCAAGGATTCATAAAAAGCAAATGCTTTGAAATGTATCTAAATATTCCTGTTCCCATATAGAATATCAACATCATGATTGGCATGATGTAGACATCAGCAGCCAAATTATAGAGAACAGCAGTCAAGCCAACAATGTGCCAATGGAGTTCTGTTTATGCAACAAAAATTTCCTTTCCTCTCCTCTCGCAGCATATTTAAGTGCAATTTCTGAATATTCACCAAATTTATGATGCAGATTATAAAATAAGCAAGGAAATCACTTCCAACCTTGATCACAATCTTGTATTGCATTTCGTCTAGAGGCTGTTTAGCTCTGGATGGGAAAAAGCAGACTTAACAGAGTAACTGAGTTGGAAGGGAGGTTGGAGGTCTTTTAGTTCAACTGCCTGGTCAAGGAGAAGTCCCTATACCAGGGGTCTTCAAAGTTGGCAAGTTTAAGACTTGTGGACTTCAACTCCCAAAATTCCTAAGCTAACATGACTGGAGGAGGAATTCTGGGATTTGAAGTCCACAAGTGTTAAAGCTGTCAAGTTTGAAGACCCCTGCCCTGTACCATCCTGGACAAATGGCTGTCCGGTCTCTTCTTAAAAACCTCCAGTGCTGGAACATCCACAACTTCTGGAGACAAGTCGTTCCACTGATTAATTGTTCTCAGTGTCAGGAAATTTCTACTAAGTTCTAGGTTGGTTCTCTGCTTAATTAGTTTCCATCCATTGCTTCTTGTTCTGCCTTCTGGTGCTTTGGAGAATAAGTTGACCCCCTCTTCTTTGTGGCAGCCCCTCAAATACTGGAACCCTGCTATCATGTCACCCCTAGTCCTGTTTTTCATTAAATCAGATTTCAGCTCATTCCTAACAAAACTGATCCTCCTTTTAGATCCTCAGGGTTGGAGATGTCACCATCGTTGATCTTGGAAGAGGCTGCATTTCCCCATTTGAGATTGGTGACCAACCTAGACTCAAAGCTATTGGTGAAAAGTAGGTGACCACTATAGCCAGAAGCGACACTGCACACCAAAACAACCAGACACAAGGACAGGTTTTTCCCAAAAGCCATCACTCTGCTAAACAAATAATTCCCTCAACACTGTCCAACTATTTACAAAGTCTGCACTACTATTACTGTTAATCTTCTCATCACTCCTTATCACCCAGCCCCTCCCACTTGTGACTGTATAACTCTAACTTGTTGCTTGTAACCTTACAATTTATATTAACTGTTTCCTAGTATGATTTTGTCTGCTTATTTGTACTCTATGACTATTATTAAGTATTGTACCTTATGATTCCTGACTCTTGACAAATGTATCTTTTCTTTTATGTACACAGAGAACAATTGCACCAAGACAAATTCCTTGTGTGTCCAATCACACTTGGCCAAAAAAGAATTCTATCTATCTATCTATCTAATCTATCTATCTATCTATCTATCCATCCATCCATCCATCCATCCATCCATCCATCCATCCATCCATCCATCCATCTATCTATCTATCACTATCTATCATCCATCCATCCATCTGTCTATCTATCTATCTTTGTATCTATTATCTATCTATCATCCATCCATCTATCCATCTATCCATCTATCTATCATCTATCTATCTATCTATCTATCTATCTATCCATCCATCCATCCATCCATCCATCCATCTATCTATCTATCTATCACTATCTATCATCCATCCATCCGTCTATCTATCTATCTTTGTATCTATCATCTATCTATCATCCATCCATCTATCCATCTATCTATCTATCATCTATCTATCTATCTATCTATCTATCTATCTATCTATCTATCTATCTATCACTATCTATCATCCATCCATCCATCTGTCTATCTATCTATCTTTGTATCTATTATCTATCTATCATCCATCCATCTATCCATCTATCTATCTATTATCTATCTATCTATTATCTATCTATCTATCTATCTATCTATCTATCTATCTATCTATCTATCTATGTATCTATCTATCTATCCATCCATCCATCCATCCATCCATCCATCCATCCATCCATCCATCCATCCATCCATCTATCTATCTATCTTTGTCCAAGTTCATTTTGTGCACCTGTTGTATCTTTCTATGATCAGGAGGCACTTCAGAAAATCACATATGCATTTATCATGACCATCGCACTGCTCTATTGCAATGCACTCCATGTGGGAAGGCCCTTGAAGACTATCAGGAAGCTACAGATGGTTCAAAATGCAGCAACACAAGCAGTAACTTGCCCAGATAAACTGGGATTAACACCAGACAAACAACTGAGCAAAAAACACTTTAATCAAAAAACCAGAAAGGAGAAAACCACACTCCCATCAACACTGAAAGGGCAAGCTACTGAATACAGGCAGTCCTCAACTTACAACAGTTCATTTCATGACTGTTCAAAGTTACAACGGCACTGAAAAAAAAAGCGACGTGACCATTTTTCATACTTATGAACATTGCAAAATCCCCATGGTGACGTGATTTACATTTGGATGCTTGACAACTGACTCACATTTATGACAGTTGCCATGTCCCTGGGTCACGTGGTCCCCTTTTGCAACTTCTGATAAACAAACTCAATGGGAAACCAGAGCCATTTAACAACTGTGTCACTAATGTAAGAACTGCAATGATTCGTTTAACAAATATGATGAGAAGTGTCGTAAAATGGGGCAAAACTCACTAAACAAATTTCTTGCTCAACAACATAAATTTTGGGCTCAATTTTGGTAGTAAGTTGAGGACCACCTGTATAAACAGGGAGCAAACCCCACACTTATTAGTATTGATGCTGTTACCTAGTTGGGTAATTAAATGTCTAGCAAGCAAACAACCAAGCTCAGAGCACTAAGGACCCAGAGTTCAACCATGAACGACTTATACTGTATTATCTCCTTTTGGAAAGTGTAGTTAAATCACTAGTCAGTTCTGTGTCTCTCCTTCAACTACCAAAGGTGAAAGCAATGGCATAATTTTTTTCCCAAACAAAAAGTTTTCTTTTCAAATTCCAAATTCCACAAAAGGCATTTGACCACAAGTATCGCAGACATTAATTGCATCCCAATAATCTTCTATAATGCACATCAGTCCTTCACAGATTCCAACCACATCATTCATAATCGTCCAGATTTATGAGAGACAAGACTATGGAGAACAGGAAATCGAAACCATAACCCACTGCACGCAATCACTGCAGTAAAACAGCACCACTGCTACACATTTCAAAGATTGCTTCCAAAGTTTATTTAGGAATAGGGAATATCTCTGTTAGAACCTGGCGTGCTGCAAATATGATAATCCAGTTTGAATAATGCTGTCACCTTCCTCGAATTTATTCATAATCATCTTTTCATTTTCAAACAATGAAATCAAAAGTGAGTATGAGTTGGAAGTTAAAAAAAACCCACAACTTCCTTTTTAAGACTAGAATCATTCTTCCTGATGTCAGTGTTCCAACAAACGAGCTCCAACCCAATAACCTCCAAGACAAGCATTTCCTCAAAGTGTCATGCCCCTGTTAGAGACTGACTCTGAGGGAGAGAAGGAACAGTCGACAGGGAGTGGAGGGGTGGCTCCGGAGGTTGTGGAGGAAGCTGGGGAAGGGCAGTGGCTAGCTGGGCAGTCAGAGGAGGACCCAGGCCCATCCCCTCTCCATCCTAGGCACGCAGGAAGGAGAGGATAAGGGAGAGACGTGAATGGCATGGTCTACGGGGGAGGAAAGGGCCTTGATCCTCTCCATCGGCTGCAGCTGTGAGAACTGGTTAAAGGGAAAGACATGCGTATGGACCAGTGCTGGAAACAAAGCATGGAAATATCTCTAGTCTGTCATTCGTCTCTTGAGTTTGGTGTCCTTCCCAGTGTGTGTTCTGATATCTGTGGACATCTTCAAGACCTTATCTTGCCTGGTTCCCTTAATTGCTTCAATGTGGTTTGTATTGTTTTTACTCTTTATAATTTATAGGCATTTTTAGTTTAAATGGCATTTCCTCCTTTTCGTAAATGCTTGAGGGGGAGTTTTTGTCTCCCGTCAAGGATATTTGGAGCTTTGAAGCAAAGTGAAGGGAGTAAAAGGGGCTTCACCTGTTTTTGTGACTGTGTTTATTTTGTATCTTATCCTGGGTCATCGCACAAAGTTCCTTTTTATCAGAGTTGTCATATTGGCATATCTGGCAAACGCTGAATCTGAGAGTTCTGGGTTTTCCCTTCCCAGAAGAGAAATCAAAGCTCCATCCCCTGCACCCACCAGTCCATCGCATGGCCCAATCAAACGTCATCCCAACTGGAAACATTCCTTCAGACACTCTTTTCCAGGTGCAGGGCCACATGTCCTTAACTTCTGAGAAAGAATGTTGTTGTGTCTAGTCTTCTACTCGCTATGAACTCCCAAATTCCAGGCACTAAATGTGGCAGCCTCAAAGCTTACAAGTAAAATATGGTTTCCAAGTCTGACGCCTGATACGCTAGCTGTCTAGGTTTTATTACAGCCCACTAAAACATGTGAAACTCCTCTTCAAATTCTAAATACAGGTGATCCACAACTTACAACCATTCATTTTGTGACCGTTTGAAGTTACAAGGGTGCTGAAAAAAAAATGGCTTACAATTAGTTGTCACTCTTATAATCACCTCTGCATCCCCATGGCCAACATTTGGGTGCTTGGTAACTGGCAGGTATTTATGATGGCTTCAATATCCTGGGGTCACATGACTGCTGCTTGCAACTTTCCTAGCCAGCTTCTGACACGCAAAGTCAATGGGAAAGCTAGAATTGCTTAACAACTGTGTGAATTACTTAATAACCACAATTTTGATGGTTGTCTCCCCTCCCCAACAGTCATGTGATATTTCAGGCACTCAACAACCAGCCATTTGCAATGTCCCACAGTCACACTGACCATATGTTGCTGAAAACTGACATTTTCTTCTTGGTTTTTGGCAAAATTGACCACAACCGTGGTGTTTGCTTAACAACCATGGGGGGGGGGGAAGAGTGATAAAATTGGAATAGTCATGTGGGTGACCTGAATTACAACTGTCATGACTTATAACCATGATGAGCAAGTTCCATTATTGCTGTGTGTCAAGGATTGTTTATACACCATTTCCCACCATCACCACATCAACTCAGTTTAATCACAACTGGTGTGTCAGCAATAGATGCCAAATTTCCAAAGCAGAGGTGGTATCCAGCAGGTTCTCACCAGTTCTAGAGAACTGGTAGCAAAAATTTTGAGTAGTTCAGAGAACCGACATATACCGCCTCTGACTGGCCCTGCCCTCATCTAGTCTCTGCCTCCCGAGTCCCAGCTGATCGGCTAGGTCTTCTTTTGTTGTCCTGCACAGGAGAAGGGAGCTGGAAAGCAGGTTAGTGGGGTGGGGAGGGAATGGAGATTTTACAGTATCCTTCCCCTGCCACGCCCACCAAGCCACACCCACCAAGCCACGTCCACAGAACCAGTAGTAAAAAAAAATTTGAATCCCACCACTGTCCCAAAGTCCCTGCCTAAACCAAAAACGTAGCCAAAAGAAGGGACAGGAACTATTAAAAATTTGAGTGCCAAAGAAAACTAGAAAGAACAGAGGGAAGGTAGAAAATAAAATGAGCAGGAAAGAATTCTGCTCCTGGATCATACCAAGTAGGCCCCATATGGAGCAACCCAAGAGAAACGTGGAATGTTCCATTGTTCACCAGCACCAAAACAGAATGTTCTGTATGTCCCTAATACAGGACAAGGCCTTTACATTCACAGATGTTGCCTTTTGCAAGTTCTTCCTTGACTTCTTCCATTTCTTTGTCCCCCATTTCACCAACCTCATCCTCACTGACAGCCAGGCCAGGATGAAATTTCTTAGTTTTGTTGAATTTCTCCCTCTTTTTTTCTCTATTTCTTTCTGTATTGATGGAAAGTGTCTTGGAAGAAATAGGTGTTTGCTTATACTTTAAAGGGATGAAGGAATGTGGTATTTTAATAGATAGCGATAAGACGTTCATGTTGATTATTCTACATTAGACTCTTGTGATTACAGTCAGTTTGGTTGAATGGTGAAGACCTCAGGTTAGAAACCAGGAGACTGTGAGTTCTAGTCCCGCCTTAGATACGAAAACCAGCTGGATGACTTTGAGCCAATCACTAGGTGACTGTGAGTTCTAGTCCCGCTTTAGGTATGAAAGCCAGCTGGGCTACTTTGGGCCAATCATAAAGAGATTATGAGTTCTAGTTCTGTCTTAGGCATAAAAACCAGCTGGATGACTTTGAGCCAACCACTAGGTGACTGAGTTCTAGTCCTGCCTTGGGTATGAAAACCAGCTAGATGATTTTAGGGCAGTCATTCTCTCTCAGCCCTACCTACCTCACAAGGTTGTTGTAGGGCAAATAAGAGGCAGGTGTATTAGGTACGTCCACCATCTTGAATTATTTATAAAAAATTTAAAGACAGGATGAAAATCTAATAGATGAGTAATAAATAAAAAAAAATCTTGGTGGATATAAAAGAGGTTTCTCCTTTTCACTTTTCCTTTCTTTTTCTATACTTCTATATAAAGTGTGTGTGTTTGTGTTTGTGTGTGCTTTTTTATGTATTTGTTTGTCCTATAAATTTATAACTTTTACTTGTATGTTATTTAACAAAATTATTGGGAAAATGTCTACTATCCCATTAACTACTGGCTCTGCCTGGAATGGCTACACTTACAATAGCTAAATGGAGAAAAGTCAAAAATTAGCCAAGCAGAGTTGCTGATGTTTCAGAGGTCAGATCCATCCAGCAAAGCATCTTTCTGAGATCCATTTATTCTCATTTTTTCCTCCTCTAACTTCAGGAAGCAGCCTCTTGAGTGCCTCTATTTTCTCCAACATAACTGCACATGTATCAATAATGTCCATTGATTTAAGGAGCTGTCCCTCTGCTTCCTTATACTCTGAAAGAGCTCCTAAAAGATGGAACTTGAGAAGAGGTTTTACAAAAATCATTCCAAATTTGAATAAAGTGACCTTGTAGGAATCTACAAACCTTTCCTGAAGAAAAAACTTTTGAATAAAAGGATCAGGTGTCACAGATTTTCTCCTACTTAAGAGAAGAGAGCTGGATGAAGAGGTAAAATCAGTGGAAACTTTGGGGTAACCATGTTATTTTGAGCTCAAGCAACTAGAAAAGGAAAATTTTGTCTATTTCTATGTGTACTTTCCAAGACTCTCACAATATCATCTATCTATCTATCTATCTATCTATCTATCTATCTATCTATCTATCTATCTATCTATCTATCTATCTATCTATCTATCTATGTAGCTATCTACCGTGTTTCTCATATAATAAGGCCGGGTCTTTTTTTTTTTTGAGCCCCCCAAAAATGTCTAGGCCGTCTTTTCAGGGGTGACTTAATTCCCCCCCCCCCTTGCATCTTTGGGCGGGTGGGCGGGCGGCAATGGCTTGAATGTTGACCTTGGCGTTGGTGGGGCACTTCGTAATGGGGTCAACGTAGGCAGTCCCATATCCGGGTGTGAAACAAAAGTACTTCCTAACAGCAAGCCCCCCCCCACCATTCCCCCCATTTTGCATGTTTTAATATGGGCCTTAATTTAGGGGAGGGGCTTAATTTAATTTCATGCCGATAAAACATGCTGGGACGTCCTATTGGGGGAGGCCATATTGTTGGAGAAACAGGGTATCTATCTATCTATCTATCTATCTATCTATCTATCTATCTATCTATCGCATCCCAGACATAAACTGTTTGAACTCCTTCCCTTAAAGTGACACTATAGAGCACTGCACACCAGAACAACTAGACACAAGAACAATTTTTTCCCGAATGCCATCACTATGCTAAACAAATAATTCCCTCAACATTGTCCAACTATTTACAAAGTCTGCACCACTGTTACTATTAATCTCATCATTCCTTATCACCCATCCCCTCCCACTTGGGACTGTATGACTGTAACTTTGTTGCTTCGATCCTTATGATTTATATTGACTGTTTCCTAGTATGATTTGATTGCTTATTGTAGCCTATGACTATTATAAACTGCACCTTATGATTCTTGACTCTTGATGAATGTATCTTTTTTATGTATACTGAGAGCATTTGCACCAAGACAAATTCCTTGTGTGTCCAATCACACTTGGCCAATAAAAGAATTCTAATTCTAATTCTATCCATCCATCCATCCATTTGATTTTCTACAATCTCCAAATTCAACCAAATGACTCTGGGCAGCTTATGCTTCTGATAAATTAATCCCAATAAACATCAATCAGCAGAAATTCAGCGACATACAACAATCTCATATCCATAAATACAGCAATATGAAAACATAAAAATTACAGGCAGCATATTAAAACAAAATCTAGTTAAATGTAACCACAAAATTGACAAAATGTCAATCATACTACAATTCTCTCCCTTTTGTACTTGCATTACCACATCAGATACAAGTATGATTAGAGTGGAATTCACGTCCCAACTTTGGAATACATTTCATCCCAAGTCTCATTCCTTGGCTGGCATAAAAACTGGACTTGATCTAATCATTTCTCCAAAGCCTGTTCAAATGAAACCGCCTTGACAGCCCTTCCAAAATTCCAACAGGGCAGGTGCCAAGATGACTCTCTGGAGACAAGGGATACTAAAGCATTTGGACTAACACAGTAGAAGACAGTGTCTAAAACTTAATGTCTCTTAGATTTTTCAAAGGAATAAGATCCTAGGATAAAGCCATTCAGGGCTTTCTAGATCAGGGGTGTCAAACTGGTGGCCCACGGGCTGGATGCGTCATGCACAGGCCACACCCACCCACCCCAGCTCTGCGAAGGGGAAAAAACATCGCAATACGTCACATGTCGGTAACGTGATGCCGTGAGTTTGACACCCGTGTTCTAGATCAGGGGTCTCCAACCTTGGCAACTTTAAGCCTGGAGGATATCAATTCCCAGAATTCCCCGGGCAGCTTTGCTTAAAGGTTTAAAGTTGCCAAGGTTGGAGACTCCTGTTCTTGATCAAAACCAAGATTTGGACTCAAAACCCTCTTGGTAACCAATTCAGCAACTGTTAAACAGGAACTATTATGCAATTAATGTATGAATTAACAGGGTGTCTAAGAAGGTGTTTCATGCTTCATGTTGGGGGTGATTGATAGATTAATATTAGATGGCTCCACCCCCACCCCCATGCTGATCTTATTCCTCCCTTCCCATCTTCTAGCTATTGTATTTTGTAGTTTTATATTTTGTAGCATTTTACTTATATCGTTTTATCTTTTTAATATCGTAAGCCGCCTGCAGTTTAATCCTGTGGTAAGATGGGCAGCCATTAAATTTGATAAATAAATAAAGGATGAAGCCATACAGGGCTTTCTTGATCAAAACCAACATTTGGACTCAAAACCTTATTCGCAACCAACTCAGCAACTGTTAAACAGGAAACTATAATACAATGTATGTATGAACATGTGCATGGATGCACTCAGCCAAAGAAAGTGCATGCAAGGAAATGTGGTAGCATGGACAGATGGTCTTACGCACACGTCTGTATGTTTATGAATTAGAATTAGACTTGCAAATCACTCCATTTGACATAAAACTAAACGCTGCAAAGAGTGCTCTGCTGAGTCACAGAAGGCCAGCCAGAAGTCCAGCCCCAGAGAATGAAAAAGAAAACAAAAATCCGTTCTGAATTCATTACTCCCAGATCATGAAGGAGAAACTAGACAGCCAAGCCCCCACGCTTTTATTCAGCTGAAGCTCACCATTGCTAAAATGAGAATATCATATTTGGGACAGACAATGTGAAAAAAGGAAAGAGGATGTATCTACTTCGCAGTGCTTGGGTAACAGCTGGAAAAGTAAAGAATGGTTCAAACTAATATCCAAAGGAGAATATATGCCTTTCTTTGAAAGATCTTGGGCTACTTGTGACCTCAATGTGCTAAACCTAGAACAGCATCACACTTTCACGCATCAATGTCTCCTAAAATAAAATATATCTTCCCTGTTATGTTCAGTAGCTCCTAAATATCAGTGGCTGCAAGTTTAATTACCTTGCTTTTCCTCCTCCTAGCTAGCAAGGAGTTGCAAGTTTAGTTATCACAAGGAACAGCCCACAAGTGGAACTATTTGCCAGTTCAATTTTAAGATGTGTGAACTTCAACTCAAGACTGCCTAGGAATTCTAGGAGTGGAAGTTCCCACATTAACTTAAAGTTGGCAAGATTAAGAAACACTAAGCTAGCCAAACACATTTAATACTGCATAAACTGAGAAAGCTACGTTACTCAAGAGAACCTGGCTAAATTAATGCAGCAAAGTAGAGCTTTCTTTTCCACTTTGAAGAGAAGCAATTAGAAGTCACAAATATCCACAAAAAAATATTAAATACTGCTTTATTTCTACCTTGGAGTAGAAATAAGGAATTGCAATCAAAGCTTTTTTTTTTCTTTGTTCTTGGCTCAACAATTGATTCTCAAAAGCAAAACTAACATATATTGAAACTCCATTTATAATTAAACTCTATGTTTTGTTCAGGTTTAGGAAAATCAAAACAAATTTCCTTACAGATAAAATGAAAAGGTAGGTTCAAAGAGCAAATCTACAGCACAGACCTCAAAAGCAGAGCAATAACAAAATGGATTTAGTTGAGAAAGGACAGACCGTCAATCTGGAACCAAGATCCTACGAGATATGTTTGCAACCATGATGAGTTCAAATTTACACTACAGATTGCAGGCAAAAATGCATCTGTAACTTAACCAATCATTCCCACCACCATCCACCTCCCATCCTTGCTAAATATTAGAAAGAACTCATTGTATTTCACCTGTGGAACCACAAATAGTCCTCACTTTACAACTGTAATTGAGCCTGGAATTATGATGATAAGATATTGTGGTCATAAATTGAGCTATCACATGATCAAACTTGATTTATTTATTTTTTTATATTTTTTGTAGTGGCCACTCAGTAAACACTACAGTTGTTAAGTGAATCCATTTTCCCCGATGGGCACTTTTGCTAACAACTAGAAGTAAACACCAGAAACAAAAAAAACCACACAACCCCGTCATAAATCATAGTCACTTGACCGCAGAATGATGCAAACAGTTGTAAACATGAGATGCTTGCTAAGTCACGTGACCACCTGGGAAAGTGCATGCAGCCATAGTAACTTTGAAAATGGGTCATAAGTAGCTCTGGGGAAGTCTGCCATAACTTTGAATAGTCATTAAGTGACTGTAAGTTGAGAACTATCTCTTATAAGTGAGAAGGCAACATCCAGGCAAGTCTATTACAACCAAATCAGAAATTTACCAGTGATCTACCAGCAAGTAAATTAACAGGATTAAGCTGATCAGTGGTGGGATTCAATTTTTTTTTACTACCGGCTATGGATATGGCTTGGTAGGCATGGCAGGGGAAAGATACTGCAAAATCTCCATTCCCTCCCCACCCCGTTAACCTGCTTTCCAGCTCTGTTCTCCTGTGCAGGGCAACAAAAGAAGATCCAGCAGATCAGCTGGGACTCGGGAGGCAGAGAATAGATGGGGGCAGGGGCAGTCAGAGGTGGGATTTGCCTGTTCTCTGAACTACTGAAAATTTCTACTACCGGTTCTCCGGAACTGGTCAGAACCTGCTGAATGCCACCTCTGAAGCTGATGTTGATAAATCAAGAGAGACCAGAAGGAACTAGCTTAGCAGCTTGGAAAGATATCAAGAAAGCCAAGATAAAACAATCATTATTAGCCAGAGAAGAAGCAGTAGGGCTGATAGAATGATAACTTAATGAGACTGAGAGATTGACTGGGTGTGTCATACAGCTCACTTAACTTTGTTACTTTGTTAACTCATTCCCTAGGTTTGCACCACATGCTGAATCATCAGCTAACCCAATTAGTTGGTTAGCAAGGTGTTAATTCAGAAAAAAAGAACCTCACCAAGATCAATACTAAAGGTACTGAGTAAAGGTAGCTACTTGAACAAATATCTTTGATAGATCTGGTTCAGAGGGGGCATGCATAAGCACACCAACGTGCCTACCGTCCCTGTCCTATTGTTTCTTTTTTATTTTTCTTATATGTATCCATTTCATGTACTCATAACTATGTCTATACTTCCACCTGTAATCGTATAAGCGCTTGACAAAATAAATAAATAAATATAAATAAATCACTGAATTGTGAGGAACACACAAGCTAAGCAAAAAAAAATATATGACTTTTTCAGATCTGGCTGGCAACCCAAGAACCAAAAACTCCTGGCAGAAGTCCCTTACCAATAAGGAAAGGCAGATGGGGCAGCCGATGCGTTGATCAGCAGAATTGGGCTATATTACCAATAAAATGGGATGAGTTGCATATAGAGGAAGGAATCTATTTAGAGGCCTGTAACCATCTCAAAAACTTTTGGGGGTCCCTGGCAAAATATTTGCCTCAAGTCAAAGTGGACTTGCAATTCTAAAGATATGTCCCTATGGAATGGAATTGGTTTGCCGTTATTTTCTTTCTTGATTTCTTTCTTTTTCACGTGTGTGTTTAACTTCCCAATCTGGATATCTCCTGGTGGCCTCCCATCCAAGCCCTCCATAAACCAATCCAACTCCCTTTAGCTTTTTTTTTTTTTTCCCTACATTGGTTAGCTAGGCGCTGCCCCCAAGCTGGGCATCAAGACAAAGTAGCTACAACAAACCCTATGTTGTCTTCTCAAGACAACTTCACTTCTTGGGGAGTCCTGGAAAATTGTGAGGGGGGAGGGTGTAGAGATGAGGAGGGGGGATATAACTACAGGTCCGCCCAGCTTTTCCCTTTCAGACGAATCGATCTGGGGAGATAAAATCCCAGACGAAAGGCCAGGTGGAAGGGGGGGGGCGAAAGCCTCGCCGCGCAGCGGACCCCGAAACCAGGCCGGGAGAGGCAGCGGGGGTGAAAGGGAAGCGAGGGTGGGGGGGGGAGAGGGATGGAGCGCGCAGACTGAAGTCAGGATCCCCGGCCGCGGAGGAGCCCGCCGAGAGCGGGGAAGGACTATCCGGGCAGCCGCCGCTACTTACGGGCGAGTCGTAGGAAAAGGCACACTCGGTCTTGTAGACGCGGTCGCCGGTCTTGGGCACCCGGATGGTGGGCATGTAAGGGACCAAGAGCTCGCCCACGTCCCCGGCAGCCATCGGCGCCTCCCGCCCCTGCGCGAATAAGGCGGCCCGCTCCATCTTCCCCGACGCCGGCCGGACCCGAAGAGCTGCGCTGGCTGGCTGGCCAGAGGCGCCAAAGGACGGACGGAGGGACGAGCGCGGGCAGAGAGAGCGGCGCGGCCGGGGGCAGAAGCGCGCAGCCGAGGCCCGCCCGCCCAGCCGGAGGGGCGGAGAGACGCTATTTTTAATCCAATGGAAGGCAGAGCAACGGCGGCGCAGCTGCTTCTCCCAAAGCGGCCCCACCACCCGCCCCGGGGAAGCCCTGCCGGCGGGCGGCCAGAGCCGGAGACCCGCAGCCGCGGCTTGGTTTGGCTTGGCTTGGCTTGGAGGTCCGGTCGCCGCCTTCCCAGAAGAACAATACTCTGCACCTGCTCAGGAGCTCTCTGGCTCCCTCCCTCCCTCTCTATCTTACTTTCTATCTCTTCCCCCTTTTCGCTCTCTCTTTCCCTCCTTCCCTCTCCCCCCCCCCGTGTCTCTTTTTCTCTCTCTTTTCCTCTCTATTTCTCTTTCCCTCCCTTCTTCTCCCATTTCTCTATCTCCCTCCCCTTCTGCCCCCCCCCCTTTGCCTCTGTCTCTCCTTCCCTCTTTCTTTCTCTCTCTCCCTCTTTCCCCCTCCTCTCTCCCTCTCTGTTTCCCTCTCTCCCTCCCTTTCTCTCTTCCTCTTCCTCTCCCTCTTTCTCCCTCTCTCCCTCCCTCCCTCCCTCTTTCCTTTTCCTCCCTCCCCTCCTCTCTCCCTCTCCCTTCCTCTCCTCCCTCCCTCCGTTTCTCTCTTCCTTTCCCTCTTTCTCCCTCTCCCCTCCTCTCTCCTTCCCTCTTTCCCTTCCTCTCTTCGCTCCCTCTCTCTTTCCCTCCCTCCCTTTCTCTCTTCCTCTCCCTCTTTCTCTTCCTCTCCCTTTCTCCCTCTTTCTCTTCCTCTCCCTTTCTCCCTCTCCCTTCCTCTCTCCCTCCCTCCCTTTCTCTCTTCCTCTCTTTCTGTTTCTCTTCCTCTCCCTCTTTCTCCCTCTCCCTCCCTCCCTCTCCCTCCCTCCCTCCCTTTCTCTCTTCCTCTCTTTCTCTTCCTCTTCCTCTCCCTCTTTCTCCCTCTCCCTCCCTCCTTGCCTCCCTCCCTCTCCCTCCCTCTCTCCCCCTCTCCCTTCCTCTCTCCCACTCCCTCTTTCTCCCTCTCTCCCTCCCTCCCTCTTTCCTTTTCCTCCCTCCCCTCCTCTCTCCCTCTCCCTTCCTCTCCTCCCTCCCTCCCTTTCTCTCTTCCTTTCCCTCTTTCTCCCTCTCCCCTCCTCTCTCCTTCCCTCTTTCCCTTCCTCTCCTCGCTCCCTCTCTTTTCCTCCCTCCCTTTCTCTCTTCCTCTCCCTCTTTCTCTTCCTCTCCCTTTCTCCCTCTCCCTTCCTCTCTCCCTCTCTCCCTCCCTTTCTCTCTTCCTCTCTTTCTCTTTCTCTTCCTCTCCCTCTTTCTCCCTCTCCTCCCTCCCTCCCTCTCTCTCTCCCTCCCTCCCTTTCTCTCTTCCTCTCTTTCTCTTCCTCTTCCTCTTTCTCCCTCTCCCTCCCTCCCTCTTTGCCTCCCTCCCTCTCCCTCCCTCTCTCCCCCTCTCCCTTCCTCTCTCCCACTCCCTCTTTCTCCCTCTCTCCCTCCCTCCCTCTTTCCTTTCCTCCCTCTCCCTCTCTCTCTTTCCCTCCCTCCCTCTTCCCCACCCCAAAAATCTGAAGAGGAGAGTTTGCAGGTGGGGAGGGGGGGGAAATTCCAGGGCTGGTCCTTCCAAAGTGAGAGGACGATGAACAGGTTGCACGAAATGATGAGCGTGATTTCGTTCACCCAAAAGGCTAACCAAGGCAGAGAAGGAAGGTGGTCACCTGCCACTTGCCAGGGTTCACACAATATCCAAACCAAGGACAGGAAGTCTGCTTAGTGACCATTTGAAGTTACAACGGCACTCAAAAAAGTGATGTGTGACCATTTTTCACACTTATGACCGTTGCTGCGTCCCCATGTTCGTGTGTTTTACATTTAGATGCATGACCACTGGTTCATATTTACGACGGTTGCCGTGTCCCTGGGGTCATGCGATCGTCTTTTGCACCTTCTGACCAAGTCAACAGGGGAAACCAGATTCCCTTAACAATGGTGCCAATGGTGGGATTCAAATTACAGATAACAGATAATCAGAGTTGGAAGGGACCTTATAGGTCATCTAGTCCAACCCCCCCCGCACAAGCGGGAGACCCTACACTATTTCTGACAACTGGCAGTCCAATCTCTTCTTGAAGGTCCCAAGTGATGGCACTCCCACTTCTAATTTTTTTTTACTGCCAGTTCTATGGGAATGCTTGGTGGGCGTGGCAGGGGAAGGATACTGTAAAATCCCATTCCCTCCCCACCCCACTAACCTGCTTTCCAGCTCCGTTCTCCTGTGCAGGGCAACCAAAGAAGACCCAGCCAATCCGCTGGGACTCGGGAGGCAGAGAATAGATGGGGGCGGGGCCAGTCAGAGGTGGTACTTGCTGGTTGTCCAAACTACTCAAAATTTCCACTACTGGTTCTCCAGAGCTGGTTAGAACCTGCTAAATACCACCTCTCATACCCACAAATCACTTTTTTTTAGTGCTGTTGTAACTACAAGTGGTCCCTAAGCAAATGGTTGTAAATCAAGGACTATAAGTCATGTGGTTGTTAAGCAGCCTATCACATGACCAGACTTGATTTTACGGCCATTTTAATGATGGCATAAAGTGAGTCACCTTGGTTATTAAGCAAGGCCTGTTGGCAAAACCGGGTCTTCAAGGCTTTGCAAAAGAGTCTAAAATTGGAGGCCAGTCTAATCTCTGCAGAGATATTTCCAAAAGGAAGGAGCCACCACGGAAAAGGCCCTTCTTCTGGGTCCTGCCAGATGTAGCTCCCTAGTAGACGGGTTGAGGGGATGTAACTGGGAAAAGGCGGTCCTTCAGATTAGCCGGTTCCAAGCCATGAAAGGCTTTAACCAGCCCCTTGATTTGCACCTGGAAGCAAATCAACAGCTAATGCAGCTCATGTTAGGAGGGGTGATTTAGGTGCACACCTGGGTTTCTGCAAAACCATGTGGGCTGCTTCATTTTGAACCAAGTGGAGCTTCCAAGGGCAGCCCCATGTACAGCACATTGCAACAGTCAAGATGAGAGGTAACTAAGGCACGAGTGACTGTGAGGAGTGATTGTTGGTCCAGGAAAGGGTGCAACTGTCTCACAACCCATAGTTGCGCATAGAGGTCCTCCTGGCCAGGCACAGGAGCAGCAGTCACAACTTTGAGGCTGGATTGTAAATGACATTTTTGAAGTCAGTTGTAACTTTGAACTGTTGTTAGCAACCAGTAATAAGTCAAGAACTACCTGTGCTTGTGTATAAATTCTCCTTTAGTCAAATGTACTAAGGGGAAGAAAGCTGATTTCCTGACAAGGGAATTCATACTACATTTATGTGGTCCTTATCCAAGGGACGCGGTGGCTCAGTGGCTAAGACGCTGAGCTTGCGGATCAGAAAAGTCAGCCGTTCGAATCCCTAGCGCCGCATAACGGAGTGAGCTCCCGTTCCTTGTCCCAGCTTCTGCCCACTTAGCAGTTCAAAAGCATGTAAAAATGCAAGTAGAGGAATAGGGACCACCTTTGGTGGGAAGATAACAGCGTTCCATGCGCCCTCGGTGTTTAATCATGTCGGCCATATGACCACGGAGACGTCTTTGGACAGCACCGGCTCTTCGGCTTAGAAACGGAGATATGCACCACCCCCTAGAGTCGGAAATGACTGGCACGGATGTGCGAGGAGAACCTTTACCTTATCCAAACTAAAGCCTGCTTTGTACAAGAAACACTTTAACTGTGTTTGCACAACATATTCAAGCAGGTTAAACATGTAGCTGATGTATTGGCTCAAAAAGTTAACCTTGGATGGTGCAGTTGAGTGCAGTTGGGGGTCATTGCTCATTTGGTAACTTTACACTTCAGTGAATTGCATAAAACTCAGAAAAATGGGTTCAGCAATAAAGTAACTAAGCTTCATGTAGTGTAGATGTATTTAGAAAACTAGAATCCATAACGTGTTCATATGACACATTAACCTGCAATTGCTGACTTCATTCCAATTTTCTAGGATTGTCTATCAATAAAATTAGCTATGAGTTATTTATATAATGCATTAAACAAGAAACAGGTGGTCAATATTCTCTTCTATTTCTGCTAGAAAAATAAAACATTTGATGAACTCACCACACGTCTGTTGTAGGGAAAAGGGAATATTAGGTATGTTTGCCATCTTGAGATATTTATAAAAATTATACAGCAGGGATTTTAAAAAAATCTAAACTAACTCAATAAATAACCTGAGAACTTGAGAAAATCATGTCCCCCATTGATCTTAATAATTTCTAGGACATTCCATAGCAGAAGCAAACACAAACTATGATGGAGACTTTTCATGGTGGTGACAGGCTCATGTTTTTACCTAAGATTCCCTGAATCCAATTATCCAGCTTTTCTCCGAACACTGGATGTGTTCACTCAACACACTGAATGCTAATCTCAGATTAACCAACATTGCTTCATTCATACAAAGTACTATGCTGAAAAAATACAGTATAAAAATGATTTTTTAAAAACTTGATGCCATCCCATATATTGCATTGATATGGTAATTTGGTTCTCACAATTTGCCAACATAATGGTTGGATTCATGTGATTGCACAAATCACCCAACCTGTCAACCATTAATCTAGTATTTCTCCAAAGGTGGATAACAATTAATATGGATGGATCGTTCATATCTCAAAGGGAAAGTGTTCATATTCTGCAAATACAGAAATGAGATGGAATTCTGGAAAATGGCATCTTAGGGGAGAATGAAAATTGATTTTTGGGAGGGGGATGTCAAGTTAAATGACTGTCATGAAAAAAAAATATATGTAGTCTCTATCCCAAAGGTGCTTTTTTCAAGAGGCAGCAGGACTTTCTGGTTTTTCTTTGAAGACGCTGTGCTTCTCATCCAAGAAGCTTCTTCAGGTTCTTGGGGGAATGCTCCAGTGGCCAGAGCTGAAGAAGCTTCTTGGATGAGAAGCAAAATGTCTTCAAAGAAAAACCAGAAAGTCTAGTTGGTTCTTGAAAAAAAAAAAAAAAAGCAACCACGGGACATGGTTTGGGACAACCATGACTTGGATGACTGAGAATCTCCACACGTCCATAGTCAGTAGGAATTGAAAACAACTTGGTGGAACGTAATAAAAATGATTCATGTATAGTTTAATAATTATATTAGACATTTCACAGAGACAGTGACAGGGCAAGAAACTGGTACTCTCAAAATAAAACTTACTTCTCATACCCATTATACATTTTTGGTGCTATGTCCCAAAGAATTCTACATGATGTAAGGATGAAGGTTTGGGCTAGATGAGAAAGTTAGATTCAAATCTAAACCCTGGCCATGGAAGATACTGGTTTGTTCATGAGATTTCTATCTGGCCTTTATTACTTTTACAAGTAACTCAAGGCAAATATATCCAACACCCCTTCCTCCTCCTATTTTTCCCACAAGAACAATCCTATGAGGTGGATTGGGCTGAGTGAAAGGGACTGTCCCAAAGCCACTCAGCTGGTTGATCTGGGGCAGTTATTTTCTTGGCCCAACCTATCCCACTAGCTAGGCCTCTTTGGGCTCTGGAATGAAAGGCACAATATAAACAAAATCACATGCTTGTAGGGAACTATATTAAACCGAATGGGGTTTATTCTGGAGTACACACATAAAAGAGATACAGAAAATGAAAAAAAGTTTTTTCAGCGAGTACAAGAACATTTATTTATTTAATTACACATATAAGGCCACCCAACTCTGTGTCTACTCTGGGCAGCACACAATGCAATTTAAGTTAGGTATACATTATATACTTTAACTGCTGCTGGAGATTCTAGCTGAAATGCTCAGTAGTCAGGCTGTGCTTTAGGAGCATAATCAATCATAGATGTGCCTGGGGCTTCATCTTGATGCCATGGTCCATCCCCCCTTTCCAACATCAGTTGACTTGCCTCTGCTTCCAATTTCCTGTTAAAGGAAAGGAGAGGAAAGAGGAAAAAAAAAGAAACCGTGAAGCAATATTTTCTAATATTAGCCACGTGATTATATTTCAATAACACGGAAAATGGAATGTGTTTAATTTGACAAGCAGGGTTGGAAAACTGTGATGACCCAGGGTGGGATACAAAACAAACAGTCACAGAAAACAGGTGAAGACCCTTTTATTCCTTCACTTTGCTTCCAAGCTCCAAATAACCTTGACGGAAGACAAAAAACTCCCACCCAAACAGTTACAAGAAGAAGGGAAAAAGCAACACAAACCAGGCAAGATAAGGGCTGGAGGACCTCCACAGATAACACACACTGGGAAGGATGCCAAACTCAGAGAGGAATCATAAACTAGAGGTATTTCCACGCTTTGTTTCCAGTGTTCACCCATACGCAGGCCTGTACCCTTATTCAGTTGTCACAGCTGCAGCCTATGAAGAGGATCAAGGCCCTCTCCTCCAGGGTAGACCATGTCTCTCCCTTATCCTCTCCTCGTGCTCTAGGATGGATAGGGGATGGGTCTGGGTCTTCCTCTGACTGCTCAGCCGACCTTCTGCCCTTCCACAACCACAACCTCCAGAGCCACCCTTCCACTCCCTGTCAGTTGTTTCTCCTCTCCCTCAGAGTCAGTCTCCACCAGCGGCATGACAGAAAACTATATGCTACTAGATAACTGGATTCCTTTTACTAAGCTTATTGCCCCAACCTGGTTGACCTCCAATCAAATGGACATCCACTCCCAGAATTCCACAGGAAGCATAGCCATTGCTGAAAAAAATCTAAGATTGAATTGTAGCCTTAAGATTTCCTCAGGAAAGGATATACTCTATCCTGTTGCTGGCTTTCAGACAGCTTCTTCTCCAGTCTGAATAGAGATGGGGTTGCTTTAATGAGTTGCTTACTCAGCCTATCTTTTCAGAAAGCATCCATATTATTTTTTTCTGAAAGACAATGTCAGACATGCATCTAAAGAAGTGAAGGTTAGATAAAATATTCTCCCTTGGGGTAAGGGATTAAATTGGATTATCTCTTTGTATTTCCACAATTTGAACATGATTTGAACCCTAGTACTCAGGAGGAGAACTTTTCTGTGTGACATCCACTCTCAGGAATACTGTTCCTCTCAGGTCAGATTGGCCCGGACGTTCTTAGACACACACTCTGTCTCTCTTTCTTTGCGCACCTGTGTGTAACTCTACTGAATTTCAAAGAAACAACAATAAATAAGCAAGGGGGAAAAAAGAAATGGCGAAAAGCAATGTTAGGTGAAAAGCAAGATAAAAGTGCAAAAAGAAAAGAGAAAGACATGGCTTGGTCTTCTGGCCTGGGGATCCAATAACATGCAAAATGGCTGTAGTGCTAGGAAAACTGAGTATGTTCTCCCACATATTTTGTTATTTAATCATTTTTATTTTCTTTTAATGTTTTTTAATTTTGTGTGCATGCCATTTTTAGCTATTGTTGCATTGCTTTCACTTTGTACACTTAGAGTCACTTAGGCGACATGGGCAGCAGCTGCATACATTTTACCAAATAAGGAAGGCTTTTCAAATCTTAGCAATCTTATCACAGCCACCTCAAAAGTACATATAAAACAGGAAAGAAAAAACAGGTAGCTCATAACTTACAAGCAACCATTTAGTGGCTGTTTTAAGTTACAATGATACTTTTTAAAAAAAGACTTATGATTGGTTTTTTTCCCACACTTATGACCATTACAACAACCCCATGGCCAAGGGGTCAAAACTCAGAATCTTGACAACTGGCATGTATTTATGATGGTTGCAGAATCCCAGAGTCGTGTGGTCTGCATTTGCGACCTTCTGACAAGCAGAGTCAATGGGGAATCCAGATTCACTTAACAACCTTGTTACTCACATGACAACCATGGCAAGAAAGATAAGAAAATTGGGCAAAAAAATCACTTAACAAGTGTCTCGCTGAGCCATAGAAATTTTGGGCTCAATTGTGGTCACAAATTGAGGACTACCTGTACTGCAGGATGATGATATTCCTATTCTTTGCACAGAAAGAAAGGAAGGAAGGGGGAGAAAAGGAATAGCTGGGTGATAGAGAAAGCAAAATATGATATGATACATGACATCTTTTGTTCCCTTTGTCATGTAACATTCAATCCTCCCCATATGTATTGCTTGAGCTTCCAGAGGGAAGGTGGGATGGAAATGCATTAAACAAATTAAGAAGGGGTGGGATTCAAATTTTTTAATAACCAGTTCTGTGGGTGTGGCTTAGTTGGTGGGCGTGGCTTGGTGGTCATGTGACTGGCTGGGTATGGCCAACTCAACATCACTCACATTTAGGCACGCATCTCCTCACCTGGCCTCTCATGACTGTGAGGATTCTGCAACAGTCGTAAGTGTGAAAAATGGTCATAAGTCACTTTTTTCAGTGCCATTGTAACTTTGAATAGTCACTCCACACAAACAAAATACCAGCAAAGGAGGGAGAAAAACTCCAGAGAAGTTCCTGAGACAGGAAGTCTCATCCTGCCAAGAATGTAATAAGGGTTAACGGAGAGGCAGTTTCTGTAAGCAACACCAGAATGTTTCCTTCCTGCCTTCCTTACAGGACTAGGCCAGTAATTTCTTCTAACAACCGGTTCTCCAAACTGCTTAGAATGTTAACAACCGGCTCTAGCAAACAGATGCAAACCTGTAGAATCCCACCCCTGAAGTTAAGTGGTAACTACGTAAACAAAACAGCGCTCAGCTCAGTGATGGCTAACTTTTTTGTTGTCGCATGCCAAAAGTGTGCGCACATGCATGCCTGCATCCATAATGCAATGCGCACGTGAACCCTTCCCCGTGCTCCCCCTGCCCCCCACGCATGCACGGCAGATACCCGAAAATCAGCTGGCTAGCGGAAGGCGAACACGCATGCGCAGTGGAACTGAGCTGGGGCATCGGCTCACGTGTCAGCAGAGATGGCTCTGCGCGCCACTTCCAGCATGTGTGCCACAGATTCACCATCATGGGCTCACCTCCTAGCTCACCCCTGAAATAATTGTTCAGCATTTCTGTTAAGAAACAAAAAACTACAGGAATGTTTCTAGTTTCTCCTACCTTAACTTCTTTTTCTCATATTCAATGTATAACCTAGCCATTTCCTTTTCATATTCCTTTTCAGGGGGTTCTTGGATGTAGCGTGCAATCCACCGACTTATAGGATGCTGGAAGGAAAACCAAAGCAGGATCATTTGAAATAATTGTGATCGTCACTATTGTATTTTGCTTGCAGAAGGAAGCTACAGGCATCGACAGGTTGGACTGAGGTCCAAAAACTCTGAAAAACGAAAAAGTCTGCTGTCTGCCTTCCTGTTAATGATACTGCTTTTTGGAACCACCTCAATGTCAGCTTCCAAAATTTCCTCTGACATTTCTCGTAGGTCATATGTCATCATGCAGAGGTGTTGCTAGGTTCTGGGTTTAAATCAGGGGTGTCAAACTCCATTTCATTGAGGGCCGCATCAGGGTTGTGTTTGACCTCAGGAGGCCAGGGTGGGCGTGAGCTCAACATCACTCATGTTGGGGGCGCCTGTGCTGGCCCAAGTGTCCTGCCAGCGAAAACGGGCTCCCAAATTCTGTTTTTGGCTGCAACGGCATCCTGCAACCCTGCCAGCGAAAATGGAGCTTGAGAGGGCCGCCCCCAGTCCTCACAAGCTCCGTTTTCGGCTGTGATGACTTCCTGCAATCCTCTGCCCTCCTGAGCTCTGTTTTCATTGGCAGAGGCACCGCGGGCCAATCCCTCACTGTTTCCAGGGTGGCTCTGTGGGCCAGATTTAAACATCCTGCGGGCCAGATCTAGTCCCCGGGGCTTGAGTTTGACACCCCTGGTTTAAATGAAAATAGATTCCCTAGAAATTCCTTCAGTTGTGAATATAATTCTTAACAATATCATGCATACACATAATTAAATATTGTATTTCTTCCTAATCAAGACTATAAATTACAGAATAAAAACGTGAAGCCAATTACAAATGCATTCTAATTTGCCTAATCTAACTTTCAAGAGCTTAATTCTCCTAAGGCTGACTTATAAAAATTCACATTTTTTTTCCAAATTTTGTACTTACTTTATAATACTCCCAATGTTCTGGAACATAACCTTCTGGGATCTCAGCCAATTCAGCTTGACCTAGGCAAAGACAAGGTCATTATGTTACAGTACAACAGACATGTATAAAAATATACTGATGGAACAACACGAAGTCAACAAATGGTGCCAGTCACAATTTATTGTCTTCCTAAAGGGAGGATAAATCTTATGCTTATAATACTGTTGAAGGCACATTTATTCACCAAATTCAATGGTGAATAAATAACTTCCACAGCTATTTAAAAATAAAACAAAAAATATAACATTAATTGTACTTTTACACAACAAAGATTATGCAATACTTTCTTTTGATGTTTTGATTCACATTTTGCATCATTCCAAACATCATCTTGTGTTACCATTTTAATCCATATTTTTAAAAAAATAATATTCCAAAGAGGGGGACAATTAAAAGAATTTCTAATAAATTAAAAAGCATGATTGCAACAAAAGATAAAACCATTTAACAAGCTTAAAACCACAGACTCCTTTAAAGATATGATGTAGCACCAATTTAATACATTTGTGGATGATCAGATATGACTGAAGGTGGGGCTGGAAACAGAAGAATGACAAGATTATCCAAAGGAAACAGGAATTTCACAATCAGGATATATCACAATGGGAATAGTTAAGAAAGCAACTTTAGGCTATAGCATAAAAAAGAGGCAAACTAATAAAAAGAGCACATGCATCCAGAAACCTAGGAGCTTTAGATCTTATTAAGTCAAATCTCCTTATAATAAAGAGAGCTGTGAAGATGCAACATGATGTAGTCCATTATTAATATCATAAGCCAAAAAAAAGCAGAAAACCGTCAAGAAACTTCTTCTGAGTGCCTTATTAAAAATTTCTGTAGCCCAGCCATCATCAAACTGGTAATTAATTCGACTGAAATTTCTAAAATTCCAAGGGAACTGATTTGAAGTCTAAATATCTGGGGAGCTCATAATGAAGAATGATGGTTCTGCTTTTTCTAAAAGGCAGCTGGACCTTCTTGGTTTTTTCCCCCCTTTGGAAATATTTCACTATAAATCCTTACATTCTCCACCAGTCAATTAGAACTGAAGAAGCTTCTTGGATGAAAGACTAAACGTTTTCAAAGGGAAAAAACAACAACAAGAAAGTCCAGTTGCCTTTTGGAAAAAGCACCTTTGTAACAACCAGTATGTGGATGGTTGAGTATTTCTATAGACGTTTAGCTGAATGTTCTTGTCTTGTCCAGGGAAAACAGAATTCAATATCACTGAAACAGCAGACATTCAGAAATGATACAATTATCTGCAATATTCAGCAGTACAAAGCAGAAGAAAAGATTCTAAGGTGCAGAAGTACTTACCAATAAAGACATTAGCAAAGGCTACAACAAGAAGCACTGGGATTCCAGTTAACAAAATGTACCAATTCTGTTAAATAAATGGGGGGAGGGGGGACAGCAAAGTCAATACAAAGCAAGTCTACAAATTTTTCACCCTTTTTTTTAATGTACCTACAAGCTGAATTACTTTTCTTTCACCCTGACGGTATATGCAGAAAATTCCCGGAATTTTCAGGATTACTGAAATATTAAATGCAATAAATTTTAGAAGCGCTTAGAAAGTATAGTCCAGTGCAGGAATCCAAATTCATTTCATTTTGTTTTATTTATGGCCCCATAGCAAGAGAGGAACTCTCCAGTAAGGAGAGTTTATCACTTCTCATAATAATTGTATCACTATCAAACTATTCTATGTAAGAGGCTTTCATAACATGCAGCTGAAATCTGCTTCTTCAGTTTGCATGATTTGGGGTGTCCTGTAGTGTAGAGGGGGAAAAGAACTTACATTTGTGCGATATCATTTCAGGCATTTAAAGAAAGCTAACACAACACCCTATAACCTAACACTCTTTCTAAAGATGCTAAGACTCTAGAAAGTGCAGAGAGCAGCCACAAAGATGATCAGGGGACTGGAAACATACAATGAATGTGATTGAAGGAACTGGATATTTCTAGTCTAAGAAGGAGAAGGACTAGGGGTGACATGACAGCGATCTTCCAATATTTGAGGAGCTGCCACAGAGAAGAGGGGGTCAACCTTTTCTCCAAAGTACGTGAGGGCAAGACAAGAAATAACAGAGGGAATCTTGTCAAAGAGAAATCCAACCTAGAATTAAGGAGAAATTGCCTGACAATAAGAACAATTGATCTCTGGAACGGCTTGCCTGAAGAAATTGTGGGAGCTCCATCCCTGGAGGTTTTTGAGACTGGACAGCTATTTGTTTGAAATGGTATAGGGCAGGGGTCTCCAACCTTGGCTCCTGGAAGCCTGGCGGACTTCAACTCCCAGAGTTCCACAGCCAGCTGGCTGTGGAATTCTGGGAGTTGAAGTCCGCCAGGCTTCCAGGAGCCAAGGTTGGAGACCCCTGGTATAGGGTCTTCTGCTGGAGCAGAGGGCTTGGACTAGAAGACCTCCAAGGTTCCTCTTTTAAGTCTGTTCTATTGTTACTGTTACCTCAGCCCCCTTAGAAAAAACATTACCAATTCCTTCATCCTCTTTCCACAATATTTAATTTTTACTCCCCTGTCAATCCACTCAGCACCTCAGCCAGTTTTTCAAATCCTTCTTAAAGAATGGTGCCCAGTACTAGACAGTACTGAGAAAAGTGGAATAAAGTGGAGCTGTTCATTCCTGTGATTTGAAAACTATATTTCTTTTCACACAGTCTAAAATTGCTTTTTTTTCCTCCTTCCACTCTAATTTTTTCCCAGACCTTATTCCTAAACTTACCAGTAATCTCAAAAACCGGCTGTCATAAAACCGTGTTGTTCTGATGTAAAACATCTTTTTTCCATCGCTGGCATGGCGCAGTGAGACTGAAAAAATAAATTAGCATCTTAGTACAAATCAACAATTACTTCTGCAATCTTTTCAGAACACAAAAAGCTCTGAAATTGTTATCTTATTTTTCAGGTTGCCTTTCACACACAGCTATCCTGCAAAAGGAAAAATAAAGAGGGACCTATCCTATTCTGTTCCACACAAATCAGCCTGGTGACACAATAATGTGTTTCACAAAGAAAGGTCTTTGGTTTCAATGATCATATTAGGGTTAATAGATCTGGAATGCCTACCCCTAAGTACCAGTAATAGCAAAGTTGTAAAGCTTACACCGTACACAGGTAGTCCTCAACTTATGACCAAACTGAACCCCAAACTTTTGTTGATAAGTGAAGACATTTGTTAAGTGAATTTTGCCCCATTTTATGCCACAGTTGTTAAGTGAAGCACTGCAGTTAAGTTAGTAACATGCTTGTTAAGTGAATCTGGCTTTCCCGTTGATTTTGCTTGTCATAAGATCCCAAAAAGTAATCACATGACCATGGGACACTGCATCGTCATAAATATGAGTCAGTTGCTAAGCATCTGATTTTTTGATCACACGACTGTGTGGATACTGCAAGTCGTAAGTGTGAAAAACGGTCATAAGTCACTTTTTTCGGTGCCCTTGTAACTTTAAACAGTCACTAAGTGGACCACCTGTATTTTTGCTGGCATCTAGACCTGCCTTTCTTTAGCCACCTTGAATGTAAGTTTACTTTATTAAGAATAGGCATTTTTTTAAAAAAGAAACAGTGCCAGGAACATTAGTTCCTTATCAGGTTAAAACACAGCTTGGAAAGGAAATGCATTTTGCCAGAGCCTTTTTGAGGAGGAGCTCAGCCCAATCTATCTCACAAGGCTGTTGTGAGGAATAGTGAAAGAAAGGCAGGTGGAAATCTAACAAAATAAAATCAATGTTGGACTAGAAAAAAACAATATTGGTTCATGCTCTCACTTTCATTCCTGAGATTGTGGTTAGTCCCTGTTTTCAATCCTATTGTACTCCAGGCAGAATCTCAACAGTTGAAGCTCCTTGCAAGAATCATGGAATAACAGATTTGGAAGGGACATTAGAGGCCATCTAGTCCAACCCCCTGCTCGAGCAGAAGAGACTATTCCAAATATTAGCCGCTCCTTAGGATCGAATTCAGCCTCCCGATTATGAAGCGAGAGCTCAGGACACCCGCCCGCCACCTTCGGGGCATCTTGATATCCTTCCCAGCTCTGTCCGTTCCCAAGGTCAATTGGCCTGGGACTCTCCGAGCATCTCCTCTCGCCCAAGCCCGTCCCTACCGATCACTCCGGAGCGACTGGCACTCGGGCCTAGCAGGGCAGTCCGCCCGAGACATGCAGACAAGATTAGCGGCTGCCGGACGCAGGTCCGGGCTGCCATCCGCAGCAGCAGACTCATGGCCGCCATCTCTGGTTTGGGCAAAGCCGCGAACCTCCCAGTCGTACTTTGCGACGACGCTCAAGGCTGAAGCCGCGCCGCCGCCATCTTTGTCCTGGGCGGCGAGAAAGTACCACCGACAAAGGAACAGCTAGAGGGGCTTCGTCGAATTTCCCAGGAAAGGAATTGTGGGAAGACGGCGGAGGCGTCATGGCGCTGTCGGCGGTTTGCCGACGGTTATCCGCGATGCTTCGGGTGACCGGCGCGTGTCGAGGCGGTGCGGTGGCTTCGGCCTTCAGGTGGGGTCCTGTCGAGTGGAAAAAAGTGCCCGGGCTTCAAATCGGCTTTGAGGCCTTGCAGGCGAAAGGGTTGTCTTTGCGAATGGTGAAGAAAAGGGGAGCAAGGAAATGCATTTGGGGGAAGATGCGTATAATAGGATTGAAGCCTTTTCTGGAAAACAGAATAGAATAGAGCTGGAAGGGACCTTGGGGGTCTTCTAGTCCAGCCCCCTAATTAAGCAGGAGATCCTAGCCAAACCCAAATCCTGCAGCCGTTCTTTATAGGTTTTAATCTCTAGGTCAAGGCTCTTCAAACTTGGCAAGTGTAAGACTTGTGGACTTCAACTCCCAGAATTCCCGAGCTAACATGACTGGAGGAGGATTTCTGGGAGTTGAAGTCCACAAGTCTTAAAGCTGTCAAGTTTGAAGACCCCTGCTCTAGGTCTTTGATCATTTTAGTTCATGGGTCTGCAAATTTGACAGCTTTAACACTTGTGTACTTCAAGTCCCGAAATTCCTCCTCCAGTCATGTTAGCTCTGGAATTCTGAGAGTTGAAGTCCACAAGTCTTACACTTGCCAAGTTTAAAGATCCAGTTGATCTTTGAACTTTTTCCAAACTCTCAACATCTTTTTGTATAGTATGGGAACCAAAACTGGATGCAAGTATTCCAGGTGTGTTCTTACTAGGGTTTTATAAAACGGGTACTAATACTTCCCGTGATCTTGATTCTATTCCTCTCTTTATACAACCCAGGATTGTATTAGCTTTTTTGGCTGCTGCAGCTGCACACTGCTGGCTCGTATCCAAGTGATCATCCACTAGACTTTAAGGTCTTGATAATGTGAAAGTATGAGCTTGCTAGAGAAAAGAAAAAATTGGTAATGCCAGGGTCTGGTTCCTCTATTTAAAAACGTTCAGGTTCCCTCCATTAAATAAGTAAGGATAGGTAGTCCTCAACTTGCAGCCATTCGTTTAGTGGCCATTCAAACTTACAATGGCATTGAATTATTTATTTAGCGTATGTCATGTGTTAGCCAGGGATCACCGAGGTGGCTGGCTGCCTCTGTGAAAGGAATTTTTTCGGGTGATGTTATCTTTACCTGTAGGACACCTGAATGCCGGTAGGCAATCAGGAGAGGCTCCTTTCTTGCCCCTCCGGTATCTTTTATTCGCTCATGAGAATTGAGCCACCGAGCTGCCGACCTCAGCAGACCAAATTTCATTTCTGAATATGCTTAAAATGTTGTTAATTCTGACTTTTTGTTGTTGTTCAGAGGAATCATTGGTGATTGGCGAGAAAAGTCTACAGAAGTGAAGATTTGTCCCCGTTCTGTGTTGCTACATACATCAGTGTCTCGAAATGGGTTGGAGGAATTTTTTGATAACCCCAAAAACTGGGGAAAGGAGGTTAAATCAGGTAAAATACCTTTGTAAATAAGAGAAGGCAGTATTATAAGACATTCAGCAACAGTGCATGTTGAATTGCTGTTCAGAGAATCCATTTTTTTTCAAAAGTGGATATTCCAGCCATTAGTCTGAATGTCAGATCTATGCTTTTAAACAACAATCAAGCAATAGATTACAACAATTTTATTGTGTGTTTTGGATTAATTTATGCATGAGTAAAATATCCTAAATAATTTAATTGTCTTTTTTCTGATTTTAATATGCTTTCCATTTTTTAAAGTTCTCCTGCATGTAAAAAGCATGTTACAAATGAGTTTTGTTGATTTGTTTTAAGTGGCTCCGGTTAAATCTGTAATTAGCAGTGATCAATGAGTAGCTCCATCTGCCAGAAAACAAGGTTTCCTTTTAAAATAATCAGTGATCCAAGTCATAAATATATATTGCTTGGCTGCCAATGCCGAAGTGGATTCTGAGAAAAGTTTTTGTGCATCATCCTAAAATCCATAATAGGGAAAAATGTGCTGCTTTTCAAGAAAAATCCAGGGAGGTTGATAATAGTCTGACTTTTAAAATATAGATAATATAGAATAGTTAAGTAAAACAACAGAAAAGCAGCAAATTGAAAAGAACCCTCTATTTAGCAGAAGAAGAGGCATAAAATATAAATAGTATTGGACTCTAGGTTTCAGAATATACAGCCTTTAAAAGAAAACCTTTTGAGTAGTTACAAAATGCTAGCCATTTCATTCTGCACTTAATCAGTGCGGAGTAAAAAATTAGTATAGTCTTAAGATCAGGAGACTTTAAGAAAGATGCTTTGTGGCTTCCACAGGAGATTCCTGGACTGTCGAACAACTTCGAGGCAAAAGCAGCAACGATTTGCATAAGCTTTGGTGAGTGTTTCTTTGTATGATTTAAGAGGCCTGTTTTTTGTTGTAACAAGCTATTTGGAGAAATGCTTACCCATTTCAAAAATATGTATGAGATTTCATTTGTATCCACAAAGCCTCTTGCTCTTGTCATATCTCCAGGTATTCAAAAAACTAAACTTTTAGAGCTTAGAATCTATGAGGGAAACGTCAATGGAGAAACTGTGTGATATGATACTACAGGGCCACATAAATCCAGTTCAAGCCTTAGCTGCAAAAGTTACCAGATGACTGAGTAGAACACTGCCTCTCTCTCAGCCCAACCAATATCATCACATTGCTAAGGGAAAAATGTGAAGGAGGAACTAAGTATGTTGGCTTGATCTCCTGAAGTCATCGCACAGTTTAAACATAATATGCCAATATGGTTATTAGTTTTGCTGAGATTTAAGTCATAAACGATAAGGGAAGGGCATGAGGTATAGGAGAAGGTTTTGGAGTGGGTAATACAGGTAGTCCTTGACTTACAATCTTTCATGTAATGACCAAAGTTACAATGGCACTGCAAAAAAGTGACTTATGACACTTTTTCACACTTGCAGTATCCCCAGGGCCATGTGACCAGAATTTGGACGCTTGGCAAATGGCTCATATTTATAATAATTGCAGTGTGCTGGAGTCACATGATCACTTTTTGTGGCCTTCTGACAAGCAGACTCCCCCATTAAGCCAGATTCACCTAATAACTATGCCACTAAACTTAGCAACTACAGTGATTCAATTAACAACAGTGGCAAGAAAGGTTATAAAATGGGGTGAAACTCACTTAACAATTGTTTCACTTAGCAGCAGAAAAGATGGGCTCAGTTGTGGTGGTAAGTTGAGGACTACCCACAGATTATTTTTTAAAAGGTAAAAAACATGGGAAATTAAGCATCAATTGCAGAGTGTTGTAAGTTGAAGAGGGACAAGAGTGAAGAAATGTAAGTGCAAAAATATCTAAGGAGTAAAATGTGCCTAAAGGAAGAGAGTTTAGAAAGGCAAGAGTCCAGATGACAAGAATGTAAGGAAATTATAAATCAAGGGTCTTCAAACTAGGGCAAGTTTAAGACTTGTGGACTTCAATTCCCAGAATTCCTGAGCTAACATGACTGGAGGAGGAATTTTGGGAGTTGAAGTCTGCAAGTCTTAAAGCTGTCAAGTTTGAACACCCCTGTAATATAAATAGTGGAGATATAGAAGAAAAGAGATAATGAAAATAGAATGGAAGGACCATAAGTGGTGGGTTGGAAGGAAGGAGGCGGCTAGAAGAAGCAGCTAAAGCAAGCAGAGGACTGGTAGATCTGAAAGTTAAACTAGTAGGGAAATTCTACCAGGTGTGGCTTCTCCTGTCATTGTGTCTGAGCAACTCAGAGGGAAAGCGATGTCTTAAAAGCTGCATCTAATATAAGTAATTTTCTGATGTGTTCAATGTGATTATGTTGATATTACAATTAGTATTGTTGTGTGGCAGTACCATTTTATTTGCGTGTAATTAAAATATATGATCACAGTAACTGTCTGGTTTGGTTCTGCAACCCAACAAGACAGACACAAACTCCAGAGAGTAATTAGGACTGCAGAAAAAACAATTACTACCAACCTGCCTTCAATCGAGGACCTGTATACTGCACGAGTCAAAAAGAAGACTGTGAATCTATTTACAGACCCCTCACATCCCGGACATAAACTGTTTCAACTCCTACCCTCAAAAACGACGCTATAGAGCACTGCACACCAGAACAACTAGACACAAGGACACTTTTTTCCTGAAAGCCATCGCTCTGCTAAACAATTCCCTCAACACTGTCCAACTACTTACAAAGTCTGCACCACTATTACTATTAATCTCATCACTCCTTATCGCCCATCCCTTTCCACTTGTGACTGTATGACTGTAATTTTGTCGCTTGTATCCTTACGATTTATATGAACTGTTTCCTGGTATGATTTGATTGCTTATTGTATCTTATGACTATTATTAAGTGTTGTACCTTATAATTCTAGGCTCTTGACGAATGTATCTTTTCTTTTATGTACATTGAAAGCATTTGCACGAAGAAAAATTCATTGTGTGTCTAATCACACTTGGCCAATAAAGAATTCTATTCTATTCCATCAGTTGTAGCTCAGTAAAAAAAAAAAAAAAGCACTAAAATGAAACTGAGCTATTCAGCTATTTTCAAATTTTCAGATCTTGTGTCCATTGGATAACTCAATTTTTTTAAAAAATGGGTTCCACAATGACAGAAACAACAAAACATTTTTCCAAGAAGGATATTTGTGTGTTTCTAGTATCCAAAATATAGGGTTGTATTTAATTCTTGTAAGTTTTAACAACTTAATATGTCTCCCATTCTAAATCTGTTTCTCATTTCAATGTCATGTAACTTGCTAATAGATTCTCTTTCTCAGGTATGTCCTGCTAAAAGAGCGAAATATGCTTTTAACATTAGAGCAAGAAGCAAAACGGCAGACCCAAAAAATGCCAAGCCCAGAAAGATTGGAAAAGGTAAATTAGAATCAAGAATGTCAGTGGCAAGTACATGTTCTTTGTTAAAGATAGATAATCAATGCACAAGACAGTTTATGTGATATAGTTGTGTAAGGAAGCTGCTAAATGTTCTTAATTCCAAGAAGTCCTTCTGATCTGTTAATTTGTCCTCGTGTCATGTGTAACTTATTCTTATGGAACTTAGCAGCCAATGGAGAAGATATTTCTGATTCTCTAAAGAACCTGCAAGTCATACAGAGACTATATTAATTCCTGAGCTGCTCCTTGATGAAAACATCTGACCTAGGCAGAGAGCTAAATTCAGAATACAGAATAACAGATTAGAAGGGACCTTGGAGGTCTTCTAATGCAACCTCCTTTCCAAACATGAGACCTTGTACCATTCCAGATAAATGGCTTTCCAATCTGTTAAAAACATCCAACGGTAGAGTGCCCACAACTTCTGAAGTCAAGCCGTTCCACTGATTGATAGTTCTCGCTGTCAGGAAATTTCTCCTTATTTCTAGATTGGATCTCACTTTGACAAGTTTACATCTATTACTTCTTGTCCTACCCTCAGGTATTTTGGAGAAGAGGTTGAGCACCTCTTGTCTCTGACAGCCCCTCAAATATTGGAAGACTTCTTTCATATGTCATTCCTGGTCCTTCTCTTCATTACAATAGACATACCCAGATTCTGCAGTTTAGTTAAACTAGAGTACTAAACATATCCAGTTGTGCAATTCAAGTCATTATGGTAGAGAGGAAGGTTGCTTGAGACCCTGTCCAAAATGCTGTCTTTATGACTTCCTGTTATTTTTCTGATAATTCTGATTCCTTTAATGTGAAGGTTATATTGGGAACATAAATGAGAACATTTCAGGATAGAAAAATAAGCTTTCAGTAGATTTAGGGGGATGGGTATATAGTCAGTGAATAGATCTGCAAATAAGAGTGATCAATTATAAAAACAAAAAACAAAATCTTTACTGAGAAGTCTATAGAGATTCTTGGTCATCAATCCAGTTCATGGTTGTTCCAAAGTTGCTTTTTCCAGATACAACTGGTTACTGGACTTTCTGGTTTTTCTTTGAAGACATTTCTCTTGTAATCCAAGCAGCTTCTACAGCTCTTGAGAAAGCACCTTTGGGTTCACTGAGAAGTGTTTCTTTACATTCCTTATCCCTATCTATTTCAGTGGGCATTACTTACTGTACATAGGAATTCAAGAAAGGTATTCTTTCATTTGTAAAGAGTAATTCTGGATGGTTTCATACCTTATATTAAGGCAAAGCCATGGCTTACTGCAGTGTGTGAATCTAACCTGTAACTAGTAGACGTCACAAGACTAAATAACCCTAGTGTCTCTTGAATGATATTGACGGTATGTATGAGCTTTGTTGAACACCCCACTTCTGTTTTATATCCCTTAGGTTATAAAATCCATGGAAAGAATGGACCAGGTCATTCAGGAACGGGAAGACGCTTTGCGACTTTTGCAGACTGGCCAAGAGAAGGAATGGCCGGGTGAATGGAGATATGATTTCCTTGGGCGTATTATTTGGTAAATTGGCTCATTAGATCTGTGTTGTATTTAGGAAATATTGAATAAATGCTGAAGTTTAATGTAATAACAATTTCAAGGTTCAATGAAAGAGGTCGCCAAGTAGGAAAATGTTTATCTGGTTGTGGTAAGCACTAAACAGCTAGGGACTAGTTCGTGGAAAACAGTTTTCCATGATTGGGGGTGGGGTTAGGGTTTCATGCGCTATCTAGATCAGTGGTCACCAACCTGTGAGCCGGGGACCACTGGTGGTCTACGAGAAAATTGTGGTGGTCTGCAGAGAAATGTCACCCCCAAAGCAATTAATCCAAGAGGCTGCGCCAGCACAACAAATCTCACAAAGACTCATTTCTGGTGGAGTTTGGGAGAAAGACTTCTGCTGCTTTCCTTGAATAAAGCCAAAAGTGTGTCCCGTATCGTCTCCTTCTCCCCCCGCTCCGCCCCCCCCCTTCCCCCCCGAGAATGGAGCTGGAGACAGTATCCTGTGGTCTTAAATAATGAATGATCGGTCGGTAGGAATATAGTATTGGGAATTTTCCGGGTGAGTTTTTTTGGAATTTTCCCAGGGTCTCTACAGCTTTCTGCAGAGACCCTGGGAAAACATCAGCAAGCCACCATCAGTCAAAAGTGGTCCGTGGGATTTGAAAATTATGAGTTTGGTAGTCCCTGAGGTTCAAAAGGTTGGTGACCCCTGATCTAGATCCCATTCATACACATATGAAGTTTCACTCACTTGCACAGAGAGGGGCCTAATGGGCCACGGACTGGTACTGGTCTTCAGCCTGCAGGCTGGGGACCACTGTTCAAGAGAGTTTCTTTATTTATATAACGTTGTCAATCCATTATCAGTCTTCATAGGGATATTTTGAGGAACAAATGTGGTAATGATCATGTATTTTCAGAACATTTTTTTGTACTTCTGATTATAAGCCAATGAATTCAAGCCGTTTCAAATACAACCAGCATAGTATGGCAACCAGGGAATTCTGGGAGGCGAAGTCCAAACATCTTAAAAAGTTAAGAGAAACGCCAGCAGATGATTTTGGGTTGACAGAAAGGGAGGACTTAGAAATGGAAAACACTCTTTATAAGTACATCTCTGCGCAAATGCCTTCCAACATGGACAATCACTTGTGTCCTAAATACTTTTCCCATTTCTGTTGTTGATAGGTATACTTTCAGAGAATGGCCAATTCCCTGGCACTTGAACGCAAGGCACAAGAGGAAACGATTCTATTACCTGTCCAATGTCAAGCCTTTTATAAGGTAATAGTAACATGCTTGAAAATATAAATGTTATTATTTATTATCTTTATGTTGGAGAGAAATGGCTTTTCCACTTCACGCTAACTTCTGGTGGTTGGTTTCCTCCCACAGACTTAGATATGAGAAATTGCTACGCACGCAATACAAGGAGGCGGCAGCGAAGCAAAGGAGAGAGAAGTATTTACAGAAAAAAATGCTAGCCGCAGAGTCTCAAGAGTTAACACAGAGCTGAAAGTATTTGACTTTTGAGAAGGCTAGAGGAATAACAGGAGGGCTGCAGTAAGTGAAAACATGATGCAAATGCTCGACTTTGGTCATTACTTACAAATGGACACTAAGGTGGGAAATATTGTGTAAATTCAGAAAGGAGCTCATTTTTTAATTACCAAAATAAAACTTGTCCATACCTGTTGTTTTTTGTTTTTTTAATATCTGTGCCTCTGGTGTAAAAATCTTTTGACCTGTGTTTTATAAATGCCTCCTGCAACAGAAAGGACTAGTTATTGTCTGCAATTCTCTGACTAGGGTAGGGAGTATCCAACTATATGACACCTTAAAAAAGACTTGTGGACTTCAATTCACAGAATTCCCCAGTTAGCATGACTGGCTGGCTGAATTCTGGGAATTGAAGTCCACAGGTCTTAAAAGTTGACAAGATGGGACACCTTTGGTCTAAACCCTTAAACAAAATAGAATTTGGAATATTCCTTTGATGATCCTGAGAATCTTTCGTGTAATTGAAAAGCTAAGTGGCTTTCCAGAACAAGAGTTCAATTAAACTGCAAATAAAACGAATTTGCCCAGCGAAGATGCTTGTCCCCAGGATCGTACCATTAATAACTGCATTTGTAGTACCATATTATGCTAAGTCAGAACCAATTAAGCTGTATTTTTTTATATTCACATGACCCAACTTGCTGTCTGAAAACCCCAATGCTTTGCAATGAACATTGTAACGAATAATATAGACCTGAAACTAACATGCCAAATATTAACGCAGTTGTGCTTGAACAGTAAAATGGTGTAAATGATTTAAAGTTATAAATGACATACATGTCCACATCCAAAATGAGCAAATAGATGAATTGCTGTATCTTGGTAAAAAGTTAACTAAACAAGGAAAAGTGGATGCCATTTTAGATTAAGGTGACACAAAACATGTGGTTTTATTCAAGAAATGAATGTTTGTTGAAAGCATACTAGAAGTGCGAGTTCTGTATATCATAGATAAGTTGAATGCAGTGGTATTGGATACTTAAATAAGTCTGATAACAGATGCATAAAGAGTGAATAGTGCTAAATATAGACTGAACAAGAAAGTAACCAATAAGAAAGAGGCACACTGAGGCACAAACTAAAAAAAAAAAGATGATAAATCACAAAACAAAAACATCAGATGTGAGAAAGCACAAGGCTGAAACGGCCTTGGATGAAGTTCACCTAAAAAAGACCTTTAAAGACTGCATATAAAATGATGTAGGAGTGTATTACAAAGGTTGATGAAAAATTGAGGCATTTTGTAAATGGTATTGTTGTAAACCAGTAAGTTAATCTCTTACCTCAAGACTTCAATTTAGTATTTCTTACCCCCTTTCAGTATTCTGTAAAATATTGTTAAAGGTCTGTATGCACAATAGGACTTGACATATTGTGCATTCCTGCTCAGTTGTTACTTAATAACCCAAGATGCAAAACTACTACTTCTGAATGACATGTTGGCACCAAGATAAACTCAGATTTTATTCATGTTATCTTGGTGACATTTGGAGATTTCTGGAATCCACTTTGACCCTATAATTCAGCTGATTCTCTAATACACTATGAATAAATAAGCCAGGGTCTAGAACATGTTAATTATTTGGGCATTGGATCACTGTCATTATCAAGATAATCACACTAGTAAAGATTCCAGTGTCATTGTCCTGTAGTTAATCTCAAATTGACTGTTCCATTAACTAAGAATAATTATCTTAGCTGCTGATACATATATACCTTCAGGATATAGAAAATGTAATATGAACATAAAAACATAAACGTAAAATGTAAAAACCCTTTACTTGAATATGATGTAAAATAAAGGAGCCCGAAAGCCAAACTAGAGAAATTTATTAATGTTAGCACAAGGAAGACTAATCTGTAAGCAGATACATTTCTTTTTTTCATCTTTATCCAAAGGCAAGAAATTATAACCATAATTTATAGATCAGTCTGGGAGAATTTCTTTTTGCAGAAAATAGATATTTATACAAAATTATTTTTCAAAAGGTTTGTATAAAAGTTATTGCATTTACGATGGATGAAAACATCCATGTGCTGCGACAGGACAAGTTTGGCTTTTTTGAATATTTTTTTTAAAACTTGAAAATCAGGATGCACAAAAAGTATACACTTCCTACAAAAGAGACATTTCAATTCCTGAGTATACTAAAGCTATAAAAAAAATTAGAAGCCACAGGAAGGCAGATTCTTTCAAAGTTGAGGGGGTTTATGGGCACTTTCTTTCTACACATTGCTTTCCCCCTTCTTCGTACTCCTGCTTAGAAATCCACATCTGCTGGAAGGTACCCTACAAAAAAAAATCAGAAACATAACCATCTCACAATATATATTGGTGGCGCACAGAAACCAAGTTACGCACAACCTGCCTTATGAGATTATACTACTGTCCTTGCTTTCTCGGTTCCCCTTCAAGTTCCCCAAAACTTTACTGCAGCATTTTCTTGCTTTCATCCCTCTCCATGCCTAGTATGGATTGTACAGGTAGTCCTCAACTTCACGACTGTAATGGAGCCTGCCTATTATGAAACCAAATTGCAACAAATGTTAAGCGAGGTGCCCGCGTGATTGTCTCATTTAGCAATCCAACCTCAGCTCTCCCTGATCCAGTCATTAAGTACTTCCCTCAATGATCCCACCTGTGATGACCCAGGGTGGGATACAAAACACAGTCACAGAAAACAGGTGAAGCCCCTTTTATTCCTTCACTTTGCTTTCAAGCTCCGAATATCTTTGACCCCAAGACAAAAAAAATCCCACAAAGTTACACAAGGAAGGAAAAAAGCAACACAAACCAGGCAAGATAAGGGATGGAGGTTGTCCACAGATAACACACACTGGGAAGGATGCCAAACTCAGAGAGGAACTATAGAGATATTTACACGATTTGTTTCCAGTGTTTGCCAGTACGCAGGTCCAAATTCTTATTCAGTTGTCATACCTGCAGCCCATGAAGAGTATCAAGGCCCTCTCCACCCGAGTAGACCACATCTCTCCCTAATCCTCTCCTCCTTGCCTGCCCTAGGATGGAGAGGGGATGGGCCTGGGTCCTCCTGATGCCCAGCCAGCCTCTGCCCTTCCCCAGCCTCCTCCACAACCTCCAGAGCCACCCTTCCACTCCCTGTCGGCTGTTCCTCCTCTCTCTCAGAGTCAGTCTCCACCAGGGGCATGACACCACCTTTGCTCTTCCAGATGTGGTCATTAAATGGAGCACAGGGTGCTTCAGGTGGGGGATTGATGCCTACCCAATCCCCAAGGCACTCCCTTCTCTGCTACATTATTAGATATTCCTCAATTTACAACTGTAATTGAGCCCAGAATTACGATTGTAAGTCACGCCAAAGCTGGTAACCACGCCTGATTTTACCCCCTTTTTTGCAGCAGTTGTTAACAAATCCATTGTCCACAATGGGCTTTTTTTCTTCTTCCATAAACTGTTTCCAGCAAAAAACAAACCATAAATCAGTCACGTGACTGCTGGATGCTGCAAATATATGTTAATGCAGCCTAGTTGCTAAGTGCTCAAAATGCGATCTCGTGATTGCAAAAGGGGCGCAGCTAGCATAACTTTGAATTATGGTCATAAATAGCCTTGTAGAGCTCCGTTGTAACCCAAGTCACTAAGTGACCAGTCATAAGTCAAGGACTACCTATACATATTTCCCTTTCTCTCTCAGTCACATACCCTCCTTTTTAGGAAGCATCAGCAGCCACATAATTTACTAACCAAAGAAGCCAAAATGGAACCACCAATCCAGGAACTAAACCTTCGTTCCACCGTTGTATTGTTTGCTATTAACTTCAACCGCATGCTCTGAAATCAGAAAAGAGATTGACGGTGATTGTGCGTAGGGAGCAGGTTTCCCAACTGACAACTGGTAATATTTGCTTATATTCCGCATTGTAGAATATACATAGACCAAGACAGCTCAAATCATATCTCAATAATTCAGCCCAGATTATTGCTTTATGTTAAAAGGGACACAGCCCGCTTTGATTCTTAATACCCAAAGGTTGCATCCTAGAAACTGAATAGCAAAACGAATGATTTTCAGTTGTGCGATACCCTCCATATAAAGATAGAATAAAAGTGAGAGGCCTTGGGGGCAAGAGGAGGGGGAGGAGAGATTAATGGTTTCATTCCCATCTTATTTCTGACCTCCCCAAAGAAATGTTATTGTGCATTTTCCTGTTGAATTTTGGCAGCATTTTTAAAAACCCAGGAAGGGGGTGAGAAGTAGCCACATCTTCCTGTAATATCACCATCAAGCTATGCCTGGAAAATCTTAATCCCATTCCACATCCCTGAATCCTACACTGGCCAACAAAAACTAGACATTCCTGTCATAAACAATTAGGGAAAGAAAAATGATGAAGTTCTTTCTTCAGTAAGTGCCTCTCACATGTTGGGACTACACATCCAGAATTCTTATCATTCAAGGATTATAGTCTCATCTTATCTGGGGATTATTGACCAATGAGAAGTCTATCTAGAACTTCATAAACTCGAATTATATAGTAAGCTAACTATCCTGTTGCTTTAGCACGGATCAATAAAACTGCTTGAGGAACATCTAAAGAATGTGCTCAGTCGTGTTATTGTTCACTTCAGAAGCAGTTACCACTTCCCAATACAGCCACCGAAACCACATAATGTTGCACTTTCGCAGGAAATTGCAACCCAGATGAGGCAAAAATAGGATAGATTCATCAAAATCTAAAGCCCACACTTGCTAAAACACACAGAGCTAACTTCATTCTTTGGATCACGGCTATTAACATGGTTATCTTCAATAATGAACACAAACCAAAACCTTCTGTATCTCTATAGATGGTGGGTTTTAATTTTTTTTAAAGCAAAATAGGTAGTTCCCAACATTTTTCAAATATCCCAATATAGAGAACTGATTGTAAATGTACTTATTAAATGATACACTTACTGGAGGGGTTTTCTGAGATAGTTCTCTATTCAATCGGTCTGTAAAACTCTGTAATAGTGTATTTCCGCCTGCTACAATCACACTACCATAGAGGCCCTGGAAAAGGAAAGCAAGACACATAAATTACTGGACATGTAACTTTCTTTAATCTGCTTTTTGGTAGAGAGAAAAGACTACAAAACTTACACAGAATTTGAAAGCAAATCACATCCTCTTGTATTACTTATTAAATAGGGCAAGGAGGTAAAAATTCAATTTCCACTAACAAATGTAAAACTTGGGAGTATTTCTTGTGCAAAAGAGAATATATAAGTTTTAATAAAAGTTTTCCACAATATAAAGAACATTTAAAATTCCATACTAATTAATATTTTGGAAACATGAATCTATAATTCAGTAAACAAGCAACACAATTTGAATTCTTCATCAAGTTTGCACATTTGAGGTACAACTGTGGAGTCTGTGCTGAAAAACTAAAACAGCCCAACTCTGCAAACACATCCCAGACTGGATTTCCCAAAGTCAAGCTCTTGTGGTCATGCTTCTGGTCTCACAAATATTTACAGTGCAATCTCAGGGTTTATTTATTTTTTCTTCTATTCAATTGTGTCCAATTCTCAGAGAGTGCCTGCACAAGACCCCACAGTTTCCTTGGCACAGTTTCAATTGTTTGATGTCCCTCTTTGTATCAGTTTCAATGTTATCAAGCCAATGTATTCTTTGCTTGCCCCTTCTTCTCTTTATAAACAGCCTACTAGCCATACATAAGGATAATTTTGGAATTTGGCCTAATCCAACCTGGTTCTTCTTAGCATTTAGCTAAGAGTATTCAACATCACCATCAAAGCCATGGTGGTGCAATGGTTAAAATGCAGTATTGCAGACTGCCCACTGCCTAGAGTTTGATCCTGACCAGCTGAAGGTTGACTCAGCCTTCCATCCTTCCGAGTTTGGAAAAAGGAGGATCAAGATTGTTGGGGGCAATATGCTGACACTGTAAACTACCCAGAGACTGCTATAAAGCACTATGAAGAGGTATATAAGTCTAAGTGCCAGTGCTATTCCTATTGTTACCATTGACACAAGAATTGAACCATCGCCATCCAATCTGCAACCTTTGAGCTACATCTGGGCATACCCAAAAAATACATCTGAACTATATTTATTGCTTGTTGGCCTTTTGGCTAAGATCAAACGTAAAAACACAACTGGATTTCAGGTAGCTCTGAACAGCACAGATTTCTGCATCACAGCATAGTTGTTGCTGCCATTCCAAATTTTAATCAAGAAAAATAAACCTTCCATTGTGCCGAATTAATACCTACCGGCCGAATGTCTATATCGCACATTCCAACACTAGTGGTGACCACATGACTCACACCAAGCATTGTATTGCCAGATAAGCCCTAGAAAAGAGAAAGAATGTCTAGAATTAGTTTTGATCACATCAGTGACAGAATTAGTAAGAACACCTTGAGTCTTTTTTTCAAAGATGGCCCAAATCATCTAGGGAAAAAAAATCATGAAATGAGAAGCTCCATCTGATAATTCTAGTAAGTAGGAAAAAGGTACATGCAGCACAGAACCTCTTATTTCTCCTTGTTATGACATAATGTATGACTAAAACTGCCCATTGAACAGATACACAAAGGATCCATTTCCATTCCATCTTGCTTAGTTTTACCTTTACATTTGAAGGGTCAAACAAGCCTTCAGGAATTTTTAACCGCTCAGCGCCAAAATCACAATTGTAGCCATTGGGGAACTCATAGTGTACGGTTGGCATTTGCGCAGCCACCCTGGAGGTAAAAATCAGACATTTTCAGATGACACTGAGTTAACGAGCATTTCTTTTCCTGTTTTTATAAAAGAAATTACTTTTCAAGAAATCTCAGAAGCAGCCATTCAATAACAGTGGAAGACTCTTGTGAAAACTCAATATTTTCCAGATGTTTGAACAAATATCCCTTAAGCCCTTGTCAGCACAGAAGTTCACATGAATTAGGAGAGCTATAATTAATATCCAAGAAAGTTCCTAATTCTCCATTTCTGGTATAAAGCTAAGCACAGAAAGGGTTTTGTAATGTTTTTAAAGCAGATCACATTTTGCACTTTCAGCATCTAAAAATAACTTTTATCTGGGTTGTCTTCAGAATCCAGGAATATTGTTGCTACAATCAGATGCTAACGGTGGCATCCCAATCCCAACTCCCAAGAATAGATATTACATACACCCAATTTCACCCTGCTTATAGAGGATTTTAAGAGAGAAAATGGTGGGGTTAGGTAAAGAGGCCAAAAGGAGAACCGGGCCTCCAATGTAACATTTATGCTTATTATCTAGCATATGACGAGGACATGATGGAAGGGAAGTCCATGTAATTATAAGTAAAACTTCTGTGGGAGTTTGGCATACAACTGCATGTCCAATTCAGTTATCCAGGCAACAGCCTCTGGCATTGCTTCATGCAGATCTTCTAGGTAACAGAGACACGCACATTGTGCACAATCTTTTACAATACGTTTAATAGTTTGCATATCAGCACCACAATCACAGCAAGGGGAATCCTTCCATCCTCACTGATAGAGGGCAGTGGCACTTCTTCCAGTATCCCACCTGTTCAATTTCAATCAGACTGGAACCAGTTTACAGTTCAGATCGGAAGACAGTCTTGTGTCAGCCATCATAACATTCCCATAAATTAACAGAGACTTACTGCTCGTCATAAGCTGAATCAGAAACTTGTAGAACTGATGCTTGAAAGTCCTGAATCACACACTATGGGAGGAGAAAAGATATTTTCACACAAGGATTTCTGATACATGTACTGCTATATATATTTCCTTAAAAAAAAGATAAAGGTAAAACAAAGGTCCGACTTGGACAACATGGACACCACATTCTTAACATCACTATTATATTAGGAAATCCAAGTAGGACCATCCAAGTACAGGTCAGGAAATATTCCGTATCACCAAGTACCACAGTGGAAACGATATCCAAACATCTCTATTTCCCTGCCCTTATTCGGAGATCTGCTTTAGGCTGAACTCCTGAACTCAGAAGAACAGTGAGCTTAACAGCCTAAATTTCTCTTTCTAATGCTACAAAGCTGTGGCCAAAAAGCCAAAAATGCAAGTCTCTTTAAGAAAGGCTATCAGGGCAGAAAACAATGGAATAAATCTGTAATATCAGAAATCAAAACATAAGGCTCTCTAGGAAGCCTAGAAGGACGCATGGATCAAGAGTTATGTCGTAAAATGTTACCTATAAGTAATGTTAATCATGTTATTAATTTCCTTTTTACTTTCCCACTGGTCTGCTTTTCTCCAGAAAAATCCAGAATGTGTTTATAATTTTTCATTACACCAACATTTACTAATAATGCAATTTACAGATTGCATGTGGTAAAGGAATCCTATTTAAATAATCAGAACCATGAGTCATACTGCAGTTCACTCGCTAAAGGAACCATTCATTGCAGAAATCAAAGGAAAGACTTCTTATACATCCAAGCAAATTAACATGATGACAAATACTTACATTACACATATAGTTGTGCCAAGATCTTGTGACCTGTGGTAATTTCTCTTTTCTTTTCCAGTTTGCTGGAGAACCCTCTCGAACTGCTTCCTAGAATATAAAATCAAGGTCATTCCAAAGGGTCACATTTAAATATATTATTCCATAGATGGCTTACATAAGTTTATAAACCTAGGAATGTTGAGGATGAAGTACATAGAGTTTCATTTTAAGCCAAGAGAGGCAACAGAACATCCCAGCCTGACTAAGTTAAAAGCTACTCACAGTTCAGCTCTTATCATTTATTATTGATAAATACATAACCAGCTCATGAAAAAGATTGTGGCTTTGCAAAACTGTACACCTGTAAACACTTTCTTTAGCAGAATAACATCCTACTAACTGGGTTCATGCTTCATGCATGAACTGTGGAATGGCTTATGTCAGGGACAAACTATGGGTACTTCAACTGTGGCTGAACTACAATTCTCAGCATCCATGACCAAAGTTAAAATATACTGGATAATGTAATTCAACCATAAATGAAGCATTACAAGTTACTGGCATGTTTATAGCTTAATGTGCGAATCCAACCTCTGTTTCGGAATAGTGGCGTTCATTGGGAATCAAAATTCTTTCTTTAATGTGGATCCTTTGTGTATGACTCTATACCAGGGGTCCCCAAACTTGGCAACTTTAAGACTTGTGGACTTCAACTCCCAGAATTCTGGGAGCTGGTTCACAAGTCTTAAAGTTGCCAAATTTGGAGACCTCTGCTCTAAACTATTTAAATCCAAGGCCAACCCTGATGGAATTTAACATTGGGGAAACTATTGTTAAACCAGACGTTTTGTGAATGAAAAAGCAGCTTTTTGATTCACATTTACAAGAATGTGCAGCTTTCTTTCAATTCCTTCCAACATAGGATCTTACCTTCGATGCAATCATATAAGGTGGGATGATTTCAACGTTCATTTCTTGAAACAGTTCCCTGCACTGCATTGAAATGAAATCTCCAGCCAGAGGTGACTTCACAATGCCTAAATGCAGGGCACAAATGGAATCAAAAGATTTAATACTCTGCCACCACTCACATTTTACATAGAAACTTGTTTTGCCAACAAACGCCAGAGTAACAAGCTTTTGTGTCCTCATGGGCCACTGAGTTCTCAGAAACTGTATTTTTCTGCACAAGAGCAAAAGGGAAAATGACAAAATATTTTTTGTAAAAGCCAAAGATACTTCAAGAGAAACCATATAAACTTTTAATGTCTCATATATTCATTACATTTGGCTGGCCTTCTTAGGGGTTATAAAATTATTTCCTTAATTATTCATGATTCCCTTTTGAACAGAAATTAGAGTCCAATATGGCCCTCAATATCCCAACAAAACAATCTAATCCAGCTTTCTTACTACTATTTGTCCTCAGCACCTATTACTTAGACATATGCTGATTATTAATGCAGATGGTTTTATTTATCTAACTCCAAGTCTTTCAGTCTTTGGATAACAATGCAAAGTTAGTTTTTCTTCTAGTTTTATTTTGCTATATTCTGACTACTTCTCATTCTTCTAATGGATTAGAGTTTTGCAATATATTAGAAAGAGATGCTTTGCAAAGTGGCTAGTGTGGAAGGAAGACATCTCTTTGAATGATAAAGCAGATGAATTTTTTTCAAATTCAACAGAGTTGTTTTGAAAACAGGCCCAGCTATTTGCTCACATATACATATTTGTTTTCAAATAATATTTATATACCACCTTTATTATTTTTATGAATAACTAAAGGAAGCAAACATACCTAACACATCTTCCTATTTTCCCTGCAACAACTCTGTGAGGTGAATTCAGCTGAGAATGACTAGCCCAAGATCACCCAGCTGGCTTTCACGGCTTAAGGCAGGACTTGAACTCACAATCCCTTGCTTTCCAGCCTGGTGCCTGAACCACTAGAGCAAACTGGCTCTCATATATTGTATATAATATAAATAAATACATTTTAAATAACTATTTTCTGATTTATCCAGATCATCATCTCATGACCATTAAAAATGCACTCTATTGATGGTCATCGTAATGCTTTTCAGAAATAAGTTTTATTTACTTCATTTTGTTTGGTACAAACCAACCCTGTCATTTATGTGTGTCGAGTCTTGCTACATAGCAGGATAGCTCAGATCAGGCTGGAAGATTTCTCACCTTGCTGAAGCACGTACCCATCATGGACTGGAATCGCAGTTGTGTGTGTTGCTCCACTATCTAAGATCAACCCAGTAGATCTGCCATTCGCAAAGCTAGTTGCAGAGTCAAGGAAGACGACAGAATTTTGGCACAGGTGCAGCATATTCATCATGGTTTGTTTGGCTTTTATATATTGCATGAATTTATATCTTATGATATTAGGTAATCCTTAACATACAATCATAATTGAGCCCGCAATTTCAATAATAAGCTGTGATGGTTGAAAAGCAGGCCATCAAATGACCACAAGGCCTATTTGTGTGAGAACTTAGATCTTAGAGAACTAAACTGGCAGTAAATTATATCCGCTGTTGCCATCATCGTCGTCATCATCATCCTAGCCATAATCTATCCACTGGAGGATGAAGTGAGAACAATCAATCCATGGAACAGAAGTTGCCTTCGGAAGTTGTGGGGGCTTCATCACTGGAGGCTTTCAAGAAGAGATTGGACTGCCATTTGTCAGAAATGGTGTAGAGTCTCCTGCTTGTGCCGGCGGGGGTTCCAAACAATACGGTCCTGAGCTTTCTTTTGCCAATTGGGCCAATATTTGTTGACATTGTCAATCCATCTTGTTTTAGGTCTCTTTTGTGGACACTTTGTATCAAGTGGGATCCATTCTATGACTGACTTGATTCACCTGCCATCAATTCTTCTTCCTAAGTAACCAGCCCATTTCTATTTCAATTCCTTTACTCTCTTGACGACATCATATACTTTTGTTTGTTCTGTAATCCATGCGCAGATCGTTCAATTTTATCTTGTAATGCTCAGCATGTGTATTTCCATAGGAAAGTAAGTCACTCAATACTGGTTCTCAAGTATACATGCACTGAACTTAAGATTCAGAACTGCTTGAAAGGTTGCCAGGCTAAAGTTCATATTAACTTCATTTTTACTGACACAGAGTGGACTGTCAATCAATTTACTTTCCAGACAAAATCTCATTTATTGACATTTCTCTTGCAATTGGTGTTCTTCACATGAATTAAGATTCTACACAGGTAGTCCTCAACTTACAACTATAATTGAGCCCAACATTTCTGTTGCTAAGCAGAAATGTAAGCAGTTACTAAACAGTTAACTGAGTTTTTCCCATTTTCATCTTTCTTGCTGAAGTTGTGAAGTGGATCACTGAAATTGTTATGTTAGTAACACAGTTAGTTGTTAAATGTATCTGACTTCCCCATTGACTTTGCTTGTCAGAAGGTTGCAAAAGGTGATCACATGACCCCAGGACTCTGCAATTATGGACCAATTGCCGAGCATCTGAATATTGATCATGTGACCATGAGGATGTTGTAACGATCATAAATGTGAAAAATAAGTCATCACTTTTTTCAGTGCTGTTGTAACTTCTAACAGTCAGTAAACAAATGGTTAATCTCCTATCTCCTGTAATCCCCTGCTAGCATGACCCCACCAATGGAGGCCACCAGCCTAGAAAAGTTTGATTTTTAAATAAAATATACGAATGTGTCATGCCCGTTAGAATTTGACTCCGGAGGGACAGGAGGAACACCCGACAGGGAGTGGGAATATGGTTCCAGAGGTTGTGGAGGAAACTGGGGAAGGGCACAGGCCAGCTGGCATTCAGAGGAAGACCCAGGTCCATTCCCTCTTCATCCTAGGGCACGCAGGGAGGAGCGGATAAGGGAGAAACATGGATAGTGTGCTCTACGGGGGAGGAAAGGGCCTTGATCCCCTTCATGGGCTGCAGCTGTGAGGACCGTTTAAAAGGACAAATTGTGCATAGGCCAGTGCTGGAAGGAAAGCATGAAAATATTTATAGTCTGTCAATTCTTATCTGAGTTCTGGCGTCCTTCCCAATGTATGTATTTCAATATCTGTGGATGTCTTCAAGCCATTATCCTGCCTTTTCTCATTAATTCTTCAGTGTGGTTTGTGTTGTTGTTTTTCTATTTATAATTTATACGCATTTTGAGTTTGAGCAGCAGTTCTTCCTTTTTGCAATTGTTTGTGGGGGGGGTTTTCTCCAGTCAATGATAATTGGACCTTTAAAGCCAAGTTGAAGGAATTAAAGGGACTTCACCTGTTTTTGTGACTTTGTTGCTTTTGTATCCCACCCTGGGTCATAACAGAATGTAACAAGCATCCAGTTTTTATATCAAAAAATTAAATATGATCTCCCTACATAAATCATGAGTTTTTACAATTTTTTGTACCAGTTTGGGAAATAGCACAGCAATAGGATCTTCGTTAAACAATTATTTTAAACAAGTTATAATTGTTTCCTGAAAATAGCATAGTATGATGATGCTCACTTATTCATCAACATTTGTAGGATACGCTGTGAGTACTGCAGTTTTGCATAGGAAGAATGCAGGGATATTATAATGTTCAAACATTAATTCTGTCAGTTTCTCACGCTTTGCTCTAATGTTCCACTAGAAAAGCACAGAGAAAATAATTAAAATTCAAAATTATGATTCATGACTCAAGAAGCACAAGACTGACATTTTTCTATTCTTTCCTACCAATTTCTTGAAAACTGATTTACCAATTTATAAATTTCTGTCAGACTAAAGTAAAGTACTCCCTCAATCACAGAATATACAACTATTTTATGTATGGCCACAGAATCGTGACTCTTTTATAAATATAATTTGCAGAACTTCCAAGAAAACTATCTCATACTATAAATACAGAGACATATCTATTCTACACTTTTGGGGAATGCGCAAAGAAAAAAAATATTAAAATATATAATTTTCTATAAAAGTTCAAAAACAATTACCTGGTAATTAATGAACTGCAAGTAGAAAAAGTGACAAGATTTAATTATTTGGAGATGATTTTTCAGACTGTTATATATAATATAAAAGTACTGGGAATGTCTGAAAAAGTATCAAATCACTTCTTCGTATTAGATGAAGCTCATAAATCCCAGCTGCAATTCAACTACACATTACATGCTCAAATCTTATATGGAGCTGAATTTGAACCCTGAAGACTTCATGTTAATAATTTTTAAGACCTTCCTGGTCAAAACTTCTGGGGAAAAAACACGGTTTGATGTAAGCACATAGCCAAATATTCTAGTTAAACAGTCAGATATTTAGGTAACTTGTTGGGCTGTTTGAAAGAAATAAAACCAATTTTTACTCACTGGTGCTTCAGACATTAGAACAGGATGTAATGAAGCTTCAGATTTAATGTGCATCTTATAGGTATGATCTAGGATGGCTTGGAAACTATCCCAATCTTCAACTGTAACACATAAAGTGAATGCTGCTTTTGTTGGTGGAATGCAAACTTTGCTGCATGCGTGTTATTAATAAAAGATTCAGGACTGACAATATATAATAACAGCTCAAAAATGAGCCACCTAAGAGAGCAAAATTAGTAACAGTTTTGGATCATCAATATATCATTCCACAATGAATGAAAAAATAGCATATTAGGTTTGCTTTTACTATGATAAAGATAGCACATATCATGAGTACTTTTAACAATGGTTCAATGAATGGTTCATCCCACATGGATGAGTTCCTATATCACAAGAAGGTAATATTGACCCGGACCATAACTGACCCCAGAAAGTATAGCTATCACTGGGATTGAGTCACCATGTGACAGTGTCTGATTTTAAAACCTTTTTTGCTGCAATCATTAAGGTACCAGTTTTCTTCAATGGGCATGTTCTGCTGGAAATTGGAAATAAACACCAGAAACTTATGACCAACAGTCCTATGACCATGGGGCACTGCAAATGGCCATAAATGCTAGCTCGTTGCCAGGCACCCAAACTGCAATCACATGACTGCCAGGGGTAGGCATCCGAACTCCAGAACTGAGTCTTAAGTAGTTGTGGGGAGGTCTGTTGCAACCTTGGTCCCTAAGGGACCAGTCATTAAATGAGGATTACCTGGATCAAACAAAGGATGTTATGATTAATGCAACATATAACCTCAACCAGTATCTGAACAGCAGTTATGAAGTAGTAGCAAGCAAGGTATGAAAAATGTAAGTATTCAATATGCCTCAGGCATAGTCTACCAGTTTCCATATTGGTGAAATCTCACTGGCATCTATTTGGAGGGATAATGTAATTGGACAAGTCAAACTATGCTTTCAGACGGCATTTAAGATTTTATCCAGGTTAGGATTGGATAAAATCATGATTCAACACGTATCTCTGAACTGAATCACAGTCTTTTACCTAAAACAAGGAGAATAACCACAGGATAGAACAAACTATACAAGAGTTTTTCTCCAGACTGTTGATATTTAATTAGAGTTACATCTTCTGTACAGCAATTCATTAAAAAAAAATCACAAGGTTTCCTTGGAAATCTTTATTTCAGACTAAGTCTATATAACAAATAAAATAAGAAAAAGGAAATATACAAGGATATGTGTAGTCCTCAACTTATGACCACAATTGAGCCCAAAATGTCTGTGAGAGGTTTGTTGAGTTTTGTCCCATTTTACAACCTTTCTTGACATAGTTGTTAAGTGAATCACTGAAGTTGATAAGTTAATACCTGGTTATTAAGGGAATCTAGCTTCCCCATTATCTTTGCTTATCAGAAGGTTGGGACACAGCAATGGTCATAACTATGAACCAATTGCCAAGCATCCAAATTTTGATCAGATGATCGTGGGATGCTGAAAAAGTCACAACTGAGGAAAAACCGTCCTAAGTCACTTTATTCAGTGCTGTTGTAACTTTGAATGGTCACTAAATGAACTGTTGTAAGTTGAGGACTACCTGTACTGTGGCATGCTATTAGCAATCTTGGCTTGAAATAGCCCACTTTTTTTTTCAACTTCTGCCACCACTACATAACTTCTTCCAAGTAAGACAAAATCTATTTTTCAGAAATAGAGATACTGAAGTACCACAAAATAGCAACCAGAATTTAAAATCAAAAGAAGGGAATGCAGAACATCATACTCATTCCATTTTTCAAAGGTGAAATGGCTTCCATGTTCTCCCTAGGAACTCTCAAGGCATTTGTGTCTATGTAGTATGATGGCCCTCCTTGCTTGCTTTTATCACCGTCGATCTCCATCATGGAGCTTCCATCATCTCGGTCCAAGACCACCCCAATGGCAGTAGGGAAGTCCACCTACAATGAACAGTATCGAGAACAAACATCCAAGATTATACAATCACCACCTATTGTGTATTATTTTAACTAGCCTGGATGTTACAAAAAGGAGTGATCATGCAGCAGGATCCCTCATTTCCATAGACTTCTCCTGCCATCAAAGATCAAGATGCAGTTGACCAAATGTCTTTGGAAATGTTTTTGCTGTTGCAGTAAGTCGGTTATTACCTAGGGAGTTGGATACATAAAGATTGAGATCTAAGAAAAGAATTTGTAGGGATATGATCTTAAGAAGGCAAAACTACAGTGATATGAGAAGCGAAAGGTAATCTTTCCTGGACAATAATTATTTCTAATATTTATAGGCTGCCCGATCTGTTACAAATGTTGGAAGTTACCAAACTACAATAATAAAACACAGAACATATCATCTAAAAGAAATCCTGGAGAATTTTAACAATCAGTTAATAATATATTAACGTATCCACCAGGGACCTTGTTTAATTGATGAGACCCAGAGCATGCCAAATTAATCAAGCAGGTACTACAAATAAACACATAACTAATGTTTCATGTATTACTGGACCACAATTCCTCAGGCAGTGTTCCATTGTTCATTATATAGAGCAGTGTCTGTCAGCCTCAGCAATTTTAAGATGTGTGGACCTCAACTCCCAGAATTCCCCAGCCAATATGGGAATAGGGAACATTCTGAGAACTAAAACACTCATATAGAGCTTTGCTTTAGTATATTACTAAATCATGAGGGTTCCTGGCTTAATCTACCACTTCACCTTCATACTTACCTTTGGGCAATCTTCTCCCGCATAGCCAGCTCGTACTGTGCAGGAGCCAATATCAAACACCAGAGCACCAACTTCATCTGCAAACAGAGAGGCATTATTTGAATTTATTTAAATTCAGCACAAAAGCACTACCTTGCTTTTACTGACCAAATGCTCAAATTCTCCATTCAGAAGACGTAAAAATATCTATTGCCATTCATCATACTCCTGAATGAATAAGTTTCTTATATGTACCAGTATACAAGTAAATGTAGTGAAGAATTACACATAGCCATGCTATGAGATAGCCTTTACAGGTAGTCCTTGACTTATGACCATCACTAAGCCCAAAATTTCTGTTTGTCAAATGAGACATTTGTTAAGTGAGTTTTGCCCCATTTTACAACTTTTCTTACCACAGTTGTTAAGTGAATCACTGCAATTGATAAGTTAGTAAGCTGGCTGTTAAGTGAATCTGGCTTCCCCATTGACTTTGGGGAAGGTTGAAAAAAGTGATCACGTGACATTGGGATACAGCAATGGTTGTAAGTATGAACCAGATGTCATGTATCTGAATTTTGATCACATGCGGCAAAGGTCATAACTGTGAAAAATGGTCATAAGTCACTTTTTTCAGTGCCATTGTAACTTTGAACGGTCACTAAAGGAACTGTTGCATGCTGAGGACTTCCTGTATCGTCACTTCTTTCTGCGAACACTGTCACACATTAAAAATTAAAATTCTGATGTCCATTCTCAAAAGAGTGTGTGTGTGTGTATGGAGATGGATGGATAGATGAACAGATAAGACACACAGACATAGACAGATAGATCTGTATCCATACATGCACATATACATACGATACTCTGTGTGTGTGTGTGTGTAGACGGAAGGATGAACAGACTGACAGACAGATTGACAGGCACAGATAGATGGATCTGTATCCATACATGCACATATACATATGATAGTGTGTGTGTGTGTGTAGACGGACGGACAGAGACAGATAGATCTGTATCCATACATGCACATATACATATGATAGTGTGCGTGTGTGTGTGTGTTTGTGTAGACGGACGGACGGACAGAGACAGATAGATCTGTATCCATACATGCACATATACATATGATAGTGTGTGTGTGTGTGTGTTTGTGTAGACGGACGGACGGACAGAGACAGATAGATCTATATCCATACATGCACATATACATATGATAGTGTGTGTGTGTGTGTGTGTAGACGGACGGACGGACAGAGACAGATAGATCTGTATCCATACATGCACATATACATATGATAGTGTGTGTGTGTGTGTGTGTAGACGGACGGACGGACAGAGACAGATAGATCTATATCCATACATGCACATATACATATGATAGTGTGTGTGTGTGTGTGTGTGTAGACGGACGGACGGACAGAGACAGATAGATCTATATCCATACATGCACATATACATATGATAGTGTGTGTGTGTGTGTGTGTAGACGGACGGACGGACAGAGACAGATAGATCTGTATCCATACATGCACATATACATGATACTCTGTGTGTGTATAAATATACACAGAGACATACAGACACATATAAACATATATTAATCACAGACCATTTAGATTTTAGAAATAACACAAATATAACTCATATATCAGTGACCCTCTCTTCGGAAATAACACAATTCTGTCGATTTCACCCATAAACAGAGTTGGAAGGGACCTTGTAGGTCATCAAGTTCTAGTACAATTCCCCCATTCACCCCGCCCAAGCAGGAGACCCTACGCCATTTCTGACAAACCGTCCCTCAGAACGGAACCAAAACATACAAAAGATAAATATTACCACGTGCTTTTTAACCATTACATCACCCTCATGTCCTGAAATCTGGATGGAAGCCCGAGTAAGGGGTGTGTGTGTGTGTATATACATACATATACATATACTATACATATACACACACACATATATAGCTGACCATATCAGGATTAACCACCAGGATTCGTGCGCCAAGTGAGTCTCGGGGCAGCAATGAAGGGAAGCCGGCGTTGGCGTCGTCCGGAGGCTCGGAAAGCCGGCAGGCAATTTGGCGAGAAGCCTGAGGAGGTCGCTTGCGGGGCAGGGCACTCAGAAGCTCCGCCCTCCGCCGGCCCGCGTGAAAGAAAGGGCGGCCCCCTCCCTCCTAAAAGGCCGCTCACCTCCTCCGTAGACGCCGCCGCTCATGACGGCTCGAGCTGCCGCTTCGCCGGGAGCAGCTCCGACCTCCGAGCGTCCGAACTTCTCCTCAGCTTCGCTCCTTCTTCTCGCTCTCTCACTCTTCTCTCCTTCTCTCGGCTCCCGGACGTCCCGCCTCCGTTTTGCCCCCGGCGAGCCAATAGAAAGAGACGTCGCGGAGGAGGCAGCCTATGGGAGAAGGGGTAGAAATAGACAAGCCAATCGCGGGGTCCTTTTCTCGGCCTGATTCGTTTGGGCTCGTTCGGGGCCCCTGATAGGTTGAGAAGGGTCCCGCGTGCGAGGGGGAAAAAGTCGGCTGCAGTCGCCCGGGGGCGGAGCTAATGGGAGGGGGCGGGCGGGGTTGGTTCTGAGTATGCTTCTTCTTGGGAGAAAGGCTTTCAAGGCACGGTGCCGTGATTGTTTCTCTCTCTCCTGAGTGTTGGACGACAACTCCCGTCGCCCCATTTAGGTATCTGTCGTGATGGGGATTGTAGTCCCAGTCAAAGGCGCTCGCTAGGTTAGAGGAACGTTCAACTCTTCTTCCAACGTGGTCTATGACAGTAGAGTAGAGTAGAGTAGAGTAGAGTAGAGTAGAGTAGAGTTATTTATTGGCCAAGTGTGATTGGACACACAAGGAATTTGTCTTGGTGCAAATGCTCTCAGTATACATAAAATAAAAGATAAATTGTCAAGAGTCAAGAATCATCAGGTACAACACTTAATGATAGTCATAACATACAATAAATAAGCAATCAAATCATACTAGGAAACAGGCAATAAAAATCATTAGGATACAAGCAACAAGGTTACAGTCATACAGCCACAAGTTGAGGTGGGTGAAAGGAAGGATGGGAAGATTATTGTAATAGTAATGCAGACTTAGTAAATATTTGGACAGTGTTGAGGGAATTATTTGTTTAGCAGAGTGATGGTGTTTGGGAAAAAACTATTCTTGTGTCTAGTTGTTCTGTGTGTGCAGTGCTCTATAACATTGTTTTGAGGGTAATTGGTCAGCTGTAGCAACTTTAAAATAGATATGACTTTAATTCCCAGAATTCCTGGAAATGAAGAATTCTGGGAGCTGTGGTCCACCTGTCTTAAAATTGCTGAAGGGTTGAAAAATGCTGGTCTGTGCCCTTATATGCCAGCAATGTGAGGTCAGAATTGTGCCTGGGACATCCTTTGTGCAAAAGGATTCAAAGGCGCAAGACTGATAATCAGGACTCAAAAGACAAAGTGGGATCATGTTAGCATCTCAGGGCAATCTGTAGTAGTCTGTAGTGATAGTTTTGGAAAAATAATCAAAAAGCTAAAGGAGAGAAAGAGAAAAACACCACCTCACCAGCAATCAACATCCAGATAAGCGGAGAATGAAACTAGGATTAATACCAGATCAGCAAGCAGTAAATAATATTCTTATCAAGGACTATCAACTCACAATCAAAAAGTAACCAGTTGCCTAATCAAGGAGCTACCAAGAAGAAAACAATACTCGCATCAACACTGACTGGACAAGCCACTGTATATAAACAGAGAGCAAATCCCATTCTCTTGTAGCACTGAAGATATTACCTATTTCGATAATGAACATAGAATAATAGAATTAGAGGGGACCTTGGAGGTCTTCTAATCAAACCCCCTCCTCAAGCAGGGGAGCCTATACCATTCCAGATAAATGGCTGGAACAGCTTGCCCTTGGAAATTGTGGGAGCATCATCACTTGAGACTTTCAAGAAGAGATTGGATTGCCAGTTGTCAGAAATGGTGTAGGGTCTCCTGCTTGGACAGATGGGTTGGACTAGATGACCTCCAAGATCCATTCCAATTCTGATTATCTGTTATCTGTAGTCCAGTCTCTTTTTGAAAGCCTTCGGTGATGGATCACCCACAACTTTTGAAGGCAAGCTGTTCCATTAGTTGATTGAAACTTCTGCAAGAAAACTATCAAGATCAGAGAGCACCAAGGACTCTAACAGTTCAACCCTAAACTACAAACATTCTCTTTCATTGCTACTGTTGTTTTTTTAAAAAGTAACTATCCCACTCTTTTAATGACATTGAGTAGCTTTCAACAAACACCCATAAAAACAACACTAAATAAATATTAAATATGACACCTAAAACAGCAGTCTTGAAAGATCTGGGAAGATCACCTTGCTTTTGAGCACTCTCCTAAACTCTTAATCATTATTCCCGCTTTGTTTCCAATCTTATTTTGGGAAGGATTATAAAAATGAAAACACGAAGCAGCGTAAGAAGCTGCTGTTTCACGCTCTGACCAATAGGGGCCACTGCTCTCTTTCTGTGTCTCCTTGGAGTGATCACAGCAACCCCTCCGGCGGAGCCAAAGAGGACGTGACGAAACAGAGCTTCCGGTTTGTGGCGCAAGCGCGCTACCGCCTCTCTCGCTCTCGCTCTCTTTCTGAAGCGTGATGGCAGCGAGCAGTGTTGCGTCGGCAGCGACTCCCCTCCTGTCTCTGGACCCGGAGCGGCAGCGCGAATTCCAGGCTGAAGTGCACCGGGTGCGAAAGGCGGCCTCCAAGGTAAGAACCCGAGGAGGAACGCGGTGGTTTCTCCCGCCGGGCGCTGGGAGAGAGGAACTTCCAAGGTCTGTTTAACGCCTTTCGTCGTTTTACTTCCCAGAATCAGAAGGTGAAACCGGGTGTCGTTTACGTGGGTCACCTCCCGAGAGGCCTCTACGAGGCTCAGCTCCAGCAATACTTCAGCCAGTTTGGGACAGTGACTCGGGTCCGCCTTTCGAGGAGTAAAAAGGTAAACTCTGCTTCGATTTAATCAATTAGTTAATAATAATGAATATGTATGTATGTATGTATGGCATTCAGCTTTGTTCGGGTATTTTCCCATGTCATAGTAGTGGTGCTTTTAAAGTTGTAGCAACGTTTCAGCAGAATCTCATCTGCCATCATCAGGCTTCTGTATGGTGTTTGTCTGTGAGTCAGACTTTCACAAGCCATTTCTGAGTCACAGACGAACACTACACAGAAGCCTGATGATGACAGATGAGATTCTGCCGAAACAACTTTAAAAGCACAACCATCATGACGTGGGAAAATACCTGAACAAAGCTGAATACCATATATATAAATACCCGTGAAAACTTAAGAAAACAAATACACACACACATACATGAAATACCACTCACGTATCATCTCCAAAACTATAAAGCCTACAAACTTGGAATTTGGCACGCATTTTCCTCTTGGCTTCTAGGTGCTCACTAAGAAAGGATTTTTCGAAATGACCATCAGAGCATTAGTATTATTATTATCACACTCTGATGCTAAAAAGTTCTACTCCCCCTCCCCACCTGAAAAGAAATCTGTTCCAAAATACAAAACACAAGCAGAGGAGAGGAGTTTCAAGTTTCAGTTTCACAGCACCAAGAAGCTTTAGTGTAGAACAGTTGAGTTAAGCCATGCCCAGGCACCTTGCTATCTCCTCCTTGCTCACACAGCAAATACTGTTTCAGTTTCCAAATAGCCAACTCTCTCGCACACTGACAGGATGCTAGCCATTATGAATACCGATGGATGCTGGTAGGCAGTGGCAAAAAAATTTCCCCTTATCTCAAAAACTAATAACTAATGACTACATAGTTTCATACCAAAGCACAGGCATAGAGCTAGTCTATTTATAAATTTCACATTTCTTAACTGCCCATCTCCCTCAGATAATGCATGTACTGGTAGTCCTTGACTTACAACAGTTGGGTTAGTGGCCGTGGCACTGAAAATGGGACTTGTTACCGTTTTGTCATAGTTAACCTTTGAAGCATCCCCCGTGGTCCTGTGATAAAAATTTGGTGACTTTTGGCCATTGACATGTTTCTTCTGAGAGTTGCGCTGTCCTGGGTTATGCGGTCACCATTTGTAATCCTCCCAGCCAGTTGCTGACAAGCAAAGTCGGCAAGGAAAGCCAGATCCGCTGAATGACTGAATGATTCACTTTTCAACTGTGGCAAGAAAAGCCATAAAATGGGGGGGAACTCGCTTAACAAATATCTCACACTTACCAACAGAATTTTTGTACTCAATTGTGATCATAACTCGAGGACTACCTGTATAAACTTTAGGTGGAGAACTTAATGCTTATTTTCCCCACAACGACAATCCCTGTGAGGTGGGTTGGACTAAGAAAGAATGACTAGTCCAAAACTTCATATAGTCATAGGGTACAAAGAAGAAACCACAAAGTGTCAGAGAAAGTAAAACAAAGCCATTTGAAGCAATTAGAACAATTACAAACTATATGTGGGAGAGTGTATTTAGAGTTCAACATACAATATAACCATTTTGCAGTTTTGATTCTGATGTAATCTCTTAATCCAGGACTCTTACTGCTTGCTTTTCCAATGGCATTCCTCCTTACAATAATAAATATTTTAGGCTGGAAACTACCAAGGGCCCCCTTTGTAGAGATTCTCACTCATCCATGATTGTCCCAAAGATGCTTTTTCGGGAGGAAACTAGACTTTGTTTTTTCTTCGAAGGTATTTCATTTCTCATCCAAGAAGCTTCTTCAGCTCCTGTCAGAACTTCAAAGAAAAAACAAGAAAATCCATTTGCCTCCTGAAAATGCACCTTTGAGACAAGGACCCCTTTATTTTCTGCAATAAACTACCATGGTGCTACCCAGTGCACAGTATTCTTCTGTAGAGTATTGAAAACATGGATTGGGTTCTTTCTTGAAATGACTTGGCAGAAGTCCTAATCGATCGGGCTATATTTTCTATTGCATCATTTTTAAAAATAGCTGAAAATAAACTCCATAAAAAATCCTTACTAATTTTAATGAACTGTAATGAGGCTTCCCTGTTGTTGCTTTAACAAAGTCAGTGCCTATTGGTGATAAGTAAAAGCACTTTTCATTTTATAGCTCAGAAAATGTTTTTTGGATTAAGATTGTCACTGGGTGACTTTTGGGTTAGGTGTTCTCTTAACCTAACATACTGCACAGTATGTAAAACAAATTGGAAAAAGGAATGCTTTTTATCATGCCATGAGCTACTGAAAAAGAGGTAGAAATATATCTATTAATGGTAATAAAGCAAAATAATACTTCAACTATATAAAAGTATTGTATTTTTAAAAGATCTTCTATTCTTCTCTTTAATAGACAGGAGGTAGCAAAGGTTATGCATTTGTGGAATTTGAATATGATGAAATTGCAAAGATAGCTGCGGATACCATGAACAATTACCTTGTCCGTGAAAAACTCTTGAAATGTGAGTATATCCCAATTTGTTAAATGTAGCAATTGCATCAAGGAGTCAGTTATGTTGAAAATTATTCCCACTAAAACACTCTCCTTTTTTTCCTTTCCAATTCTTTCTCTCATCTCTTTTTAATCTGTGTGTCTCTCAGAATTTGCAATTGTTTTTTTTTTTTTTGCAAGGATTATTATTCCCTGATATATTTTATCTGCCTTTTTTACATAATGATGAGCACCTGGGAAGGACCCTTCCTATCACAGTGTGTTAATGGTTTGGGAACATAAAAACAGCTGTTTTTCATAGCTTGCCTTGCAAGATGAGGGTAACTTTCACCTTTGTGAGATTCGGAAGAGAAGGAAGAACTTGATCTGTTTGAATTATTTGTGTGGCTACAAGCACCAGAATTGTTATAGTTAATCTATGTTATATATTGGATTAGTATATTTCAGACGTGTCCTCAGCTTTTGGGACTGAGGCCATCAATACATTTTATGCAATTAAATATTTTGCATTGAGATTAGGCATGGTTGCAGCTTTATTCCCCATTACGCTATCTGCCTTGAAATGTAATCCAAACCTAATATAGATTTTCCTCTTTTTTTAATGCTTACTCAGCTGACTGTGATAGATTACATTTGTCTTGATAGTTAGGATTGAAAAAAATGACGGAATACTCTTCTTCCCAGAATTAACAGGGGGAAACAGTTGGACACCACACAGCATTCAAATCAAGCTTGATGTGGCAGAAGTATTTTATTGCTTTATCTGTTTGTACAGGTGCTTGGGAACAATAGCAAATGAATTTATTTCTTTATGGAAATTATATACACCCTCAATCTAGCCTGGCTGTAGGGGTTTACAAGGACAATAATACAGTATTATAATATACAAAAATAAAATGCACTGTAATAATATAGGATGAAATGAATCATATTTATTTAGCCAATTTGTATGGCAAGCATTGGTGGGGACGGACAATATTAAAGTAAATGAAACATTATGACCAAAAATTGAAATATATAGCATATGCGCAGGAGAGAGAGAGGTGCTACATGCCACAAGGGGAAGCATTGATCCTGCATCTTTGTTTGACTGAATCCATAACGCATTGATATTCTGTGTTTAGTATATGGACTTGAAGAGAACAATTTCTGTTGCTGTTTAAAACATTTTTGAAGAGGACATGGTGGAAACTTTTATAATGGCCTTGTTCTGTTTCCCATGGCTTTTATTGTCTTGATTTCATGTTATAGGTGAGTTTATGCCAGCAGAAAAAGTACATGAAAACCTCTTTAAAGGTTCTGAGCGAAAGTTCAGAAAGCCATCATATCCAGCCGTAAAACGCTACAACCGGAACCGAACAGCAGAGGAGGAAGAAAAAATGGCTGAGAGGCTGTTGAAAAAGGAAAACAAGTTGCGAAAAAGGCTTGCTCAGAAAGGAATAGATTATGATTTCCCTGGATTTGTAAGTGAATGTTCTTTTTTCTTCCCCTGAATAATACTTAGTATCATAAGAAGAAAGGCACAAACACAATTATTGCATACTGACTGTAAATTTAAATGCCTTCAGTTAGAATACAAAGGTTATATTGTCACCGGACAATTGGAGACGTGAAATCATTTGACACATGATTCAGACAAAAGCTTGTGGTTCCCAATGGACTCAAAAGATTGGCAGCAGGGTTGCCAGTGCTGAGCTTTTTAAACACAGGTGTGGGTTTTTCCATCTCTGTCTGGGTTTCTAGGATTTTAAAATTTAATGATATCATAAAGTTTTTTATATATTTAGATTGTACGTATTAGGTAGATAAAAATAATTTAGTTTAAAACTGGTTTATTGAGGGGCTTTCTAGATTTTTTTGTCTAGAATCTGGATTTATTTGAGTGTGAAATCTTGTGGGGGGTTTTAGGAAACCCTATTGGCAACTCTAATTGGCAGCCACAGAAAACTTTCTTAACCAGTATTAATCTTTGCTTCACCTTGTTTTTAATCACCCTGTTTTTTTTCCTGAACTTCATAGTTTCAAGGCAAATTCAGTATGTGAACTGTTTTAAAGATGATTAGTTAACATGTATTGTTCAAAGTTGAATTATGAGGTAACCTTAACACTAAGATTCTTTTTCTTAAGAGTGCTCAGATGCCTCCAATAAAGAAAAAGATGATTTCAAAATCAGATTCTAATGAGGATGCATCAGTGGATGATGAAGTAAGTGCAAGTTTGGGGTTTTGAAATCTTTTGAATTATGGTGGGCCTTTTTTATCTGAAGAAGGGAAAAAATACTGGAATACAAGTAGTCCTTGAATTACAGCCATAATTGAGTCAAGAATTATGACTGCATGTTGTACTGGTCATTAAGCGGGTCATGCTACTGTGCCCAATTTTACAAACCATTTTTAAGGCAATTAAGCAAACCTATTGTACCCAATGGCGTTTATTTTTCTTTTCCAGAAATTAGAAGTAAATGCCAGTTTCTGGCAAAAAGTCATAAATCGTGATCATGTGAACCACAAGATGCTGCATAGGTGGCCATGAATGTGAGCCAGCGATTGGTCGTAAATAGAGGACTACCTGTATAGTAACTAATATTTATACAATGGTGTTTCCTTGAATGGAAGGTCTTTATGCTGATCTTCATGCCTGGAAAGGGTTCATTTGAGAAATGGTACAAAGCATCAATGAAATTGTTACTTTTGGCCCGTGATTTCAAAAAGATTTCTGGAATATAAAAAGGTTAATAAAGTTACTTGTTTGCTAACTCCACTTTAACACTTGACACTGAATGCTTATACAGTCATAGCTTGGCACTCAATTGCTTCAAAACTCATCAAATTCAGTATTCAATGTATTTTTTGAAGCCAAAATCTTGTCCCAGTGCTCATCTTTCTCCTGGTAGTTGACATGCAAGGAAGAACTTGCTGGTGTCAGCTGCCTCCTGACTTGCTATTTCTTCCAGCCGTAAAAGCAGGTCACGTGGTTTTCTCAGTATTCAGTTCATCTTCCAGAATGAATTTACCAACAAGGACCGAGATATCACTGTATTATGCTATACTAATGCCAACACTTGTGTGTTTATCTAATTCCCAGAGTCCTGTTAATAGTTCTGTTCTCCTTTGTTGCCTTTAGCCACCTTCTATTGCTATCAGCTGCCGAATGTTTAGTTTTTCAGCATCTCTGCTGGGTTGTGAAGTTGATGAATTCAGTTTTCCTTTTCGGCTTGTCAGCTGTTGACTTGCTGAAGTCCAAGTGTTTTCCTCTTTGCCTACTAAGCTACCCCGCTTCCTCCCTCCCTGCTCTACCATAGGACTCAAATTGTCCTCCAACACACCCACACCGGAGTGCTAGCAGTATTTTCCCGTTATATTTGGAAACCGGCACTCTTCAAATTGCCTTAAAGTCCCAGAGAAAGGAAGGCTCCTGAAAGACTTTGCTTCCCACAATGCCCTCTTAGGAGGAAACCCTTGACTGTTTTCTTTGTCCTTTTCCTGGGTGTTTAGAAGGGACATACTGGGAGGTTTTGGCTCACCCTATAACATTATTTCCCCTCTCTCTGCTGTATCACATCCAAATAATACAGACTTAGGAATTTAGTCATGGAAAAGAGGATAATGAAGTTACCATATTGAATTAAATTTAGAATATTTGGGGGAAATGTTTCTCAGTATTTGCCTCAAAAACTAACTGTGAAGAGTTTATCAGTTTTTTGTCTTCTGTTGTCCATGTTATGACCGAGGTAAAAAGCTTTCCTGTTTCCACCATTGACCACAAATATTTCAGCTTTTTGTGAAAAATATACTTTTTAAAATAAGCCTGCAGTGGGTTGTTCTTAATTCAATAATTTTCTTCTCCGCTCTGCCCAGGATCCCACACCGGTGTGTACGCCAACATTTTTTGAGCGCCGAAAATCTCAGCCGGAAGATAATGAAGATGAAGAAATAATTTTAAAATTACCACCTACGATTACAAAGTCTACCCTGCAAGAAAACAAAGTGGCAAAATTACAGAAAAAAAGTGCAAATAAAAAATGTAAATCTTAACACTTTATCATAAGAGCATTGTTGTTGTTGTTTTACTACTACGCAAGATGTTTCGCAGTTCCAGGGAGAAAGTCCTTTTTCCAGCTTTGTGGACTGGCAGGGGATGGGGAAGAGGGATGGTTCCACACGAGCGGCCAGCAAGTGCACACACAGCTCCATTTGTGTGAGCGGTGTGCATGAACGCCGCTCAAAAAATGGAGCACGAGTTCAGGCGCTCGGCTGCTGCTTGTGCAAGTGGGGATGCCCACTTGCCCAAGTAGTGCAAATGGGTGTGGAGCCTACTCAGCTGATCCTGAGGACACAGACAAACCCCCAAGTGGCCTCAACAACTCTAAAGATGTAAATGACCAGCTGGCTGCAAGAAATATTGATCCTTCCGTTCTCTACCATCCAATCAGACCTGAAGAAGTTTCTTGGACAAGAAGTGAAACGTCTTCAAAGAAAAACCAGAAAGTCCAGTTGTCTCTTGAAAGAGTACCTTTGGGACAGGAGTCACTAATGTTCTAAGAACTTCCTTCATTGGCTCTGCTCGCCACCAATAACCTTCCTAAGCTTTGATATTTAAACCAAACCCTTAGTTCAGCCCTAAGCCTTCGAAAAGCCATTTTGTTCCATATCCCTACATCTCATTAAACATAGGCGGCACTGCTACAGAAATATTTTTAGATCCATTTTTGAGGTTTTTAGTCCCTAAAATGGAACTACTTGATATCAAAGGTGTCAGGAATGTTTCCATGTCTTACGACGGAGAAAGTTTGAACTGTGGGTGGACTTCAGTGAGAGAGAATTAACACAGAATATTTGGAGAAAACATTCATCTTCTCTACCTGAAATTGAGAATAGCAATAGCACTTAGACTTATATACCACTACAGCCCTCTAAGTGATTTACGGAGTCAACATATTGCCCCCAACAATCTGGAGCCTCATTTTACTAACCTAGGAAGGATGGAAGGCTGAGTCGATCTTGAGCCCGGTAAGATTCAAACTGCCACTTTGCAGGCAGTTCTCTAACCACTATACCTCCGCGGCTCATAAATTCAACAAACAATCAAAATCAAAAGCCTTGAATGATGCGCAGCAGAATTTTCATTAATTGGATTTCAGTGCAGCTAAGTGGTTACATGTGGAAACAAGATACATCTAATAGCCTTCAGCCCAGTGTACTAGTTGGTCCTGTGGAAAGCAAAAATTGGAGGAGGTTATATTGGATAATTGTTTTTCTATGTCAGTATTGCCTTGCCTTGAACCCCTGGTGAAGTGGAATCCAGGACTCTTCAAAGCGTACAAAGTTATGAACTATTGTTATGAACTATTGAGGCAAAGTGAGCATTAGGCAAATCAAAAATGTGTGTGTTGATATTTTATTACAACAATTGTTAACAGCTTTCAAGACAAATTCCTTGTGTGTCTAATTACACCTGGCCAATAAAGCATTCATTCATTCATTCCTTTGGTTGCAACATGGTTTATTTTCCAGGACCATTGGAATAACTTGTATTGATGGCCAAAACAAGCCACTTGATTGTCCCAAAGATGCTTTCTTTCAAAAGGCAACTAAACTCTTTTTCCTTGAAGACATTTCACTTCTCATCCAAGAAGCTTCTTCAGTTCTGACAGAATGGTGGAGAATATAAAGATTTACTGTGTATGCCTTGCAGTCATCTACTTGTGAATCCTCTTTCTGAGAGTTGTTGAGGCCACTTGGAGATTTATCTAAGCCCCCAGGGTCACCTGAATCCTGTAGTCTGCAAACATCCAAGCAGCCTCAATGACTCAGAAAGAGGAATAACAACCAGACAACTGCAAGGAATATAAATTCTTCCATTCTCCACCATTCAGTCAGAACTGAAGAAGCTTCTTGGATGAGAAGTGCAATGTCTTCAAGCAAAGCAAGAAAGTCCAGTTGACTTTTGAAAGAAAGCATCTGTAGGACAACCATGACCTGGATGACTGAGAATCGCCATAGACATAAATCGCTTTAAATCCCACCATCTTTGTTCCCTGGATTTGTGACCATCCAAATAGCTGGTCTTCATTGTGATGTTTTATATTGGGAAGCAATGGGTGTAGTTTGGGAAGTAATGCTGAATTTGGCCTCCAGAGTTTTATTCTGCTAATGACCAACAAGATGTGTATAGGAATCAATTGCAGCACCAGAGTGCAGTGACCTAACTACTACTTGTACTTCCAAGCCACTGGCATTTAGAGATACAGATGTTAAAGGCAATAATGATTTACGGATACAATCAAATTTTAATTTAATGACATGTTTGAGTCACAGCACTGGTGTCACCTATTAAATTTAAAAAGCCATTGCATCTAAATGAGAGTACTTTGCCTAATCAGGTACAGAAAGTTGTTTGTGTAATTATGCAAATGATGTCAATTTGCTAGAGTGCTTCTAACAAAATGATTTGGAGAATCAACTTTTTACTTCCCCAAATTACCTGGGAATTGGAAGGAATTGTTGAAAAGAATATGCTGTGAACAACCAGGGGTTTCAAATAGCTACAGACTATCACTGTGAAAAAGCTATATCTTCCACCTGGTGGAGGCTGCCCTGCTCTGTTGTAAATTGTAGGAAGAAAAATCCAGTCTGGTTTCAAGCTGGGAGAAAGGTGCTGGAAATAAAATGAAGGTTGACTGGCTGCAAGGAAAGAAGGTTTTTTTGGTTTCCAGAAACTTCAGTGACAGCAGCAAATGTTTCTGAGGTGGCTGACCCCTTGGCATAGGAATGGATATACTGTATTTTTATAGGGTTTGAGATGCTCCTGCGGGTTGTGCAATTATTAAGCCTTATGGTTTTTGCTATTCTAATGGTGGTGGGTTAATCCTATTATGTCCTAGAGATCATGTCCTGTTCTTAGAATTTGGATGGGGGATGTAAATTCTCAATCCCAGCCTGGGGGAGCTGTGGCTGAAGGTGTTTTGTTTATGAATAGGCTGGCTTGGATTTCTGAATGGATACAAAATCTGCATTCCTAAAGACTCTTCTGCTCTCTTCTGCTTGAGGCTGTTTTACTATGCAGGAAGACTGGGGTTGCTTCCTGCCTTTAAGAACATGTTTCTCCATTTTTCCTTTGAGGAAACATAATATTCTGCCTCTTTTAATATTTCCCAAAATATTTCATTCTTGCAGGGAGGGTGGGGACTTCCTACAGTTGTAGCTAAGGATGTGCAAAATGAAGCACAGGAATGCTTCCCAAATACTAACCAAGGAAATCAACTAAGTTTGGATAAATTCTAATATGCATGTTTCTTAACATCCCAAATTAAACTTTTTGTATGATGTGGCTAAGTATGGTTTCTTGGGCTAGTTAGACAGATTAGTGCAACATAGTGTATCACAAAGTAATCTCACACACTGACTCTTGGACAACAATTAATAAACTAATAAATTTGTAATAAACAGTGCCAATCAACCCCCCCCCCTTTTTCTTTTTTGCTTGCTTGTCATGGATCACAAGCTAACTGATAAGGTGCTGGCTGGCTTGCCTCAAAAGCCAAAAGACACTTCCAGACCACATAGCAAGACTTTCAAAAACAAATAAAAAACCGCAGCCTTTATTTCAACTACCTAATATAAATCAACAGTCCTTGCATTTTATTTCATTTTTGGCCAGCTTTTATCCAAGGGCTAACCAAGTTCAGGCATGCTTTTATCAAGATAACAGGGACTGCCTTATACAGCTCTTCAACAAAGAAAACATTTGCTGTTGTTTTAATTTCAGGTTTTAGTTATCTGCAATACCAACATGAAGGGGAGGTCATTTATATGCCTTCATTGGAACAACAAATTAGGATACGTATAGGTAAAGGTAAAGATTCCCCTTGCACATACGTGCTAGTTGTTTCCTTCTCTAGGGGGTGGTGCTCATCTCCATTACAAAGTCAAAGAGCCAGCACTGTCTAAAGACGGCGCTATGATCATGTGGCCGACATGACTAAATGCCAAAAGTGCAGGGAGCGCTGTTACCTTCCCACCCAAAGTGGTCCCTATTTTTCTACTTGCATTTTTACATGCTTTCAAACTGCTAGGTTGGCAGAAGCTGGGACAAGTAACAGGGGCTCACTCCATTACACGATACTAGGGATTCGAACCGCTGAAGACCTTTCTGATCGACATCGGATATGTATAAGTAGGCTTAATTCTACACTTCACCATATTCATGCCCATTCATCAATTTTCTTCCATGAAGATAAGTGTTTTGGAGAAGCTGCTCTGATGAAGTAGAGAACGGCTAGCACTAGAGGGCGGATTCATTCCATTTTAAACAAGATATCCCCCTGCATTCATAAAAAGAGTATATAGAGATTAAGCAATAACATATTCAAAGAAAGATCCTGGAAAAGAATGGATTCCAATATCTGGGTGAGGGAGACAGAAAGAGAAATGAAAGGAAATAGTAGACACTTTAGCCAAAATATTGACTAGCTGTAGTTAAGTTAAGCCAACTTTCTGAGTCATTTGCTGGTAATTACATCGATCATTTATGCAATTTGCATGATATGAGATGGAAGCTCCCTCCCCCAGAGAATGAAATATTTTGGGGAATATTAAAAAAGGAAGAATATTATATTTCACCAAAGGAGAAATGATGAAACATGTTCTTAAAGTCAGGAAGCAGCTCCATTCTTCCTGTATAGTAAAACAGCCTCAAGCAGAAGAGATTGGTCTTTAGGAATGAATATTTTGTATCCATTCAGAAATCCAAGCCAACTTATTTATAAACAAAACACCTTCAGCCACAACTCCCCCAGGCTGGGATTAAGAATTTATACCTCTCACCCAAATTTTAAGAACAAGACATGATCTCTAGGACATGACCTCTAGGTCATAGGATTAACCCACCACCATTAGAATAGCAAAAGGCACAAGGCTCACTATATTGCACAACCACCTGGAGCATCTCAGAACCCTATAAAAATTCATCCATTCTTAAGTCAAGGGGTCAGCTACCCCAGAAACATTTGCTGCTGTCACTGAAGTTTCCAAATAAATATTCTTTCCTTGCAGCCAGTCAGCCTCCATTTTTTTTCCAGCACCTTTCTCTCAGCTTGGAATCAGACTGGATTTTTCTTCCTACAATTTACTTTCAAGGTCTAGAGTTGCTACATTTAACATGGGACCTATTAGCATAAACAAAGATTACCTTAAAAGATTAATCCATGATAAACATGGATTACCTCCATCCTATCAAATTTAGCATTCCTGTAAGAATTTTATAACTGTTTTTTTATATTAAAGCCGTGCAGATCTATGCTCTTTCTGAATTGAGTTCACTGTTCTGATTTCCTTCAAGGTTTGTTAAAGTCTTTGTTTGATACAAAAACCTTTGAAGCTCTCATTCCATTGCAAGAGGATCTGGCTTCCTCAAGAAATTATTCCAAGTAAAAACAATAAATATTGAAATGAGGGCATGGTTATTTATGATTGGTTTAAAATTCATTTTCAGTTCCAAGATTTTATTAGTTTTATTTATTATTAATCTTATTAGTTTATTTTATTTATTTTAGAGTGTGAGCTTTGCACCAGAGATAAATTCCTTGTGTGTCCAGTCACACTTGGTCAATAAAGAATAGTCCTATTCTATTCTATTCTATTCTATTCTATTCTATTCTATGCTATGCTATTCTATTCTATTCTATTCTATTCTATTCTTGACTCAATGTTGTCTTCCAGCACTTACATTTTTCTTGGCAACACTTTCAGAAGTGATTTGCCCTTGTGTTCTTCTAGGACTAAGAAAGAGGGACTGGCCAAAGGTCATCTAGATGGTTTCCTGCCTAAGCCAAGACTAGAACTCACAGCCTCCCAGTTTCTAGATTGTGGAGCATTAAGCAACGACACCAAACTGCCTCTCAGCTCAATGTCGGATAGATATTGTTCCCATTGAAAATTCCAATTAAAAGACATTTGACAAAAATTGGGATTCCCATGTGAGATGCTAGCACATACCTGGGGGGGAGAACAGGCCATGATAGCTTTCAAAACATTCTTGATACCAAATTACCATTAGAATATAGCAAGGCATCATTTAGAACTCAGTCAGATTACAGTAAATTATATTTCAAAGCAGCATTAGGATTAATTTATGAATACATATTGGAGGGCTTTTATTTCCATATTTCTTAACATCAGCAACTTTAAGATATGTGGATTCCAACTCCCAGAATTTCCCATCTGGGAGTTGGAATCTACACATCTTAAAGTTGCTGAAGTTGAGAAACATTGCTTTACGCAACTGGGGTTGAATATTCTCAATCAGTAGTGTTGAGGGGTAACTGTTACAAAATGTACTGTATTGAAAGTCACTGTCCTTGTAGAGACAAGAGCTCTGAACGAACTACAAGATCACATCCCAAAGGTGCTTTTTCAAGAGGCAACTGGACTTTCTGGTTTTGCTTTGAAGACATTTCACTTCTCATCCAAGAAGCTTCTTTAGCTCTGGAGGAGGAGGATGATGATGAATGGAAGGATTAATACTCGTTACAGACAGCTGGTCATTTGCATTCTTTTAGAGAGTCACTGAGGCCACCTGGAGGTTTATCTGTATTGTCAGGATCATCTGAGTAGTGCAAATGGGTTCACCTGGGATAAACTTCCAAGTGGCCTCAATTACTCTAAAAGGATGCAAATGACCAGCTGTCTGCAAGGAATATAAATTCTTCCATTCTCCACCATCCAGTCAGAGATGAAGTTTCTTGGTTGAGAAGTGAAATGTCTTCAAAGAAAAACCAGGAAGTCCAGTTGCCTCTTGAAAAAGCACTCAATCACAGTTTGAGAATCTCCATAAACACAGGATTACATCTTGTTTTACTGAGATTTTAACCAAGACCCTTGCTGACCCTAATGCTTCTTGGCCCATTTGCAAGTTGGACAGAAGAATCCTACTACATGCAGCTTCCTTTGATGATAAAGATACTAAAGATATTACAAAGTTTGTATTTGTATCCTGTAAAACATGTAGGTTGTTGACAGCCCACTCACTAGACTAAGCATGAGTAGCGGCTCTTTTATCATGTGTGCTATGTTGTGATTGTTACATGCTGTGTTTTGTTTTTATTCAGGCTGATTCTGTGACCCACAATAAAATTTGTTTGATTGCAGGAGGATTGTAGCAGTTAAATTTTGCAATATTCTTTCTGTGAATGGATATGAGTCCTGTGTTCATTCACCTAAAAGTTTATTTGCATAGCATAAGCCTGAGAAGGGTCAATTGAACATAGATTGTTGGCATTTATAATTTTGTGAAATCCAGCCCATTTGATTGTTTATGGTTCAGTGTAGCATGTGAACTTAGAAAATGGGTTAATAAAATAAACCGTTATATGTGTTTTCTGAATACAACCACTGAATTATAAACTAAGCTGTGAATTATTTATTTGGGCCTAACTACAATCTTATTATTTTAATTTGTGTGGGTTAATTAATTAATTTAGAGTGTATTGTTTTGTTTTAATATATTATGATTCATCCAGCATCTCATGAGTGAGAATGGATTGCCATATAAATTGTTTAAATAAAGAAATAACCACATTGAGTGAATTCACACAATCTTTCATATTAGCCAATTTTAGTTTATCTCTTCCTGTAATAAACTTACCAAGTCTGAATCTGTGAGACTTCACTTTCTTGATTTGGGAGCTGTGCTAAGGAGCCTGACACAAGATTTCTTCAACCATATTTTTGTCAGTAAGCCATATCACACAAAATATAACTAACCAAGCAACACTATGGCTTAGCATGATCAGTGAATCTAGTCAAAATTTAAGATAACCCTTTCTATTGACTGCTTAGATCTTATTTTATGAAGCAAGTCACAATTTTGGCAATTTACACAACTAGTTTCCAAATTATGGTTTACAAATCATAATTGTTGGGTTCAAGGAAACAAATAACTCAGACAAACCAGATTTTTGCAATTCTGCCAAATCTTTTGTGCTAAAGAAAGCACTGACAGTCCTCAGAGTATTTTGCAATTTCACTATCCTTTAATCTAATTTAATATATGACAGCTATTTAAAAGATTTTGATTCACAAAACCTCACGACTCACTCTATAACAGTTGCTTTCTTAAGTTACATAAAGGATTTTCCTCATCAGTCAGGGTGACCAAGGCAGTTTTTTGTTCTGACATATATGGTCATAAATCATAGTTTAGAACAGAAGATGTACCAGTTGACTATTTTGAGTCTTGATCGAAAGTTAAGGAAACATCTCTGCACTGAAATTAAGTCTCTGCTTAATTGACCATAACCTCAAAAACATCAACTTCAGAGGCTGAACAGTTATTAGCTTGGGCATTGATAATGAATTCTGATGGGCAAGAGGCTCTTTTTCTCAGCAAAATTTACTAGCAAAAAATTTGATGTCACGAGAGTCCAATGAAATCAGTGACACCAATTCTGCCAAAAAGTATAGTAGGGTGCATCACTTAGCACAGAATAGTTATCAGTAATTAAAGTTTACAGTGAAATGGTATATTATCCTCCCTTGCAGATTTTACATGCATTTGCTCTGCAAATTTAAAGGAAGAGTATGTCTAGTCTATTTTCCTATTTGGTGAGCTTGATATTGACCCCCCCATCCCATTAAAAATATTTTCTCTGTGGTCTTCTGCAAAAAAACATTTACCATCAAGAACGTCCACGGGGATTTGGGGAAAAAATCAAGATCATAGCCATAAGCATGTGTTTGAAGCCCTGCTTCACATGCATCATTCATAAAAAGGGATGGGGTTTTGGTTATATGTTTGTAGCCGCCAGTTTGACGCATGAATACCCCGGCGACACTTCCACTTTAAGAAATTGAAAATAAATGATTCAAAAGTCCTGGGAAGAAATGACCACAATTATTTTTTTTGAAAAATGTGAAAGCAGAGCTTACATTGAATCTTTCTTTACTAGGAATCCTACCAGAAGAAATAAATGTTAAAAGATCACAGTTTATTAAGATATACACTGTTATGTACTTGGACATGGGTCGGAGTAAATGGAGACAGCCTCTGAATAGTGACTTTCAGCTCTTTATTAGCATAGTGACTTCTCAAAACAACAACAGTGAACCCTGCCTTATATAGGCAACCTTTGTGAGAATTGTCCAATAGCGAGCTATGAACGCAAGTACTTTAAACCAATAATAATCCTCTGTTAAGGGCCAATCGGATTCCTAAGAACTAGCCAATCCGATCTGGCCGCCTAACAGCCAATCAGAAGTGCAGGGCCAGAACCCTGCACTTAACCTCAAGCTCATACTTTATTAACTATGGTACATACATAACATACACTGACAGTTCTGAGGACAAATTTGGTCCAAAGTTGGAGAAAAAAAACCTTTTGCCAACAATATCAGACTGGGAAGCAAACCTAAGGAATATACTCCACAACAATGGCAAAATTAACTCTAGGGCTTCCGGTTTCGCGTGGCTTCGGGGCAGCAGGAATTCGCGACAGCTCGCGATTCCTGCTGTGCTAGCCGTCGAGGTACCCCCGATCCAGATGGGTCAGGGGGATATGGCTGCCCTGTAGGGACAGCTGAAGAGAGAGGGGAGTCGGATAGGGGGGTGGGGGTGTCACAGACCCCCCCTTTTGCCGGAAAAACCCCTTTTTCCCAAGGCGGTGGAGCGGCGGTCAGCAATGGCCGCCACGAAGAAGCCAGCAACCGGGTAAGATTGCGCTGGAGGAGAAGAGTGAAAGTGATGTCTGAGCCGGGTCAAGTAACATTCTTTCAATTGCCTGGAACTGAGCTGTTTGAATTGCTGGAGGATACATTGTATCCCTAAGAAGAGCGAAAGCGGCGGAGAAGCTGTTAAAGGGAACTTTTTTTTTTTCTTCACTCTCCCACCCCATGGAAACAGCAGAAATGTTTGGATATATTGGACATCGAAAGTGAATTGTTTTGAGAGTTGAAGCTAAGGAACAAAAGGATTTTTGGATATTGAAAAATTTAAGAAATTGGAAACCCTTGTTGGAGGTATGGATTTCTGATTATTTAAAATTGACATTTTAAGTGGGAAGGGAGAGGAAAAAAAAATTGGAGCAGAAGCTGAAAAAGGAGGAGATTGCCTAGAATCCCAAAGAAAGATATCTGGTAATTGGACCTCTTTGACTAAACATTAACCCCAGAAAGAGAAAGAGAAGAAGGAAGAAAAGTATTAATTTTTGGAATTTTTTTTTAAATTGTTTTTGATTAAAAATACTGGTGGTTGTTTTGGGAAAAGTTTCTCTTTTCATAATGGCATTGCTTGTGGATGAACTAAAGACTGAATATCAAAAATATAAAAAGGAAGATTCTTTGGGCGCTTTGTTTCAATTCTTGGAAATGGCGTTATGTACTTATGAAAAGTTGATTACGCAGCAGAAGGACTGGGACAAGGAAGAAGAGGAAGAAGAAGCCATTTTTGATGAACAATGGGTCCCTTCCGGAGAGGAGGAGAAAAAGGATAAGAAAAAGGGGATTTTAAGAATTGTAAAAACAACCAAAGGAGAGAAAAATGAGCGAAAAGGTGGAGGCAAGGTTAGAAAGCAAAGGAAAAGGAGTGGAAAAAGAGAGAAGAAAAAACAAAGGGGTAAAAAGGGCAAGGAGAAGAATAAGCAGGAGAGAAAAGGGGGGAGGAGAGGACTTGGTGGGGGGAAGCAAGATCTAAAGAAAAAAAGTTTATTTAGAGACAATGGGTGAATTTAATTTAGGATAAGAGAGGGATTCTGGAGGGTACATAGGTTTGTGTTTTTATATGTGTATTTAGAGTATAAAATTCATTATGTAATTTTAGAATCTTTTAAACAGAATCCCAAGAAAAATTGTTACACGAGGTACTCTTAAGTTAGGGTAATGAGTTATAGATGTTACTCCAATTGATGTATAGGAGAAGTATAGTAAAAGAAAAAAGATGAATGGATAGTTGGAAATAGAACAGACAAAGAATGTTATTGAAAATGGTAATAAGATATGGAAGGATATATAAAGGCTTTGTTATGGGTTTTTTTTTGGATTTTGTATATTGATAAAAGGCAATAAAATTTTAATTAACAAGAAATAATTTGGATGAAAAGGAGAAGTAGGGATAAGATATGAAGTTAAATAGATAAAGTATTAATATTATAATTTGGAATTGTTATGCTCTATTGGTTTTTTACTATTATTTTTTCCTAGAAAAGAATTTATAAGCTGTTATGCCTTGATTCTTTGTGCATTGTTTTTATAAAAATGGTTTTTATATATATATATATAAAAAGAAAATGATAATAAGATATGGAAGGATATATGGGGTGAATATGATATTTGAATTTGTGTCTGTGTGAAGAGTTTTAACCCGGGATCAGACAATCTTCAGAAAAAATCTTTTAGTTTTGTTTATGTTTTGTGTTTTGTATGTTTGTATATTGTGTCTTTTGTAAAATTGTTAAAAATCTTTAAAAAAAAAAAAAAGAATTAATAAAACCTTGGAGGAATGTAATTGTAAACAAGTCAGAAAGAAATGAATATGATGACTATAAAATGGATAAATATAGAAAAGAAATGAAATTGAATAAGAGTAAAGAGAAATAATGAGAAATTTCCTGAAAGATATTTATGTGTCCATATGGAAATGGGATAAATTAGAATTATGTTGTATAAAAATAATGTTTTATCCGACTTGTAAAAATTTATAATGTTAAGAGGTTTTATGTACTTAATGGTTAATGATGTGTTGTTTGTCTTTAAAATTAATAAAATTTGTTTCAAAAAAAAAAAAAACAATGGCAAAATGAACTCTGTACATTCAGAACAGAAATTTGACTAAATATAGGCAAGAAGGGCTTTTTATATATTACATGTCAAACAACAAGACAAACTCAGATAATTAGAGTATGGTTTTTAAAGTGAAAATATTTGGTGTCAAAATAGTAACCAGAAGCAATTTTAATGTTTATAAATACTTTGAAGCCTTCACTCGTCTGATACAATGGGAAGCAATTGCAAAATATTGTTTTCTCTGTCTTTTTACTTTTTTTTCAAGGATGTGCTTATTCATGTTAGGAATAATGACAAATAGTGGTAACATCTGTTAGGGATAACATTGTTTACCCTAACTGGTTTAGGTAAAATAATAAATATGTAATCATAGTTTGTTAGTTAAAGTGCCTGCAACTTTAAATATAGGAATGTAATTAAGGGAGTGGTTGTGAAAGCACCATAAAAGAAGCAAAGCAATGGCAGCTTGCTCTCTCTGGCTTTGATGATCCCTAATTACTGGATGAAGACTGTGTTTTTCCCCTACTGAAAAGGAGAGAGAAAGGACTGATTTGTAAGTGAACTGACATAGAATATTCTACACGGACTTTGCTAACTGAATATCCCTGAATGGACTGACTAAATGATACATGACTAATGGACTGTTATTTTGACTATGCTATAAACTCTAAATGGAATAAACTATATTTTTGATAGCACAAGCGTATCTGTTATTTTTACTGTATTTTAACAAACATACAAACTTATCTCACTCATTTATCTGTGTGCCTATCTGACTAACGCTGCACATTCTGTTTAGCTTGTCTCCTTAACCCTGGTTGGGGAACACAGGCTTAACAACATCAATGTAAATATAAATGTTAAAAGATTCACAGTAATTTTCAGTTCTTTCTTAAGCTGATAATGAGTCTAGTTTTATGCACTGCATTAATTATTCAACTTATAAAATTACAAATTTTAAATTTTCAGCTAATTGTAAATTATTTTTGATTTGCTGCTGCTTCCATTTCCTTCCACTCAGTCCTTTTTCACTTTGTTCCTTAATTGGGGTATTGTTTAGTTCTTGATTTTGGTCTGATGTTAATCTTGATGTTAATCTTAGCACATTTGGGTGTTGATTGTTGGTGGGGAAGTGTTTTGGTCTTTTTTTTGTCCCCTTTTTGACTTGTTGGTTGTCTCTTTTGAAAAGTATATAGATATTATGAATCAAGGGTCTTCAAACTTGGCAAGTTTAAGACTTGTGGACTTCAACTCCCAGAATTCCTGAGCTAACATGACTGGAGGAGGAATTCTGGGAGTTGAAATCCACAAGTCTTAAAGCTGTCAAGTTTGAAGACCCCTGTTATGAATGAAGGCAAAGGATAATGTTGCAGGATCCAATCTGGGTCAGTCACCAAGACCAGAGGTTTAGTCTTCCGAGCTTTCAGACTCGTGCCGGAGCCCATTCTCAGGGAACTTCTCTCTAGCAAAGCTGTGTAAATGTCGTTAAGGTCTACGTGCCTATTGATGGCTGATTTGTCAGAATACCAGATTTCAAGGAATTCTCTAGAGTTTTTGAACTTGGCTTTGTTTAGGATTGTCATAGTTTCCCAGTTGAAACTATAGCTAAGTCCGTCCTTGCAACATGAAATTAAGTTTTCAGCATATCTTCTGACTGCTAGTTGATGTTCTTCCATACATTCTGCCAGTCTTCTGCCTGTTTTTCCTACATTGTTGCTGTTGCAGTCTTTACACTGTGTGTTGTAGATGACTCCTGTTTTTTCTTCTGGGGCTGCTAAGTCTTTTAACTTATTTAGGTTGTTTTTGGAGATCTTTGATATGATTGTGTGCTACGCTGATGCCATGTGGTTGCACTAGTGATTTACAGCTGATTAAGCATCAGTCTAATTTTTGGATCTCCTTACTTTCCCCAAGCCTCTGGAGAACTCCTAAGATTTGTATAACATTTTTGGGTGCCACTTTGGTCAATCATAATAAGGTGTTTATTATAGATTTGGGGTTTTTCGACGTTGCATAAACGAAGAAGTTATTTTCCTCCTTCCTTCCAAGTTGGGATTCAGACAAAGAGCATTTTCTGAAACAGCCTCAGGGGAGAAGAACAGACTCAAACATCATTAGCAGACTTAGACATTTATTCCCATTGGAACAAATGAGTGCATTAGAATTTAATTGAAGCTCACCATTTTGTGACCCAGCAAAGCTGAATGCAACCCTCAAGAGTCTGGAAAAATATTCGAATGTTGCTGCCTGTTCAAAAACTTATATATAAGTAAAAGCGAAACACCACTCACGTATCATCACAAAATCTCTAGAACCGTAAAACCTACAGACTTGAAATTTGGCACATATTTTCCTCTTGGCTTCTAGGTGCTCAGTAAGAAAGGATTTTTCAAAATGACCATCAGAGCATTAGTATTTCCTATATTATTATTAACGCACTCTGATCAGTAGTGGGATTCTACCAGTTCGGCCTGGTTTGGGTGAACTGATAGTAAAAAATGTTACTGTTCTGCCAAACCGGTAGTAAAAAAAATAGCTACTGGTTCAGTGGAATCAGTATTTTTTTTCCCCCCTCCTGATGATCTGTTCTGACGATCCCCCTGTGCCGGGATCCCTCTCGCTGTCTTACTGCTTCATCCAGGAGGCTTCCGTGAGGCACAGAAGGCCCAAAAACAGAGTGCAGGGTGATGGTGGTGGTGCTGCGTTCCATTTTTTGCCTTCCTGGGCTTCAAGGAACCCTCCTGGGAGCATAAACAGCCTCCCAGGAGGCATCCCTGAGGCTCAGGAGGCAAAAAAAAAAAAATGGAACCAGGGTGGGTGGATGGTGCTGCATAAAAAAGAAGCCACACCCACCCAGTCACACGGCCACACCCACCTACCCACACCAACTTAGCCACACACACAGACCGGTAGTAAAAATATTTGCACCCCACCCCTGGCTCTGATGCTAAAGAGTTCTACTCCCCCTCTCCACCTGAAAAGAAATCTGTTCCAAATGCAAAACACAAGCAGAGGAGGGGACTTTCAGTTTTACTTTCACAGCAGCAACCAGCTTTAGTAGAGAACGGTTGAGCTAAGCCAGGTCCAGGCTCCTTGCTGTCTCTTTCTTGCTCAAACAGCAAATATCTGTTTCAGTTTCTATGTTTCCGTTTCCAAACAGCCCTCAACTCTTTCTCACACTGACAGGACATTAGCCAGTATGAATACCAATGGACGCTGGTAGGCAGAGGCACAATATTCCCCCCTTATTTTCCTCCCCCAAAATTAAGCCCGATCACATAGTTTCGTAGAGAAGCACAGGTATAGAGCTAGTATAAAATAAAAAAAAGAAGGGACAGTTTAAAACTTAGCTAACCATTTTAAGGATTGCTGGATGATGTTTCCTCATGGCTGGCTCAGGTCTATTTCACTTTACCCCCCCCACCCTTTTTTGGGGTGGTCTGTTTATTCCCTTTACCAAATATCGAATCAATGGTGGAGCACAGTGCGTAAGCATCACATTTAAGAGACAGCGAGAGAGTTTGTTCCACCAACATGCATTAAAAAGCAAAAATCAGCCAGCTCTATCTCATTAGCTCTCTGCTATTCAAGAAGTAAAGAGCACTAAGAAGGACTGCTGACGTTATTATTGGGAATACACAGAATTCATTTCGCTGCACTTAAACACGTGATGATCCTTAGGATCACTTTTGGGTTTTTTATATATATATTTAGCCAAACACCTGGGCTTTTTTGGGACCTGAATAATTCCCCCTTTAAAGCAGTGAGATATTTATATCAAATAATAACCATCGCAAAAATCTGAAGATCATCAACCTTAGTGTGTTGCAATGCACTTCCCACAGAAAAAAGTCTGTAGAGATTCTCAGTCATCCAGGTCATGGTTGTCCCCAAAATGCTTTTTTTTTTCAGGACGCAACTTGACTTTCTTGTTTTTTTTCCTTTGAAGATGTTTCGCTTCATCTAGGACTACCTGTATACCATTTTTAGTGCCATCTTTGTTAATCCTAGTAAGGGTTTTTTAATTATAGATTTGGGAATTTTGGACATTGCATGAATGAATTTTATTTTTTTCCACCTTCCTTCCAAGTTGGGATTTAGCAATTGCTGAAACAGTACCACCACCAGAAATAATTTATCTGAATGTGGCCAAATTCTGCTAGCCTGTAGGTAAAATTAGGCCAACTTTAACTGCCCACATGTTAATCCACCACCAGTTGCAATATATTATTATGTCTGCCTTTGTTATTTTCATTTTTACCCTTATTAAGCATGAATGCTTTGGTTTACAGGTCTGTGACCATAATAAACATATTTTTTTTTCCATTCCTCCTCCTCCCACCTATATATTTATGGAAACTGAAAGTCCTTCGTACTAAGGGGAGCCCTGTGGTATCCATAGGAGTGCTGTTTCTTAGAATTATCTATAATTCATGGTGTTTTCTTCGTACTGCTGCTGCTGTTAGGTTAATTGCAATAGGATTGCTGTTGGTGAATCTGCTAATCATCTTTGCTAAGTAATATCACGCAGGAAGATGGCCACACAGAGAGAGAGAGAGAGAGATCTCACAGGAGGCAAAGTTCTGCAAGATTCAGCTAAAAAGCAGAACCTGGAGCTATGGTTTTCTACCTTCTTTAAAATCTTAAACTGACATAATTCCTGATAGTGTGATTAAGCATTTGTACGGTGTCTTGGTGCCTTTGTGGAGTGGCCCTTATTTTCACCTGGCGATAGTGAAGGGAAGCTGTAATAACACAGCCATTGGAAGGTTGAATCTGGGTCATAAGTAACCCCAGGGAGGTCTGTCATAACTCTGAACAGTTGTTAAGCAACCAGTCATAAGTGGAGAACTTGTGGACTTGTGCTAAAACTAAAACAAAAAAAATGGGCAAAAATACATAGATGGCTAGAAAAGATAATAGTGAAACGTGTAGATTTTAAACCTGAACTGTTTTTATTCGGGATGATATCAGAAAAACTTGATAAGAGAAGTATGTATTTAGTATTATGTGTTTTAACAGCAGCGAGAATTATCTTCGCACAATATTGGAAAGATGAAGAAACACCTCAAGATGAAGAGAGAATTAAAAAGATATTAGGCTGTGTGGGAATGGACAGACTTAACACTGAAAGTTAAACAGAAAAGGCACAAGAGCCCAAGAGCTCCAAGGCATGTGATCTTGTTCGTCAATAAACGTCCTTTCCAAACAACTTGCCTGATTCCGGTGTCTTTTCACCCACTTGGAACTGAACCCAGAAGGATATTTCTTCCAACAATTGTTCCACCTGTGATTGCAAAATCAAAAGAAAGAGTGCAGAAGAGGGATGTAAAAATAGAAGAAAGTGCAGGTTGCTCTGATTCGAATCCATTGTACCCAAGGAAGATGTACTTCTGAATAGGTGCTTTGAGGCTTAATTAGGAGCATAACATCATTGACAGCAAAGACCATTAGTGGAAATTTTTCAGCTGATCCATATAATTGTCAATGTATAGCAGTTGGTTAACTCTGTGTGTCTTAAAAATCTCTTCCCTGCATACAAGAAGCTCTCAGCTATGTCTGCGATGGAGCCCAGATTTTATATTGTGTATCACAATGTTTTTAAGTCAAGGCACTCATGGGACCAATCCGATTTTATAATAATTTTTGTGACAGTCGAACACAATGGTCGTTAAGCAAATCATTGTCACAATGGGCAGGTATGTATATTGTGTGTGTCAGTGTCTGGAAATCAGGAGTACAGGTAGTCTTCAACCTATGACCACTATTGAGCCCAAAATTCATGTTGCTAAGTGTTAAGTATTCTGACATGGGTTGAAGTAAATTGGAGACAGTCTTTGTTGGTGAACTTTCAGCTCTTTATTACATAGTGACTTCTCAAAACAACAAGAGTGAACCCTGCCTTATATAGGCAACCTTTGTGAGAATTGTCCAATAGCGAGCTATGAACACAAGTACTTTAAACCAATAATAATCCTCTGTTAAGGGCCAATCGGATTCCTAAGAACTAGCCAATCCGATCTGGCCGCCTAACAGCCAATCAGAAGTGCAGGGCCAGAACCCTGCACTTAACCTTAAGTTCATACTTTATTAACTATGGTACATACATAACACCCTTTCCCCCTGGCTTCTTAATTACGGTGTAGTTATATAATCCTTTAAGTAGGATTGTTGTCTTTTAAGTCTTTCGGATTTTCATTGGACTGGTTGATTGCAATCCTGTTGAGGTAGATTGTTGTTTGGCAGTGTCTCTGCTTCTTGCTCAGGTGCAATTTCTTGTGGTGCAAACAATTCTCCTTCCTGCTCCATTTCTTACGTCTCACTTGATTCGTCGCTCTCTTCGAGCAGATTCCCTGGAATGTCATCTTCTTCTTCTGTACCTCCCCCCCCTCGGTTTGGTGATGGGGGAGTTGTTGACTAGCTGTTATGAGTCGTGACCGTAATTGGTCGATATGCCATTTCCACAGTCTATTGTCACAGCATTGCACTACGTAGGATTTGGGGCCGGTCACTCATACTACCGTTGCCTCTATCCATAACGGGTCGCCTGATAAGTTCCGTGCGTAAACGCGGTCTCCTACCTGGAACGTGCGACAGCGGCCACTGGATCCTATTGGCTTTTCCGGTTCATAAGCAGGGTGCAACCGGTCGAGGTGGGAATGGAGTCTTCATCCCATCAGTAGTTCTGCGGGAGTTCTGCCAGTGACGCTATGTGCAGTTATGTGTTGCAAAAAGAGAATTTGGTTGACTTTGTCATCGATATTGTCATAGTCCACTTTTTGCAAAGTCTTTTTAACAAATTGGACCATGCGTTCCGCTCGGCCATTAGTCGCAGGGTGCGCAGGCGAGGTGAGCGCATGGCGGATGCCGTGGTCAGCAAGGTACTGCTCGAACATCAATACCGTGAACTGTGGCCCGTTATCGGACACCAGGACGTCAGGCAATCCGTGGGTTGCAAAGAGTCTATTTAGGATCTTAATCACTGCCTCAGAAGTTGTGGCCGTCATACGATGAACTTCTAACCAATTGGAATATGCGTCGACTGTCAGCAGGAAGGTATATCCTTTGGTTGGCCCTGCGAAATCCAGGTGGATTCTGGACCAGGGTCCACGTGGTGTTTCCCATTCAATAGGCATGGCTTTTGGTGGGGCGTTGCTGACTTGTTGGCAACTGGTACACGCTTTGACCCACTGCTTGATTTGCTGGTCCATGCCCGGCCACCATGCGTAGCTTCGTGCGAGTGCTTTCATCCGCACGATGCCGGGGTGGCCCTCGTGTAGGGTTTGTAGTAGCGTCTTCCGGAGTCGTTCTGGGACAACGACTCTATCGCCCCAGATGACACAGCCTTTTTGTGAAAAAAGTTCAGTCTGTCTTGCTTTAAATGGCGCGAAGTCATCTGGGACTTGGTCCAATGGCCATCCGCGTTCTACCCAGCCGAGGACTCAAGCTAGGGTGTGGTCTCGTTTGGTTTCTCTCGCGATGTCTCGGGCGGTCATAGGCGGCGAGTTGAGTGTTCCGATCTGCAACGTGGTTGCCGTTGGTGCCAGATCGTTGAGAGTCTCTGGAAGCAGTGCTCGGCTTAATGCGTCGGCGTGGGGAATGGCTTTCCCCGGGCGATATTGAAGGCGATAATTATAAGCAGCTAGAAATTCTGACCATCGAGTCATTCTCAGGGATAATATGTAGGGGGTTGGCTTGTCCCCGGCTATTATCCCAAGCAACGGTTTGTGGTCAGTTACAATGGTTAATGTCCTTCCATTCACATATTCATGAAATTTCTTTACAGCTGAAACGATTGCAAGAGCCTCCTTATCAATTTGTCCATAGTTCCGCTCTGCATGTGAAAGAGTCTTCGAAAAGTATGCAACAGGGGCCTCGTTCCCATTAGGCAGTACATGACTTAAAATGGCGCCCACACCAAAGGGTGAGGCATCGCAGGTTATAACTAATGGTAATGTCTCGTTATACTGCATAAGTACAGAGTCAGATGTAAGCAATTTTTTTACATTCCGAAACGCTTGTTCTTCCCGGTAACCCCAAACCCACAATGCTTTTTTATCTAATAACCGGTGTAACGGTTCAGCAACAGTCGCCTTGTGCGGTAAAAACACATTATAGAAATTTATGAGGCCTAAGAATGCCTGGAGATCGGTCTTGTTACGGGGCCTGGGAGCATTTTTAATCGCCTTTAATTTACTCTCCGTAGGGTGAATGCCCTGGCTATCAATGCGATACCCTAGAAACTCAACACTGTCAGCATATAAGTGACATATATCCATTTTTACTTTAAGTCCTGCCTCTTGGAATTTTTTAAGAACACATTTCAAACGATCCTGCAAAAAATTTTTTGTTGGTGCTGCAATGAATACATCATCAAAATATGGAACCACGCCCTTGATTCCCTGTAACAACCTTTCCATTAGGCTTTGGAATATCTCTGGGGCCACACTCACCCCGAATTGCAATTGAGTACATTTAAAAGCACCCCTGTGCGTTACAATTGTTTGGGCTTGGGCCGTCTTATCGTCCACTGGTAATTGTTGATAAGCTTGAGCTAAATCTAATTTAGCGAAAACCTTTCCGCCCCCCAAGGAATGGAGGAAGTGCTGCACCACCGGAACTGGATACGCATTCTGCTGCAGGGCGTAGTTTAGAGTAGCCCAGTAGTCCCCACAAATTCGAATTGACCCATCTGGCTTAATGGGGGTTACAATAGGAGTCTCCCATGGAGAATGATCAATGGGCTTCAACACCCCCTGTGCAATTAGTTTGTCGAGTTGTTTATCTATCTTAGCTTTAAGAGCGAAGGGAACTCGACAGGGCTTCAAATGGATTGGGGCTACTTTTGGATCTAAACTAAATGAGATTGGGGTCCCTTTATACTCGCCTAAATGATCTGCGAAGACATCGCTGAACTCCGAAATAAGGTCCTCCTCCCACTCACAATCACCGATTCGGTTCACGCCGGCCACTTCGATGCCAAGTGGCGCGAACCATTGGAGGCCCAACAAACTAGGCCTATCTCTGTCGATGATCGTTAGAGGTAAGTACGCTGTATGCTTTTTAAAAGAGACTCGGACTCGGCAAGACCCGACTACGGGGATTCGGTTCCCTTGGTAGTCCTTGAGGATGAGGCGTTGTAATCGGAGGTCTTGGCGTTGGATTGTAGGGATGAGTTGCTTTAACGTCTTCCACGACACCATCGAGAGGGACGATCCCGAGTCAACCTCCATGTGGCAAGGTTGGTTCTCTATAGCTACCGTGACTCGAATTTTCTTAGCGTCCATGGCTGAGGCGTGACCTATAGTGATAGTATGGTGAGCCTCTTCTTTTTGAATTGCTCGATTTCTGTAGGAGTGGTTTACTGGTTCTCGCCTTACAGGACAGTTTCCTGTCGATTGGCGATAGTTGGTCCCTTTTGAGGCCTGGCTGGGTCCTGGTAAGCTGCGGCAGACCTGGCTGATGTGGCCTCGTTTTCTGCACTCATGGCAGAGTGCGTCGCGAAATTTGCATTCAGCCCTGGCATGGTTCACTCCACAACCTGCGCAAGGGCGTAAGGGCTTAGGGCGAGGGTCCCGGTCGGACCGCAGTCGATGGACCCCTTCTTCATCGCTGTCTGACGACGAAGAGAGGTCCTTGTGGTGCGTCGTTAGTAGCTGCGCTTCCGACTTGGATAAAATATCGCTTGTCAGTGGTGGTTCCGGAGTGCGGCTTCGCCGTAGTTGTGCAGCTGACTTTTTGGTCGCCTCCGCAGCCATGGCTTCAGCGATGACATCAGCAAGGCTGATGTCGCCTTTCGCCATCAGCTTGCTTTGCACGCCTAGTGCATCTAATCCCAGAATTAATCGGTCTCTAAGTGCTTCCTCTAAATCTGCGAACCCGCAGAGGCCCCCTAAATTTCGGAGATCCGCCACGAAATCGACCACACTCTCTCCTTTTCGCTGGTTTCTCTGATAGAACTCGTGGCGTCTCACGAGTGTAGGAACGGTTGGCGCGTAATGGTCTCTCAGGATGGGTTTGAGGTTGTCCCAGCTCATGGCCTTCACTTCTCGAGGTTTTGCCAGCGCTTTAGCCATTTTAAAAACAGCCAGGCCGCAGTGCGTCAGGAACAGTGCCCGCTTCTTTGCTGGTGTGGCGTCCTTCAAATTATTTGTTTCGAGAAACATTTGGAAGCGATCCATGTAGGATTCCCAATCCTCTTGGTTTTGATCGAACGGAGCGGGTGGTACTATGCCGCCGGACATGGCTCCGTTGATGGCGCCGTCTCAACACGTGCTCGGTATCTCTTCCTGGCTTCTCAGATTCAAATGTCTCCAAATCCCACCCTCGTCACCAGTGTTAAGTATTCTGACATGGGTTGAAGTAAATTGGAGATAGTCTTTGTTGGTGAACTTTCAGCTCTTTATTACATAGTGACTTCTCAAAACAACAACAATGAACCCTGCCTTATATAGGCAACCTTTGTGAGAATTGTCCAATAGCGAGCTATGAACACAAGTACTTTAAACCAATAATAATCCTCTGTTAAGGGCCAATCGGATTCCTAAGAACTAGCCAATCCGATCTGGCCGCCTAACAGCCAATCAGAAGTGCAGGGCCAGAACCCTGCACTTAACCTTAAGCTCATACTTTATTAACTATGGTACATATATAACAATAAGTGAGAAATTTGCCCCATTTTACAACTTTTTCTTGTCATGGTTGTTAAGTGAAAATCACTGCAATTAAATTAGTATCATGGTTGTTAAGTGAATCTGGCTTCCCCATTGACTTTGCTTATCAGAAGGTCGCAAAAAGAACCTTCGTGATCCCGGGATACTGCAACTGTCATAAATACGAGCCAATTCCCAAATAATTTTGATCATGTGACCCTGGAGATGCTGTAGTTGCCATATGTGTGAAAAATGGTCATAAGTCACTTTTTTCAGAGCCATTGTAACTTCCATCAGTCATTAAGTCAATTCTTGTAAGTTGAGGACTACCTGTAGCTTAATAGATTGGTGGAATGCTATAGATCAGTGGTGGCTAACATCCCCTGCGCATGTGCACGCAATTCCCCCCCACTGTCCCTTTACCTGCACTGTGCCTCCCAGCTGATTTTTAGCCTGTTTGAGGCCTTTTTTGGCCTGCCAGAGGCTTGAGGGAAGCCTCTGCAGGCTTTGCAGGCTGAAAAATGGGGCCCGTTTCATCACTTCTGGTATTTCCGGAAAAACAGGAAGTGATGAAACGGGCTTATTTTTCAGTCTGCAAAGTCTGCAGAGGCTTCCCTCAAGCCTTTGGGAGGCTGAAAAAGGCCCGAAAATCAGATGGGAGGCACGCACATGTGCAGTGAGGTAAGTTTGCCTGGGGCTCACGTGCCTGCAGAAATGGCTCTGTTTGTCATCTGTGGCACACATGCCATAGGTTCGCCATCACAGCTATAGATGTAGTATATCTTGACCTCAGCAAATCATTTGCCAAACCTCTCCGAAGGACACCCTGGTTAATAAAATGATAGATTATTGGCTAAATGTAAAAAAAGGAGGTCATGTCACTTTTTTCCATGCCATTATAACTTGGAATGGTCCCTAAGTGAAACATTGTTAGTCGAGGATTACTTGTAAATGTTGGTTTCTGTCAGAAAAGTCATAAACCACAGCCCTGTGATTGCAGAACCCTGCAAATGGTTGTCGGGCACCTTATATGCATTCATGTGACCACATGAAATGGGGGCGACAGCCATCAGAACCTCAAATCTGAGTAGTAAGTACCTTTTGGGGGAGGGATGTTGTAAATTCACTCACTAACTAACCGGTCGTAAGTTGAGGATTGTCTGTACTGATTGCTTCATATCAATTCTTTGTTCAGAAGGAAGCATAACATTTTTATGGTTCCTTTTTACGGCCAATTAACCAGGCTGGCTATCCTTGTCTGAACATCTTTTTTCTTGATTGATCTCCTATTGCTGACACTCTTAGGGGGGCAGGGCAGATTTGATCATTGAGAAGCCACATGTGCATTTTTCCCCCTTGCTGTGCCAACGGTATAGTCCCCGTTCTGCTCTTTTTCTCAGAAAAACAGAAGCAAATCCAGCAAGTACTATTTCTATGTTGCCATCTGTTTTAGCTCCATCACTGCATACGAATGACCTTAAGGATTAACTCCCAGTGAAATCCATACTTCATATCCCAGTGAAATCCTTAAAGATATCACTAGTTACAGCAAACCTCCTTCCCAGTGTAGAAAGTTAGCACCTATCTCTCTCCTAGAAGAATGAAATATTTTGAGAAATAGGCAGAATATTGTATTTCCCTGGATGAGAAATGGAGAAACATGGGGTTTTTTTAGAGATAAGAAGCAGACTTACTCTTAATAGTCCCCACCTTTCTTAATCGCCCTCGGCAGATGTCAGCATTTAAGAGATAAAGAGATAGATTGCTTTATTCATAAGCAAATTCCCTGCAGCAAGGCCTAAATAAAGCTAGGGTTAGCCCTCAGCCACAACAGGAATTGCCCCTTCATTGCATCAGCCCCAACTTGAACCAAACTTAGCACAGACAAACTCCTAGGATTTGTACATGGCCCCATGGAAGTCTGACAAAAGCCAATAGAATACATGTTCTTGCACAGGAACAGGAAGCTCAAGTTCAAAACCCAAGAGAAGGCATAAAAACCCCTCACTGTCAATTTCATGTGGTCAGCTACCTAGAATCACACGCGCTTGGTGGTTCTGCTTCTTCAATAAATGGACCTCTTTCCAAACAGTCTCCAGCCTCCATTTTGTCTCCAGTGCCTTTTTCCTGGCTCGGACCTGGACCTGGATATTTCTTCCAACACCAGGCTGAAGAGAACTGACAACTGGTAGATGACCTGAATGTGTTTTACTGTAGGTTTGAGAGGAAACCACTGCCAACTATTGCCACTCTCTCCATCTCAGGTACACCAACAACAGCCAAAGTCTCCTACAACTGACTCCATCCCTTTGGGCCCTCCACCTCCAGTAATCACAGAAAAAAGATGTGCATGGTTTATTTCACAGACAAACGTCTGTAAAAGCACCAGGCCCATACAAGGCAACTTCTTCTTGCTTGAAAGTTTGTTCTGACCAATTGGCCTCATCCTCCCCTACATTTTTAATAAATCTCTAGAGATATGCTGTTCCTTCTTGTGCTCTACTATTATTCCAGTATCTATGAAACCCTCCATTAAGATGCTGAATGACTACAGATCAGTTGCTCTGACATCCGTAGTTATGAAAACCTTTGAAAGATTAGTAACGGCCCAACTGAAAAGCACACAGATCTACTGTTGGACCCCTTGCAATTTGTCTATGGAGCAAATAAATCAGTGGTGTTATGCTACCGGTTCAGCTGAACTAGTAGTAAAAATCACCGAAAAGCGCATCGGAGGGTGGGAGGGTCACTCCTAACTCTTTGTTTTGTCTTCCTCTCAGTTAGCTGGCTTGTTAGGTGCATGCACGTGATGAGGGGGCATGCGTGATCACCCACCGAACTGGTCGCGGCTAAGGTAAGATCCCATTACTAGTTCATAAGCTTTCTAATAGGAAGTAGCAGGTGAAGCTAGGCAAAATCACACCAGATACCTGTACAATTAGCATAGGTGCTCCCCCAGATCTGTGTGCTCTCTCCATTACCCTTTTCTCTCTATACCAACAACTGCATTCCTTTGTTAAAAGTATTGAAGTTTGCAGATGATAGAACAGTGATTGGTCTCATTCAAGGTGAGGAAACTACATACAGATGGGAAGTTGAACAATTGGCCCTGTGGTAAAGCCGGAACAGTTGGAACTGAACACACTCTATAGACATGATAGTGGATTTTAGGAGAAGCTCTCCTATTCTACTACCTCTTACAATATTAGACAACACAGGATCAACAGTAAAGCCGCTCAAGTTTCTAGGTTGTATAATATCTCGTGACTTAAAATGGACGCCCCACATCAAAAACATCAACAAAAAAGTACAGCAAAGAAAATTCTTCCTGCACCAATTCAGAAATCTCAGACTGCCCAAAGAGCTGCTGATACAGTTCTACAGTTCAGGAATTATTGAGTCATTTGCACCTCTATAACTGTAAGGTTTGGCACAGCAACCAAACTAGGCAGACACAGACTTCAACAGATAGTTAGGACTGCAGACAAAAATGATTGCAATCAGCCTGTCTTCCATTGAAGACCTGTACACTGCACAAGCAAGAAAGAGGGCTGAGAAAATATCCACAGAGACCCTTCGTATCCTGGACATAAATATCTGTTTCAACTTCTTCCCTCAAGACAACGTTCCAGGGCATTGCATGCCAAAAGAACCTGACACAGTTTCCGCCACCCCCAACCCATGCCACCACTCTGTTAAACAATTAATTTCCACAATACTGTCTGAGCCCTAGGATGTCATCTTTCCTATTTCCTTAGCTTCATATAACTATAACTTTATTTGTATCTCAGAATTTATGTTGTATCAGTTGCCTTTATTTACTATTCTATTATGATTTATGTTGTGTTGTGTATGCAATATAATTAATAAAATGTGAGCTTGGAGTAAGTGCAGGGTTCTGGCCCTGCACTTCTGATTGGCTGTTAAGCGGCCGGACTGGATTGGCCCGTTCCGGGGAATCCGATTGGCCCTTAACAGAGAGTTCTTATTGGTTATAAAAGCTAGCGTTCCTAGCTTGTTATTGGTTAAAAGTTACAAGGTTTGCCTGTATAAGGCGGGTTTTACTGATGTTAAATGAGCAAGTCACGATGTAAATAAAGAGCTGAAGTTCACCGTTCAGAAACTTGTCTCCATTCTTTCTCGCCCATGCTCAAATTTAACACTGGCGACGAGGGTGGGATGTGGAGAAATATGAACCAACGAAACTTCGAAGAACACTGAGCACATGACAGAAAACGCCAACAACGGAACCATGTCCGGTGGCATCGTACCACTGTTCAATCCATTACAAGAAGACTGGGAGTCTTATATGGATCGTTTCCAAATGTTCCTAGAGACGAACAACTTAAAGGACGCCACAACCAGGAAGAAACGGGCGGTGTTCCTGATGCATTGCAGTCCAACCGTATTTAAGATGGCTAGCCAAATCCCAAGAAGTGAAGGCCAAGGATTGGGACGACTTCGAACCTATCCTGCGAGACTACTACGCCCCGACCGTGCCTACGCTTGTGAGACGCCACGAGTTTTATCAAAGAAGCCAGCGAAAGGAAGAAAGCGTGGGCGACTTCATAGCAGACCTCCGAAATTTGGGAGGCCTCTGCGGATTCACCGATCTAGAAGAAGCACTAAGAGATCACATAGTTCTGGGATTAGATGCACCAGGCATCCAAAGCAAGCTTATGGCGAAAGGCGACATCAGCCTTGCTGACGCCATTGTCGATGCTACCGCAGCGGAAGCAACCAAGAAGTCGGCTGCACAACTACGCCGCAACCGTGTTCCGGTACCTCCACCGACAAGCGACATTTTATCCAAGTCGGAAGAACAGCTTGCGACAACGCACCATGAAGACCTCTCTTCGTCGTCAGACAGCGACAAAGAGGGGGTCCATCGACTGCGGTCCGACCGGGACCCTCGGCTGAAGCCTTTACGCCCTTGCGCTGGCTGTGGAGCCAACCATGCCAGATCCGAATGCAAATTCCGCGACGCACTCTGCCATGAGTGCGGGAAATGAGGCCACATCGGATGGGTCTGCCGCAGCTTGCCAGGACCCAGCCAGGCCTCAAAAGGGGCTAACTATCGCCAATCGACAGAAAACCATCCTATAAGGCGAGAGCCAGTAACCCACTCATACAGAAATCGAGCTTTGCAGAGAGAAGACGCTCACCATACTATCACTATCGGTCATGCCTCAGCCTTGGACACTAAGAAAATCTGAGTCACGGTAGCCATCGAGAACCAGCCTTGCCACATGGAGGTCGACTCGGGATCGTCCCTCTCGATGGTGTCATGGAAGACACTCAAGCAACTCATCCCCACAATCCAATGCCAAGATCTCCGTTTCCAACGCCTCATCCTCAAGGACTACCAGGGGAATCGAATCCCCGTCGAAGGGTCCTGCCGAGTCCGAGTCTCTTTCAAGAAGCACACAGCATACTTTCCTTTAACGGTCATCGATAGAGATATGCCTAGCCTACTGGGCCTCCAATGGTTTGCGCCACTCAGCATTGAAGTGGCCAGCGTAAATCGAGTCGGTGGCTGTGACTGGGAGGAAGACCTTATCTCTGAGTTCAGGGACGTCTTCGCGGACAGCTTAGGTGAGTACAAGGGGACCCCGATCTCATTCAGCTTAGATCCAAAAATAGCTCCCATTCGCCTAAAGCCCCGTCGAGTTCCATTTGCCTTAAAATCGAAAATCGACGCACAACTCGACAAACTGATAGCTCAGGGGATGTTGGAGCCCATCGATCACTCCCCGTGGGAAACCCCTATTGTAACACCCATTAAGCCAGACGGGTCAATCCAAATTTGTGGGGACTACCGGGCCACTTTGAACCACGCCCTGCAGCAGAACGCATATCCAGTTCTGGTGGTGCAGCACCTCCTCCATTCCCTGGGGGGCGGGAAAGTTTTCGCTAAATTGGATTTAGCTCAGGCATATCAGCAATTACCAGTAAATGAAAAAACGGCACAGGCCCAAACTATTGTGACGCACCAAGGTGCCTTTAAATGTACCCGGCTGCAATCCGGAGTAAGTGTAGCCCCGGGGATTTTTCAGAGTCTTATGGAAAGGTTATTGCAAGGGATTAAGGGCGTAGTCCCCTATTTTGACGATGTATTAATTGCAGCCCCTACAAAAAAAATCTTACAGGACCGGTTAAAATTAGTCCTAAAAAAATTCTAAGAGGCTGGTCTTAAGGTTAAAAAAAAACAAATGTAAATTGTGTACTGACAGTGTTGAGTTTTTAGGGTACCTGATTGATAGCCAGGGCATTCACCCTACCGAAAGTAAATTAAAAGCGATCAAAAACGCTCCCAGGCCAAGAAACAAGGCCGATCTCAAGGCATTCCTAGGCCTCATCAATTTTTATAATGTATTTTTACCGCACAAAGCAACTGTCGCTGAACCGTTACACCGATTGTGAGATAAAAAAGCATTTTGGTTGTGGGGTTACCGTAAAGAACAGGCATTCTGAAATGTTAAAAAACTGCTCACTTCTGACTCTGTTCTCATGCAGTATAACGAGACTTTGCCGTTAGTTATAACCTGTGATGCATCACCTTTTGGGGTGGGCGCCATTTTGAGCCACGTACTGCCTAATGGGAACGAAGCCCCTGTTGCATATTTTTCAAAGACTCTATCAAAAACAGAGCGGAACTATTGAATTGATAAAGAAGCCCTCGCAATTGTCTCAGCTGTGAAAAGATTTCATGAATACGTGTATGGTAGGATTTTTACTATTGTGACTGACCACAAGCCTTTATTGGGGATAATAGCTGGAGATAAGCCAACTCCCTACATATTATCCCCTAGGATGACCCGATGGTCAGAATTCTTAGCTGCTTATAACTATCGGCTGCAATACTGCCCAGGGAAAGCCATTCTCCACGCTGACGCATTGAGCTGAGCATCGCTTCCAGAGACTCTCAACGATCCGGCACCAACAGTAACCACATTGCAAATCGAAGCGCTCAACTCTCCGCCACTGACCGCCTGAGATATCGCGAGAGAAACCAAACACGACCACACCCTAGCACGAGTCCTAGGCTGGGTAGAATGCGGATGGCCATTGGACCAGTTATCAGATGATTTCACACCATTCAAATTTCGACAGACCGAACTCTTCTCCCAGAAAGGCTGTGTCATCTGGGGCGATAGAGTCGTTATTCCAGAACGGCTCCGAAAAGCGCTGCTGAGAACTTTGCATGATGGCCACCCCGGTATCATGCGAATGAAAGCCCTTGCACGAAGCTACACATGGTGGCCGGGCATTGACAAGCAAATCGAACAGTGGGTTAAAGCTTGTCTCAAATGCCAAGAAGTCAGCAACGCCCCACCAAAAGCCATGCCTACTGAATGGGAGACACCACGTGGACCCTAGTCCCGAATTCACCTGGACTTTGCGGGGCCAACCAAGGGCCACACCTTCCTGCTTACCGTCAATGCCTACTCCAATTGGCTCGAAATTCATCGCATGACGACTACGACCTCCGAGGTGGTCATCAAGATTCTAAACAGACTCTTTGCAACCCACGGATTACCAGACATCCTGGTATCCGACAACGGCCCACAATTTACTGCACTAGTGTTCAAGCAGTACCTCGCTGATCGCGGCATTCGCCATGCGCTTACCTCGCCTGTGCACCCTGCGACCAATGGCCGAGCAGAACGCATGGTTCAATTTGTGAAAGGTAGTCTACGACAACATTGACGACAAGGTCAACCAAATCCTCTTCTTGCAACACATCACCCCACATAGCGTCACCAACAAAACTCCCGCTGAACTGCTAATGGGACAAAAGCTCCGCTCCCACCTTGACCGGTTGCACCCTGTATATGAACTGGAGAAACCACTAGGATCCAGCGGCCGCTGTTGCACCTTCCAGGTAGGAGACCTGGTTTATGCAAAAAACCTATCGGGCGACCTGTTGTGGGTGGAAGCAACAGTAGTACGTGTAACCAGCCCTAGATCCTACCTCATGCAATGCCTTGATGATAAACTTTGGAAACGGCATATCGACCAATTACGGTCGCGGCTTGCAACGGCCAGTTCGCAACTCCCCTATGACCAAACTGAGGGGGGGGGAGGTACGGAAGAAGATGAAGCCATAGGAAACCCGTTCGAAGGAAACGACGATTTAATAGAAACTCAGGAAGTGGAGCCGGAGGGAGAAACATTTGCACCTCAGGGAATTGTGGAAAATGTGGGCAATGACGTAGAAGTGAACTCTGAACCAGAGACAGCCCCATTGCCAGACAATGATCTACCTCAGCGGGATTGCAACCAACCGATACAACGAAAATCAAAAAGACTAGAAAGACAACCATCCTATTTAAGGGACTATGTAACTGCGCCCTGAACTAAGGAACCAGGGGGAAGGGGTGTTGTGTATGTAATATGATTAATAAAGTGTGAGCTTGGAGTAAGTGCAGGGTTCTGGCCCTGCACTTCTGATTGGCTGTTAAGAGGCCGGACAGGATTGGCCCGTTCCGGGGAATCCGATTGGCCCTTAACAGAGAGTTCTTATTGGTTATAAAAGCTAGCGTTCCTAGCTTGTTATTGGTTAAAAGTTACAAGGTTTGCCTATATAAGGCGGGTTTTACTGATATTAAATGATCAAGTCACGATGTAAATAAAGAGCTGAAGTTTACCGTTCAGAAACTTGTCTCCATTCTTTCTCGCTCATGCTCAAACTTAACATGTTGTTTGCTTATTTAGTATCCTATGACCATCACTGAGTTTTTATCTTATGATTTATTATTATTTTATTTTATGATTGTGATCATGATTTGTTGCTTGCATGTACACTGAGATCTTAGGCACTGGAGGCAAATTCCTTGTGTGTCCAATCGCACTTGGCCAATAAAGAATTCTATTCTATTCTATTCTATTCTATTCTATTCTATTCTATTCTATTCTATTCTATTCCACTCCACTCCACTCCACTCCCTTCCCTTCCACATGCACCGTAATCAGACAATTAAGACAAAGCAACCCATCATTCTCAACTACAAAGCCACTGCTGAGACAACTAAGCTGAACTTGAGGTAAATGCAGCGAGAAGCATCGCAAAACAAATTAGACACATCACATTACAGAATCCAATTTTCTTCCTTCATTCGCTCCAAAGAGAAACACAAAGGTGCTTTTTTTTTTCCAAAACTGAACTTCTTTAGAACTGAACAAGCTTCTTGAATGAGAAGTGAAACACTTTCAAAGGAAAAGCATTTTCATGATCATGTGAAGTGTTAATACCACTTGTTAATGCCTTGTTAAGACCACATTTTGAACACTGCATCCAGGTTTAGTCACCACCGTATGAAAAAGATCTTCAGATGAGTACAGGAACAAAGATGATTAGGAAGTTGGAGGTTAAAACATATAAAGAACAGTTGCTGGAATTGGATATGTCTAATTTAATGAAAAGAAGGACTAGGGGTGACATGATGGCAGTGTTCCAATATCTAAGGGGCTGCCACATAGAAAGGGGAGTCAAGCTATTCTCCAAAGCACCTGAAGGTGGGATAAGTAGCTATGGCTGGAAACTAATCAAAGGGACAGAAGCAACCTAGGGAGGAATTTCCTGACAGAACAATTAACCAGTGGAACAACTTGCTTCCAGAGGTTTGTGAATGCTCCAACACCAGTGGTGGGATTCAAAATCTTTTACTACAGATTCTGTGGGCGTGGCTGGGTGGGCATGGCAGGGGAAGTCTACTGCAAAATCCCATTCCCACCCCACCCCACTAACCTACTTTCCAGCTCCGTTCTCCTGTGCAGGGCAACCAAAGAAGACCCAGGCAATCAGCTGGGACTTGAGAGGCAGAGAAGAGATGGGGTGGGGCCAGTCAGAGGTGGTATTTGCCGGTTCTCCAAACAACTCAAAATTTCTGCTACTGGTTCTCCAGAACTGGTCAGAACTTGCTGAATACTACTCCAACATTGGAAGTTTTTAAAAAGAGATTGAACAACCATTTGTCTGAAATGGCATTTGTTGGACTAGAAGACCTCTAAGGTCCCTTCCAACTTTATTATTCTGAAAAAAAAAAACCCAGAAAGTCCAGTTGTTTTGGAAAAGGCACCTTTGGGACATCCATGAGCTGGATGATTGAGAATCTCCATAGACATCTTCAAAGAGAAAGGAAGAGCACTCTGGATTCACAGATGGTCCAAAACAGGAGTCTTCAAACTTGACAGCTTTTTCTCCTCCAGTCATGTTATGCTCAGGAATTCTGGGAGTTGAAGTCCACAAGTCTTAAACTTGCCAAGTTTGAAGACTGTTGGTCCATGACATGACACAGCCTTAGAAACCAAGCTGTTTTGACCAGTGGTGGGATTAAAAAATTTTTACTACTGGTTCTGTGGGTGTGGCTTGGTGGGCGTGGCAGGGGAAGGATACTGCAAAATCTCCAGTCTGAAGTGGTATTTGCTGGTTCTCCAAACTACTCAAAATTTCCACTATCAGTTCTCCAGAACTGGTTAAAACCTGCTGAATACCACCTCTGGTTTTGACACACCGATGGGCGTGGGTGGGGGAGGAATCACACAAACTAGTGTTCTTCGTATTGACATTAAGGTACAACTGTGCCAAGCACAAAGAAATAATCATAAGATGACCATTTGTAATCCCCAAACCTGTTGATTAAAGGCCAATCCTACCCAGAAAACCTGCCTGTTCCTGGGTCATGATTTGTTTATTTTTATTGTAGTTCCATGCTGTCAACTCATTTCCCAGGATACCTTCTAAGGCAGATGTCTTTGCCATCCGCACCTGACTTTTAACTTTTAAATAAAAAAGCAGCACTTGAATTGTGAGCCTTCTGGCTTCTCAAAGACTGGTTCAGCTTCTGTTTAGCAGAACATGATCCTGCTAAATGACGCTGCTGCCTACAGAGAGGGTTAGAATGGATCCATGTGAACTTCCTTGCAATGCTTTCCTACAAGATGATGGGTAGGCCTTGGTTGACAAGCATCCGAAATCACACTGAAAAAAAGGGACTTATGACCGCTTTTCACACTTGTGACCATTGTAGCATCCTTGTAGTCAGGTGATCAACATTCAGATGCTTGGCAACTGGTTCATATTTACGATGGTTGGGGTGTCCCCCAGGGCCATGTGGTCATCTATTGCAGGGGTGTTAAACTCACTTTCATTGAAGGCCACATCAGGGTTGTGTTTGACCTTGGAGGTCTGGGGAGTGGGCGAGGCTGGGGGCGTGCCCATAGTGGGCATGGCCAGCTCAATGTCACTCCTGTTGAGGAGGGCACCTGTGGTGGCCAAGTGCTAAGGCGGGACTTCCCTGAGATTCTCTCTCATTCTCATTGTAATCTTCCTTCCTTCCTTTTCTTCTTTTTCTTTCTCTCTTCATTCTCCTCTCTTCTTCCTTCCCCTTTGTAGTGAATGCATAAGCTTTAATAAAGTTATCTTGAGCTTGGAGTCAAGTGCAGGGTTCTGGCCCTGCACTTCTGATTGGCTGTTAAATGGCAGGGTCAGATTGGCCCGTTCAAAGGGATCTGATTGGCCATTAACGGAGCCTTCGTATTGGTTAATGGAGCTAGCGCTCCTGGGTTATTATTGGCTAAATAGTTATTGGGTTGCCTATATAAAGAGGGCCTTAGCTGCCCTTGTTTTTGAGCTGTCACACCATGTAAATAAAGAGTTGAAGTTCACCGTTCACCTGGTTCGTCTCCATTTCTTCGCACCCATGCTCCAAACCTAACACCCTTGTTGGAAGAAATATCCTTCCGGGTTCAGTTCCAAGTGGGGAAGAAAGACACTGGAAACATGCAGGCTGTTTGGAAAGATGGTTTAATGGTGGACAGGACCACATGCCCGGGAGCTCCAAAGTGAAATGGACGATCACATGCTTCAAGATGTTGGGTGAAGGGAAAGAAGAGACAAGATTCCCTTAGTTTTATACTCTCTGTTGGGCCCCACCTTAGTGTTTCCTGTTCCTGTGCAAGAAATGTATCCCATTGGCTGTCAGACTCCTGGGGGGTGGGGTGTCTTAGCTAACTTTGTAGGCTTTGTTCTGGACCACATGGCTTCATCTGGGTGCTGGCTGATGCAATCTTCCCATGCCAGGTGGTGAGATGGGTAGAGACCTTTGTTATGTAGAATATTCCACCCCAGGCCTTAAAGGCCTGCCCATTGACAAAGGTGGGGGGGGTGAACTTCTGCCTTTCTGAGTTTCTACTTCCCTTTTAGGTAAAATATTCTGCCTTTTTAATATTTCCTAGGATAGTTCATTTTTCTAGGAGAGGGGTGGGTGCTAACTTCCTACACCTTCTTTCCTTCTTTTTCCTTCCTTGCTCTCTTCCCATCTTTTTCTTTGTCTTTCCTTTTTTTTTTCTCCTTTCCTGACCCTTCTTGCATGCTCAAATGCAAAAGGGGAAATGTTTTTCCTTTTGTTTTGTTTTTCGCTCATTTTGATCAGCCTCTGCCAGCAAAAATGGAGCCTGAGGAGGGGGCACGCAAACCCCCCCCCCCACCATGTCCCATTTGCAGCCACAATGGTGTCCTGCAGCCCTCTGCCAGCAAAAAAACTGGGCTCTATTTTCGCTGGCAGATGCATCACGGGCTGGTCTTTGTTGTTTCCAGGCCAGCCCTGCGGGCCAGATCTAAGCACCCTGCAGGCCTGTGAGCCTTGAGTTTCACACCCCTGATCTAGTGCAACCCTCTGATAAGTCTGTGGGGAAGCCAAATTCACTTAACATCCATGCCACGGCAGTGATTCATTCAACAAGAGTGGCAAGTAAGGTGGTAGAATAGGACAAAACTCACTTAATGGTCTCGCCTAGCAATAGAAATTTTGGGCTCCATTGTGTGGTTGTAAGCTGAGGACTACGCTGCAGGAGCCCTTTAGAAAACATTTGGAATGTTCTCTATCTACCCATACATGACTCTGTTTACAAAGGCAGGCTCTCACTAGGAGTGGGATTCTACCGGTTCGGACCGGTTCTATAGAACCGGTTATGATTCTCTGCAGTTTGGAGAACCGGCGAATCATGATCCCTGGCTGGCCCCGCTCCTCTCTGCCTGCCCCTCCCCTCCCCGCAAAGTCAGTCCTTATCCTGCATGCTGACTGCATTGTCCCCCACCCAGTTTCTTCTTAAGGTATTTTTCCCCTCCTGAGGATCAGCTGTTCCAATGATCAGCTGTTCCAATGATCAGCTGTGCCAGGATCCCCCTTGCTGTCTTACTGCTTTGCCTAGGAGGCTTCCCTGAGGTCCAGGAGGCAAAAAGGGGCAGTCAGGGGGTGGAGGCAAGCAGTGGGGTGCTGAAGGCCCCTCCTGCGCTCTGCTTTTTGCCTTCCCGGGCCGCAGGGATGCCTTCTGGGAGCAAAAACACCCCTCTAGGAGGCTTCCCAGGAAGCCCAGATGGCAAAAAATGGGGCGGGGGGTTGCTGAAAAATAAAGCCATGCCCACCCAGCCACATAGCCATGCCCACCCAGCCACGCCCACAGAACTGGTTGTTAAAAAAAATTTGAAGCCCACCCCTGGCTTTCACGGAGCAGAGGCATCTTGTTCTGACCCAAAACTGTTTCCAAGAGAGCAAACACAAGACCAAGGCAGCAGTACAACCTTTTGTATGTTTCAGCTAAGAATTCTGTTTCTTCACAGATAAAAGGCTGCTTCCAACTCATTAGCTCCAAGAAGAAAGAGCCTTGCCAAGTTTTTGCAAGTCTGTCAAAACACATCAGATAAGAAATAGTTTATAATACAAGAGTCTTCAAGTACCAACTGTAATGTCCACGAGGCTGAGTTCAAAATGTCTTTGCCTTCTGCAAAGTGTGTTCGTTCACAGTTGGCTTTTATCATCTTGAAGGAGGGGCCATTACCTTGCAGCCTTACTCCCGAGTCGCCCGTACTGTTGTAACTGTTCTTTCCTCCGAGCAATCCTGCGACGTGCACTTGGCACAGGCTGCTCAGGAACCTCCTCATCGCTGCTGCCAGCCCCTACAATCTTTGAAGGCAGCAGTCCACTCCCTAATGGTCCTGGCTGCTCATCTGAGTCCTCGCTCTCCTCTGGCGTCTGCAACTGCTGCCGGCTAACCACAACACATCTATGAGACTGGGGTCAAAAACAGTCAAGATGTCAGTGACAATGGCACAGTTATAATGTTATTGGTGCCGTCCTTCGAACTTCCTCCTCCTTTGCTCTATTGTAGCAGCAGTTGCCGCTGTCGGCTTCAACGAAAGCCTTTTTTCTTCAAAGTCTAGTGACCCTCAGCTCCTCCCTGCACTGCGGACACTCAAAACAACCATTGAGGTTTGCAGAAAAGAAAATATATTTCTAAAAACGGAAAGCTGCCACAATTGCGAATGGCACAGTGGATATCAAGCTAGGCTAAAAAAAAACCCTGCCTTCTCATTTTACCCAATTTTTCTCCTTGAGCAGAAGTGTCTTCTGGGTTTCTACTGTATTCTCAGGGCACTTGAGTATTTATTTGGATTTTTTTTCCCCTCTTGGCTGTGCTTTTTCAGAAAGCTCCAGAGGGCGTGACTGGGGGCTCATCCTGTTTTCTAGTCTGCCTCTTTCCTTGAAGCCGTGCTGAATGCCCAAAATGTGCCCTGATGGAGGGCATTCTTTCATGAAATCTTTTCCTGCCATTTGATGGCAGCCCAAGAAACCCCTCACAAGCTGTTTGGAGAGGCGATGATACAGTGAAAAAGACAAGACACTGTAATGAGATAAGCGCAAGGACATTGCGCTCTGTCAAGAGAATTCTATCCAAAAATCTCTTCTCCAAAAGTGGGAGCAGGAAGGGAAACCAAACCAAACCAGTCTCTCTCTCTCTCTCTTTCTCTCTTTCTCCCTCCCTCCCTCCCCCCCACCTCATCTGACTGGATTCTAACTTAGAAAGGAAAAATAGAAAAGGTTGCAGCTCTTTCTCTCTCTCTTTTTTGCTGCACACAACCCTAAAATAGGAAGGCTGCAAACCGAAGGGAAAATAGCTGGCGACTCAGACGTGTGAAAGAAGGAGAAAGCGAGGTGTGTGTTTCTATATGAGTAAGACTGTTTCACAGCTGTGATTTTAGCCGTAATGAATAGCCCATCACAGATGCCACCTCCAGAATAGCCAACCAGCGGTAACACACAAGGCTGTCCACCTTTAAGGGGAAGGATCGTTGAACCTGAATTTTTTTTTAATCTTACTTTCATTGGACTAATTTAAAATTTAAAAAAAAAAGAAAAAGATATTAGACGCAGCAGAAACAGCCCCAGCAACAGTGTGATCTGTTAGGAGTAGGGAAAAAAGAAAAACGAAAAACCCAGAGGACCATTGATATGCAAGTAGCATTGCATCTACAAGCTGGCAAGCTATTTTTAGCTTCAGATAAAGCTTAAAATAGCAACAGAGCAGTTCAGTTCCTTTTCCATCACGCTCCCTAAAGTCTACAGATTAAAAGAAAAAGAGAGGCGGGGGGAAGGGGAGGGTGGAGAAACGCCCTGTGATGATCACAGATGGTGCTCAGAAGAATAAAAACAGAATAAAGGTTATGATAGTGTTACAGTGTCTTTGTGAGAAATGGTACAGTTTGCTGTTTGGTAAGGGAGGGAGGTGGGTGTATGTGTGTGTAGGCACAATGATCCACCCACATATGGACATCTGGGGATTTGGGGAGGGGGCTGTGTTTGATGATTAACCTTATTAGTTAATACCCCCCCCCCCCAATTTCATTAGCTGGTGTAATGATTAAAATGAAACCAGTTTGGAAGGCATGATCTGGCATTTTAGATATTGCAATGCAGCAGAAACACACCTTCTCTTGGTTGGAACTGCAATGCCCCTCCCCTAGAATCAAGAACATCTGTTTATTCCTGACCCATAGCCTGGAGCATGAATAAAATTTGTTAAAAAAAAAAAAAAAAGAATAGCCCAGAGTTCTAGTCCCACCTTGGTCAGGAAAGCCATCTGAGTGACTTTGGGCCAATTACCAGGAGACTGTGAGTTCTAGTTCCCTCTTAGGCATGAAAGCCAACTGGGAAACTTTGGGCCAATTGCCAGGTGACTGTGAGTTCTACTCCTGCCTTAGGCATGAAAGCCAACTGGGAAACTTTGGGCCAGTCATTCTCTCTCAGCCCAACCCACGTCAAAGGGTTGTTGTTGTGGGGAAAATAGGAAGAGGAAAGTGTGTTGGATATGTTCACTGCCTTGAGTTATTTGTAAAAATCATAAAAGCGGGTTGTGAATAAATAAATATATTAATATACTGTTGGTCAGAAATAACTGCTGTATGTCCGCTCTCTTTTTCACCCTCAAACATAGATCGCTAGCTCCCTCTCCCCGTAAGGCAGGAAATGCAAACTTCCAATCTCTTCTTTGTTTCTTGTTGGAGCACTTAAGCTAGGATAGGCTGGTCCGGCTTCATGGCCCCATTTTTGCCTTGCATGTCCAGCTTCCAAATAGCAACTGAGAAGGAGCATAAGTTATCCTCCCCCAGCAACACACAGGGCCCAGCAAGCTGACATAGTGACCCACCACAAGCACCTTGTGGCTTGTTTGTGATAGTGTGACGCAGAGGTGGGTCTTCAGCAGGTTCTGACCAGTTCTGGAGAACCGGTTGGGGAAATTTTGAATAGTTCGGAGAACCAGCAAATCCCACCTCTGACTTGCCCTGCCCCCACCTATTCTCTGCCTCCCGAGTCTCAGCTGATTGGCTGGATCTTCCTTTGTTGCCCCCTGCACAGGAGAACAGAGCTGGAAAGCAGGTTAGTGGGGTGGGGAGGGAATGGGGATTTTGCAGTAACCTTCGCCCACTACACCCACCAAGAACCAGTAGTAAAAAAAATTTGAATCCCACCACTGATGTGATTGGTTGGGGGGGAAAGAAGAAGAAAACCGAGAGAACTAAAACAAAATAAAAGCACAGATAGGCCCGGCGTTGGCATAAGCAACTTGAAAAGAACAGCCTGGGATGATTTCATTTCAGTAGAAATGCAGGGACTTTCAGGGAGAGAATGAGGAGGATCCATTTTAGCCATTTTAGAAGATCCGTTTTAGAATGAATTTTTTAGAAGAGAGAAGATGGCACGCGACGTGCGGTGATTTACCGTGAATGGGAAACTTCAGCCTCTTTCCAGCTCTATCTTCTTATAGTTCTGGGTGTTTTAAAGCAAATGATAGCTGTTGTTTTTTAATATAATATTTCAGGAGTTGGTCTGGGCAGTTCTTTAAACCAGGGGTCTCCAACCTTGGCAACTTTAAGCTGGCTGAGCAATTTTGGGAATTGAAGTCCTCCAGGCTTAAAGTTGCCAAGGTTGGAGAGCCCTGGTTTGAACAGAAGATGCCTCGAGCCAGAGACTATCAAAAGGATGAGGGGTGACATAATGGCGTGCAAAAATCTAAGGAGCTGCCACACAGATAAGGGAGGTCAACCTATTTTCCAAAGCCCCTGGGATTCAAAAATTTTACTACCAGTTCTGTGGGCGTGGCTTGGTGGGCGTGGCAGGGGAAGGATACTGCAAAAGCTCCATTCCCTTCCCATCCCACTAACCTGCTTTCCAGCTCCGTTCTCCTGTGCAGGACAACCAAAGAAGACCCAGCCAATCAGCTAGGACTCAGGAAGCAAAGAATAGATGAGGGCAGGGCCAGTCAGAGGTGGGATTTTCCAATTCCCCAAACTATTCAAAATTTCCGCCACTGGTTCTCCAGAACTGGTCAGAACCTGCTGAATACCCTGAAGGCAGGACAAGAAACAATGGGTAGAAATTAATCAAGGAGAGAACCAACCTAGAACTGAGGAGAAATTTTCTGATAGTTAGAATAATTAATCAGTGGAACAGCTTGCCTCCAGAAGTTGACTGGAAGTTTTTAAGAAGAGATGGAATAAACATTTCTCTGAAATGGTATAAGGTTTCCTGCCTAAGCAGAGGGTTGGACTAGAAGACCTCCAAGGTTCCTCCCACCTCTGTTAATCTTTTAGTCTTTAAACCAGCTACTTGACTATTTTCATCTTTATCCCAAATCTGATTGATTCAAGAGACTCTCAATCCAATTTTGCTAGTTACCCAAAGGGTACAGTTTTCCATCTGGTAGCATAAACCTTTCCAAGATAAATGAGAGAAAAAGCAAGCGTAAAACCAGCATAAGACAGGAAGGCAAATCCGATTTCATAAATACCCCCTTCGGAAGACTATAGCATCATTCTCAATTAAACCAGGCAGAAATTTCACGGACAGTCCTATACTTAAAGTCTTTAAGCCAGCCCTTCACTATGGCAACCGCTGGAATCTGTCTGCACACCCACCCACCCACACTCACACTTCCACCCCCACATTGCCGTTGAAGAATAAAGAGCTGCTGTGCAAATATTTTTTACTAGGGGCGTAGGGAGGGAATTGAGCTCCAATTTGGCTTGTGGACTTCTCAGAGGTATCTAATGGGCTAATAGGAAAATGCTAGACAAGATAAGATCCAGAAGGACCCTAAGTTGTTGTTGTTGTTGTTGTTTTTGTCAGTCTATGCTGTCAGCCTTCAAGAAGGGAGCATTAACCAGAAATAAACTACAATTCCTTATATTCTCAGACCTGCCGATTATGGGTTCTGTAGTCTTCAAGAGGAGTCAACAATTGAAAACTTTTACAGCTGGCTGAGACAATAAATGCCTCAAAGCTTTCCTTTTATCGTCCCAAATCAGGATAAATAGTATCAAAAAGGCAGTTCCTGGCAATAATAATAATAATAATAATAATAATAATAATAATAATAATAATAATAAATAATAATAATGTCAACTCATTAAATATTTCTATGGTCTTTTTAGAATTGCCAACAGAATTCTAAAGGGGAGCCGTGCGGCAACTTGCAAACCAAAAGTGTATTCCATAAATGTTTTCATAGATAGTTTCCAGGTGACTGAAGTTTCTGCCTCGTAAAATTCTAACTGGAGAGCATGATTGATGTCTCTTGGCTGTAGACGTGTCCCACTGGAGAATATGAATTATGATACACCCAGGGGGTGGGGGGAAAAACAGGGTCAAGGTGACAATTATGTGTCTCAGAGTTGGCTACACTCAGGCAGTGCTGGACATTTTAACTCCCAATATATCCTTTTGAAGTTTTGGAAATTTGGCTCGAGACTCATGATTTGAATGGGGGTAGCTGCTGGAATCCTGAATGATGATTGATGATGATGAAGCCACCTTACTAGGATCCGCTCACATAATCCACCAATACATCACACAGTCCTAAACGCTTGGGAAGTGTTTGACTAGTGATTTGTGATACAAAACTCAGCATAGTTATCTCGTTTGCTGTGTACACTGTCATTTTTAGTGTATAATAACAACAACAACAAGAAGAAGAAGAACTCTGCTACCAGCCAGAGTTAAGGAAAAAGAACTAGAAAAAAAATCGCCAAATATTGCGACCTGGCCATCGAAACTACCCGATTATAGATGAAACATGCGACAATGATTCCCATTGTCATCAGGGCACTTGGTACCATGTCCAAAAATTTTACAAAACATATCAAGAAATTGTTATTCCTGCAATAACACCAGCAGAATTGAAAAAAATTGTGCTACCTGGAACATTATATATTTTAAGAAAATACTTGGTCAATACCTAGGCAGCAACCCATATCAACCATCAGTGCCAGTTAATATTATTTGTGATACATTTTTAAACGTTCAGTTGACTGAGTGTCATGCTTAATGAATAAAAGTTTATAATAATAGTGATAATACAGCACAGGTACTACTTGACTTATGACCACAATCAAGTCCAAATTTTCCATTGCTAAGCAAGGCAATTGTTAAGTGAGTTTTCCTCTGTTTTACAACCTTCCTTGCCACAGTTGTTCAGCAAATTACTGCCATTGTTAAGTTAGTAACATGGTTGTTAAGTGAATCTGGCTTCCCCATTGACTTTGGTTGTCAGAAGTCACAAAAGGGGATCACATGACCCCTGGGATATTATAACCATCATAAATTCGTGCCAGTTGCCAAGCATCCAAATTTTGATCACTTGTCTGTGGAGATGCAGCAATGGCTGTAAGTGTGAAAAATGGTCATGTCACTAGTTTTAGTGCCATTATTAACTTCGAGCAGTCACTAAACAAATGGTTGTAAGTCATGGACTATCTGTAATCCACTAACAAATAGCTTTCTTTTATGCAATCAGGGGCTGATAGTTGAGAGGGGCCATTTGACATTTTAACAGAGTTGGAAGGGACCTTGTAGGTCATCTAGTCCAACCCCCCATCCAAGCAAGAGACCTTACACCATTACTGACAAATGGCAGTTCAATCTCTTCTTGAAAGCCTCTATGATGACGCTCCCACAATTTCCAAAGGCAAGTTGTTCCCTTGGATGATTGTTTTCACTGTCAGAAAATTCCTCCTTATTTCTAGATTGAATCTCTCCTTGATCAGTTTCCATCCATTGTTCCTTGCCAGACCTTTGGGTGCCTTGGAAAATACTTGATCCCCTTCCTCTCTGTGGCAGGCCCTCAAATATTGGAAGACTGCTGCCATGTCTCCCCTGGTCCTTCTCTTCACTAGACTAGACAAGCCCAGTTCCTGCAACCGTTCTTCATATGTTTTAGTCTCCAGTCCCCTAATCATCTTGGTTGCTCTTCTTTGCACTTTTTCTAGAATCTCAACATCTTTTTTATAGTGTGGTGACCAAAACTGGATGCAGTACTCTAGGAGGGGTCTTTCTAAGGCTTTTTAGAGTGGTATTAGTACCTCATTAGGTCTACTTTCTCTTCGTTGCAGAAATCCATCTCAGCTAGCTGTAGTTTGGCAGCGGTTTGCTTGCCCACAACCTGTTGTGGTCTCCCATGGAAAGAATGAGACACAGGCTGGTGTACTCGGGATGGGAGTCCAGAGTAAATTCTAGTGCTCCCTTTTATTGAGAATTTTGTACATAGTAAGCATTCACATTGTGGATTAAAATAATTACACAGAATTGTTTACAGTCGTCTGAGCTGCTTAAATGTTCCTGATATTTGGTTTTAATTTCCTTGCTTTATCTCAGTGACCCTTAGGCAGACATGTATGTATAAGGTCTTAGACTAATCATTACCCAATACTGAAGTCAAAGTTTATTCCCACATCTCCCCTGTTTTAGTTTTTTGATGATCGCGGATGCCTCGGTAGCTTTTTGCCATCTGCAACAACAGTTCTCCTTCCGTAGGCTTCACCTGACACATTCCTAAAAGTCCAGGGAGACATTGGATACAACAGCATACACAAAGAGAAAGTATAAAAAGCAATATCACTCCAACAATTAGATGACGAATCCATGAACCATCTGGCAACCAGGACCAAAGTGCAGACCACACGTCCAGTCCCTCGTCCTCCGATTGTAATGGATTCTCATTCAGGGTTTGTTCCATATGCTGTATGTAATGTTTGGAGAATAATCAGAGATATACATGCAACAATGTGTATGAATCACGCGCAAACTCCCCCTTGCACAGCCAAAATAGTGTCCACTGCATATCTGGTTTGCAGGACAAAGTCAAGGATTTTTCCTTGCTCTTCTTCAAGCAGTTTTAGAGTTTTAATGGTGTCTTTAAACATAGTAACTGTCCAATTGTTTAAACGATGCAAATCTCTATAGTTCATCACTCCTAAAGGAGGAATAACTCCCCTTGATATCTGTGTCCAGTAGTCATGATTCAAAACAGAGTTTACTTCCGTTTCGGAACGCGCATTGCGGATATGAGCAGTCCCCAAAGATTTTAAAATGACATGAGATGGTATTACTTTCTCAAAGGTGCAGACTCCTTTCCATCATGCTGGCATGTGATCATAGGCCATCCGTCCACACAGCAACACAGATTTGCTCCCGTCCACACACCACACAGATTTGCTCCCAGGAGATGATCAACCGTATTTGGTTCAGCATAGATTAATCGTGCAAAGGATTCCATTAACATAGCCAAATAAGTGGGCGGTGGTGCATATTTCCCATTTGCACATTTGGTCAGCTGGTTTTTTTCTCATGGTGGGACAACATGTGTCAGGGATAAATGGACACCCATTTTCATTGATCAAAGATATTTAGAAATATTATGTACAAAGTAAGTGAGATTTTTAGTTTTCATGTCATCCGGATAAACCCGACTTCCATTGCCAATAATAATTGTTTTGTTACAAAATGGATATGTTCCCAAGTAAGTCATATTCTCTACTGTCTCATTGTGGGTCCAGCAGATACCTGCTACCTCTTGGATTCGGCTTCCAAGATGCAATGTAATTATGTTACTTGTAGTCCAACTGTTAGACCACATCCCTGAACAACCATAGCATTGTTCCTTATACCAGTCACCTTCGGCCAGAGGTACTGCAACCATTGGAAGCCCTGATGTTTTGTTAGTTGGCATGTGCATACATATCCAACAATCAGTTTTATTATGAAGGTTTGCTAGCTTCCCCATGTCCTGGATCAACGTGTTTCTTTTCCATTCCCCCAAATCCATCCCCTTGCCCCTTTGGCTGATGATAAGGATGCACACAGTGAGCAGGAACCCAAACAACTGTCCCCTCATCTTCAACAGCAGCATATCCTCGGCCCCAAGTTATCAGCGGGACAGGTCCTTTCCACGTTGGACCTGGTAGTCTCTTATACCGAACTTTCGGTCTTGGCGTACCTGCAGAAGGGGAGGAAGCAAAATGCCTACTGGCTGCCGTAGCAGTGGGAGATCCTGTCATGTTTAAAAAATTTAAAGTGTATAAGGTAATATTAAGAATGTTTTGTATGTAAGGCAAGCCATATCCATCCACTTCCCCCATTTTTGTTTTTGTGTGAAGGAGTGCTTGTTTAGCGTCTGATGAGCTCGTTCCACAATGGCCTGACCAGTGGAATTGTAGGGAATGCCAAATTTATGTATAATTGACCATCGATGACAAAATTCCACAAAGGCGGTGCTAATGTAAGCAGGGCCATTATCAGTTTTGATCTCCATTGGTGGCCCCACATGTGTGAAGGTATGGAGGCAATGGTTAACTACATGTTTTGTAGCTTCTCCTTGTTGAGGAGAACGGTGACATGCAGATGGTGCCATGGTTTGAAGGGAGGATGTTGTGTGACATCCATCTGCCATAGTTGACAAGCAGATGTCCCCCAAGGATTTACTCCTTAAGGAAGAGCAGGGGATTAAGCACTGCAACTAGGACATTGTTGAATAATAGCTGCAGCTTCTGCAGCAGTGAGACCAAATTGTTTACAAAGAGCTTTGGCATTTTGATGAAAATAGCTATGTGAGTCCCATGGAGTAACAGAAGAAAGCGAGAGACAGGACATGGTCGAGCCCGCTGCGTCAGCCACGTCATTCCCTTCCTGCAGCTCCCCGGGAAGTGGCTGGTGGCTGCGAATGTGTGCGATATGTAGAGAATGTGTGTGAGAATGAAGACAGCTTTGCAGAGCTAGAAACAAACTCATAAGATTAGCATCAACAGATGGAGAAAGATAAGCAAATTCAATGTTAAGTATCAATTGATAAACATAAAGAGAATCCACAATAAGATTTAGTGGTTCTTGTGCAAATTCCTGTAAGGCCAAAATAGCAGCAGCTAATTCAGCCCTTTGTGCTGATTGCTGAGGAGGGGTAATTTTTGTTTTCCATACCCCTTCCTGTCTCCATGCACAAGCGCTGTAGATTTTACCACCATCCGCATAAACGGTCACTCCCCCAACTGGCTGCTTAGCAATAACTGAATTAAAATTTACAGATACGTTTCGAAGCAACTGGAAACCAGGGTCACTGGGGGTGTGACAAGAAATCTTCCCTGGCCAATTTTCAAGAGCAATTTGCAATTCAATGGATTGACTATACCAAGTTTCCCCCAGAGTGAGGGAGATAGGTAAAAATAACTGAACTAGATCTATGCCATATAAATGCATACTGCAATTTTGGCCTTTGATGATTAACTGGCTATAAAGCATAGCCATAGTAGAAATTGTTTTATCTGGGAGTATTCTGCAAATGCAACCATTCAATGATATAAACCTGTGCTTCATGTAATTGAAATAAAGCTGCAGTAGGCAAGGCTGGAGTTTGTAAAATTGCCAAAGCAAACGGAGTATCAGGAATGCATTGATCAACCCAACGCTGCGTTAAAGCCGCATTTACATGTGTCAGTACCTTCCTTTGTTCTGCTGATAAGGTTATAGCAGAATCCGGTCTCGCAGAGCCCTTTAGGGCCAAGAACAAGGGCTGAAGTACTGCTGTAGTTAACCCCAGGTAGGGTCTAACCCAGTTAATTGTTCCTAGTATTTGTTGTAATTTTACTAGAGAAATCTTTTCCTCAATTTTGATTTCCGGAATGACCAGATGAGCATAGGTTGCAAGGACCTTATGCCCTAAGTAGGCATATGGCGTTTGACTTTGAATTTTTTCTGGGGCAATATGAAGTCCAAATTGTAATAATACCTCTTTAAGGCAAGGTAACGCTGCCTTAACTGTTCCCAGTGGGCCAGGAGCTGCAATTAAAATATCATCCATGTAGTGGTAAACCTTCCACCCAGGATGAGAGGTTCTGAATGGAGCCAGAGCCATTCGAACATATGACTGGCACATTGTTGGACTGTTTAGCATACCTGTGGCAAAACCTTCCATTGGTAATGAAAGGTAGGTGCATTGTTATTCAACTCAGGTACGGTAAAGGCAAATAATTTCTTGTCATCTGCATGCAACGGGATAGAAAAGAAGCAATCCCATAAATCTACTACAACTAGATCCCAATTACGTGGGATCAGGTTAGGGCTAGGCAAACCACATTGTAACGCTCCCATTGGTTGAAGGATGGAGTTAATGGTTCTCAGATCATGCAAAAATCTCCATTTTCCATTTTTCTTTTTAATAACAAATACCAGAGTGTTATATGGACTAGAAGTTGGCTCAATGTGTCCTAATTGTAGCTGCTCAGCTACCAATTGATGTAAAGCTGTTAGCTTTTCTTTTGGAAGTGGCCATTGGTCAATCCAGACTGGCTGAGAGGTTAACAATTGTAATTTTTCCATTATCCAATAACAATTTTTGTGCGAAATTGTGACAGCAAATCTCTACCCCACAAGTTTATATGCAGGGGCAACACAAGAGGTTGAATCCTTGCATTCTCACCAGTTTCTCTATGCAATGCCTTCAACCAACGTACACTACTTCTTGCAAACTGCATACCACCCCCTCCACAAACAGACGAAGAGTCCTCAAGCGCCCATTCATTTGGCCATTCCTTTTGGCGTATCACAGAGACATCTGCTCCAGAATCTATAAGGCCAGAAAATGATTTTCCCTGAATTTCAATTGTCATTTTTGGTTGGTCTGTAGTCAATTTTTTTGTCAGCGCTAGCAATTCTGCAGCCATTTCAGTGGACCCAAAACCACCAGTTCGTGGGATCCCAATTAAAGGATTTATAGGGATGTATGGAAGCAATAATAACTGGGCAATAGAGTCACCGGCCATTAATGATGCAGGAGTATCAGTGTACAATTGTATCTTAATAACCCCTTTATAATCTTGATCAATAACTCCTGGAATAATAAAAAACCCCTTTTTCTGATGCAGAAGACATGGGAAGTACTAATCCCACTGTTTTTTCTGGCAGTGGCCCATGCAAATGAGTGTCCTCAATGTACACTTGATTAGGAAAGGTCACATTAATTGAGTTCAACATTTTTAAACCCAAACCTGCACTCCCAGTAATTGCAGGCGATGCTTTTGTGACAGCCTTGGGAGCGGGGCTAGCTGCACGCCCCAAATTTAGTTTCCCGAATTTTGGTTCTGATCAGAGCGACATTGATTTGCCCAATGAAACCCTTTTTTGCATTTTGGACAGACTGATTTTGGACGGACGTCCTTAATTTTGTTTTTGTTAAATGCCATCTCCCCCCCCCCCCAGGAGGCACAGCACTGGGCTTTAAAATGGCCAGGCTTTCCACAATTAAAACAATTCCCTGTAGGTTTCATCCCTTTTTGCAATGCCATAGCCAAAGTCTCCATGTTGCGAGCCTGAGAACCCACCACTGCACATGCCTTTAACAGATCAGCCAGAGTAACCTCATCTCTAGCCACCAAGGGCTGTAAGATACGCTTGCAGTCAGCAATTGCATTTTCAACTGCCAATTTCAGCAAAAGTTCTTTTGCAGCTTCCTCATTAGAGATTTGCCTGGTATTAGCCAATTGTAGCCTTTCCACAAAATCATTATAAGACTCAGATACTGTTTGCTTAATTTGAGAAAAAGACCGTGCCGGGGTTCCCACATCCTGGATACGGGACAATGCCCCAAGGACAGCTGCCATAACCATTGGAAATACGTGATCAGGCAAATTAGCAGCTTGATCAGCAGTGGATTCAAACAAGCCTGCCCCATAGATTTGGTCTGGCGTATACAGCCCCCCCCCCCGAATTCCTTCCCCTAGTGACAGCTTCCCTTTGGTATTCTGAGTCAAAAACCACATACTGAGTAGAGCTCGATATCATTCTCATTAAATCTTTCCAGTCACTAGGAATCATGCGTGAGGTAGCCAAACTTGTCAGAAGCCCCTTTGTAAAAGGACTTTGAATACCATAATCTTTAACTGCTTTTTTAATTTCCCTAAGAACTGCTAAAGGAATCAGAACCCATTCAGTCTGCAGATTGCCTTGAGCATCCACTTGCCTATTGACTGGAAACAAATTCATCTGGGGAATCTCATCAGGCTCTAATTTCCCCTCATTGAAAGCCTGATGCATCATGGCTTGAACTTTTCCCATTTTTGGTTGGATTTTATCATTCATAGGCATAGGCGCTGTTGGAAATGATAAAGCACACTCCAGTATTGGGGAAGGAGGGTGCAATACAATTCCTTTATAAGGAGGAGGTTCTACTAAAGTTTTTAAAAGAGGTTGTTGCTGGGTCTCTAAAGCAGTCATAACAACCTTCCAATATATCAAAATTTCAGCTGTTGCCCGTGGCTCTTCATGAAGGATAGTTCCAATTCTCCTCCATGTGTCTAACTTTAAAGAGCCTTTCTCTGGATACCAGGGACATTGCCGCCAGATCTCTTGCAGCAGCTCTCTCACATTACCTTTTGAAAGAACTATTTGCTCCCCCCCAGAGGGTTTAAAGATAAAGAAGTTTTTCCTGACTAACTTCAGCAGCTCACTAACATGCCGTTCCTGTGGCTGAGAGAGTTTTCCCCCCATGTTCCCTGAAAAAATTCTATTGTCCAGCAATAGTTAAGTACGTACTTTACCTATTCCAGGCGAGGAAACACGGAGGTCCGGACACATACCACCTGCAGTGGATCACGTCGGGGTCACCACTTGTGGTAGTCTCCCATGGAAAGAATGAGACACAGGCTGGTGTACTCGGGATGGGAGTCCAGAACAAATTCTAGTGCTCCCTTTTATTGAGAATTTTGTACATAATAAGCATTCACATTGTGGATTAAAATAATTACACAGAATTGTTTACAGTCGTCTGAGCTGCCTAAATGTTCCTGGTGTTTGCTTTTAATTTCCTTGCTTTATCTCAGTGACCCTTAGGCAGACATGTCTGTATAAGGTCTTAGACTAATCATTACCCAATACTGAAGTCAAAGTTTATTCCCACAACAACCTATGTAAAATAAAGAAATAAATGAGATTGAAAGATTTAAACACAGGGAGACAATTGGATTCCAGTATCCCATATAGATGCTTTCTAAGAAACGAACAAATGACTGCTTCAGGGCCAGTGGTGGATTGCAAAAAAAAAATATTACTGGTTCTGTGGCCATGGCTTGGTGGGCATGGCTTGGTGGGCATGGCAGGGGAAGTCTGTGGTAAAATCTCCATTACCTCCCTGCCCCACTAACCTGCTTTCCAGCTCTGTTCTCCTGTGCAGGGCAACAAAAAAAGACCCAGCCGATCAGCTGGAACTTGGGAGGCAGAGAATAAATGGGGGCAGGGTCAGTCAGAGGTGGGATTTGCCGGTTCTCCAAACTAGTCAAAATTTCCACTACCGGTTCTCCAAAACTAGTCAGAACCTGCTCAATACCATCTCTGGCTGTGCCAGACTAGGATGTTTTGAAACAGGAGCATCCATGCAATCACAATCAAATCTCATAGGGTTGCGATCTTATCTTTTCCCCTTACAGGATTTGTACCAATTTGGGTTGGACACGTTTTATGGGCAGGAAAAAGACAGACAGAAAAGACAGAAAAAACAGCTGAAAGCCAAAGGAGAGCTACTACTGGAAAAATGATACGATCAAAATCCTCCTTGCGAACAAACATGTTGAAAGCCTTGTCTGAAAGCCACACAGAAAGCCTTGTCTGAAAGCACCCTTGGTGTCAAAAACAGTCTCTGCATTCTAAGAAAGGATTAATTTCAAAGATCGGTTTTCAAAGGGTCCTTTCTGCAGGAAAGATTTCTGCTTGTGTGAAAACCTAACTTGGAGGTTTGGAAGGGGAAAAAACAAAAGAGCCATTACAAGGTGTGCCTCTACTTAACAAGCTGTTTCCCCACCTACCTATAAGCAAACATGTGTAGTGGCTTAGCAATCAGGAACAGAATGTTTAACCTTCTCTTTTCCTACCTGTTCCTTGATCTTAATACTTTCCTCTGCAATCTAGAATGAGCTCCTACAGTTAAAACTAAACACTATTACAAAAGAAAGCAGTATGGCTGTTTTCTTCTTTCACTGTTTATGTCTACATGATGCCCATGGGCTGTATCTACGAGAACAAGTGCAGAATAAGAAGTACAGTATATATGATAATCTGAAGTTATGTATACACAGAAATGAACACAGTACGACAGGTAATCCCCGATTTACAATCACCACGGAAACCAGAAGTTATGTTGCTAAGTGAGAAATTTGTTAAGTCAGCTTTGCTCCATTTTGACTTTAACCACATTGGTTAAGAGAAGCAACCTAGAACTAAGGAGAAATTTCCTGATAGTTAGAACAATTACCCAGCGGAACGACTTGCCTCCAGAAATTGTGAATGCTCCAACCCTGGACGTTTTTAAGAAGAGATTGGACAACCATTTGTCTGGAGTCATTTGGGGTTTCAGGCCTGAGCAGTGGGTTGGACTAGAAGACTTCCAAGGTCCCTTCCAATTCTGTTATTCTATTCTATTTCCATTGCTAAATGAGGCAGTTACTGTATTGTGCCTCATTTGATGATCTTTTGCCATAGTGGTCAAACAAATCACTGCAGTTAAGTGAATCTTGTGGTTGTTGGGCAAATCTGGCTTCTCCCATTGACCTGCTTGTCAGAAGCTGGCTAGGAAGACGACCAATGGTGACAACATAACCCTGGAACCATGGAACTGCCATAAATACATGACAGTGGCTAAGCGTCGTCTGGTCACGTGACCATGGGAAGTTACAATAGTTCTAAGTGTGAAAAACAATCATAAGTCACTTTTCCCCCCCAGTGCTGTTGTTGTTCTGACCAAGGCTTCCTAAATTGTAATTATGCACACACTTATTTTAAAAACAAGACTTATTTTATTGCAATGCTGGGAATTATTTTCATTCCCAGCTGGAATTAATCTCAAACAGTCCCCAGAGATAAACACCCACCTTTCTTTCCTGTGAAGTGCTGCCAATAACAGAAATGTCAAATGAACTAGAAAAAAAACCAACTGAGGTACAAAGAGCTTCAAGAATGAATCTGAACTGAACGAACGACTTTGCTTCCTGCAAAGGTTGTGTCATCTTTGCCTGACATTTATACCTGATGGGATATATATTCCCAGCCTTACTCCCAAGTTGTCCCTTTTGTTTCAGCTATTCTCACCTTCTAGCAGCTCTGCACACATGCGCACTAGGAACAGGCTCCCCTGGGTCCTTTGCCTCCCTGCTGCCAGAGTCTGAAGGCTCCAGAGGCAGCACCCAACTCCCAAATGGTCCTGATCCCATCTCTGCATCAGATGCAGGATCCTTGTCCGAGTCCTCTCCAGACTCCCAGACTGGTCCCTGTTCTTCCAACTGTCCGATTCCGCTGCCGGCTGCACTAGCTGCCAGCAAACCACAACAGTTGTAACTTTGAACAGTCTCTAAATGAAAATGGGGAAAACTCACTTAACAACTGTCTCACTTAACAACATAAATGTGGCACTCCATTGTGGTCATAAGTTGAGGACTACCTGCATTGCAAATCAAGATCCAGGGCCATCAACTGGCTTAAGTTTCTTCCTGGGAAATTATTTTGTGTAGACAAAAAAAAAAAAAATGGCCTTTCTTAATAGTCACATGTTTCAAAGAAGTACCCTCATATTATTTGACCATGAAGGCAGACAAACAACACATATATTGTATTCTTCCTGGGACATACACAGCTAATACAAATAAGCTCATAAGAGAGCAGAGGTTTACCAACTTCTTCAGGTTGCAAAAACTCTTTGGTGGGGGAGAATGGCCTAGAAATCCTTATTATGAGGGCAGGGCTTGTAAACATCAGCTGGGAAGCTCCACTCCTTCTGTGGTGCCATAAAAAAATCAGTTATGGAGAACAGTGTTGAGGTTGGAAAAAATAGCTCAGGATATTTCAGTCTATCTCAATCTTAGTGGAAAGCTCTTTTTCTTTAAGGCTGGTGGACTTCAACTCCCATAATTCCCATAATTTGCCAGCCATCATGGCTCGCTGAGGAATTCTGGGAGTTGAAGTCAGTCTTAAAATTGCCAATTTTGGAGGCCTCTGCTCTAGTCCCTAGGATCTAAACCAGCATTGGCTTATTCAATAAATCAGGGGTCCCCAATCTCTGGTCTGTGAACTGGCACTGATCTGTGGCATGCCAGCAACCAGGCCACACAAACAAGCAAAACACCATCCTTGGGATGTAGGCAGCAGGCAAAACTACACCTCTTCCAGTTGGCGGAAAAACCTTTCTCCGTGGAACAGGTCCCTGGTGCCCAAAAGGTTGGAGGCCACTACAATAAATCATGGTATAGTGTAGGCTAGAATAAGAAGAAAAGATGCCCCATCAATCAGTGCCAGGATATTTGATGTAGACCTCATTGTCTGGTGTTCTATCTGCGAGTGTGAATTCCAGATTGCCTGGATTGTGAAATTCCAGGCTGTGGCCCAAGGTCCAATTGTCACTGCACCAGAGGTTGTATTCAGCAGGTTCTGACCAGTTCTGAAGAATCGGTAGCGGAAATTTTGAATAGTTTGGAATACCACCTCTGACTGGCCCTGCCCCATCTATTCTCTGCCTCCCAATTCCCAGCTAATCGGCTGGGTCTTCTTTGGTTGCCCTGCACAGGAGAACGGAGCTGGAAAGCAGGTTAGTGGGGTGAGAAGGGGATGGAGATTTTACAGTATCCTTCCCCTGGAGTGGGGAGGGAATGGAGATTTTACAGAGTCCTTCCCCTGCCACGCCCACCAAGCCACCTCCACCAAGCCACACTTGCAGAACCTGTAGTAAAAAAATTTTTTAATCCTACCACTACCCTGCAATCTTTATTTAATATTTTGAAGATGAAACATGTGTCCTCCACAGCCCTGTCTCCTAAAAGAGGGAAAGAATTGTAGTTTGAGGAGAAGTAACTTTTAGCCTTCTTGTCATTGAAATGATAAAAGCAGTCCCTTCCTTTGCCATGAATTAAGGGTCTGGCTAATCTTTCCACATATTTATGAATTGGTCTTTCCTTCCTTCCTTTGTCCATTCCATTTGGCATTTTCTTTAACATTCCATGCAAGGACTATTTGTATCAACATCCAGAATATCATTGTTAAAACTTACTTCACGACATGAAAAATTAGCAGTTATATCCTCCAGTGTTTCATACAGTAATCAAGTTGTCAAAAACATGGTTTTATTCATGCAACTGTCAAGCTGACAAGATTATGGAGAGGAGAAGAGAGGAAAGTATTTAATAAATTAAGAAGTTAGTTTTTGCAGCAAAAAGCAACATAATAATTTTTCTTTAATCTTTTTTTTTTTACTTACTGTATATGACTATGGTTAACAGATAACAGATAACAAATAATCAGAGTTGGAAGGGACCTTGTAGGTCATCTAGTCCAACCCCCTGCGGTTAATGCAGGACCCATTTGTCTAACTCACTTTAAACTTTCCCCAAACTGGCACCCTCCAGATGTCCTTGATTATAACTCCCCAAAGCTAATGGTCTACCAGATGAAATAATTGTTGAACTTTCTACTGCTAAATTCCTATAAGTTACCCCAATCTTTCCAGTTTAGTTAACTATATTACATTTATATGCAACCACACTGGGGAAGAACTATAGCTCTTGGTAAATATCTATGGAGATTCTCTGTCATCCAGGTCATGGTTGTCCCACAGGTGCTTTTTCAAAAGGCAATTGGACTTCCTTTATTTTTGTTTGAAGACATTTCACTTCTCATCCAAGAACTTCTTCTGTTCTAACTGAACAGTGGAAAATGGAAGGATTTGTATTCTTTGCAGTCATCTGATTGTTGGCACTCTTCCTGAGAGTTGTTGAGGCCACCTGGCAGATTACCTGTGCCCTCAGAATCACTTGAATTGTGCAAATGGATGTGGAACCTTTTTGGAACTGCTGAAAGAGTTCCAAGGAGGAGATACGTGGTATTGTATCCCCAGATTTAGCCAAGGGACTGTTGCCCAAGACTACTTGGTGAGTGTTATGGTGACTAGAGTTCTGAATCCAGATCTTCACAGTTTTGATCAAATATAACACCCCCAGTCCCTGGGCAAGTAAAAAAATAGTTTAACTCAAACTGTAAAATGTGTGAATAGTGGTCTCACATGGAGAATATACAAAATATGAACAAAGATATCAATCGTCATGTAATCCTTGACAGTTCATTTAGTGACCATTCAAAGTTACAATGACACTGAAAAAAGTGACTTATGACTGTTTTTCACCCTTACAACCATTGCAGCATCCCCACAGTCATGAGAGGCCAGGCGAGGAGAAGCACCCCTCGATGTGAGTGATGTTGATTGAGTTGGCCACGCCCAGCCAGTCACATGACCAGCAAGCCATGCCAAGCCAGCAAGCCACACCCAGCCAGTCACATGACCACCAAGCCACACCCACAAATTAAGCCAAGTCCATAGAACCGGTTGTTAAGAAATTTGTATCTCACCCCTGCAACCATCCCATCAACAGAATCATAATTTTACATTACAAAAATTCTCCACTCACACCTGAAGTTAGGGAAGAAAGTTCAGGATAGGCTGTATATCTTCTGAACTATGTTTCCCAGCGATTTACCTTCTTTTTTACTGTTAGACTTGGTCTAAATCTTGGGTCAGTTTGTACATTTTTTTAGTTCCCAAGGTATGCATGAATGCATTTAAATCTAAAATTTTGCAGATCCAAAGTTCCTTCAAAGAAATCCATAACAAACTTTTATTTCTATGCAATTATTTTAGGGTGAATAGCCACTGTGCAAACTCAGTTCCCAAATTGATTAATTGTGGTTTAACATTTGTATAAGAATCTCTTATGAGGAATGAAAGAATGAACCCCAATTCTTAAGAATCAAGAAGCTCAATATTAGACCACAAGCTAAGATTGATGTGCTATGTTCTCCCATTCAATGCTGGCCTTCTCAAAACAGCCAAAATAAATATCTTAACTGGCAACTATCAATAAGAAATCTCCTATGCTAATATTACAAGACCTCTGAGAATTAACCTTAAGTTAACAGGCACTTTCTCTTACATAGAAGATTACCCATTAAAAGCTAATCTTTGTAATTATTGGCTGAGAACATTTACCACACACAAGACAGTTTGTGCATGAAATTTATTTACTGGGCTCTGTTCAATTTTATTAATCTGGGTTGGGCAGTTGTAGAACTCTTGAACACAGAGAAAAACAAAGTTATTACAAACCTTTTGACACCTTCACCCTATCAAAAATACAAAAATCATTGTCTTGCCAACATTCCCAAATGAACAGTAGGTCTCTTGCTTTGCTTGTCAGCTCAGACCCAGTGAGCTGTTATATAAAAGTAACCAAATTTTAGGCTGCTACTTTTGGTTCTTTCGCTAGACCAGTGTGACTTTAAGATGTGTGGACTTTAACTCCCAGAATTTCCCAGCCAGCCATCTTGCTTATGTCCTATCAGCCTGGACGCCCTGGATCTGAGTGAATGGAATTTGTCTTTCAACATTTTTGATGGATATGTTTTGTTTTCTGCAGGATTTCATCAAGTCATCCAAATGAAGTTTCTTCTTGAATTTTGCTATAATTTAATATTTCCGTACGAAGAATATGAAACTCATAGCTCTTCTCAGCTGTGTTCCCACATTGTGCTTTACAAACCAAGCTGGTCTATTTAGTTTTATTTAATAAACTGTGTGAACCTAAGCACAATCATTCATAAGTCAAGATTTATGTTTTCGTAGCAATAGCAATAGCATTTAGACTTCTATACCTCCCCATAGCACTTTACAGCACTTGCTGGACAGTTTATAATGTAGACACCTTATTAGCATCTTACCCCCAACAATCAGGGTCCTCATTTTATTGACTTCAGAAGGATGGAAGGCCAAGTCAACCTTGAGCCCTGTGAGATTGAACTGGCTTTGGGCAGAGTTTGCCTGCAATACTGCACTTAACCACTGCGCCACCAGGTCAGTACATATGATCCTGCCAACTGTGACTTTTTCAACAAGCTAATCCAACCCTGGATTAAGGCAATGTGAGAATCTAACCTTTCTTCCCTTATTTGGTGAACCCTTATTTTGTGAATCCTACCCTCACTATTTATTGCCAGGTTGAATGTTGACCAGTCCTTTGGTCTTGGTCTACCAGATCAGCTCAAAATACAGAGAGCAGAAGTAATCTAAATCCCTTTTTTGTGTGGGTGTTAGTAACTACAAGCATTGACTCCAGTGCAATTTACAGTTAAGGACAATAAGTTCAGGCCTAGAAATCGTGAGCCACCAATGTATATTTGATTATAGCCTCATTACCATTCAAACTAAAGTAACTTGGGGGAGAGATGTCACTTCTGGTTTATTTTTTCCTTCGGCTCTAAGAATATCCAGTGTCTGTCAAGTTCTGCTTTTTTTTCCTTCTTCTTTTTTAAAAAAAGGTTGCAATTAGGGGAAAGAAATATCGTGTCAAGCGCTTTAACATGCCTGTTTTTGTCAGAGAGCAAATTAAATAAACCCTTCTTTTATTTCCTTTTGGTATATTATTGCTTCTTTGTTAAAACAGGTGTCAATAGCCAGGCAGCAAGTGGAAGAGATTTAGGAGCAGCTGCAGTTAATAACAAATGGCCTATTTGAATCCCAGAATTTGGCTTCACAATCGTGCTTCTTGTTTTGTGTTGCAGTGTTTGTCCCAGGATGCAACAGGGTTAGGCAGGGAAAGAGAGCAATAAGAATTAGAACTGGGTGATGACGAGATAAAGAGACAAGTCCATCTGTGTTTGGTGGAACTTAAGCATTGATGGAGCTGTAGTTCTCGAACCACCATGACAAATAAAGATACCATGAAATTTAACAGCTTTCCTTCTGGTGATCTAAATTGCCTTTTGAAAGGTGTTGAAGACCAGACTGTTATCCCGGGATTAAGAGGTTGGGGGTTGGGGAATAAGTTCCGCTACTATTGGTGGTTTATAGTTAATGTAAAAACATAAAGATTTGCCTCACACAGGTATGCTAGTCACTTCCTGCTCATCTCCGTTACAAAGCCAAAGAGTCAGCGCTATCCGAAGACATCTCCATGGTCATGTGGCCAGCAAGACTAAACGCCAAAGGTACACGGAACTCTGTCACCTACCCACCAAAGTGATACCTATTTTTCTACTTGCATTTGTTTACATGTTTTTGAATGGCTAGGTTGGCAGAAGCTGTGACAAGTCATGGGAGCTCACTAGGGATTCGAACTGCCAGTCATCTGATCTACAAGCGCAGTGTCTGAGCCCCCGAGCCCCCTCGTTCCTTAATAGTGTTGTGGTTCACCGACAGCAGGTGCAGATTGCTGAGGTCTCAGAGAATGAGGATTCAAATGAGGGGCCTTTGTGTGATGCAGGGATGGGGCCAGGACCATCAGGGAGTGCAATGCTGCCTTTGGAGATTGTGGAGGCTGGCAGCAGTGATGAAGAAGTCCCCGAGGAGCCTGTGCCCAGCGCGCGTGCGCGCAGGATTGCTCGAAGGAAAGAGCAACTGCAGCTGCATGGGCAACTCAGGAGTAAGGCTGCAAGGTAATGGCCCTTCCCTTAAGAGATAAAAGCCAGCTGAGAAACCGGAGTTCTTTGCAGGAAGCAAAGAAGTTTTTGCACTCAAGTCTTGTGGACGTTCGGAGTATCTTGTTTGGTGTTTGGAGATTCTTTGTGTTTGAAATATTTCTTAGTAACTTTATCTTGTGTTCTTTGCAGCCTTGGCAAGGCTCGTTCTTATCAGAGACAATTAGTTTGAAACAGACTTTTAACCATGAAGGAACAGAATTCGTAAAGAATCATTAAAAGGTTTGGCTGTTATCTCTGTTTCGTGTTTGTTTCCTTGGAACAAGGTTTGGATCAGAACAAATAGTTAACTACATAGTTAATGTAGATAGTCCTTAACCTACCACCACAATACTAATACTAATAATATTAGTATTGGTATTAGTATTAGTATTAGTATTAGTATTAGCATTAGCATTAGTATTAGTATTATATTATTCAATTTGCCTGTGGATTATGGATTTCCTGTCTGGCCGCTCACAGAGGGTCAGATTAGGTAATCATACCTCTTCAGACCTTATTCTTAACACTAATACACTACAGGGTTGTGTGTTGAGTCCCTTACTCTATATTCTTTATGTGTTTGACTCCATTCCCACTCATGCTAGTGATACCATTGCTACATTCGCAGATGATATAACAGTGGTGGGACTCATCCCTGGGTGGGATAAGTCTGCCTATTGAGATGAGGTGGACCGGTTGCTTTCATGGTGTGGAGACAATAACTTGCTCCTCAACACCAATAAGACCAAGGATCTTATAGTGGACTATAGAAGGAACAGATCAGACATCCAGCCCTTGCTTATCAATGGAGACCGCGTGGATCAAGTGGCCAGTTTTAAGTTTCTGGGTGTTACAATAAAAGAGGACCTGACCTGGGGTGTTCACATTGCAGCCCTGGTCAAAAGGACCCAGCAGGGATTATACCACCTGAGACTTCTCAGAAAACAACAACTGAATGAAAAACTGCTGGTGACCTTCTACCGCTGCACCATAGAGAGTATCTTAACTTACTGCACCCCTGTGTGGTTTGCCAATTGCTCAGTGGCAGATAAGAAAATACTTCAGAGGGTTAACGTCATTGCCCAGAAGATCATTGGTTGCCCTCTCCCCTCTTTGGAAGAGCTTTATAGCTCCCACTGCCTTAGAAAGTTCAAAACATTCTCAAAGATCCATCTCATCCTGGGAACCCTTTTATTTTGAACTATTACCATCTGGCAGATGGTACAGGATAATAAAAACCAGGACAAATAGGATGAAAAACAGCTTCTATCCCAGGACAGTAGCTCTGTTGAATTCTACTGTATAGCTCAGTGCGGTGTTGCGGGTTTTCAGTTCAATGTGTGGTGTATGAAGGATGTGTGTTTGTGTTTATTTTCATGGTCATGGTGTGCACTGAAGATAGTGTTTGATTTCGTTGTAAGAGGTGCAGTGACGATAAAGTAAACTAAACAACTGATCCCAAAATTTCCATGGAAACAAGTCAGTGAGTTTTTCCCTGTTTTACATCCTTTCTTGCCCCAGATGTTAAATGAATCACTACAGTTAAGTTAGTAATACAATTGTCAAGTGAATCTGGCATCTGCATTACAACTGCATTACTAACTGAACAACTGTCGTGATTCACTTAACACCTGGGGCAAGAAAGGTGACCACATGCCCCCAGGACTCTGCAGTTGTAATAAATAGGAGCTAGTTGTTCATATTGTAATAAATATGTGCCAGTTGCTAAGGATCCAAATTCAGATCACCCAATCATGAGGAGGCTGCAAGGATCATAGCTATGAAGAACAGTCATAAGTCGCTCTTTTGCAATGCCCTTGTGACTTCAAATACTTCAGCTTCAACCACAACAATACAAGAGCACCCAATAGATACAAACTCAAGGTAAACCGCACTAAACTTGATTGCAGGAAATACAACTTCAGCAACAGAGGGGTCAATGTCTGGAATACTCTACCTGACTTTGTGGTTTGTTCCCCAAACCCCAAAAACTTTAACCTTAGACTCTCTACTATTGACCTCACCCCTTTCCTAAGAGATCTGTAGGGGGCGTGCATAAGCTCACCAGTATGCCTACCATCTCTGTCCTATTGATTCTTTTATTTTTCTTATATGTATCCATTTCATGTATTCATAACTATGTTTATACTTATACCTGTTATCTTATAATCATTTGACAAAATAAAATAAAATAAAATAAAAAATAAATAAATGAATAGTGGTAAGATGAGGGCTACCGGTAGTTTATCTTTGAGCTGTGGCAGCACAGTGGTTAGAATGTGGTACTGCAGGCTACTTTTGCTGACTGCTGCAATTCGGCTGTTTGATTCCCACCAGCTCAAGGTTAACTCAGCCTTCCATTCTTCCGAGGGTTGGTCAAATGAGGACCCAGATTATTGGAGGCAATAGGCTGACTCTGTAAACTGCTTAGAGAGGGCTGTAAAGTGGTATATAAGTCTAAGTACTATTGCTATCAGGGTGGAAGTGGTATTATGTTTGGGCAGGGAGAGGTTGTTTGTTTTGAAATCTTGTAAGCCACCCACAGTCCCTTGCACAAAAGTCCTTTGCAGCTGTGATGGAACGTAGCCTGGATTCCCAGGAGGGAGGAGGTGCATTCCAGAGGAACAAGAGACAACTGAGTTCTGATAGTTTATATGAAAGAGGGTGAAGACAGCCTCTCCCTAATGGTTCCCAGAGTATATGCTTTATGGAGGTGGTAGTTTGCTTCAGTTTGGCAAGAATCTGTCTGTAGGTGTTGAACAATAAAGAAATCTGCTTAGAAGAATTACTACATGTCTTTCTTGGGTTTTGAAGCCTGACAGGAGGAGGTTATATAAATGATACAGTATTTATTTATATCATTTAATTTTTTTAAGTATAACCCAAATTACTATTTAGTCTCTTTATCCCAGACTTATTTCCCCTTGTGTTTATTTGTTTGATTTTTATGTCACCTTTACTACTTTATAAATAACTCAAGGTAGCAAATCCAGTTTTGAATGCTATGCTATAAAAAAGATGCAGAGACTCATGAAAGAATGCAGAGAAAAGCAACCAAGTGGATTAGGGGACCAGAGGTTAAAATACACGAAGAATGGTTGCAGGAATGTTTAATGAAAAGGACTAGCAGTGTTCCAATATCTGAAGGGCTGCCTCAAAGAAGAGGGGAGTCAAGCTATTCTCCAAAACAATGGATGGAAAGTAATCAAGGAGAGAAACAACCTAGAACGAAGGAGGAATTTTCTGACAGTTACAATAATTAATCAGTGGAACAATTTGCCTCCAAAAGTTGTAAATGCTCCAACACTGGAAGTTTTTAAGAAGAGACTGGATAGCCATTTGTCTGAAATGATATAGGGCAGGGGTCTCCAACCTTGGCCCCTGGAAGCCTGGTGGACTTCAACTCCCAGAATTCCACAGCTGGCTGTGGAACTCTGGGAGTTGAAGTCCGCCAGGCTTCCAGGAGCCAAGGTTGGAGACCCCTGATATAGGGTATCCTGCTTGAACAGGGGGCTGGATTAGAAGACCTCCAAGGTCCCTCCCAACTCTGTTATTCTGAACCACACCCCCCCCCCCGAAAGTCCAGTTGCATTTTGGAACAGTCACAACCTGGATGATTGAGAATCTCCAAAGAGAAAAGGAACTTTACATAATACGCCTTCCTCTTGCTATTTTCCCCATTGTGTGCTGTGTCTCTTCTATTCTTGCATCATCATCATCATCCCAATTCCAGTCTATTGGATGGAGAGCTGGACTGCGTTCATGCAAAGGTGGATTCTGAATTAACTCATTTTCCAACTGTGGAAAAGACCCTCCATCATAAGCTCGCCCAACCAGTTTGGCTCACACCAGAGGCTAAAGCTATACCGACATCAAATCTAGATCATTCAATCGCACGTGATGTAAATGCATCCAGAAAATGAGGACAATGAGAACAATCAACCCATGGAAGAGCTTGCCCTCGGAAGTTGTGGGAGCACCATCACTTGAGGCTTTCAAGAAGAGATTGGACTCCCATCTGCCAGAAATGATGTAGGGTCTCCTGCTTGGGCAGGGGGAGTTGGACTAGAATGGCCTACAAGGTCCATTCCAACTCTGATTATCTGTTATCTGTTAAATCTGGCCAAACCTTTGTAAATGGCAGTCAAATGACTATGGAGCCTGGCAAAAGGCTGTACATGTGGGCCAGTTGCCAGGTACACAAATTGTGACCATGGGACCAGGGGAAGTGATGTTCAAACTTTAAAACCGAGAATCTGTTGTAACTTCAAAGGGTCTCTAAGTGACTGTAAGTTGAGCAAGTGTAGTGAAGGATACACATCGCTCAGGATCAAACTATGTGGTTGGTTCTTGGCGTTCCTTGAAGTGGATTATCTTCCTGCAGATCTACCAGGCCAAGCAACTTCATCAAGTGTAGGGGTGGGATGAAATTTGCTTGCAGTTTATATGTGGTGGTTTGTCCTGCCAGCTGCTGCTTCTTTGAGAATTCCTTGATTACAGTATTGTTTTGTTCCTGGCTATTTATATTTAACACTGTTTCTAGCTAATCTGGGTGTTTCCAATGGCTGGCAACAACCAAGCTCAGAACACCATGAACCCACCAGCTGTTTCTTGATAAACTACTTCAGATACCCAGCCTGATCACACTTAACAAACCAAGGCAAGGTTTATGGCTCCAGAAGGCAAATACTTTTGAAAAGGAAATAAATCATGATTCTGTTTTGAGAGCATCTGGATCAAAGAAACCTTGGAAACCTAGTGCTCTTTTTTTTCTCTACAAGGCACCTTTATCCATGTTTAAACAACTCTGTTTTGCTTCTCTCCAAAGATACTTTTGCCTCTGGTATACGAAGGCCCTACATCTTCCCATCTGGCTCAAGGGAGCTTTCTGAACCTGTCTGGATGACCAGCTTTCTAAACCACAGTTTCTTCACTTTGCCCCATTTATTTAGTTTATCCAACACAGCTAGCTAGTGGTGATGGAGGTGTTGGGAAAAGCCAGTTTAGATACCACCACCTTGAATTTCCTACTAAGCAAAGAGGGTACAGAATTGTCATTTGACTTGTGCCTAGTTGCTTATCTGCAGGATATGCACAGAGTAATTAATAAAATCTTTGCAGTATATTTCTGCACGCATCCCAGATGCTTTTACACCTTTGCAAAGAGCTTCTTCCTCTTCTTCTTCCCTTCTTCTTTTCTTCCTTCTTCTTCTTCTTCTTCTTCTTCTTCTTCTTCTTCTTCTTATCCTTCTCCTTCTTCTTCCCCCCTTTCTCCTTTCTCTTAGTGACCCAACCGGGGAAGAGCTTTTCAGATTTGTGGAGATTCTGGAGTCCCAGAAATCTGAAAAGCGAATTACAACAAAGCTGGGAGACTTTGGACTACGCCCTACCGGGCTCAGCTGGAAAAAGAAACAAATCCTCGCTCTTTTTTTCTTTTTTTTCTTTCTTTCTTTTTTTTACAAGCTCAAGTTATCCCAGCAGTGAGAAACGCGCGTCCTCTGCCCCCCCCAACCCCGCCTCTCTCTCTCTCTCTCCCTCTCCCTCTCTCTTGAATGTCCTTGACGTCAGAGCCGCGAAACCATAGCAACTGTCCATCACGTTGGCTGAGCACACGAGGGAAGTGGGAGAAAAGAAGGGATCGAGTTCAAGCGAGGCTCCGGGAGCGCTCGGGAAGGACACAATGGACGCGTTTGTGTTGTGACATTCCGAGCGGTGCTTTCTTTGCATTAAAAAAAAAAAAAAAACAACAACCCTCCACCCCAAAACGCGCGGCAAGGAAGAAGGCACGGACGGCGCCGGGGCAAGGCAATCGCAAGTAAGCCGTGTAACCTTATTCTTGTGTTGTGCGGCGGAGCTGTCGGTCGTCAGAAAGAGGCGCGCGGCACTGCTGAAGGCAACCCCGCTTACCCACCCACCCACCCATCCATCCCCGAGCCGCTTGCCGACTCCGGGTCGGCGTCGCTCCAGTGGCAAGCCGGGGGTCGCCACGGGAAAGAAAGGACAAACAAACAAACACACAAAATCCACCCGCGTTGCAAGCGGGAGGAAAAAGGGGGTGGAAAATCTCCGGGCCCGATCATCATCATCATCGTGATCGGCTCGCCGTTTCCTCCTTTGGAACAAAAGAGACGGGCGCAGCACGTAGTAGCCCCCAAGTCTGCTTCGGGGCCATATTTTAATTGTGAACGTTTTAAATTAAATGCAGGCTCTTTTGCCTGGTGGGGAATCCCCCCCCTCTCCCCTTCCTTCCAATCCCGCCCTCCTCCTCCTCCCCCCCCACCCCCCCACCTTTCCTTTCCCCGGATCCTCGATCCTTTCGCCTCACGGCCGCGTTGTCTTGGGCTGGGCGGAGGCGTGCAAGCCAGCCAAGCGGCTCGCGGGGCGCTCATTGGGGGACGGGAGGGGGTGGGGGAGGCATGGGTTGGGGTGGCGGTTACGGGTGGGTGGGAGGCCCCCCTCCTCCTCCTCCCCGATCGCCGCGTCCCCTCCCGCCTCGCCTGGACTTTCTCCGCAGCCGGCGGCGTTTCGCGGAAATCCCCGGGGCGGGTCGAAGAGGAGGGGTGGGCGTGGGCGTGGCGGCGACTCTGCCGCAAGGGAGGGTGGAAACCCCCCCTCCCCCGCTCCCAAGTCCTCTTTCCAGTGGGGCACCTGTTTCAAATTGCGGGATGAGGGTCCCGGGACAAGCCTATTTGCGGGGGTCCCAGGAGCAGGAAGAGGAGGGATCGCTCTCCTTTGAGAAGTTGGCTGCTACAAGTGGTTTAAGATCTCCCGGGTCACAGAAACCGGCCAGGTTCAGACGTTGAAAAAAAGGGTCTGTCTTTTCCCAGCCCCCCCCCCTTAAAAAAAAAAAAAGAAATAATTATTCGACGCTCGTCCTAATTTCCTCTTCTCTGCAACTTGTCCGGCGTGTCTTGGATGGACATGGTTGGTTTGTTCAATGCACAGCATCGCTTTCCTTTTGGGGGCATTTCGGGAATGAGATGGTTGGTAGTCTGGGGCGCGTGGGGGAGCTTATTGGTTCTGGGTGGGAGAAAGGAGAATCCAGCAAACAGGTGCCTTGCCTGCTTGCAAGTTGTGCCGCACCCGCACCAAAAAATCAGGGTGGGACATTGTCCGCATTCACCGTGTTCTGGAATTCTCCCCCTTCCCAAATGTAGAATCTTTTCTCCCTCTCCCTCTTTCTCTCTCTCAAAATGGTGAATTAAAACGAATAGTTTCTGGCCCTCTCTTGGTTGTTTTGCAGGCGGCTGTTAGGGGTATCTGTAGAATTGATCTGCGGAGTGCCAACATTTTGAGATGGGGGGCAACTGGACTTTTTAAAAATGAAATGACATTACTGTAATTTACAAGCCCTGTTTTTAGCACTTTGAGACTAAGTTCTCACAATACCTTGCCTTACATTCTGTCGTTTTCGGTACTCCAGCTTTTTAAAAGATGTTCAACTGGGTCGCTAGCTAGGAGGAGAATCCTGTTAGTGGCCATGTACATTAAGACCCACAACTCTTGTACTATAATGTATATTTTTTCCCCCCTTTACTTATCCCCCTTATTAAAACCTTAGCTCAGGTGTGAAGATTCTTTTACAAATACAATTTACATCAGCTGCATGTATTGGCTTGGGGGGGAGGGGAAGGCAATGCATTTTGCATATGGATTCTACTGAAAGGGTGGATTTGTTGCCCACAGATGGATAAGCAAACAGTCCCAACACAACAGTCCTCTTTTCCAAAATGCAGAGATATTTTGTAGACAGTATGGTGCCATTCTCACCACTTTCTGGCAGAAATGATGCAGCAAAAAGTGCTCTGCAGTGTAGTCTGTCAGGTTACTCCTCGCGTGAGAGCAGCCCTTTCTACCATATTGGTTCCAGTGAACATGGAATGCAAGCTAGACGGAGTTATTAAGTCTTATTCAAAGCTTTGCCAGTAAAAAGATTAGTCTTCTTCGTCACATACAGGGCAACGATGAACGAAAAGCAAGGAGAAAACTCTTACTATTATATATCACAAATGTTAACGAACAAGGCCTTCCCAGGTAATTCTTGTTTTGAGCAAGTAGGTTATGAACTCTCAAAACATTTTAGGGAGTTTCAGGAAATAGCATTTATTTTCCTTGTTTAATTTATTTCAAAATAGATTCCTGTAGTACCTGAGTCAAAGCCCTTATGTGAGCCAATTTACGTTATCTATATATACATAAAGTTGCCAGTCCTTTGTTAAATATGAATCCCAATTGTTTATTGGTTTCCCCATTTTTTTTCTTTTTAGAAAACAGTCGTATGAAAGATATACGATGCGTTTTGGATGCTGCAACTCATTTTGATGCATCAAGACCAAACCTCTTACGAGATTAAACAGAATACCTTTAGCTCTACACTGGTTTTTCTGAAGCATTCAACGATAGCACGTAGACGATTTAAAAACATTTTCTCCCATATTTTCTGAAGCAAAACACGCCAATTAAAATGCCAGGTTTTTGAGATGTGGAAAAAAAAATCAAACCAAGATAAATCACTTCAGGATTTTTTTCTGCCTACCTTTAATATAAGGTGTACAATTTAATGGAAAAAGAAACTGAAATCTTTTATGGGGGGGAAAATAACAATAAAATGTACAATATAATTGCATAAGTATACCAACCCTCATTTTAGTAAGGTTGTGGCTGTGTTCAGAATTAACCAATCACATTCAAATTGATATTAAATATTAGTACACACCTGCCATTGATTAAAGTGATCAAGCCCATACAAAGTTCAGCTGTGGAAGTGAGAGTTTTCTGATATTTACTCAGTTGTCTCAGAAGCCATAGTCTGCAAACAGTTTACAAAGCGTCAAAGGGATGTCATTTATTGGAAGGTGTCAGTCAGAAGGAGGATACTAAAAATTTCCAAGGTATTGGATATACTGTACCATGGAATACGTTGAAGACAGTCATCAACAAATGAAGAAAATATGGCACAACAGTTCTTAGAACAGAATATCCCTCCAAACTTGATGAAGAAGCAAGAAAAAACTGGTTCAAAAAACTGCCAAGAGGCCTAGAGCAACATTAAAGGAGCCGCAGGGAAGTCTGGGAAGTACTGGTTGTGATAACAATCTCCTGTATTCTTTATATGTCTGGGCTATGAGGTAACAAGACTTACCAAGAAAAACATCCAAGCCCATTTACATTTTGCAAAAACCTACATTGGGTCTGATAAAAGCATGTGGCAAAAGGTGTTAGGGTCTGATGAGACCACAGTTGAACTTTTTGGCCATAATTCCAAAATGTATGTTTGGTGGAAAAACAACACTGCGTATCACCAAAAATACACCATACCCACGGTGAAGCATGGAAATGCTTCATGATTATGCTTTGTGACTGCTTTTCTTCAGCTGGAATTGGTGCTTTAAGTCAAGGTGGAGAGACTTATGAACAGTTCCAAATCTCAGTGAAATTTGGCACAAAACTTCCAGGCCTCTGCTAAAATGCTGCAGATGAAGAGGAATTTTAACTTTCAACATAACAATAATCCAGGGCATAGTTCCAAATCAACAACAGCAGCAAAAAAATGGCTTCACCAGAAGAAGATCAAAAGTTATGGAATGGCCTAGCCAGAGCCTGGACCTTAATCCAATTGAAAATCTGTGGGGTGACCTGAAAAGAGGGCTATGCACAGGAGATGCTCTCACAATCTGACAGACTTGGAGCACTTTTGCAAGATGTCCATGCTAACAGGCTACCCTGAAAGACAGAATGCTGTCATAAAATCAAAAGATATTTCAATGAAGTATATACGTTTAAGGGTATATACATACAACCACATTTTATGGTTTTTATTATTTCCCCCTAAAAGGTTTCGGTTTAAGTTTCAATTGAATTGTACAACACATGTTTTATATTAAAGGTAGAAAAATTCTGAATGATTTATCTTGGTCTGACTTTTTTTGCACTTCAAAAATGCTGGCCTTTTAACAAGGGTGTGTGGATTTCTTGCATCCACTGTATATTTTTTGCTATTGTTTTGTACACTCTGGATTTAATTTACCTCTCATGAGTAATCTCCACGAGAATGGTGATGACTTTTGTTTAAAAATAAAAGCTACGGCACTGTAACGATATCTTCCTTTTTCTCATGAAAACATTTTTTTTTCTGAGATGGGTAAGGCTTAGCTCGTGTGCCTGACACCAAGTTATATTTTTATGAATTTGGCGGAGGTTTGGACCCACATAAATGCTTCTCTAAGACTCCCAATTTTAAGCTCATAGCAATCAACAGGCCTTGCATCCAATTAAACATGCAAAACTGTATAGTAGCTGATTTAAAATACTTATTCCCTTCAAAGTTGATTATGCCTGCCTTCTGATGGACCAATGAGCGCTTTGCCTAAATCAAACATTTGCACACTCTTAATCTCTCTTAACACGTTCCACCATGCATAGGGCATAGAGTGGCAGATGAAGTTTGGCTGGTTCTCTCAGTTCTGTTCTTGACATTGGGCACGGTGCCACACTCTAAGCCAACACATTAAATACAGGTCTTTAGGGGAAAGTCTTCGTATGCACAACTCTAGGCTTGATTAATTCCATTCCACACGATGAAGCCGGATTTGATCAGGTTACCAGCTGCTCCAAAAGTATATGCATAATGCTGTGCAGTACAGGTGTAGCATTGTCCTTTGGAGATACCCATTTGTCATGATTTTGTTAAATGCGATTTGATGGTATGTTCTGCAGTAAAAACATACGGAATCTAATTTGACTGTATGAACTTTCCCAGAAGTCCATCTTTTAATTCAGTACGGCCCCCAGATAATGTAACTTACCCTGTGGATGACTACTTACATGTAAAATTCCTATTTATCTTTAACAGGTTAGATCAGGAGTCTATAGACTTGGCAACTTTGAGACTTATGGTTTTCAACTCCCAGAATTCCTCAGCCAGCCATATTGGCTAGGGAATCCTGGGAATTGAAGTCTTAAAAGGTGCCAAGTTTGGAGATGCCTGGATTAGATTCCCAAGAAGGACCTCATGTTTTTACATTCTTTCAGTAGAGCCAGGGATAGGGAACAAGCTATTATACATCTATTAAATAAAAACACACAACTTTATTAATTCTCATACCAGCTTGAACCTGCTTCTCTGTAGTTTTGTTCTATTAGTTTTGCCAAAATGGACACAAAGTCCAGATCTTCCTTAAAAAAAGTCTTTTAGATGTCTTAACAACTTAAAGACCACTACATTTCTCTCTTCAGTTGTCTTCTGCAATTTTTTTAAAAACTATTTTTCATTGGACTTGGCTAGATAGCCTCCTCTGCTTTTTCCAGTGGATTGAGAAGTCTGTTGTAGACTGCAGTGCCCAGAATCTGGGTCAGTCCTGAGATGTTTATTTCCCATGATCTGGATTCAGTGCTTTTGTGAATATATCTCAAAATTGTATTTGCCGTTTTAGCAATGGCATCACACTTCAGGCTCCTTTTCACAGGTATTAGGACCAAGCCAAATCTCTCCCATTCTGTATTTGTATCTTTCATTGTTTTGTTTTTTCCTTCCTCAGATGTGGGACCTTCTGTCTTCCTATGTGTTAGTCACTACTCCCACTTATGCCCTCTCTGCCAATTTTATGATAATCTCTTGGCCTCCTACATCCAGTTCCGTAACAAAATTGCACCGGCCAGGAGTAGAGCTCTACACACAATAGCATTCTCATTCACCCCAGCAATGACTCTATTTAACAGCTGTGTTATCTAGCCAATAATCTACCATTTTATTAATCAGGGTGTCCTTAGGAGAAAGGCTTTGGCAAATGTTTTGCTGAGGTCAAAATATACTGCATCTATAGCATTCCACCAATCTATTAAGCTACAGGTAGTCCTCGGCTTATAAGAATCGACTTAGTGACTGATCAAAGTTACAGTGGCTCTAAAGATAGTGACAATTTTTCGCACGTATGACAATAGCAGCATCTCCCTGGTCATATGACCAAAATTCAGAACTGGCTCGTATTTATGATGGTTGCCGTGTGTGATCCCCTTTTGCGACCTTCTGACAAGCAAAGTCAATGGGGAAGCCAGATTCGCTTAACAACTGTATTCCTAATTTAACAACTGCAGGGGATTCATTTAACAACCGTGGCAAGAAAGGTGGTAAAATGGGGCAAAATCCACTTCCTTAGCAACATAAATTTTGGGCTCAATTGAGATAAGCCGAGGACTACCTGTATTAACTGTCAAAATAGTAAATTATTTGTTGGCTCTAAGCCCATATTCTTGTTAATTGTTGGAAGTCTAAGCAAGTGCTCACTAACATGATATTTAATAATCTGGTTCAATACCAGAATAATTTTTTTTCCTTTTGAAGCGACATTTCTATATCTTTCCTTATGAAGAGACATTTCCATATCTTTCTATCTTCCCGATACATATAAACAAGTTCATTTTGTTCAAGTTTTCAATTTTCTTTTTGAAGACATGATTGGTTCTTATCCAACTATGACTCTTCTTCTTCTTTTTCCCCTTCTAGCCTCTTCCTTTATTTAATTGTTTGTAATTCAATCCTCCCCAAACCATTTCAATATACTTTTTATATTAATCAGCCTCCATCTCTTCCTTTACGCTTAGTGCTACTGTATTTTGCATATGAGTAATTGAGTTATATTAAAAGAAAGTCTACTTTGCTAAGATTATTCTAGCAAACTAGTAAAAAAGCATTTCCTTTTCTCATATAAGGAAACACCAAAGTTTACATACTTTACAATTAAATGTATACATTGGTTTCCTTAATCATGACAAGACTTTTTATACAGATTTAAATGTTCGAACTAATCTTGACCATTTAACACTGCAGTTCTGTGCATCTATAGAAAGCAGGCAGTAGCAGTTAGACTGAGGAAACCTCCCTCCCCAAGTTTCATTATCTCGGTTAATCCACTTTAAACCATGGCTTGTTTATCCATGACTTATGGAATAGATGACAATTGGTGCATAAAGGGCTGAAAAACCAAAACCACATTGGGGCTTGCTTAGTGCTATCACATGAGATGAAATGGTTTTTTTTAATTTAGTCAAGCATGCATTTGATAATAAATACAAGTATAAACATGATTATGACACATGAAATAGATACGAATAAAAGGGAATATTAAGACAGGGACGGGAGGCACGTCGGTTTGTTGTTGCGTTCCTTGCCGTCGTAGCTCATTGTATCTCTGGGTTTGTGCTTAAATCTTATTTTTGCGACCCACCGTATCTGTGTCGGGGGGGGAGGGGGGGGGACCGTGGGACGGGAAAAAGTGGCATGCACGGAATGATTGCATTAGAGTATAATAAAATAAATCAGTGCATTGGTTGGTATTCCTAATAAAGACGCCATCCGCGTTAGTTACCCTGACCCTGGTGCAAACTGTCAGAAATCTTTTGGAAGGCAAGGAAAAAGAGACCGTGCTACTGCTGAATTAGATTCACCGGGCAGTGGATCTAGGCCAGCCACCCCACAGAGCCTCTTTTTGGCGGGGCCGGGCGGGGTTTGCAGAAGAGACGGGCGTCCCTTTCGGCTCTTTTGTCCCGCTCAGCCCCTCTGGTGGCGCGTTCCATTAGCAGCCACCGGCGGGGGGGGGGGGAAAGGAGGGAGGGATGAAGGAAGGGAAGGCGCGCCTCAAGATCACAAACAACGAGTCTTGGGGCGGTACCACCTCGCGTAGTAAGTGACGAGGGAAAGGAAAAAAGAGGGCGGTCCCGGCGCCTTAAAAGTTGTAGCCGCGGGCGGTGTTTCGATTGGCTCTTTCGACGACGAGGGGCGGGGACGGAGCGTTGACGGGCAGCTTTCCCGGTCGCGCCCCCCCTTTTCTTTCCTCTCTCTCTCTCACTCCCTTCCCCCACCCCTCCTCCCCTTCCTCCTCTCGCTTCGCTTTGGCAATAAGGAGGCCTGGACTGGCCTGCTCGGTTCTCGGCGCCCTCCCGTCTTCTTTTTCGGCCAGGTGGGTTGAGGTAGGTAGGGGAGCCACTGCCGCCGTGCTCGGCTCTGGGAGTCGTCGGTACGGTTCTCTGGAGGGCAAGCCCCCCCCTTCCCGCCCTTTTTTCAGCCGGGGGGGCTTGGGAAAAGCTGACCGGCGGCGTCCCCCTCGCTTTCTCTGGGTGTGGGCTGAGGCGGTTCCCCCAACCGGCGGCGGCGAAAAGTTGGGTCGTGAGGAGGGGAAGGGGCGCCCACGAAGCCTCTCATGCACTCCCGTGGCTCTTGGGGTGGACTACAACGCCTATCCTTCCCGGCCAGCCGCTCCTTAACGTCGGGTGGGGATAATGGGCGGTTTTATACTCGTAAGAGCGTGGAGGGGGCGGGAAGAGAAGAGGGAATGATAAGGGGACGAAACCCGCGTTTAGGGGATCGAGGGAGGGAGTGCACGTGAGAATGGGAGCCGACACCTCCCCCACCCCCTCCAAGGCGGGTCAATTCCGGTTTGAAGACCGATATTGAGTCAGTCATATAAGCCAGGATGGAGAAAGTTCAAGCCTTTCCCGCCCAAAGGCCTACCTCTCGGGGTTGTTGTGTGTCTGGGAAATAATGGCAGAGGGGCATGAACCAACTTTTGGCTGTGGGAAGTGGGGGTGGGCATATAAATAAATGGCTGCCTGGTCTTTGGAGCGCATACACAGTAGTCGAGACTGTCGGTTCCAAGAAGAGGCTGGTGCGGGGTTGTGGTTGTACGGGGTTGTGATGAAAAGCCAGAGCAGGAGACAGTGTGAGCTGTGTGTCTTTAGGAGTGGACAGAAGGAGGGGAACTAGCAATTATAAAGTTATCATCAGGGCAATGCTGTACATTTGCAACTGGTTGGTTCCTTTTGTCTGTCATTCTTTTCCCATGGTGTTCAAAGCTATACTCATCCCTTTTCCCAGGAAAAGAGGTAGCTCTGTCTCTTAAGTACAGGTAGTCCTCGACTTACAATGGTTCGTTTAGTGGCTGTTTGAAGTTACAGCAGCACTGAAAAAGGGGGAACTTAACAAATGTTTTTTTCACACTTAACAGCCGTCGCAGCATTTCCGTGGTCATGCGATCCAAATTCAGAGGCTTGGTCATTGGTTCGTATTTATGACGGCTGCAGGGTCCTGGGGTCGTGTGTGGGATCTCCTTTTGTGACCTTCTGTCTGACAAGCAAAGTCGGTGGGGGAAGCTAGATTTCCTTAACAGCGGAGTTATTCACTTAACAACTGCAATGATTCACTTAACCACAACTGTGGCAAGAAATGTCGGCAAAACTCATTTAACAAATTTCTCACTTAAGCAACATGAATTTGGGGCTCAATTATGGTCATAAGTGGAGGACTACCTGTAAACAGTTAAAATAGGGAGAATTGTAAAATGTGATTGCTGTAATTCTTCGAAGCGTGGCTGAAAGAGCATTGGGAACCTATTGAATTAGCTTGACATGGCTGGGTGTGAGCAATCTGGCTTGCTGTGCCATCTTGAGACGTTTTTAGTAGGTGAATGCTTGAACACAATGAGAATGGTTTGTGTTGAGTCGAGGTTGACTAGACTGAGTAAGACTGAGTCTGCAGAAATACTGGTTTCAAAATGCTAGATGATTGCCATACACTTAAAACCAACAACTATATGTGCAGTGTATGTTTGTTGACTTTACTCCATTTGTAGACATGACTGCAATACAACAAGGGGGGGGGGTGCTATGTGTGAAGTTGTCTTTACTGCACTGAAAAATCAAAGTGTTTCTTTGAGGCTTGTGGCCAATCTTGAGGTGTGGGCTGGCTTGCATCTTAAAAATTGTGGAAATCTGTCATATTTTTAAAAATCTCATATCTGAGTTACATCTGAACCATCAAATTACAGATAATATTTTTAAGATGCTTAACCTATTATATTTTTGAAAATAACTTTATGGCAAACAACATTGATATAATCAAAATAAAAAATGAGAATATATGTGTGTGTTGTGTATAATAGAGATAAAATGTTTATTAAGAGTACATGGCCCTTTTTTAAAGTTTTCATTTGTATTTTGCTTTGCATGATTTAAAGCTATACTGGAACTACTGTTTTCCAATTAAAATACATGAAAAAACATGAACTATCTCATAACTCTAGTAATTTTACAGAGTTTTTAAAAATACTTTCAACATGTTTTAATTTCAGAAATAGTGTTATAATGGCTTGTTGCAAGATGTTTGCTTTTAGGTCTGGTTATATGTGTAAACATGTATTTGCACCATGAAATTTTGGGTCAAATTGATGCTTAAAATATTGCAGTCATCATTCATGTGGAGAATGACATTCTTGTCTGTTATATGTGTTGCATCCATGCTGAGTCACAGCAGGCCATTCTGCACATAAGGGTTTTCTGAAGTTAGAATATTTTATCCTGCTAAATTGGTATAAATATTTATTAATGCTATTCAATATTGGCTTCCTTGCTCCCAAGGGTTTCCCACCTAGAGATAGCTCAGTATTTCATTTATTAAAATTTTTATACTACACTTACATGTCTAATGAGTAAATGCTTTGGTATTTAACAGAATTGGTAGTAATATAAATTAAAGTAGTACTTTGATCCAAAAGAAAGGGGATAGTAACCAAATAACACAAATAGCACTGTAGCAAATAAGAAATTGGTATGTCACAGATATTTAGGTGATCACAGTGGCCTTTTAAAAGAAAATCCCCTAATACTTAAAATCCAGCCAAACAGAATTTCCATCTTGATTATGCCGTATTCTTCCTCTGGAAAGATAGCATACTTGACTATTTCAGAGAACTTTTAGAAGCATCTGATTATTTTTTTCCAGCTAATGTTTAGGAATTGCCTCCTTTGAAAGACCAGAGAAAAGAATATTTTGCAATCAAAGATGTTTGTTGAATTCTGGGCAGGTACTATATTAGAAGTAGAGAATGCCATCGTGAAATTGGGAGCATGAAACACAGCAATGCTGTTACTGTGATTGCAATATTTATGATACCTCCAAATGTAGGATTGAGTGGAGTTGTTGTTATATTTTACAACTACAGTTGAGCCTAAAATCTGTGTTGCTAAGCAAAGCTGTTGTTGAGTTTTGCCTCATTTTATGACATTTTTTTTTGCATTACTGAAGTTAAGTTAGTTATATGCTTGTTAAATGAATCTGGCTTCCCCATTGACTTTGCTTGTCAGAAGGTCACAAAAAGTGATCACATAAATCCTGGCACACTTGAACAATCATAAATATGTGCCAGTTACCAATTATCCCAATTTTGGTCACATGACTGTGGGGTGCAGTGGTACAAGATTGAGAAACGCTCATAAGTCACTTTTTCAGTGCCATTGTAACTTTGAACGGTCACTAAATGAATAGTTTGTAAGCCAAGAACTATCTGTAATTATCAATTCAGGGAGTGCAGAAACTGGGAATGAGAAACAGTTTGAAATTAAAATGGGAAAGAACCAGGTTAAAATAGGGGGTATTTTTTAGTAAAGGGTGAAATTAAATAATATGACTTCAAGTCCCAAAAATGTTTTTCAAAAGGCAACTTTTAGTTCTCAGAAAGTTGCTTGGATTAGAAAAGAAACATTTTCAAGGAAGAAAAACCAAGAAAGTCCAGTTGCCTTTTGAAAAGCATCTTTGGAACAACCATGTCCTGGATGACTGGGAATCTCCATAGACAATGGGACTTCAAGCTAATACTTGCATACGTAAATGATAAGATGATGGTATTACATTGTGTCAGACTGATTTTACATTCAGGGGTTTGGAATACATAGTGCATGGTGCCCTATTTAGGGAAGGGATGCTGTGTGCAGGTTACCATTTCTGTTTTATTGGCCCTGACGATGTGGAAGCTAGTAATGCTTACAAATACTAGGGTGGGGTGGAAGGTCCTATAGTTTATGAGGCTAGAACAACAGCCTCCTCCCCCTTTAGAATTGATGTGCTGTTAAGCTTTTCTAAAATGTATTGGTTGACCTAATATTTGATTTTAGTTTTGGACAGTAGCCTTATTTAATGGGCTTTTTAGACAGTTAATTGCACTATAGCTATACAATTAACGATCTGGTTGTTGGAGGGAGGGTCATTCAGAGAAGCCCTTCAGTTTCAGGATATTTGTGGTTGTTCCTCTTCCCACTTTTCCAAAAAATATTTAATACAGTTTGAGGGTTAGAACAAGGCTATGTACTTGTCACAGTCACTGTTGAATAGATAATTCTGGCAATCAAAATACAGTGTGTTGTTTTTCATATATGTAGCCAAAAAACCATAGCTTTTTTTTTTTTTTAAATCTATGTATTGAAATTGCCCTTTTTTTTTTTTTTTTGAAGAGGCCTTTCCCTGGGTCCAGTACCTTTAGGCAACTAGCTATAACCCATTCTCCAACCTTTATATTTCAAGGAAAGATTTTTCAGAAAGTGATGGGAGTAGTAAATGCAGAGCACCCTCATAAAATAGTTTGTCTGGATCCCTGATAGTCTGAATTCAGACCTGATATAGGACCAAAACAGCATTGGTCATTCTGGTTGATAGTCTTTTTTTGAGATCTGGATGGGGACATTGTGCCCCTTCTGGTCTGCTTAGATATCTTGGTAACTTTCAGTCATATCAACCATAGTATCCTACTGAATTGGCTGCAGGTAGGGCAGGGGTCTCCAACCTTGGCTCCTGGAAGCCTGGCGGACTTCAACTCCCAGAATTCCACAGCCAGCTGGCTGTGGAACTCTGGGAGTTGAAGTCCGCCAGGCTTCCAGGAGCCAAGGTTGGAGACCCCTGAGGTAGGGAGTAGCATAATTGCATAGTACTTCCCCTCCTTCCTAAGTGGGCAGCTCCAGGCAGTGGAGGCAGAGAGTTCAACCGAATGATTGTTCTGTATTGAGTACCACAGGTTTTAGTCTCTGGCAGCTCTCAAGTTTAACATTTATATTAAGTGAAGGCGAAGTTATTCAGTTTGGGTTGTGGTGCCAGCGGTATGCTCATCTCTATCTGGTCTTTGCTGGAGATCTTGTGTTGATCTTGTCTCAGCATCTGAAGCCTTGGGGGGATTGCATGGGAAGAAAGTAGCCAAAATAGTTTCTATTCCTGCAAGATGTGAAAGTGCTCTTTTTTTTTTTTTATAACAAATTTTATTAATTTTACAAAAACAATACACAAATAATCCAGGCATAACAACTTGAAAAATCTTTTCTAAAAAAAAAAAAAAAATTAAAGAAGAAAGCCAATAGAACATACAAAATATTTATGTTATCTATTTAACTTCATATCTTATCCAGACTTCTCCTTTTCATTCTAGTTATCCAAATTATATTTCTTGCTTATTAAAATTTTATTGCCTTTCATAAACATACAAAACACAGAACATAGGAAAAAAAAAAACCTAAAACATCTTTTCTGAAGGCTGCCTGATCCCGGGTTGAAACTCTTCACACAGACACAAATTCAAACATCATATTCACTTTATATATCCTTCCATATCTTATTATCATTTTCAATATCATTCTTTGTTTGTTCTATTTCCAACTATCCATTCATCTTTTTTCTTTTAATATACTTCTCCTATACACTGATTGGAGTGACGCCTTTAACTCATTGTCCTAACTTAAAATTACTTCATATACCACTTAATTTATCTTGGGATTCTGTTTAGTACATTCTAAAATTACACAATAAATTTTATAAAGAAGGTAAAAACCCAGCAATAACTAAATAAAATCCTATATAAGCACTATCCATATCATTAAAAAAAAAACTAATTGTATATATTAATACTCATTTATATCTTAAGCATTTTATTCTAGATACACATATAAAGACACAATCTTATGTACCTTCCAGAATCCCCCCCTTTTTTTTTCAATTAGATTCACCCATTGTCTCTAAATAAGCTTTTTTTCTTTAAATCTTGCTTCCCACCATCAAGGCTTCTCCTCCCCCCCTTTCTCTCTTGCTTATTCTTCTCCTTGCCCTTTTTACCCCTTTGTCTCTCCTCCTCCCTTTTCTTACTCCCTTTCCGTTGTTTTCTAACCTTGCATCCACCTTTCATCTCATTTTTCTCTTTTTTGGTTGTTTTTTCAAACCTTAAAATCCCCTTTTTCTTATCCTCTTTCTCCTCCTCCCCAGAAAAAACCCATTGTTCATCAAAGATGGCTTCTTGTTCCTCTTCTTCTTTGTCCCAGTCGTTCTGCTGCGTAGTCTTTTCATAAGTGCATAACGCCATTTCTAAAAATTGAAATAAAATGCCCAAAGTATCTTTTCCATCTTGTTTTTCCTTTTTATATTTTTGATATTCAGTTTTTAATTCATCCACAAGCGATGCCATCATAAAAAGAGAAACTTTTCCCAAAACATCCACCCAAGTATTTTTAATCAAGAATAATTCAAAAAAGATTCCAAAAGTTAATACTTTTTTTTCCTACTTCTACTTCTCTTTCAAGGGTTACTGTTTAATCAAAGAGGTCCAATTACCATATATCTTTCTTTAGAATTCTAGGCAATATCCTCCTTTTTCAACTTCTGCTCCAATTTTTTTCTTCTCCCTTCCCACTTACAACAACAATTTTTAAATGATCAGAAATCCATACCTCGAATAAGGGTTTTCCGATTTCTTAAATTATTAAGTCCAATGTCCAAAGAGTCTTTTGTCCCTTGGCTTCAACTTTCAAGATAATTCACCTTCAGTGCCCAAATAAATTTCAAATCTCCATCTGCTGTTTCTATGGGGTGGGAGAGTGAAGGAAAAAAAAAGTTTCCCTTTAACAGCTTTCTCCGCCGCTTTCCGATCTTCTTAGGGATACAATGTATCCTCCAGCAATTCAAACAATTCAGTTCCAGAGAATTTGAGAGATGTTGATTGACCCGGCTCAGCCAGCACTTTCACTTTTCCTGCTTCCTCCAGCACAATCTTACCCGGTTGCAGGCTTCTTCGTGGCGGCCATTACTGACCGCCGCTCCACCACCTCAGGAAAAAGGGGTTTTTCCAGACGAGGAGGGGGTCTGTGACACCGCCAACCCCCTGTCCGGCTCCTCTCTCTCTTCGGCTGCCTCTGTGGGGCAGCCATATTCCCTGGATCCATTTGGATCGGGGGCACCTCGGCGGCAAGTGCAGCAGAAACCGCGGATGGTCGTGAATTCCTGCTGCCACCGAAGCCACGTGGAACCGGAAACCCAAGATGTGAACGTGCTCTTTGTGGAGAAACTCGTTTGGCTCCTTATTGGCTTTGAGGGCTTCACACAGGGTAGATTCCCACCTGGAGGAACAGGTTTTCCTAGACTTGCAGTTATTGTTGGATAGGTAGGCAGACACTCGACTCGCTGGTGCAGAGGTTGTCCAAGAGCTGGTGTAACAATGGCAATAGTTACCCATGTCCTTATCACTTTAGGATACACCCTTTACATGGGGTTGCTTTTGAAGACTGCTCAGAAGAACTATTTTATTTATTAAACAAATTTATATAGCCTTCTAACTAACACATTAGTGACTCTGTGTTAGTCTTTCATCATTTAAAAAAATCTTACCATGTACTAAAATCCATTAAAAAACTCTCGTTCCCCCCCCCCAATTAGCTCATTGCAGCAACAATACAAATCAGTCACTTGATTGGCTCCATCTTCATTAGTACATTAGATATAGCAGCCCATTTATTGAGAATGAAACCTGCCATGATCTTATAACCCTGGTCTTGTAGGCTGTGCCCATTGGTTGGTAGTAAACTTGGAATTGCAATTGAAAATGCTGGCTGCTATTGGCACAGCCCTTAATAGCTTTGTGCCTGGGTACCTGCAGAAGTTCCTGCTTCAAGTAAAACTGATCCATCTGTAACATGTGTGTCCTGAACTGGAATATTGAGTCCCCCTATCTAAGGTCCAGAAGAAGAGGGAGACAATTTTGTTATTTTAATTGGTAAAGTGGCCAAATCAAAGCCTGGTTCTAATTCCCTTTTGGATGCTGTGAAGAAATTTGGAATGGGCTGTGCCACAAGAAAGCCTTTAAATATCACATCGCAAAAAATCTGCTTGGAAGAGTATGAAAGAATTCTTCCCAGTCCATGACAGAGACTGGTAGAGAGTTAATAAGAAATGTCTACTTCAGGTTCGTTCTTCAGATGGGGACAATACCAACTATTAGACCTGAGGGCATGCTTACTTTTACTACAGAAGGAAGTGACATATCTGTTAATTTTTTTGTTGAATAAATGATTAGAAAATTAAATATTCATAGGTTTTTTTTTTTGTTCAATTGCTTCACCTTTATATACTACCTCAATGAAGATAAAATATTGATAGGCCCACATACATTGAAAAAAAATTACATGAGAAAGCATTATTTGCTTATAACTGTATGTGGAAGAGTTCCCATTTAAAACTCCCTTTTTCAGATACTTGTAGGGGAATGAATGAAAGTAATAGCATAAATGTTGGAAATTCATAGAAACACTGTTTGAAAACATGTTCAGATTTGTTCGATTTGGGGAAATGTTTGTGTTTCATGGAGGGTCATTCTCACTCAGTTGACTTCTTAGCTTCCTGGTGTTACTATACAAAGCATCTTGCTGGGCCTGCTGTGTCCAGGCAAACACCCATTGTGCCCTTTAGTTTCAGACAAGATATTACAAAACAAATTATCTGTTCATAAGAGCCTCTATTAGATATTATGCATGAAAATTCTTTAATGTCTGTTGCAATCATAGTTCATTTGAAAGATTTATGTACAGCTGTTCTGCTGTGACTACCTGCCAATCTTGTTGTGATACAGTAGGATTCTATTAGTGAAGATGGAGTTGAAATGATTTGAAGAAAAAGAGAAGACTCAAATACTGGAATTGGTTTCCAATAAGTTAATAGGAAGCAAAGTATTTATTGGCTTCTCAAATTGATACAGCATAATAACAAAGCTGGAAAAGGATTAGATAATGCTGATTTATTTTAAAGCAGCTGAAAAAGCAGCTTAAATCCATCATCATAAATCATTTTAATAGAGATGCCATGATACTTTTAAAAATTAGGTAAGATTATGAAAATACCCAATTTATTGTAATATGATTATGATTTGTGGGGAAAGGGACTGAAATAGTGGAATCATGTTTCATAATTTAATCTTGCCATGAACTTCATTTTGGATGTGATGTTAGTTTTTTTATCCTGAGTTTTTTAATTGCTATATACCAGAATTGATAATAAATTTTAGTGTAATATAGCATTTGAATGGTTTTGAATAGCCTTCAGTAGCAGTGGCTTCAAAGTGAAGCATTTATACCCCATTAATTTTGGTGGGAGAGTTAACTTCTTTTTTACCCATTCCACATATAATATCATTCCAAAGTCCTTACATCTGTTATACCATTTCTACAATGTCTACTGAAGATACATGCAGACTTTGAAGAAAACCACTCAAAAGACTTGCTACAGTTTGTAGAAAACATTGCCTTTTTAATATAAAGGAAGATGGTTTGAAGTGAGTAGCTAAGTTTTGATACAGCTTTATTCTAAAATTATGTAAAATAGATTGTAGAACAATTCCAGTAGGAAATACTCCAATCCAGCTCAGTTTTGTTAAAGAGAATCTTTCCTTTAGCCTTTCCTTTCTCAAGAAATATTTGTATCTCACAAAAGACTAAAACAGTTTAAGCAGCTGAACTTTATATTTTTGATATGGGGGCTAACAATGATTTGTTTATACTTGTTTTTTATTCCTAACAAACCTCTGAAGGAATTTTGATACAACTTAACATTTCTGTACTTTCACAGGACTTGTTTTGCAGGGTGTAGAGATGGTAACCTGAGGCATACAATGCCTCAAAATTAGCAGGGCTTCTTCCTTTGTTTGGAGGAATAATTTTGGCTGATGAAGAGCTATTAAACTGAAAAGTGACAAGTGGCTTGAAAACTTTAACTTAATAAAGTTATTATTGCCCCAGTATGAATTTTAAATTATGGGTAATGTTCCTGATATGCACCCCGGAGTTCAGGTGATAGGAGCATTACTCTGGTGACCAACATATTCAGTTATGAATCCGGGAATACCTGATTCAAATGTCACTTTAGCTATGAAATCAATAAATGGTCTTAGGCAAGCTACACACTCGTTTAGTTAACCTCCAACTACAATGCATGGATAATATAGGCTGCTTTAGGAATTGCTGAGATAATGGTGGAATTCACAGGGTTCTTGAAAGCTCTTTCTAAAGGCTGCAGCATGTAGATTTAACAAAAAAAATCTTTTAGTAATAAATACTATTGAACTGCTTCACGTCACAGTGTTAAAGAAACATGTCAAATATTTTGCAATAATTTTATATACCTGCTACAGTCTCTTGCAGATGACCTTTAGTTTGCATTAAATTTAAAAAGGAATCCATAAAACAAGCATTTAAAAAGTAGTGATAATTTTTTTCCAAAAAGTTAAACAAAACCCACAATTTTCTGTTTCACCTGCAATAACTTCTTTTTTGATTCCTAGTCCAGTACAAGTAATTTACTTTGCTATATTGAGTAAGTTACTTATTTGAGGAGAAAGAACCCTGATATGTTTCGGTTCCATCTTATTTCCTCATCCAATAATGTGGCAATGAGTTAACAATATGAGGAATACAAGGGTAGATTTTTGTCCTCCAGCCATAGATAAAATATCTAACTATGGCAAAATCTGTTCAGTTCAGACTCCTGGCAAGATTCCTTATTATCTCCAGTTAGTTTGGGAGAATTCCTGAGTCATTTTGCTGTTTATATAAATAAAATTTCTTCTTGTCATGTTTTAACCATGATTCATCTTCAGTGAGGGCTGAGTTTGAAATATAAGCAAGCATTCTCTTGTCCTTTGAATTCCTAACCAAGCAACAGTCTCTTGTGGGCAAGAGACTGTTTGGTGTAGTGGTTCAGACATTAGGCTAGCCTAGAAGCCAGGAGACTGTGAGTTCTAGTTGCACCTTAGGCATAAAACCAGCTAAGCAATCTTGGGTTGGTCACTTTCTCACAGCCCTAGGAAAGGGGTAGTCTCAAAAGTGCCCCTTCTGAAAAATCTTGCCATGAAAATTACAGAGGTTTTATTCAGTCGCTCTATGAGAGTCAGGCACATTTGAACCAAAGGAAAGAAAATGTGGGCATTGCACATTTAAATGTTGCATCTTGTTTTTGCTTGCTAAAACTTAATCTGAAAGGCCATAGCTTTGGCAAAACAAATAGTAATTTGTTTTTAGTCAGATAAAAATAATTGTTTCAGTGTCAATCTTTAGCTAAAAAGAATTGATTAGACTCTTAAAGAAGAAAGGAAGTGCATTAAACACTTCCTTTCCAAATTCTGCATAATTTCTTATTTCCTTCATTTAGTATTAGATCCGTTGCCACAAATTCATTCCATCTATTTTAACAATGAATGTAATAGTCAATAGAGGAATTTGATTAATATTGACCAAGGTTTGGTAACTATTTTAGTTTTATGTTGTTTATTGCTTTTCACATATATATAAGATTTTTGTTTTTAGATTTGCTTTTAACTTTTCTATTTAGTTGTTTCTTCTGTTTTTAGATTAATTTTAGCATGATAGGCACATTTAGAATTCTGAAGGAGTTATCTGTGGAAGTATTTCCTTTCCTTCCCCCCCCCCCCCCAAAAAAAAAACCTGGCAAGGAAGCATGACTATTTATAAAAAGACTGTGACTATTCATCTTTAAAATTAAATTTAAATCTTATTTCTCTCTAAATCCATGCTGCATTTACATTCCCTGCTAGATTTTAAATTAAATGTGTCTTTTCATTTAACTTAGTTACCTGGGAAAGAGAAGTTTTGATGGTATGAGCTCTTCTCCATTGTTTGGGAAAACGGCTGAGATTGATGCAACAGTAGCGAATCTTCAGGCAGAGGAAGAAGAGAGCTGTTGTTTGCTTGGGACAGCCATTTCCTGTTGCCATGTAGTTTAATCTTAACTTTTGTACCGTAGATATTTGATTGCATTGTTGATTATTTTATAGCTTGCTATTAACCACTGAGAGGCTTTTGAATACGATGTTCCAAACTAATACCCTGTTTTCCTGAAAATACCACCTACTCTGAAAGTAAGTCCTACCTTGATTTTTACACATGCGCCCAATATAAGCCCTACCCCCCCCAAATAAGCCCTAATTAAGATCCTTCCCACTCCAGAGTGCACAGATAAAAATTAAGCTAGGTGGAGCTGCCCTACTACTAACCTTTGGACAGTTGTAGCCAGGCCTTGCGCACCCTGACACCTGCTTTGCTGGCCCATTTCTTTTGCAGCTGGCAAGGCTGGCAAGGCCAGAGCTTGATCTAGAGCTCTGTTATCCACTGCAGAGGCCTTCAGGAAAGCCTTGCTGGCCGCAGAAGAAGTTCCTGAAGGCATCTGACAGCAAAAAGGAGGCCGGGGGTGACCCACGCAAGTGAGGTTAGTCAGTGGATGACATCCCCCCAAAATAAGACCTGATGCCTTTTTTGGTGGCAAAAAAATATAAGACAGGGTCTTATTTTCGGGGAAACATGGTACATAAATGTCATTGGAGGGGGAGAGTTTTGAAGCAAGAGAAGGAGCCACGGGAACAGGCAAGTTAGGCTGCACCCCTCAGTCAAGGTGCTCCTTTTATGGTAGTACAGTGGAGTGAATTCCATTTGGAGTTAGGAAAGGGGCTTTATAGCCCTTAAGGCACTTCTGAGTGTCACAAAAAGTCATGCCTCTGCCCCCTGAGGTCACATGACTGCACTTTGGGCACTTGGCAGTCAGCTTAACATTTATGACGGGTTGCAGCATCCCATAGTCAACTGCCTGCAATTGGTGTTTTTTTATTGGTGTTTTTTTGTTTTGGCTGGCTTGACTTGGACTTAGAGCCTTGTGATTTGTTTAACAGATATAAAAACTGTTATAAAATCAGGTCTGGTCATATAGGTGCCTCAACTTACGATGCGGGTCCCAAATGCCATTGTAAATCAAGGACTTCATATAGGAAGCCCTTGCTGAACAACCAATTGTTTTACAACTATTCAAAGTTATGACAGTCACAAAACAGGTGGTTTATGGTCTGTAAATCTTTGACTGTTGCAGATGATTGTGCAGATCCTATGAACGCTTGCTGGGTAGGTCAGCTTTAGGGATGAGCACAGCATTCTGTGATAATGTGACCATGACTTGCAGTTTATGGCAAATAACACCCATTCAGATGAATGGGTTCCCTTAACAATCCCAGTGTTCATTTAATTGCAGCATTCACTTAATGTCCACAACTACCATGAAAAAGGGGCAGAAATTTACTTCTGGTCATGTGGGTGCCTTGAGTTACAACCTTAATGACTTATGGCTATAATTCAGTCATAATTTGAGGACTACCTCAATTACTTTTTCTGCCTGAGTCATACTTCATAAAACAGCCACTTAAGGAAATCTGTGTTGGATCAGATGGCTTTGTTCAAAGTATTCTCTCCCTCTATGGAGGTGGGGAGCTAACTAACATTTGCAGGGGCTAGAAAGCAAGCACTGGAGACACCCAAGGTGCAGTCAGCTTGATTGAATATTTTCATTGTTAGGCTCCTAAGCTTCAGCAACACAGCTTTAAAACAAAACCAGACTTTGGAAGCTTCAGATGTTCAAAATAGTATCTCCAGATCCAACCTAAAAGTATGGAGAAATTTTGTGACAGTAAGAAAATCAGTGGAATAGCTTGCCTCCCAGAGTTGGAGAGATTTTCAAAAATAGAGTGGGCAAGCATTTGACCAGGATGGTATAAGGTGTGCCTTAATCAGGGGGAGGTTGGACTAAAAGAGGTTCCCTTCCAGCCCTTTGATTCTATCCTGTCTGTGTTCTTGCTCTTTCTGTAACAGACACATTAGGTTTGACAGTTTCACATTCTGTTATTCAGCCAACCCCCTTCCCTTTATAATACAATGCTCCTTTTCCTCTTTGTCTTCCATTTCAGTTTGACAGAATGGTTCATTATCTGCCTGATCAGCAAGCTTTTTCAAGGCCAGGCCCCAAGGGAAGTTTTTGCCCTTCACAATATCCTGTGATTTCATTTGTAATGACCAGATCAGGCTTTAGAAAAAAGTTTAAAAGTAGCTTAGTTCAGAGAGTTTTGAAAGATTTGTGAAGTCCTTTAGATTCACTTCTAAGGAGCTTCAAAGCATGTGGGGGCCTAAATGCAGCAGCAGCAAGAGTAGTATTGTTATTTTACCTTCCATTTTCATATATAAGCATGCATAATATTCCTGCCTCTTATTTTCCTCACAACAACCCTGTGAGGTGAGTTGGCATGAAGTTATTCACCCAGCTTTCATGTCTAAAAGAGGCCTAAAACTCAGAGTCTTTTACTTTCTAGGCCAAACAGCATCTGTGTGTCTCTTTTAGGGGTTGTTGCCAAGATACAAAGTTGTCCCCTAAATATGCTTTTTGGCATTTAAAGTCTTAAGTGTTAATCTCTAAAACTGGTACATGTGTCTAATAAACATTTAATCTTTAAAAGCCATGAGATTTATTGCATATGCACCAGTTTAATGCTTAATCCAAATAGTGTCTTGTGTTGCAAAATCTTCCCTTCCTCCCCAATTAGAAATTGCAATCTTCAGACTGATAAGTGGCAGTTATTTGTTTTAAAAAAGGCAGTCTTTTTAATATGAATTCAGTATTTTTCCCAGAACTGACTGATTGCACCTTTTCAACTTTAGTGCATGTGATAACTTGCCTTAGAAGTATTTTGCAGTCTTGTTTTAGTTGCTAGAATGATTACATTTCCCTCCTCCTCTGACCCTTTGTAAAGATGATAGACTTCAACTTGAATTTTTGAATTGTCACTGTAAATAGGTCACAAAGGGCAGCTCTCATGGGACATGCAACCAAATTATGAAATATTTATTTGAAGCACTTTAACAAAGCTTTGCATGACATTTTAAAATATTTTAAAAGTGCCATTATACAGTAATTTAAAACAAACGTTTTATATTCTCATGGCCCAATATACGAAGATACCGTTCCAGAAAATTATTACTTAGGCTTTTACACTTTCTAATTTTTAAATTTTAAACCTGAATGTTTAAGCCTTATATTTTAGCTATTGTTTCTTGAATAAGGCTACTTATGGTAAAATCAGTATTTATCCAAAGTAAGAGTCCTCCAAATGTGTCTACTTCCAAAGAGGCTTGAGGGGCCAGGAATTTGGGGGCTTTGAATGTGCAAGAAATGAGTATGTCCTTTCCTGAATAATCCATGTATGAAAAATGGTTGCAGCAGAGGAATGTCATTGTTTCAAGCCAAGGGGTAACTTTACTTTATCACAATGTCTTGGGATAGGGTATGAAAGGAACTTGCCAAAAGCTGTGGTTTTTGGCACTGTATCTGTGACAGCAATGCTTGGGGGCTTCAAAGAGAGACAAAATTAGCTGGAAAGTATCTTAGGGATTGCTACCCTATGAGAAGATGCCACTGTCATCTATTTCTGAGCCAAGATCTGGAGTTTCACTGAATTCTCACAATCTTGAGTATGATTAGATTTGCAATTTAAAGGCTACTTGAAAATCGTATTCACTTGTACAGTGGTGCCTTGGTACTCAACTGCTTTGAAACTCATCGAGTTTGGTACTCAGCGCATTTTGACATGAAAATTTTGTCCCGGTTTTCATCGTTTGTTTGGAACTCAACTCAAAAGCTTGTCAATGTCGGCTGCTTTGTGACTCACTATGTTATTCCTTATGGGACAAATTTGCTTGGTATTCATTATTTTTGGTACTCATTGTGTTTCCCGGAACCAGTTAAGGATGAGTACCGAGGTACCACGTAGCCTGAAACCTCTTACCATGTGATTATAGTTGATAATAACTTCTCTCGCTGTAGAAGAAGGGAAGCTGTGGAGAATGTGGATTCTTTTTATAAAGGGGAGGTTTGGTTTTCTACTCAAAAGTTGGGGGCCTCTGAAGTTACTGAAGCTGAATTGGGAGTCAGGCTCCAGGTTGAATCTTGCCTTCTGGGGCAGAGCTTCCTGTGTTTTGTTGTGTAGCTGCAGTGGGGCCCAGTGCTGAAGAGCCCTTTGAAAATATGCACAATATCTTCAACCTTAAAGATCAAGGACACACCTAGGCCTGTTTCCTGTATTTATTTTTGGAGAAACAAAGGCAAAAGATTTATCTTGACATTTCCCACATGAGAAGCAATGGTGACATGAACCTGGAGGCACTTGTAATCTGCCGTAGGCCGTCATTATTACCAGGGGTAAATATGCATAGTGAAGAGGGTGTGTAGCTTTTAGTTAGATGTTTTCAGCCTGATCCTTTGAATTAAAACAAAACAGCTGGCCGTGGTTAATGATAAGTGATCGGAGTTCTGTTGCACTTCAAGCAACCTGTAAATAAAGCTCTTTTTTTGTAGATGTCTAATTCTAAGACATCAACAAGACTGAGTGAGTCTTGAGAACCTAATTCTTCTACAAATTTAATTGTACCTGAAGAATTGATGAATGTTAGAATTTCCCTTGGTCTTGATAATAGCTGGAAGGTGATAGAATCCTTTGTTCTATAGCTTGGGGAGAAATATTTCAGTTTCTAAATGCTCTTTCTGAACTTAAACTCTCTCATGACTATCCAGGGACTTCCATTGTTTCAGTAGTCCGAGATGGGAAGAAGAGACTCTTTCTCTGCTGATCAGCAAAAAATGAATTTAAAAACGTATTGTCGGATAGGTAAAACTCTATGCACCTGGCTTGATATTTTAACTTGAAAAAGCATTTTATAAACATATTTTATATATTCATATTTGCCATGACTGATGTCAGAATAACTTGCCATGTCTCTGAATTTTTTTGCGAGAGAAAATAATCTAGATCTCTTTATGCAGAAGCAAAGGTTGGTTTAAACTTCATTGGCAAGTACTGGATCACAGCAACATGGCTGTTTTAATGTGAATAATTTTAGTCCTTGGTTTTTCTGTGGCCTTTTTGTGAAGGTGAGGAATATGACAATTTGTACACTCCTTTTAAAAATGAGAAAGTAAAAGAAGTACTTTTCCTCGCAATAATCCTATGAAGGAGGAGGAACTGAGAAAGCAACTGGCTCAAAGTTGCTTAGTGAGCATTTAACATTTCTCTACTTACTAATTAAAATTAACAAACTTTTAAGGAGAACCAGGTTTAATACATATATGGAGGATCATTTGAGAATACTGTAGTAGTTTCCAGGGCAATTCCAGTCATAAACTATTTCAGAGGAAAGTACTGGCACCCTCATCTCCATAATATCCGGATCATCAGGTTTGAAGTTTAACCAAAAGGCAACCCTATCTCTCCCCACCCCCAACATTGTTATGAATTTCTTAAAGATTAGGGTTGGAGGCGGGACAAATTTGGAGTAGACCTCAGAGAATATGCCCAAAATGGTGGGCATATATTTTTTTTAAAATTTATTTATAAAATTTATTTCCCATCTATCTTGTATCTAGTGACTCTGGGTGGATAATACGATATTCGGCCAAAGATGCCGAACCATGTAGGGTTCATTGGTTTGGTATGGCACAGAGACTGGAAAGGCAGCAGTAGGATCAAAAACAGTGAATTGTGTTTATATGATGCTGCCAATAGCATAGGAGTTTTGGATAAAGCTAGATCTTGAGAACTGTACTACCAGGCTGCAATTTATGTTGTTGTTTTTGCAAATCATTCAAGGTGGCAAACCTATTCGTTCAAGGTGGCAAACACCTTGCTCTTCCAGTTTCCCTCACAACAGCAGCCTTGTGAGGTGGATTGGGCTAAGGGAGAGTGACTGGCTTTCATAGCTAAATTGGGACATATTGGTGAAAAGTTCCTTGCAATACAGGACTAGTCCTATTAATGTATATTTGCCGGACTTCTAGTATTTTAAATTAAAACTTCCAGTGTTGGAGTTTTCACAGCTTCTGAAGGCAAGTTGTTCCACTGATTAATTGTTCTAACTGTCAAGAAATGTCTCCTTAGTTCTGGGTTGCTTCTCTCCTTGATTAGTTTCCACCCATTGCTTCTTGTCCTGCCTTCAGGTGCTTTGGAGAATAGCTTGACTGCCTCTTCTTTGTGGCAGCCCTTGAAATATCGGAACACTGCTATCATGTCACTCCTAGTCCTTTTGTTCATAAGAATAGACATACCCAATTCCAGCCATTCTTTGCTTTAGTCTACAGTCTCCTAATCACCTTTGTTGAGCTTCTCTGCACTCTTTTTAGAGTCCCAACATCTTTTTTACATCCTGGTGACCAAAACTAGATGCAGTATGCCAAGTGTGGTGTTACCAAGGCATTATAAAGTGGTATTAACTTCACGTGTGGTGTTACCAAGGCATTATAGACTGGCATCACCTTTTTTGACCCTTTTTAATCCCCAAATCCAGAAATTGTCAATTCAGTCTTATTTCAAGAAAAAGTCCATAAAACTCCACAAGCCATTTTTTTTCCTCCTGACCAAACTGGTCAACTTCCCCATTTCCACAAGTTCAGACAATTTTATAATTCAATCTTCCACTGTGGTGATTGAATTGTTCTACACTCTTTGTGCATATAATAATCTTATTACAATTATTTATACAATATTAACTTTCCATATTTCTTTTCTGGCTCAACATTCATAAAACCTGATGGAAATCATTCTGATTTCCGCATAATGGTAGTTTGCATTATTGTAATTATTTTGCATTATTGTATGGCTTTGCCTCTGTTTTTTTTAATTTTTTTTAATAAGTCCACAATGCATGATAAAAAGTCCTTGGCCAGTGCTAAACTGCTGATTAGTGATGTTCCTGCAGTTTTCTTGAAGCCTCTTCTGCAACTCCAGTCAAAAGCACCACCTTCAAGCCCACAAATTCAGTCACGTTTCCGTCTCCACCAAGCAGCCAGACACCTCTCTCTGTTTTGATTTTCCTGGAGGCTATCTCGAGGCTGCACTGCTCTGAACTTCCAAAATACCAACCTGCACAACACTAGCTTCTCACACCCAACACAAATAGAATTTGTGTGTACACCTCCACTATAGACCATTCCACAGTGCCTGTCTTGCTTGGTCAGTTCCTAAGCTTTTAAACTGGAGGTTAGCATCTTTTGGGAAGTGCTGCACTGAGGATAAAAGCAGTTCAGGAAGAGATCGCTTGTTCAAGCAATCTCTCCACTCAGTGGGTCGGTAGGTGGGGGAAAAAAATAATGGTTCGGGCACAGGACAATGTGCACACTAACCAATAGTGATCATGTAAACTGAAAGAGATTCTGTGAAGGTTGTAAAATGTGACCATTGCTCACAATGTTACTTTTCAAATACCATCCTAACTTTGAATGGTTGCTACCCAAGCAGTCAATAAGCAAAATCGATATGCATAGATCACCGTATGAATATTCCTCATTCACTTACTTCTAAGACAGGAGTGTCAAACTGGCAGCCCGCAGGCTGGATGCATCATGCACAGGCCATGCTCACCCCAGCTTCGGGAAAGGCAAAAAACGACACAAAATGTCACATGAGGCCATGAGTTTGACATCCCTGCTCTAAGACATGCCTCGGAGGTCTGTTAAGTATCAATCAAGTCCCCCAGTGGGCATCTTTCCAGTTAGTTATCTTATTTTTTAAAAAATCAGAAAACATTTCAAATATTAGGAGAAAATTGTTTTCTTGTATTACCCTTTATTCTCATGCTTTCTGAAATGTTGCACTGCATTAAAATTAGGTAACATGGAGGTAGTCAAGATTTTCTGTTTATCTAAGTTTCTACCCCCTCCCCCCACCTCTCCCAATTGTAACTGAGGCCTATATTTGCTTTCTTTTACAGGGATGATGCTGAGACTACACACACACACACATACACACACACACACACGGTTTAAGCCATTTAAATGTGTTCTGTAATTCCATAGTAGAGTATTTTAATAAGATGATCAGGGTGCATGACTTTTTTCAAGCTGTTATGTGCTGGATTCTCACTAGAAAACTAAGGGAGGGGAAGACAGATTGGTGGGGCCAAGAAAAATTCTGAAATTAGCTTTTAAATTAAAATGTGTTTAAGTGAATTAAATGCATTTGATATGATTGAAACCCATATATTTTATAATGTTGTCATTGCTTATCATTAAGGCCTAGTTATGCTGTGACATTTGAAAAACCCTGGAGCCGCCAGTCCAGACACTGGGGGGGCAACACATAAGCCCGAGAAGAAGGAAATAATGACGGGATGACTGTAAATTGCAAATGTTGGTGTTGTTAATTACAGGCACATGATTCAAGTGATTTCTGTAAATTGTTGTCAGCAGATTTCTCCTCACTTGTACTGTAAGAGGAGAGAAGAGACCCATTCAAGAGAATGAGTGAACTGGAACAATTACGGCAGGAGGCAGAGCAGCTCCGGAATCAAATCAGAGTAAGATCTCTTTCTAACATACTATGTGGTAACCCAGGAAGATCTTTTTGGGAAGAGATAGGGGGACATTTTATATGCGCAGATTTCTCTATAACCACCTTTCCTTTACGATGTTGGATGGAAGAGTCTTGAAGGCACAGTGCTGGGCCTCTTTCAGAGATGCCCATTGGTTGGATCTTTGGGTTCAGGATTGACTTCTGAAATCTTGTGCATCGTTTTTAAGGTATTTGCAGCCAGGGAGTGTACTGTATGTCAATCTTTTGCCTAATGGCTTGCTACTTGCCAGACTTAGCCTGCCGGAAGGAAACTGTCTCTCGCCCCCCCCGCCCCCATAATAAATGCATTAATTTGGTAAGAATGCAAAACTTCATTGTTATGTAAAGTAATCCTTTAAAATTTCTTTTAAAGGATGCAAGAAAAGCATGCAGCGACACAACTCTTGCTCAGGTAGGTTGCCATTTATTTTTCCTTCCTGCTCTGCTTTTCTAAGTACCTAAGACAGTTACAGCGTCTAAAATGCTTGTGCAGAGTCTGCAGTTCCTTGTCTTATGCCCCCTTTTCCTTGGCTAGGAAAAAAACTGTTGATCTCTATTCGACATTGACTCTAAAGACCTGCTAGTATGCTTCCACAATAGTTTAAAGGGGCTTGAGAAAAGGAATCAGTAAATCAAAATAGCAGTCATGGCTTCTTGGACTGTAACCATTTCTTCAAGCTTAGTTCCATTCGAGTACATTAAGCCCTATTTTTAAAATTATGGTTTATGGAGCCATCTGTATCATTGGCCAGATTTGAATATTATACCAGGTCATGAAGAATGGGTTTGTATGTTATGCAAAATCCCAAAGTTATCATAGCTTAGCATCAGCAGACTCTTCAAATAAAGAAATGCTACATGACAAATATAAGAAACGACTTAGCATTGTATACTATTAAGCTATTTCTTATACTCAGTTGTCATATATTCTTATGGGGTCCAGCAAAAGGTTTTGAAAAGCCTCTTGTCCTTCCTCTTTCTCAGATCACCACAAGTCTTGACTCTGTGGGTCGAATCCAGATGCGTACAAGGCGTACCTTGAGAGGTCATTTAGCCAAAATTTATGCTATGCATTGGGGATCTGATTCAAGGTTTGTATGAATACTTTAGGTGGGCAAAATATATATAAAAAATTAGGAGTTACTTGTTTCTTGGCCACATGAACAGTTACTTTGGGGGGGGGGGAACTAGGCTGTTAATATGGAAACAAAATTCTCTGAGCAAAAATAAATTTAGATTCTTGGGAACATATTGAAAGCTTTAAAGAACCTCCTTAAGCCCAGTAATTTGAAGACAGATTTGCTTTATTTCGGGTTTCATTCTGAGACGTTAGATTTCAGTGTTTAAAAATAAATATATTTCTGTCCCTAAAATAGCTTTTTATTAAAAACAAAAACAAAAAAAATACATGCATATGTATTTACAGTAACATATTTTTGAACTAAAACAGTATTTAGAAGATTAGCATTTAAAATTGAACATTAGAAATTTATAGTAATAATTCCTTATTTTAGACAGATAGGAAAGAATTTGTTCCTCATTTTTAACAATTAAAAGCTGTATATATTGAGAAGTTTTATTGTTCAGGGCTTTCCTGCATATTTTAGAATCCCATAAGGAAATAGATCAGAAATGTTATGTAGATGGAGCTATCTCAGTAATTTCCTGGGAAACTACTCATTTAAATGTAAAATAAATAAATACAATTCTTAGTGTTTTTCCTTTCCTCAAACCAGTGTAATAGTGATAAAGTAGTCTGAACTTGCTTCCCTTTCTTCCAGATAACTGAATAAAATAAAAGGAGGAAGCACACACATTATACTATTGCAGTGAATAGGATATAGCTATTTATCTTGTCTTAATTGTCAATTTATCTGGGTTTTAATCCTATACAGCGGCAGCTTCAACCTGGTGTTTTCCAGTTCGGTTGGATTATGACTCAAAGCCAATATGACACTTATTTGTTTGTTAAAAACTTACGTGCTTCCCGTCTCGCCTAGAGGCGATTCTAGGTGGCTTACAATCAATAAAAGCAGCAATATGAAACATTAAAGCAACAAATGGGAATACTAAAAGTGGTTTAAAATTGACAAAGATGGGAAGGTGCGTATAGGGAGGAGGTGGGGTTTTATCTCTGACACAGCCCCATTGTGACCTCAGGCCAGTTGGCATAGCCAAATCTTTGGACCCTTTCAGAAGGCCAAAAGGATGGGTGAGGATTTCACCTGGGATGCCACGATGCTCCAACAGCCTGCAGCCATGGCAGAGAAGGCTCTTTTCCTGGACTCCCGCCAGCTGAATTCCTTGATCAGTGGGATCTGCAATAAGCCCCTTATGCCAGCTTGGGTGGGACAGGCCAACCCCGTCAGGATGAGACAGTTCTTCAGATAACCGGGCCCTGCTGTGATCCTTAGCATCTGGCATATAGGTTAGGATTTCATAGAAGAACTAGCTTTTCAATAGGTGGCCCTCATATCTTTTGCTTGTGCCCTAAGCTGTGTGGTTCACAATTTGGAGAAAGGGAAATTGGGGTCTTAGAGAATGCAGAGGAATTTGGCTTTGAACTTTCCATTTTGAAACCATCAAGAGGAAGATACAAGGTTAACATATTAATACATATTTTGTTTGTCTTTTTCTTCGTTTTGTTTTACTATTATCTTTAGGTTATTAGTGAGTGCTTCCCAAGATGGAAAACTAATTATTTGGGATAGTTATACAACAAACAAGGTACAGGCTTTTTAAAACATATTCATTGGACATTTTATGTTTCTCTTGCTGGTGGGCTTTATTTTTAGATTCTACTGCTAATCTTTTATTTTTTTCTGTCCCCCATCCAAACCTCTTTATTGGCCCTGTTATTTCTTGATGCTTTTCAGGTTTTAATACGATTTCTTGTCTTGTTATTATTTTTTCTGTGTTTGGAAGTATAAGTCTGTTGTTTTCTCAAGCATGCCATAGAATATTCTGTGTCATTAATCTTAAAAATTCTGGCTCAAACACTTGGGGAGACAAACTGCTGGATGTTTGTTGAAATGTATATCGAAGTGCTTTGAGGTATTACATTGGGAAAGCAAATAAAATGTTGTTCTCCACAGCTGTCTTAGTATCTCTAAGATATTTTTTACTGAACCATTCATTGTCACTTCATAGGTAAATACGCACCTTTTAAATCCTCGCCAGAGCCAGTAAAATGAGACCTGGGATGTGGCAAGTTAAATGGAGTTGAGACAAGTCCTGGGGAGGGAGGCCATTTTCATGACACAATTTGTGGTTAGCTAATAATAACAGTTTTTTTTTTCTTCTTATACGTATTTGAAGAGTCTGGGATAGTATGAGATTAATTCACAATTCTTATATCAGGAAGCACTGGACGTTGTTTTAAAAAAGTTAGGTGATTTTGCCATTGGAGAGTTTGCTATTTGCAAAATGTATGGTTTGTCCTCTTTAAAAGTAGTTGAAATGTCAGCTAGTATATAAACTGTTGTACTATTTGTTCAGTGCCATTGTCACGACCTGTTACAAAAAGAATAAATTTGCTTAGTTTGGAGCAGATCGAAGCTCCTTCTGAAAACTGGGCTGGAATATTAACATTTTGAAGGAAAGTGTCAGCCTTCAAGATTTTCTGCAAGAAAGTTCTGCATTGATTTTGTAATGTCGCTGCCCACACATTATTAAAACTTAATTACAGTTCAGTTAATTACAGATAGTCCTCAATTTAAAAATCAATTTCTTAGCGACATTCAAAGTTATTCTGGTTCTCCTTTGAAGGGTACTTACGACCTGGATTCGAAGTTGTGATGGTCAGACACTTGGCAACCAGCCCACGTTTTTAGCTGTTTGCAGTCTCTTGCAATCATGGGACTGCCTTTTACTGTGGTTTTGCAGAAAACAAGTATTTACTTCATTTTTTTGCAAACTGCCTGCAATTTGGCCGTTTGAATCTCACCAGGCTCCAGGTTGACTCAGCCTTCTATCCTTCCAAGGTGGGTAAAATGAGGACCCAAATTGTTGTGGGCAATAGGCTGACTCTGTAAACCACTTAGAGAGGGCTGTAAAAGCACTGTGAAGCGGTATAGGTGAAACTTGAAAAATTAGAATATCATGCAAAAGTTCATTTATTTCAGTAATGCAACTTAAAAGGTGAAGCTAATATATGAGATAGACTCATTACATGCAAAGCAAGGTAGCTCATTACATGCAAAGCAAGATGATCTGTCATAATTGAGATGATTATGGCTTACAGCTCACGAAACCCCTAGTCCACAATCTCAGAAAATTAGAATATTGTGAAAAGGTTCAATGTTCTAGGCTCAAAGTGTCCCACTCTAATCAGCTAATTAAGCCATAATACCTGCAAAGGGTTCCTGAGCCCTTAAATGGTCTCTCAGCCTGGTTCAGTAGGAATCACAATCATGGGAAAGACTGCTGACCTGACAGTTGTGCAGAAAACCATCATTGACACCCTCCATAAGGAGGGAAAGCCTCAAAAGATAATTGCAAAAGAAGTTGGATGTTCCCAAAGTGCTGTATCAAAGCACATTAATAAAAAGTTATGTGGAAGGGAAAAGTGTGGAAGAAAAAGGTGTACAAGCAGCAGGGATGACTGCAGCCTGGAGAGGATTGTCAGGAAAAGGCCATTCAAAAGTGTTGGGGACTTTCACAAGGAGTGGACTGAGGCTGGAGTCAGTGCATCAAGAGCCACCACACACAGACGGATCCTGGACATGGGCTTCAAATGCCGTATTCCTCTTGTCAAGCCGCTCCTGAACAACAAACAACGTCAGAAGCATCTTACCTGGGCTAAAGATAAACAGAACTGGGTCTGTTGCTCAGTGGTCCAAAGTCCTCTCTTCTGATGAGAGCAACTTTTGCTTCTCATCTGGAAACCAAGGACCCAGAGTCTGGAGGAAGAATAGAGAGGTACACACTATAAGATGCTTGAAGTCCAGTGTGAAGTTTCCACAGTATGTGTTGATTTGGGGAGCCATGTCATCTTCTGGTGTTGGTCCACTGTGCTTCATTAAGTCCAGGGTCAATGCAGCCGTCTCCCAGGAGATTTTGGAGCACTTCATGCTTCCTTCCGCAAATGAGCTTTATAGGGATTCTGACTTCATTTTCCAGCATGACTTGGCACCTACCCACACTGCCAGAAGCACCAAAACCTGGTTCAGTGACCGTGGGATTACTGTGCTTGATTGGCCAGCAAGCTTGCCTGACCTGAACCCCATAGAGAATCTATGGGGCATTGCCAAGAGAAAAATGAGAGACATGAGACTGAACAATGCAGAAGAGCTGAAGGCCGCTATTGAAGCATCCTGGTCTTCCATAACACCTCAGCAGTGCCACAGGCTATAGCTTCCATGCCACGTTACATTAAGGCAGTTATTGCTGCAAAAGGGGCCCAAACCAAGTACTGAGTACATCTGCATGCTTATACTTTTCAGAGGTCCAATATTGTTCTATGTACAATCCTTGTTTTATTGATTGCATGTAATATTCTAATTTTCTGAGATTGTGGATTTGGAGTTTTCATGAGCTATAAGCCATAATCATCACAATTATGACACATCACGGCTTGAATTATCTTGCTTTGCATGTAATGAGTCTATCTCATATATTAGTTTCACCTTTTAAGTTGCATTACTGAAATAAATGAACTTTGGCACTATATTTTAATTTTTCAAGTTTCACCTGTATAAGTCTTAAGTGCTGTTACTGTCAGTTGGAATCTTGAGAGCCAGCCTATAGCAAACCATTGGTTTGCTTTACACCTGTAATGCTCACTTAACAACTGCTGCAAAAACTGTGAGTGGCCTGATTTATGATCACAAAGGAACCCCTGACCATTACAGTCATAATTTGAGAGCTACCTATATCTGCTGCTCCCTATGTGATGGGAGTTGTTCCCATAGTATCAGTTAATCATCTACAACAGTGTTGTGCATTTGATTTTCAAAGGGGACAATTCCTCATGGTGCTTTTTTTTTTTCCATTTTATTTTTAAAGATGCATGCTATTCCTTTGCGGTCTTCCTGGGTAATGACCTGTGCATATGCACCATCTGGCAATTATGTCGCTTGTGGTGGATTAGACAACATCTGTTCTATCTACAATCTGAAGACGAGGGAGGGCAACGTACGAGTGAGCAGAGAACTCCCCGGTCACACTGGTCAGCTTCCCTTCTCTTTCTTTTTGTTTCTTTGATCATTTGTAATAAAACTAGAAAACTAGAATTGCATCATTTCTCCTCTCGGATTGCTTTTAAAAGGAATGGTTTTTCCCCCCAAATAGAATAAGGAATAAATTTTCTAACATAGAATTTGGTCCCTTGATTCTATGTTAAATAACTATTGTGGATATTGGGGGGGTGTTTTGTTTTTTGCAATATTTGCACATATGGCATTTGCTACTTTTTATGTCCTGTCCAAACAATTGAAAAATTTCTATTATTAAGCATCCAGCAAATTAACTTCATAGTAAATGTTATAGACATTTATGGCTGAAAGCTAGGTATTTATATTATTATTTTATTTTATTTATTTTATTATTTTATTTTATTTTAATATTTAATATTTTATTTTTATTTAATATTTATATTTTAATATATATACTATTTTATTTTTATTTTATTATTTTAATATTTACTACTATTTTAATATATTTTAATATTTATATATTTTTATTATATATAATATATATTTGTGTGTATATATCTATAATGTGTATAAATATAAATAAAAATAAATTTTATTGCATTATTTCTTTTTATCAGTTTGACGTAAATGCCACTGGGTCATCCCATTTCCAATCTATTCACTGTCTCAGCTTTCCCCAGACCTTGAAATTGTTCCTCTGACTTTAGATATATGTGTAGTGTTCAGTAATAGATGCTGGAAGGAAGCAGAATTCTGGACTTAATTTGAGTTGCAATCTGAAACGGCCATTTTGCTACTCTTTCTCTTTTCAGGGTATTTGTCCTGCTGTCGTTTTCTAGACGATAACCAAATTGTTACGAGCTCTGGAGACACCACCTGGTGAGTATCCTGGGACCTCTTTTTATTTTATTTTATTTTAAATGAGCTCCCCCAGCTAATTATTTGAGCTTCTGATTTCAAATGCTTTTACTTCACTTTGCAGTGCTCTGTGGGATATCGAGACGGGCCAACAGACTACTGCCTTTACCGGGCATACCGGCGATGTCATGAGTCTCTCTCTAAGCCCAGACATGAACACTTTTGTTTCGGGTGCCTGCGATGCCTCCTCCAAGCTCTGGGACATCCGAGATGGGATGTGCAGGCAGTCATTCATGGGACACGTGTCTGACATTAATGCTGTTTGTGTAAGTGACTGTTGCGCTGGTGAATAAATGAGAATATGAAAGCTTCTTCATATGCGCTAGGTCGTTCTCGGCATCTGCTAGAATAGTTTTGGATTTTCCATCAGTGTATCAGACGTGTGCAAATCCTTTTCGTTCCTTTCATCTGTGGAAGCCAACTTCATAGGCCAAGGGTTCCTCAGGGAAAGTTGGGCAGAAGAGTTAGTGGAGCTACAAGTGAGTGCAATTTCTGGGAAGGCCAGTCTCTGAATGCTGAACTCAATCATGTGTCATCCACGTGATCTCTTTTAAAGTTTTAGAGTAGTGTTTGGCCACTTGAAGCTGTGTGGACTTCAACACCCAGAATTCCTTTTTGGCTGGGGAATTCTGGGAGTTGAAGTCCACATAGCTTCAAGTGCCCAAGATTGGGAAACACTGTTTTAGATGGCTAATTGTTCTGTTATTTGAGAGAACTCTCTTGCTTTGCTGATGAAGAATAAAGAACTTGGCAAATGTTGTAAGTAGATTAAGAAATCAGGCAAATGTAAACCTTCAGATATCATGCAAGATGCTGTTCTAATCTTATTTTGAGCACAGAGTGTTTAATACTAAGTGAACTTTGAATGTTAGCATATGGCTCCAGAGCCAACCTCTTTCCATCTCCCTGCTCTCTTCCTTCCCCATCCCCTCCTCTGTCTTCATTTTTCATATTCTTGTTGCATTTCACAGTTCTTCCCAAGTGGCCATGCCTTTGCTACTGGTTCAGATGATGCTACCTGTCGACTCTTTGATCTTCGTGCAGACCAGGAGCTCATGTTGTATTCTCACGACAACATCATCTGTGGGATCACTTCCGTAGCTTTCTCAAAGAGTGGGCGTCTCTTTTTGGCAGGCTATGATGATTTCAACTGCAATGTTTGGGATACCCTGAAGGGGGAACGTGCAGGTGAGTTAAAGCTAATAGGTTAATAGGAGCCAGAAGATTTAAGTGCATTCATTTTTCTATTGTGAACTGTTCCATGGGATAGCAATATCAGTAGCACCTATATACCGCTTTACAGTGCTCACTAAACGATTTACAAAGTTAGCCTATTGCCCTCAACAATCTGGGTCCTCATTGTACCCACCTCGGAAGGATGGAAGGCTGAGTCAATCTTGAGCCTGGTGAGAATTGAACTGCAGTCAGTCAGCAGAAGGAGCCTGTAGTACTGCATTCTAACTACTGTGCTACCATGGCTTTGGGATACCAGTTACATGCCATACAAATTCATTTTTAAGCGAACGAGTCCTGGTTTTTTACTTCAAAGCCTTAACTATCTTTTTAGGTATAAGTGGATTGATCAAATATGCCTCAGAAGTTACCCAGTCATGGCCCTTCATCTCTGGAACTCTCTTTTCATTTGTGCATGCTTTGCATCTTTCATCTTTAATGCTTTTTTTTTTTGTTTTAATAAGAGGGGATAACATGTTGGTTCAATGGTTAAAAGTGCCCAATGTCAAGTCATAAAATATTTCTATGGTCTTTTTAGAGATGCCAACAGAAAGGGGTTTGAAAGAGCAGTGCAGCAGCTTGGAAATCTAAAGTGCATTCTACACATAGTTTTTCAGAGATAGTAGCTAGATGATTAAAGTTTCTGCCACGCAAAAATATAACTGGAGAACATGATTGAGGACTCTTGGCGATGGATGTGTCTCATTGGAGAATATGAATTATGATACACTCAGGGGGTGGGGGAAACCAGGGCCAAGGTTGACAATGAATTATGTGTGTCAGAGTCGGCCACACCCAGATAGTGCTGGACATGTCCCAGTAAATCCTTTGAGGTTTTGGAAATTTGGCTCGAGACTCATGATTTAATTGGGGTAACTGCTGGAATCCTGACAGCTAGCTGACTCTGAGACACATAATTCATGGTCACCCTTGACCCTGGTTTTCCCCCACCCCCTGGGTGTATCATAATTCATATTCTAAAAAAGCTGACAGTCCAGGTCCGAGACCCAAGCACCATGCGGAGGGCAAGCTCCTGTTACTTGCCCCAGGTCAGGGCCACCTAGCAGTTTGAAAGCCTGCCAAATCAAGTAGATAAATAGGTACCACTTCAGTGGGAAGGTCACCGCGTTCCCTGCACCTCTGCATATAGATTACAGCATATGAGCCCTCTTCCTAAGAGTCGGACTTGACTGGACAGGGGAAACATTTACTTTTTTTTTTTTTTTAAAGAAAAAAAAATTACGCATTTGCACAAGTGTTTCACTCTTGCCTCGATTTTCACAACTGAAATCAACTGTTCTCATGTAGGGGTTTTGGGTTTTGTTTTTGTTTTGGTACTTCAATCCATTCCCTGTACTGTAATTATGGCATTTTGGGTGAGAACTTATTTCTGAAAACAGATAGAAACATCTTGAAGAACATGAGAATTGTGAATGGGACGTTTGAGGGCCATTGGTTTAATTTTGCTGTGTCCTTTGATCCTTCCAGGTGTCCTTGCTGGTCATGACAACCGAGTCAGCTGCTTAGGAGTGACTGATGATGGCATGGCTGTAGCTACAGGATCTTGGGACAGTTTTCTCAGAATCTGGAATTAACGTGGTGTTTGAACCCTTCCCCTCCACCAATAGACACGCACACCTTCTCCACTGAGACCTGGAGAGAGCAATGCTGCAGCCTCTTGCTGTGAAAATAACATTTCTACTTTGTAATTTACAGGTGAAAGTTTTTCTACTTGCTGATTATTGCATAAGTAGGCTTTCTGTAAATGAAATTAAAACAAACACACAGAAAGAACGAAGAAGTGATAGATGGGAGAAATCAGTGACTTTTCTTTCAAGGAAAAAGAGACAGACAGAGAGGGGGGGGCAGCACACCTCTTTGTGGTGAGCAAAGCTCAAAACAAAACAAAACAAAGCCAGTCAGTTAGCATTTTGTTTGGCTTCATTTGCCCTGAAGGGATTTCTGCTTGTGCCCCAGTCCTGTACCTTTTTGTATATAATTGAATATACACATAGCAGCCAATCATGTAACATTTTGTCTGTAAGTAAAGGAAACAATGTTCGCATTTTTTTTAAAAGAAACTGCATTTATATAGCTCTACGTTTAACCTAAGATGTATCTTCTGAGTTCTACAGTGGATCGGCTGGTCTGCTGTTATATTCCCCCCCCCCTCGTGAATTTACTGTAGATAAAAGTGTGAAGTTAATGAGCTGTTTGTGAAATTTTATAACAGAGTGTCTGTGTAAAACAAAACAAACAAACAACAAAGGAAATCCCTTGACGACTCTTAGGACACTTTGCCTCTTTCTTGCCTGATGACTTTTTTCTCTCCCTTAGTGGCAGCAGATCCCAGATAATTCATTAGAAGCCAAGGGGCTCTGATCACCACAGAGTTAAAACAGATGATCAGATGCATAACATAAATGTTGAAATGTTTAAGGATTTAGATTTTGAGCTTCCTTCTAACAGCCTCTTAATGAGATTAGGGTCAGGAAATTGAAGGATACGTATTTGCTTGAGACGGTGTTTGATGGATGTATTTTTGTGGGGACTGAATAATTGTAACTGAGATCTATTTCTCATCTGTAAACTTTTTGTCTTGCTTAAGACTGAATGTGGGGCTGCTTCCAATTTCTAGCAAAGGAACCTGTACTCTCTTTGGACTGCATCACTCCAAATGTATGTGGGGCGTATTGTGAGTGCATCCACACATTATGATTCTACTTTATATATTCCAGGTAGAAAAGTTTTCTCTCCTATGAATCTTGCATATGCAGGGAAGTGTTACTATTGCCTCTTTAAGACTCCAGCACAATGTTTCTCTTGAAATCTGCATTCACTGCATGAACTCTTTAATACTTCATTAGTATTACTAGCACATTGTTGTTCAACCTTGGCAACTTTTAAGATGTGTGGACTTCAATTCCCAGAATTGCCCAGCCAGCTTGCTGACTGGGGGATTCTGGGAGTTGAAATCCACACATCTTAAAGTTGCCAAGGTTGAGAAAGACTACCTTGGTATATGTCACTTCAATTTTTTTAATGAGCTATTTGAAACTTCAGTTAAACCCGTCACCCACTACAAGAAGTGCAGAATGCTCATTTTAATAGCTGCTGTGCCAACCAACGGGCGCGTTCACCTAGACATTCCAGAAAACTGAACTGCTTTTTAAAGTTTTTATTAAGTCTCGGGGAAACATTAACAAATGAACTTGCCTTCCCCAGTCTTCCTCTTTCCTTAAAAGAGATCCCATTGGGCAAGACTTCCCGTGACTTGCCATGGCTTCAGTCTTCTCTGAAGTAACAAGTATTGTAGGATTCTGCTTTTGGCTTTTTAAATTTTTGAGGAGAGGTCATCTACTAATTGGCCATATTTATGTTGTCATAAATATACAAATGGGTAGCTGAAAACATGCTTTAGAAAAATCCTGGAAATTAGTTTTCTTGCTGTCTGTACTTGTAGCAGGTATTGAAGTGCATCTGATAATTAACGGATAGGCCTGAAATGTAGATTCAATTCTATATTAATAGTCTGATTTGATGGTAGAGGAAATATCCAATGTTATATGTCTTCTAAGATCTCCACTGTTGGAACATAGGTTGGTAGTTCTTGAAATTTTTCAAACATATTTTGTTGCAGGGCCATTTGTTTTCTCAACTTTGACCAATTTTTTATCCTATATTCTGGCTTTTTTTTTTTTTTTTTTTACAGGTGGCAAAAGTGCCAAAGCATGTGCCAAATTGTTTTGGATGTAGAAGTTCTTAACAGTCCATGAATCCTTTGTTAACATCCAGAGAGAAGTGTTTTTTCTAAAAAAAAAAAAAATTATACGTATTGGGGTACATACCTGCACCTTTTTACTATCTTTGATATGGTTCATTCTTTTCACATCTGATACTGATGTGATTTCACCCCAAGGGATTTATTATTTTTTTCTAATGTTGTAATACAGCTCTTCGTTCTACGATCACCTCACCCTTAGTCCACTACTTGTCTCCTTGGTATTCAATATATATTTTGTAAGGGCATTAAGATTGCCTTTCGTGAGTAAGAAAAATTTAAGAGTAAGAAAAAAGGCCCAGCACAAAAATATTCAGAGCAGTGAGTTGTTCAGTTTGCCAAAGAAGCTGGGAGCTATCATAGAGTCTCAGTTTTAGTACTTTAGTACAGGGGTGTCCAACCTTGGCAACCTTTAAGACCTGTGGACTTCAACTCCCAGAATTCCCCATCCATCCGTGCTTGCTGGGGAATTCTGGGAGTTGAAGTCAGATTCTAAACCTGCCTAAACCTAAACCAAAACAGATCCTAAACCTGCCAAAGTTGACCATTCCTGCTTTAGTGTCCTACTTCATCAGGAATAGTTTGTAATCACACATTGGATTTGGGGAATAATTCCCCTAGAAAGCAGAACAGCTTGCATAAACAGCTGGATGTATCTTAAGAGTCCTTAGTGTAAATTGTAAGAATTAAAACTGATTTCCCAATACAATTTGCCAAAGTACATTTGCCTGGAAATGCATAAAATGAAACAGAGTTTGAATGGATGTCCTGCAGTGGGATTGGCCAACCTTGTGGGCTCTGGAGATGCAAGTTCTCTTCCATGGAGTTGGAGGATTTATAGCTGCTGTTAACATCTGTGGAAGAGGCAGGGCTGAAATTTCAGACTTCTTCTTTTTTTTTTTTTTTGACCAGAAGGGGTTAAGGAACAAAAGTACAAAGCCTTAAAGTACTTAAGTTTCCTCCTTCACTCTCCTAAATGGGGAAAATCAACCCGATCTTGTGTTTGCTTTGCCGCTGTGGGTGCTTGACACCTCTGCCAAGTGAAGGCCACATTCTGAAATCTTTGCTCCTGCCCCTTCTGGTCTCTATGGGCTACCCATTCCTGTCCTACAGTGCAGGGTTTCCCAACCGTGGCCATTTCCAGGCATACAGAGTTCAACTCCCAGAATTCCATAGCCGGCATTGCCATTGCGGGAGAATTCTGGGAGTTGAAGTCCAATTTGCCAAGGTGTATGGAGCAAAGACCCTTGAGAGTGTTGATTCCTGCTGTTGTTCCTTCTCTTATTCTCCTGCCTCCTGCGAGAGTTTTTGTCTCTGGGGCTGACCACGCTTTAGGATGAAGGAACTTGCCGTTGTCAGATTGAATGCCTGTAGTATTGCCAATTGAAGTAGCGCCCCCTTGAACGGACCATGCCCTCAAAGATGAATTGTACAGTTAACTTAAGAAGTGGTGTCTGCAGAGTCCCATTGGTGATTCAGAAAGCCCTGTAGGCCAGGGATATCTAACTTTGGCAACTGTTAAGACCCGTGGACTTCAACGCCCAGAATTCCCCAGCCAGCCATGCTGGCTTGGGAATTCTAGGAGTTGAAGTCCACGGGTCTTAAAAGTTGCCACAGTTGGAAACCTGTGCTGTAGGCTTTATCCGAGAGTGAGCCAAGCCAGGTCACATAGTGCCTCCCTCTGCAATAGGGCTCCTTACCTGACCAATCTGTATATAACCAATGTTTCCCTCTTAGCTAGAATACTTAAGTCCTGCATGAATAACTGAGCTGTTGGATATTCTCGTAAACTTTTTTGACTTCCTTCTAGCCCTCTTCTTAACTGCAGTTCCTCCCTTGAACATTATTGGGGGGGGGGGACGGGGACACACTCCTGAGTAGCATTTGCTACAGCTGGAAGGGAAAATACCTGTCCCTCTAGATGTGGCTGAAACCATCTCATACAGAAGCACAGGACCTGTTGTTGTTGGGGGTGGGGAACCCATGCATCCTTGCACCCTCCCTTCCCTTTTTTTTTAAATTAGGTCCTTGTGCTACTCAGACTACTTCCATATTTGAGGCATTGCAAGTCTTATTTCCCCCCCCCTCCCCCTTTCGTTGAAATAAAGATTGTGTAAAATACATGCAAGACTGTTAAATGCTTAGTGGTGTTTTGGTGAGTCTGTTCACAGTGTTAACTAAATGATTAATAAAGAAGATTTTTTTTTTTGGAAAAAAATGTGCCTCACTTCCTTTGATTTTAAATAATGTGGGGATTTCTTAAAAGATATTTCAGGCCTTTATTTTTACAACAGGATGGTGCTCTCTCTTGTTTCCTTCTTGCTGCAGCAGATCTCTCTGTCAATCCCAGCCTCTTCTTCCTCCTTCTCCAAAGGAGTTAGTTGTGTCTGGCTCGTTTTCACAAATGAACAGTCTTTGTGCTTTTGCTGTTAACGGTTTATTCCAGGAAGTGTGCAGTAGGGTTATTTCTGAACCTTCACTTGTTACCGTCTTCTCTCGAAGAAAAAAAAAAATCCTCCAAAATATTTCCAGGTACCAAGTGAATTCTGCACTTGCCTCTCTTGGATTGTATGTTCAGAACATCTTAAAATCTTTCTATTCAACCAAATTCATTAAACAAAACGACAAAACCCCACAGAGATTTGTGCCATTTTTTTTTTTTTCTCATAGTGTTAATAGGGGGATGGGGTGGACACTTGCTATGAATTGTTCATAGTTCTTCCCCGAATGAATCTTTTCTTTGTAATTGTACAGTGACTCGGTGGGAAAATGTTGCCTGACTTTAACATTGTAACCAATAAACAAGTGCTTTTAACTAGGCGTTCTCTCTTTCTCCTGTTCAGTTGATTTCATGTTTGCCTGTTCTTCAGCGTATTGCATCTAAAAAGTCCCATCCTCTCAAAGAACCTGGATATTATTACGTCATGCTAGAAAACAAGAGCAAAAAAAAGATCTTTTCAAGGATATTACGGTGTTAAAAGGATTACCCTGTAATTCGACTTTACAAATCCTGTTCATTCCAAATATGGGGCATTGTTGTTCCTTTTAAATTATTTAGGTCACTTTTTAAAAAAAAAATGGATATATATATATTAAACACATCACTGCCTTTTGCCACAGAACAAAAAGGAACTATTTTTTTCCCAAAATAGAAGAAGAAAGAATTAACTACAGTACATGCTCTGCCTGCCAATCAGGTATATCCACTGATTTTGCACTGGTGGAATTTCTCTTTTTAATTTTTTAAAATAGAATTTCAGAAGATGATTGATACAGTGTTCAGAGGCTGACTTTACCCCCACTCACACAGATAAGCACCAGAATATAAACTGACAGCAAACAGCAGTCCTTACTAGCACTGATGAAATTATTTAATTCGGGCAAGGAAACGTCTACAAGAAGACAAGTTTAGAGAGCACCAAGGAGCCCACATTTCAACCCTGAGCTACAAATATTCTCCTTCACTAATCCTTATCTTCCTCCTTGTTTCCATCTTCTGCCTTGTGAAAGAACTGAGATGTTCTCCTGAGAGCCGGGAGGATCATCCAGAGAGTGGGAGGTGCTTCAGTCTGCGTTGTTGAAGGCTGAGCTTAATTACTGAGGAACGCTCTGCCCTCCGTCATGTGGCTCCCTTGCATTCCCCGGTTTACGCTCAGCCTTCGTGAGAATAGGCTGTGTATTTCACCACTCCTTGGCCAATTCAAGAGCTCTTTATTCATCAGGTTTGATGATCATTGCCCCGGTTCTCCTTAGCCTCTAAGCGCATTGGGATAGTGATTAAACGGGAGTGCGTTTTCTTCGCCCCCGAGGGGGCTGTACAGCGGGCGGCTTCCGCGCTCCGGCACCAATTCCCCCCCCCTCAATTCGATCCTCTTCCTGCCGCTTTTCTATGCTGCACTCGTAGCGGCTTTATTTGATCGCGCTGTAATAGCGCAGCTGGTGTTCCCCCCCCCCCACCGTAAACGCCGATCGACCCAGGAAGGGGCGAAAATCACCTGGCTGCCTCTCTCGGCCCCTAGACGTGCCGGAGAGGCTGATTTTGGTCCTGAACAGCCCGTGAGTAAGGGAGCATGGGTGGGCGCCACCGCGTGTCGGGCGCCGCTTTTAGAGGCCTCATTGAGCTGCAAAGGGACTAGCTCTAATTATAGGCCTTCCAGCCTATGAGAGCTATCAGATATTTAGGGGAATTGGCAAACTTGGCTTTCCGCAGCACGCTCAGGGCAGGAAATAGCAGCCTATCCCTCCCGGTTGTTGCCTGAGAGCTCCAGCTGCCAGAGGCCTCACTCCAGCCTCAGGTGTTTTATTTGGCACATTGGCAATATTAACAGCAATTTCTGGGGTCGCTCCTTCCTAGGAGCTCCAACCAAACCTTGGATTAAATATTGTAAATAATAATAATACTAATAGTAATATTTATCATTAGATAGATATCTAAATATATTTAGATATACAATTAGATAGATAGATAGATAGATAGATAGATAGATAGATAGATATAGATAAATATACGTATTTGCATATATATATTTTTACATCTTATCAATATTTGGCTATTTCACATTGCCAACACTGGTTGGATTATATATCTTGATTATACGCTTACGTATAAAGATATTAATAATTATATTAGTTTATATACATTTAAAATTCCAAAAGGGGGTGCGGGCCAGTGAAAGGACACCCGGCCTTTGTTGTAGGTCGAACCCTTGGCGAGCCAACCGCCTTTACATTTGTATTACAGTCCTTTCCTCTACAATGGCAGATGACAATTCCGCCAAAGGCCCTTCTTTGAAGGCCAAATCTAAATCCTACCACCTGCGCAAACAGGCTAAGGAAGCCCCTAAAGAAACTTCCAAAGCTTCTCAGAGGGATGCTCTAAGATGTCATAGGGCACTGGAGAAAGAATTTGACAGGCGATCTAGAGAGACACAACCGGTATTTCCAGCCCCCCCCCACCCTCTGCTCCCTCTACCTCCAGACACTCCCCCCTCCTCCAGATTGCTCTTCCCTCTCCAGGCGCAGCCCATCCCAGGGACACCAGGTTCCCGGACCAACGACCAGGCGGACGCCAGAAGCAACATTGACGCCCACAGCTGCTGGTCTGCGCCATGAGGAGGTCACCACAGTTGAGATCCCTGCGCATATGCAGGCATGGATGGAACGGGCTATTCGCCAGGGGATTGCAGAGGGCCTGCAACAGATGTCCAGGTCTGGTCCTCCCTCGATGGCGCCCGAACACGACTCGCCATCAGTCAGGTCCTCACCTAGATCGGACCCCACTCTTGGTCAGGTACCTTTACAGGAGGGCAGTCCTCTCCCAGAAAGGGATCTAGAGGAGGCCATGGAGGACCTAGATCGGTTCGGGGAGGAGGAGGAATTGGAATGGGGGTCTACGCACCAAGGGGAGCCCCTATCGGAGATAGACCCTATGGAGGGAGACATGTCCAAGGACAAGGGCCTCACCCCGGATCAACCCACCTTTGTGGGTCTGTACAAGCCGCACATGTTTAAATCGCTTCTATTTAAGGCCAGGAACATTTCTGGCCTGTCTGTACAGTCCTCCTCGGCTCTCCCTTCCCCAGCAGAAGGACAGGAGGACGCCATCTTTAGGCAGCCCATGGTGGAGGCGGAGGTGATCCCGGCCCCGCCCATTTTTCATGACTTAGTCTCAAACCAGTTAGACTCCACAAGGGCCCCCCCTGCCCCATCCAGCCAGGACAGGAGGTTCTTTAACCTTGAGTCAAGCTTCTGCAACCTGCTTAACACTCCTGAGGTAGATGAGCCCATCGTTGGTTTGGCATCCTCGTCCTCCCCCAGTGATCCCCTGGAGGTCCTGAAGCCCGAGGACAAGAGGTCCAAGCTTGCTTTACATAGGGCTCACCAAGCGGACACCTGGGCCATTAGATCGGCCACTGTCGCTTCCTTCTTCACCAGGTCTTCGATCCGGTGGCTCCGTCAACTGAGGCAGCATGTCCCCCCCTCTAACACAAGGGCACATCAGGACATAGCAAAATTGACGGCTGCAGCAGAATTCTTGGCCGACGCCACATACCACGCGGTTAAGTTCTCTGCCCGAGCAATATCCTCTCATGTTACAGCTCGCCGCCTGCTCTGGCTCAAGCACTGGCAGGCGGACATAAAAAACAAGGTTAAGCTGGCCACCGCCCCCATAAAAGGGGACAAATTATTCGGCACTGTCCTGGAGCCATTTCTATCAGAAACCAGAAACAAGAAAAAATTTCTTCCCCCCCTTTTCCGTAGGTCAGAGTCAAGAGCACAGCCCTTTCGGAGAGGTTCCTCACGACCTTTCTACCAGTTTCCCGCCCAGGTACCTGAGACCCCCCTCCTTCCGGCCTTTCCAGCCCCAGGATCTATCCGATCTGGGTGACAGGAGCAGGAGGGGTGGCAGCTACAGGCTTCAGGGGTTCAGGAGGGAAGCTCTTCCGGCGCAACAGATAGACCCCGTCCACCCCTCCCCATTGGGGGACGCCTCAAGCATTTCGCCAACCGGTGGGACTCTTCCACCTCTGATGCCTGGGTCCGGGAGACTGGGCCTTGCGCTTGAATTTCAGCGCGCCCCCCCTGAATTTTTTATGGCATCCCCCCCTCCAAGGATCTCACCAAACGCAACCCAATGGATTCAGCTATCTGCCATCTCCTCACCATACAGGCCATACAACCTGTACCACCATCCCAGCGGAGGCAGGGGTTTTACTCTCACCTCTTCGTGGTCCCCAAATCCTCAGGGGGATGGAGGGCTATCCTAGACCTGAAACGTCTTAACCGTTACTTGACCTATCGCAGGTTTAAGATGCACACCCTACAATCCATTCTACTAGGCATCAGGCAGGGGGACTGGCTATCCTCTATAGACCTTTCAGAGACGTACCTTCACATCCCAATCCGGCCCTCCCATTCCAAATTCCTCAGGTTCTGCTACAACCATCGCCATTTCCAATATGTGGCACTTCCCTTTGGATTGGCCTCTGCCCCGAGAACCTTCACTAAGGTCCTCGTGGCCCTAGCAGCCCACCTCAGGGACCTCCCGGTTCGTCTCTACTGTTACCTGGATGACATCCTCATCCTGTCTCACTCCAGACCCCAAGCAGAAAAGGATATCAGAGCTACTCTCTGCCCTCCAAGACCATGGGTTCCTAGTAAACTGGCAGAAGAGCCATCTGTTACCATCTACACGGATCACCCACTTGGGCTCCGTCATTGACTCGGTTCAGGGAAAGGTTTTCCTTTCCTCTGAGAGATTCCGTAGCATCCAGGAGACTGTCAAACATATCAGACGATCAAGAAAGGTAACACTTTTAGAATTGTCTAAATTACTCAGTAAAATGGTCTCATGTATTTCCATTGTTCCCTGGGCTCGTTTACACACTAGATCCCTACAATGGTTCCTGCTCCCGTTCCAAAGGACCGGCAGAAGCAATTCAAAGGCCGCGGTCAAGGTGCCTTCAAGGGTCCTCACGTCTCTCCTCTGGTGGACCAGTCCCGCCATCAACAAGGGACACTGCTTCAAGGAACCCCAACACCTCATCCTCACCAGACTCCAGCCTGTCCGGATGGGGCGCTCACATGCACTCGCTCTCGACACAGGGCAAATGGTCACAGGTAGAACGCACACGCAGTATAAACTGGTTGGAACTTCGTGCCATCCATCTGGCCCTGCACAACTTCCTTCCCCACGTACGCGGGCGGCATGTCCTGATACTCACGGACAACGTCACCGCCAAGGCTCACTTCAACCGACAAGGGGGCATCCAGTCCATAAGTTTTATGAGAGAGGCCGAGCGCCTCTGCCGTTGGACGGAGCGCAATCTCCTCTCCCTCAAAGCCGAGCACATCTCAGGGGTCTCAAACACCCAAGCAGATTGGCTGAGCAGGACCACGGTGGACCAGTCCGAGTGGCGCATTCACCCGTCACTGTTCAGTGATGTTCGGTCTCCCGTCAGTAGACCTCTTCGCATCCCCGCTCAACACCCAACTCCCCAGGTTTTTCTTGAGGTATCCCTCCCACGGGGCCGAGAATCACAATGCCCTCCGTTGCCCCTGGCCCACAGGGCTTCTATATGCATTCCCTCCATTGGCCCTGGTCCCCAGAGTCATCCAGAAGCTCGTCTCCAAGAAAGCAGAGCTCATTTTAGTGGCACCCTACTGGCCCAGGTGCCCATGGTTTGCGGACCTCCGCTATCTATCGGTGCCCCCCCTTAAAAAATTCCCCCGCACAGGATATCCCTTTCCCAGGGGCCCCTCCAACAGAGGTTGAGCGGGAACGTCTAAGGAAGGAGCAGTTCTCTGACCAGGTTATTGATACCATTTTAGCCGCAAGGCGGCCCTCAACAACCCGAATATACAATGCCACTTGGAATAGCTTCTGCAAGTGGTGCCATAATTTCCAGATCAACCCTCTTTCACCCTCCATTGCTCAAGTTTTGGAATTCCTCCAAGAAGGTCTGAGGAAGGGACTTCCTCCGAACACCCTGAGGCGTCAGGTAGCAGCCCTTTCAACTGTGATTATTTGCGACAATCTGGGTACCCTCTCCCTCCACCCTCGCATTAGGGCATTCCTTAGGGGAGCAACTAACTTGTGTCCCCCAACTGTACACAGATACCCTGCTTGGGATCTCAACAAGGTCCTGGTGTCCCTTACTAAACATCCCTTTGAGCCTCTCAGGGAATCCTCACTCCAGTTCCTAACTTTCAAAGTCGTATTCCTGGTGGCCATTACTTCGGCTCGCCGAATATCGGAGATAGCCGCCTTGTCGGTGAGGAAAGACCTTTGCATCTTCCATGCCGACCGGGTGGTTCTACGGCCGGACCCTACCTTCTTGCCTAAGGTCAATTCAGCCTTCCACAGGGCACAGGAACTCACACTTCCAAACTTCTGCCCCAATCCCTTGCAGGAAAGGGAGAAGCTTTGGCACACCCTGGACATAAGACGGGCCCTCCGCATTTACATTAAACGTACCCATCCCTTTAGGAAGTCCGAATCCTTATTCCTTTCCTTTCAACCTAAATCCTTAGGACACAAAGTGTCCCCGGCAACCATTGACCGCTGGATTAGAGCTACTATTTCCAAAGCTTACTTGTCCCAGGCTCTGCCGGTGCCCAGCGGAATAACGGCACACTCCACCAGAAGTGCAGCCACCTCAGCAGCTTGGGCCACCCAGGCTCCAATTGCTGATATTTGTCGGGCGGCTACCTGGGCCTCCCCATCTCCCTTCATTAGGCATTATAAGATCGACATATTTGCCTCGGTGGAGGCTTCGTTTGGGAGACGAGTTCTCCAGCGAGTCCTCAAGGAACCGCAGGGACTTCAGAACCAGACGGAGTCCCTCCCGTAGAACAGCCAAGCTTTGGTATGTCCCACTCTCTGGATGATCCGACCGGCTCTCAGAAGAATGGGCGTTGGTCCTTACCTGACACGCCATTTCTCTGGAGCCGGGAGGATCATCCAGCCCCACCCTTTTAGTTCACCGTCTGATGGGGTCTTGTTTCGGCCAAGGAACCGCTTAGCATAGTAAGATGAGAGCACGATCTTCTCTTCACTCTCGTCTTCGCATAAACTGGGGAATGCAAGGGAGCCACGTGACGGAGGGCGGAGCATTCCTCAGTAATTAAGCTCAGCCTTCAACAACGCAGACTGAAGCACCTCCCACTCTCTGGATGATCCTCCCGGCTCCAGAGAAATGGCGTGTCAGGTAAGGACCAATGCCCATTCTCACTGGATTTGGGTGTAGTTCACTTTTTAGCTTTAAATGATTTTGTGATTCGTTCTTCCCTCTTCTAAATCTAACCAGTTGCCATCTTATTTCTGGCAATAGAATGCAGCTAAGAAGTTTTGAGTATAACCAGAAGAACTTTAATACAGTATGCCTCAGGCTGTATTCTGTAAATAGTCATTTCCTGCGAGCATTTGGGACTCGAGATTTTCTCATTTATTCAGTTTCTATAGCCGCCCATTTCAGCCAAGTGACTTTGGCAGCTTACCATTCTAAAACTATAAAACAATTAAAAGCATCCAAAGAATAAATCCAGCGGCTGAGATAGTTACCAATTAACAATAATGCCAAGAAATGGAGTCCTTAACTTAAACATGCTGAGCCTGGGCCCAGAAATATAGCCAAGTTTTAAAAGTAACCAATAGGGCTGCGGCCATTCTAATCTGAGAAAGGAGAATATTCTACAAAACGGGCTGTTAAAGCAAACAAGGCTTAGTTCCTGCCAGTTGACATTCTGGCTGAAGGGATCTACAGAATTTGAATCGAATTGGACAAATTGGAAAAAAGATTGTCCCTCAGGTAACTGGTCCCAAATCATTTAAGGTTTTAAAAGTGACAACCAGCAACCTTAAATTGCACCTGGAAGCACAGCCGTAGCCAATGCAGCTCACATAGTAGTGGTATTACATTCGCTATTATTTGCTATCCGCACAGCCATATTCTCCACCAGCTGAACTTCCCAAATGCTCTTCTAGGGCAGCCCCATCCAGAGCATATGGCAGTCATCAAAATTGTGATTGTTTTGATACAATTAACATTTTTGGTGTATACATTCCCCCCTCCCAATTTTGTACTGCTGCAACAATTCATATAAAATAATCCTGATTATAATCCCCACACATGGATATTAGTTTTAAAAGTTCCCCATAAAGTAGACTGCCTTAAAACAGTGTTTCCAAAACAGCCATTTTAAGATGTGTGGATTTCAACTCCCAGAATACCTTAGTCAGCATTGATGACGGGTATTCTGAGAGTTGAAGTCCACACATCTTAAAATGGCTATGGTTCGGAAAACACTGCCTTAAAAGTATTAAAATGGTGGATCAAAGCCAGTACACAAAAACAGGTTCCTAGTTTTAACCACATATATTAGGGGAAGGCAGGTAACATGCCACTGAGAGGAGTTTGTGTGACTTTTCCTTATTTTAGGGAAATTGCGAACTTTTTACAACGTGTATTGGAATGAACTACAGGAACCCAATATACATTACAGGTTGCAACTCCAGATATTATAATAATTTTATTTACAGCTATTACTCCATTTATCACTCTTTGGTCATAATTTAGCAGTTAACACCTCCCATGAGTTGGTGACCAGATGGACACACTCACATTTTCTTGGCCACAATATGGAAGTAGTTTTCCATGGCTGCCTTCTAGGATGCTTTTCCATTTTTCATTGCAACTTGTAGCCTTGAACTTCTTGTCCACCTTCCAAAGCTGGTGTCCCTTTGCTTCTGCAGAATGAATCAAACTCAATTCATGCTGTCCTCGTCCTGCCCCCCCCAAACGCTGGGGCTCCAAGGCATGTTCTGTAACTCTTGAACCAAAAGGAAGCCAACCATACACATGCAATTGTGGGGCATGTGTTTATAGAGAAAATCAAAATGTCTTAAATAGAAACAAGGATTACAGCAGGAGTGTCCAATCTTTTGGAACTTTAAGAACTCTGGACTTTTAACTTCCATAATTCCTCAGCCAGTCATGCTGACTGGGCAATTGCTGGCTGTGAGTTGACATCCACACGTTCCCAAAGTTAAGACGCCTCTGGAATAGAACAATGGTTTTCATCTTTGCTGAGAAATTCTGGGAGTTGAAATCCACCTATCTTTAAATTGCAAAGCTTGAAAACAGGTTTTAATATTCCTAACCAGATGTCTACTGAGCATTTTCCATTTTCAAGACATTTCTGGAAGCTCCTATGAGGATGTAAATAATGTATATATGATGTTTTCATGCCCTGCTGAAGAGACTTTCCTAGAAAGAAGGGATATTATTCAGTAATTTCTTTGCTCTATTTTAAATTTCTTCCATGCTAAAATCCTGGAAGGAAAAATGGCTGCAATTTTTTAACCAGTTTAGTTGTGTATGGTTCAAGTTGTCGTTTTGTTTAACATCTCAGTAAATGTCACTGGTTCCATCTACAATTACTGTATTGATCTGACATAAGAACAGAAGCATTCCACATTAAACATTCAGAGAATAATACAAAAGTTGCCTCTTGTTGAACAAGGCAGAAATTTGAGAAAACTGCTAATGATGTTACTAGCTCTTTGTATCTTAAGAATTCTTACCGAGCCTCACCACAACACCCAATATTTTTTAAGAACTGAAGTTAATTTTCACTGTGTTCTTTAATTAAAATTACTTCCATGACAATTATGCTGCAAAAAAAGTCTTTCCTATATTAACACATAAATGATGTAATTCAAAAGCAGTAGAAAGTACCAACCAAAAATTGTCATGAGAAGATAGAAAAGCAGGGAAATAAATGCCTTCTGTTGGGTCAACCATTATGACATCCCACTAGCATAGAAAGAATAAATGGACCAGAAACACCATGTGTGGGTTTCCAACATTGATTTGAGACATTAACCCCTGATGTTAATCTTAAAGACATTTCAGCTGTGAAAGTAAAGGAAGGAAGGATGTAAATAGTACCTGGATATTATTTCCTTTTCTCTTGTCCCATGTGAAGTAGCTATAATCCTGGGAATCTTTTTTTAAAAATACAGTGTTTAGAAAGTGCAAGAAATTTAACTACTCATTAATGGTTTGGACTGTACTTGCACCTGAGTTTTAGCTATCTGAGGATGATACCAGTCCTGAATTGAAATGCTGATAGGCATGTGGCAGAGTGGCATGTTAAATTTTGTAAGGCTAGATACTATCCTGTCCACCACTATCAATTATGACAGTAGTCTCGTTTCCTAGATCTTTTTTTGAGAAAGGTTTGCCTGCGTAACAAAGGTTATTCTGAGAAGTAGTGAAAGTACACCCAGACTTTTCTGCTAAATCAATCTGACTTGAGCCAGGAATGCCCTCAGTAAAAATATATAGCTTTAAATATGCCATCTTGAAGATTTAATTAATCTTTCGGCCAAATGAAAATCCTAGAATGGCATCAGGAGAACTGATTGTCTCTGCATCCAAACACTACAAATCTCTTTCAAAAATTGGCAACATTCTGTAATAATGTACGAGAGTCTTTGAAAAAAAAAACATCACTCCTCACACAGAGCATTGCAGTTAACAAGAATATGATAATAAGACTGGTATGAACCAAGATTTGTCCTGGATGCCAGAAAGAGGAGCTGACTCTTGGTGTAAACATTTATACAAAATAGTACAGGTCTCTTTCTTTATTTTATATAACTTTTCTTTTTACATTTCCAAATAAATTTTCATATACTACAGTAGATACAAATTAGTTCATTTTATGAAAAATTGCAAAATGATTCAATCAATAGTAAATACTGCTTCCTTGCTGAGTTCTTGGGCACAATTCATTAGCCTAAGTATCAGAACAGCAAGGTGGCAACGGAGAAACCGAGTAGTCAAAGCAGCAGGCAAAATTCATGTGACTAAATCCCTGTGAGGGAAACAGTGCTAATCTTTTAAATTCCACTCTTTTTTTTCTGGAGAAAATCTTTTGAAAAACAGTCAAATTCATCTTCAAGACAAACAGCTTTCTTCCTACAAAACAAAAGGAGGAAAATAATTACTCCTCCAGGGACCGCAAACATTAACAATACCCAAATCAATTTGAGAGAAACTGGTGAATTAGTGTTTGAAATAAAAAAGTAATTAAAATTAAAAGTATCTCTCTAAAATGAATCTAAATGAGACACAGATACCTATTCATTCTCATACTTAAGAGGTGCAGTGGTTTAATGATGCTGGAGATGACAGAGTGAACTCTTATCACTCGCCTCAGCTTTGTCCATTTGTAGTTCGAAAGCATGTACTGTGCGAGTAGATGGATAGGTACCACTTTGGCTGGGAGAGAAGTTGGTGCTCTGTGCAGGCAGTCAAGGGCTCTGAACCTTCCCAGTTGCGATGCCCGCTTGCAAGGCATCTCCAGAAATGGAGGGGGCCTTGAGGGATGCTGTAAATAGAGCCACTGGTCTTTCCCTCTGGAGCAAAGCCAGCTCGCCCTCCTGTGATGTACCATGGGAAGTTCGCAAGTGTGTCTTATAACAGGGCTAGTACCTTTGCAAGGCATACTACTACTCTGCAACAGCACTGGTCTCTTGGTTACTGTAAACAATGCCACATGCTAATAATAAAGTAATTTTAAAGTTCATATACAGAGCACATTTACTTACAATTTCCAGGTGATAAATAGATAGGGATGAATGAATGCATGGATGGATAAAGAGAGAGAGAGATAGCCTGGAAACTAAGTGTCCATTTGTCTGCTATTCCTAATCTTTCATCCAAGGCACTGACACTCCTGAGCTTACCGTAGATGCTTGGAGGTGTTTTGGATTTTTTCTAGCTGAGTAATTTTTTGAGACAATTGTTCAATCTCCTTCTCCAGTTTGGTTTCTGTGATATCAACCTGCTGGCAGAGGCGAGCGAACGTGGTGGCCATTTCCCTGGGAGAGAAAAATGACAGGCACCAATCCATCAGCAGCCCAGGGATAATACCGCCCGGCTACCAGAGGAAGGGGTAATCCAATTACAAAACAGGTCAGACATACTGTTGCACCTGATGGCTACAATTGGAGCTGGTGAGGTTGATGATCTGTTGCAGCTTTTCTGTAGCATAGTTGACAAACTGTTGCTTGAATGCCCGCTCTTTGGCTTTGGCTGTCCAAGTAAGCTTCTCATACAGATACAACATCCCATACATACTCAGCGAAAGAGAGATGACCTTCCAGCCCACAGTTCTCCAAACCTGGAAGGAGAACCACTTGATCAAAAACCGTTCCAATCGGAAAACGTGAACCTTTGCTAGAAAAATCTTACCTTGGGTCGGAAAGAAGATACAAATTTTAAGGCTTATGAAGGTAATTTTTTTTCTGTTTTTAATTTGAAGGTTTGCTACTTTCTTTTCTTAAAAAAAAAAAAAGAATGGCTACTTTTTAAGATTATACTTATCATGAAATTTTGAATTCTGCAAATAATCTTGTGTTATGAACACTTCGAAACCAAAACAATGCAATGTTTTATTAGAGGAACCACAGATGGAAGAAGAAACCATACTTTTGTATAAAAAAAAAAGTGTTAAGCAGTGAGAGTTTGGAGGTAGAGGAGCTACACCTCACAGCAAGAAGATCGAGGTTGTGAATGGCCCATTATTTTAATTTTTGTAACGGCAAAATAAACTTTCCACTTTTTCACATGCATCTTTTAAGCAGGGAAGTTCTCTTCAGATATGTGTGAAGTCTGCTCTTTTTATGTAGCCTTCCTATACTTAACTTGAGAGCTTCCTGCCTTCTGTTAAAAAAGGATCTATGGTATCGTGAAGGGTGAATTCGCAAGCCAAAATCTCAACTATTGAGAGCGCTGAGTCTGCTCTCAACGGCATGGCTAAAGAAAGGAAGTCTTCAGGTGAGATATCCACATCCACATAATGTGATTTTGCTAGATAGCAAAACAGTTTTGTGCCACTACTGCTAAGAGTCCACCTTGCTATTCATCTAATGCAAGATCTATGAAATACGTTTTGGAAAAGATGGGGCAGGTTCAGACTTGGAAAGATCAGTAGATCTTGACCCAGATCAGTAAGCTGTTTAAGCAGAAGGGACTGGTATAAGACAGAACATGCTTCCCACACCCAAGGCAGAGATGGTGATGGTACTCACCAGACCCCCAAGGATGATAACCGTCATGGAAGTCCGAGATGTCAATGATGCCAAATTGGTGACCAAGGAAATCATGAGCTCCTCCTGCGAGGCACTCTCCGGGGTTAGACTGGGAACACTAGTGCAAGGAGTGGAGGCAAGAGATCTAGGAATCTAGGGAAGAAGAATGCAACCTGGGTCACCTCCTCTCTGGATTACTGCATTGTGCTCTACATCCAGAAACGTCACCCGGTCCACGGACAAGCCCTCCAGGTTTGCTCGTGTAATACCTCTGCCACATAAACGATGCCGGTTTCCAGTTTCTTGCAGTTGCAATTCAAGGGGCTGGTTATGACCCTTGAAGACCTAAATGGCTATCTGCAGGGCCATCTTTTCCTAAGGATATCTACCCACTTTACCAAGTCAGATAGGGCGGGGACGTTCCTATGTTCCTTCCTCTAAATATTATCTGATGGGAGTTGGGAGGTGTGTCCGTTATGTGGCAGCCCCATGGAACCCTCTCTACCCCCACGTGTTCAGCAGACCTCGACCCTTTTAGCCTTCCATAAGGCTTTAAAGACCTAGCATCTTCCCCCAAGCATTGGGAGAATAACCACACATTAGAAGAGACTGGTGCCCAGTTTGGTTGCTTTCCATGTTTTAATAAATTGAGTTCTCTTTAAGATAGCAATAACATTTAGACTTATATATCGCTTTACAGCCCTCTCTAAGCGGTTTACAGAGTCAGCATATTTGCCCCCAACAATTTGGGTCCTTATTTTACCCACCTTGGAAAGATGGAAGGCTGAGTCAACCTTGAGCCTGGGGAGATTCAAACTGCCAAATTGCAGGCAGCCGGCAATTTGATTTTATATCTCTTCTCATTTTTGACTGGGAACTGCCCAGAGTTGATTGAAAGATTTATAAATGTTTTAATAATAAACTTTGCAGTAAGTCTGCCCAGGGGAGGGAAATTGGAGACAGCTGGATTATTCATAAAAGCTCTCCATTTGAGCATTCATGAGCCAATCAAATGCTACTAAGGGTACTTCTGAAGACACACCGTGCATCAACTTTGGGGAAGTCTCGTTCTCTGTGCAAAATGATATCCTCCTATTTCATCAGAAGCATCCTTCTGAACAGTGAGTGGTGCGGTGGCCTAGAGGTGGAGCTCTCGCCTCACAATCAGAGGCTGTGAGTTTGATCCTAGGTAGAGGCAGATTTCTCTCTCTCTGGGCACATTGAGAATGTTATCGGCTGAACAAAACTCCACATTGGTGACAGGAAGGGCATCTGGCCATTAAAACACTCTGCTAGCTCCATTCAGTTGCCCAGACTACACCCCACCAAGGGATTATGGGGTCATTAAAAGGAGGTGGTGATGATCCTTCTGAACAGTCAAGTACAACCCCTGGGCACTCAGGTACAACAAGGTTCCCTATCACTGTTTCTGGGAGCTGTTCACAATCATGAGCCATGACTGGTCCGCTGAATGATCTCCAATATTCAAGTCTACTCTGTCATTTGCATATAGGAACACCATCTATATCAGGGCTCTTCAAGCATGACCGCTTTAAGACCTGTGGACTTCAACTCCCAGAATTCCTCCTCCAGTCATGTTAGCTCGGGAATTCTGGGAGTTGGAAGTCCACAAGTCTTAAACTTGCCAAATTGGAAGACCCTTGATCTATACATACAAGCTTCTAGAGCGAAACCATCTGAAGTACTCACCGCAAGAGCCGGTTCAGCCATGGTGAGCAGGACCCGACGGGCATGTTGAGATCCTAGGAAGCGACTAACAAGAGCCGTCCAGCCCAGGGAGAAGCGAAATGTGACATCCTCTTGAAAATCCGAGCAAAGGGTGTTGCAGTTCAAATCGTAGCTCAGGTCAAATTGCCGGCATGGAATCAGCAAATGGAGCTTGTTCTGGACCTCCAAAGGCAAGAGGGGCTGCAGATTTTCTAGTGGGGGGGGGAAGCATTGAGTGAATAAAGCACATTAACCAATTTTCAAAAATAGGGAGACAGGCATGCTTGCCTCCCCAGAAATCCAGACCTAAACAATAAGGATGACATTATTTAGACATAGAACCTAGAATAATAGAGTTGGAAGAGACATCTTCTAGTCCAACCTCTTCCTCAAGCACAAGACCCTAAACCAGGGGTCTCCAACCTTGGCCCCTGGAAGCCTGGCGGACTTCAACTCCCAGAATTCCACAGCCAGCTTTGCTGGCTGTGGAACTCTGGGAGTTGAAGTCCGCCAGGCTTCCAGGAGCCAAGGTTGGAGACCCCTGCCCTAAACCATTTCAGATAAATGATTGTCCAGTCTCTTTTTTGAAAGCCTCCAGTGATGGAGCATGACCCACAACTTCTAAAGGCAAGCCACTGGTTGATTGCTCTCATTGTTAGGAAATTTCTCCTTCGTTCTCAGTTGCTTCTCTCCTTGGTTAGTTTCCACCCATTGCCTCTCAGCTTGCTTTTTGGTGCTTTGGAAAATAACTTGACCCCTTTTGTCTTTGTAGGATATTGGAAGACTGTTATCATGTCACCCCTGGTCCTCCTTTTCATTAGACACTAGACATACCCAATTCCTGTAACCGCTCTTTGTATGATTTCTTAAGACCTGCTTTAAGAAACACCAAATGCAAAAACTAAAGACAAGAGCTGGCTCTTGAAATGAATTCCATACACAGCCACCCAATTATGCAGCATGATGAGGGGAGGGGAGAAGTCAAAGGGCTGCATTTATTCATTCTTCTTTACCAATAATTTCTTGCTGGGATTGATGCATAGAGCTGTTGACTTCGCTGGAGCACCGGTCTGCCAGGTTCCTTCCCAATCCTTCCTCTAGGTGCTTGCTGAGTTCCTGGCGAAAGGAAAATCATGAGCTTTACCATGAACCCAGATTTATTACTTTCACTAAAACATCACACGTTTATGTAACTGACCAGTTCTCGACTCTACATATTAACCTCACAGGAATTGGTACATATGATGCTCAAATACCGTATTTTTCAGAGTATAAGACGCACTTTTTTCCACCCCCAAAAGTGGGTGGAAATGTCTGTGCGTCTTATGCAGGGAATGTTGCTGACCACCCACTGGCCTCTGCCTCCCAACAATTTGCCTCCTTTGCAGCAAACAGCCTGTTTCAGCTTCAGCACAGCCTGATTAGCATAAGCAGCCGATTGTCAGTTGGATTGGCCTCCTGACGATCAGCTGTTTCAGGCTGCAGGGATTGCCATCAGCTATTGCCACCTCCGCACACCCCATTTTTGGCCTCCGTGCACCCCGTTTTCCACCAGTTCCGATCCCCACTGCCTGGAGCAGGCCGAAAATGGGTGTGCAGAGGCCAAAAGCAGGTTGCAGAGGCTGAAAATGGGGCACATGGAGGTGGCAATAGGCGATGGCAATCCCTGCAGCCTGAAACAGCTGATCGTTCGGGAGGCCGATCCAACCAACAATCAGATGCTTGTGCTCATCAGGCTGTGCTGAAGCTGAAACAGGCTGTTTGCTATTTGCTGCAAGGAGGCAAATTGCTGGGAAGCAGATTTTATTTTTCTTGTTTTCCTCCCCAAAAGCTAGTTGTGTCTTATACTTTGGAGTGTGTTATACTCCGAAAAATACTTGATATGCGAGTTATACATACAAACACACAAAACCAATCCATAGAAATCAACACTAACCAAGGAATGCAAAGCCCATGGACAGAACTTACACTTTTATAAAGTTTCAAAACTTGTGGAGATGGATGGAAATCAGAGTTAAACTCATCTACCAAAACTGAAAGCCGACAGATTTCATCAGTCATGGCAGAAGACACCTAGAAAACATGACACATTAAGATCAGGAGAAATGAGTGACACCTTTTCACTACTACCTGACATCGCCTTTGGAGCCCTGCAAGGTAGGCCAATAATCGCTTCCAAAATAAAAGGGAGGGAGGAAAGATTTGATGTAAGATAGCAGCCTGCCTCAAATTACTAAAGAGATTTTCTCTACTTAGCCTACAATAATTATAGTAAAGAAAAGGTACACTTAATTGTCCATGTATTAACTGCAGCTAGAATTGTATTTGCACAAAATTGGAAAAGTGAAAAGATTCTGGCAGATGACAATGTGATCAGGAAAATATTAGAATGTGCAGAAATGAACAGGCTAATACTTGCAATTAAAGAAAAGGAACAAACTGAATATTATATGATATGAGAACTATTTTATCAATGGCTGGAGAATAAATATGGAAATTAGAAATTAAAGAAAATTAGCGAAAAATAGTAAGCATGTGAATAAGAATTAAATATGCCAAGATGGGGATTGTTATAATAGATATATTATAAATAGTAGTATAAAGGAGGAATAGCGTATTAATACTATAGTAATGAACTTGTAACAAATGTAATTGTTATTGCACAAGGTATTTGTACCCAGACGACACACTGTTTAAATGGAAAATGGATTGTTTGTATAAAATAAAATAAAAAACTTTAAAAAATAATTATTTTGTAATGGTGAAGCAGGTACCGACATTACTAAAAGCTCAGTAAATACGTGACAAATGAACTAGTTATGGCAGTAACCACGGTTACTGCTGTGGAAGAGTGTGTGGAAAACTGGCTGCTGTGAATGAAGGTAGGGATCCAGGACTTGGTTATTTACCTTGTTGGCAACTTCTTCTGTAACATCTTTAATTTTCTTCTTAACCTCGTCTGTTAAAAGGTTGAGCTGGTTTCGTACAAAGTCCAACCTGTCCTTATGGTCTTCTCGTTCTTCCATTGAATGCACTCTTGAGGCAGGAGAAAAGCAGCCATCAATCTCTGGTGGACATAAGCTCAGACTAGCAGTGGGGCTACCCACCCTACTAAGTAGATTTCAGTCAAAATTAAAAGCAAGGAGACCAATTCAATTTGCAGCTCAAATCAGCTTTAAGACTGTTTCTCTCCTCTGGCCTTAATCCTGATCCTTTCAGCAACGTGCTTAACATTGATATTAAAAGGGCACATAGGTCTTTTCATTATCATGTGACCCAGATAATATTGTAGACTAATCCTTGCCTGGGAGGGAAAGGAAGCCAGACATTAATTAACTTGGAAGGCAGAACCTGGAGTTGGAGTAGGGAAGGAACAGACAAAGCAAGCACAGAATTCTTTTGCAAGTCACATGTGGCTGGATTCTGTAGCCATTACTCTTCACTCGGATATTTCCAGAGCTAGCCTGCCTTTTTCTAAAAGGAACCTCTCTTTAATTTTTTTCTATTTGTTATTGCTTACTAGGACTGTGAGTAGCATGATTTGCCTCCCACTCGGAAGGTTGAGAGTCCAATCCTAGGTAGCTGGTAGATCGATCTCTCTCAGTGCACAAAGAAAAAAAATATTTGTTGTGAACTCCACTGAGGAGTCAGGAAGAGAATCTGGCCAATAAATTCTCAGCTCCACTGAGTCGCCCCAATGTCACTGAGTTGCCCCAAGTCTACCCCAAATTAAAGGATTTAAGTACAGGGTCATTAAAAATGCTTTTTCCCACTTTAAAATGTGTTTATTGTTGAAGATTGAGGGTTGGACTAGTTGACCTCCAGGGTCCGCTACCGATTCTATGATTCTACCCCATAATATTTATATGTTTAGTGCCAATGCCAGTTTTTGACTCCTTGCAACTGTCTGGATTATTCACTGTAGCTTTCTTAGCAATGCTTTTCAGAAGTGGTTTGCCATTGCTTATTTCCTAGGACTGAGAGTGAGTGACCAGCCAAAGGTCACCCAACTGGCTTCCTGCCCAAGGTGGGACTAGAACTCCCAGTCTCCTAGTTTTGAGCCTGGTAAATTAACCACTACACCAAAGTGGCAACCCATTTTAAGGGTTTTTTTAAATTATCATCCACTTACAAACGACTTGTGTTCCCCAATGAAGAAAGGGTGGCACAGAAATAATATTAACAACAATAAACATGACTTGGAGATCGCTTGGTGTCCCCATGGGACTATAGGAACTTGGCAATTGGCAAATCCGGTGTTTGCAGGCAATGCTTTCCTCATCGGTTCTACTTACCTCCTACTCACGGGGGAGAAAAGGTCAGTGCAACCTGGTGGCTTTGTCCAGTTTTGAGCAACAAGGCAAAAGCAACAGGAGAGGCCTACCTTTGATGGGCTGCTGCCACATTTACGTTGTCCATAATGTTTTTCACAGTCTCGAGGATCTGTTTAGCTCTGATAGTGTGCTGCTCAAACTTGGTTTTCACAGCTGACTGCGAGATACACTCCTGCGAGGGGCCCAAGCCACAACACACATTACTGCAATTCCGTCACCAAAAACACTTGGGAATTTCGAGCTTTCAGAGAATGCTCTGATGAGATTATAGGTATACATATGTATAAAATAAAGCAAAGGGGATGGGGGAGGAAAACAAAAGACATAGAACAACAAAAGAAAGGCAAGCAATAACCAAAATCCCAACTCTTAGAGCAGTGAAATCCTGCTCTTTTACAGTTCAGCTAACAGTAATGTGTAGAAAGTAAGAAGAACAATAAAGGCAACAATTACCAAAAAAAATCCACTTAACGCGAGCATTTGGGAATCTCAACAGAATTGCCTGCCGCGGGTGATTTTTATTACGGTTTAGATGAACTGAGAAGCTAATGGGAAAATGAGGAGAATGCATATATTGGAGGTGTTCACAGGATATGTAATGCACATTAAATGGGAGGAGCTTCAATTGTGCCACAGTGGCTGCCATTTTGACTTTTTCCCCCCCACATACACTGTGGACACTCTTGGCGTATGTTCTGCAATTACTAAGACTGTGGCTGGATAAATAAATGCATCTGGATTTCCTTGTGACTGTGTTCTTCAAAGTCTGCAGCTAGAAGTAGCAATAGCAATAGCACTTAGGGTTATATACCGCTTCACAGTGCTTTACAGCCCCCCCCCCCCTGTGATTTACAGAGTCAGCACATTGCCCCCAACAATCTTGGTCTTCATTTTACCGACCTCGGAAGGATGGAAGGCTGAGTCAATCTTGACTTGTTGAAATTCGAACTGCCAAACTTCTGGCAGCTGGCAGTCAGCAGAAGTAGCCTGCAGTACTGCATTCTAACCACTGCGCCACCACAGCTCTTGCAAGCTTTTGGTTTTTGAATGATTTGGATCATAGGAAACAGCTGGTTTGACTATTAGTCTTCTCTAATGCAGAACCTTCTATCTTAGGATTGGCTCTCCAGAGTCTCCATCACTCCCCAACTATCCTCCTCAACTATCTGAGGTCCTTCAGGATGGAGAAATCCTGAGGACCAGCTTCAAGGACTGCATGATGGTCCTTGCCCACATACCACAGAAAGGGGAAGGATAAATGGATTAATGCTTCCTGCATCCATACATAATGGCTGGAGTATCTCTCACGTGGCACAGGCTGAAGACACATTGATCTAACAGCCATGCTGATGCTATAATAATCTGATTTCTGTTCATGAAAGAAAGCCATCTCGAAATTCCTACATGTGAAGCTTTCACCTCCATGTAAGTGTAACAAATAAATCTGTCTTGCAAGAGGATGTTTATATTATTCACATGAAGACAAGGCAGCCAAAAAGTCTGTGTAAACACAACAGAGTCATCAATGGTATGGAGGTCTTCTACTTCAGTGTTTCTCAACCATGGCTATTTGAAGACAGGTGGACTTCAACTCCCAGAATTTCTCAGTCAGCCATATTGGCTGAAGAATTCTGGGAGTTGAAGTCCTACCCTTCATTTAGTGGCCAAGGTTGAGAAACACTGTTTGAGTTTATTCTCTGGTTAGCTTAGGTTAAATGTCACCTTCAAGTTCTTATAGCAGCATGAGGAATATAACTGCTCTTAAATACTTGAAAATCCTTTGTTGAAGGAAAAGTGCCTATTCAATTAAGAAGGTACAGGGTTACATCCGAACAGTTACTGGCAGTTCAGTAAAACCTTAAACAATTTATTCACCTGTTTACCAAGAGAAAGAGTTTATTTTCTTCCTCACTGCATTCTCCTAGACTCTTGAATGTATCCTAACAGAACTTAAAACTGCAGCTCACTCTCTCAACCTTAATAAGGGTTATGGCAAAAAAAAGAGAGTAAGAAACAAAGGAAATATAAAATAGAAATAATAGACAAGAGCCATTACACTCGACGAAGTAGATCTAGAAATCAGCAATGAAAAAGCAAGCGCTTGCATGAACAAGAGCACATTGTTAGAGCTAGACGAGATTCGCAGGAAAAGTCCAATTCCAGGTCAGCAAACAGGCAGAAGAAGGCAGACTATACAACAAGCAAGTCCATAGTAGGAAGCTATAAGAAACATTATACCTCAGAGAGAAAACAATAAAAGCAGACAATTAGTTCAAACAATCCCCCTCATTGACAAGATCAGGGCACAGAGAGGTTTGTATTGGAGCAAGAAAACCTTTCAGCCAACAGTTTAAGAGTTCCATCTCTAGCCAGGGATGGCTTGGATATTCCCTGGACTTTGGGAGGCCTGGCTAAACACTGGTGTTTGGCTTTCTAAGCTGACCACAAATCCTAAAGCAAAACAAAAATGGGACAAAATATTTCTTAATTCTTTCCTTCAATGAATCCTTTAGGTCTTAAGAGATGATAAATAAGAGCCATGGCGGCACAGAGGTTAGAATGCAGTACTGCAGGGCTAAGTCACTGCTCACTGCCAGGAGTTCAATCCTGACAGGCTCGAGGTTGATTCAGCCTTCCGTCCTTCTGAGGTGGGTAAAATGAGGACCCAGATTGTCGGAGCCAAAAATGCTGACTCTGTAAACCGCTTAAAGAGGGCTGTAAAGCACTGTGAAGCGGTATATATATATAATTGCTATGGTTATACAGCAAATGTGCTCATTTATAACAATATCACTTAGACTTATATATCACTTCATAGTGCTTTACAGTCCTCTTTAAGTGGTTTACAGAGTCAGCCTATTGCCCGCCACAATCTGAGTCCTCATTTTACTGACCTCAGAAGGAAGGCCGAGTCAACCTTGAGCCAGTCAAGATGGAACTCCCGGCAGCAGAATGCAGAGTTAGCCAGCAATGCTGCATTCTAACCACTGAGCCACCAGTGCTGCACAGGCTGCCTGGTTATTCAGTTAGTTAGGTTTTCTCCTGCAGACGTCTACAGCCCTTCATCCCTTTTTCAAATAGGCCTCCTCTCCACCCATTCCATATTTCTCTTCCTAGGGATGCTGAGAATTGATTTTCATGCACAGAGGAGATTCCTAGAAAAGGCATTAGCAAAGCATTCATAACACTACAGTTCTTTCGAGACAACATTCAAGTTCTTTCTTAGTCAAGAATTTTAATTCCTGACCAAACAGGAACTGAATCAGAAAAACATGATTGTGGTGCGTCTCTTCCTCCTCCTCTTTTATTTTTTAAACAGTATTTGCAAACTACCCTCAGACAATGGTGATGCTGGCTGGACTGCCCCAAAAAGACAGGCAACAATATGACATACTGGCATAAGCAACAAGACCAATGATGGTCAATACATATAGTCACATGGTCATCCAGCTTCTCCTTTTCTTAACCAGCCTCACTGAAATAAAATGAATGGCATTAAGGGTCTCACGGAAGCTAACAAGGATGAGGCTAGTTCCTATTTTGTGGGAACTGCTTCTTCTGCAATGTCTCAGATCAACTTTTGCTACCTTCTAGAACAAGGAAGAAAATGGCGGTCCTCCAATTTTTCCCACACTATAATGAAGGCCATCCCTTACCATTGGGTTGCCAGTCCCACAGACCCAGAAGCGTTTTAAGAATGATTATTTAGTATAAATTCACTCCTGGCTGCCAAGTATCGGACACAGGAAGTACATCCGTTGTTATCATATTCAGAGTAAAACATTTAGGGAGAAAGAAGGAGGTCAGTTATGTCATGTTTTTTATGACTGAATCTGAAAAAAAGAAATTGTGTATCCCCAGGAATAAAACGTCTGCCCTGGACAACACAGAAATGTAACAGGCCTAACCAAGAAGCATCTTCATCACTCTATGATAGAAAAACAGTTGAGTTCTCTTGACTTTCTGACGTACAAGATAGTCACTGGAACAGAACAGTAGTACACTGTGCACTAATGTGCAAAGTTAGCCAAATGTTAAGAGTCATTCATAATTATTTAAATGCAGTTCTCTTCTGACTCTCTAAGCCAGGGGTCTCCAACCTTGGCTCCTGGAAGCCTGGCGGACTTCAACTCCCAGAATTCCACAGCCAGCTTTGCTGGCTGTGGAACTCTGGGAGTTGAAGTCCGCCAGGCTTCCAGGAGCCAAGGTTGGAGACCCCTGCTCTAAGCAAACCCATCAAGCTCAAGTTAAATTTATTTCTGTAGATAAACCTGGAATGAAGAGACCTATGGATGACATCATATACAAAGGTCCATTCAATCTGATTTAGATACTCTGGAAGTTTATACCTCAAATAGTTTTTCAAAGTGCTGGAATTCCTGGAACCGTATCTGAAATCCCTCAGCGATTGCACCACCTACAAAAGCACAAAACAGAATGGATGAACAATTTATTGAAGTTGCAAGAGACTTTTGAAAGATGGGTCTTCTGGGTGGAGAAAAAATAGCCAACCTTCAAAAGATGTTAAGGACCATCATCGCTAGAAAGTGGACCTAACATACACTACGCACCTCCCTCAGGCATGCCCTGAGCTTTGTGTTTCCTTGCACTGAGAACTTCCTTGGCTGAAACAAAGAAAATTCGGTTCTGGGCCTCAGAACGGTCCACAACCCTGAGCTCATCCACCAAGAAAGTCAGGCAACGTTCCATGTGCTGTTTGCGTACCTGCAAAATGACAATGAATAGTGCAAGGGATCATCAGTCAGTCTCCCATTCATTTACAAAACACAAAAAGCACCTTTTATTTTCTCCATACCTCCCCTTGTGTGGCTTACTTTGGAAAGAAAATGTCTTGAATTTATGAGATATCCTTGACTGTCACCTTAAATCAGGGGTGTCAAACTCAAGGCCTGCAGGCTGGATGCGGGGTACTTAGATCTGGCCAGCGGAGTTGCCCTCGAAACAGTGAAGGACTGGCCCACAGTGGCTCTGCCAGCAAAAACAGAGCTTGGAAGGGCCGCACACAGTCCTCCTGAACTACGTTTTCGCTGATAGAGGGTCGCAGGAGGCTGTTGCGGCCGAAAACGGAGCTTGGGAGCCTGTTTTCACTGGCAGAGTACTCAGACCACCACAGGTGCCCCTGACACGAGTGACGTTGAACTGGCCATGCCCCTCAGAGGTCAAACACAACCCTGATGGAGCTCTCAATGAAATTGAGTTTGACACTCCTTCCTTAAATGTAAGGTCTTAAGTACCCATCAACTCCTTTCCCCCCCAAAAAATTACAAATCTGTAACTCACATCCTCCATATATTCGGGTTCTGATGCAGAAGCATCCCAGCGGTTGTTCAGGATGAAAATGTTTGGTTTAGAAAGTTTTTCGTTCACTTTGTGGAAAAACTGTTTCTCCTAAAATAGAGAGTTACAAGTATGGATCTAGATATAAACCCCCTTTTTATGACCCTATCCCTCAATTTGGGGTAGAGTCGATATAGACAGTCACAGATCTATTGAAAGAGCTTTGGGAATCAACTGGTTCTTCATCAACTTGGCAAAGAATAGAGTTTCATTACTTTCATTCTTCTGCAGAACTGCTTCTAGGAGGCCCACAGAAGAACTGTTTACAATCATTTTAAGAACTGACGACTGAAATAGTATTTTATCTCCCCTTTTTACTTTATTTTACTTCCCTTCTTTCAGATTAGACAAGACCGAGACAAGCCACCGGGGAGCTTCTGAACTTCATTTCAGAAATAAAGATTTCTGAGTTTTTAATTGACTCGCAGAATCATAATTCTGTCTGGGATCCAAGTGCAAAGGAGATACAAACATAATCTCCTAACTTCACTCAAATTGATCATTCAGCAGCAGACAGCTAATCGAAGTTTCAGTCATGCTGACCTTCAATTTAAATTTTGTCCCAATACATTTCCAAAACATCTGATGTTTTACATTGTAAAGATCATACTTTCCAGGTAAGAATTCCTGTTACTTTTTCACTGTGTAAAATCTTCCAAAGAAGCTTAAAACTAGAAATCATCAAAAATGAAAAGAAACAACTATAAAAGATAAAACAGAGAGCAAAAATAGGAGTCCCTGAAAAGCTATTTGCCTTGTAATTTATAGTTACACCCTATAATTACATCCTATAATTTATACCCTCCTATGATTTTTCTCTTCAAATTTTACACTCTAAATTTTCTTTTCAGAAGGGAAGGAATGTTTTTACACAAAGAATCTGCAGTCCAGTGCACACCTCCTTCAGACTTAAGTTTCAATGAATACAGTGGAATTAATTCCCAAGTGAACATTTATTGATCAGCAAAACCCATAAACCCGTTTTGTGCTAACATTGAGATGATCCCATACAATTGAAAAAAAGAATTATTTAGTCATCAATGTGCTAAAGACAGAAAAAGATAGAAAAAAATTAACAGAATTTAGAAACTAAAAAAGTTAGAACCGTCTCCTACTCAAAATAGGAATCTACATAAAGGATAGTCCTCGACTTAAGACTGTTCATTTAACAAACATTCAATATTATAATGGCCTTGGAAAAAGTGACATGACTAGTATTTACAATTATGACTCTTTCTTTCTCTTTCTTTCTTTCCTTTCTCTCTCTCTCTCTCTCTCTCACACACACACACACAGAGTAACATGACTGCAAATCAGGCTCAGCAACCAGCTTGCATTTACAACTGGTTGCAGCATTCTGCAGTCACACGATTGTGATTTGCTATCTTCTTTACTGCTTTCTGGAAAAAACAACCCAATTGGGGAAGTTGAGTTTGCTTAATGACCATGCAATTCACTTAACAACCATAGCGATTCTCTTAATGGCCATTGTAAATACTGTCATAAATTTGGGTTTGACTTGCTTACAATGACAATAGCTTATGATAGAAATTCTGGTCCCCACTGTGATCAAAAGTCAAGGGCTACCTTGTGTGACATTAAAATTTAATGGAAAATACTGTGAGAAAATGAAAGGTTTTAATTCAAGATCTCCCTAATATGGATCATGCTTAAATATCAGCTAACAGGAATATTCACTATGCTAGCTTAGAAGGGTGACGGGTGTGATAGAACAACACATTTAAACACAGATAAAAGATTCTTGACAGGGATATTTTATACCTACGATGAACTGTTGGATCAGTTGCCTCAAACTTAGAGGGTTCTTAGGAGTATTAAAAGAAGATATACCTTCTGCTTTGAGAAGAGGAAATATGAATAAAACAAATGAAGGGTTCCTTTAAAAAAAGTTGAAGACTTACTGTATTCATGAGAGTTGATTCTGAATTAGCAACTAAAACAAAAACATCGGCATCCAGGCAGAATTTGTCAATCCAGGTGTCCAGCTCGGTGGTGACATCAGTACCTGGACTATGAAATGAGGGGAGGATGGAGTTACAGATGAAATTTGAAAATGTAGAAAAATATGGAAACATGTCACGCAATCATAGCTTATTAAAATAAATTCTGAATGTGTTTTTGGCTGTATGTAGAACATAGAACATAATCAGAGTTGGAAGGGACTTTGAAAGTCTTCTAGTCTAGCTCCCTGCTCAAGCAGGAGACCATTTAGCATTCCAGGCAAATGGCTGTCTAGTCTCTTCTTAAAAGCCTCCAGTGACGGGACACCCACAACCTCTGAAGGCAAGCCATGATTAATTGTTCTCATTCTCAGGAAATTTCTCCTTAATTCTAGGTTGTTTCTCTCCTTGGTTAGTTTCCATCTATTGCTTCTCGTCTTTCCTTCAGGTACTTTAGAACAGCAGTCGCCAACCGGTGGACCGCAGCCCACTGGTGGGCCATGAGAAAATTTTGGTGGGCTGCAGAGAAATCTCACCCCCAGAGCATCCCCCAAAGGAATTAATCCAGGCTGTGCAGAAACACGCTGCGCCGCCTACATGGCCCGCAGGAACCCTCCTGTCCACTCACTCCTTACCCGGCAAACTTGCCTACTAAGTTACTATTTTTCCAACCATCAGCTGTGCTGCTCTGCCGGGAGATTTAGATTAGCTAAGAAACAGGAAATGGTTGGATCTCTTGCTTTCTAGCTAGTTGTTAGATCTTCAGCTCTGCTTTAAAGCACAGCCAAACCTCCCTTAGGACTGAAGGTTCTATTATTCAGTACAGACTCAAGGCAAGCAAATTTGAGAGATTGAGCTAGCCGATGGCAGATAGATAGATCACTGAATTATTCTGTGAGCAACTCAATCTGCCTGCCTGCTTTGCCTGATTTTGGGTAAAAGTTGCTCCTTTTTATAAAAAAAAATCAATATTTCTATAAATATTTATAATATTTACATACAAGCCATGCCCAGCCAGTCACATGACCACCAAGCCACAGCCACAAATTAGACCAGGCCCACAGAACCGGTTAGTGGTCCCTGGGATTTAAAATTATGACTTTGGTGGTCCCTGAAGTCCAAAAGGTTGGCGACCCCTGCTTTAGAAAATAAGTCGACCCCCACTTTTCTTGGCAGCCCCTCAAACATTGGAATACTGCTGTCATGTCACCCCAAGTCCTTTTTAGTAAACATACCCAATTCCTGCAACTCCCTAAACATCTTGGTTGCCCTTCTCTGCGCTCTTTCCAGTGTCTCAATAAAGAAGTCAAGAAGACTTCCATTCATTACAATTGCCTTTCTTTTTAGACCTATGATTAAAAGTTTCTGAACAAGCCAGGATATTAAGCTGCAGTCGATAGTTGGCCTGATCGCTGAGTCTTTTCAGAGACTGCTTTGAACAATGAAACAATGGGAAGCTACAGCCAAGATGGAGTGTGTTGTTTAAAAGGAAGACACCTTGAGAATGAATCCAAAAGAGTTGTAATACCTGTCTACTAAGACCAAGTCGTCTCTCAAGAGAGCACATTTGGTTTTAGGCCAAAAGACATGAACTAAGCAACCAGCTTCTAAGTCTTTATCCATATGGAGAGCATGGGCGAGTTGATTGACTGTCTGCAAAGGAAGAACAGGTTAGGATAAGGTCAGTGGCATGACAACTTGAAGACATTTCAATATTATCTGAAGCAGCAACAGAGTTTCTAGAATCCAATTTATTATTTATTTTTTGATTCCTAGAAGTATGATGAGTAGATTACTATTCATCACCAAACCGATGTAGACAAAATAAAAGCCAATGGGATGTTTACATTAATACCTTGGCTTTTTTCAAAAGAGCAGGGAAAGGAAGGGATCCCTTCCAGTGGTGGGATTCAAATTTTTTTTTACTATTGGTTCTGTGGGCGTGGCATGGCTTCATGGGCGTGACTTCATGGGCATGGCAGGGGAAGGATACTGTAAAATCTCCAATCCCACCCTACCCGACTAACCTGCTTTCCAGCTCCATTCTCCTGTGCAGTGCAACAAAAGAAGATCAGCTGGGACTCGGGAGGCAGAGAATAGATGGGAGCAGGGCCAGTCAGAGGTGGCATTTGCCGGTTCTCCAAACGACTCAAAATTTCCACTACTGGTTCTCCAGAACAGGTCAGAACCTGCTGAATACCACCTCTGACCCCTTCCCTTCTGGCCTTCCAAATATGCCTGGGTTTAGCATTGCATAGGAAGAAGTGCATGGAAAGAAATATTGCTCCGCTCGTGGAAAATCAACCCAATTGCTAAGCTGCTCGGTTGTGAAATGAGTGATGTCCAATTTTGCAACCCTGTTGGTTGCAGTTTTTAAGTGAAACTGGTTTCCCCCATTTACTTTCCTTGTTTGAAGCCCCCTGGGAAGTTTGCAAATGGCGACCATGTGACACTGGGACACTGCAACCATCGTAAATACATGCGGTTGCCAAGCACCCAAATTTTGATCCCGTGACCATGGGAATGCCCAAACTATTGTAAGTGTGAGGACTGTTGTAGGTCATTTTTTCCATGCCACTGTCATTTCGCACAGTGACTAAACAAATGATTGTAAGTTAAGAACTCCTAGTATGCTGGCTGGAGAATTCTAGGAGTTAAAATCCACAGATCTGCAAGTCACCTAGTTGAGAAACACTCACTGCTCTACACTATTACGTATCGCAGAAAATACAATTTTATAAATTTTGCATCAAACCGCCTCTGACCTTTTTTTTTTTTTTTTTTCCAATGGAGGACCTTTCTGTGATAGTGAGAAACCAATCCCTGCTTATAAAAAGAGGAAGTAAACTGCCTGCAGCTATCACTAATGACTTTTCTACCAAACATGAAAAGGCAGAGATAACCTTGGAATAGATATGAGACAGCTGTTAGCAACATATCAGTTCAGCCGGAGAAAAAAAGAAATCTAAAATTGTCCTGTTCCGACCCTTTTTGGTATAAAGGGGATGGGTGAGGAAACTCTGTCAGGTTTTCAACATTTTGTTATTTGGGTTTGTATGGATAGTCCTCGACTTACATCCAGTTTTGTCCAAAAATTTCTGTTGCTAAGTAATAACCCAGTTGTTAAGTGAATCTGGCTCCCTTATGATTCTGCTTGTCAGAAGGTTGCAAAAGGTGATTCACAGGACCCTGGGACAGGGCAACCGTCATAAACACATGCCAGTTGCCAAGTGCTCAAATGATCAGGTGACCACATGGAGGCTGAAATGGTTGTGTGAAAAACAGCCATGTCACCTTTTTCAGTGCTATTGTAACTTTGGATGGTCACTAAACAAAATGGTTGCAAGTCAAGGACTACTTCCTCTTTTAATGACCCCATAATCCCTTGCCAGGTGGAGTCTGGGCAACTGAATGGAGCTGAGTGCTTACAGGCCGGATGCCCTTCCTGTTGCCAAAGCGGAGTTTTTTTCCCAGTAGGTATATTCTCATTGTGCCCAGAAAGAGAAATATCTGCCTCTACCTAGGATCGAACTCACAGCCTCTTGATTTGTGATGAGAGAGCTCCGCCTCTCGGCCACCGCAACACCCTTTAGTCAAGGACTACTATTATAATAAACTAGTGCAGAGTTCTTCTTTTATCTCCTGAGGTACCTGTTTCCTGACCTGGCTTATTTCAAGGGGCTACTAGCAAAACAGCCATGAGGATGACTTACCTTAACGCTCTTCTTTTCATCTGAGCCTTCAGTCATCAGGTAAGCTTTATCACCATCGGTTCCTTCTACGCTGAGAAAGCAGTTAGTGGTGTGCCCAATGCCACTTGGCAACACTTTGTCCCACAGCATTGCGTTGATCACAGAACTCTTCCCACTGCTGGTTCTATACAGCAGGTCAAGAAGAGAACGGAAAAGTGAATTTTTGAACTTAAATTGTAGCCAAGATTATGAATTGTCTGGGCAATAATTCCAGATTCCATTCCAGAAAGTCTTGTTTCTGACCAAACTGTGTACATTTGCTACCTTTATTTTATATATCCTCATCATCTTCTTCTTTTAACGACTCCACACTCTCTTGTGTGGAATCTGGGCAACTGAATGGAACTAGCAGAGTGTTGACTGGCCAGATGGCTTTTCTATCACCAATGTGGAGTTTTATTTAGCAGATATATTCTCACTGTGCCCAGAGGGAGAAATATCTGCCTGTACCCGGGATTGAACTGACAGCCTCCTGATTGTGAGGCGAGAGCTCCAACTCTAGGCCACTGCACCACTCCTACCTTTACCTTATATATCAGTATCATTAATTATACACCCAGAGGACACCTGTCAATCCTTCAAAGTAGACCAGACTAGGAAACCAACATTTTCAATGCTAATAGTAATTTTATAATAAGATTATAGTAACAGAATCTTGCAAGTCTGAATGGCCTTCTTCCCTCTATCTGCATGAGAATTCGGGACAGTCCTGCCTGAGGTGCTTTCTCAAATTATATTTCTGCCCAGATTCAGATTTTTTTTTCATCTGAGGCTTCTTTCTTCCCAATATACCTAGCTCCATCAACTTCCACCAGTTTGTTAATTTATTTTGGTTTCGGTAATGATGGGAGAAAAAAACAACAAGGAAAGGCACTGAAATCTTTCCAATATTGCTAATGTAAAAGCAGACATTGACCAGACCCCTAGCTTAAGATACAGGTAATCCTTGAGTTATGACCAAAATGTAGCCTTGCCCATCATAGTCATAACTTGTGATGGTTGTAAATTTTATTGGAGATTTCATGACCTTTTTTGTGGTGGTCGGCAAGCAAATCAATGATTCGTTGTAGGTTGGAAGTAAATGCAGATTTTTGGTGAAACCGTTGCAAAATCTGGTCATGTGACCTACAAGGTACTGGAAATGGCCACAAAACTGGCCTGATGCCAGGCACCTGAAGTGTGATCATGTGATTGTGGTGTAGATCATGTGACTGTGGGGGGGATACACAACCATTGGAACTTCAAACTGGATTGTAAGTATCCCCCAGGTAGGTGATGAAGATTACCTATAGATAAGAACTACGAAGTTGCTTTCATTTCTAATGATAGCAAAACCATTGTAAAAGGTAAATTGCACATATTCTGTTTTATGGCAAAAACATTGTACTAGAGCGAAGAGGAGCAGGCAAGTCAGAAAAGTCAAGATGGCCACTGCATATAAAGCCTTGGCCTCTTTTCGTAGGAAAAAATCCTGAGACTGACATAATTTACTGAGAAATCATATTGCTCAAGCATCAATAGTGAGTGAAAATTGGTTACATAACAGCATCTGGGTAACTCTTAATTCTGAGCTTAACTTCCTTGTGAAGCATGGTTTTAATGATTTCTCAGGTAATGTGTTTAAAATAATTTAAAATGTACTATATTTCCCAAGAGAAGAACCTCACCCATTTATTCCCACAAACAGCAACTCTTACCTGCCAAAGAAAGCTACTTTCATATGCCGTCGTGCTAATACTTCACCAATTACGGCCAGCTTGTTTTTATAGGCCTGTATTTTTTTAAGTTCGTCTGTGGTAGCTATGCATTCAAGCTGTGGGTTTTTGTGGGTTTCTGTCATCAAAGGGAAAAACAAGAATTAGAGCAGGCTACTGCAGAACAACAATAATTTTTCTGTTTAATAACAATAGCACTTAGACTTATATACCACTTGACAGTGCCTTACAGCCCTCTCTAAGCGGTTTACAGAGTCAGCATATTGCCCTCAACAACTTGGGTCCTCCCACCTCGGAAGGATGGAAGGCTGAGTCAACCTCAAGTCAGTGAGATTTGAACTGCCAAACTTCTGGCAGCCAGCAGAAGTAGCCTTCTAACCACTGTACACCGCGGCTCATAATGTGATAAATCCATGCAATTTTAAGGGAAAACTTTTTCACAAAGAGCTGCCTGGTGCCATACTATGAGTTCTCAAAGGACTATGGGCCAGGATCTGCCAGGTTGAGGAGAATGGGATGTCAAACATTTCTCTAAACATAATAAGGTTTGAACAGGCAAAGTGGGAACTTTCTCTGGCTCTTATTCTCATTTTGCCTGAGCCAAGTAGTGGACACAGCATATATATTATTTGACCGTCACTTGTATAGATAGAGAGGGATCAACATCTTAAAGAGTGCACATTAGACAAACAGCTTATTAGGATCCTTACATTAAAACAAACATTTCATGTGAGGTCCGAATCTAAAAATGGCCCTTTATTGGAACAAAACAATTCAGTTGAGAACTGCTTATGTGAATGTGGGTAAAATGTAGAGGTGACACAGAAATATGATTTGCAATTTCCTTTACTTAGTCTCTTATGCCATTTTCTAACGAATTACTGAATTGTTCTATATTTGGTATTTTATATTCTGATATGGCCTAAAATCAATAAAGTATTATGCTTCATCGCACAGTTAGTCAGGTGTTTTGAATTCTCTGAGAAGCACTGTAGCTATGAAATGTTGTTTAGAAGCAATATAAATCCGTTCTCAAAGTCTCTGTCTGCCACTCAGTTTCATAACCTAAACCTTTTAATACATCTGTGACATTAGAGTAGTTAACCAATCAAAAGAAGCTGAGAATAGTTGTCATTCTCAGGCCAATTAAAACAACTCAAGCAATGATTCAGGAGATAATCGGTGGACAGAGATCAAAGCACCAACATTATGAAAGTACAATTAACTTGTCATATTGAGAGGCCTTTTTCCGATGTTATAAAGTGTGATGAGGCACCAATATAATTTTTGCCCATTTCTTCCTTTATAGAGTTACCATAAGAAACAGAAAACCTGCCAGCAATTTATTGGCTGAAAAAAATGTAAGGAATCTAAGTACCTTGTGGCACTGTTTACAACAAAACATTTGTGAATTTTGCCTCATCGTGGCTTTGCAAAAGAAAGAACTGTTAAAAGAGCGATGAAAACGCCTTCCAAAGGGATACCTCATGAATATTCCAAAGTGTGAATGAAAAGACTTATCTTTGAATCATTAAAAGCTTTTGTGAAATTCATGCAGCTGCTTCCTATCTTCCCATACATAGGCCAGTGCAGCTGCCTCCCTTACTCTCCCCAAAATATGCATTCCTTGCCCTCCTGGGCTTAAAACCAACCTTCCACAAAGTTTGATCCTTCGGTAACAAAATTCAGTAGTTCTTCAAAAATGGCAGTAATTGTCTTCTTGGCCAACACGAAATGTTTGAGTGGAGAGGTATTTGAGTCCGCCATGATGGAACTGAAATGATATTGAACTGATATATCAGGTATGCAACTGGAGACCAGGAGACTGTGATTTCCAGTTCGCCTTAGGCATGAAAACAGGTGGATGACTTTTGACCAATCACCAAGAGACTGAGTTCTAGTTTTGCCTTTAGCATTAAAACCAGCTGGGTGACTTTGGGTTAGTCATTCCCTCTCAGCCCAACCCGCCTCACAGGTTTGTTTTTGGGAAAATAGGAGGAAGAAGGAACATTAGGTATATCCACCACCTAGAGTTTATATAAATAATAAAGGCCAGACATTAAATAAATCCCACCTAGAAAATGTCTTTCATGGTCATAAACAGAGTTTTAACTCCATGATGATCTGGGAAGAAATAAGGCTGGCTAAACTACCTGTCTAAAGGGAGAATGAATTCTAGATGGACCCACAAATATATCCACAATGCTTCTTCCAGCCCACAGTCACAGCATATTATATGACAAGTCAGCAAATAGTTGAAACTGAAACCATATTGGTGAACTCCATTGGTGTGTTTTCCTTGATTGTGGGAAGTGTGTGTGTGTGTGTGTGTATCTACATATCTATATCTATCTACACACACACACACACATACACATATATATAATAAATTATATATAAATTTGGATGTATTTGCTCCCTAATTTCAAACTTTCAAAATTGAGGAATATATCTGCTCATAGAGAATGAAACCTTGCAGTTTGTTGTGGCTTTCCACCTAATAAAAAAAAGAGTAAATAGAAACAAGAATAACATAGCCTAATAATTATATAGTGTTAATCAATTTTGCTATGTAATTTCTCCATAAAATCCCCTTAGATTAAAAATCTATTTTGTGGAATTTCGTGCATGCATTTTGTTGTGGATAATTGCCATACCTGGGGAGAAGATGGGGAGGAAATACATAAATTTGTTCAAAACTGTAAAATATATTAAAAGTCAGTATAAAATCACATTTACTTCATCCAATCTAGATGGAGCTTTTAATTCAAGACAGATAGTTAGAAAACCAAGCACTTATTAATCATATTTATCTTTTTTGTTTCATAACCCAACAGCTAATTTTTTCACTTTAGCAATGCAGTTTTCCTTCTGTATATATTATCAATATTGGGGTGTGTGTGTGTATGTCTGTGTGTGTGAAATGCAAAGCAGTTGAGGTTTGGAACCCTCTTTTAAAAACACTTTACTGCTTGGAACTTGCAAGATCAAAACTGTCAAATGGAGATTGAAACTGACCAGCTTTTTCAGACCAGGATGAAACCAGGAAAATACAGCAGTGCTAAAAAACTTTAGAGTCTTAATTTTCCACAGTGCCCCACTGACCTAAATGCTCAGTATATGCGCCCTGCCCACGAGCACTGCCAATTGAATGCTGTACATGGAAGCTGCTTTTCCTGGGAATGGGTTGTACTGCAACAGTGGCAAACCCTGTGTTATTTGCAAATATATTAATATCAAATTAACAAATATTGCACAAATGCTATGGATGCTGCCCAAATTAAAATGGGAATTTCTCATTCGAGAAAACTAAACTAAACAGAAACAAAAGAGCATGCAACAGCAATGAACAGCTTGAAATATTCAGCAGAGCAGAGGGACTTTTAGACAGAAGCGGCCATGTCTCACACATTAATTCCTAACAAGTGCTGAGAAATATGCAAAGCACAAACCAAAATTAAACCCATAAGGTAACTTGTCAAATGATCAAGAAAACTACTCCCAGGTGGACTTTGACCACATGGTCAATATTGACCCCAGGGACTATTTATTATTAGTAGTAGTACCATTAAAGTAATATTGTCTTATAATAAATGTTTTGGGGGGTCAACTAGCATTAAGGAGACAATGAGCTGAAGACTTTGGTTGACCCTATCTTTTAATTACAGCAAGTAGACGAAAATAAGGATTAAGAGATAGCAAACTATTGAAATTTCCCTTTGAAGGTTCAAAACATACAAGAACACAATCTTCAGTCTGCAAAGATTTTTAACTGATCTGCCTGGTCTTGTCTCCCACTCAGAAGTGTCCATCTGTTGCTCCTTAAGGCAAGGCGTTTTCTGACCATCAGCTCACCAGGCTCCTTCCTGTCCCCAGAGCAAGATCCCTCCCAAGGCCAAGTTTCAAGCCAAGGATGGGGAGTGCTGGTGGTGGTGTCCAAGACCAGCTTTTTGCAAAAAGACCTCTGGTTAAAGCTTTAAGGGGATTAGCTTTGGCCAAAACCGGACAAATCCCCTCCCCCCGCTTTTTTTTTTTTTTTACTCAAGAGTTGCAAACTTCAGAATGAACCAAAAAGGAAAACTTTTCAATGCTATCACTGAAGATGCTCCCTAAGCCCAGCAATGAAAGGTCTGCAAGAAAAGTAACCAAGGGACCCGACAGAAACTTTTTCAGACTGAACCCTCCGACATCCGCTGACCCCTTTCTTTCCGAAACGACCCCCCCCCAAAAAAAGCAACTGCCCCTAAACTCCCTCCGTTTCTCCCCCTTCCCCAATCTGATTGCAATAATGCCTCGACCTCTTTCTTCCCTCGGAATTTCAGGGCTGGGGATGCCCAGGAAACGTGGACAACCAGGAAGCCCGAGGAAAAGTTCGGCCTGATACCCACCCAGCCCGCTCCAGGGACTGGGACTACAACTCCCGGACGCCCAGCCCGCTGGGCACTGTAGTCCAACGCATCTGGGGAAACACAAGGTGGGGAGGAAGGCTGCTAAAAAACCCTTGGGATTGGCGCGAAGCCCCCCCCTTCCTCACACCCGCGCTGGGGTCTACAAATTACCCCCCCCACGCCTCACTAATTAAAAGAAGGCTAATTAAATGGCTAAAGGCTCCCCTTTCAGCACCTCCCCCACCTCACCTGACAGGACGCGCGGGGCTCGCGCCCCACACCACCCCTCAGAACCTCAGCGGCTTTGCCCCGCCTCCCGCTCTCACCCAATCACGAGCGAAGCGGCGGGGACTTCCGCCTCCTCTCCCACGCCGGCTGTGCTTTGCCTCATCTTTACTCAGGGTTCTTACGCGCCGGTCCTCGGAGTTTTTTTTATTTTCGGAGCATGCGCAGTACGCTTCGGAATTCTATCCCACCGTCTCCCGCGGCTAGTTCGTACGACAGCCTGAAGTGGAGTGTGAATCCAATTTCTCTCCTTCATTCCCCACTCCATCCCCGCTATTTCAAAATCCGGACCCGGACTAGGTGGCATTAAACAGAGTTTTGTAGGCTTGGGGGTGGGTGGGTTACCGTTTCGTGGGCGTCCGGATTTTTGCAGCCAGGATAGGGTTATCTTAAGAGGCCAGGGTAGATGGAACCGCCATCTATTTCAGGTTGCCGTATGACTGCTGACTTCTGCGGGGCAGTTTTCTCCAACCTGACCGTCCATGGAGATAGCTATTGGAGTAGCAGTTGAGTCCAGTTAAGGGTTTACGTAAGGTAGCGTGGTTGATTTTCTCTCTTTTGAAAAAAAAAACTTTTATTTAAAAAGATTTTACATAGATTAAAAAAAAAAACTATAGAAACATACCGGCAAAAGAAAAAGCAGGAAAAGAAATAAAATGTAAAAAGATGGAAGGAAAAGTGAAAGGAAAGAAAAAGGAAAGAAAAAAATAACACACCTAAAGTGATTTCCAATCTTTGTGGCAGTTACAAACATAGCAACTGCCATCTCTGCCTTCCAATATTATAATCACGATTCTCTTTTTCGCATAGGCAAACATTTTAATCAATAAATCCCAGAATCACGTTTTTGTCCATTTTCAGCAAAATGTCCACAAAAGGGCTTTCAGTCTTTTGTACAAGTAATTATACTTGCGTAATCAAACAAACCAATTTAGCCATTTCTGCAATTTGGCATCTGTAAGGCAGTTTCCAGCAATGAGTTGGACTTCAACTCCCAGAATTCCACAGTCGGACCAACGTGTCCAGATTGAGAAACATTGCTCAGTTAGTCTAATGCACAGCTATTCCTTAGCTCTATAAACGTACTTCTCTTTTCCCATGAAATAAGGTATTAAATTTAGGCTAAGAGAAGAAGCCAGGATTTCTTAGGGAATGTTCTCTCTCCCTTAGACTAAAAACAGCAGCAAAGATAAAATCATCTTATTTCTTGAATGGGTCTGGGATTGTAGACTCCAGACCAGGGGTCTCCAACCTTGGCTCCTGGAAGCCTGGCGGACTTCAACTCCCAGAATTCCACAGCCAGCTTTGCTGGCTGTGGAACTCTGGGAGTTGAAGTCCGCCAGGCTTCCAGGAGCCAAGGTTGGAGACCCCTGCTCCAGACAATAGGACAAAAGTGATCTTAAACTTCCCCTTTGTTTTTGGACACCAAGGCTAAAACTGATAACGCCTATCTTTAGACAGGAAAATTAGCAAATATCAACAATCTAAACAAAACTGGGGAGGAGGGAGATCTCAAGATATTAGAAGTTAATTTCATTAAGAGATTTCTTCACATATACAGCTCTGAGATTACAAAAGATAAAGATTGCAAAATCTCCAGAGCCAAACTGCATCTCCTCCCTACCAGACCAAGTATGCTTTCTAGTAATCTCTAGGGAGGCTAATTTTCCATGTTTTCTAGCAATAACAAAGACTTCTCTATAAAACCAATCACTTCTAATCTGTGATATGTGGCCACCTTCAATTCCTAGATTAGGCTACATTGTTTACTGAGCTGGCAATTCCTTGATTGGGTTATTGCTCATGGCTTATCTGGGTTTTAATTGCTGGCTAGGAGGTATTGTGATCTTTTAGCTTTTGGATTGTCTTTGAATGTCTATGAAGATTCTCAATCATCCAGATCATGGCTGTCCCAAAAGTGCTTTTTCAAGAGGACTTTCTGATTTTTCTTTGAAGAAGTTTCTCTTTTGAATGGTGTAGATACAACATAATAGGGCTGGAATGGATCCCAAAGGCCAAGGCAGATCTTATGATACCCTAGTCAAATGGTTGTCCAGTCTCTTTTTGAAAACCTCCATTATTCCAGAAAATTTATCCTTACTTCTAACTTAGAGCTCTCTTTAACAAGCACCCACCCATTACTTCCTGTCCTGCTCTTTGGTTGTTTGGAGAGTAAGTCAGTCCCCTCTTCGTAACATCCCCTTAAATCAGGGGTCTTCAAACTTGACAGCTTTCAGACTTGTGGACTTCAACTCCCAGAATTTCTCCTCCAATCATGTTCACTCAGGAATTCTGGGAGTTTTAGTCCACAAGTCTTAAACTTGCCAAGTTTAAAGACCCTTGCCTTAAATAAGGGAAGACAGCTATCGTGTCCCTCCCCAATGCTTCTCTTCAACAAGCTACAGAAACACCCACCTCTCTCAACCTTTCATAATAGGATTTAACCTACAGATCTTTTAGCATCTTTATTGTTCTTCTCTATACTTTCTAGGTACAGCATCTTTTTTTCTGTTGACCAGAACCATACACAGAATTCTATCTGTGGCCTCAGCCACAAGTGTGGTATAAAGCATTATTATCATTTCTCATTATTTGTATGTATGTATGATTTTGTATATGTTTAGTTTTATGATGGCTGATTTGACCAAGCACCAGGCTTTCAGGAACTCTCTAGAATTTTTGGATTTAGCTTCATCCAGAAGTGGGATTTCTCCTCATTCAAGAACATTCTGTCCTGGTTGGATTTTTCACATGGGGAACAGCTATCTTTAGGCAAGGAGAACAATGGACTTCTGTTATGCATTTGTGACAAGTAACTCTGCTACATAATGTACAGATAGTCATAGACTCAAGACCACAACTGAGCCCAAAACATAGGTTAAGTGAAACATTTGTTAAGTGAGTTTTGCCATTTTTCCTTTCTTGCCATATTTGTAAAGTGAAACTCCGCAGTTGATAAGTTAGTAACCTGGCTTGTTAAGTGAATCTGGCTTCCCCATTGACTTTGTTTGTCAAAGGATTGCGAAAAGTGATTACATGACCTTTGAACACAATGGTCTAAGTATGAAGCAGTTGCCAAGCATCTGAATTTTGATCACATGATTATGGGGATATTTCAAGGATCGTAACTGTGAAAAACGTTCAAAATTCCTTGTTTCAGTAGTTGTAACTTTGAATGGTCACTAAATGAACTGTTATAAGTCAAGGACTACCTGTATAGCCTTATTTCAGCCATGGTATGACTGATCCAAATCCAAATATATACAGTATGTTGAAACCTAAAAATATTTAACTGCAAGTCTACTTTATAGAAATTGGGCAGATAGGGGGCTTTTGACTGAATAAAATCTCATTAACCATTGAACAAGAGAATTAACTCTCCACAGCTACTATATGTACCCTTGGCAATTGTTAGATGTTCCTTTCATTAAAATGAAGGATATTTTGGGGCCACAGTATTCAGAACTGCCAAAATAGCTCAGCAAAAACAGGTTGTTAAAAATGGTTCACTCAGTAACTAATATTAATGTCCTGATGCGTTACATAGCAATGTTTCATTCTTAAAAACTTTAAATTGCTTTAACAATAGGCTTGGAAATTAAAACATTGGATAAGAATACATCTTTCCTGAGGCATGCATCCCGTTTAACTAAGAGGAACCTGCTTCTGAACAGGTGTATCTAGTACTGTATTGTGCTGCTGCTAATATTTTAGGCTAATTGGTTCTCTTGTCACAGGACTGATTTATACTGAATATGGGATATTTATAATAAAATTAATGGAAAAATGATATTGTGGATACAAAACAATAATGAAAGAAATATACTTCTATGTTTAAATCGAGGAGACAGAGTAATGAATCACGAAGTAAAAATGATATGATTTTTGGAACATTATTTAAAATTCATTAGCTATATTGCTTATTTATTTGTTCATTCTCTTTTTATTTCCCTCATTTAGCCAAAGATGGGATTTCAAATACTATCATGATACTGAAATACTTGCAAATTGAAAGAACTCTTAATGACTAGATTTAAGGAAATATATAATTGGCTTTGTGTGTGAGAATGACATTCAAAGTCCAATGCTTCTATAAATAAAAGCAAATACTAGGAAATCTGTGAGGCAGAAAGTTCATCACATGCATGAAGTAAGCTCAGATGACAAACTCATGTCAAGGGTGAGGGCACATATCTAAATAAGTTCTGTTTTGATTTTTAAGTAGAACATGAACACAAACAATACACATTTGTCTGGATGGCTATGTTTATTTCTGTCATAGAATTTAATGCTATGCTTCCAGACAACTGTACATGTTATCTATTATGCATTAAAAGTTTGATGAAATACAGCATCCTGAGGCTCAGCTGCTTTTTATGCTGATGGAAACTCTGAAATGCTATTATTCTAGGACAGGCGAGAACATTCACACAACCACAATCAAGCAGTTTCGTGTATCTGAAGATGACTCAAAAGGTCTCTTTCATTACCAAACCTCATCAAACAATCGGTGCACTTGTGAGGCAGTTCGGCCGAATGCCTGAAGTCCAAGTGACTTCTGAGGTCTCCAATCTGTCTTGTCGAATATTCGCAATATTGACACAAATAAATGTCTTCCATCAGGTGACTGTTTAAGTGTTTGCAATATTCCAACATGCCTGAGAAGCCTTTCCCACAGTCATCGCAAACATGAGGGAATATTTTGGTGTGCTCTATTGCCACATGGCGATTGACATTGGTGTGAAGCCTGCTGCGGAAGCCGCACACTTGACACACAAAGAAGTTCTTGCACTTGTCAAAGCTGATTTTGTTGACCAGGCTGTAATGGCCCTGGGGCTGCCTGCTGTTATAGCTGTCGCTCAGCTCTATCAGCCGGCCCGCATGCTCGTTCACCACATGGCTGTGCAAGTCCTCGGGGTCGCTCGTCTCGTGCTCACAGAACTGGCACAGGTAGAGCTCATCACAGCTGTGTTCCTGGAAATGGAGGTATAATTCACTACTGGAAGAGAACTGAACATCACATTGCTCACACCAGTAAAGATGGTCGCTAAAATGCGTGTCTGCTATATGCTGGCTCAGGTTTTCAAACATCACGGTTTTGTAGTCACAATATTTGCAAACATAGGGGTCCTCCTCGTGGATTTTCAAGTGTTCAATGAGCACCTTTTTGGAAGAGAAATTCTCTTTGCACACACGACAGATGTTGCCCTCAGGGCAGGTTTTATGCTTTAGAACCACGTGCTGCTTCAGGTCAGAGAAATATTTGCTGTTAAACGTGCAGCGTTCGCATTTGTACAAACCGCTGCTGTTTGCCCGAAGCAGGGGCCATTTGGGCGGAATGGTGATGTTCGAAGAAGGATTTTTGTCAAGCTCCTTGCAGCTTTCAACCGGGATTTCCTCTGCCTCCTCTGCTTCAAGCTTCTCAGGGGAAACGGTCTGAGTTTCAATGTCATGGACTTCTACAGCCTGGACTTCAGTAGTGGAGATCTCTACAGTTTGAATGTCCAAAGGTTTCTCCTCATCTGTTATACTGTCACTGAAGATGGGGGACTCACACGAATCTTTAAAAATTCCATTGTTGTTGTTTTTATCTGCAAAAGGAGCCAAGACCAAACTTACAAAGAATGGACTCTATTATATTTTTATATTTTAATTTACCAAAACAACCACCACTACCAGGAGACAGATTTTAATTCTCTTCTTCAGAAAATGAAGAAAAAGTGCCCAAACCCACTAACAATAAGTGTCAGCTTTGGAAGCCATATTAGCACCAGAAGTTTCCACGCTGCCACATTCTTGTGCTTGGGAAATTGGGAGGGGGGATTTTGTCGAGTGTTTGTACTAAGACATGATAGCATTCTTCTTTACAATCAAGGTCATGTTATTCCTGCACCTGATGAGGAGGGGCTTAAGGGATGTGTCAAGTTGGAACGGATGGTGATCGGGCAATGTGATCGGGTGCAGGGGATGGATTTTGTGATTTTAATTACTGGAGAAAAACCCGGAATTCTCAGATTCGGGTTTTCCCAGATGTGCCAGTATGACAGCTCTAATAAAATGGATCTTTGAGAAAATGCCTGTCTCCGAGTTTTGGTGTTGGAGTTTGTTTTCCTGGAACGCTGACAATAAGTAGTAAGAAGTGCTGAATTCTATGTTAGAAAATAAAAGCCAACTTGCAATATCATGACTTTTGTTGGATCACTACCACTGCAATTCTTTGCATTCTGTATTTTTCCAGAAATAGGACTGGGTTTTATATTAATTTTTGCTCCAAAAGATGAATTAGGGCTTATTTTCAGGGAAATACAGTATAAATGCATCCGTCTGGCTGATGATCTTAACTGGGGCTTATTTTGGGGTACAGCTTATATTACGAGCATCCTGAAAAATCATGCTAGAGCTTATTTTCCGCTTAGGTCTTATTTTGGGGAAAATACGGGACTTATTTTGTCAGTTCTGCTGAACTACACCTGCATAAATCTTAAAGAGCTGTATATTTTTATTCCACTCTTTCATTAAGAAGCTGAAGATAGCTTTCTTATATTCTAAATATTCTTATATACAACTCCCACATGCTTTGGGAACATGAGCAGAGCAAAGGGTTTTGATTTATAGTCCCAAACATCTCGAGGGCATGGGATTAGGACCTTTGTTCTAATGATTACAATGGATAGGCTTTTAGGCTACAAAACTTTTAATGTTCAGAAAGGAGCTTTATTTTTTACCCTTTCTCATTTTGGCATTTTTAGGAATAGGGAGAGTAAACAGAAAGTGACACAATCATCTTTCCCTTACCTTTTTTCTTAGGGTCCATTAAATGTGTCCCCGGAACATTAGACTGGTTCCCACTCCTCTGAGATGTTCCAGCATACATATGGCTGCCATCCTCATCAGTATCTATATTAGGCGCTTGAAATCTGCCTGAGAAGAAAAAATATCATTCTGTTTAATTTTAAACAATTTATAGAAATACCCACTCAGCACATGACTGAGGGCATTCTGGTATTAGCCTCCAAATTCAGTTCATAAGTTTTCAGTAGCTCTACAAACATGCAGTTCAGAGCTTGTTTCATACCTTGTTACAAGACTCATAAAAATTAATATGGCTTCCTCCTACTTGAGTGCACTGTAGTAAAAAAAAATTAAAGCTAAAATTATTTATCTGTACAGACAGAATAACTACAGGCACTGAGAAAGTCTACTAAGTTATGTCTGCTTCTCATAAACATGTATGTTTTGTTTAAAATATTCCTTGCCCATATTTATTGTGTCATTCATGGTATGTGATGATATAACATGACTAAATGTTTTAAAATATTACTGTTCCCTTAAATATTTAAATTTCCAATGCATATTTTAACATACCAATCTGAACTGATTATTTGAAATCACATAGAGGCAGAAATTCTTTAAAAAATAGTAATCCTGTCAAGAGTTTCTGAACTCATCTATATCAGTAATAGGTAGTTGCTTATAAACTGGATTTCCAGCTGTTGCCTTGTGCAATCATGACACATCATGACAGCACAAGTAGCCTGAACTAACTCCAAGTTCCAAGTTTTAATTTCATTATGTATAGCTCTCATTCATCAAGCAAACATATTTCCATAAATCACTCTACATTTCATGCCTTTTTATTATAAATTTTAAACATAACTGCAGTACATTTTTCTTTTTCATTTGAATATATAAAAATCTCTTCTGCACACATCCTATTCAACATAAAGCCACAATACACCACCCACAATTCTGCAAATTGACATCTCTTATAATCTTTTGATAAAAAATTTGGGTCAACATTCCTAAGCATATAACAAACTAATATCCTTGTAGATTTTGCATTTAATTTTTATCTTTTCCTTTGTACAAAATAATTGTCAAGCACAAATGCACACAAATATTAAATGAACAGCACAGACACATCAAAAATCATTTTTTTCCATGTATCTTTTAAATTTATTTCATCTATCATTTTAAAAAAGGATTTAGGGAGAGTCTTTCTGTTTTGCTTTGTTGTTTTCTGTGCTGTATAATCCAATTTATTTTCTACAATTCCATTAAAGTCTCCCATCATAACTATAACAGCATAGTCCAATTCAATTATTTTCATATGTAATTTTCTATGAAATTCTTCTTGATTGTATTTCCCAAAAACTGGAAAAAAGAGAAAATACCATTACAGGAGGAAATCATTAAGAAAATATTGGAATGTGCTGAAATGAGTAGATTGACATTTGAAATCGGAGAACAAGATGATAAACAATTTTAAAAAATTTGGGATCTATTCTATCAATGGTTAGACAATAAAACATGATAATGAAATATGTAGATTCTTAGAAAATAATAAATATATAAAGATGTATTCTTTTCTTATTATATCTACAAAATGATTGTAGGATAGATTTGAGATGATAATATGAACTATCATAAAACAAATTAAGTAAAATATGGATTTCATAAAACATGAATGAATAAAAGTATAGTCAAATGATTAACAATATTAATGTACTTAATATTTGATTGAAAATATGAGAATATATACAATGTAATTGTAATTGAAGACTACAAAATGGAAGCACAAAACAATTTGTAAACCAACCGACACACTGTATGTATATATATGGAAGATGGCTTGATGTTTTTATGTTTTGTCTGTCTATGTTTGTCTTAAAAACCAATAAAAATTTATTAAAAAAAACATTTTTTTCATCCAGTTACACCATCTACTTCTGCAGTTTTACTTTTTTTTAATATTCTCACAATATTTATGGTTATCTTTTTATAATTTTTTTTTGGTTGGTTCCCTATACATAGTCCACAAAATAGGATATTGTGTAGAATACGATTAAAATCTTTCAGAATATGTACAAGGAGAAAAACAATTTGCTGAAAACACACCTGCGAATGAATTTGCAAAATGCAAATCTTTACCTCGGTTATCAGGAATTTTTGTGTCTAGTTGTTTCATGGAACATACACTGTAACAATGGTCAGAAAATATGCCACTATTATCTATGTATTTTGGAATTCCTGAAGAATCTAAGACAGAAAAAAAGACAAAAGAATGAACTTAAATATCTGAAGGAAGATACTTCTTGACATCCATATCAATTTTCTTGTGGCTAACTTATTTGATGTTATAAAGAATAAAGTCCAATCCTTAATAGGTTTCTTTAAAAATAAGTGAGATTTATTCCCAGTTAAGTGTTACAGAACTACAGATCAAGAAAAGAATATATAAATGCACAAAAATTAGATGGTGGTCTATAATTCTAATAAACCTCAACTAACATAAAACTAGTAGGTGGCCTATTACAGATACGAGATATTCTTTGTCTTCTCTTGATCCCTTCTACCAAGTACGATTATATTTCTGGAAGAAAAAGATAAGTAATAATAATACTTATTATTGAAGCTGAATACAAAACAAAAATGGGATCTGTGCTCCTGTAAATAAAATTGTCTTTGAATCTACAATTCTATTTCTCATGCAGATCTAACTCTGAACTCTGTTTTACTTTTTCCTTCCAGTTCTAAAATTCAACTTTTCTGATAGTAAATGATGTAGCTTATCAGAACAAAAACTTGAAAGCCTGAAAGGTTCTCTTTTCCTCTCCTTATACTCAAGATAATCAAGATGGGCCAATCTTGATTTTCTTTCTCACCTCCTCCTGCCTTTCCTGACTGCAAAAATTCTTCAGTGCTATCTGCCTGCTTCTCCCCAGAGCATATACAGACACCTTCCTGGGTTTTTTTTGTGCCTCTCTTTAACTAATTAGTTAAAGAGAGTTCTATCAGTCCTACCCACAAGACTCAGATTCCTTGCATTTTCCTCTTCTTTTCCAGGTTCTCATCCCAACTTCAGTCTCTTGGTTTCCTCCTGTGTCAGAAAATCACTACTATTTCTTTATCCATTCTTCTGCTACAGTCTCTAAATCCGATGACCCTTTATTACACAGTGGCTTGTCCTTTGATTCATTTTCTTTTGGGGGCTAATCTATGGCTGCTTTCGTCTTCATTTAAGCAAAGAAAGGTAACTGTTCTCTGAGGTCATTCCAAAGGACTCGCAGGTAATTTGCTTTAAAAAAATAAGACAGGATCCAGAGGGCATAACTACTCTATCCATAAAGAATTATGTCAGGACTGAAAAGCTGTTTGTCAGAGTATGTTTTGAATTTTTTTTTTAAATGATGGGAGAATTGGTGTTGTGTGGAAATATGTTAGACTATATGTGGTTGTATGCTTTGTTTTTTCTTTTTCCAAATCTCAGTGTATAATAGGGAACATAAACCATAGGGATAGCAACTTACAAACAATGTGGATAGGAATTGGATTAAATTTAGGGACTGAGCTAAATGATCTCCAAGATACTTTCAACCTTTACATTCTAGGATACAGACATCAACATCTCTACTGCAGCCAGTTACTTTGTCCTGTACTTATACAATGTAACAATGAATTATAGACAGTCTACACAGAATTTTAAGAATTCGGTTTTTAGTTAACCAACCTCTTCTCAAAAATCTAGCTTCTGGAAAGTTTAACAGACACATTTGGAAGAAAATGCAATTTACAGTAACTGAAATTGGGTAAATGTAGCTACATTTGATTTACCTGAGTAGCGTGAAGGATGCAGAGTCTTCCTTTTCCTTTTCTTTGGATGCTCATTCATTTTGCTTTGGTCTGAAAGAACTGCAGGAAGCAAAACCAAACATTTCAGTTAATTTGCTACTGGTCAATGTGCAGTTATAAAGAGTAAAGAGAAACTTAGATGGAATCCTCAAAAGAGAAACCCAAACCCCACTCCATTAACCAACACAATCAGTCTATCTGCCAAAACATTCACAAGATGACCGATCCCTGGATGTTTTTTTGATAGAATGTCTAATAAGTCTAGGCTACCAATTATTGAGCAGCAGCAGCAGCAACAGGAACAAAAATTACCTAGAACTGAGCTTGGTTTTCTTAGCAATGACATGGAGTAACTTGCCACTGCTTTCTTTTGGATGAATTTCAGAAATTTCCCAATCTAGCTCCGGAATGCCCTGGAAGTCTTGTATTTAATTACAGGTAATCCTTGAGTTAAAACAGTTCACCTAGTGACCGTTCAAAGTTAGGTGTTTACCCCTCAAGTATTTACAACATAGTCCTGAAATTATGAATGTTGCAGCACGGCAGTCATTCACCCTTATGAACAACTGCAGAGGCACTGCAACATTTACTCTGTCCACTTCCCCAACATTTTGCCATGCCAGACTCACCATGCGAAGATCTGTCTCCTCTCTCGAGGTTTTTTTGAGTAATTACACTGCCTGAAAGTGTCCCATTAGCTTGCAAACATTTTGAGTGGAAACTGGAAGCTTCTGGGCACCATGATCTCGCAGGACTTCAGGCCGCGAGATCACGGCCCCCAGAAGCTTCCAGTCTCCGCGCAAAATGTTTGCAAGCTGCTGGGACGCTTTGAGGCAGCGCGATTCCACTCCCTCAAAATGTCCCATTGGCTTGCAAATGATTTGCACAGAAACTGGAAGCTTCTGGGGCGCTGTGATCTTGTGCGACAGAGAGGCTGGAGAGACGGCAACTTGCCAGATCTTCACAAGGAAAGTGACCCAGTATGGTGGGGGAAAGCAAATGCATGAGGCATCTCAGTAGGTCGGGGGAGGCCTTGGAGTGATCTGAAGCAGATCTGGTCTATTCCATCACTAGGTCCCTCCCATGGCCTTCCCCACTGAGATATCTCACGCGCACTTAACGATTAGTGAACGCGTGGGCAAAAGCAGGGAGGTTTCATATTCATTTTCCATGATTCACTCCAATGAATCCTCTGCTTATGAATGTAATTAGCAGGCTTCATTACCTTCATAACTCAAGGACTGCACCAAGTACACCTTACCTTGCTTGGTTTCTGAGCTGAGACAGAATAGCATAGTCCTAAGTTGAGCTGCTGAATTGGGGCATCCACAAAGGGTGTGTGTGTGTATGCATGTACGTACGTACATATATCCTCTGTGGCCAAGTGACCACAGTTCAGATGCTTGGCAATCAAGCTGCATTTATGACTGTTTTCAACATCCTGCAGTCATATGAATGCGCTTTACAATGGTTTGGATTGCAGCATTTAACGACAGTGGATCAATGGTGGTTCACTCAATAACAGCCACAAAAAGGGTGATAGAGTTGCGTTGGTCATGCGACAGACCCATTGTAATGGGCAGGCTCCATTATGATCATAACTTAAGGGCTACCAGTAAAGAGCTAAGGGGGCTCTGATCACATGGTTGTGGCCACCTTTTTCTGGCAACCCCTCATTGCCAAAATAGATACTCAAACACATATTTAAATTTTAACATGCCAATTTAGATACAAGAATGTTCTCTGTACTTTGCTTCCTTGTCTGTCACAGCAGCCATTGTATAATTATTTTACTGATGAAAGATATCACTTAAGATTGGCCGTATTATTTAATAAATGATTATACAGGGTTTTTTAAGGATATGAATTGTGTGTTATTAAATCTAGGTGCTCAATTGAGGCATTAGAAATATCATTCAATAATTTATCAAATAAAAGAAGTTCACAAATGCATTTCAATTTAATGTTACCACACAGCCACAGGTACCTCGGATCAGAAATGTTCTTGTTATTAAAATATCAGTTAAAGATTTCATAACAAAATAGCCTTTCTTTCTCTTTAGCTAAGGTAAGTCCAAAAGTATGATGAAAAAGATATGACAGTATTTGCTCAGGATGATTCTTCTCTGTCAGTTTTAATGCATAAGTGCAGTTCTGATATGGCCAAAACCAGCTAGACAGTTCTCAATTCTCACCAGGCAATTTATTTTAATATTGCATATTACTTATAAAATAAATTGTTTTTGATTCGATATCAGTTTTAAACAAAGGCTGCCCCCTTCCAGTGCAAATCTGGTAAATTCAATAAACCTGCTGAGAATGTTCAGACATTCAAAGTCATTTCTATAGGACTCTGATACCTGGAGATCTCTAAACAAAATGACAGATAACCTGTTTAAATGTGGCCTAAGGCTGCATATGTGGCTTAGAAAACTACAGCCTAAAGCATGCATCTGGAAGAAAGCAGAATCAGAAACAAATGATCCATTATTCTCAGGTAATCTACTGAAAGGCACCACTTAAGAGATGTGAGTGAAAAAGGATTATGAAGTTATTTCTCTGTATTTTTTTTAAAAAAAACACGTAGTGCCCCTCTATCCATACCTCAAAATGATAAATGAAAGAGAACACTGAATTATAGCCAGTGATCTCTTTTAACCAATTTTTAATTTGAATCCAGTATGTCCTGGCCTCAGGGCACATCCACCACATGTGATAAAATGTACCATCAACTTTTTTGCACTTCCAACATTTAGGACTCATATTGGAGTAGATTTTTGCCAATCTTGTTGGGGCTTAATACCATCTATAAAACTTTTTATGTTTTCTTTGTATGCTGCAGATACCATTAATTTATAATTTATATTCCATATTTTTTCCTATTTCTCTAATTCTATAGTGTATCCAAAATTCTATGCCCATGCAATCATTGTACTTTTGACTATTTCCTTTTCCATTTTAAAATCTAATAAATATTTATATATTTTAGTTATAAGTTTTTGTTCTGGTCCCATTATCTAGTTGGTTCTGCCCTTTGTCAAATCCAAAATGTTTTGAGTCTTTTTTATATTTATTTTGAATTTGCAAATATGGCCACCAATCGATTATAATTCTATTTTCCTTCAGTTCTTGATTTTAATTTTCCTTGACTATCTAATAGTTCTTCATAACTTATCATTTTCCATAGGTCTAATCTATTTGGATGTATTATGGCTTCCATAGTTGACAGCCATCATGGGATTTCTGTATAGTGTTTACCTTTAATTTTTTTCCAAATTGTAAACAATGAGTCTCTTATTCGGTGTTGATTGAAATAGGTATGTATATTACTTTTATTTTCCCCAAAAAATGCATACCAACCTATCAAGAGGTCATGTCCTTTTATGTTAAGATTCTCTTGTCTCTTAATTTAATCCAATCCTTAATCCAACTCAACACTGCTGCCTGGTAATAAAGCTCCCATTCTGGTAGTCCGAGACCGCCTCTGCTCCTATTATCTTGTAATAGTTTCATTTTAATATGTGGCCGCTTGCCCAACCAGACAAACTTGGATGTCATTTTATTTAGTTCTATAAAAAAGATTTCCCTAATTTAATTGGAATCATTTGGAATAGATATATTAGTTTTGGCAAGGTATTCATTTTCAACGTTGCTATTCTTCCTAATATAGAAAATAAGGAAAAAAACTCCTTTTTCAGAGTCTTTAGATTATTGACAAGCTTTGACAGCTGAAATTTGTCATTATCACCAATGCAACTCCCTGTTCTGAGGACTGAACAACAAAGCTTTCATTGTGATGCAAAGTTAAGCTCTGTAGCTTAGGGGCCAGTGGGAATAAAGGGTCAGCCTTTTCTTTAAATTGGAAGGAGTGTATTCATTACAGTTTTTGTTAACTTCTATGGAGGTTTACCAAAATGTAAGCATCTTCTTTAACAATTATACAAGTTTGGTTTCACTGGTTTTTGAATAACTCTTCAATGTTCAAGAATAATATTGTAGGCAGAATGAAATGACCAGAAAGAAAATTTGTCTGAGCAATTTCCACTAATTATAATGAATCCTTGTAATATGAATTTTTCAGTTTGATTTTAAGTTAACTGTTTACATCTCCAGATCAGATGTAAAATAAAAATATGAAAGTTATATCACCTTTTAGAGACATTTGAGAAACACACTGTTCTTTCCAAGAACATGAGAAACAGATAAGTCGTAAACCAGCATCCACAAAGAAAAGTTGATACTGTTTTTTCCCCCAGAATCAAAAATGACTAAAAAAGGGGGCATATTCCCATCAAAAGTTGAAAAACAAATATCAGAGCCTTTTTATTAAAGAGCTAGAAAGAGCAAAATTTGTAATATAATCCTGTATAAATGTAACATTTATTGGATGATTTTCACTGCCAAAAAATATACTTTCATTGCAGATCTCCTTATGGCTAAAATGAAAGTTGTTTGGAATTTAATAGTAAACAGTGAAAGAACAGGATAAAAGTTGCAGAAATCCAGCAAAGGATTATAAAATAGGTCAGCAGTCAACTAGTTGTAAATCAAAAGGTAGTAAAGCTTCAAAAAGTGTCATTAAATCCCAGGCAATCTTAAAAACAAACAGCTGAGAGAAAAGATGGTAACAGACCCAACCTTTTGTTTGGTCGTCACCAAAAATTGCAGTCTTCAAGATCTCCTCTTTTCCATATATGCATGATTGTCCGAAGGTCATGTTGGATCTTTCCTAGTCTCCCCTTCCAAAAAACAGGGAGCAGAGCCACCAAATAACCAACTTTGGCAGCAAAATCAGCTGTTCATCGGTAGCAGAAAAAAAGTCACCCACTGTTCAGCACACCGTCTTGGGGAAAGTCCACTAAATTCTGATTATTAGAAAAAGAAACACCACCAAAGGATTGAGAACTATAAATTGTACAAAAATAAAAATAAAGATGTTATTTAACTCCCACTGGAATATATTATGCAACTCCAATATTTGTATGAACATGGACAAATAATTCTTTTAATAGAAGAGAATATTTGTAGCTCAGGGTTGAACTGTGGAGTCCTTGGTTGTTTCTGAGCTTGGTTGGTTGGTTGCATATGTTTCATTACCAACTAGGTAACATCATCAGTGCTAGTGAGTGTGAGATTTTCTGCCTGTTTATATTATAGTTGCTTGCTCTGCCAGTCTTGGTGGTGGTGTGATTTTCTCCTTGGTGTTCCTTGATTTAGGGTATTGTTTTTTCCTTGATTGTCTGGTGTTAATCAGACAAACAAGCCATTTTAATTTTCTGTTTGGAAATTGTATGTAGTTTGCAGAGATGGACAAAGACTTCATAAACAGGAATCCCCACGTAGAATCAAACAGAAATCTCAAAATAAATAGATCAAGGCCAGGGGTGGGATTCAAATTTTTCAACAACCAGTTCTGTGGGTGTGGCTTAGTTGGTGGGCATGGCTTGGTGGTCATGTGACTGGGTGGAAATGACTTGGTGGTCATGTTATTGGCTGGGTGTGGCCAACTCAATATTACTCACATCGAGGCACGCATCTCCTCACCTGGCCTCTCATGACTGTGCGGATGCTGCAACAGTCATAAGTGTGAAAAATGGTCATAAGTCCCTTTTTTTAGTGCCACTGTAACTTTGAATGGTCACTCCACACAAGCAAAGTACCAGCAAAAGAGGGAGGAAAAATTCCAGAGAAGTTCCAGACAGGAAGTCTAGTCCTGCCAAGAATGTAATAAGGGTTAACGGAGAGGCAGTTTCTGTAAGTAACACCAGAATGTTTCCTTCCTGCCTTCCTTATAGGATTAGGCCAGTAATTTCTTCTAACAACTGGTTCTCCGAACTGCTTAGAATGTTAACAACCGGTTCTAGCGAATAATTGTGAACTGGTAGAATCCCACCCCTGATCAAAGCTTACAGTAGTGTTTATTAAACCAGGAATCCCCAACCCCAGTCTGTAGATTGGTCTTCAGCATGCCAGAAACCAGGTCGTGGAAACAAGCAAAGCCCCATCCGCAGGATGCACAGAGTACACAAAACCACACCCACTCTGGTCTGCAGAAAAATTTCTCTCCATAGAACTGGTCCCTGATGCCCAAAAGGTTGGGGGCTGCTGTTATTAAACAATATGTATTAGTGGCACTCACTCCAAAGAATATTGAGAGAAATCCCACACTCATATTTATACATCTCAGAAAGATGGGAGACTAATGCATAAACAATACATTATGTAAGCATACATGTTCATAGGTATTGGCTCTATGCTTCTACAAATAATGGACCTCAGGCCACTCTGCCCTGTTTTCCTTTAGAAATTAAAAAGAGAGAAAATAAACCAATAAAATAAGGATGGAAACATCTTCCACAAATAAAGAGGAGAGGGCAATTTGGGAATACCAGATACCAAAAAAAGGACATTTCCCATTGTAAATCTAAGGGATTCTTTTAGTAATTTATCAAACTGTAGCCTTATATATCAACATCATTTAATCAATTCTTCTCATCTAAGAACTGATTTTCCCACACTCAACATGGTATTCACAGATTTGCACATTCAAACTAATTTGGCTTTTTGATTTGTGATTGGCATGCTATTATGGCAGTTATTTTGTAATTGGACAACATGTCCCTCCAACATAAACATAAAGAGTTATCTATCACTAAATTCATGGTTGAAATTTACAAATATATCTACGTACCATATGTGTGTGAACATAATGTATTTCCTTAAGAAACTGGATTATTTTAAGAAATCTTAAAGGGCTCCTAATTCCTGGTTCACAAAATAGAAATGTTTCCAAAGCACTGAAATGTCTTGGAGGACATTCACTAAAAACAACACCCTAAACTGTTCAGGATACAAGGCAATCTTCAAAAAGATCAAGGATAATCTATGCACAGGCAGATGTTTTTCAAAGGGAGAATTATGCTTGGTTAAGCACCTGTTAAGCCTCTCATAAGAGCTATGAGAATGGTCAATGACAAAAGTCCTTGAGGCTTCTATCTTGCCCTGCCTTTAAGTCACTAGGTGGCAAACCTTTTATTGATGTAATAGATCTGTGTACAATGGAACTAGCAGAGGAGTTAAATAGGTTAAGAAGGGATTGGTTCCCTCATGAAACTTTGAACTATTATGTAGCTGGGGTTCAGAGAAGCTGTAGTCATAATGCCCTCAAGCTATTTAGGCATATGTTAAGTATTCAAGATACGGTAAAAAAAAAGTAACATGTATAAAGAACTTGAACATTCTAAAATCTATATACTGCTAAATCTCTTGTGGCTGTTTCATCCTTTGTAACCTTCAATTGAGCAAAATGATGCACTATAGGGCATCAATTTTTGAATCACAAACCTCAAATGGGCTAAGAATGCATTCAAAATCCAGGAACCAGGACTCCTCTGGGATTGAAATTTGGCAAGGCTGTAGCCACTTCAGGACTGCCAAGCCCATCTGCAGTCATGTGATGGACATTTTCAATTCTTCCTGCCAGCTTTCCTTAAGGTAAGTCAACTGGGAATCTAGCAGGAAGTTGGGAGTTGCCTGTACTCCCACTGCATTTTTGTCCATCTAAGGGTATTTTGTTTCTCCGTTTGGATGAAGAAATATCTTTGAAATAATGATCCAAGGGGTCGAGATTATCTTGACTATATCAATGGTAAATATTACAATGAGAAAAAGCACTTGGGAACGGGAAGAATCATGGCTGTTCACGCTTTTCTCACTTTCAGATAGTGCCTACAAAGTTTCCTATTTATCTTAACTGCACTGCTCACGTTTTTAAATCTTGGTTGCTGATCTCCTCGGTAACAGAGAGAACAGGAAGAGAACACAGACATACAAGGCAAGTATGTATCTCTGCTTCCAAATGAATAACCATCGGCTGAGTTCAGAGATTTCTGAAATTGCCAAAGGCAATTTCCACCAACGCAATATTTCAGAAATCCCCGGTCTGTCAAATTTCATTAACTTGGGTGGATGGGTTGGATGAGGCTATGTAAATCAACTGGAAGTCAGACAGGAAACCTGAATCTAAAAATACACCAAAGTCATATTGAGTGAAATCTGTTTCTTTTTCTTTTATGCCAAGAGAAGAGAAAGAATGTGTGTGTGTGTGTGTGTGTGTGTATACCACTTGATCTGTAAATGACACAGGAATAGTGTATAAAAGTGGTGCAAATGAGCTGCCCTTTATATAAAACATGAAGAAAAAACATAACAATAAATGAATTGAATTTTGGTTTGTTTCCATCTAGTGCAGGGGTGTCAAACTCAAGGCGTCATGTTGTCATCACGTGACGTATCACAACTTTCTCCCTTTTGCTAAACTGGGGGTGGGCGTGGCCTGTGCATGACATATCTATCCCGTGGGCCGCAAGTTTGACACTCGTGATCTAGCGGGACCCAGGAAACATGCCTTTTCCATAGCAGACCTGTTGTGGAACACCCTTCCCCCTTGAGAACTAGCAAGCTTTTACCCCAAATACATACATACATATGTAACTCTGGGATTCCATAGCTCAGGCATTTCCAATTCATGGCCCATGGGCTGCATGTGGGCCTAGACAGCTAGAAATGTGGCCCCACAATCTTGTAAATTTTGAATATTATATAGTAATGTACATTAACTATGTGATATATTTTATATGTGTCCCAAGAAAATTCTTCTTTACTCAATATGGCCTAGGCAAGGTGAAAGGTTGAGCACCCATGGCATACCGTAGATGAATATGATGTACATGATGGATTGGATGCTTGGTTTTTCTTGATATACTTCTTGGTATTTCATTGTTCTTATCACTGTAGTTAGCTACCCCGGGTTGTGGTACTGTACTACAAGATGGGCCATCATATAAATATTTTAAATTAAATAAACAGCCATAAATAAAGATAGTGTGCTTTGATCCATAACCCAACCTTCTCTGTAAAAAATTCTCAGGTAGAAGAATGGAGTTATTTTAGAATAGAGGAAGAACACAATCTTTAATTATCAATACACTTACATTGGATATACATGCTGACTGGATTCACACAACGTGCTTACATTTTTCTGGGTACCCATATTACATAGAATCATAAACTAATGAAAGAGGCCTTGGTTTATATGTCACATTAAAGCAATACTCTCTCCACCCTGCAATAAAACTTAAGTTTTGCTTGCTATTCACATGCGACCACTGTCTTTAGCTGATTTATGGACCGCAGAAAAAACTAGCCATGCAGAATCTGGGGAGGAAGGTGGCGTTCTAAGTGGAGAACATTTCTTCAAATAAAAGCCTTCGAGCAAGGAAAAATAAAATGTCCCATTCTGCCATTCTATGCTTTACTAGTTTCTCATTTAAAAAGATTGAATGTGTTTTACAAAGATGGCTTCTTCGAATAAGGAAAGTTTGAACTGGCATCAGGCATTTTTACAACACCAAAGGGTTCCCCATCATCTCCTTCTGGTGAGATATACCCTATTTACACAAGGCAGAGAGAAAGGGGCACCCATTTTTGCAGACTTAGTTCAAAGACAAGAGAAATCCCAGGGATCTAACTAACAATCCTCAGAAATCTCCTTTCAGGAACATTTCGTATTGGGAGAAACACAAAAGCAGTTGACCTCCTCCCGTTTTAATTTTCATTTAATTTATTTATTTATTTAAAAAAAACATTTTAAGGTTTAGGTTACCATTAAAAAATAAATAAATAAATAACCGGCAGAAACGGTAGAGATAAGTCCCAACCGTTGCAGAGATGATGCAAAGATCCTACATCATATTCTTATAGGAAGGATGAATTAACACCCCCCCCTTTTTTAAAAAAAAAATATCCTGCAAATCCAGCCTCTTCCCATCAATTCAGACCCCCACCCCCTCAATCTGGTTTCAGCTCGGATTGCAGTCTTTCGGACCCGATATATCCTTTAGGGGGAACGAGAATGGACTCTCACGATGGGAAGCCGAGGCGAGCCAATGCCTGGCGGGCGGGAAGAAGGAAAAGAAGAGGCTTCCCCCATGAAACCTGCGTTACTCCCGGGTAGAAAGGAAAAAAGGCGGCGCAACGGTTCGCGCGAGTTGCCGTTTAACCTTGGGAGAGCGGGGAACAATCGCCAACGATCACGATCGGAGCGGGTTGGCCGTCCTTTCTGCGGAGCCCGAGGAAACATGTCCCCCCCCCCCCGCCGGGAAAGCGGCGGTCGGGCTTTCTGCAAAGATGAGTCGGCGTGCCGTGCTCCTCGGAAAGGGGGAGGGGAAACGACCTCCACCGGCCCGGCCTTGAGGCGGCCCCTCGGCACACGCGAGCGGGAGAGGCGCCTCCAGACTCACCTCAAAGAGAAGGCCGCAAGCGTTCGCCTTCACGCGCCGCCGCTGCCGCCGCCGGAACACGGGAGAACCGGCGGGGAGCGCGCGAGGAGCTGGCGAGCGCGAGGGACGGCTGGCCCCGCCTCGCCCCGTTGAGAAAGGCGGGCGCGCGCCAATACGCAGGCGCACTGCCTTTCCTCGCTTTTCGAGAGGTCTCCTCGACCTGGCACGGACGCGAGATTAACACGATAACAAGAGTTAAGGAAGGGACCTTGTTGTAGGTCATCTAGTCCAACCCCGCCCCCCCTTCCCAAGCCGGAGACCCTACACCATTTCTGACTAACGGCAGTCCAGTCTCTTCTTGAAAGCTTCCAAGTGATGAAGCTCCCACAACTTCGGAAGGCGAAGCTGTTCCGTTGGTTGATTGTTCTCACTGTCAGAAAATTCCTCCTTATTTCCAGGTTGAATCTCTCCTTGTTCAGTTTCTATCCATTATTCCTTCTCTGGCCTTCAGGTGCTTTGGAAAATAGCTTGAACCCCCTTTCTCTCTGTGTCAGCCCCTCAAATATTGGAATATCGCTATCATGTCTTTGCTGGTCCTTCTCTTCACTACACCAGCAGTGCCCACAGTTCCTGCAACCATTCATGTTTTAGTCTCCATCCTCTAATCATTATTTTTGCTTTTCTTTGCGCTCTTTCTAGAGTCTCAACATCTTTTTTATAGTGTGATGACCAAAACTGGATGCAGTGTTATAGGTGTGGTCTTACTAGTAGAGACTGCCAAGTTTCTCAGTTCTATTATATCTCAAGACTTTAAAATGGACACCTAAGATCAAATACGTCAACAAAAAAGCACAACAAAGAATGTTTTTCTGTGCCAACTCAGAGAGCTCAGGCTGCCCAAGGACCTGCTGATACAGTTCTACAGAAGAATTACTGAGTTTTAGTGTGGTTACCCCCAACCTTAATGATACCAATGTGTTCTATGTGAGGCTACTCTTGGAAGGCTTCTAGAAGTTGCAATTAGTGTAAAATAAGACAACCAAGCTAGCTTCTTTTTTTGACATAAATATTGGTTTAACAAATGAAAATGATTCACAGAGTGTAGCTACTATTACGAAGCCTCCAACAGACCCTCCCCTTATAATTGTAGAATAGAGTAGAATATGGAAGGGACCTTGGAGGTCTTCTAGTCGAGCCCCCTGCTCAAGCAGGAGAACCTGTACCACTTCATATAAGCGACTGTCCAGTCTCTTCTTAAAAACCTCCAGTGATGGAGTGCCTATGATTTCTGAAGAAAAGCTGTTCCACTGGTTAATTGTCCTCACTGTTAGGAAGTTTCTCCTGAATTCCAGGTTGCCTCTCTCTTCGCTGAGTTTCCAACCATTATTTCTTGTCCTGCCGTCTGGTGCTTTGGAGAATAACTGGACCCCCTCTTCTTTGTGGCAGCCTCTCAAATAATGTTATCATGTCACCCCTAATTCTTCTTTTATCTCGTCTAGCCAGGCCCCAAACCTGCAGCTGTTCTTCATATGGTTTAGTCTCCAGGCCTTTCATCATCTTAGTTGCTCTTCTCTAAACATTTCCTAAGGTTTCAACATCTTTTAAGTAGTATGGTGACCAAAATTGCTTGCAGTATTCCAGGTGTGGTATTAGGTTTTGTCTTTAATAAAATGGTAAAATATGGGGTAGGTGATATTAGTGTTTGATGGATTTATAGTTGGATGAATAACTGCAACAATGCTGGTTAATGGTTCAGCTTTTGCTGAGAGAAAAGTGTTGAGTGGATTGAATATCAGGATTGCAGATGACACAAAGCTGGGAAGGTATCTTTAGAAGACTTTAACAAACCTACAGAGGCTTCATCTGGTGTTGAAATGGATACAATAGAATCTGCATCTGGGAAGGAAAAATGAAAGGACCACAAGATTCTTGTATTGAAAGATTTCTATAGAATGCCAGTTGTTTTCAAGGTGATATTATTAATCTTTAAAACCCACAATGCTTCTGGTGTGACTGAGGAAAAGCCTCCCTCATTATAAAATTATCTTATCAAGTAGAAGAAACTTACATATCTGGGAACTGGGCCAAGGCTTTCTTCTATGTCATTTTCAGCTTATAGAATGCTTTTAAACATTTTGTTAGAGGCCTTTGAGTATTTGTTTGGTAGAAAAGTGGAGTTTTAATTCAATATGTTAAATTGTTCAATGAAGATTGTTAGTTAGACCAAGACATACACAATGTGTAAACCTCATTCATAGAAGTAGTGAAAAGTCTTTGTATTCTCTCCTACCCATAAACTCTATATTAAAACAAGTATTTGAAAATTACAAAAAAGCTACATCATTTCACTTAAATTTCGGAGGGGGTGGGATTGCAGGCCCGTAACTCTCCTCACTTTTTTTTTTTTTTTGCATTTAGCATATTTTTCTGTATCCTATTTCACCTATAGGCTGAAATGGAAACCAGTCCTACCAGTTCAATATGATATCAGCTCTGTTGCTTTCCTCATTTTAGTCAGTCTTTTTGGTATATCCAAAACCATTTTTTTTTGTTAAATGAATGGCAGATCACAGAGGATGATGCCACTACGTTCCCAAGAGATATCAATGTGCCCATGGACATGTCATCTGGCAATTTCTGGGATTTCTACTTTACTTGGCTTCTTTATTTCTAAGAATATTTCTGAAGCTCTCATAGCATAACATAAGCAGAATCAGTTGAAAATTAAACTTGGCAAATGGCTACAGTCCATTTTTTTTTCATGTGACGGTGGAGAAATGTCCATACTTGCCAGGATTCTACATGGGAGAAGACAGAATCTTTCAGAATGTTGAGAATTGTAGAAAGCGGCCTAATCCATATTATTTGACGGCTGCATTCCAATGGTGTTATTCAAATTTTTTTACTACCAGTTCTTTGGGTGTGGCTTGGTGGGCGTAGTGTGGCTTTGTGGGCATGGCTTGGTAGACGTGGCGGGGGAAGGATACTGTAAAATCCCCATTCCCTCCCCACCCCGCTAACCTGCTTTCCAGCTCCGTTCTCCTGTGCAAGGCAACAAAAGAAGACCCAGCCGATCAGCTGGGACTCAGGAGGCAGAGAATAGATGAGGGTGGGGTGAACCAGAAGTGGTATTTACCGGTTCTTCGAACTACTCACAATTTCTGCTACCAGTTCTCTGAACTGCTCACAATTTCTGCTACTAGTTCTCTAGAACCTGTCAGAACTGGCCAAATACCACCTCTGTTACTTTCCCATGACAGATCAAGCCAGAAACAATCCACTCCATTAGCCTCATATCTGTACTTTGCTCCAGTTGGCCTTTGCTTTAAAATAACACATGTTGATAAACGCAGCATGAAAAGCTCTGGTGGACTTATTCCCCCCTTTATTATATTAAAAAATAATTAGTTTGCTGTTTGAAAAGGGCAATATAAGTTTCACAAGATGAAGCCGGTCAAAGTCAGTTATCCATTGAATGAGTGGGTCAGCGCTTATTGTGACACAAGGCAGCCAGTGGGTCTAGGCAACAAGGAGTCAGTCAGACCTGGGAGGATCTGGAGAAATGATCAGGGGGAGGAAGGAAGCTAAGGGTTATGGAGCAGGGAGAAGAAATCCAAGTGGTTTTAGACCAAGAGACAAACACTGCAGTGAAGAGTTGGGGGCTGAATGAAAGAGTTCAGGAGCAGATTACAGAACTGGAGATAAGCAACCAGGAGAATACTCCAGAGCAAGAAGAAGGAAGTCCTGAAGATAGCACAGAGCTGAATGGAGACATCCTAGAGGAGAATGGAAGGGACTGTGAGTTTGTGGCTGGAGCTCGTCCAAAGATCAAAGAGAAAGTTCAAGGAGGACAGGAAGAATATTCAGAACCATCTGATGAAATCCTGATGAGGAACAAAGAATTGGTTGGGGCAGGCCAAGATTTGTTCAAAGAGTTTTCAGTAGGAACTCACAAGAAGATCTTGAGGCAGGCTGGGAGATCCTGGGGAGAAGTCACAGAGAGAGTGGGAACAGGACAGAGCCGGACGGCAGAAGAAGACCACCAAGGCCAAGAGGCCGGTCTAAAGCTAGTCAGAGACCTGTTGGCAGTTGTCACCAGGTCTGACCTTCCACTTGAGGAAAAGTTGGAGTTGGAATTTGTGACCCTTCAGTTTATGATGGGAGGCAATGTGCATTTGCTTGGGGAATTGCAAAGCCAGGCCGTGGTGGAAAACTTCCGACAGGAAGTGTTTGCAAAATTTCCTATACCAGCTTTCCATGTGACCAGCTCCGTAATCTGTTGCGATCAAACTGTCAGCCAGTGGCCCGAAAGGTCTCAGCTCCTGAATGAAAATGGCTGTTCCAGACAACAAGAAAGAATCTACTCCCAGCTCATCTTCTTCCTGTGCAGAGCCCCTTTCCTTAAATCTTGGGACCAACTGGATCGACTGGCTGAAATGCTACACAAGCTGAAGAACTGCATCTATTACAACCCCGTGGCCTTAGTGGGAGTCATTGTGCAGGTGGACCCAGACCCAGGATTGGATGCAGAGCAGGAGGCCCGGGCACGGCGCTGGCTGAGATGCTTGCTTGATGGGTTCTTTTGCTGTGATTTGTTGTTAGACCATGATGGGACAGAACCAGAAGTTCAAGTCCAGGTAGCAGTCTATCAATCAGGCCAACCCGAAAGAGCTGTAGAAGTCAAGAGAGCAGCTTGTCAAGCAATTCGAGCAGCCCTGAAGTTCTGAATGGGCACTACTGATGACCACTCTGATCACATGAGGTAAGCTCAAAGGCCTGGAATAACAGAGGGTCTCACATTATACTGAGCTAAAGTTTTCTTTAACAATGGTTGGTTGAGGGCTCCATTTTTACTGGCAGAGGGCTAGCAAAACAAACAAAGAACAAAACAAAATGAATAAATGTTTCCCCTTTTGCATTTGAGCATGCAAGAAGGGACAGGAAAAGAGAAAGAGAAAGAGGAAAGACAAAGAAAAAGAAGGGAAGATGGGAAGAGAGCAAGGAAGGAAAAATAAGGAAAGAGGGGAAGGAAGAAGAAAGGAGAATAAAGAGGGAAGAAAAAAGAAGAAAAGGAAGGAAGGAAGGAAGGAAGATTATAATGAGAGCGAGCAAGGGTCTCAGGGAAGTCCTGCCTTAACACTTGGTCACCACAGGTGCCCCCGACATGAGTGATGTCAAGCTGGCCATGCCAACCATGGCTCTCCTAAGTCAAACACAGCCCTGATGAGGCCCTCAATGAAATCAAATTAGACACCCCTAATATGCAACATGCCAAGGCAATATCAAGCAACCATTTGCTTCTAGAACTGATGGTGTTACCTTGCTGGGTATAATAGAACATATGCACACACACACACACACACACACCAAGCTCAGAGAAGCATCAAGGCCCCACAATATCAAGCAAATTTGGTACTTATTAAAAAAAGGAATTCATATTCTTATTTGGTCTATTAATTTAAGCATCAGGCTAGGAACCAGGAAAAGTCTCGATTTAGCCATGAATACCAGTTGGGTGACCTTGGACCAGACAGTCTCTCTCAACCCAACCTATTTCACAGAGTTGTTGTGAAGAAAATAAGGAGAAGGAGAATACGGTGGATATTTTCAACACTTTGATTTATTTGTAGAAATAATGAAGGCAAGATATAAATAAAATCATGTTTATATTAACACAAGTGAAGAAGACAGAACATGAGCAAGTGCTCAATTTTAGGGATTTGGATGAGGAAGAAGCTGAGAAATAATTCTGTGCAGTGGAAGAAATAAAATAAACCATCCACACTTGGACATGCCTATTTTGAAAGATTCAAGGCAGTAGATGAAGTGGCTAGTTCAGACATCGTACTCTGTCAGAGCCAATTAAAAAATAAAATAGAATAGAATAACAAGAGTTGGAAAGGACCCTGGAGGTCTTCTAGTCTGACCCCCTGCTTAGGCAGGAAACCCTACACTATTTATGGATAACAAATGGTTGTCCAACATCTTTTTAAAAACTTCCAGTGTTGGAGCATTCACAACTTCTGGAGGCAAGTTGTCCACCAATTAATTGTTCTAATTGTCAGGAAATTTCTCCTTAGTTCTAGGTTGCTTCTCTCATTGATTAGTTTCCACTCATGACTTCTTGTCCTGCCCTCAGGTGCTTTGGAGAATAGCTTGACTCCCTCTTCTTTGGGGCAGCCCGAGATAGAGGAGTATTCATTAGATTTATACCCAGAAGTTCAAGATAGTATATGGAAGTTTTGTTTCCCTATTCCCTCCCCCCCTCCCAAAAAAACCCCAGTGTTGTGAGACGGTTGAATTTCAAAAGAGAGTGGCTTAAAATCCAGTGAGTGTTCATGGCTGAAGGTAGATCAGAATCTGGGCTTTTGAAGTCCTCACCTTAGCTTTCCTTGCAAATCATAGTGTGTGTGAGCGTTTGTGGTGGAGAGAGAATGGTAGCATGCAAATGCTGTGACCTGGGCAATTGGGTTCAAAAGTAATGATATTTGTGGGTACTTATAGTATCTTCAAGGCAGTGGTGGTATTCAAATCAAGTTGCCACTGGTTTGGTGGCTGTGGCTTGGTGGCCGCGCTTTGTGCACACGGATACACTTTGCGTGCACGCACGTGCCAAACATGCACTTTGCACAGGCGCAGAGGCGTTCTAACTTGCTTCCTGCAAGCCTGCACAATGGTGTTCGCTGCAGCAGCTGCCGCACAGTGCTATTCTGCGCCACACAAAGCAGCTGCACTTTGAATTCTGGCCATAAAAGTGAGTATGGGAGCCCGGGCGGGTGGTTGGGCCAACCACAGAGCAGTGAAGAGAACCGGTTCGGTCTCCACTGCTCATCGCCGCTACCGGCTCTCCAGAACTGGGCAGAACCAGTCAAATACCACCACTGCTTCAAGGGCTCTATCACTGGAAGTTTTCAAAAATAGACTAGACAGCCATTTGATTGGGAGGATAAGGTCTCCTACCTTGAATAGAGGGTTGGACCCTTCCAGCCCTATGTTCTTATATGACAATGAGTACGTTCATCATCATTCTAGCATTTTTCCCACAGGTGCAGGGTCTGCTTTTTGGATCAACAAGCACCATCTTGTGTAATGAAATACAGCACCTGGGTCTAACTGGCCATTGCTCATGTCCGCATGAAAATGAGCATTTTGCCATTGCCATTTGCTATGGGCACTGCTGAGACAGAGAATTCACAAATAATGCTAAGCTATGTCATGATTTATACACTACAGTGTGAATTTTGATCATGTGACTATGGGGATACCATAATGGTTATAAGTATCATAAACCACCCTTTTCCAGTGCCATTGTTACTTCGAACAGTCAATAAATGAACTGTTGTAAGTCAAGGACTACCTATACCTTTCCTGTGTGTTCAGAGGGAATATATTTGGGAAACTTGGATAACTCACCTGATCCTTCTGTGGTCAGTAAAATGAAGACCCAGATTTTTTGGGGGTAATATATTGACTCTGTAAACTTATGTATAGAGAGATCTATAAATAACAATAGTACTTAGACTTATATACCACTTCACAAGGCTTTACAGCCCTCTCTAAGAGGTTTAGAGTCAGCATATGGCCCCTACAATCTAGATCCCCATTTTACCAACCTCGGAAGGATGGAAGATTGAGTCAACCTTGAGCTGGTGAGGCATGGTGAAGTGCCATATAAGTCTTAAGTGCTGTTGATATTGATAATATGTTTAGACTTTTCTCATCTGAGGAATTGGCTCTGGTAAGAATACCCAAATCAGCTTTATCAGGAAGGATATCCTACCCTGAAGGAAAAGTTGACCCCCTCTCCTTCCTAATTCCCCTGTCTAGAAAAAAAACTCCTTGGCTTTTTTCAAAGAACAAATTTGGTATTGAGTGGTCTTGGATACTGTCTTTTATTCCCTTTAATGGCTATAATTATTAAAATTAATCTCTTACAGGTCATCCTCACTTAATGGCTCTAACTGGGTCCAGACTGTCCACTGCTAAGCAAAGCAGTCATTAGGCAAAACATCTTGTGGACACACCGCTTAGTTTTAGCAGTTCTGATAGTCATTAAAGTGGGACCACACTGTCATTCAGCAAGGACTTACATAATTCTCCTCTGCCACATTCACCTCCACTGCAGCATCTCTTTGCTTTGGAAACTGCTGTCTTGTCCTTCTTCACTCCTGATTTATTACCCAACTACAGACCAAAATCTATGTGAATCAGGCCCTTGATTCGGTTACCATGTTTCCCCGAAAATAAGACCCTGTCTTTTTTTTTTTTTTGCCACCAAAAAAGGCACCAGGTCTTATTTTGGGGGGAAGTTATTCACTGACTAACCTCACTTGTGCGTGACGCCCCTGGCCTCCTTTTTGCTGTTAGAGGCCTTCAGGAATTTCTTCTGCCACCGGCAAGGCTTTCCTGAAGACTTCTGCAGCAGATAACAGAACTCCAGATCGATCTGGAGCTTTGTTTTCAGCTACAGAGGCCTTCAGGAAAGCTATGCCAGCCTTGCCAGCTGCAGAAGAAATGGGCCGGCAAGGCAGCTGTGGGGTCTGTGAGGCCTGGCTACAACTATCCAAAGATAAGTAGTAGGGCAGCTCCACCACCCCCATCCTCACCCTAGCTTAATTTTTACCCATGCACTTAAGTGGGCGGGATCTTAATTAGGGCTAATTGGGGGGGGGGGTAGGTGCTTATATTGAGTGCATGGGTAAAAATCAAGCTAGGACTTATTTTCAGGGTAGATCATATTTTGGGGGAAACGATACTTTTAAACAAGCACTTAGTTACATACACTTCCCTGTGATTTTTTTTCTTCCTTTCAATCATGTCTGATTATTGGAGACTACCTAGACAAGTCCCCGCAGGTTTCTAGGCAAGAGTTTTCAGAAGTGGTTTGGCATTGTCTCCTTTCTAGGGCTGAGGGAAAGTGACCAGCCCAGGGTCACCCAATGGCTTTGTGCCTAAGGTAAGACTAGAACTCCTGGTTTCTAGCCTGAGGCCTTAACCACTACACTAAATTGGTTCCCTAGCGTGCTTCTTAGCAGTCTATATTACAAGGTAATTTATTATTAATATTTCACAGTATTTCTGGATATCAAAGGGCTGTCAGGATTGACATTACTACGTAGAAACCTGGAAGCTTCAGTTTGCACAGTTGCCTTGACAGAATAATTTTTCTTTCCTAAACTTTCAATTTTATCAGTAACCAACTTAAAGATTCACGTTTTTCTGTCACTTTTCTTTACAGATCTCCAGTAATGTGCAAGATCTCACCATCCCTGGAACATCATTTAAAATTCAGATTATTCCCTCCAAATTTTCTCTGTGTGTTCTTTAATTTTGAAATTGTTTACACCAATGCAAAAAAGTCTCAACAGGTGGCAGCACCAGGATGTTCTTGTCTGGGCTTGCTAAGCAGGGCCAGGTCTGTTTAAAGTTTAATGGAAAGACTCAGGGATTCCGACTGGAGACCGACCATCCATCCATCCATCCATGAACAAAACAGTAGCAAACAATTTCTGTATTGTTGCCAAGAAAACTTCATGGAACCTCACTTGGCGTCAAGTTTGATTTGAAAAAGCCTTTTAGTATGAAAAAGACTAGCTCTTCATACCCTGAGAAAAAGGGGGTTAAGAAATTTAAGGTCAGAGCAACTAAGTCACTTAAGATATACAAAATTCAAAACTGAGATAAGGAGGAAATATAGGTAGTCCTCGACTTACACAATTCATTTAGTGACCAAAGTTACAAGAGCACTGAAAAATGTGACTTATGACAGTTACAACTTTTGCAGCGTCCCCACGATCATCAGACACTTGGCAACTGGTTCATAGTCATGACCATTGCTGTGTCCCAAGGCCATGTGGTCACCTTTTGCAAAGGGCAATGGGGGGAAGCCAGATTCACTAAACAACTGGGTTACTAACTTATCATCTGCAGTGATTCACTTAACAATTGCGGCAACAAAGGTTGCAAAATGGGGCAACGCTCACTTAAGAAATGTCTCACTTAACAACAGAAATCTTGGGACTCAATTGTGGTCGTTAAGTCAAGGAAAACCTGTACAGGTAGATCTGAAGATTGAATGGCTGTTAAGTGGCCAATCAATCTTCAGATCTACCTGTACAGGTTATTGGTCACTGAACAGCCATTCAATCTTCAGATCTACCTGTACAGGTTATCCTTGACTTAACGACGATTGGTCACTTAACAGCCATTCAATCTTACAACAGACTTCCCCTCCTCAAAGCTACTTAAGACCTATCTTGAAGTTACAGCTGCTGCCGCACTCTTACCTCTCCCCCCTCATTCCACCCCACCAGTATCCCACAAGCCTGTCATACCTGTCACCCATCACCCACTTAACTTTTGAAGATCTCTGGACCTCATGTTGGGGAAGCAAGTCAGGCTATACGTCCCTGGGATACATGACTGCCTCCTGGAAGCGGCCATTATTCTCAGCGGGCCCGCAATTCCTTGCGGGTGCATTCAAATAGTAGCTGCTTTCGTGGGACTGCCACACAGCCTAGAGACAACTGCTTCATTTATATATTTTTTTTGCCTTTGCACAGTCTACACAGCACTGCACAACATGGGTGCGTTAACTAAAAATATGTAAAAACTTTTTAAAGCCAGTGGTTATTTTGTTCAACACAAAGCTATTTCATGTTTGAATACACATACAGGTATTTTTGTTTTTCCCGAAAAGGATCCACTTTTAGTCTGAAACCTCGCAGGCAGTTAAAAAGGGGTAAGCTTATACAGAAAATGGGGAATTAACATACATATTGTAAAATAAAGTGAAAAAAAAAAAAGAATGTTAAAAAACTTGCAGACCAGTCATTAAAAAAAAAAGCCAGAGATGAGCAAACCATCTCATTTCCTTTGTATTTGAGTTCTAATTTTCTCATGTGATTTCAAATAAATACAATTTAACATTGCTAAGATGTTTTTCAAATTCTTTTATGAATATAAGCATTCATGCAATAAACTATAAGACAGACAAATCATGCAGAACTGTGAACTAGTGAAGGATTCCAGATCAAAAGCAAAGTGTTTTGTTGCTTGTGTATCTACAGTAGTTGCCAGTGCAGGTATGTGATCTGGCTAGTCATATTCACAGCAACAATATTGGGTTCTAAACATCTTAGAGCAGGAGTATCAAATTCACGTTGTCATGTGACACATTGGGACTTTTTCCTTCGCTAAACCAGGTGTGGGCATGGCCAGCATGTGATGCATCTGGCCTAAGGGCTGGGAGTTTGACAGCCCTGTCTTAGAGGATGGAGGCTGAGAATCTAGCTGCTAGCAAGAACAATTCCAGAAATCTTTGACAGAGCAACAGAAAAGCAAAGATCATAAACAGGAGCAAAGCTCCTAACTTTTCCATCTATCCAAGAAAAAAAAAAAGTTGCTGACAAGTCATTTAAAGCTTAAAACTTGTTTGACTTTGTGCTTCTTAAAATCTGAACCTGAATTTTTGATCATTATAATTGCCAAACCTGAGAATTGTAATATGACACTATATCACAATAATGTCAAATTTTAAATTGCACTTTAAAATAAGAGTGCCCATAAAGTACTTCTGTTCACTGGAACAACAAATAGGAAATTGAAGGTCTGACCAGGTTTAGAATGATTTTCAGTAGATATTATATATTTTATCCAAAATAATCCTTCACCAGAAAGCAAGTTATAGGTTATAACTGATCATTTAATATTGGAGAGCTATATTTTCAAGTACTTATGTATTATTTCCTAAGTAAAAAATGCTGGCAATCAATGTACAAAAGTAGAATACAACTGTTATGTTAGATACAAATACATTATGATCAGAAGGAGCTCTAGTTCAGCACAGCTGCAATGACCTGTAGAAAATTCACAGGTTCAATTCCTGGTGTTTCTAGATAAAGGAAAGAATCCTGGATAGATCCAGTTTACCAATAAAAAAAATACTGAATTAAGCACATCTTGTTTGGTATAAGGTATTTTCCCTTTTTCCTATAAAACAAATACATTAGATTTATGGGTCAAGTCTTCTCTTAGCAACCACATGGGAGTTTCTTCTTGATAATCTGGCCTTAACCTAGCCTTTCAGCTCTTCCAACAGAGTACTCATTCCTACTCAGTCTATTCACCTTGTCCTGGTCAGTGAGTTAGATCTCAACATGTGTTGGAAGGATAATTTGAACCTGGTCTTTTGTGCCTCTATACAGAACTCTGGGTTGGTTTGTTGATCCATTTCTTTCTTTTCTTGGCTGTCCATGGTATTTCCAGCAGTCTTCAACGCCAATTTTTAAGGCTGTCCACCTTTCTATCCAACTTTTGCTTCCACAGAATATCACAGGGAATATGATTAGCATGATTCTTGTCTTTGTAGGCACCAGCACATCATGGCATTTAAATAAATAATTCCTAAAGACAGTTTGTATTAGTATTTAAGAAATGAACTTAATCACAACTGAACAGCAATGCAAAATGAGGATCTTTTCTTTTGGAGACACTGAGAAACAAAAGTTGTAATTTTAGATACCTAAAAATAGATTAACCACCTTCCTAGTCTAGAACACCATATTAAATTTTGCTTTTGAAAGTCAATTCATTTTGAGGGGTTCTTGATCCTCTCCGAGCTTGGTTGTTTCTTGCAGATGTTTCATTACCCAAACTAGGTAATATCATCACTGCTACTAGGGAATGAGGTTTGTTCTCATTTTACAGTAACTTGCTCTGTTGTTGGGAGAAATCTTGGTGGTTCTTTGGTCAGGCTGTTAGCTTGTTTGGCAGTTCCTTGATTGCGGTAATGTTTGTTTCTTGATTGTTGGTCTCTAATGATAATCATGGTGTTAATCTCTGCTCATCTGGGTGTTGATTGGTGATGGGGAGGTATTCTGGTCTGTTTTTTTTTTGGCTTGTTGATTGTCTCTTTTGAATGATATATAGATGTGCCAATTGATGGCTGATTTGTCTTCTAGGCTTCCAAGAATTCTCTTGCAGTTTTGGACTTGGCTTGATCTATGATGGTCAGTGTCCCAATTGAAGCTAGTCAAGTCTATCCATATGTTGCAAAATTAAGGAATTTTCATCATGTCTTCTGACTGATGGTTGGTGTTCATGGATGCACTTCTGCCTGTTTGTCCTATATAATGGCTGTGGCAGTCCTTACATTGTACACTGTGGATGACTCCTGCTTTTTCTCCTGGGGGCTGTTGGATCTTTTAGTTTACTTAGGATGTTTTGTGATTGCAATGGTTAGTTGGTAATTTCTGAGGTGTTTTTGACATATTTGTTTTCACATTCAACTTACCATATAGCATGAAGGGATTTTTTCGGGGAGGGAAGAATACAAATAAAATTCACAGAATTAGTGGTACTTTTTTGTAGGGGGTGGTTGAATAACCCAAGAAATATTTTTACACCACTTCCAGGTTTCCACAATCATATAGGCAGGTTGAGGGATCTAATGACTGTGAAGGTACTTATTGTAAAATTATGGTTCCTAAGCAACCCACCTCAAATGATCAACGATAAGGGATATTTTAAGCAAACCTGTAAATTGTTTAAATACATAAAGAGTAAAATAAATAATAAATGAATAAATGTTGGTATTATAGTTCATCAAAATTAGGAAGATTGCCGATTCCCCTTTCCTGCCCTATGGTATCATCTGTACCAACATTAGCTTTCATGATGCGTGGATTTATGATTTTTGCAAATAACTGTGCATAATTGTCATGGCTATTTTTATACATTATCTGTATTTATAAAACATAAATTTAGGATGCAATTACCAACAAACAAATAACGAATGTTTATATTGTTCAAGAAATATACTCTCTTAACCGTTTACATTCTATACAAATTTATTTGTTATATTCTACTAGCTACTGTCAGCACACCATATTCAAATTATATTGCACTCTGAAGGGAAAAATGGCAAATGCGATCAAATTCCAGATTTCAGGAACATTTTCAAATCCTATGAACTTGGTGAGACAACATTAGTGTAAAAGAAATGGCACCTTAGGTTTTTCGGCTCAGAATACACAATATTATAAAAAATACTTATGGAACAATTTGTGCCAGCCACTATGCTGGTTGATGCCAATTTTCATATTGCAATCAGTTTCATATTGCAATAAAGACATACGGCATACACAGGCACAAACATATCTATAAAATATTGGTTAGTTAGTTCTACATGCTACGAATTATGTAGCAGTCTGAAAACTGTTTAGTGAGATTTATATTATTTCTGGTTTGTTGGTTATTCTAATTAAGCAATTCCTTTCCAGCAATCTAGGAAGGAAGGCCAAGGAAGAGGTGGAAGGCAAGTTAAAAATGATCAAGATACCCAAAATATCTTTTAAAGAGCATTGCTTGAGATTATTTTTAGGAAGACCTGAAAGATCTCATGTTATTCTAATGCACCAAAACTAGCATAAAGAATCAGTTTCAACTTCCATAGATAGATCTTCTTATAGGACATTCAAATAGTTACCAATGGAAACAAACTTTGTAGTATTACTTTGGTCAGGAAGCTGAAGACACAAGTTCTCCCCTTTTCGTCCAATTGTTTCTCACTGTATTTCTGTCTATTTTAACCACAAGTATAAAGATTTATTCAAAGAGCTCCAAACTTTTGTAAGAATGTTATAAATATATGAAGTTCCCTTTTGGGTAAGCTTAAAAGAAGTCAAAAGATTCCTAGATTCCACTTAGCTTAACTTTACCATCTGAACTTCAGCAAATGTGCTTAAGTTCCGATTCAACTTCAGCATTTAAACAAGTTTATTACTGACCATTTCGGCACTCTCCAGATATGTCAGGGTATAACTCCCACCACAAAGCAATTAGTTCTACTGGATAGAGATGACAGCAGCTGTAGCCAAATAGATTTGGCAGGTGGAAAGATAGAAAAGGCAATTGTAGACAACGGAAATTGAACATTCTGATCACAAGTCATATTTATTTGGAAGCAAGTGTTACCAGTTTCCAAAGATTCCCCCCTTCCCCTTTGTGATGGCACAGATAAGGACTTATAGGCCCTGACCTCATCCTGGATTCTTAATATAAGTACAAACTCTGGGTAGCTGCCGAACCTAAGCAGCCTTCTGAATATATGAACTGTAGGCATACATATTCAGCTTTGTTCAATTTGTCACACAGAGTTCTCAAAATCTACTCAGCAAGCGCTGAACAAATCTCTGGATCTAAGTTAAAAGTATGCCCTGCAGTGCCTATGGGTCTGCATTTGAGCTGGTTCTAAAGTCAGATCTTGGTACATACAGAGAAGCCATGCCTGGATCAGCATAGGATTCTTTAAATCTGATCCTACAAGTCACTGCATCAGTCTAGTGGTTTATATATAGGTGAAACTCAAAAAATTAGAATATTGTGCAAAAGTTAGTTTATTTCAGTAATGCAACTTAAAAGGTAAAACTAATATATGAGATAAATTCATTACATGCAAAGCAAGATAGTTCAAGCCGTGATGTGTCATAATTGTGATGATTATGGCTTACAGCTCATGAAAACCCCAAATCCACAATCTCAGAAAATTAGAATATTGTGAAAAGGTTCAATATTCTAGGCTCAAAGTGTTCCACTCTAATCAGCTAATTAAGCCATAATACCTGCAAAGGGTTCCTGAGCCCTTAAATGGTCTCTCAGCCTGGTTCAGTAGGAATCACAATCATGGGAAAGACTGCTGACCTGACAGTTGTGCAGAAAACCACCAATGACACCCTCCATAAGAAGGGAAGGTCTCAAAAGGTAATTGCAAAAGAAGTTGGATGTTCCCAAGGTGCTGTTTCAAAGCACATTAAAAGAAAGTTCTGTGGAAGGGAAAAGTGTGGAAGAAAAAGGTGCACAAGCAGCAGGGATGACCACAGCCTGGAGAAAATTGTCAGGAAAAGGCCATTCAAAAGTGTTAGGGACTTTCACAAGGAGTGGACTGAGGCTGGAGTCAGTACATCAAGAGGCACCACACACAAACGGATCCTGGGCATGGGCTTCAAATGCTGTATTCCTCTTGTCAAGCTGCTCTTGAACAACAAACATCAGAAGTGTCTTACCTGGGCTAAAGAAAAAAAGAACTGGTCTGTTGTTCAGTGGTCCAAAGTCCTCTCTTCTGATGAGAGCAACTTTTGCATCTCATTTGGAAACCAAGGACCCAGAGTCTGGAGGAAGAATGGAGAGGCACACACTACAAGATGCTTGAAGTCCAGTGTGATCTTTCCACAGTCTGTATTGATTTGGGGAGCCATGTCATCTGCTGGTGTTGGTCCAATGTGCTTCATTAAGTCCAGGGTCAATGCAACCATCTACTAGGAGATTTTGGAGCACTTCATGCTTCCTTCTGCAGATGTGCTTTATGGGGATGCTGACTTCATTTTCCAGCATGACTTGGCACCTGCCCACACTGCCAAAAGCACCAAAACCTGGTTCAATGACCATGGGATTACTGTGCTTGATTGGCCAGTAAACTTTCCTGACCTGAACCCCATAGAGAATCTATGGGGCATTGTCAAGAGAAAGATGAGAGACATAAGACTGAACAATGCAGAAGAGCTGAAGGCTGCTATTGAAGCATCCTGGTCTTCCATAACACCTCAGCAGTGCCACAGGCTGATAGCTTCCACGCCACGCCGCATTGAGGCAGTAATTGCTGCAAAAGGGGCCCAAACCAAGTACTGAGTACATATGCATGCTTATACTTTTCAGAGGTCCAATATTGTACTATGTATAGTCCTTGTTTTATTGATTGCATGTAATATTCTAATTTTCTGAGATTGTGGATTTGGGGTTTTCATGAGCTGTAAGCCATAATCATCACAATTATGACAAATCATGGCTTGAACCATCTTGCTTTGCATGTAATAAGTCTATCTCATATATTAGTTTCACCTTTTAAGTTGCATTACTGAAATAAATGAACTTTTGCACGATATTCTAATTTTCCGAGTTTCACCTGTAAATCTGTTAGACAAAGAAGTGGTATGTAAAATTAAAACGACAGAAAATCAACATAAAGTTTGTTATATAAATAACCTTTATAAAAAATAATCTTTAATTCTAATAACTCACCTCTTTTTTTAGGCTCTGGAAAGCATGCATGAAAAATGTTTTGAGGTTTAGAAAAAAAATAAAATCCAAACTCCAAAACCTAAGAAAAACCACCAGTCTTAAATCCACAAATTTATCTGACATTATAAAGGCACCATCCCCTCTATTTTTTTTTAACTGAGTACAGTTCATGGGAGAAGAAAGCTCTTTTAGAAACAATGAATAAAATTGCTAGAATTTCCTTCTTTTCATTATTCTGTAACTTATCTGAATCCTTTTTTTCACTACGAGAAAGACTGGACATTTGAAAGATTGGGTTGTTATGCTGGTATTAATTCCCAATTAAATAAACCAAGATGAACAAACTTCCAAGTTTAGCTTCTTACACTTAAGCCGTAACACAACTACACATACAGGAAAGTTACATGTTGAAATGCATGATTTATAGTGTTCAAAATACTACAAGTGTTTTATTTAAATAATTTTGCATTTTAACCTTGTTGTAAATTCAAACACTGTCCTTGGTTTGTGCAACTGTGATGCAACAAGGTTTTTTTTAAGTTGTTGAGACAACAGTGCAGTGGAACAGCCAAAAAACTAGGCTTATCAAGTTTTTCATTATCTTTACTTTAGTTCAAGGCATGCTGCTTGATTGTGTGGAAGATCCAGTCCATTTTTGTTGTCCAACCACCATGATGAGCATCATTCATCTGTTTCATGAAATACTCAAGTGCTTCTTGTTCAGTTTTGTCTAATGCAAGAGTCTTGCGTATATATGCAATGTCATCAAAAGACTGTAATTCTGGCATCCCTGAACCAAGCATCATGGAAAAGAGGTTTATGAAGAGGTTGGCATGTTGTCGAATTGCTAGGTAGGCTTTGTAACACATTTCTTGGAACCTTGAAAAAAGAAAGAAAACACACCCATTGAAGTCCAATCAGATTAACAACACACTTGTGATCAGGCCAACAAAAACATAGGCACCCTTCTATTTAGAAAGATTATCTGGCTGAAAACAAAATGTTTTGAGTGTTAAGGAAAACAATTCTACAATACAGACTCACTCAATCTAGGACCCTTCAGATGTTTTGGATCATGCAATCAGATCATGCGAGCTTAAAATTGTAGGTGTGTTCCAACACATCTGGAGACATATTAATTGCCAAAAGATATATAATTTCCAAGGGATATCCCTCGAGAAATAGTTTCTTTAAATGTAAGAGTAACAAACATTACTTCTAAAAGAGCTTTACAATATTCAGTTCTGAATACTTTTGACAATAGTCCCAATCAACAACCTCCATATTCAGCAATTAATAAGCATAGTTATCATGTAAATCCACACAGGAAGACAAAAGAAAATACAGCTTTTTAAATATGAGGCTTAAGGGTGGTGCCAAATTCATTTGCAATTTTCAGTGTAGAGATAATAAGGCCAAGATATGTCTTTGCAAGTTTTCTACTTGCATTGTCTAAGTTATTCATGGAGGAAGGCTTATAAAGCTGATGCCAAACTGGTTCATCACTATCATAATTACCACCACCATTATTTTGATAATTTCTATGTTGACTAGGTGGGTTACAATATTAACATGACATGTAACAGATATGAAAATATCTCAGTTGCTGTGCCAAATTAAAAATAGTTGCTTTCAAAACCAATGCACCACAGAACTATTTTTACTATTTTCTAAAGGATAAGAAAATAGTGGCTGATCTGTTTTCAGGGAGGAAGCTGTTCTACATTGAAGGGACGGACAGGAAGTCACCTTCTAGGCCCCCTTGAGGAATGGGTACTATAAATACTCCTCTCCTAGCTAGACTTTCTAGAATCAGCAGGTTCTACTTGGAGATGACTCTAAAAATACAAAGGACCTAAAGGACCTAAGCCATAAATCACCAAGAGCTTCAATTATGTGCATTTCCCACAAAGTAAGTGCAACTGTATTATGCCAAATATTCTTGTGGTAGATAAACTTTTGAATTCTCTTCAAGGACAGCCACATGCGAGAATGTGAGTCAGCACCTTCAGTATTTGGTAACATATTTTTGTGGAAATCACTCTGAGATCATATGGCAGACTGTTGCTCTTTGGTTTCTAACCTGATTTTTTCTATTACAGTAACAACAGTACTTCACGGGCATATGTAATTATTTTCTAGAAAGTGTAACTGAGAATTGGGCCTGAGTTGTTGCTGCTACCTAAAGCACAAGGTTTTATTCAGGATAACACTCAAGGTAACCCAAATACCATTTTCTCTATAAGACGTAATGTCATGTTTTTGCACCGTCCTGCAACAGAAATTTGGTCAGACCAAATAGCATTTCTATTCCAGCTTACCCACCTTTCAAATTCTCTTGTTTTGGTACATTCTTGTGCTCCTTTACTAATCACTATCAAGAAATCTTGTGTTAAGACAAATGGCACGCGCTCCCGTTTGTAACCAAACTTCTTCTTTTTATGATCCAAAAAGTGTCCAAAATCAATGTGAAACAGCTAAGGAGAATATATTTCAGATTGTTATTAATATGAAGAAAGAGCAAATGTTAATTTGCAGAGAAGAGCAAGAAAGATGGGTCTGGAGACTAAAACATAGAAACAATGGTTTCTGGAATTGGGAATGTCTACTTCAATGAAAAGAAGTGACATGATGGCAGTGTTTCAATATCTGAGGGGCTACCACAAAGAAGGAGGGGGCAATCTATTCTCCAAAGCATCTTAAGGCTGAATAAGAAGCAATGGATGGAAACTAATCAAGGAGAGAAGCAACATAGAATTAAGGAGAAATTTCTTGACAGTTAGAACAATTAATCAGTGGAACAACTTGCTTCTAGAAGTTGTGAATGCTCCAACACTGGAATTTTAAAGAAGAAATTGGATAATCATTTATCTGAAATGGTATAGGACTTCCTGCCTGAACAGTGGGTTGGACTAGAAGGCCTCCAAGGTCCCTTCCAACTCTGTTATTCTGTTATACCTGCTCTGGTATTTCAATCCATATGCCAGAGTACAATTCTATAACATTAGCGCACTTCAAAATGTACTAGAGAACTCTGGCATTTATTAGAAGTTTGTCTGAAAAACCTTAATTATGCAATGGCGGTGGGGAGGTTTCCACAAAACAACCAAGTTTCCAATGAAATGGAAAACACTGGGTGAATTCTAAAGAATATTCTCAGGTCACATTTGTAGTGCTAAGGTCTACGTTTCTTTGCTTGTGTCCCATGTGAATGTTGCTAGAGCTAAAGGTTCCTACAATGCACAGAGAACATGGGACACATATCTATAGTATCCTCAACAGATGCACAACATATTATCTCCAAGATAGAAAATATGACCATTTTCCCCATAAATAAAGATACTGAAAGAGAAGATATTTCAAATATTTTTACCTGCCCATCATCTTTTACCATAATGTTGCTATTGTGACGATCACCAATTCCCAATATAAAAGTAGCTACACAATAGCCAGCACATGAACGAGTAAACAAATCAATAGCTGGATCATACCTAGGAAAGATTAAAAAATGTTAGTTTGGGTAAAGACTACTTTGTTATTTTGGACATGTCAAATAATGTAGAATAATTATTAATTCTTGTCGCCATCTTGAAATAATCTTACAAACATATTTGCAGAAGAGAAAGTTTTTATTTTTAGTTTTAAAGATTTTCAAAATTTATTAATTGTAGTATTAATAGCATAATGTCTAAGTTAACAAAATATAGACAGTGAAAAATTGTATGTAGACCTATGCCCATTATCAAAGGAAAAAAGAGAAAATTTGCTTTACTTAACGAAAACCCAGCCAAGATATCACACAAATTTCTTATAGACTAACAGAAAAAAAAATCCCTTTTGCACTTATACTTGTCCAGCATCTCCCAACACTGACAAACTTCCCAGAAACCCTGCTGTCCAATAATTTTGTGATGAAATAATGAACTTTATTATATCTAGATCATTACATCAGATTTCCAGTGCCAGCTGTCCTCCAAAACTACAACTTTTACAGTATTTTAGCATTTTCCATCTGCCAACATCCACCATTAATATACTGTCTATCACATAAATGCAACTAAGCTTCTGTAACATTTATAGAGAACTCTGGCGTTTATTAGACGTTTGTTTGGAAAACCTTAACTATGTGGTGTGGAAGGAAGGCTTTTTCAGAAGATACAAGTTGTGCATGCTGTTACATCATCCTAATGCCACATCTCAGCCACAATCAAAGAAGCTGGATGACCAGAGCCAATCACCTACTGGGTTCTATACTCATTGGTGTGCTTAATGTCCTTGGGTTGTGAGCACAATACTTTTTAGTAGAGGAAAAGCCAAGATGATTAGCCTTCATAAAAAACTTGTTTAAAATAAATAAATAAATAAATAAGCTTAGTTATACAACTCACATTTCCCCTTTGTTCTTGTCTTTGAGCCACTGGTGTAATGTGTGGCTGTTGAATTGCAGCGCACCTTTAAGGCCACCTTTGCACTGGATCTGCATGATTGTATGTGAATTTCTTACAACTTCAATAAGCCCCACACAGTCACCAATGGATAAGCATCCATAAGGTAGCATCCTAAAAAAGGAACATGATACTTTTGTTTTCCAATACAGTTGTCAAAATATGAATATGTCAATCGAACAAAATGCACAGGTATGCAACCCTAGACTACAATAGCTAGGCTTGGGTTTAGAATAATAGAATCTAATTAACCTCACACCTATCATTGAGCTATATTGTCATTAAGAAGAGATTTTAAACAATTGTGCAAATAGTTCCAAGGGCCCCATACATATATACATATGTTTTTCAAACATGAGCCATCCGAGTCATGTCTGAAATGAAGAAAGTTTTGTGGTATAGGGCAAGATTTGTTCTTTCTTATGAAATATTCCACCGTAAATGTCTGAAAGAGCTTTTTTGAATCTTGGCAAATGTGTACCGTGGAGATACACAAAACATTAGAACAAAGTGGTACTTTCCTGAGCAAAATGAAACAAAATGCAAAGTTATTCTGCACAAGGAAAAGAGGCTGCAAACAAATCTGAAACATTTGTAAAAATGATAAAGCCATGATAAGTGATGATGTAAAGTTTGCTGTAAACTCTTGATCAAGATCATATTCTTTAATAGACAGAAGCGGAAAGGAAAAACACAAATATAACTATTGGCAGAATTTAGGAATACTTGCCTAAGATCAAGGCCTTGATTTTGCCAGATATTCTCCATTATTCGAATTATTTGAAGCGTGAGCATATCCTGGCGTAGGTCTGGATAAAAAAATGCATTATGTAAGGAATGAATTTTGAAAAACTGAATATAGTTTTTAAAACATTATGTTTTTTTAATAATATAATCAAATTTATGGTATTTTTTAAAATTAAGGTTACTTTAAAGACTGTTAAACCATCTGATGTTAAAATCCAGTTTTAATCCAGAGATGTTGAGTTTAGGAATAACTTTTATAAATTTTGTGATTGTTGTTATGGGGGACAGAGGCAGAGATGACCAAATGTTATGGTCAGTTCTCCATTTCAACAAAATAACTTCATTTCTTGGTCAAAAGAGAATATACCTATAGCAGTTGCTGCATGTCCCTGTAGACTCTGTGGCCAGGTAAAGGTAATTCTTTTGTGATACTATTAAATCAAAGTAAAAGAGAACAGGAAAAAGCAGCACTGTCCCTGCAATGGCTTCTCTGTTGAACAAAGTGTCTATCTATTCCACTCAGTGCTTCATCAAGAACACTGTAGGATCCCCAAATATTTAGGAAGAAGTTCAACTATGATAGCAGCGTTGTTCACTAGGCTGTAAATCCTCCCCTCCACCTATTTCTCATCCTGTCTCCAATGCTCTGTAAACCAATTGCCAAACAATGTGAGTTTTTGCCAGAAGTTTTCATACAAATATGAAGTACCAAATTCCTTCTTTAAAAAAAGAGAAAGAAAGAAAAAAAAATGGCCAGGAAAAAAATCAGTTGAGCATTGCCACAATGTTATTTTCAAAATGAAAAGAGCTCTCTCACATAGGATGAAATACATATAAACTGTTTGATAGAAAACAATACCCTCCTAAATCTGTGTGAAACCTTCACTTGATACCATTATGTTCAACAAGTATGAATAAATTTGGATTTAGAAGAGCAAGAAATACTTTCAGAAAATAATTTCAGATATATATCCTGGGGTGTATAGGGATACAACTGTGTCAGCGTTCAAAGGACATGAATGTGAAATGAATATTTATGCTGGGATAGAAACTCTGGAGTGTTTCAGGCAGGATAGTGAAAACCACAATGCAGAAATTATAATAAAATAGTTTGCTTTACCATCCCCATTTTTAAAGATGATCTCATTGTTCTGAAATAGCAGCTCAGACATAATATCTGGATTTTCCCAATTAAGCCATAACGGCCTTTTGGCAGAAGACATAATCCTGCATTCCTCAAGCCTACAAAAAAATAGATAATTCTTTAATGAAGTTTTATTCCAACAGACATAAATTATTAGATTTCTGTAGATCCTTTAGAAGTAGATTAACTTTTCACTCCTAATGATCTAATTATGATTTCTAATGAAAATGTTTCACAATGAATTAGTTTTAACCACAAAACATATCCAGTATAAAGCAACACTGTCACTGTTCATGGCATGAACCAAAAACTGCATTAAAAAGCCAATCTTAATTGAGGTCTATGGAAACATTTGTTGGACAATAATTTAAGAGATGTTTTTTTTTGAAGGAATAGGTTCTACTTAATTAAAATAAACAAATAAAACCATGAGATTGACTTCCAATTTGATTTTGGAGCGATTTGGAATTTATTGGAACTTTAAAGAACTTATAAAACAGTTATAAAGGGAATATCATACATTGCTAATGCTTTGATAAATTTAATTTTATATAACTGTATTTACTGCAATATTACAATGCTATACTCTGCTATAGTGAAATAGTTTTACAGAATACAGAACATAAAGGCACAAGTTTAACTTCAATTTTGTATGTATCAATGACAATATATATCAATTGAAATTAGTGTCTGTGAAGATTCTCAGTCATCCAAGTCATGGTTGTCCCAAAGGTACTTTTTGCACCTTTTAAAAAATTGAATGTAGATAATTCAAATAAGGCATGTTATTTAGGTACAATATATGTGTGTAAAATGTTTTGAGCTTGCAACAGATTATTTTGATTTTATTTTTTCCAAATTTGAAACACTCCAATTTTGAAATACTTTTAATCAAAACCAAACAATTGTGTTGGACAAATTTATAAGTTAGTAAGAAAAGATGCAAGAAAGCTAATTAAGAATTATAGGTTCAAAGAAATCAACAATGATTGGTTGAATGACCTCAGTTTAGTTTCAGTTTCAAATGGTAGATCCTAGGATTTAACTACAACCAACGAACTCTAGTGATGGAATGAAAAGTGAAATCTGAGTGTGATACCAGAAACATGGTGGCCAACAGATCATTAAATACCTTTTCTTGGTCACTAAGACATCTATGCTGACTGAAAAATGGGAAACAACTTCTTCCTAGGTGCTAAGCAGCACACGGATTACTTTTTTTTAAACTGGAAATCTTATTTATACCATCTCTCTCATGGTATTTCATTGTTTGAAATAAATAATAAAGATATTTCAATTGTTTTATTTATTTGATCACATAATTTTTATTCATTTATTATGCTCTGATTCTACAAAATAACAGTTACTTGTTATTACATCATGTTATCATTTTTCTAAGGTTTCTCACTGGTTTCTTGATGCCAATAAATTTAAATTTTTCTCGGGCCATCTTAATTCAACAGACTTTATCCCACAAGTTACAGGATCAAATCAGAACGAAGGAGACAAAGTGAACTCATTCTTTAAGAAGTCAAAGTTTCATATCATTCTCAGCATCCATTATTCATATTTCATATATACTCCCACCTCTAATAATTTCTGGAAAGGAAATGATACCTCAGAGTTCCAAGCTGATGAGCAGGATTGAGAGGAGATATGAAGCCTTGAAGAGCATCCATGAAGTCTGGCCGCCTCATCTGCTCCACAAGGAATTTCATCTGTACCTGTTTAATGACAGCACTGAATACTTAATGATAGTCTCATATATTTCAAAAGTTTTGCTTTTAGCATGAATACCAGCATGGTATTTGAAGCATTTCAATGGGAAAAAAATATAGCAAATTCTACAAATGCTGCTTTCTAAATACATATAGTTAGAGCCAGTCTGATATAATGGCTAAGGTGCTGACCTAGAAGCCAGGCATTGGTGAGTTCTAGTCCCACCTTAGGCATAAAAGCAGGCTGGGTGACCTTGGCCCAGTCACTCTTTCTTAGTCACCTTACAGGTTGTGGGGAAAATAGGAGGAAGGAGAATTACGTATGTTGGCCACTTTGAGCTACTTATTAATATAATAAATGTGGTGTTAAAAATCTAATAATAAAATAAAAATATAAAACATACCACAATATTAAACCTTGTTTTGCTTATGCATAATTTTACCTTTTGTGTTTCATCTTTTTTCTCCTGTTTAAGGATATCTGTGAGGTTAATCAATTTTTCCATAGCTTCCACTTGCCGACTCAGATGTTTTAGGTACATTCCACAAGCTCGGCAGTAGGAATCCAAGAGCAGACCAAACCTCTGGCTTACATTTTTATTGTGCATTTCAGACCTATATATAGGAATATCTTAGCTTAAGTAATGGTACAGATGTTCATAAACTAAAGATGTTCATAAACATAGTCAATTTTATGCTAAAGTTGTTCATAAACATATTCATTTTACGTCACAATAATGGTTTAATATCATCAATTCTTTGGCATTTATTTTAGAGCCAAAAGAGTTACTGGAATATCTTGTTTATGAAGTATATTTCAGTCACATGAAACATTATTTTTTTTAAACATTATTTTTTTAAAAAGCTTCTTAGTCACAAGATAGTTAAGCTTAGATTCTTTGCTTTATAATACAAGATAGTATAATGTAATACTCTTTAAGGGAGATGGATGGTTCAGAAAGTTGAAAAAAATAGTAATAATCTAAACTTACTTTAAATGCCAAAAGAAGAAGTGTCCTATTCTTTGATTAGTCAGTGCCTTCTTGAGTAAAAATCTTACCAAGAGGTTATCCAAGTACTGTTCATACTTCAGAACCTAGAGATAACAATGAAACTGAATTGTGATTGGCATTATCAGTATTTTCAAGAATGGACCACTCCTGATGACATCAGCATAGCTATTTGTGTATGGGTAGTAAATATTTGTTTAATGATACTAATTGGGACCAGCTGCAAGAACGTAACTCTGAGCCTGTTGTAAAGTGTCTGAATGACAAACACATGGAAGTGGGAACACTGTGACGGCAACAACTACGAAGACCCGACATAAGTCCCACTCATTTAGCGCCACGAACAAGCGGTCATTCAAAGAAGATATCCTATACTATGTTTTCTGACTGATACCTCTCAAGCACATGTTGGGGTTTGGTTATTGGGCAGGCTTATGATTTAGGATCTAACAGTTTATCTCATTTTTTAAATGATGCTTAATTATGAACTATAGATGCTTGCATCTTGTGCAACGGTAACTTTTCATATACATAGCTGCCAATAAAACAGTTATTTTGAATTATATTCTTTCCTTGTTCTCATCTCAGTAATTCTGAACCACTTTTAAAATTTCACAGGGAAAATTCTGTCATACTGTCCTTGGGAAATTCCATCGAAGTATGTAATTTTTGAATGCCTTTACATATGATAGAAGCACGGTTGATTCAAACAGAATGCAGTACCTGCACCAGCTGAATTAAGTACTGAGAGAGTTTGTCATCTGTCAAGTATTTTTCCAAACACCGGATTGCAAAGGCTCGCACCATTGGATCTGGATAATTGCAGTCCAAAAGCTCCATTGCTTGCTCAGGCCTGATTTGAGGCCAATCTTTTATCAAGCAGTACATCTGTGTGAAATACAGTAAGAGTGCAAAATCTTGACTACAGTCATGAAAACAACCTTCTGAGTCAGAATTCTTCTCAGGCTAATAAGCTGCTTCCAACAGTGGACAAACATATTTTTAGAAAGGCAGAAAGAGGACATAAAATAATGGCTGCTTTTTAGTCCATGGTACTTGGTAGTTAATGGTGCTCCATCTCTGAATATGGATATACTATCTATTCAATAGGTCCAGTAGCCCCAGAGAAGCTTATCATATTATCTCATGTTGCATTAGATATAATATTATAGCATTCTACTATAATGAAACATTAAAAGTCCTGCTTAATAAATAAGTTTTTAATGCATGTGTTCAGCAATAGAGTTGTTACCTGGGCCACTTCATCCCTGGAATTCCATTTAACAGACAAAAGAAGTTTGGGTAGGATTTCTGGCATAGATACACAGTAGTGCCTGAAAAAGGAGACAAAGAGAAGTATATTGCACAAATAATTCTATGTATTACTACTGTATGAAATCCATATGAAACAAGAAATAATATATTAACATAAGGATAGTATTCTTTAAAGAAATAATAAAGTTTGTTTGAAAAGAACATTCATAAATTTTAGCAGAATGGCTATGAAAAGAATATCCTGTGAGTCTCCTGAAAAGATATAAAAAATCAGTGTCACCAATATAATTTCAAAAGACCGTGGTGGCTTTAAGTAAAACAGTTTTAGATCACCTAACACATTTAATACTTTAGGAATAATCTCACGTGTTGAATTGAGCCTGGAACTGAACCTTATGTATTTAGAGGACTAATACGTTGCTTAAACAAATGCAGATGGCACAAGCTACTTCCTGGTACATTTTTTTTTAGTTCCTACCTTCAGTATAGACTAGGAGGTTTCTTTATTTATTAAGACAATTTTTATGGCTGCCTAATTTACTCATAGTGACTCTGGGCAGCTTACAGAAATAAAACTCCATATTAAAAAACTCAATAAATCTCTACCCAAGTTTGGGGCAGCTGGATCTATCTAAGGACCATAGACACAGCTATGCTCTGTATTATCATTTACATACTGAAAAGCTGGCTTTTATACCTGTGGCTCCAAAGGAAGTCTTTTTCTTGTTCAGTTATTTCAGATAAGGGGTCTCTAGTACAGATTGCCCGAAGCTGCTCTTTGTCGTTGTCTCTTAACTCATTATCTCTAGCTATTCTGTTACTCTGTGGAAGAAAGGAATACATAGCATCATTCATAACGAGCACCTTGTTCAAATATTGTTATCGCCAAAAGTGCTCAAAAAGACTTATTTTATCTGCTGAACCAGTTGATGGAAAACTGTGCTTGGGAATATTTCTGTTACATATCTTAAAGGTTTGTAATGGAAAAAGTGTTTCTTTGTTCAGCACTAAAGAATGCACATGAAGTTCTAGAGATCTTCAAAGAGGTTTTGATGCTTCTTCAAATGGTTTAAAAATACAGCATTATAGACATAAACATGGATGATTTATCATTTTCCCCCACTATGATATAATTTGATGAACTAAAATCTATGGTTCCCCCCCCCCCAATAAATCAATCATCTTTCACATAGTAATTTTTTAACAAAATGTTTATTTAAAAAAAAGCTATTCAATGACTTAATATGGAATATATCCAAAGGATGCAATAATATTAATCAGCCTGTTTGGAGTTTTCAGTCAGGTGAGGACTCAGGTAAACAGTAGTTTACTTGTTTTCTCCAACAAGTAAATAGAGATAGTTTTATTGTTAGGTCAAGTCACGACACTGATCTCATACTATAAGTACTATATAATTTTGAATTTTACATTTTGAAGATGTAAAGCAATTGCTATTTTAGTTTGGTACCTAAAGAGGAGGTTGATAGCTATATATCTATACACAAAGGACCTAAGAGTTTGCTGTGGGTCATTGTTCTTAGCCCCAAGAAAACTAGGGGGGAAAATGTCCTCACCAGCCCTGCATGGTTGTAGTTAAATCCTTGTTCTCGAGAAATAATCCAGTTGGCATGTTCTTCTATTACTGACATGTCAGGAAACTTGACAGGACTGCTAAACCAATCAAATTCCAGTTCCAAACATGGAGTTTCCTAAAGAGAAAACATGTTCTTTCATTTATAGACAGAAATAGCATGAAAATACAAAACTTAAAATAACTAAAATGTTTAATTGCCTTACATCGTAAGTACTGTTTCTTGCATGTAATCCTATACAGAAAAAATGACTGCATCTGTTGAAAGCTGAAACAGGGATTTCTGCCCAATACTTTCCTAACAAGTTAGTTGTTGTTTATTTGAGCGTTACATGGAAGAGTCATAACTAGGCCCAAAATAATATCTTACATCATTATTATTGTAAAAAGCAGAATGATATGCTAATGAAAGTGAATGAAGCATGGACAAAAATAAAATGTAATTTAAGCAGATTTTAAAATTAATTAAAACTAAATACAATTAATATTATTCTGCAGATGTTTAATAATTTCTCTCTTCTGTAACTTTAAAAATGATTGCCTAACTTGAAAAGAAAAGAGGCCAACCAAATCTTTCAAAGGCTTTGAATGGGATATTTTACAGACAATTATTAGGAATTATGTTCAAAGCCTGATTTAAGGCAATGAAGTATGCTAGGAATTGGCTTGAAATATAGTATTATAAAACACAAGAATGTGAAATCACAGCTGCCAATTCATTAGCAGGTATTAGCCTTCCGATGCATTGAATTCTTTCCAAGAATTTTGAATGCTATTATGTATTGGAATAGTTTAAGTGCAGAGCCAAGTAGTTTGACCTTTTATAATTGACAGATGCAATTTTCTTTCAATGCACAAATTTTCTAAGTGCCATCCAATATGTTTTGGTATAACCTAGTATTGGGACCACCATGGCCACATGTTTATTTGTATCCTGCCCTTATTATTTTTATAAGTAACTCAAGGTGGTGAACATTCCTTCCTTCTCCTGTTTTCTCCACAACTCTCTTAAGATGGGTTGGTCTGAGAAAGAGAAAGTCATCCAGCTGGTTTTCATGCCTAAGGTGGGACTTGAACTCATGACTTTCTAGCCTGCTGCCTTAACTTCTCTCCAGTTATACCATAGTCTTTCAGCTTTGATTTTCAGATCTTGGTACTTTTTGATCGTCTCCAATTCTTTGTCTTCGACTCTACTCTCCCCTGGTTTTATTATTATGGTTGGCTGCATAGTCAGTCAAATGCTCGGACTGAGTTTGGTGTTTTTATCTATCCATTGTGTCCTTATTATTATTATTATTATTTACCTTATTTGGGTTGGATCCAGTGACTCCAATGGGATTAAGAAGGTCTTCTAACCCATGGGGGACAGGCCACAGATTCAGAGCCATTTTGCCAGAAACAAGAGTGTCTGTGTAATCAAACATGTTAATATTTCCCCACGCCAATGGGCAGTGCTCCTTCAAAAGAGCAAACAATCAGTGTTTAGTCTCCTCTATTAGTAAGATATTGCAAGCTCAGTTTTAAAAGAAATAAATGAGGAAACATAAGTTACAATACTACTTTTATCATTCAAACAGTGTAAATGTTGAGAATATTTTTAAAACAACAGTTCGCCCTATTACATTTCTAACAGTCGATGAGAAGGATCTTACCTCCTTTGCCCCCTTTCTGCCTTTAACAGAGCAGATAGACAGGCAAAGCCGAGCAGCGCGTGGAAGATCATGAACAAGCATTTCATACTGCAGCCATTCATTCCATCTGAAAGAGATATAAGTTTATTGCCAAATATTTTTCAATGACATGGTAAATCAAAAATTGATAACAAAGACTTTTAGCTGTTAGTGATTAAGTTCTGTGTAGAACTGAAGCAGCTTATTTAGAATTCTAATGGGGCAAATACAGCACAATCCGTGGTAAGCTGGCAGAGGGGTCAAACTCACGTCATTGTGTCATCACGTCATCACATGACATATTGCGACTTCCCCCCCTTCGCTAAACCAGCTGTGGGCGTGGCCAGCATATGATGCATCTGGCCCATGGGTCACGAATTTGACACCTCTGGCTTAGGGGCTGACTTCAACAAGAGTTAATCCTGCTGTTAAAAACCTAGGGAAATTTTAACTTAATTTCTGAAAATTTGCAGGAATGGCTATTCTGAACATTCCATTTTGAATGCAGCTGTGAGTGCTAGCCAGAGGTATTCTTTAGCTTTTGCCCTCAGTTGGGACGGGAATTTCTATTGCTAAGTGATGCGATTGTAAAGTGCAATGTCATTCTTTTTTTATGAGCAAGGGAATAAATTACTTAAGCATACTCTGACAGAGAAAATTTGAATTTAATCATCTGAATTTGCTCATATAAACAACATCAAACTGAGCACAAATTTTAGTTGACACAACTCTTAAGTGAAAAAGTAGTATACCACAATATGCCATCCATCCTTCTACACTTGGATTTAAGTAAACACAACCATGAATTTCATCTTCATGGTATGCTCCGTTAATACAAAGGGTTAGTCTGTTTTTCTTTATTTCATTTGTATCATTTACCTGGGATTAGAGCAAGGTACTCTTTGAGTATTTACATTATCACATAAAGGTTCTCCTCCATGATAGATACCAGTTCGGACATAAATCTGAAAAAAGTATAAACATAATCATAAAGGCACTAAAAATTGACACTGATTCAAGAAAAGCAAAATGTACACAGAAAATTAATCAATTGGTTGATTATTTTTTATGTTTATTTTATTTATTTGTATTTCCTGCTTGTAATTTTTTTTATAAATAACTGAGGGCGACCAAGGGCAACTCCCAAATTAAATAGAATTAGCAAGTACAGGCCAATAAAAAGTTATTTTTAACACAAGAACTTACCAATATTAGTTTTATTTTAGATTGGAAATCTACCACATTTAAGAGTAAATGCACGCATTAAAACTCTGCAGAATAAAATCAAGACCATGTGTAAAAGTTTACCAAATTTCTGATATAGTTCAAACTTGGATGAATATCCAAAGGAAAAACAAGTTTGTAACAAAATGTGTTTTAAGACTATGTGTTTTAAGAAGTGGTGAACTAAAACACATAAATTTCAATAAGAAGTACACATGCCACCCTCATCAAAACATTTACTAATCAACTTCCATTTCTGATTGGATTGTTTTTGTTAGATAATTCAAAATCAGACATATTTTAATGTCGCTAATTGAGAACACAACGATCATACTCACACATCCAGAATTCTCCTACCTTGTCAATGTCCCGAATATTTACATTTACATAAGTAGCACAGAGAATCTTAATTCTCAGATGACTGTTAATAGCCCAGAGAGATTTGGCAGAAGCTTCCCCATTCATGTAAGGAGTAGCTGTAGAAATACGCCTAGAATAAGATGGCATTGCAAACGTATCCAATGGCAGCTGGGCATAGAGACTCTCTTTAGTCATCAGCATCAAATTGGGCATTCGGCCAAGCATGATACAGCTCCGAATATACTGAAATAGGTAAGCAGAGCAAAACAAAAGCACAATGACTGTCTTGGACATACTTCTTCTGAATCATCTTTACTTAGCTAGAAAGTTCACAATATTAGCACTCTAAGATTTCTAAGATAATAGCATTCTAAGATTTTGCTATTTAGGGCCAAGAAGGCAACACATCAGCATCTAATGAAGCTAACATGCATGACTCAGGCTAAAATTAAACGAAGTGTTACCGTTCTATTTTGAACAGTTGACCTGTCAGGTGCTGGAATCAATAAGACTAATTTCTACTATATAACAATACATTATATGAAGTAATATTTGAAACTGAAATTTCCCAGGAAACCTGTTAAATAACACACACATAACAATAGTTTCAGAGCATATTTTACACCTGATGCAAATATCAGTTGCATTTTTTTTATGTACACAGGTCTGTTTTCCCATAATTCCTTGACTCCAGCTTGGATGAATGACATTCTGAAAATATACTTGATATTACTTACCTTATACTGACTCAGTGGGTGTTTTTCTAACAAATACTCATCACAGCCACATACTTTTAAAATATATTTGCCCTGGTATTCCAACACACAGAGTTTCAGCTGTTCTGACGATAGCAACATACTACGTGTTTTTTTCCTGATTGCTTCAGCAATTACTTGTTCCGGCACATAATCATGATTGATTTTTAAGGTGTACTTCTGTTTGTCATTGTTGGGGGAAACTATAACCCAAATCACTACTATTATTTGACCTGAAAAAAAAAAAAAAAGAAATTTGGTTCAGATTGCATTAGGCATCATACATGCAACAGCAGGCAGAAGGGAACAGCTCTGCCTCTTTTATGTTACTGTTTCAACATATCCTAAAATTAAAAAAAAAAAAATGAACAGACCCAAAGCACTAAATATTATGCATCTTTTTCTGCCATAATGGTAACAATTTTAGAAACACGAGTAAAAAGGCAACAGGATTATAAATTGGCACACTGGTATACTGTAGCAGGGTAAGAAGATAGATTCGGCAGCAGGCAGATGAGATGAAGGATCCTAAGACCCAGAGGTGCTGCACCTTTTCTGGTTCTAGAACAAACTGAAGATAGCACAAGGAAGGAAGGGAGAGGGAAAGTGAAATTGCTATTGCAGAACAGAAAGTCAGTTTGTGCAGGAAGGGGAACTGATTGTATCAAGTCAAGTTTCTCTTTTTGTTTAAAATTGTACCAGCAGCATGCAAATGAATCTAAAAGGCAAAACTGGAAGGTGGGGGGGGGGGGTATGGGGAGAGGGGAGAAAGGCAAAGGGGAAGAATATCTACCATCTTGCTACAACATTTAAATTCCACTTAGGAAACAACAGCTGAATTCATTGGTGATTTACTGTACAATCAATAACAAAAACTTCTGGAAACTTCGTGATTGTTATTTATGTTGAAAAGAAATGGTTACATCAAACAATTAAAGGTATATCTTTAAAATAAACTATTTGTACTGAATAGATTACTCTGATGTGTGGACAGTGTACATCAAATAAAATCTATTAAGGACACAAACCAGCATGGTGTGCACTCCAAAGTTTGTTTTACAATCTATGGTACAAATTCATAAAGTATCACCCCAATTTTCTGAATGCTGAAACAATTAATTAATGCATCTTCTTTACCTTTATCAAGTTTATTGTATATATGCTTTGGTAGGTCAGATGATTCTATGTTTGGGGGACAGACGTACAAGGCTCTGCTGTGGGGGGCATTAGCAGCTCGTAGTTCTACTGCCTCTTTGCAAACATTAAGAATGTTTCGTCTGAAATCCTGAACTTCTGGATCCTTCACCAAGTCAAATTCACAAACGGGCATTCCAATAGCAAAACCTAAAAAGAAAAACACCTCCTTTGATACTGCACCAGAGTGCAAGGCTTCCACCACTGGTCTCAAGCTCTGGGCTTGAATATCAAACATGCTGCAACTATTCCCCAGGGGGTGAAACTGGGGGGGATGTTCTTCGGTCCAAGCTAGAAGTGAAATGTGTCCCCTTGTCGTGCTAATCCAGGTATTTTAAGCAAGATGTGTTAAACAACAGAAGCCTGGGTGAAACAAAATGCTACACGATAAACATGGCTTAGAATACAGTGAGAGCCAGAATCACACATCTTGTTAAAAGCCAAAAGCCAACCACATTGCCCTTCAATATGGGATGGCTCCAGGACTGCAGTGACAGCAGGTTCATTTTGTCAAAAGGAATAATTTGTTCTATTTTGAGCATAAAGAAATAGTTTTAAAGTCTTGATGCCACTACTCCGATATGATACATTTGGTGTTCTTTTACTGTTTGTGGAAATTCTCAGTCATCTAAGTCATGGTTTCCCAAAGGTGCTTTTTCAAAAGACAACTGGACTTCCTTGTTTTTTTTTTCTTTGAAGACATTTTGCTTCTCATCCAAGAAGCTTCTTCAGTTCTGTTCTTCTGGTGGTTTTATCTTTTCTCTTATCAGCAAATCTTTCCCTAACATAGGAACTTAGAATTGTCAGAGAGAACTTAGAATTACTCAGAGAATCTAATAGTATTTGGACCCTGCTATTATATAGAAAACGAAGGTAAAATGTTTCTGTTTGGAAACACAGGACATCATGCTTATTTACAGATTTATGCAGGTAGTCCTTGACTTACAACTGTCATTAATGACTGTTGAAAGTTATAACAGTCATGAAAAAGGTGCTCATAAAGCATCACATCTCTATCACATGACCACATTTTGGAGGCTTGACAAGCAGCTTGCTTTTATGACTAGTTGCCATATCTAGAAATCACATGATCACAATTTGCATTCCTCCCCCTCCCAGTGTGCAGCAAAAAGGCCTATTTGGGACAATGGATCTACTTAGTGACCATATGATTTACTTAATGTGTCATTCAGACCTAAAACCATGCAATTCATTTAATCACCACTGTAAATATGGTGAGAATATTGGGTCCAGGCATGTGGGCATCCCGGCTTATAACTGCAATGACTTACAAACAAAAATCCGGTCCCAAATATGGTTCTAAGTTAAGGACTACCTATAGTCTTCTTAGTCCTGAGAGGCATCAACTTTCCCTGCCTTGTCTTTTTCCTTTCCAGTTAATCCTTTATTTATCTTAATAGAATGGAAGAAATCACCATTTCATTGAGTTATTCTAAAAGTGCCCACCACTTAAGACTGCAAATACCCGAGTAAATGCATAGACAGTTCCATATGAAAGGAAATCTTCCTTGAAATATCCTTGCCCCAAGTAATTTAAAGATTAGCACTCCCATCTTAGATTGTGCTATAAGACTGGCAGTCAACACAGTTGATGAAGCATTCAGACAAGAACTAAATTATTATTTTGTATACACAGAGAATGTATCTCCTCACCCAATTAAAATCAGGTAAAAGGTTATTCAGTTACATTTCCTGAAAACTAACAGTGCTTATCATATGAATCTTCTCTCCCTGAGGCTGGAGGGAAGTGAAACACCTTTCTTTATACAGTAAATATTTTAAATTGCATGCAATAAATCATATATAGGTGCAGTAAACAGTAAATCATATGTATAGTTGCAATAAATTAAGAGAGCAAGCCTCACCAATTTCTCGATTCAGAATTTTCTCTTCTCTGTTGCCCACTGGTTCTATCACTTTTAAAAAAGGCTGGAAGAGTCGCAGATCACACAATCGCCGGGTTTCATCAAAGAATTCTTCTCTTTCTGCTTCTTGGGTAACACTTACAAAAATGTAAGATGACTCGTCTTGGAGGAGCTGATAGAGAGGGTATTTTCTAGCTTCTTTAAAGAGTTCATGTTTAATATTTAACAAGGTGGCCTCACGGAGGCATTCTAAAGTCACTATCATACCATTAGGTAGAAGACATTCTACTACGATTTTTGGTGGCATTAAGTGCATGCCCCATAATTCACCGGATGATGGTCGTGGAGGCATTTTGTTAGGCCTCTTCTTTGAATATTATCAAAAAAATATGATTGTAGATTCCTGTAGGAAAGACTAAGTAAAGAAAAATAGGCTTAGGTATGTTTTACAATCACAATTTATTTCATATCACACCTTCAGAACTATGCACTGCAACAATAAATGCAAGATTTGTCAACAGTTTTCCTTTCAGTCTTCATAATTGGGTTAATTGTACCACCGAGGGCTCATTGGAAAATTAACAGTGCAAATCATGTTTGACTAGGAGCATGTTTGCAATGACAAAGTATTTCACTCTGTCTAACAGGGACCTAAAAACCCACCCAACTAGAAAGTAGGAAACAGAAATGGCAACAAACAAATTTTCCAAACAGAGTTTAACAGAACAAAAAGGTAGAGCAGGTAGGTATTAACTAATTAGTTATATTAATTAAAATTAACCCTCCCCCAATGGTTCAGGCAACTTTTGTGGCTTACATTGAGATAAAGCAAAATCCAACAATTATAAAAATGGATTAAAATTACAAAATTGAAACAATCTCAAACAACAAGGAGTTGGAAGGGAGAGGTGGACCCCATGCCAGTCATCATAGGCAGATTTTAAGGCTTTCTGGCTCATGGTTTGGTCATTTTTAAATGCTGGCAGTGCTTTCACTCTAGTGGTAGCATGAGATAGAGTCTACAACCCACACAAGTGGCTCAGGTAGTGCAGCTCCTCCAGGATGGTACATCAATGCGAGCTATGGCAAGGAGGTTTACTGCGTCTGTCAGTGTAGTGTCCAGAGCATGGAGGCGCTACCAGAAGACAGGCCAGTACTTCAGGAGACGTAGGAGGGCAACAATCCAGCATCAGGACCACTACTTCCACCTTTGTGCAAGGAGGGACAGGAGGAGCACTGCCAGAGCTCTGCAAAATGACCTCCAGCGGGCCACAAATGTGCATGTGGCTGCTCAAACGGTCAGAAACTTCTACAGCTTACAGCCCAACACTGTGCAGGACGTTTGGCATTTGCCAGAGAACATCAAGATTGGCAAATTCGCCCCTGGCACCCTGTGCTCTTCACAGATGAAAGCAGGTTCACACTGAGCACATGTGACAGATGTGACAGAGTCTGGAGACGCCATGGAGAACATTCTGCTGCCTGCAACATCCTCCAGCATGACCGGTTTGGCAGGGGATCAGTAATGGTGTAGGGTGGCATTTCTTTAGGGGGCCGCACAGCCCTCCATGTGCTCGCCAGAGGTAGCCTGACTGCCATTAGGTACTGAGATGAGATCCTCAGACCCCTTGTGAGACCATATGCTGGTGCGGTTGGCCCTGGGTTCCTCTAATGCAAGACAATGCTAGACCTCATGTGGCTGGAGTGTGTCAGCAGTTCCTGCAAGAGGAAGGCATTGATGCTATGGACTGGCCCGCCCGTTCCCCAGACCTGAATCCAATTGAGCACATCTGGGACATCATGTCTCGCTCCATCCACCAACGCCACATTGCACCACAGACTGTCCAGGAGTTGGGGGATGCTTTAATCTAGGTGTGGGAGGAGATCCCTCAGGAGACCATCCACCACCTCATCAGGAGCATGCCCAGGCATTGTAGGGAGGTCATACAGGCACATGGAGGCCACACACACTACTAAGCCTCATTTTGACTTGTTTTAAGGACATTACATCAAGGTTGGATCAGCCTGTAGTGTTTTTTTCCACTTTAATTTTGAGTGTAACTCCAAATCCAGACCTCCATGGGTTGCTAAATTTGATTTCTATTGATAATTTTTGTGTGATTTTGTTGTCAGCACATTCAACTATGTAATGAACAAAGTATTTAATAAGAATATTTCATTCATTCAGATCTAGGATGTCTTATTTTTGTGTTCCCTTTATTTTTTTGAGCAGTGTATTTTGAATTCAACTAAGGCAAAGTCTAATTTATTTTCGGACTGTCCCCAATTAATATCTCCAGTTGAAAAAATTGTGTTTACTCCAATAAAGTCACATACAAACTTCAGCCATAATCTTTTTGTTCGTCAGGATATCAACTCTTCAAAAGATTCCCTAGAAACAGTTTTTTTTTAAAATCCTAAAGCTTTTTTAAAATTATGCTTGGAATTAAGGTATAGCAGCATTTGAATGTTTGTCACATATCTTATTTGTTTCTGCTTTCTCATTGTCCCTAAACAAAATCACAGTACTTGCAGACTGGTGGGTTTGGAAGAGAAATAAACAAGCAAATAAAAGAAAAACGTACCTGCAAGTATTATTTTTGAACAGGGAGATCCCACACAGCTCCCTACTTCACTTGATGGTCACATTATTGGAAAGTTCTCTGTTATCCAATTGTTACAATATAGGAATGGATTTTTTCTATCATCCAGAAACATTCTACAATCTTTATATGAACTTCTTCTCAACTCTTGGACATCATACTGTTTGAATTTTTACTGAAAACACTAAACTTATAATTAAATTCAGCATAGCTATTGAAGGGTAAAAGTCCAAGTCATATAACTACCCTAGAAAAGAGAGACAGAGAAAAAAGAATTATTTCAACAAGTAATATCATGGAATGCTACACAGACAGATAGTACTCAGTACTCAAGGACTCAGATAGTAATAGCAATAGCACTTAGACTTATATTCTGTTTCATAGTGCTTTACGGCTCTTTCTAAGTGGTTTTCAGAGTTGGCATATCATCCCCAACAATCTGGGTAATTTTACTGACCTCAGAAGGATGGAAGGCTGAGTCAACTTTGAGTCAGTGAGGATTGAACTCCTGGCAGTAAGCTGAATTACCCTGCAGTACTGCATTCAAATATTATATACTATAAAATAGGGAAGGGTTTTAAGGCAAAGATCATAGATTTTTTTTCTGCTGATATCCTAAATATAGAAAGTGTCTTCTGGGAGTTGGCCAGCCTTAAGAATCCAATCAATCAATACATGTCAATATACATTTACAAGGTACTTAGTAACCTGTCACTTCTGTTTTCTGAAGTTCCTTAAAAAAAACAAACTTCAGAGACTGAGCTGACTTTCATCTTTCTTTCACATTTCCCTAAAATTTGTAATCCCTTCCTTATTGCCTCTTCTGTAGTGATATATAAGACTAATTTGATATGTATGAATTTATATTTTTACATTAAATTACTTAATGAAATATGTTACAAAATACAAACTATGCACATGTAAAATATATTATTTTTTGATTAAGCAACATTATGTGAAGCTCAGAAAAGGATTCAAAAATTAGACTATAATGAAAAATATATTAATAACCCACATCAGTAGATACAGAAACACAGAACATGCAATGTACAGGACAGCTATCATAGGTGGGATTGTAATTAGACTGTTTCAGGATTTACTGAAAATACCAGATCTTTTTCTATGTAAAAACATCCCTTCCACTGTCTGGACTTATTGTGGAGGTGGGGAGAAATTCCTGAAAGGGATAAGTGAAAAATGTTGGGAGTTTATATAATCCCAACAGGATTACCCAAGATGCTAAAGTCACTCCAGCTGTTTGGATAAAGCAAGCATATAGAAAGTTGGAGTTGGAAAATCATTTTAGTGAAAATGGCTGTGATGAAAAAAATAACTTTATAACAAATCACGTTTACAATCTTCGCAGGTCTGTAAAACAAAGGAAAACTGAGAAAGATCATAAAGCATAGTCATAGTTTCACTCAGCAACCGCTTCACTCAGTGAGCAAATTCCTGATCCTAATTTTGATAGCTAAATCAGGATTATCTGTAATCCAATCCGGGATTTTATCAAGAAAATTATATGGATCAACAATATAAAGTGATTGCAGATATAGTGGACAATGAACTCCACAGGTTGGACATACTATTGAGGAACAGCAGATTATCTTTCAGAATTGTTAGTTTAAAGCCTTCAGGGCCTCTGGCTGCTGCTGTTGCAATGCAGGAAAAAAAGTTTCAAAGGTACAAAAACAGATTTATAGTGGAAACATGGAAAATAAGAAGTATGAACATGGGAAAGCTTAACATAATGAAAAATGAAATGAACTGGCCACATTTTGACAAGCATCAGTAAAGGACTGGAACTGGACAGGTTTGATAAGTAAATTACTGAAAGAATTATTTATTACTTAGAACACACACACACACATATACACATAGAAGGAAGAAGAGGACTGCTTTTATAGCAGGAAAGATAAAGCAAGACAGTACTTGGACACAATGCAGTCAATGAATGAATATTATCAGTTGACCTGTTGGAAAACCCATTAATATGATGATTATCCAAGTTTATGATTCAACTGCTGGTGCAGAAGAAAAAAACAGGTTGATGATTTTCAAGTTCAATCATGTTCAACAGAACTTTCAAGCAGGTTGTGCTGCTTGTGGTTGAAGATCGGGATGCCAAAGCTGAAAATATGAACAGGAAAACATAGTTGGATTGCATGATATTGGAAATGAAACAGGGGAATGACTTAAATTCTGCCAATCCAGTTATTTCTTCGTTGCTAATATAATCTTCAACAACATTTCCAGTCTTCTACATGTACCATCACCAGAAAAATATTGAGAAATCAATTTGGCTGTATTATACTGTACAATGGAATAGAAAAGCAGAGTTTTACAGCAAAGAGGTTACCAGGATTTGGCAGTGGAACAGTTCATGTGCAAGTTCCAGGTCAACTAAAATGGAAGAAGAAAACCAACCAGTTTTCATGATATGAATTTCATTGCATACCTAGCATGTTCAAGGAGAACATTAGGAATTGTTTTAAAGTCCATTGACAGGCAACCAGAGAACTGTGGAATGAAATGAAATAAGTTGTTAGGGATGAATATGAAAAAAAAAAAAGATACAGAGACACAAGAATGCAAAATAAATCACAGATCAAATGGCAGAAATTGTTAAGAAGAGAAGCAATAGCCAATAAATATTATGACCTCTAAAATGAACTTTAAAAAATGTATGGAAAGGATATGTTTAGGAAAATTGCAATTCCAGGTCATACTGTCATCAGTTGCTAATGAAACAAACCAGATGCTCTCTGGAAACCAAGCAGATGTATCAAATCCCTAGAATAGGCAGATCAGTTGGGTCTGTACTTCTGGAAGAGGGGGAAGAGAGGCTCTGCAGCAATGGGACTGACCATAACAAAAGACAGGTCTTAACGTCCCCTGTTCTCAGATTATATCGCATCTGTTCCATTTGGCAAATTCCAATACTAAAGAAAAGGGATGGAGTTTACTCCTTCACTTGGGAGAGAAATTGTCCACTTCCCCCACCACTCCAACTCTACCAATAAAGACAAATTGTACTTAGTCCAAACGGTTGTGCAGTCCAAACTGATTTTTTTCAGGTAGCATCAAATCAGATCTCATTCCATAGTTGATGTTCCAAATGGCCAATGTCCATTTGTCCTCTTCTCTAACAGGCTACAAGTGAGAAATTATGGTGGCAATATCAAATGACATTCACCATCAGGACAGCTACAAGTCTTGGGCTGAAATTATCCCAGACCTGCTCCTATTGTTCAAACTGCTCCAAGCCAACACATCTGCACAAACTTCTACTGCTAGCACTCCCAATATACCAACTCACCCAAAATGCTTAGTAAATAAATCTGCAAAACCCTCACTGCTTTACCCACCATGTTCTCCACCTCTGAGGGAGAAAGGTTTGTTACCAACATTGCTGTAGGAGCTACAGACACTTCAGTTTCAATGAGCATCCAAAATCCTGGCTCCTACCCAGTAGCAAACTGCCAGTCCAGCTCTGATTTGATAGATTCTGATACCTCTTTGACACTGCTGCTGGTACTCAAGAACTTTGTTCATACAATCTCAACATTCCCAATCTCTTTTTCTTTGTATAATGCAATATAATTCCTTACAAAAATTCATAAAAGGAAGCTTCTGCACTGTATTTCTATCTAGAGCCAACTCTGCCACTGCAAGAAATTGTCTCAAGCAGTGGTCCTCAACTTTTTTGAGCTAGGGTCATGACTGATGTTTTGAGAAACTGGCAGCCTTGATGATATGATTAGGAACCAAACAATATTGACAAAAACTGGTACAGTTGCTCCCTGCCACTAATTTTAGTCTCTTCCTCCCCCCTAAAAAACCCCTTCAACATCATTTTTCAAAATGATTTAAGCATGGAATTTCAAGCAGTACAAAGCTACAATTTTGAGTGTAAAATAATTCTTCTCAAGATATTTCAAAGCCCATTATGGTTGCTTTGCAAGTACAAAAGACTTCCAAAGTGTAGAAACAGCAGTTCAACACAGGACATATCACAAAATTTCAGATTAGAGAAGTCTGAAAATAAATAAATTTTGTATAACACTATCATTATTAATCCCAAATTAGCTTTATCTTCCCCTAAGAATGCCAATGTAGCTTATTCAAATCTAGATTTTTAAAGATGTATTTTTCCTTCTGGAAAAGCTTATTTTAATTTGTTTGGGGGGTCGGACTTAATAAATCAACAATTAAAAAAATACAAAGTCAACAATTAAATAAGTCAACAATTAAAAAAATACAAAAATTAAAAGACAATTCAATTGGTCATTGTCCAGAAGTATTATCATCACTGTTATCTGCCCTTTAGGCTTCCAGGTGACTAGACATCTGTATTTGGTATGTAATTTAATGTAAATCTACCACATGCTGAGTAAACATGGAGTTCTCAACTCCATTTTGCTATTTTACATCTTGTCTCATATTTACTGAAACATGTTTACAGGCATTTCTTGTACATTTTTAGAAATAATGATTGTGATTTAGTTGTAGAATTATCGGTATTTTAACATGCAGTTCTTTTTATAGTTTGGAACATCCAGATTCTAATAGTGCCACTGTTACAGTGCAACAGATTAGCAAAGCCACAAAGTGAGCAGATTAGCAACCCTGCCAGTTCTTCCACTGTGTTTTGGACTACGATGCTCAAGAAAAAGATGAAAACATTTTGTTCTTTTGGCTTTGGAATCTTTGGCATATGAAGCAGCTGTTTCATATAGGCAAGCATTTTTTTACCCCTGTGAAAGTGACTTGATATTACTTCTGAATAATTAAGTCATCCAATGTTAAACAACTGGTGTTTTTTTTTCTATTTGGCGATCTTTATGCCTAGATCAAATGTAGATTTGTAATTATACTGAAATTGTCAATGAACAATATTAATACATTACAGATAACCCCCAACTTATGATCAGTCACTTAGCAACTGTTTGAAGTTATGATGGAGTTTCCTCAGCTACTTATGACCTGGATTCAAAGTTCCCATGGTCATGTGATTGCATTTTGGGTGATTGGCAAATGGCCCGTATCTATGGCCATTTGCAACGTCCCACCGTCAGTTCAATTTACAATATTTTCTGGCGGAAACTGGCATTTACTTCCATTATCCAGGAAAAAATACCCACTGCAGGTATTCGCTTGACTGCTGCATTTGCTTGATATCCATTGTGTTTACTTAACAACTGTGATGAATTACTTAACAACTGCCACAAAAAACTCACAAAATTAGTCATGGAATTGAAATAAAACATATTGGCAACAAATTCTGCTTTATTTTTTATTAAGTCTCAAATGCAATTTCACTTTACAAATAAGAGCTATTGATTTCATTTAGAATATATTCCTGAGTCTGCATCTTGTCTATTTTTTTAATAAAAAGGTTTCTGGACAGGATGACCTCTACATTTATATCTGCATTGAATAAAAACCTTTTTCTGACCCTTCAGTTTTAAGAAGAGTTTGTCTTTTTCCCCTATACTTCCTTTTTGAATTGGACCTATAATATTCAGTTTGCAGGTAGGGATAGAGCTGTTTTGTAGTCTGTTTTTCATCTTTATAGAATTCCTCTGAAAAGTGCTTTAAAAAGATTAATTTCTACTTTGGAACCAGTTACCTTTTGTTAATGACATTAAACATTGAAACAGAAAGTTTCTGTTAGTATGCCTAGATGAAACAAACATGTAAGAAGAATTTGTTACTACGCTACTTTGTATTTAATCTCTTACTGAACCATAGTTCCTCTTATGAAAGGACAGCTGTTCTTAAAATAAGCAATTTAACATTTGCTAAAATGAAGAAAGATAATCCCCAGGCTCACAATTTTTCCAACTTTAAAAATGTAAGGAACAATTCTTTGGTTTGTTTATTTATTATACTAATTTATGCAGCAGCATCTTGTAACTGTGATTCAGGGTGGTGATTTTAGGATATGATATAGAATAAATAATATTAACAGAATCACATGGAGGGGTTTGCCCAACCTTCAGACCACAGGTTTTGAAAAGATTTTTAAGAACTTTCTGAAATACTGATGAAGTTGGAACTTTCTGAAATACTGATGAAGTTGGAACTTTCTGAAATACTGATGAAGTTGGAACTGAATAAATCTTAGACGGTTTGATATTTGGAGGGCAGATACCTAGCTTTGCACAAATGTCTATAGAATTATCAAATCACTGCAATATTGTTTTGGTCTCTGCACCAACCGTCCCAAATTTCTGTATTGTCAGGGCCAACTTTATTGTTACAATTCAAAGACTTCTATCTGGTATCCAGTATTAATCTAAATATTGTGTACAAGTAAGGCAATGCAATAAAATGCATTGTCCCTTAACACAATGAGAAAAGTGTATTGAATATACATATTAAGATGGATATATACTTAGAGCTTATGTATTAAACATTTCAGAGTATTATCACACCAGAGTGAACACGAGTATGAAAGTGTAACACTGAAATTTGTCTTGTTTCAGGAAATATATAATAAAGAAAACATTTTCTGTTAAGAAATAAATTTATGAGTATCAAGTAACTAGCACTGATGCTCAAAATATACATTACTACCATACAGTTCTCTCACTTACACTGCTAGAGAAAGATATTTGTAGAATATCATAACTGTGCTCAGGCTTTCTTTACTGATAATCAGATATATTTTACTACTGCATTAATTCTTCTTTTCAGTGTACCAAATTATTCCATCTATTTTTTAGATCTTGGGACAATCAACCATAACAATCAATCATAGAGTCCTGAGTTTTTAAAAGAATTCAAATGTGAACTCACTAGCATCACAGAAAAAACGTGCAATTTGTACTCAAACAGGGCTCAGTACCAGAGGGTAATCAATGTTCCATCCCTGTTTAAAAAGGGACCTGGGAAGATCTGAGAAATTATGATCTGGTCACAATGATTCCAAGCAAATTGGTAAAACATTATTTTTTAAAAAACCTAAAACCTATAGAACAAGTCTAGTTGAAAATAAATAAATCTGCAATATATTTTCTTTTCTGTGTTAAATGCTGATAATGAAATTATTATTAAGGGAAGGGCTGAGGTAACTTAAAAGATAGGGCACTGACCAAATGACAACTTTGTGCCATTATATTGGTCAGCTGAAGTAAACATGGATTCAAAGAGACATCTATATGTTCTCAGTATTCCAAGGGTGGCAGCAGTAAAAATGATTGCAAGGCTGCTTTCCAAATTAATGGAAATTGCAATGTGGAAGGGTTGGAATTAGTCATACGAATTTACATTTTTTGAAGTCCCACAGTGTATTCTTTGCTATTCTCTATTCAGCTTGGGGTTAGATAGCTCATTTCTCCTATGTTTTTATACTAGATACTTTAACAGTATTGCCATCAAATAATCGTTGACTTACATTATGGTTGTAAGTTGTGATGGTCCTAAAGCTGGTTACCTAAGTGACTCATCTAATTTTATAACTTTGTTGCAGCAGTTGTTAAGTGAATCAGCAAGATTGTTAAGCAAAACTGTAGCCATTAAATAAACCCACTTCTCACCCTGGTGCGTTTTTGCTGAAAAGCAAAAATAAATATCAATTATTGGCAAAAACATTGTAAATCAGTCACATGACTGTGGCACACTGCTAACAGCTGTAAACACAGGCTGGCTTCCAAATGCTTGAATTGCATTCATATGACCATGGGATAGTAGCAGTCAGAAATCCAAAACCAGGTCATAAGTATCTTTGGGGGTGTGTGTGTGTGTGAGACATCATAACTTTGAACCGTCACAAAACAACTGATTGTAAGTCAAGGACAACCTAAAGTTAATTAAATATTTACATCTATGAATTAGCTCTATTAAGTAAAATATTATCTACAATTAATATGCATTAAAAAGACAGTTAAGCCAAACAATACCAGTTTATATATTATGGGAACACAGCATTTTGTACTTGTATTATATGGATAACAGCCACAGTATTAAATGAGTGAGATTTTGATTATAAGTCTTCCACTTGAAGATGAAAATAAATGTGCATACAATATACTGATAAAGTATACAATCTACATACAAATCATGCTTTGTTAAAATATAAAGTAGATCTATAAAACAACTATAAAGAGATTTTTCTGCAGTGCCAGGTTCTGAGTTATGCAACAATAGGAAATATTCATTATACAATAGCAATAGCACTTAGATTTATATACCGCTTTATAGTGCTTTACAGACCCTCTCTAAGTGGTTTACACAATCAGCACACTGCCCCCAATAATCTGGGTCCTCATTTTATCGACCTCAGAAGGATAGATGGCTGAGTCAACTTTGAGCAGTCAGGATCAAACTCCAGGCAGTGGGCAAAGTTAGCTTGCAATACTGCATTCTAACCACTGCACCACCATGGCTCTTACAATAATTTGTTTTTTTTCAGGTAGCTTGAATATATTTAATGAAATAATTTAAGAATGGGAATGAATGTGGTTCTGAGATATTTATAAATACATTCATTGATAAGGTTTGCCTTTGATACCATGATATCTTCTTTTTAAAGCCTTTCTAAATGTGTTTTTTCAAGTCAATGTTTCAATAAGAAGCAGCTCTCAGTGTTTATGGAAACCATATTCCTCTCATCTTATGTTAATCACAAGAGCGAATTCCAGACTGCTGCAATAATAAATGGAGCAAGGTGTAATCAACTACATTTTTGTCCTACTAGTCTGACTGAGATTACTCAGGTTTGTTTACGCAAATGGAAACACTCCAAATGGTAAGGGACAGATTGTTGTTATTGAAAACTGTACTTATAAATAAACAATATTTGCAATGTTCCAGTTTTTACTGTTTTCCCCAACCATATTAGCTAGGCAGCCAGGTATTATACATAGCTAAAAAAAATGGGGGGGGGGGAGAATTCTATTCATCTACAACTGCTTTTGTAAAAAGGAAAGAAAGATTGTAAAGGATATAAACATGACAATCCCGAGAGAAGGGGAAAAGGTACAAAAACAGGATTGGGGAGGAACAGCCCATAGAAATAGAAGATCCAGGAAACAGGAAAACAAGGAGGCCATCACATGGCAGAATGTAGGTAAAGAAATAGGGACTGACAACCTCGCTGCCCCCAATCACATTTGGAGAGGAGGAAAATGCGTTCATATTGGTAAATAGGAGGAGGAAAGTGTGTTGGATATGTTTGCTGCCTTGAGTTGTTTGTAAAAACAATAAAGGCAGAATACAAATAAACATCAAAAATCTGATATGAAAGAACATGGAGGAATAACCAAAAGGAAGGCATGTCCACAGTATGTATTAACCCTATACAAAACTAAGCTGTGCTCTTGAGTTAACATGTCTACAATTTGACTACTACATGTTTACTGGATCATAATTTTCCACTGACATTTTGTAATCCCAAATAGAACAGTCTTTTTTAATGTGATACTCTGGATGTGACTGGATCAACTCCCATAATTCTCAGTTTGCAGGCATATAACCCAGGTATTATCAGAGTTGAAAGGTTAAGTTATCTTGAAGGGATCAGTTTAAGGAAGGCTGAAAACACTGCATTATAAACTTATTTACCTTAGAAGTTTCCACCACCCTTTTGGCTTTCTTATAGAAATGGTCTCTAATATTGTTCAAAGAGGGAAATAGTGATATGGAAAGAAAGCAAAAGAAAAAAGAAAGCAAAAGAAGAAGAAAAAATAACAGCATGAAATTCTACTATAGATATTATTACTAGAAATGCAGAATTGTCGGTGGTGAGTTTCAAAAACCAGACAAAAGAAACATAGATAACCCAAGAATTCTCAAATTAAGGGTTATGACAGTTTTAAATAATTTCACAGAGAGATTATTAATGTAAATGAAATGGCCAAAAGCATATGTTTACACATTTTCAGTTTTTGATGATCTATTGTCATCAGCCAGCAAAATTAGAACCAACTATTCTAACAAATATTCTTTGTAGTGGTTGTAGGAATGTGATAACGAAGTACAGTATTTCTATTCTTTTTCTTTTAGAAAGTTGCACTGCTGTATCTACTTTTATTGAAGTATAGAGGTCTGTGAGATCGATGCTATTATGGTGACTGTTGTTGCCCTCAGCTACCACTCTTTGTATATTTATTGTTATTGCTCTTTCTCTGTTGAATTTTAATTTTATATTAGCCAGCTAGAGTTGCTCTCGTGAGATGGACAGCCATATAAATTGACTGAAACACAATAAATAAAACCACTCCTAAAAATACACGGCATGTTTGCTTCTTGCTGAACATCAAGTCAATAAAATCATTAATATTCATAGGAGCGTCACACAAACTTGTTTGCTGTTTTCAGGAGACACAGTAGTGTATTACAAAGTTTGGAAAGCCTCAGCCTAGCTCCTTTTTACCGACCTTTTCAAACAAGTCCGTGGGAAAGGTCTATTTCAGAGAAACGTTGCAAGAAGGCCAGGAAGACCCTGAGCATCCTGAAATCAGGAGGGAATGAAAACGTATTAAAATATACAAAGGATGAGCTGGGTACAACAGTTCCAGTGCGGGGGGGTGCAGATGAGATTTCCCAGCCACAGCTATGTACAGGTAGTCCTCAACTTATGACCACAAACCACATTTATGTGGTTAAGTGAGAAATTTGTTGAGTTCTTCCCCATTTTATGAACTTTTTTCACCACATTTGCTAAGCGAATCACCATAGTACTTAAATCAGCAACATGGCTGTTAAGTGAATCCAGCTTGCCCGTTGACTTTGCTCATCCGAAGGTCGCAAAAGGGGATCGACATGACCCCGGGATACCGCCACAGTCATAAATGTGAGTCCGCTGTCAAGCATCTGAACGTAAATCACGTGACCCTGGGGATGCGGCAACGGTCATAAGTGTGAAACATGGTCATAAGTCACTTCCCCCTTTCAGGTGCTGCCATAACTTCGAACCACCAAAGGTGGTGTTGTAAGTCGAGGAGTACCTGTAACTCTTTTGGGCGCTGTATGCAGATTTGTTTTAAAGGCTGAAAATAGCTTTCGTTTTTTCAGCAGGTGCGAAAAGAGGGCAATAAGATGAAGGGAGGTGAGGTGGACGAAGCCCCGAGGTTTTATATGGTGAATTAAGCGAGGGAGATTGGAGCCCGCCGTAGTTTAACCGAGGGGAGGAGGCGACCTACCGGGGCTCCCTGCCTGCTACCCCTGCCTGGGCTTCCCCTCAGACCCTCCCCGCCATTCGTCGTCCAAAGCTCCGGATTTAGAGCGCCGCAGGTTCTCCCACCAAGCCGAAGAAGGGGAACCCGGCAGCCCACGAAAACCCCTTTCCGCCACTGCGGACGTCTCCTCCCGCCAACCTACCCCTCACTTCGATTCCCGGCTGTGGACCCTCATCACTTTTCCGGTTTACTCACCTTGGCCGGCCTCGCGTGGACCGGAGCCGAGGCGTCCGGGGGCGAGTCCCTCACCCCACTTCCCTCAGACACCGCCCGTGGCCGCCCGCTCCTCCGAAGGTTCCAGCGGGTCCGTGGGGGGCGGGCCGGCGGTGCGCGCTCTCGCTCTCTCGCCGCCCTGGTTGTTTGACAGAGCCGCTCGCGCGCTCCCGCTCTCCTTTCAGCGGACGGGGCCCTGTGGCCGCGCACGCGCACCAGCGCCGGGGGCTCGCTTTTCCATTGGAGCTTTTCTCTTCCTTTTCTTTCTTTTCTTCCCGCCTCCCCTCCCCTTTTCCCTGCTTTTCTTCCTTCCGCCTTCGGTCCACCTTACAAACAAACAAAAACATCCACCTACGCCCCTCCCTTCCTCCGAACAGGAAGCGTAAGGAAGCGACCCCGGATGCAGACCCAGGAGCGGCCGTTGGAAAAAAGAGAGCCGCGCGCAGGGAGTTTTTTTGGGGGCGGGCGGGGGGAGGGGAGGGAGAGGGAAATCCAATCACAGGCACCGATCGGTTTCCAACGCGCATGCGTCTCTCAGTGACGCAAGCGCGGTGTTTTGAGAGGTGTCCCACATTGTAATAAGCCCTGCTCTGCTTAACTATGGCACATGGTAGTCCTTGATTTACGACCTCAATTGAGCCCCAAAATTTCTGTTGTTCAGTGAGACATTTGTTAAGTGAGTCTTGCCCCATTTTACGACCGTTCTTCATTGACAAGTTAGAAACCCGGTCGTTAAGTGAACCGGGCTTCCCCATTGATTTTGCTTGTCAAAAGGGGTTCTTGGGAAGTCAGGAAAGGCAGTACCAAGCACTGGTTATCTTGGAATGCCTTTGAAGCGCTGGGAATTATCACACTTTTTAGAATGCCTTTGAAATGCTAGATACCGGGTAAGAGAAGTGTCTGGTACCATAAAGGATGATAAAATGTAACTTGTATCCTGAAAAACAAATTGTAAATCAAGCCATTCGTATACTGGTGTGTGTGTGTCAATTTTAGGGTATAAAAATAGAGCCTTTAAGCTTTGCTTTTTGTTCTTCCCAGCTGCCAAAAAGGGAGGAACCCATCTGCGCGGATGCATATTCCAATAAAGCCTTTTTCCTTGGATCAACTTTGAATCCTGATGGTTTTTATTCAGCCACAACCTCACAATTTGGGGGCTCGTCCGGGATCCTCGACGGTGGTCAACTGGAAAGCGGGGACCAGGTCAGAGAGTGGCCACAACCTCCCATTGAGAGGCACCTCTCCCCGAATTCGATCACCCCCGAGGTGACTGGGAATCCAGACGATCCTTGGAAAAAGAACTGAGACGAAGTGCCGGCTGAGAGTGTGTGAGAACGATCTGAGTTGGGGACGCCCACACATCCTTTGACTGACTGCGGAAAGTCCAGGAATGATCAGATCAGGTAAACTTTGTTCCTTTCATTTGTAGCCCAAAAGAAAGAAGTCCTTAAACTTTCTGAGAGAATCCAGCGTCTGCTGGAGGACTGGGAAAAAGAGAGGGGTCCTTAAACTCCCTGGGGAAATCCAGCGTCTGCTGGAGGACTGGACTGGTGAGTCAAGGCTCTGGGAGTCTGAAAGAGTAGAAGATGGGAAAGGGACAAAGCAAGGCTCTGGGAGCCTGGAAGAAGCCTGTCTGGGACAGGGAAAATTTGACAATGGCAAAAAACCAATTCCAGTAGATTCGCCCCTGGGACAGCTACTCCAGCAGTGGTTCTCCCCGAATCTAAAGGAATTCACCAGACATCTCGAAAAGAAAAACATGATTTATCTTTGTCGAGACCGATGGCCAAAATACTCTTTGATTGATCCTAAATTTCCATATCACTGGAGTCCTGAGGGGGAAACCAGTATCTATTGGATGACCAAATTGCGAGACTATATTCTCCAACACAAAATGACCACTCAAATTGCATTACATAGATGTATGGTTTCATGTGAAATTTGAAGGTCCTGTCCCTCCAATCGAGGGACAATACATGTCTCAACAGAAGAGCAATGAGAGTGAGACGGACGATTGGCTGCAGAGTCCGCCACCCGCAAATCCTAATTTGAACAACGCACCCGCCAATGTTCCTATGGCACCACCGCCATTGCCGGTGGCACAACCCCCTCCTCATCCGCCCCCTTATCCACGGCTGAGAAAAGAAGTGGAAAGATTAAAGAGAAGTGTTCAGGATTTTCCATTCAGAGAAAAACCTGAAGTGGATGCTTTCCCCTTAAGGGAAATGCCCAATGGGATCAATGCTGCAGGCAACCCAGTGACAGTCTTTGTGGCTGTCCCCATAAAACCAGCCGAGTTGCGAGAATTGAAAAAGACTCTTCCAAAACTTCATGAAAATGCTCATGAGGTGGCCGAACAGTTAGATCTATGGATGGGTCCGAATGATTACACCTATCAGGAGTTGATCTGTTTACTCCTGAGGAGCGTGACCTCATTCGGACTTCAGCCTGGAAAGCATGGCATGCAAAAGTGAATGGGCAACAAGGGGCGGTGGCAAGAGATCAAAAATTTCCCATAGCAGTTCCAAATTCCAATTTCCAAACACTGCGGTTGGCAGAGCAAGTATGAGGGATATGAGAGCAATGATCATGGAGGGGATAAAATTGGCAGTCCCACAAGGAAGAAATTTAACTAAAGCCTTTGAGGTAACTCACGGGAAAGATGAATCTCCTGGGGACTATTGTAACAGACTTCGGGACAGCCTCGTTAAATATTCCGACGTGGATCCAACCACAGTTGCATTTGAGGCCATGCTGAAAATGCAGTTTGTGACTGGAACCTGGCCAGATATCCAAAAGAAAATTCAGTAAATGGATAATTGGGGAGCAGTGGGAATTGTTGATCTCCTGAAAGCAGCCCAACAAGCTTTTGTGAACAGAGACACTGTAAAAACCAGACAGAAGTCACGAATGATGGTTGCAGCTGTACAGGCTGCAGTGAAAAATGAGATGAAGAAAGGTGGGAATTTTGGGAAGGGTCCAACTGGAGAAAGGAGAGAATTTTGGGGGATACAGTCAGGGAGGATTCTGGGGCAGAGGAAGAGGTTCCAGAGGGGGAGGCATGGAAATGAGACAGCCTGGAATGGATAGGAGTTGCGTTCGGTGTGAGAAGGAAGGTCACTTTGCGCGCGAGTGTCCTACCAACCAGGAGGAAAGGAGTTATGCATTGGGGCTCATCCGGCACCTTTAAGAGGACCTGCGGGGAGCCATTGGTAAACATTTTAGTAGGTCCTAACTGTCAGGAGCGGCTGTTCCTGATAGACACTGGCACAAGCCGGACTTCTGTGTGTGACCTGATAGAAGGTGCACATAGATCCAAGAAAGTGATAAAAGTAGTTGGGGTGAGTGGAAATCACAGGATGTGAGTGTGTTTGAACAAATTAGACTGGAAATGAATGAGGTAGTGACTAAAGCTGAAGTTTTGTATATTCCTGATTCTGGAGTGAATCTGTTGGGAAGAGATTTGTTGCCTGCATTTGGTATCCAGTTATGGCATACTGGGAAGGGAGTAAGGATGTGTAAAATGACTGTGGAAGATGAGAAAGCAATTTCAGATGAGGTCTGGGCAGGAGGAGAGAAGGCAGGGCGAATGAACATTCAGCTGATTAAGATTCAAGTGCAGCCTGGGGCGACAAAGCTTTGGACCCTACAATACTCAATGAGTAGAAGGGGGAGAGAGGGGTTGATCTGAAGGATGCCTTCTGGGCATGCCCCCTTGAGGAGGGAAGTAGAGACCTGTTTGCATTTGAATGGAATGATCCTGAGAGTGGAAGAAAACAGCAGTTTTCTTTGTTGTTTGGACAGGCTTTGGAAAGTTAGTGTCTTTTGAGAAAAGGAAAGGGATTGTGTTGATTCAATATGTGGATGACTTGTTGTTGACTGGGGAGAAAGAGAGAGAGGTTAGAGTAGCATCTGTAGCTTTGCTAAATTGGCTGAAGGAGCAAGGATTGACAGTTTCAAGGGAAAAGATCCAATTTGTGGAAAAGAAGGTGAAATATTTAGGACATTATAGTCAGCAGGGGGTGAGGTCCTTGGATTCTGAAAGGGTGAAAGGGATCATGAGCCTGGCTCCCCCCAGAAATAAGACAGAAGTCAGGAAAACGCTTGGATTGTTGGGGTATTGCAGAGCTTGGGTGGATCAATATACTGTGTTAGCCCAATTCCTGCACAGGAAGCTGGTGGGAAAAGGAGAGAGTATAGAATGGTTAGAGGGAGATGATGAGAGATGGGAAGTTTTAAAGAAGGCATTGTCATCTGCACCGGTTTTGGCTTTGCCCATCTGTATGTGTCAGCAGCTCAGGGAACGGCACTAGGAGTGTTGGCGCAGAAGAGAGGGGGGCAATACCAGCCAATCGCTTTCCTGAGCAAAACTCTGGAGCCAGTGGTGAGAGGATGGCCGGTGTGTGTGCAGGCTGTGGCTGCTACAGCTATGTTGGTGGTAGAGAGCAAGAAGTTAACCTTTGAGGGAGTCCTTATGGTACATTCTCTTCATCAGGTTACTTCTGTGCTATGTCAGTTGGCAACAACTTGGATGACAGAGGGGCGGATTCTCAAATATGAAACCATTTTGAGAACCATTCCTGATGTAGTGATTGGGACAGATAGGAATTTGAATCCAGCAGAATTTTTGGAAGGAAGAAGACAGGAGTGGGAAGCTGAGGACCATGATTGTTTATTGCAAGTAGATTTGATGACAAAGGTGAGGGAGGATTTGGAAGAGACTCCTTTGAAGGAAGGAGAGAGATGGTTTGTGGATGGATCAAGCAGGGTTGAGGAAGGAAAGAGGAAATCAGGATTTGCAGTCGTGACAGGAGAAGGAGAGGTCATAGAAAAGGGCTCCCTTCCTTCTTCATGGTCTGCGCAGAAATGTGAGTTGTTTGCTTTGAAGAGGGCTTTAGAGTTGGCTGAAGGAATTGATGTGACAATCTGGACTGATTCCAAATACGTCTGGGGTGTGGTCAGAAAGGAAACACTCCAGAGGTAGTTGGAAACAGATGGGCAGACAAGTGGGCAAAAGAAGCTGCAGGGGAAATAGAGCTGGTAATGGCATTAATTCCCTTGCTAGAAGTGGAAGAGGATGAGAAATGGAAACCTGAGGGAAAAGAGAAAGATGATTTGGAAAAAGAAGGGTGTACATTAACTGAGGATGGGTGGAGAACCTCGGAGGGGGTGAAGGTGGTTCCTATGGATACAATGAGAGGAATTCTGGAAAAGGTACATGAGGGAGGGCATTGGGGGACAGAAGCACTGGTGACAGCTGTGAAGTCACATTTTTGGAGTCCAAAAATGTGGACGCTAGCCCAGAGCATCTGTTGGAAATGTTTGATATGTTTAAAAGTAAACAAGAAAGCAGCAAGGAAAAAAGAAATGGGAGGGCGACCCCTAGTGGGCTGACCTTTCCAGAGAGCACAGATTGATTTCACCGAATTACCAGAAAATGGGGGGGGATGGAAATACTTGCTTGTGATTACACTGGGGTCTCTCCATTCGAGATGCTAATGGGGCGACCTTACTTGGCAAAAATAGGGAATCCAATTCCTGAATTCAAAGATTTGTTCTTGAGGAAATATTTGCAGACACTGTCTAGGCCTTTGTTTTCTCTCCATAAACAGGGACTATTGGTGCAACGACCACTTCTTGCTGAGAGCCAACATCCTTTTGAGACTGGAGATTGGGTTCTGATAAAGATTTGGAAAAGTGAGAAGCTGCAGCCCAGCTGGGAAGGCCCGTACCAGGTGCCGTTGACAACTGAATCTGCAGTTTGCACTAGGGAAGGAGGCTGGACACATTACAGCAGACTAAGACTAGGACTGGGAATCCTGCGGAAGCGAGGATTCACATCAACCCCAGAATGTTACTTGGGTTGTACTTGATTCCCATTCAGATATAGTCAATTGGACTAGCAGAAAGAGGCCTCCCAATACTTGGTTTAAGCTACAACAAGACTTGTGGAGGGGCCGATCAGTATTATTGTGCAGACTGGAGTTGTGTGTCTACGGGACACATCTGGTGGGACCCTCTGTTCAAAGGTGATCTGATACAGATCATTCTGGGATAGTACAGGACTCCATGAAAAAACTGAGGGAAGGACTGAACCAAAGAAAAAGAGAAAGGGATGACCACCCTAATCTCCACTCTAATAGGATCCTTAATTTTGTTATTATTAATTTTCACCTTTGGTCCATGTATCTTGAACAAATTAACGTGAGTTTGAGTCAAGCATGGAACAAGAAGAGGGGGGATTGTGAGGAGTGATAAAATTAAAGTATCCATTTTTTTTTATGACTCAAACTCATGTTGAAAAGAAATTCCTTTGAAGTCAGGAAAGGCAGTACCAAGCACTGGTTATCTTGGAATGCCTTTGAAGCGCTGGGAATTATCACACTTTTTAGAATGCCTTTGAAATGCTAGATACCGGGTAAGAGAAGTGTCTGGTACCATAAAGGATGATAAAATGTATCCTGAAAAACAAATTGTAAATCAAGCCATTTGAAAACTGGTGTGTGTGTGTGTGTGTGTGTGTCAATTTTAGGGTATAAAAATAGAGCCTTTAAGCTTTGCTTTTCGTTCTTCCCAGCTGCCAAAAAGGGAGGAACCCATCTGCGCGGATGCATATTCCAATAAAGCCTTTTTCCTTGGATCAACTTTGAATCCTGGTGGTTTTTCTTCAGCCACAATCTCACAATGGTAACTCTGAAAAAGGGTCATCATTCACTTTTTTCAGTGCCTTAACTTTGAACGGTCAGTAAACGAACTGTTGTTAAGTTGAGGATTACCTGTATTCAACAAGACACAATCTATAGGGAATAGCACAGAGCGCTAAGCCATATGCCAGGGATTAACAGATCCCTGAAGCTACAGTCACTGAACAGGCCAACTTGGAACATGGCTTTTTGATTTTTGATGTGCAAACCTGACACACCTGGCTCTTTTCCCCCACAACAACAACCCTATGAGGTGGGTCTGGCTAAGAGACAGAGTTGACTGGCCCAAAGTCACCCAGCTGGTTTCATACATAGGGGAGATAGATCTAAAACTCACCTTCACCTACTGCAGGAAACTGGCTATATATCGGTATGTTGACTAAGTGTCTCACTGCTAACTTCGTGGTGTGTAATCAAATACAAATTGCACCAAGACAAATTCCTTGTGTGTCCAATCACATTTGGCCAATAAAGATTTCTTTCTTTCTTTCTTTCTTTCTTTCTTTCTTTCTTTCTTTCTTTCTTTCTTTCTTTCTTTCTTTCTTTCTTTCTTTCTTTCTTTTTCTCTCTACATGGAGGAAAATGTATAGTTCAGGGATTAGAAATGCGGAGTCCTTGGTATTCTGAGCTTGGTTGTTTTCTTGCAGGCATTTCATTACCCAAACTAAGTAACATTAATGCTAGTAGGAAGTAGTGTTTGCTCTCATTTTATATTCTAATGGTTTGCTCTGTCAGTGTGGGTGGAAGTCTTGGAGAGATCCCTTAGTTGGGCTGTTAAATAGAGCAGCTGGTTAGTATGGAAATGTGTGGTAATGTGCGTGTATTTGTTAGAGTTGCTGGGTGAAAGCTACAGCTGGTGAAGTTTTTTGCTAGGTGAAAGTTGCCCCACCCCACCTGAAAGGAAGGAGTCCCTAAGTATTGTTTTTAACACATTTCCTCTTATCACAGGTGGCAAGAATGCTAACAGACAGCTCTTGTAGCATACAAATATAAAAAGGATATAGTTAGTAATTCTGTACTGAATCATGGGTTACTCCCTGTGATTCCTTAAGGATTTTTGAGGGGTGCCTGGTGGAGCCATGTTTTGGAAGGGCAGGGATGCAGTCATTTGCAATTAGTCATGACCTGATGATTGATATTGTCAGCTAGTAGAATGTACAATGGTTACTCATCGATGTACAAATGGGTACCTAATTCTGGAAAGTCCAAAATGCCAAGTGTTAGAAAACAAGTACTTATTATGAAATAACTTGGAATAATTGGACTTCCTAAAAAAATTTTTGTCAGAAATTATGAACATGGTATCGTGCTGGATGCAGCTATTAAGAGGATTGATGAATCCCATCAACTGGTTAAATCATACACACACACGCACACACACAAGGATGGAAGAAATATATAAGCTATAAAAATTTCAATATGATTTATTTATGAACGCTTCTTGATATCACCTTTAAAAATCTTTGCTTGGTAATGTTTTTACATTACATTTCTACTGAAATGCCATCTGGGTGAATTGTAACAATATGAAAATATTAGTTTAAACCACTATTTAAAAAAACAAACCTAAATTTGAAAGATGTCTTCATCTTTTTTTTACTTCAAAAGTATATACATGCTTCCATTGAAACATCTTAAACAGAGTCCCTTCAAACTTTATTATTCTATGTTCTTTGTTGTCAAATCTCTCCTTGAAAACCTCCTGTGTTGGAGCGCCCACAACTTCTGATGGCAAGCCATTCTACTGGTTGATTGTTCTCACAGTCAGGAAATTTCTCCTTATTTCTGGGTTGCTTCTCTCCTTAATTAGTTTCCATCCATTGCTTCTTGCCTTGCCTTCAGGTCCTTTGGAGAATTAAGTTGATCCCATCTCCTTTGTGACAGCCCCTTAGAAATTGGAACACCATAGAATATTAATACTTTATAGCAATTAATATAGTATAGTAATATAGTAATAATATAAAATAGTAATATAGAATAGAAAGCCCTTTCTAATGTATGCCTCGCAAGGAGTTAACTAGGAATTATAGTGCATGACTCTAATAATTAACAAGGGTCATTTTGAAAAAGACAGTTCGTGGAATCGTTAGCTTAGGACTTAAACAAAGATTTGCAATTAAGTCTAGAAATAATTGGACTAGACTGGGACTAATATGGCTGTTACTACATTGTCAAGAATCATTAAACAAGGAAGAAAGGAACTGGCCAGTCAAATGTTTCTGAGGCATCATGTGAAAGTTATAGTTAGTCTACATCATTTACCAATAAGAGGTTTGTTTGTTTTTCTGTTTTGCCTTTGAGTCATACTTGGTTCCTGGAGACTACAGGCCATGCAGTTATTCAGGCAACAACGTCAGAAGTATTTGTCTGAGAGCTGAGAGAAAGTGACCAGCCTGAAATCATCCAATTGGCTCCTGTGCTTAAAGGAAAGCTAGTCCAGCCACTTAACCACTAGACCAGACCAGCTCAGTGTGATCCATTTTAATTATAGAAATTCCATTGCAGCTGCGCTGTGTAATAACATGAACATTATTTAATGGGCTAGCAGTATCAGACTTATTCTCTATAATTATATTTAAAGCCTAAGGACTCCTAATTTGTGATTTCACATCTAACCTAATTTATTGGCCAACTAAATAATTCTATTCTATTCTATTCTATTCTATTCTATTCTATTCTATTCTATTCTATTCTATTCTATTCTATTCTATTCTATTCTAAAGCCAACAGTTCCATAATAATGGCTTTGTTGTTCTAGATTACCTTTTTCCAGGTTGTGCCATTAGGGAAGGACCAAGCAGTGTTTCCAAACATTTAGAGACCTTAAGACAAGCTTACACAGGAGCAAATAGAAGCACAAAGTAATTACAATCAACTAGGGATATTGTCCAAAACAATGCATCTTAAAATCCAGACTCTGAAGCTTTTTAAAAAAAAATAGTTCCTAATTAAGGAAAAACAGCCCAGAGTTGTTAGCAGTTGGGCAATATACAATGTACATTATACAAATTGTATATTTGTGAACATGGAGGACTATATCCATATTTATATCTGTCTGTCTGTCTGTCTGTCTGTCTGTCTATATCTATCTGTTGGGGTCCTTGGGTCCAGTAAACAAGCACACACACACACACACAGGACCCAAGGTGCAGACTGCACAACCAACTAGCTGCACCTTTCTATGTACAGGAACATCTGCATGGTGTGTGGACTAGATCCTCCCAAGTCCAGATGAAGATTTCCACAGAAGGTCATGGAGAATTAAGAGGGTTGAGGTCCTGTGGAACTTCTGGATCCCGATGGACAGGCAGGTACTGGCTAATCAATAGCGGACTTAGACACCACTTCATAATGCTTCACAGCCCTCTCTAAGTGGTTTACAGAGACAGCATATTGTCCCCAACAATGTGGGTCCTCATTTTATGGACCTCGGCAGGATGGAAGGCTGAGTCAACCTTAATCAAGCAGACATTGTGGCAGAAGTCAAAAGCTAGAAGACATGATGGTGATGGATACAGTGGTACTAAGTGATAGCAACATCTGGGAGAAGGAGAAATATGAGATGCTGGAAGAGTATCTGGGCGTGAAGGAGGTACTAGAGGGAATGTGGAAATTAAAGGGAAAAAGTGATACCAACCGCAGCAGGAGCACTTGGGGCTGTGACTCCTAAGCTGGCAGAGTGGCTCCAACAGATGGCAGGAACAATAGTGCTTTGTGTATTTCATGTCTCCGCGAATATTGAATAAGGGTTGATTGCATTTGCCTTCCTGCTAGAGATGCAATTAAGGAAATGAAATATTAATTCATGTGGTTTCCATTTGCCCTATTAGTGCAACTTTTGGGGCTTCATTTGAATAATTAATAGGATAATTATTATGACCTGTTGCATATGAAACATATATTCTTAGTTATACATGTAGTCCTCAACTTAAACCATTCATTACAGTGGCCCTGAAAACAAATGACCTATGACTGTTTTTCACACGTATGATTGCTGCTGCATCCCCACAGTCACGTGATCAAAATTTGGACACTTGGCAACTGGCATATATTTATGATGGTTGCAAAGTCTTGGTTTCCTGTGATCACCTTTTGTGAAAATCAGTGGGGAAGTCAGATTCGCTTAACCGTGTTACTAACTTAACTGCACTGATTCACTTAATAACTGAGGCAAGAAGGGTCATAAAATGGGGCAAAAGTTACTCAAGTGTCTTGTTGAAATGTTAGTAAGACTATTTTCATTTGCATTTGGTATATTTTAATAAATATCACTGCTGACAGTACCGGTTGCAATTGAATATTCTAATTCACATCAGGCTTCTTTAAAAAGAATGTTAACTTGAACTGTTTATTCATTTCAAAAGAAAGTCTAAATCGTGATACATCACAATCACAAAGCAAAGCTACTGCATCTTTAACAGATTAACAGAAGGGACCTTATAGTTCATCTAGTCCAAATCCCCGCCCAAGCAGGAGGCTCTACACCATTTATGACAGGTGGCAGTCCAGTTTCTTCTTGAAAGCTTCCAGTGATGAAGTTCCCACAACTTCTGAAGGCAAGCTATTCCATGGGTTGATTATTCTCACTGTCAGAAAATTTGTCATTATTTCCAGGTTGAATCCCTCCTTGATCAGTTTCTATCCATTATTCCTTGTCTGGCCTTCAGATGCTTTGAAAAATAGCTTCACCGCTTCCTCCTCTCTGTGGCAGCCCCTCAAATATTGGAACACTGCTATCATGTCCGCCCTGGTCCTTCTCTTCACTGGACTAGCCATACATCTTGACACATGCTTTTTGTTCCTGGATAATTACTATTAATGTGACATGTAGAAATAAGAACAAGTTTCAGTATTTTCCATGTCTGTAACCACTGTAAAATGGTAAATAGTTGTGTAAATATTCGAATTACCATATGCATTTTTACAGGGGAGGGGGTGCAATTACTCAGCAGGTAAAGGCGCTGTGCTTGTCAACTGGCAGCCAGGGTTCAAGAGCTGAGCGCCATGCAACGGAGTGAGCTCCCATCACTTGCCTCAGCTCCTGCCCACCTTGCAGTTCGAAAGCATGCAATTGTCAGTTTATAAATAGGTACCACCTCGATGGAAAGTTAACAGTGTTCTGTGTACCTTGGTATACAGTCATGCTGGGCACGTGACCAGGAAAGTGTCTTTGGACAATGCAGGCTCCCTCAGCTAAGAAATGGAGATGAGCACTGCTCTCTAGAATTGGACCTGAATGGACAGAGTAAACCTTTTTTTTTTTTTTTTTTTTTTTTATTTTTTTTTATTGTGTAATTTATTTCGAACATGTGCAGAATGACAATAATAATCAATACAACAACAGTAATAATAATAATAATCATAATAATGATAATAATAATACACAATAACATGTCCGAAAAGGAGTAGGATGAAGCATAAACTTATTTAATCCTACCCCTTCTTCACTTCCCCATGAATTCAACTTATATCAATAGAATGCATAGTACAAAAATGATGATAATAATAATAATAATAATAATAATAATAATAATAAATAATTGAAGTACTAAACATATACATATATACAAAAAAACAAAAACAAATAAGCAAATAGAAAGTAAGTAACAAATATAATTAATAAAGAAATCCAGAATGTTCGACCCCTTCCTCTTCCCTGTACCCAGTGAAAACCATGTACCTGTATCGCTTTTTAAACTGGATCATACTTGGACATTGCTTGAGCTCCACACCTAACTTGTTCCACAACCTCACTCCACAAACAGAAACACAAAAGCTTTTCAGTGTTGTACGTGCCCTCTGTTGTTTTAAATTGTGCTCCCCCCTCAAATTATAATTCCCTTCTCTGTTGAAAAACATTTTTTGTAAATTGCCAGGAAGTGCCTTACGTATCACTTTGAACATGAATTGAGCTGTTTGAAAATGAATAATGTCGGTGAGTTTTAATGTTCTGGATTTTACGAATAGTGGATTTGTATGATCTCTGTAACCGGCATTATGAATTATTCTTATGGCTCTTTTCTGTAATATGGATAATGAATTTATTGTACATTTATATGTGTTACCCCAGACCTCTGCACAGTAATGTAAATATGGTGAAATGAGTGAACAGTAAAGTATGTGGAGTGATTTGTGATCCAGAATGTGCTTTGCTTTGCTGAGAACTGAGATGCTTCTTGATAATTTGCTTTGGATATGTTTTATATGAGCTTTCCAGTTAATCCTATCATCTATTATTACCCCTAGAAACTTATTTTCGTACACCCTATCAATATCTACCCCATCTACCTGTATATGTGTGTGAATGTTTTTATTGCAGTTGCTAAATATCATGTATTTGGTTTTACTTAAATTTAATGATAATTTGTTCCTGTCAAACCATGTTTTTAATTTGCGTATTTCCTCAATGACTCTCCCCAGTAGTTTGTGCAATTCCTCCCCAGAACAAAAAATGCTTGTGTCATCTGCAAATAATATTAGTTTTAATACTTTAGAAACTTTGCATATATCATTTATATAAAGAATAAACAATTTAGGCCCCAACACTGACCCCTGGGGGACGCCACAAGCAATGTCCAAGCATGACGAAGAATATTCACCCACCTTCACAAATTGTTTCCTGTTGCTCAGATAACTTTTCACCCAGTGCAGTACTAACCCCCTGATCCCATACCTCTCAAGTTTATTAATTAAAATGTCATGATTTATTGTATCAAATGCTTTTTTCAGATCTATAAATATTCCAACTGAGTGTAATTTATGATCGATGGCATTGGTGATCTCTTCTATTGATTCTGTTAATGCTAGTGATGTTGAACTGTTTGATCTAAACCCATATTGACTATCGGAGAGTAATTTGTGTTTATTTATGAATTTATCTAGTCTGTTATTGAACAGTTTTTCTAGGATTTTGGAGAATTGTGGAAGCAAGGAAACAGGTCTGTAGTTTGTGAAGTGGTGTCTATCCCCAGTTTTATACAGCGGTACAACTTTAGCTATTTTCATACTGTTAGGAAATTTACCAGTCTGGAATGATAAGTTGCAGATGTACGTTAGTGGTTCTGAAATCCCCATAATGACCTTTTTTAAAACTTTCATATCAATTTCATTTAAATCCGTAGATGTTTTACCTTTGCATTTATTTACAATATCTATTATTTCCTTTCCTTCCACTGCTGTAAGGAACATTGAACTGGGATTCCTTTCTATAAGGTTGTCACTCCACTTCTTAGCTAAACATGCATCTGGGATTTCATCTGCCAGCTTTGGTCCAACATTTACAAAAAAACTATTAAAACTGTTAACAACATCATCCATATTATCAATTTTCATATTATTTTCAACAAAATATTGAGGGTAGCTCTGTTGCTTGGTACCATTTTTAATAATACTGTTTAATATGTCCCACATTCCTTTAATGTTATTTTTGTTATTAGATAATATTTTACTGTAATATTCCTTTCGACACACCCTTATAATATTAATTAACTTATTTTTATATTTTTTGTATTTATTTTCTGCTTCTTTCGTTCGTTTTTTAATGAACTCTCTATATAGTGTATTTTTCTTTTTACAGGCATTTTGTAATCCCTTTGTGAACCATGGTCGATCTTTGTACTTTTGATTTCTGTCATATTGTTTTATTGGACAATTTATATTATATAATGATGTAAACATTTTTATAAAAGTTTCATATGCACTATCAATGTCTTTTTTATTATATACATTCTCCCAATTTTGTGCCAATAAGTCATTCTTTAACATATTCATAGTTTCCTCTGACCTCACTCGCCTGTATTTTAGTTTCTTCTCTGGGTGATCTCTCAGCTGACTATTATTATAAATTGTAAAAACTGGTAGGTGGTCACTGATATCGTTGATTAGTAGTCCGCTTACTGTATTATTTTCAATGTCATTGGTGAATATGTTATCAATTAGAGTAGCACAGTGGGTGGTAATTCTGCTAGGTCTAGTGATTATTGGATGTAAACTCATGCTGTACATTGTGTTAATGAAATCATCGGTTATTTGGTGCTTATTTGGATTTAACAAGTCAATGTTAAAATCCCCACAGATGAAAACAACCTTTTGGTTAGTCTTCGAAAAAAATTCTCCAATCCATTCCTTAAATACCTCAACACTAGAGCCTGGTGCTCTGTATATGCAACTGATTATTACATTTTTACTTTTTTCATTATACATTTCAATTGTTATACATTCTAACAAGTTATCAATCACAATTGTCATATTTTCTACTACTTTGTAATTCAAGTTTTTGTTCACATACACAGCGACACCTCCTCCACTCTTATTCCTTCGGTTTGCACAGTGAAGTTCATATTGATCCAGTTCAAAATCCATTCCTTTAGCTGTATTGATCCATGTTTCTGATATTGCAATAATTTTGAATGGTTTTATAAACTGATTTAAATATTCCTTAATGTTATTAAAGTTTACATATAAACTCCTACTATTGAAATGTATTATTGATAGTTTGTTATCCATTTTAATGGTGTCGTTGTACTGTTCCTCTGTATAATAGCAGCAGTTGTTGTTGATATTAAAGAAAAAATGATTGTCCGGGTCTATGTCATGCTCCAGATCCAGTAGATCATGATCAGTGTGTTGAAATGTCTGAAGTTCCAGGTTACCATGATCTGCAATCCTTTGTGATAAGCTGTCCCTAGTTGGATATGAATGAGCCATATTGGTGTGTTGTGTGTACTGTCATACCTTCGAGTCCGGGATGATGCTCATTCATACCTGACCAGTTCCTCAATATTTCTGATGACCAGAACTTTGGCTTGCTCTGGTGTCCCGTTTAGTTTAATGAATATTTTACAGTTCGATGTCCATGTGTGCTGTATTTTCCCCTGCCTCTTCATCAGCCGCGCTTTTCTGGCGATATCGGCGTTTTGTTTGGTCAGATGCTCGTTGATGAATACGTTGGTTCCTTTCAGTTTCCTTCCTTGTTTTAACAGTGCAGTTTTCTGTTTTCTGTTGACAAACCTCATGATGATGGCTCGTTTGTCGCTGTCATCTCTCCGGGGCAGAGGGTGGCAGGCCTCGATGCAACTACGGTCCATTTCGATCCCTTTGGACTGGAGGAAAGCAGCCACCTGTTGCTCCACGGAGCTGCCATCCTGCTCACTGGGCTCCCCCCCGCTATCATCGGTCACCGCCCGGGCGTATGACCAGGGTTTAATCTGGAGCCCAGTCACGATCACGTCGTTGATCCTGGTGTACTGCTCCAGCTCCGCCACACGGCTCTCCAGGTGCGCCAGACGCCGGTCCTTTTCGGCGTTCTGGATCCGGAGCGCCTTCACCTCCTCCACCAGGTTCAGAATGGACTTCTGCTGCTGTTTGACGACAGAAATCTCTTCGGACAAGAAGTCCAGAGACTTCTTAATGTCGTCGCCCTCCTCAGCTGTCAGTGCCCTCTTTGGGCCCATGTTGCTAGTGACGAGCTAGCGTCTACCTTAGCCACCTGCTAGCTAGTTTGTCAACTAGCCGCCGAGCTCCATTCTTTCAGTCCGTTTTCCAAAACTCAGCGTCGTTAAACCAGGCAGTGGTCAGGCCAGTGTTGTCAACAGATAGTCCAATGTCCGCAATCCCAAATCAGTCGCCAATAACACAGAAATAATCCAAAAACCGAGCAAGAAAACACCAAAACACACAGACTCCAAACTTTTCTCCAACAGGAAACGGGAAAACCTTCCATACACTCCTGCTGGCTCAGCTAAAACCTAATTCCATGTTAGCCCAACACATGAATACAAGGCCCAGGAATAAGCAAATGCTTTCAGAATGAATAGGATTAGGATTTTGCCTTTCAAAGCCTGGCAAAAATCCTACCTTGCCAATATAGTTGTGCCAAGATTTAACTATGAATATTGATGTTCATGTCATTCCTTCCTTCTTCAAAAGTTTGCTATTAGAAAGAAAGAAATTGAGCCCAGGAGAACTAAGAAACAAGAAGGCAAACTCAGGATCCTCCAGTGATCTGTTGTCCGCAAGGCTCCCTGCTGAGTGCAAAGCGTCGCACCTGAGGGAACCCCGGGCTCAGGGTAGATCAGCTGAGGAAGGCTTGCTTGCCTCCGTCGGTTCCCGGGCTCTGCTCCGTTTAAGGCAGCTGGGGCTTGCAGAAAAGCTGCCGCGCTCGGCTCAACGCCTGACGCAGATACTTGATCTCTTGAAGCAAGATGAGATCTGGGCTGCAAATATCTAGAAGCCCATTAGATTGGGAGCAGGGTAGCATGGCTTGTATCCTTTGCTGCTATCTGATGATGTTCTTGGTTTTGGCAGCCTGTGAATTCTGGACTCACTTTGGCTACAAAGCCATGTGAGTAATCTTCAGACAGTCATTTGCTCTTAGCCTTAGGAAGGAGGCAGTGTAAAACCACTTCTGAAAAACCTGCCCAAGAAAACTGCAGGAATTGTCCAGGCGGTTTCCAAAAACTGGACACAACTGAATGGAAATATTAATTTTAAAAACCCTGTGATGTGTTTTTTTTTTAACTTTCAGAAAGCTTAATGCAAAGCAACTGGAAGATTGATGGCTAAAAAAATAGCATTTTAGTAGTATGTTATATACAGAAAAGGAATAATCTAATTGTGTTGCAGGCAGTGATTAGATTCATAAAGCCAATTAATCTGTTATCAGGGAACTGTTGCTAAATAAGCTAGTGTGCGTTTAAACATGCCAAGCCTTATTTAGTGAATCACAGTTTGTTAAGTGTGTAATTCCATAAGCTATATATCATGACTTACAGAGAGAGGGAGGGAGGGGAAGAGGGCAGGAGAGGGAGAGGAGGGAGGGAAGGAGAGAGAGACAATGCTGACTGCATAAGGTTATGATGTAATTCAGAAAAAAACACCCACTTTTAATTAGTATTAATGGGAAGATGGGGCACTTCACATCTCCAGTGTTTATCCCTTGTTTGGACTGTAAACTTCAGGGCAAGCAACCTTGGATGACAGCTGAGAGTCTGAACATTCAGTGCCACCTAGCGGCCATTTAGAGTTTTGCAGCCTACATGCGATCACCTTGGGTTATTCGGTAGGTGGATGTTTTTGTTTCCCTCACTCCATACAACAAGAGGGAGATGGAATTCAAAATCCTAAATGGCCCTGCTCAACTCTGATTCTTTTTTTAAAAAAAGGCATTACTCCAGTTATAGAATTACGTGACTGCGTAAAAGTCTTATTCCTTCCGTAGCTACGTGACTTTACTCTGTTACTTTACTGTGGGTGGGGGAAGCAGCCATCTGGAAAGTCTTTTAACAAGAAGTTAGGGGCACGCGCTGTGCTTCATTATACCATCATCACTTTGATATGGGTTAGCGCCCTGTGGCAACCTGTTCGCTCTGTTTTGTACACCACGACTTGGGGTTTAGCATCGGCCAGATCCAGCAGCTGTTCAGTGTAACCATGGCTTAAACTGAACTGCACAGCATGCGAGAAATGGGGAACCCCGAACTGGGTCTGCAAATCGAGGCATCCCTGCAGCGGTTTCTCCACCTGCACTCCCACTTAATGGTTGTATGTACACTGAGAGCTTATGCACCGGAGACAAATTCCTTGTGTGTCCAACCACCCTTGGCCAATAAAGAATTCCATTCCTTTCTCGTTTCCCTTTTCTTCTCTTTCCCTTTCCTTCTCTTTCCCTTTCCCTTCCCTTCCTTCCCTTCCTCTTTCCTTCCCATCTCCCTCCTTCCTTCTCTTTCTCTTTCCTTCTCTCCCATTCCTTCCCGTTTCCCTTCCTCTCCCCTTTCTTCTCTTTCCCTTTCTCTTTCCTTCCTTTCCCTTTCCATTGTAGATCATATTATATCCAATACTGGGCTTCGGTGCTGGGTATCGCTTGGCGCACCCTGGGAGTTGTAGTCCAGCGCGCCCGGTGGCTCTCTGGCTGGGGAAAGCCGCACGGGCGAAAGGCGACTCGGCGGCACCTGGGAAAGATCCTTGAGCCCTGGGAGAGACGTGGCAGGGTAGTTTTTCCCCGAGTCTCCTCCCCTCCAGCTTGGCTCTGCGGTCACTTCCTGCAGCTGTTCGCATCTGTGTCCGGTTATGCGACGGCTTCCCCCGCCCCAGGCTCAGCCTCTCGCCTCGGCTAACACGGGCAACGGGGCTGGGGAGATGGGAAGAAAGAGCCGGAGGTGCCGCTGAGCCGAGACGAGACTGACGCCCTCGCACTCTCCGCTTCCAGCTCGCGGAAAGCCGGTAAGTCTTTCTTCCCTGCCTGCCTGCCTGCCTGCCTGCCTGCCTTTCTCTTCCGGAGAATTTGGCGTGGGAGACCCGCCAGCCGGCACCTGGATTTTTTGGGGGGGCGGGGCGGGGCGGGGGGGGGGCACGCGGGGCGAGGACGCCTCCACTGCGGGAATTCCCGGCGTGGAAACGGGAGGCTCCGATCCTGCCTTTTTCGGGGCTTTGTGGCGCCTCTGTTTGCAGCCGTTGCTTGGTTTGGGGGGGAGAAGGCGAGGGAGGGAGGGAGGAAACTCATGATGGTGATGAGGATGGCCAGGATGATGGCATCAATTCCTTGCAAATTAGTGATCGGTCTGTAGAGATTGCTCAGCCATCCAGGTCATGGTTGCCCCAAAAGTGTTTCTTCTCCCCCCCCCCCCCCCCCAGGTGGCAACTGGGCTTTCTTGGTTTTTTGTTTTTGTTTTCCTTTGAAAACATTTTCCTTCTCTTCCAAGAAGCTTCTTCAGCACTTACAGGATAGTGGGAAATGGAAGGATCTCCTTGCTGGTCATTTGCATCCTTTTTAGAGAGTAGTTGAGGCCACTTGGAGGTTTATCTGTGTTACCTGAGTAGCTCCTGGTTTCTGTATGTCTGCAGTTCTTTCTCTGGAAAGCCATTCCTACTCCCATACCATTCAAAGGGTGCTCATTCCAAATTGTACACCTAAAAGTCTGTAGAGATTCTCAGTCATCCAGGTCATGGTTAACAGATAACAGATAATCAGAGTTGGAAGGGACCTTGTAGGTCATCTAGTCCAACCCTCCTGCCCAAGCGGGAGACCCTACACCATATCTGACAAATGGCAGTCCAATCTCTTCTTGAAAGTCTCAAGTGATAGCATTTCCACAACTTCTGAGGGCACGGTGTTTAATTGATTGTTCTCACTGTCAGAAAGTTTCTCCTTATTTCCAGGTTAAATCTCTCCTTGTTCAGTTTCCATCCATTATTCCTTGTCTGGCCTTCTGATGCTTCAGAAAATAGCTGGACCCTTTCCTCTCTGTGGCACCCCTCAAGTATCAGAACACTGCTATCATATCTCCCCTGGTCCTTCTCTTCACTAGACTAGCCAAGCCCAGTTCCTGTAACTGTTCTTTGTATGTTTTAGTCTCCAGTCCCTTAATCATCCTGGTTGTCCTCTGTACTTTTTCTCGAGTCTCAACAACTTTTTTATAATGTGATGACCAAAACTGGATGCAGTACTCTAGATAGGGTCTTACTAAGGCTTTATAGAGTGGTATTAGTACTTCCCTTGATCTTGACTGTATCCCTCTGTTAATACAATTTAGGATTGCATTAGCTTTTTTGGTGGCTGCTGCGCACTGCTGGCTCATATTTACCTGGTTGTCCACTAAGACTCCAATATCCCTCTCACAGTTACTGCTATTGAGCCTGGTTTCACCCAGTCTATATGCGTACTTTTGGTACTTTTAGTACTTTTAGATACTCCGGTGTTCTAGTTTGTCAAGATCCATCTGGATCTTGAGCCTATCTTCTTGGGTGTTAGCAATTCCTGCCAGCTTAGTATCGTCTGCAAATTTGGTAAGTTCCCCTTCTATTCCCTTAATGAAGATATTGAAGAGTCCTGGGTCTAAGATGGAACCTTGTGGCACCCCACTGCTTACTTCCCTCCATGTAGACTTAGACCCATTCAGGACGACTCGTTGACTACGGTTTGTCAGCCAGTTGCGAGTCCATCTGGTGGTGGTGCTATCTATTCCACTTTTTTCTAGCTTGTCCCAAAGGTACTTTTTTCAGGTGGCAACTGGACTTCCTTGCTTTTTCTTTTGAAAACATTTTGCTTCTCATCCAAAAGGCTTCTTCAGCTCTGACTGGATGGTGTTGAATGGAAGTATTTATAATCTTTGCAGGCAGCTGGTTATTTGCATCCTTTTAGAGGGTAGTTGAACCACTTGGAGGTTTATCTGTGTCCTCAGGGACACCTGAGCAGCTCCTGGCTCCTGTAGTCTGCCATTTTCCCCCTCTCTGGACATCCATTCCAACTCCCATACCGTTCAAAGGGTGTTCATCTCAAATTGTATCGTTAAAAGTCTGTAGAGATTCTCAGTCATCCAGGTCATGGTTGTCCCAAGGGTGCTTTTTTCAGGTGGCCTAAGATAGAACCCTGGACTTTCTTTTTTCTTTTGAATACATTTCGCTTCGCTTGGGTGAGAAGCGAAGCATCTTCAAAAGAAAGAAAAACAAGTTGCCTGCTGAAAAAAGCACCCGTGGGACAATTTAGCAATCCATGTATGGTAAGATTCCTTAGAATATTGGGGCAAGTGAGAAATAAAAATATATACGAGTAGTCCTCAACTTACAATCCCGATGGAGCCCAAAATTTATCTTGCTAAAGTGAGACATTTGTTAGGTGAGTTTTGCCCCATGTTACGACCTTTCCTGCCACCGTTGTGATGCCAATCCCTGTGGTTGTTAAGTGAGTGACACAGTTGTAAAGTGAATCTGGCCTTCCCCATTGACTTTGCTTGTCAGAAGGTCCCAAAAGGCCGATCGCATGATCCTGGGACCATCATAACTATGAGTCAGTTGCCAAGGCGCCGGATTTTTTTTGATCACATGACCACGGGGATGCGACAATGGTCGTACGTGTGAAAAACGGCCCCAGCTCACTTTTTTCAGCGCCGTTGTAACTTGGAAGGGTTGCTAATTGAACTGTTGTAAGTTGAGGATTACTTGTGATGCTTAAATTAATCAGAGGAGAGGCCTCCTCTGCAATCTCAGCCATACAAGGAGATTCTCTAAGCCTCGTCCTCAGCTGTGCTGAATCTGTTCCCTTTTAGGGTGTGTGTGTGTGTAGAAAGTATGTAGTAAAAAATAAATAAATATCTCATTCGGTGTTGTGAATTTGCTGCACGAGGAATCAAGTGCTCCTATTTTAATAGGCCATCCCAGAGTGCCCCTTTCCATTTCATGAGAGATCCACTGGATGAGTTTGCTCTAGCTTTTCAACTGCAGAATGAAGCTTGTTTGTTCTTTCTAGAAAAATCTGTCCAGTTTTTTTTTCAGTTATGTATTTATTTATTTTAGCCGCCGTGGAAAGATCTCTCTTGATGGTCCACTTTTATTTGCCATAATGAAGCCTTGCAAAACCTGGGCACTGAGAGCAGTGCAATGGCAGTCACCAGGGGTGGGCTTCAAAAATTTTAGCAACGGGTTCTCTGCCCGATGGCTGGTGGGCGTGGCCATGGTGGGTGTGGCCTAGTCAGCCTCCTGCAGCACAGCAGGGGGGCGTTTTTGCCCTCCCAGGGCTCCGGAGGCTTTCCTCAAGAACAGCCTCCCTGGACTGCAGAGGCTCTCTGGAAGCCAGAAATGGGCCCATTTCCGGCCTTCCCGAATTTCCGGGAGGCCCTTTTTTCACCCTCCCTGAGCCTCTGTTTGTGTCCTGCACTTACCTGCATCCAAAATGGGCCATGTGGGGATTCCTGGGATGGGCGGGGCCAGCCAAGAGTGGGATTTGGGGGTTCTCCAAACTGGGCAGAATCTTAGCTAGAGCTTCTCCCGAACTCCCAGCAGCCCACTCCTCTTACTAATACATCTCCAGGAAAAGTCACAACAACGTAGGGAGAATGCGGATGTGTTCTTGTTAAGATGCCACATGAACAACAGATGCCCTGCTCAGATCTCTGAATGTCTAGACTGCAGGGGTCTCCAACCTTGGCCCCTGGAAGCCTGGCGGACTTCAACTCCCAGAATTCCACAGCCAGCTTTGCTGGCTGTGGAACTCTGGGAGTTGAAGTCCGCCAGGCTTCCAGGAGCCAAGGTTGGAGACCCCTGGAGAGAGTTGCAATCATCCAGGTCATGGTTGTCCCAAAGGTGCTTTTTCCAAAAGGCTACTGGACTTTTTTGTGTTTTATTTTTGTTTTGAAAATGTTTTTGCTTCTTCAGTTCAGTGCAAATGAAAAGTGAAACATTTTCAAAGAAAAAAACGAAGAAAGTCCAGTTGCCTTTTGGAAAAAGAAAATGCCTTTGGGACTGCTGGAACGTCTGAGAGCATCTGTGTCTAAATTTAAGGATGAGTTCCTCCCCTCCTGTACACCAATTTTCCATCTGCAGGGATTTTTGCGAAGGTCTCATGTTTATCTTGTTTTATGGAGTTTGAACTGACTGAAATGTTCAGATGGGGTGGATTTAAATGGGAAAGATCTATCAGATGAGGTTACATGAAAGAAATATTGCTGAACCGTGTTTTTCCTTCTCTGGGAAAAGGAAGAATGAGGAAAATGTATTGCAGATTAAAAGCAAATTTCAGCTCAGTCAAATCAATCATCGTAATAGTGAAGCGTTTAAAAGATGGGATTTTATTCAGGTTCCTCTAAGCAATACATTTCACTGCACGACCTTCATCAATCCCTGTTTCTCAACTTACTTTGCAGAATTGCTAGAATAAAGTGAAAGTGGGAGACTGTTTTCCTCCCTTCACTAAAAGTAGACAGCACAAATATGAGTTCAATTTTGTGTGTCTGTGTGTGTACATTGCATCTAGCAAAAATTATATCCTGCCTGGCTTGTATACATCACTTAGAGCGCCTAGCATTACTACATGTTGACTTCAATTTTTGGGGAGAACAGGGAAAATATAATAATAGGAAATAAGTTTAGACAAATGTAAATAGTGTTGTTTAGCTACAAGTGTGTCCCTTGGCAAGGTTTGCATAGAATGCCAGAAGATACCTGAAGCTTCAGGTATCTCCTGAATCTTTCTCCTGTCTACTCTACAGGAAGTCCTCGAGTTACGACCACAATTGAGCCCAAACATTTCTGCTGTTCAGTGAGACATTTGTTCAGTGAATTTTGCACCATTTTACGACCTTTCTTGTCTCAGTTGTTAAGTGAATCATTGCAGTTGATAAATTAGTAACCCGGATCACTTTCTGCAGCCTTCTGGCAAGCAAAGTCAGTGGGGAAATCTGATTCATTTAACAACCGTATTCCTAGCTTAACAACTGCAGTGATTCACTTAACTGTGGCAAGAAAGATCATAAAATGGGACAGAATTCACTTAATAACTGCCTCACTTAGCGGCTAGATTTTGGGCTTAATTGTGGTTGTACATCATGGGCTACCTGTATCCTATGCTAAACCAGAGACTTTAAAATTTCATTGAGAATCACATTAGGCTACATGTCAAGGACTATATTCCCAAAACCTCTGAAGTTATATATCCCCATTTTGGAAGCAGAATTTGGGTAGTTGTGCAGCAGGTCAATCATTTTGACCTTTATAGCTCTCCACATCCCACAAAGTACCCTAATATTCCAAATTTTGGGTCCTACTCTCTCCCCTGTAGAGGGCAGAATTATGGAACGAATGTTGGTGCGTCTCAAATAGCCTCTGAATCTCACATTTTTGTACATCTGCGGTAGGCTAAAATGTGATTTTCTGGCCTTGGCATAGCCTTTATTGTGTGGACTACAAACCACAGTTTATTATTAAGCCAGTTGTGACCCAAAGGTGCTTTTTTTCTTTTTCTTTTTTTTTTAACAAATTTTTATTCAGTTTATCACATTAAAAACAAAAATTTCTTTTTAGTGGACAACATATTTCCGGGTCATCACCTTTATATACAAATATGACAGCAATTATACATTCATATATGCATACTTAATTCTATTATTACCTTTTCCATTCCAAATTTTCAGTAAGGAGAGAAACAAACACATTAATTCGAGGTGCATTTTTTCAAGAGGCAACTGAATTTTTCTTGTTTTTTTTTTCAGCTCTGACTGGATGTTGGATTTACACTCCTTGCAGACAGCTGGTCATTTGTATTTTTTTTAGAGCAGGGATATCAAACTCGATTTAATTGAGGGCCACATCAGGATTTTTGTTTGACCTCGGGGGAGCCTGGGGTTGGGCGTGAGTGATCTGGGCGTGGCCAGCTCGATGTCACTCGTGTTGGGGGCGCCTGTGGGGGCCCGAGCGCTCTGCCAGCGCATACGGGCTCCTGAGCTCGGTTTTTGGCTGTGACTGCCTCCTGCAACCCTCTGCCAGCGAAAATGGACCCTCCTGAGTTCCGTTTTCACTGGCAGAGGCCCCAGTCATTCGCTGTTTCCAAGGTAGTCCCACAGGCCAGATCTAAGCGCCCCGCAGGCTGGAGTTTGACACCTCTGTTTTAGAGGGTCATTGAGGCCACTTGGAGGTTTACCTGTGTCTTCAGGGTCAACTGAGTAGTGCAAATACCATGGAGCCTTTTTGGTACTGTTGAAAGGACTGTGTTGTAGACTGGAGATGGATGACGTTGTATCCCTTTCCCTCTGTTGGGAGAGGGCTGTTCAATATTTCAAGCCAACTGTGACTTAAGAGACTTTATAACAGGACTGGGCAACTATGGCCCCTTTATGGCCTGTGGACTTCAATTCCCAGAATTTCTGAGCCACGCTGACTCAGGAATTCTGGGAGTTGAAGTCCACAGGTAATAAAGAGGACATAATTGCCCACCCCTGCTTTATAATAATAATAATAAAATCCTTAGTGGATGGAATACAGCTGAATGAGTTGAACCAAATCTTGCCCTGTTGGTGTATATCACCCAACCCCGTTTTGACATTTGTTGTTGGAGGCCCCCTGTTTGAGTTGGATTTCCTTCTTGCTTTTCAGCCACAATCTGAAGCCGCCTTTGGGTTCCCGAAGAAAGAATGCTAGAGGGCCTGTCAGCCAATGATTCTTCTGCAGCGAGCTGGGTTTCCTCCTCTTCCAGAAACGCCCCCATCTCTTCCTATGTCAGTGGCCACCAGGCCCACAGCCACCTTGCGACTTTCTCCGCCGAAGCCACTGGGACCGGGGCCATCCTTGCCACTTGCACAAGATGAGGAACTCGCCACGAGGGGGGAGCAGGACCCCTTGCTGGAGGAACTCTGCAAGCCATTGTGCTGCAGGCTTTGCAATGTCACCCTAAACTCTGCCCAACAAGCCCAGGCGCACTACCAGGTGAGGATACTTATGCCTGCATGTCCAAACTGCCGCGTGACTCTTTCGGCATTGAGTTGAATCTTTCACAGCTAAAAAATGTTTCCCCTTGTTTTCCAAGGTGATACATACAGGTAGACCTTGAATAGAATAGAATAGAATAACAGAGTTGGAAGGGACTTTGGAAGTCTTCTAGTCCAACCCCCTGCCAAGGCAGGAAACTCTATACCACTTCAGACAAATGGTTATCCAACATCTTTTTAAAAACTTCTAGTGTTGGAGCATTTACAACTTCTGGAGGCAAGTTGTTCCACTGATTAATTGTTCTAACTGTCAGGAAATTTCTCCTCAGTTCTAAGTTGCTTCTCTCCTTGATTAGTTTCCACCCGTTACTTCTTCGTCCTACCCTCAGGTGCTTTGTTACAGCACCTGAGAGATATTGGAACACGGTTATGATGTCAACCTAATCCTTCTTTTCATTAAACTAGACATATCCACTTCCTGCAACCTTAACTTACAACAATTCATTTAGTGACTTTTCGAAATTAAAGCAGCACTGGAAAGAAAAAGTGACTTACCACCCATTTTCATACTTACTTCCCACGTAGCACCCCGTGGTCAAAATTCAGATGCTTGGCAATTGACTCATATTTATGACGGTTGCAGGGTCCCAGGGTCGCGTGATCCCCTTTTGCAATCTTCCGACAAGCAAAAATTAGTTTGACTCATTTAGCAACTGCGCTGATTCACTTAGCAGTGGTAGTAAGAAAGGTCATAAACTGGGGCAAACTCACTTAACGAATGTTTCAATTAGCAATAGAAATTTTGGTCTCGCTCGTGGTCATAATTGGAGATGTCAGCATATAAACTGTAGGCTTAACTCTGCTCACGGCCCAGAGTTCGATCCTGACATGCTCGCAGTTGACTCAGCTTTCTATACTTACAAGCTCGGTAAAATGAAGACACACAGTGTTTGTGGCCATCTTTTGGCAGCTCCTGATATTGAACTGAAAACTGAATTATAAACCAGGAGTTGTGGTTAACACAATGTCAGGGGTGGGATTCTACCAGTTTGCACCTATTCGCTAGAACCAGTTAACATTCTAAGCAGTTCGGAGAACCGGTTGTTAGAAGAAATTACTGACCTAATCCTGTAAGGAAGGCAGGAAGGAAACATTCTGGTGTTGCTTACAGAAACGGCCTCTCCGTTAACCCTTATTACATTCTTGGCAGGACTAGACTTCCTGTCTCAGGAACTTCTCTGGAGTTTTTTTCCCCTCCTTTGCTGGTACTTTGCTTGTGTGGAGTGACCATTCAAAGTTACAATGGCACTGAAAAAAGTGACTTATGAACATTTTTCACACTTATGACTGTTGCAGCATCCTCACAGTCATGAGAGGCCAGGGGAGGAGATGGGTGCCTCGATGTGAGTGATATTGAGTTGGCCACACCCAGCCAATAACATGACACCAAACTACACCCACCAACTTAGCCACGCCCACAGAACTGGTTGTTAAAAAATTTGAATCCCAGCCCTGCACCATGTCTTTGCCATATGTGTGCAATATAGATATTGTAAAGGAAACATCTCCTTTTCAAAAAAGCCTGCTATTTTTGGTCCTGTGATTGTGGCTTATGATTTATAAGCTAGTTTGGAAGGGTTTCTCTTTTGAAAAACAAGGTATAACTAATTGGAATAGATAATGGACAATAAAAGAATAATAGTGGACCAAATGAAATAAAAATTAGAGGCTTGAAAAGACAAGAAGAATTAGGGGTGCCATGATAGTGGTATTTCAGTATTTGAGGGTCTGCCACAAAGAAGAGGGGGTCAAATTATTCTCCAAACTCCAGAGAGTAGGACAAGAAATAATGGTTGTAAACTAATCAGAGAGAGAAGCAACTTGGAATTAAGGATACATTTCCTAACAGTGAGGACAATTAACCAGTGGAACAGCTATTCTATTCTATTCTATTCTATTCTATTCTATTCTATTCTATTCTATTCTATTCTATTCTATAATTATAAGGGAGGGTCTGCTGGAGACTTTGTAACAATAGTTATACTGTTTGAATCACATTTTAATCTATTAAGCCAGTATTTACGTCAAAAAAAGAAAGCCTGGTTGTCGTATTTTACACCAATTGCAACTTCTAGAAATCTTCCAAGTCTTCCTCACATCGAACACATTTGTGTAATTAAGGTTGGGGGTAACCAAACTAAAACTGCCAAATCAAACTAATTCAGGAAGGATTATATCTGAAGGGTCATTATCGTAAACATTGCCACAACTACCATCTGCAAATTCAATCACAGCCGAAGATCAAGGCCTGTTTGTCTGATAATCCATCGTTTGTTTCTTGGTTGTCCATGATGTCTTCAGAATTTTCTCCAACACCAAAGTTCAAAAGCATCCATACTCCTTCTGTCCTGCTAGGCCAATTGCTGACAGGAAACTGCCATAGATAATCAACTGTATTCAGATACCCTTAGGGTTTGCACGGCCATCCCATCCACACTCTGCATCTCAGGAGACCTCGGCTTCTTCCCCAGGGCCATGCTTAAGCCAACATCAAGGCAATCCCCAAACAGAGGGATTCAATCAAGAACATGTGAGGTACTAATACCACTCTATAAAGCCATAGAGTAGAGTAGAGTAGAGCAGAGCAGAGCAGAGCAGAGCAGAGCAGAGCAGAACAGAATAGAACAGGTTTCTGCCAGACATTATTTTTGTCACAGTTGTTAAAGTGAATCACTGTAGTTGTTAAGTGAATCCTATGGTCGTTAAAGCAAATCTGGCTTCCTCCATTGATTTTGCTTGCCAGAAGCCAGTGGGGAAGGTTATAAATGGTAATCATGTGACCTCAGGACAGTGCAACTGTCATAAGTATATGCCAGTTGCCAAGCCTTCAAATTTTGATTATGTGACCATGGGGAGGCTGCAACGGTCATGAGTGTGAAAAACAGTCATAAGTCGCTTTTTTCAGTGCTGTTGTAACTTATGGTCGCTAAACGAATGATTGTAAGTAAATTTAAATGGTTGTAAAGATAGGGAGATTATACCTGTTCTAAAATCCAGGTAAAAATCATCTTTTGAAATTAGGCTGGGTTTTTTTTTCCCGCTTTCCTAGTTTGACTGTTTCTTGGTACAGGCAGGAGCAACCAACTTGTCTCTCTTTTCAAGAGCTATTTTAGATTGAATGTCCCATTGGAACTCTACTGCTACGTGTATGTGTTCAAGACTTTTTGGTAGGGAGCAATTTTCAGGCATTCTAAGGCAGCGGTTGCCAACTGGTGGGCCATAGCCCACTGGTGGGTCTCTAGAAAATTTTGGTGTGCGGCAGAGAAATGTCACCCCCAAAGCAATTAATGCAGGCTGCGCAGAAGCACAAGGCTGTGCCGCCCACATGGCTCGCAGCAACCCTCCCTGCCCGGCAAACTTGCCTGCTAAGTTGCTATTTTTCCTTTTTCCGACTATCAGCTATTCTGCTGTGCCTGGAGATTTAGATTAGCTAGAAAGCAGGAAATGGTTGCATTTCGTGCTTTCTAGCTAGTTTTTAGATCTTTGGCTCTGCTTTTCTTAGAACTGAAGGTTCTATTATTCAGTGCAGACTCATGGCAAACACATGAGCTAGCTGATGGCAGATAGATATATCACTGAATGATTCTGTGAGCAACTCAATCTGCCTACCTGCTTTGCCTGATTTTGGGTAAAAGTTGCTCTTTTTTAATAAAAAATTCAATATTTACATACATGGTGTGTGGTGAGTTAATTTTGTACGTTTGCTTGCTAGCAAATTTTGTGAGTTTGCTTGCAAGCAAATTTTATGTGACAGACTGACCTAGCCGATGGCAGATAGATCTCTGAATGAATCTGTGATTCTGTGAGCAACTCAATCTGCCTGCCTGCTTTACCTGATTTTGGATAAAAGTTGTTGTTTTTTAATTAAAAAATCAATATTTATATAAATATTTATAATATTTACAAAGAAGCCATGCTCAGCCAATCACATGGCCACCAAGCCACACCCACAAATTAGGCCACATCAACAGAACACTTTAGTGGTCCCTGGGATTTAAAGTTATGAGTTTGGTGGTCCCTGAGGTCCAAAACATTGGTGACCTCTGTTCTAAGGGGTAAAAAAGGTTCTTCAACCCCTGAAAGCACTAATTTCCCTATTTAATCTAACCCCCATCTACCCCTCATGGAACCCCCCCCCCAAAAAAAAAAAAAAAAACAGAAAAGGACACCCTGAAGATTTAATTCCACCACTTAGTATTGATAAAGGCTTAAAGAAGGAATGGTGATAGGTCACTGATGGCTTTGGTGCACTTTTTTTCCTAGGCTAATAACAGAAATTTGATTTTCCAGGGTAAAAACCACAGTAAGAAACTTCGGAACTACTATGCTGCCAGCAGCTGCCCAGCTCCTGCCCGAGTGAGTAACTCTCTTGAGCCAGCTACTCATCCGATGGTGTCTCTTGCACCCCAGGTAAGGATGTATAAATAGCAGTGCTGTATTAATGAATCAGTAGCGTGTGTTCTTCCAAGAAGACAAAGGATATTGCACATTGTTTTGTTCTGTTCTGAGGTCCGTGTTTTCTTTTAAATCTTAAGTTTTAATTCTGCTTTCTTACAAACTGCTGAGTTGGCTTGTTGAAAAGCAGAGAATGAATATTCAACTTTAAGGCAAGGTAGATTTAGAGGTACTAAACATGTGTTTGTTTTATAACGTTGGGGTTTTATTCTTTAAACAGGAACTCAGAAAGTTTCATTGCCCCCAGCGTTTCAATCTGTTTCTCTCCAAAGCTGCAGTCTCTCTGCAGGTTTAAGAAGCTTTTCCTTAAATGTTCTAATTCTTTCTTTTCTCTGTAGATTGTTATTGTTTAAATCAGTGGTTCCCACCTTTTTTTTGGCCATGCCCCACCTAAGCATCTCTAAAATCCTGATGCCCATCCCGCCCCACATATAATTCTTACTATTCAAAAAGTGAACTCCTACTCCCATGGAGGAAGCCTAAAAGGCCATTAACTTGGTTTAAACAAGGTTCCAAAGAACATGGTATCCATGAAAGAGAAAAATAAAAGAACGAAAGACACTGGAAGTACCGAGGAACTTAAAAAATAATAGTATGAAGGGTTATATAAAACAGCAAATAAAGTTTCAAAACATACAATAGAGGACTGAAATGCATAAATATAAAATAATTTTAATGAAAGCTTTTTCTGTAATGCTTTGATCATATTAATTACTATACACATTAAAATAAAGGTACCTAACAAATACAAAATACAATTTAAGCTCACCTCAAGATCATATTTACAACACAATCCTATGCCTATCTACTCAGAAGTAAGTACCATCATCTTCTATGGGGCTTACTCCCAGGAAAATTTAAAAAGAAAAAGGGAAATTAAAAAAAACCCATTCTTAGCTTAATTTATGCATAATAAGATTGTCATGAACAAAAGGGGGTTGTAACCTATGACACCACTCAGTTTGAACCTGCAGTTTAGTGGAGAAATGCTTTGGTAGTTCAGTAGGTGATGGTGAATCACACACAATCACATGTGTGAGGTCCAGCCCCAGATTGTTCTGAGAGGAAAAGTCTTGTAAAACAGTGGTCCCCAACCACCGGGCCCCGGACCAGTACCGGTCCATGGATCATTTTGTACCGGGCCGCCTACTTTGCTTGGGTGCCGCCACCTTGTTTCGACGGCGCTTGAGAAAGTGCTTCCGGGTGAGCTTGTCGGTCGTTGGTTGGATGGAAAGCGGCGTTTGAGTGCTGAAGGAATCCTTGCACTTTAGTTTCGTCGAAGATGGGGGGGGGGCGGCTTCGAATGAAGAGCCGTCCCGATGGTGGTGGAGTCTCGCATTACTCAGGAGAAGATTAAGAAAGAGCCCGAAAAGCCCATCGACCGCGAGAAGGTACAAAGGAAGAGTTGAAGGTGGCGGCGAGAAGCAGGGGGTGGCTGGCTGGCCGGTCGCTTGGCTCGCCTTGCCTTGGTCGTGCGTGCTGATACCGGTACCGGTCCATGGATCATTTTGTGATGCCAGTACCAGTCCATGGTACAAAAGAGGTGGGGGGGCCACTGTTGTAAAACATGGCCTGGGAAAATACAGACTAAAAATAACTATCAATCTAACAATTTCTTGCTTAAACTCGGGTTCTGGTTCTGTATCCTCATTGCTGGGCTTCCCCCTGCAACCATCCAGCAGCAAAGTCCGCAAGAAAGAGAGAGAGAGAGAGAGAGAGTCTGCCAGTCCCATGATCCTTAGTGGGCTGATTAGCTGGCAGTTGCTCCCTCCTCCTCCCAGCTGGGATAGACTTTTCAGAACAGGCCTTAGGAAATGCACTTTAACAAATTGTTATATTTGTTATTGTTATAAGTAAAGGAAATTAAATTATAACAGCAAATTGTTATATTTACTTATTGTTATAAGTAAATGAAACACAGCTGTTTCATCACAAATATATAAGAACAATTAATGGGCTTTCAAAAATTCAGTTAATAGCTTATTTTTGAATTGCCCCCATTAAACATAAAATTGCCTCTTTGTGGGGCATGGGCCCCACAATGGGAACCACTGGTTTAAATGTAAACAACCAGATATTATTCAGTATATTGCCTAGATCAGGGGTGTCAAACGTAATTTCATTGAGGGCCGCAATCAAAAGTAGCTTCATCAGTAGCGTCAAAAACAGGCTTCCAATTTCCCTAAAGCCTGAGAGAAGGCCCATTTTTAAGGCCTTCCCAAAGACTAAAAGAGTTGGGACCATCTAAACCTGAGAGAGGGTAGGCTGTTTCACAGGGCGTAAAAAGAGCACCTTCTAGGTTCCATAAGATGACAAAGCAGGAGCTGAGTGTGCAGCTTGGCATAAATACGTGGCCTGGAAACAGAACGGCATTCAAGTTTTCATACTCCTTCCTGTCCCCAAAACTATAGAATTATGTGTTGTTTTGTGAGATCAACCAGTGATGCAGACAGCATACAGTTAGACTTTGACTAACTATATGACAAGTCTTCATTCATTTAATGACTGTTCAGAGTTATAACGGCACTAAAAAAGAGACCTAGCACCAGTTCTCATACCTATGACCATTGCAGCATGCCCCACAGTCACATGGTCAGACCAGTGGTAGTAGTCAATTTTTTTTACTGCTGGTTCTGTGGGTGTGGTGTGGCTTGGTGGGTGTGGCAGGGGAAGGATATTGCAAAATCCCCATTTTCACCCCACTCCAGGGAAATGATACTGCAAAATCTCCATTCCCTCCCCACCCCACTAACCTGCTTTCCAGCTCCATTCTCCTGTGCAGGGCAACAAAAGAAGACCCAGCCGATCAGCTGGGATTCCGATCAGCTGGGACTCGGGAGGCAGAGAATAGATGGTGGGGCCAAACAGAGGTGGTGTTTACCGGTTCTCTGAACTACTCAAAATTTCCGCTATCTGAACTTCTGGATCAGACGATGGGTGCTTTTCAACCGGCATGTATTTATGATGGCTCCAGTGTACCGGGATCCTGTGTTTGTTATTTGGAACCCACCTAGTGAGCTTCGGACCAGCAAAGTCAATGGAAGAAGCCCACTTCTCTTAACTTCACGATTCATTTAATAATGTAGTGATGCTGAACAACCATGGCAAAAAGATCACAAAAGAGACATAATTCTCTTAACTTCCTTGCTTAGCAGCAGAAATTTTGGGCTCAATTGTCATTAGTTGAGAGCACAATTGAGAAGATCCCTGTTTGTATGACTGTCACCGTTCTAAATAATAACTAGAAAGCAGAACTCCGAGGCAGGCACATTCCTCAAAGTACAATTTTATTGATGATATCATATTGGCACAAAGTAGTGAAAACCGAGTCTGAAAGTTCCCGTGGTTTTCACCTGATTAAAAAGTGAATGTTCCCCTTTCCCCAAACAATCAGTCACATTGTCTAATCAAGGTGCTGGCTGGTTGCATGGTAACCGGACTCCTCCTCTCTCCAGCCACCTGTTGGAATGTCCTTGGTTCCCACAGGAAACTATTTCGTTTTGGCTACAAACCCCTCATCTAACTATGGTCCCCCTCCCTACCCCATCTTCCCATTGTAGCCACCCTGAAGCCTCCAAAATAACTCCAGTCAGGTTTGCTTCAGAGTTGACAATGACAGAAATGACCCAACAGTTCCCCTTTTCAGTCAGTTGATTGATTGATTAATTGACATCAAGTTATTTCCCACTCTTAGGGCCCCATAGGTAGATTTTTCACCATGACAATCTATCCTCAACTATTCTTTCAGCTCTTCCAATGATGTACTTACCGTGGCTGTAACTTAAGTCCATCTATCTTGCTGCTGGCTGTTCTCTTCTTCTCATTCCTTCCCCCTTTCCCAGCATTACAGCCTTCTCCTCTTTGCATAATGTTTACAAGTAGAATAATTTGGGCATGTGTGCCTTGAGTGACAACTCTGGGTTGATTTGTTTGATGATCCATCGCTTTGTTTTCTTGGCTGTCGCAAGTTATAAGTCATCCAGAGACTTCCTTTAAATATATTGGCTGGGTGGAATAAATTCAGGCTTGGAATTTGAACAAAGTGCTTCTTCCTTCCTCACGATAAAATAGATGTGTCATGTGAAAAAGACTAGTAAGTATGCGATCATCAGTCTCTGTGCCTGCAGATATTCCTTGTCGCCCATCAAGTTTTTTTACTCGCCCACTTCTTTGAGTTCTATAAAAATAATGCATTTCTCTGTTACAGATAAAGCTACCTCCATTTATCTGTTACAGATAGTCCTCAAGCTATAACCATTCATTCATAGTGATCATTCAAACTCACAACAGCGCTGAAAAAAGTGACTTATGACTGGTTTTTCATACCTATGACTGTTGTGGCATCCCCGTGGTCGTAAGATCAAAATTTGGATGCTTGGCAGCTGGCATGTGTTTATGATGGTTGCACTGTCCTGGGATCATGTGATCCAGGTGGGTTTCAAAGAGGTTTACCACCGTTTTGGTGGGCGTGGCTTTGTGCATGCACAGAGGGTTTCTTACTCCCCTCCTGCAATCCCTGCAGCTTCCAACAGTTGACGTGTGGCAAAGCAGCTGCGCTTCAAAAGCAGGGAATAAAGGTCAGTTTGGGAGCCCAGGCGGGCGGGTGGGCCCAACAGCAGTTTGTCAAAGAGAACTGGTTCGGTTTCAGCTGATCTTCGGCACTACCGGTACGCCAGAACCGGTAGAAAAGCATCACGGAGGTGATCCCCTTTTGCGACCTTGACTTTTGCAAAGTCAAGGGGGAAACCAAATTCACTTAACCATTTTACTAACTTAGCAGCTGCAGCTATTCGCTATGACGACGCTATAGAGCATTGCATACCAGAACAACTGGACAGGAGAACAGTTTTTTTCCTGAAAGCCATCACACTGCTAAACAAATAATTCCCTCAACACTCTTCAACTATTACAAAGTCTGCACTATTATTACTGTTAATCTTCTCATCACTCCTTATCACCCATCCCCTCCCACTTGGGACTGTAGACTGTAACTTTGTCGCTTGTACCCTTACGATCTATATTGACTGTTTCCTAGTATGATTTGATTGCTTATTGTACCCTATGACTGTCATTCTTGACTCTTGACGAATGTATCTTTTCTTTTATGTATACTGAGAGTATTTGCACCAAGACAAATTGCTTGTGTGTTCAACCACACTTGGCCAATAAAGAATTCTATCTATTCTGTCTGTCTATTCACTTAACATCAGTGGTAAGAAAAGTCATAAAATGGGGGCAGAACTCATTTCACAACTGTTTCACTTAGCAATGGAAATTTTGGGTTTAGTTGTGGTTGTAAGTCGAATGATGATATGTATAAAAGTGACATTTTGGTGTGGATCATGGGAATAAAAAGGTATTATGACATTCGATGCCTGGATTGCATGTTGCCTATGTATTTTATAACTTATTCCTGCCCTCTGCTAAAATTGGGATTCATGTACCAGTTATTTTAATGGAATCGTCATCAATTTATTTCCTGAGAAACTGGATCTCTGGCTGCAAGGTGGAGAAGGCAACCCTTAAGATACATTCAGATGTATCCATAAGTCTGAAAGGATTGGGGAACTTTTGTAAAATAAATGTGTCAGCGTTCCAGCTAACAAACTCTAACCCAATAAACTCCGAGACAGGCATTTCCCCAAACTTACCTTTTATTAGAGTTTTTTCTATATGATAGAAGAAACACAGAGAAAATTGACTTTCTTATATCTCTTTCAGTGTAGCTCAAATCCCTTAATTAAAGGAATTAATTATATTCCCTCAATTCAAGTGTAAATTCATAAGGTTGGCCACTGGGGGGAGGCAGCTTCTTAGATTAAAAAAAAGGAGCTTCTTTAAAAATCTAAAATGTCTTTTCACAATATTTACCCTCATAAAAGTAAATGTGCTGTTTTGGGAATAATTTCCAGTGAAGCCATCTCTGATACTATGATTTTGCAAAGTAGTTTGAAAAGGAGACTCATCCAAAATGTACTAGTAACGGTGAACCAGTCAATATCTCAGCCTAAAGACTGTTGGCGAAAAATGGACAGACGAATAGGAAAATGAAAATTGAAACATGTTGAATTTGCTAAGAAAGTAGAAATGTAAATATTCTATATTCTAAGGATAAACTTTAAATATTCTAAGGATAAACTTTAAAGTTGATAGGCTGCTGAAGCACAGAATTTTGGGAGTAATTTGCAAAAACAGTTACACGCAATTGTAATCCTTGAAATATAAGCCAGAAAGAAGATTAACTACTTAGTATTTTTTTATGGGGCAATGGTACCCACTTTAAAAATATCGAATGAAAATAAAGGTAATGAACAACAGGAAATAATAAAAGGCCTAAGATAGTTTGAATAAACGTGGGGTAGAAAGGACTGTCCTGTGATGGATTTACAGCTGTTTGAAGAATTGTATCTGGATGATACTTGTAAATAGTTCCATATTATCCTGGAGGGAAATGTCAAATGTTTGTTAGAAATGACCTTGAGATGGAAGTTGTTTAACCGATTTGTAGATGTCACCAAGCTTGTTGAATTGCCTAATATCGAAGAGTACAAAATCACAATTCAAAATGACCTAGGCAGGCTTTGAGTATGGGGGTCAGATACAACAAGATGATGTTCATCTATCACAAGTAGATGATCCTGTTGGTTTTGAAAAGGATCGGAGAGTTCTAGGAGACCATCATCTGAATGTGGACACGTAAAATGCTGGAGGAACTATAAAAAGGTCAACGCAATCATGCATTGAATTGTGTTACATCATGATCTTGATGTTTGGAAATCAACATGCTAAAAGCTATAGAGGAACTTAAGCAAAAAAGAGTCATGGCGGCTCACTGCCCTTTTTTATATATATATATATATATTATATTTATTATATTATATTATATTATATTATATTATATTATATTATATTATATTATATTATATTATATTATATTATATTATATTATATTATATTAATTATATTTATTATATTTATTATATTATATTATATATATAATATATTATATTATATATATAATATATATATATAGGGATTGCACTCTCAAGCAAAAAAATCTCCACACCACAAGCCAGGCAAACACCAGGGCACAAACAGACCTCCCCCCCAGTTACCTCCAGCTCAAACACACCCTTACCAGGCACCCAGATGAAACCTAGCTTCCTAATAAATGATAGCCATCCGTTTACTCGGAGCTAAGCAGCACTAAAAGCCTCCAATATAGGAAACACAATGTTGCCAGCCAATTAAGACAAAAAAAGCTGCAAAACAGACAGAAGATATTAGAAACACCAATCAAGCAGAACACAGCAAACTCCAAGACCGATAAACACAGGCCAAGACTCCCAACCAATCAGGATGAAGAAAAAACCATTCTGGCACAGCAGTAGGCTAGCACCAAATTTAAAACAGAAATGGCTGTGAAAGTCTGACTCACAGACGAACACTATACAGAAGCCTGATGAAGGCAGATGAGATTCTGCCGAAACGTTGCTACAACTTTAAAACCACAACTATAATGATGTGGGAAAATACCTGAACAAAGCTGAATATACCCACCCACCCACACACACACATATATAAAGTGAAATACCACTCATGTATCACAAAAATCTCCAGAACCATAAAGCCTATAACTTGAAATTTGGCATGTATGTTCCTCTTTACTTCTATGTGCTCACTAAGAAAGGATTTTTCAAAATGACCATCAAAGCATTAGTATTTTGTATAAATTATTATTTACACATTTTGATGTTAAGGAATTCTTCTCCTCCTTCCCCTGAAAAGAAATCTGTTCCAAATGCAAAGCCCAAGCAGAGGAGAGGAGTTTCAGATTCAGTTTTCGTTTCACAGCACCAAGCAGTTAGTACAGAACAGTTGAGCTAAGCCACGCCCAGGCTCCTAGCTGTCTCCTTCTTGCTCACACAGCAAATATTACTTCAGTTTCCAAACAGCCCTCAACTGTCTCACACACTGACAGGACAGTGATGGATACTGGTAGGCAGAGGTACAATTTTCCCCCCTTATTTTCCTCCCTAAAACTAAGCCCGATGACATAATTTTGTAGCAAAGCATGGGTATAGAGCTAGTATATAAATAAATTTAAGAGCTGTCGATTTCAACTTCCAGAATTTCCCAGGCAGCCCATGCTGGGGAATTCTGGGAATTGAAGCCCACCAGTCTTAAAGTTGCCAAGACTCAAACCCCTTGTGTTAAACAATGGAGCAGTTTCCTTAGAGCTCTGATGGTTTTCCAGTTGGTGGTTTTCTGCGCTCCAGAAATCTGGATCAAACAACCTATAACCTTGCCTTTAATTCACACATGAAAATAGTCTTTAGGCACTAAATGAGCTTCCCTGTAGAAAATTGAGAATTGGGGAACAAGGGCAAAAGAAAATATCTTTCAGCTGTAATGCACTGCATTTCATTAAGATGGAGTCATCTAAAGTCTTTTGGACTGCTTATGAAGTCATGTAGGCAAATATGGCAAATATGGGTTCCAAGTAATACACCCATAGCAAACAGAACACCGAGGCAAACAGGTTCCTCAAATAATAGTTTTATTGGTATATATCATATTGGCACAAGCTGGTGAAAACCAACTCTGAAGGTTCTCACGGTTTTCACCTAATTAAAAGTAAAAGTTTTCTCCCTTTTCCCAAACAATTAGTTACATGGTCCAATCAAGGTGCCATCCGGTTGCCTGGTAACCTCTCCTCTCTTCAACCACCTGTGGAAATGTCCTTCGCTCCCAGGATAAAGTATTTTGTTTTGGCTACAAAACCCCAGCTATCTCAATTCCCTCCTCCCTATCCCTTAGCTCCAGTGTGGCAACCCTGAAGCCTCAAAATGGCTTTGGCCAGGTCAGCTACAGGGTTGACAGCAAAAAACCAAACCTGTAACACCAGGTCCTAATATACTGTATTGACAGCTTTGGGTGGGTGGGTCTCATTCAGAACTTTTGTTGGGAAAAAACAACAACTGTTTTGATATATCTGAATCTATTTTCCTGTTTTGCATAGGGGTCCTCCACGAAACCAGGAGGGCGAATCATCTTGGCCACGGAGAACGATTATTGCAAATTGTGTGATGCGTCGTTTTCTTCCCCAGCGGTGGCCCAGGCTCACTACCAGGGCAAAAATCATGCCAAGAGGCTGCGCCTGGCCGAGGCACAGAACAACTCGTTCTTGTAGGTATTATTAAAATGCTCACCAGTGGTAAACAGCTCCAGCAAAAGTTCTGCTAACTTTTCCTGCTGATGCCTGTAAAACCTTCCTCGCTTTCCTGCAATTAACTTGTGTTTTTGTATCGTCAACCACAGAGAGTCGCCCGAAGTGGCCAGCAAAAGAAAAGCGCGAAAAGAAGGGAACGAATTCAAGATGATGCAGAACAGAAGGAATGTTTATGCTGTGCAAAATAACACAGGTACGGTCAAAGAATGGCAAGAGTCTTTGGCAACAACAATTTGGTGGGATTTTGGGTTTCTTTTTTAAATTTTGTTTTGTTTAAATGGAGTAGGATAAAAACCAGAACTTTCTCTCACTTTAAGACTCCAAACTCTGCAACTTTAAGGACTCCAAACTCTGCAATTCTGCTGGCTGGGGAATTCTGGGAGTTGAAGTCCACAAATCTTAAAGCTGATGAGTTTTGAGTGCCCTGTTCTAAGCCAAGGAAACACCCATGTTTCAGCCCCAGTTCCTTTTTATAAAGGTGCAGAACTGAGTATCAAAAACTCCACTTATCCTATTCCCTGAAGCTCCTCTGGAACTCATGTGCTCTCCCACACAAGGCTGTCATGTTGTGCAACCCCAATCCCACTCTTAGTGCTGTAGCTTGTCTTCTTAAAACAGGTGGTCTTTGATTTATGAGCGTGAGGGAGTCCAAAATTTCCATTGCAAAATTTCCACAGCTCTTAGATGAGTTTTGCCCCATTTTAACCACCTTTCTTGCCACAATTATCAAGTGTATCATTGTGGTTGTTAACTTAGCAACATGGTTGTTAAATGAATCTGTCTTCCCCCTTGGCTTTGCTCATCAGAAGGTTGCAAAAGGTGATCACATGACCTCCGGGCACTGAAACCGTCATGCCGCTTGCCAAGTGCCTGAATTTCGATCATGTAACTACAGGGTTGTGTCAATTACAATAGCACTTGGAGTTATCTACCCCTTCACAGTGCTTGGCAGCCCTCTCTAAGCAGTTTACAGAGTCAGCAACAATCTGGCTCCTCATTTTACCCAACTCGGAAGGCTGGGAGGCTGAGCCAACCTTGAGCCTGGTGAGAATCGAACTGCCAAATTGCAGTCAGCCAGCAATCAGCAGAAGTAGCCTGTAGTACTGCACTCTAACCACTGCGCCACCACGTCTCAATGGTTGTAAGTCACTTTTTTCCAGTGCTGTTGTAAGTTTAAATGGTTACTATACCATTGTAAATCCAGGACTGTTTGTATTTGAGAAAAAGTACTGGTTCTCGTGAGTTGTTGATGTGCTTTGAGGGTGGAACCAGCTGAGTTCTGATGAATGTCACCTTCTCGGGAAATTCTTCCTGGTTGGCTGCATCTCCAAAATGTCTTGCTTGCTTGCTTTCCTCCAGGCCCTTATTTCAACCCACGCTCCCGTCAGCGGATACCTCGTGACCTCGCCATGTGCGTCACCCCCAGCGGCCAGTTCTACTGCTCCATGTGTAACGCCGGGGCCAGCGAGGAAGTGGAGTTCCGGCAGCATTTGGAGAGCAAGCAACATAAAAGCAAAGTCTCCGAACAGCGGTATAAGAACGAGATGGAGAACCTCGGCTACGTCCAATAAGACTCGAGCCCTGATAAGCCGCTCTTCTTCTTCTTTTTTTTGGGGGGGGGACTTTTCCCTATGTAGGGAGCAGCTTCTGCTTGCTTGCCTGCCACGTGCCCTGCATCTGTGCTCTGTGCCTTAGGAGGCTTCCTCCCCAGCTCTCTCCGTGCTTCTCAAAAACTCACCAACCTATCTGTGAAGTCGATGGATTTCAGTCAGAAGACAAAGAGAAGCGGGGTCACGCTCCCAATTGGCAGGAATGCGTGCCACAGGATACTGTAATGTGGATGTCTTTGGTCCATTAGCTGCCTTTGAAGCAGAACCTGCCCCTCTCACTGGTCCCCTGCCCTTCCCTTTGCATGAGTGAGCTTTACTTGAGAAGGTAGTGTGAAGGGTTCACCCCTCCCTTTTTTTTTTTTTTTTGCTGTGCATTTGCCACTTTTACATAAGGCAACTTGGTGAAACAAACGGCAAAGGGCCAGCTTAAGGTGTCACCTGTCTGGGGAACACTACCATTTCCTCCTCCCTGGTAAAGTCCCACAATCTCTAGTTGTATATCGGTTTGAGGGGTGGGTGGGTGTGAAGCAGAGACAGGAGAGGCCTCTGTGGCTAGTCAGAATGATAAGAACTGGGTGAATTGAACCAGTAGGGACTCAGCTGCTATTAAAAAAAAAATAAGGAAAAAAAAAAAAAGGAAAAATGTAGTGCACTGACTAACCAACTGCTTGAGTGAGTCTTGGAAAGAGAGAGTCTTGGGATTTAAATTCTTTTTAAATCAATGTTTGTTTGTTTTTAGGCCCATCCAGAGGCCAAGAGAAAGATGTGTGGTTTTAATAAATAGTAAACTGATGGGGTCAGGTGAGGTCTGAAGCATTTTCAAAATAAGCGCTGCACTGGAAAAAGCTTCCGGCTTCAATTCAGTAGCATCCGGTTCCTCTACATCAGGGGTGTCAAACTCAAGACCCACGGACTGGATCTGGCCCATATAAGGGTACAATTCAACCAGTATAACAGTTTGCTACTGACCTTCTCCAGCAATCCCTGTGTGTTAAACAGCTGGCATGTGGCAATCCGCTTATGCTGTGCAAATCAGTTGAGCTTGGAAAACAGGATATAAAGCACAGTCTAGAGCCTGGGAGGGTGGGTGGGCCCAATAGCTGATTGTCAGAGCAAACCAAACTGGTTCGCTCCCAGCTAATCCTTGGAGCTACCGAACAAGTTTGAACCGGTAGAATTCCACCCCTGGGCTCGTGGGGTGCTTAGATCTGGCCCATGGGGATGCTCTGGAAACAATGAAGGACTGGCCCATGGCACTTCTGTTAGCAAAAACGGTTCTCGGGAGCCCATTTTCTCTGGCAGAGCGCTCAGGTCACCACAGGCACCCCCGACACGAGATGAAATCAAGATGGCCACTCCCCCCCTGAGTTCAAACACAACTCTAATGCGGCCCTCGAATTTGACACTCCTGCTCTACATACTCGAGTGGCTGGAGCTCCCTGCAAAATAATCATTTATTATTTGGGAAGGAAGATCCAATGAAAGCAAATTCATGTATGCCTGGGTGCAGTACGTTTGAATGAATGAGAGAATTTCCTTTCCCTAATTTGGGGCTTTTTATCTGTTGGAATTGCCTCTAAGATGATGTTGACTTGCGTACTTTAAACGAAATAGGAAAAACAGTTCTCAAATTATTTTGAAGCAGCTGGTATCTTTTCCTGTCTTCATACTTTCTACCATTACATTTTTTTTTTAATGCTTCCCATTTTGGGCAAAATAGCCACAATCAGTTCGTGATTTGAGAACAAAAACCTGAAAATGATTTTTTTTTTTTTAAATTTGTGCTGTGATGGATTGTTTCAGTTAGATCTAGCGATGGAGATTAGTAGCCTCCAAATCTCTAAAATTCTGCTTTCTGACGCAAGTGCTTCCTTTAAAGCACATCCTAGACCTAGACTGGTATGGGCAGCTATGGCTCCTTTAAGACTAGCAGACTTCAACTCCCAGAATTCCTGGTTCAGGAATTCTGGGAGTTGGAAGTCCAGAGGTTGCTCACCCTTATCCTGGACAAATGCATAGGTACTATGCAGGAATATATGCTGTCTTTGTGAACTTTTAACCCAAATCAAGTGAAACCGTTCTCATTAGAAGTCTCTGCCCTTCTCTGGAGGTTGACCTGTAGAGATGGCCACTAAGTCCTATCTTGGGCATGCTTGCAGGAATCACATTTCCTTGCAACCTCAACTGTTAAAGGAATTAGAGTTCTCTCTCTCTTTTTAATATACTATGTTCTTGTGGTGTTCAGGTGACAACAATGCACAACACCAACGTGAGCAAACATCTCTTCCTCAGGGGTACCTTTGGTTTTTAACTTTTCATTTGTAATCTTCAGAGTTTTAAACTTTTGGAGAGTTGCCTTTCCAGTTCTCCTAATCTTAGTCTTTAGAGATAGATGCTACAGCTTTCTATCCTAGCCCTGTGTTATCCAGATGGGCTGGACTTCAGTTCCCATAATTCCACTGCCACCTATGAAAGTCATAAAGTTGGCACATCTGGAGGCACTAACAAGGGTTTAATCCTTTGCTAGGTTCCATCCTTTCGTTAGAGATTTCATTTAAGGGGGAAGAAAAGACTAGATTTGAAGGTAAAGAACATATCCATTTAACAAAATAAAAAACTGAGATACTTAAGACAGGAGTTGAGATGGAGGAGTGCTTAATTACTATTTGTCCCAAAACTCAGCTGCTGATTTCACTGAGGATAGTACAGATCTATCAAAAATCCAAGGGGATTATGAAGGGCACATTAGCTCTTAATGATAGAAGAGAATATCTTTAGCTCAGGGTGAACTGTGGAGTCCTCGGATCTCTCTGAGCTCGGTGGTTTTGCAGACCTTTCATTACCCAACAAGATAACATCATCAGTACTAACATCAACTGAGAGCAAACCCCACTCCCTTCTAGCATTGATGATGCAAGAAAACAACAAAGACTTCACATCAGCTCCTGAAGGTAAAGGATTGGTATCTTTTTGGCATAAATCTTCAGCCTGTTCGGAAGTTTTTAGACTTAATGAATGATTATAGACCCTAAGAGGTGACAATTGGAAAGGGGAAACAAAGGAAATGAAATATGTATCAAGTCTCACTGGCCAGTAGATTGGGTTTTTTTTGTATGTGTGCTGCTACTGATCTGTATATTTTTGTATTTATTTTGATCATGCTGAAAATATTTAAGGTGTTATCTGATGGGTTTTATTTTATTCTTGTTCGCTTTGTTAACTTTGAAAACACCCATATCATTACTTTTTGAAAAGTTATTTATTATGTTTCTGGAAATGTGTTTCCCTTTGACCTTTACATGTGTGTTTTGTTCTTAAATGATCCCTATAGGATCCAATCATTGGAATTGAGTGGCCAACCAAATACTATGCGGTAACATCAATCTTTGTTTTATGACTGTGATGTTACTTAGGATCTGTAGAACATTGGAACATTATTTTTATTGCAACATTGCCATTTTCTCATGGGTCTATCCCACCTGGCTCACATATGACACTACGCCATGTTTTGTTAATAACCCACAACTGAGTTTATATTTCATACTAAGCCAAACAATTATGTTTTACAAACCAAGACAGTTGGTCTAAGAATGGCAGTGGGTGGTGGTTTTCTGGAGGATAGTTATGGCATTTTAAATAAAGGGTCAAATCATTAAGACCTAATCTTGAGTTAAAATTTCCTCTCAAGATGACCAATATTTCTGTATAGCTTGTTACTTGATTAGACGTATAATCTAGATCAGGGGCATTCAACCTTGGCAACTTTTAAGACTTGTAAACTTCAACTTCTGGAATTTGTCAACCAGCCAGAATTTCAGCCTGAGGAATTCTAAGAATTGAAATCCACAAGTCTTAAAATGACCAAAGTTAGATACTCCTAAACTAGATCTTGCCATGTTTCTGTATAGAAAGATGATGTCAACCAAAGTGCTTAAGCCTAAGTAGAACTTAAATATGTCAAGTTTAATTTAATGTACTTTTGATTGCTGGAAATGAATACACATTGGGTTTTAATGTACTCAAATAGGGAAGAAGCTGCTGCCCTAAGTTATTGTGTGACATATGCCCAGCTTTAGCATCCCTCTCAATCATGTTGCCTGCAGTGAAATAAAATCAAACTTTGCTATAGAATGAATGAATGAATTTCTAATCTCCATTCTTATAAGGTTTTTTTTACCGTCTTCTTTGTCTTCTTGGTTGATCTCCAGAATAGAAGTAGCATCTTTTGCAGGATGTTTACACAAGTCATCCTGCATATTTTCAAGGGACTTAGAATGGATGAGGACTAAACCAGGGGTCTCCAACCTTGGCAACTTTAAGACTTGTGGACTTCAATTTCCAGAATTCCTCAGCCGCCTTTGCTGGCTGAGGAATTCTCGGAGTTGAAGTCCACAAGTCTTAAAGTTGCTAAGGTTGGAGACCCCTGGACTAAACTAAGGATTGGAAGCAGGACCTGAGGCTAGGCCCTTCCTTGTAACAGTTTTGGAGGAGTTCAACACATCTATTTTTCCTCATTTTATTATTATACATTTTTGAAAGAATGTAGGAAATAGATGATGCAGATAGTAAAATGCAGGCAGATAGGCATCTGATCTGAAACAGATGGCTAGTATAGTCTAATTACATCATTAGAAACTTAAAGCACTGCGAGATACTTCATATCTATTTTCTAAACAAAATTGGCATGCCTCTGTTAAACTTTTAAGCCAAGCTTGGTAAATTTAGTTCAAGTCATTAAAAAAGTATAGATAGTAAATAATACATTAAATCTCCATGCATATTCTCAGATATCCAGGTCATCCAGGTTGTCTCAAAAGTGCTTTTTATTTTTTTTTAAAATAAAAAAAGTCTAGTTGCCTTTTAAAATATGAAAAGCACCTTTGAGAATAAATTAAATCAACCTGATAAACCAGTGTTTCTCAATTTCAGCAACTTTAAGATGTGTGGATTTCAACTCCTAGAATTATCCAACCAGACATGCATCCACATATCCACACATCTTAAATTTGCTGAAGTTGAGAGACACTGCTATACATTTTTTATCACATTAGGACAGGGCTCCTCAAACTTGGCAACTTTAAGACTTGTGGACTTCAACTCCCAGAATTCTCCAGCCATCTGGAGAATTCTGGGAGTTGAAGTCCACAAGTCTTAAAAGTTGTCAAGTTTGGAGACCTCTGCCTTAGGATATGAATCCTAAAAAATGTGGATGTGGCATGATCATAATAATGATCATGATACATTAATAATAATGTAGTCCTACATTGAAATGGTTTTCAATAAGAATTAAGTTTCTATACAGGTAGTCCTTGACTTACGACCTCAATTCAGCCCAAAATTTCTGTTGCTAAGTGAGACATTTGTTAAGTGAATTTTTGCTCCATTTTACAGCCTTCCTTGCCACAGTTGTTTGGAATGAATTGCTGCAGTCGTTAAATTAGCCACATAGTTGTTAAGTGAATCCGGTTTTCCCATTGACTTCGCTTGTTAGAAGGTCCCAAAAGGGGATCACATGACCCTGGGTCACTGCAACCATCATAAATGTGAGTCAGTTCCCAAGCATCTGAATTTTGATCACACGACTATGGGGACCATGCAATGGCCATAAATGTGAAAAATTGTCATATGTCACATTTTTCAGCATCGTTGTAACTTCTAACAGTCACTAAATGAGCTGTTGTAAGTTGAGGACTATCTTTATAATGCTACTCTAAACACTGTGGGAGGCCTACTCCTACAATTTAGTTAACCATTCTTCAGAAGGGAGAATCCTGCAGCTTCCATGTGTCTGGAAGTCAGTACTTGTCAACACTTAATACGGCATCCTCAAGACTACCTGCAACCAGCGTTTTGTTCCCACTGCTTAAGCAGTAGGTTCAGCTTGAGTTGGTAAGCCTATTTTGTCATTGCAATAACACACATCGAGCATTTGGCCACGAAATTACAGAACGGGAGTCAAATTCAAGGCCCGCGGGCTGAATCCGGCCCGCGGGGTGCTAAGATCTGGCCCACGGGGCCGCCCTGAAACCACGAAGGACTGGCCCACGGTGCCTCTGCCAAGAAAAACGGAGCTTGGGAGAGCCACATGTAGCCCACCCGAGCTCCGTTTTCTCTGACAGGCTGCTACATGAGTAATGTTTAGCTGGCCACACCCACCCTGGCTACCTACCTCCAGCCCCCGCCCCCCGAGGTCAAACACAACTCTGATGCGGCCCTCAATGAAATCAAGTTTGACAACCCTATTATAGAACATTTGAATGTCCGAACTCGCTTAGTTTTTACTTGGCTCTTCTTCATTATTATTAGATCAACTTGATGGCATTGACGCTTGTAGGGGCTGTCTTAGAGATCTGAGTGCCCCAGCGATCCTTACTAATGTTGTTAATGCTCATCTGTAGAGAGATCAGGTTAAATTAATTTAAATTATTGAATCTAAGCACCACCTGACTTCAAAATAGAAAGTATAATACAATAAAACCATAAAAGAGAACAGGAACTAGATGGCAAGTCTGTCTAACAACACCCACACCCCCAAATAAATCTGACAGAGGCCCCAACCACTTTAATCCAGGGCCCAGAAAAATAGCCAGTTCAATTAAGGCATTCAGGAACACCCGGTTCAATTGAAAAAGTTCATTGGTTCTTATCTTTTTCTTTTCTTTACTGCACAATAATAAAGATTCTGTCTGTGACATATACTTTCTTTTAAGATAAAGAGTGGAAACAGGAATTTAAATTTATCTCCCAACAACGGATACTGATAATTCTCTCTTAATGTGGTATTTTGTGCTTCCATAATAATTGTTAAATTTAGCTACATGATTTAGGATAAAAACCTCAACAATTTTTGTTAAAAAAGAAAGAAGAAGCCTTTTTTTTGCTATTTATTATTGTTAAAGATTAAAAAGCGCAAATTACTGGCTGACATTAATAGACATTGCCTAGATATAAAATTTGAGGCAGTTTTCATTTCCTTCATGTAAAATTGCCATCAGGAAAAATTGCTGTGAGGGGTGGACATGTGTGCTCTGATAAAGAGATCATTTGTGCCGTGATTATCTGATTCTTTCCAAAAGGAAGAAAGGAGATTTAATTACATTTTTTTCTCAATCTCTGCTCGAGATTGTCCCATTCTAAAGCATCGTATCAGTTTGACTTACAAATACTGTATGACTTGTATTACTTTTGCATACAAATTTTCATTCTTGAATGCTAAGCAGGCAGTAATGTGGAGTTGTTCTGAAAGCATGGAAAGGATGTAGGACTTTTTTAAATCTTTCCCTGTTCTCTTGCTCCAAATTCATAGACCCATACAAAAGAGCTTGGAGGTCTTCTACAACGCCCTACCCGGGATGGAATCTCATATCTCTCACAGAAGTCACTATCCAATCTGTTCAGCAATGATTTTATGTTAAGTACTGAGCATGGATTGAAATAAATGGAGACAGCCTCTGAACGGTGAACTTTCAGCTCTTTATTTACATAGTGACTTCTCAAACCAACAACAGTGAACTCTGCCTTATACAGGCAACCCTTGTAAGATTTGTCCAATAACGAGCTATGAACGCGAGCTCTTTCAACCAATAAGAATTCTCTGTTAAGGGCCAATCAGATTCCTCAGAACTTACCAAGCCGATCTGGCCGCCTAACAGCCAATCAGAAGTGCAGGGCCAGAACCCTGCACTTTACCTCAAGCTCATACTTTATTAACTATAGTGCATACACAACACCCCTTCCCCCTGGCTTCTTAATTATGGTGTAGTTATATGGTCCCTTAGATGGGACGGTTGTCTTTTAAGTCTTTCGGATTTTCGTTGGATTGGTTGGTTGCAATCCTGTTGAGGTAGATTGTTGTTTGGCAGTGGTTCTGCCTCTTGCTCAGCTGCAATTCCCTGCGGTGCACATGTTTCTCCTTCCTGCTCCATTTCCTGAGTATCACTTAGTTCGTCGTTCCCTTCGAGCAGGTTCCCTGGAACTTCATCTTCTTCCGTACCTCCCCCCCCTCGGTTTGGTCATGGGGAAGTTGTTGACTGGCCGTTGCGAGTCGTGACCGCAATTGGTCGATATGCCATTTCCACAATTTATTGTTACAGCATTTCACCACGTAGGATTTGGGGCTGGTCACCCGTACTACTGTCGCCTCTATCCATATCGGGTTGCCCGATAAGTTTCGTGCGTAAACAAGGTCTCCCACCTGGAAGGTGCGACAGCGGCCGCTGGATCCTATTGGCTTTTCTGGCTCGTAAGCAGGGTGCAACCGGTCGAGGTGGGAATGGAGTCTTCGTCCCATCAGTAGTTCGGCGGGAGTTCTGCCGGTGACGCTATGTGGAGTTATGTGTTGCAAAAAGAGAATTTGGTTGACCTTGTCGTCGATATTGTCATAGTCTACTTTTTGCAAGGTCTTTTTTACAAATTGGACCATGCATTCAGCTCGGCCATTGGTCGCAGGGTGCGCAGGCGAGGTGAGCGCATGGCGGATGCCACGGTCAGCGAGGTACTGCTCGAACATTAGTGCAGTAAACTGTGGCCCATTATCGGACACCAGGACGTCTGGCAATCCGTGGGTTGCAAAGAGTCTGTTTAGAATCTTGATCACCGCCTCGGAGGTTGTAGTCGTCATACGATGAATTTCTAGACAATTGGAGTATGCGTCGACTGTAAGCAGGAAGGTATAGCCCTTGGTTGGCCCCGCGAAATCCAGGTGGATTCTGGACCAGGATCCACGTGGCGTCACCCATTCAATAGGCATGGCTTTTGGTGGGGCGTTGCTGACTTGTTGGCAATTGGGACACGCTTTAACCCACTGCTCGATTTGTCGGTCCATGCCTGGCCACCATGCGTAGCTTCGTGCAAGCGCCTTCATTCGCATGATGCCGGGGTGGCCCTCATGCAGAATTCGCAGCAGTGTTTTCTGAAGTCGCTCTGGGACAACGACTCTATCGCCCCAGATGATACAGCCCTTTTGGGAGAAAAGTTCAGTCTGTCGAGATTTGAATGGTGCAAAGTCATCTGGTACTTGGTCCAATGGCCATCCACGTTCTACCCAGCCTAGGACTCAAGCTAGGGTGTGGTCTCATTTGGTTTCTCTCGCGATGTCTCGGGCGGTCATAGGCGGCGAGTTGAGTGTTTCTATTTGCAACGTGGTTGCCGTTGGTGTCGGATCGTCGAGAGTCTCTGGAAGTGGTGCTCGGCTTAATGCGTCGGCGTGGGGAATGTCTTTGCCTGGGCGATATTGCAGGTGATAATTATAAGCAGCTAGGAATTCTGACCATCGGGTCATTCTAGGGGATAATATGTAGGGGGTTGGCTTGTCCCCAGCAATAATCCCTAGCAACGGTTTGTGGTCAGTTACAATGGTAAAGATCCTTCCATGCACATATTCATGAAATTTTTTTTACAGCTGAGACGATTGCGAGGGCTTCTTTATCAATTTGTCCACAGTTCCGCTCTGCTTTTGAAAGAGTCTTCGAAAAGTATGCAACAGGGGCTTCGTTCCCATTAGGCAGTATGTGGCTCAAAATGGCGCCTACCCCGAAAGGTGATGCATCGCAGGTTATAACTAACGGCAAAGTCTCGTTATACTGAATGAGTACAGAGTCAGATGTGAGCAGTTTTGTAACATTCCGAAACGCTTGTTCTTCCCGGTAACCCCATACCCACAATGCTTTTTTATTTAATAACTGGTGTAACGGTTCAGCAACAGTTGCCTTGTGCGGTAAAAATACATTATAGAAATTGATGAGGCCTAAGAATGCCTGGAGATCGGCCTTGTTGCGTGGCCTGGGAGCGTTTTTTATCGCTTTTAATTTACTCTCAGTAGGATGAATGCCCTGGCTATCAATCCAGTACCCTAGAAACTCAACACTGTCAGTATACAATTGACATTTATTTTTTTTCACCTTAAGTCCGGCCTCTTGGAATTTTTTTAGAACGCATTTCAAACAGTCCTGTAAGATTTTTTTGGTAGGGGCTGCAATTAATACGTCATCAAAATAAGGGACCACGCCCTTGATTCCTTGTAATAACCTTTCCATAAGGCTCTGAAAGATCCCCGGGGCTGCACTAACTCCGAATTGCAGTCGGATACATTTAAAGGCACCCCTGTGCGTTACAATAGTTTGGGCCTGAGCTGTTTTTTTATCCATTGGTAATTGTTGATAAGCTTGAGCTAAATCCAATTTAGTGAAAACCTTCCCACCCCCCCAAGGAATGGAGGAGGTGCTGCACCACTGGAACTGGATACGCATTCTGCTGTAGGACGTGGTTCAAAGTGGCCTGGTAGTCCCCACAAATTCGGATTGACCCGTCTGGCTTAATGGGTGTTACAATAGGGGTTTCCCCTGGAGAGTGATCGATGGGCTTCAACACCCCTTGAACAATTAGCTTGTCGAGTTGTTCGTCGATTTTTGATTTTAGAGCGAACGGAACTCGACGGGGTTTCAAGCGAATGGGAGCTACTTTTGGATCTAGACTGAATGAGATCGGGGTCCCCTTATACTCGCCTAAGCTGTCCGCGAAGACGTCACTGAACTTAGAGATAAGGTCTTCCTCCCACTCACAACCACCGACTCGGTTCATGCCGGCCACTTCAATGCCGAGTGGCGCGAACCAGTGGAGGCCTAGTAGGCTAGGCCTATCTCTATCGATGACCATTAGAGGTAAATACGCTGTATGCTTCTTGAAGGAGACTCGGACTCGGCAGGACCCGACAACGGGGATTCGATTCCCCTGGTAGTCCTTGAGGATGAGGCGTTGGAAACGGAGATCTTGGCGTTGAATTGTGGGGATGAGTTACTTGAGTGTCTTCCAGGACACCATCGAGAGGGACGATCCCGAGTCGATTTCCATGTGGCAAGGCTGGTTCTCGATGGCTACCGTAACTCGGATTTTCTTAGTGTCCAAGGCTGAGGCGTGACCGATAGTGATAGTATGGTGAGCCTCTTCTCTCTGCAAAGCTCGATTTCTGTAGGAGTGGTTTACTGGCTCTCGCCTTACAGGACGGTTTCCTGTCGATTGGCGATAGTTAGCCCCTTTTGAGGCCTGGCTGGGTCCTGGCAAGCTGCGGCAGACCCGCCCGATATGGCCTCATTTTCCGCACTCATGGCAGAGTGCATCGCGGAATTTGCATTTGGACCTGGCATGGTTGGCTCCACATCCAGCGCAAGGGCGTAAGGGCTTCGGGCGAGGGTCCCGATCGGACCGCAGTCGATGGACCCCTTCTTCATCGCTGTCTGATGACAAAGAGAGGTCCTCATGGTGCTTTGTTGCCAGCTGCCTTTCTGAACTAGGTGAGATTTCGCTGGCCGGTGGTGGTACCGGAGTGCGGCTTCGCCGTAGTTGTGCAGCCAACTTTTTGGTCGCCTCTGCTGCCGTGGCTTCGGCAATGGCATCAGCAAGGCTGATGTCGCCTATCGCCATCAGCTTGCTTTGCAGGCCCAGTTCATCTAGTCCCAGAACTATTCGATCTCTTAGTGCCTGTTCTAAATCAGTGAACCCACAGAGGCCCCTTAATTTCGGAGGTCCGCCATGAAATCGGCCACGCTTTCCCCTTTTTGTTGGTTCCTCTGATAAAACTCGTGGCGTCTCACGAGCGTAGGCACGGTTGGCGCGTAATGGCCTCTCAGGATGGGTTCGAGGTCGTCCCAGCTGATGGCCTTCACTTTTCGAGGTTTGGCGAGTGCTTTAGCCATCTTAAATATGGCTGGGCCGCAATGCGTCAGGAACAACGACCTTTTCTTTGCTGGCGTGGCGTCCTTTAAGTTGTTCGTCTCGAGAAACATTTGGAAGCGATCCATGTAGGATTCCCAATCCTCTTGGTTTGGATCGAACGGAGAGAAGGCTGAGTCAACTTGAACCTGGTGAGATTCGAACTGCCAAATGGCAGGCAGCAGGCAGGCAGCAGAAGTAGCCGGCAGTACTGCATTCTAACCACTGCACCACCATGGCTCAGTAAGAAGACATTTGCCAGATTTACTTACTAGGACATGGAGGTTTTTTGGGGGAAATGTGGAATTTTAACCTTCTTCCAAGGATGGCACTATTATTCAATGTGATTGGGGCAAAGATATGCTTGAACCTATGTTTGGTATACTCTGAGCTGCTTAGAGCTTATGAAAGTTACCTTCATAGAAGCCCAGATCATGTGGTTTATTCAAAGTCCTCCAACCTTGACAACTTTAAGACTTGTGGATTTCAATTATCAGAATTCAGAACTCAGCATAGCCTGCTGAGAAATTCTGGGAGTTGAAGTCCACAAGTCTTAAAGTTGCCAAGGTTGAAGAACCCTGATGGTTTTAGCTTAGGGAAGCCGTTCTTAAATTCAGTCAGAACCTGCTGAGGTGAAGGATCTTAAACTACATAGGTCACAACAAACAAAAACTGATCAGTGTTGAGAGGCAGACTAGTAGTGCTGCAAAAGCTCATTTTGGGCTGAGTCCTAGTGGACAATGATTGACACCTACATTGATATATAATTATCACTGTCAGATTTATTTCTTATCTAAGTCTACCACCAAAGAAACGGAGTTTAGGCTAGGGGAGAAACATATTGTTTTGAGTGTCATGGTACTGCAAACTTTGAGGACTGCTGGCATAGTGTAATATGTGAATCCAACCACTTGGTTTGTGAACTATTTGTGGCTTAGCATCAGGTATAAACTCAACTGTTATGGCTGAGTCAACATTGAAACCATATGTGGTTTAAGTATGGTTTTTTTATGTGAATCCAGCCATTGCTTTCCACAGAGATGCCCACAGCTTAATATACTTATTGAGTTGTGCAATGCAAGAGTACCCACATAAATACATCCATTATTACTAAAAAGAGAGGGAAGAAATCTGCCTGTTGAGAGTTTGGTTGGAAATGTAAATGTGTAAAATGTATTTCTGGGTTCAGTTGGAACTTTTTGTATTAAGAGACACCCTTTTATGTGGGTTGTAAACTGTGACATATTGCAGAAAACTTTAGGAAATAACAGCATTTGCGTTTGCCATTTATTTTTTTATGGCTTTGAGGATCGACTGTCTCTGTTTTTTGGTTTCTATGCCAGAAACATGGCTTTAGGCCCTCCATTTTTTTCCTTTCCTTTTCAAAGTCTTAAACATGGCAATTTCAGTCTTTATGTCTCGTGATGCCTCACTGTAGAACTTCAGCCCCGCAAAGCCACTGACACAATACATAGCATTTACAGACTTTGCACAGCCTTCTAATAAAATATACTGTTTGGATGGTGATGAATATTAAATGGTGTGTTGTGTTAAAATGTGTCACAGGTTACATACATTTCAACAATCAGCAGGCCCTACCTTCTCTGAAGACCAACTTCTTTAGATTATCTGAAGCAAAAGTGGAGAATCAGGATGTCCCATTTGGTAAAATCCTTCAGTAAGTGGACAGGTCTGGGCCTAAACATACATTTGACTTAATTTTAATTCAAATAATATAACATAGAACAGGGGTGTGCCATTCATTCTCTAGTTTAAAATGATTGCAAGACAAAACTTATAAAAGAAAACAATGGTAATCTTTATTTTACTACTTTGCAAAGAGGGGGTATCACGCACTCTCAGGTACAATGGATGCACCTTAAAGCTTAAGCCACCAGTATATTGTCTCTATATTCCTTATCATTGTCCATGTTTACCTCCCACCTTTTCCTCATTGGCTGAGTACTCAGGCCATCACAATCTATCTGATACTACCTGAAGTGAATACATTATTCCCTGCTCTTTATTTACAATTTATCTTTCATAACTATTGGTTTCTGGGAGTTTTCTCTGAAGTCAACCACCATGTTAAGTTTGGAGCATGGGTGCGAATGATGGAGACGAGCCGGTAGAAACAGTGAACTTCAATCTCTTTATTTACATATTGTGACAGCTCAGCTCAAGGCTGCTATATCCTTACTTATATAAACAACTCATTAACTATTCAACCAATAGCAAACCTGGAGCGCTAGCTCCGTTAACCAATGGGAATGGCCGGTTAATGGCCAATCGGATGCTCCTGAACGGGCCAATCCGATCCTGCCATTAACAGCCAATCAGAAGTGCAGGGCCAGAACCCTGCACTAGACTTCAAGCTCAATGATAACTTTATTGGTATTATGCATTCACAACACCCCTTTCCCCCAGCTTCTGCCCAAGGGGCGTGATTACACAGTCCTTAAGGTAGGACGGTTGTTTTACTAGTCTTTTCGATTTTCGCAAAGTGCCTGGCAGTTGGCTGCACTCTTGCTGAGGTAGATCGTTGTTTAGCGGTAGGGGTGCCTCTGGTTCTGAGTTTGCGTTCTCATTGTCATCAATATCACTGGCCATTTCCTGAGGTGCATTCACTCCGGTCCCTGGTTCCTGTTCCTGCGTTTCAGTTCCAATATCAGTCTCTTCGAAAAGGTTTCCCTCTAATAGTAATTCGCTTTCCTCTGTATCTCCCCCCCCTTCGGTTTGGTCAAAAGTGAGTTCGGAAGTGCGAGATGGTAGCCGCGATCGTAGCTGATCTATGTGGCGCTTCCAAAGTCTATCGTCAGGGCACTGAACGAGGTATGATCTTGGGCCGGTTACGCGGATTACGGTCGCCTCTACCCACAGTGGATTGCCCGATAAGTTTTTAGCGAATACTAGATAGCCTACCTGAAAGGTACCGCATCGACTGCTGGATCCGAGTGGCTTTTCAGGTTCGTAGGCTGGGTGTAACCGATTGAGGTGGGAGCGGAGCTTCCGTCCCATTAGCAGTTCGGCGGGAGTTTTTTTTTTTTTTTAAACAAATTTTATTAATTTTACAAAAACAGTGCACAGACAATCAAGGCATAACAGCTTATAAATTCTTTTCTAAAAAAAAAAATAGTAGTAATTAAAGAAGAAAACCAATAGAACATAATGATTCCAAATTATAATATCAATATTTACTTTATCTATTTAACTTAATATCTTATCCCAACTTCTCCTTTTCATCCAAATTATTTCTTGCTAATTAATTTTTTTTGCCTTTTATCAACATACAAAACACAAAAAACATAACAAAACTTAAAACATCTTTTCTGAAAGCTGCTTGATCCCGAGTTAAAACTCTTCACACAGACGAAATTTACATGTCATATTCACTTTATATATCCTTCCCTATCTTATTACCATTTTCAATAACATTGTTTGTCTGTTCTATTTCCAACTATCCATTCATCTTTTTTTCTTTTACTATACTTCTCCTATACACTAATTGGAGTGACGCCTTTAACTCATTGACCTAACTTAAAAGTACTTCATATAACACTTAATTTATCTTGGGATTCTGTTTAGTACATTCTAAAATTACACAATAAATTTTACAAGAAAGGTTCTACTCTAAATACACATATAAAAACACAATCTTATGTACCTTCCAGAATCCCCCCCCTTTTTTTTATCCTTCACCCATTGTCTCTAAATAAGCTTTTTGTCTTTAGACCTTGCTTCCTACTATTGAGGCTTCTCCTCCCCCCCCTTTCTCTCTTGCTTATTCTTCTCCTTGCCCTTTTTACCCCTTTGTCTCTCCTCCTCCCTTTTCTTACTCCCTTTCCGTTGCTTTCTAACCTTGCATCCACCTTTCCTCTCATTTTTCTCTTTTTTGGTTGTTTTTTGAAACCTTACAATCCCCTTTTTCTCTTTCTCCTCCTCCCCGGAAAAAACCCATTGTTCATCAAAGATGGCTTCTTCTTCCTCTTCTTCTTTGTCCCAGCCATTCTGCTGCATAGTCAACTTTTCATAAGTACATAACGCCATTTCTAAAAATTGAAATAAAGTGCCCAAAGTATCTTTTCCATCTTGTTCTTCCTTTTTATATTTTTGATATTCAGTCTTTAGTTCATCCACAAGCGATGCCATCACAAAAAGAGAAACTTTTCCCAAAACAACCACCCAAGTATTTTTAATCAAAAATAGTTCAAAAGAAGTTCCAAAGATTAATACTTTTCTTCCTTCTTCTATTTCTCTTTCTGGGGATACAGTTTAATCAAAGAGGTCCAATTACCATATATCTTTCTTTGGGATTCTAGGCAATCTCCTCCTTTTTCCACTTCTGCTCCAATTTTTTCCCTCTCCCTTCCCACTTGCAACATCAATTTTTAAATGATCAGAAATCCATACCTCTAATAAGGGTTTTCCAATTTCTTAAATTTCTAAGTCCAGTGTCCAAGAAATCTTTTATCCCTTGACTTCAACTTTCAAAATAGTTCACCTTCAGTGCCCAAATAAATTTCAAATCTTCATCTGCTGTTTCTATGGGGTGGGAGAGTGAAGAAAAAAAAAGTTCCCCTTAAAAGCTTCTCCGCCGCTTTCCGATCTTCTTAGGGATACAATGTATCCTCCAGCAATTCAGACAGTTCAGTTCCAGCGAGTTTAAAAGATGTTGATTGACCCGGCTCAGCCAGCACTTTCACTTTTCTTGCTTCCTCCAGCACAATCTTACCTGGTTGCAGGCTTCTTCGTGGCGGCCATTGCTTACCGCCGCTCCACCACCTTGGGAAAAGGGTTTTTTCCAGACGAGGAGGGGGTCTGCGACACCCCCACCCCCTGTCTGGCTCCCTTCTCTCTTCAGCTGTCCCTATAGGGCAGCCATATCCCCCTGACCCATTTGGATCAGGAGTACCTCGGCGGCAAGCGCAGTAGGAATCGCGAACAGTCGCGAATTCCTGCTGCCACCGAAGCCACGCGGAACCGGAAACCGAGCAGTTCAGTGGGAGTTTTGTTGGTGACGCTGTGAGGTGTGATGTGCTGCAGGAAAAGGATCCGGTTGATTTTTTTCGTTGATGTTGTCGTAGTCTATCTTTTGGAGAGTCTTTTTGACGAATTGTACCATGCGCTCAGCTCTACCATTGGCAGCAGGGTGCGCAGGCGAAGTGAGCGCATGTTGAATACCATGGTCAGCCAAGTACTGCTCAAAAGGTAGCGCGGTAAATTGGGGCCTGTTGTCGGATACCAGAACGTCTGGTAATCCGTGGGTTGCAAAAAGTCTTTCCAGTCTTTTGATGACTGCGTCAGTGGTTGTGCTGCTCATTCAGTGAATCTCAAGCCAATTCGAGTAGGCATCGATAGTTAGCAGAAATGTGTGGCCTTTGGTCGGCCCAGCAAAGTCCAGATGGATGCGGGACCAGGGTCCCCACGGCGTCTCCCATTCGGTTGGGGTTGCCTTTGGTGGAGCGTTGCTTACTTCTTGGCATCTCTTGCAAGTTTTAACCCATGATTCGATTTGTCTATCAATGCCTGGCCACCACGCGTAGCTTCATGCGAGACCCTTCATGCGCACGATGCCAGGGTGGCCATCGTGCAAGGTTCTTAGCAGTGTCTGTTGGAGTCATTCTGGGATAACGACTCTATCGCCCCAGATGACACAGCCCTTTTGCGAGAACAACTCTGTTTGACGACTTTTGAATGGTGCGAAGTCGTCTGGTACTTGGTCCAATGGCCATCCGCATTCCACCCACGTGAGGACTCGCGCCAAGATGGGGTCGCGCTTTGTTTCTCTCGCGATGTCACGGACAGTCAATGGCGGCGTGTGGAGTGTCTCGATCTGCAACGCTGTCATAGTTGGTGCAGGATCATTGATAGTTTCAGGGAGCGGTGTACGGCTCAGCGCGTCGGCGTGGGAAATGGCTTCTGCAGACCCGTCCAATGTGGCCTCGTTTCCCACACTCGTGGCAGAGTGCGTCGCGGAATTTGCAATTGGAGCGGTAATGGTTGGCCCCACAGCCAGTGCACGGTTGCTGGGGCTTCGGGTATCGGTCCTGATCAGACCGCAGGCGATGGACCTCTTCTTCATCACTGTCTGACGACGAAGAGAGGTCCTCATGGTGGGCCGTAGAGAGCTGCCCTTCTGCGTTAGGTGAAACTTCGCCGGCCAGTGGGTGTGCTGGAGCGCGATTTCGGCGTAGTTGAGCAGCCGACTTCTTGGTCGCCTCCGCTGCTGTAGTTTCAGTTATGGCGTCCTTAAGGGTGATGTTGCCCTTTGCCATTATTTTGCTCTGTACGTTTAGAGCGTCTAGCCCGAGGACTACTCGATCTCTCAAGACCTCTTCTAGGTTGATGAAATCGCAAAGGCCTCCCAAATTCCAGAGGTCTGCAATGAAATCGGCGACGCTTTCTCCTTTCCGCTGGTTCCTTTGATAGAACTCGTGCCGTCTTATGAGCGTTGGAACGGTTGGTGCATAGTGGGCCCTTAGTAGCGGTTCGAGGACGTCCCAGTCCATGGCCTTCACTTCGGCCAGTTTTGCTAATGCTTTAACCATTTTGAATACCGTCGGGCCGCAGTGCGTCAGGAATACCACCCATTTCTTTCCGGCCGTGGCATCCTTTAGATTATTCGTTTCCAAAAACATTTGGAAACGATCCATGTAAGACTCCCAGTCCTCTTGGGCTGGATTGAACGGAGCGGGTGGCACTACACCGCCGGACATGGTTCCGTCATTGTGCGCTTCAGTCACATGCTTAGTTGGCTCTGATGTCATCCAACCCCACCCTCTTTGCCAGTATTAAGTCTGGAGCATGGGTGCGAATGATGGAGATGAGCCAGTAGAAATAGTGAACTTCAAACTCTTTATTTACATATTGTGACAGCTCAGCTCAAGGCTGCTATATCCTTACTTATATTGGCAACTCATTAACTATTCAACCAATAGCAAACCTGGAGCGCTAGCTCCGTTAACCAATGGGAATGGCCGGTTAATGGCTAATCGGATGCTCCTGAACGGGCCAATCCGATCCTGCCATTAACAGCCAATCAGAAGTGCAGGGCCAAAACCCTGCACTAGACTTCAAGCTCAATGATAACTTTATTGGTATTATGCATTCACAACACACCAGGCCAGCAAATTCTAGCTAAAACCCATTTTGAACATACTAGGGGACTAGGGGATGATATACTCTCATCCCTTTGTTCCTAGGTGCAGTTTTAGGCTCAAGCAACATTTATGAGATTAGATAAAGGCACACAGTATATTCTTTTCAAAGATTAGTATGTCCTACAAATTCTGTACAAACAATAAATTCCTTTCTCCCTACCCACAATTTGTCCCAGCCCCCAATCTATGGACTGGCACCGGGCTGCAGCATGCCAAAAACTGGGCCACACAAACAGGCAGTATGGGAAATCACGTCTCCTCTGGTCCACGGAAAAACCTCTCTTCACGCAACTGGTCCCTGGTGCCCAAAAGGTTGGGGGCCACTGACAAAGAATAATAGAGTTGGAAGGGACCTTGAAGGTCTTCTAGTCCAGTCCCCTGTTCAAGCAGGAGACCCTATACCATTTTAGATAAATGATTGTCCAGTCTCTTTTTTTGAAAGCCTCCAGTGATGGAGCACCCACAACTTCTGAAGGCAAGCTGTTCCATTGGTTGATTGCTCTCAATATTAGGATGTTTCTCCTTATTCTAGATTGGATCTCTGCTTGATTAGTTTCCATTCATTGTTCTTGCCTTTTGATGCTTTGGAAAATAGTTTGACCTCCTCATCTTTGTAGGAACCCCTCAAATATTGGAACACTGCTATCATGTCTTCCTTAGTCCTTCTTTTCATTAGGCAAGACATACTCAATGCTTGTAACTGTTCTTCGTATGTTTTAACCTCCAGCTAATAATTTTAGTCTCCTCCTAATACTTCTTGTTGCTCTTTTCTGCATTCTTTCCAGAGTCTCAACATCTTTTTTTATATTGACCACAACTGGGTGCAGCATTCCAAGTGTGGCCCTAATTGTTTAAGAACACATAAATGGTTAACATTATTAGCCTAATAATTTAAGAGCACTTAATTATTGTCCCCGTTTGCAAGAATTCTGTCATATTAAAAAAAACATGTTGACTTTTTGGGAAGATGATGGTTTTGGATAGTCTGCATACAACCCTGAGGATATAGGTTGCACAGCAAGGGTCTTCAGACTTGGCAAGTTTAAGACTTGTGGATTTCAACTCCCAGAATTCCTGAGCTAACAAGCCTGGAGGAGAAATTCTGGGAGTTGAAGTCACAGCATGTTTTATAGGCATAAAATCAAATTAAGCCCCTCCCCCCCAAATTAAGGCCTATGTTAAACATGCAAAAAGGGGGCGGATGGAGGGGTTGCTGTTAGGAAGTACTTTTGTTGCATACCCGGACATGATGCTGCCTGAATTGACCTTGGCGTTGGTGGGGCACTTCGTATCGGGAGACCTTCTGCCACTGCTGCTTTCCCTTTTCCCTGTGCTGCCGCGGCATTTAGAGCAACGCCATGGTGTTTGGCACAGCCATGCACGGCCAGCCAGGGCTCCTCCCTGCAACCAGAGCCTGGCAGATACACTCAGCGAGCTGTGGGTGCGTGCCTGTCTGCCAAGTGAAAGAGCCAGGCCGACCTGAGCTTGGCTTCCTTCCCAAGTCCCTTCAGCCCGAACCTGAAGAGGCCACCTGGAGAGGCTGCCCGAGGGAGTGATAGTGCCTGCCCGTCCACAGACAGGGAGGCGAGGCGATGGCAGCGCTGCTTCCCTGGCCGGAGGATCCAGCGGACAGAGCCTGAAGCCTCCCATCCTTTCTACCCCTCATCCAGCCTGTCCCTGTCCCCACGCATCTCCAAATGCACTGGCAGCTCCAAATGCTGCAGCGGCATGGACATTGGTCAGAGGCACTCACTTGGCAGGGCTCAACTCAGAGGAATACACGGCGCAGGCCATCGCCTTGCTTCCCTGTCCATGGATGGGTAGGTGCTATCACTGCCTCGGGCGGCCTCTCCCGGTGGCCCCTTCAGGTTCAGGCTGGAGGGACTTGGGAAGGAAGCCAAGCTCGAGTCAGCCCGGTTCTTTCGCTTGGCAGGCAGGTGTGCACCCATGGCTCACTTTCCCAGCTCTGCCCAGCCTGCATGGCTCTGGTGCGACCCTGGTGGGATGGGCGGAGGGCCCGGTGGGGAGGTGCTTGCTGCCTTGGTGAGAGCTCTGTCGCCAGGCAGGAGGACCCACTTGTCAGCTGCGCTGGGCGCCACAGGCGAAACTCTTTGCGCTCTGCCCGGCGCCAGGCAAAGATGGCGGCTGGGTGCTTTTCCTGGGGTGGGCCAATCCTGCGCTGCGGCCCCAGGAGATTCGCCTCCCCACGTGGGGTTGGGCTGCCCTCTCATGCAGGGGAGGCTTTGTTGTACTGGTAGCAGGGCATCGTTTTTAAAAGAATTGGCTTTGTCTTCGAAGGTGAAGGGAAGGCAGCGACAGGAGTGCCTGAAGCCGAGTGTCTCCACCGGACTCTGGTTGTAGGGAGGAGCCCTGGCTGGCCGTGCGTAGCTGCGCCAAACGCCACGGCGTTGCTCTAAACGCTGCAGCACCAAGGGAGAAGGGAAAGCAACTGTGTGGAAGGTCTCCTGATACGAAGTGCCCCACCAATGCTGAGGTCAACATCTAAGCCGTCGCTGCCCGCCCGCCCGATGATGTAAAGGGGGGGGGAATTAAGTCACCCCTGAAAAGACGGCCTAGCCATTTTTTAGGGGGTCACAAAAAATTAGGCCCACCCTTATTTTGTGAGAAACACGGTACATGCCCTATAAATAATATCCTGATACCAAATAATAGAAATAATTTTAAAAAACCTAAGATAACAACTCTATTGTTGTATGAACCGTAAAGTCTGTGCCGTTTTTGGCTTTGTTTTCTGATTATTTATTATATTTTCCAAAATGGAGAAGTTACACATTTCCAAAAGTCAATCTTTAATATCTAGAATAATATCAAAATACAGGGTGACCTTGATTTATGCCATAACTGCTAAGCAGTTGTTATTGTACTTTTTGAGAAAGTGATAAGCTACGGTGTTAAAACTGAAGGAAATTGTTAAATCTGTGAAGGAGTTTCTGATAGATTAGGAGAAAATAATAAGGAATTAATTTGTGAAACATTATTTGAAGGGATTAAATTTCAATATTTCTGATAGCTCTTGATGATTTTTTTTAATTAACTTTGAAAGCTGAGACTTTAAAGATTTTTTTTAATAGATATGAGATAAGATATGAGAAGAGAGTTTCTTATATTTTTTACAGAAAATGATAAGTTATGGAATAGAGTAAATAAAGTAAATATGAACCTGATTTATTTATGTATAGTTATTTTTGGTTGTTCTTAATGGACTTTTGCTGATTAAGGTTGAATGATGAGGCTTTATTATTTCGATCAACTTTGAGATATAGTATCAAGAGATTTTAGGTTGAAATGTTAAATAATAAATCATTGAAATTGTTTGCATTTGTCTTGTTGAAGGGGAAAGTCATTTCTTTAGTTTAAGGAAATGCATTGCTGCTTAGATTACTTTATTACTTTATTCATCAGGGTGACACTCAAAACTGTGGTGAAATGGTGGTAGACTACCACCTCTTACAATACTAGACAACACAGTATCAATAGTAGAGACCTTCACATTTCTAGGTTCTATCATATCTCAAGACCTAAAATGGACACCTAACTTCAAAAACATCATCAAAAAAGCACAACAAAGAATGTTCTTTCTGCGCCAACTCAGAAAACTCAAACTGTCCAAGGAGCTGCTGATACAGTTCTACAGAGGAATTATTGAGTCTGTCATCTGCACCTCTATAACTGTCTGGTTTGGTTCTGCAACCCAACAAGATAGGCACAGACTTCAATGGGTAATTAGAACTACAGAAAAAATAATTGCTACCAACCTGCCTTCCATTGAGAACCTGTACACTGAGTCAAAAAAAGGGCTGTGAAAATATTTACAGACCCCTCACATCCTGGACATAAACTGTTTCAATTCCAACCCTCAAAACGATGCTATAGAGCATTACATACCAGCAGGGGTGGGATCCGACAGAGTTAACTACCAGTTTGGTGATTCATGAGGTTCGGTGATTTACGATGTGCTTCCCTGCATGCTCTGTGCGCCTGTAAATCGTCATCAGCACGCTGCATGCAGAGAAGCAGCCTTTCAAAAAGCACTTTTTTCCTGCTTTTTAAACTGCAGCTGTGCCTTGCACGGCAGCTAAAGTTGAAAAAGCAGGAAATAAAGGTCAGGTAAGAGCCCGGGCGGGCAGGTGGGCAAAAACATCAGCAGACATAGAACCGGTTCTACAAAGGTAGATAGAACCAGTAGAAATCCACCCATGCACACTAGAACAACCAGAAACAAGAAGAGTTTTTCCTGAATGACATCACATTGCTAAACAAATAATTTCCTCAACACTGTCAAACTATTTACTAAGTATAAATTACTATTACTATTAATCTTCTTATCTTCCTTTCACCCATCTCCTCCTACTTAGGACTGTATGAATGTAAGTTCGTTGCTTTTATGCTTATGACTACTTCTGAGTGTTATATCTATGATTCTTGTATGTATCTTGAGAGCATATGTATAAAAACAAATTTCTTGTGAGTTCAATCACACTTGGCCAATAAAGAATTCTATTCTATTCTATGTATGATTACATACTTGGTAATAAAGAGTTCTATTAATTCTATTCTATTTATCCTCTTATTATTTTCCTTTTTGAAAATTGCACTGAATTTTGGAACTGTATGATTCTGTTATACTACATATGACTCAGTATTGCATGGTTTAGTAAATTTTATTTTATTTGCTTCACTTTTTCTTTTTACCAGTTCTCATCTCCCTTCCCACCAACCCAGTGGTGGGGTTCAAATTTTTTTTACTACTGGTTCTGTGGGCATGGCTTGGTGGCATGGCCGGGGAAAGATACTATAAAAGCTCCAGTCAGAGGTGGGATTTGCCAGTTCTTCAAACTACTGAAAATTTCCGCTACCCGTTCTCCAGAACTGGTCAGAACCTGTTGAATACCATCTTTGCAGCAACCTTATAAATTAAGAATGCAGTGTTAAACTGAAGGCATTCTGATTTAGACACTTAAAAGGTGTGGAACTGAAACAACCATAAAATGGTCCCAATTGTCCATAATTCGGGACAACTGGCCCATAATTTCTGCAATTACACCACAAACGAAGTGCAATTCTGAAATTGTTCAGAAAGCAAGAGAAGAAAAGTAGTTACCATTCTGGGTCATTGTAATTCATATGCTGTGGAAAACATTCATTTTCTCTAATAAGTATGCAGCAGGTAACTGACCTTGTTTGCACATGGTTTAATAAACCACAGTTAGTAAAATATACTCTTCTGAACCCCCTAACGTAATTTGTTGGGCTTTTGTTTAAAGAGTGTGCAATCCCGGCCTCTTCTCTCTCTCACTCTCTCATCCATCTGTCTGTCTGTCTATCTATCTATCTATCTATCTATCTATCTATCTATCTATCTATCTATCTATCTATCTATCTATGTCTGTCTAACATCTATCATTTATCATCTATCATCTATTATCCCTCCATCCCTCCGTCTGTCTGTCTGTCTGTCTGTCTAACCCCACATTCACAATTCTTTCTTTGGTCATGAGAGAGTCCATCCAGGCTTAAATACATAACTTGGCAACACTGCAGAAGCTACCATACAAACAGTTACTGGATTTGTATTCAAGTTAAGTTGCATTCAGTGGTCTATCTTGCCCCCAGTATACTTAACCTGGTAACTATTCTAGCCCATTTTCTGGTTTTGCAAAACACATTGAATGTCTGCTCAACTCACCACATGCATACACAGGGTGGATTAAGGTCAACTGATACTTGGTGAATCTTAACTTGAAAAGAGCCAGTTTGGTGTAGTGGTTAAAGCATCAGACTAGAAACCAGGAGACGGTGAGTTCTAGTCCCTCTGTAGGCATAAAAACTGACTGGGTGACTTTGGGCCAGGCACTCTCTCTCAACCTTAGCAAGATGAAGGCAATGACAAATGACATTCTATAAATATTACCAAGAAAACTGCAGGGACAGGTCCAGGAAGCTGCCCAGAGGCAACCCTGTTTGAAGGTGTAGAGCAGGGGTGTCAAACTTGCGTCATCATGGCAGCGTCATGTGATGTATCGGGGCTTTTTTCCCCCCTTCGCTAAACTGGGTGTGACCATCACATGACACACCTGTCCCGCGGGCTGCGAGTTTGACAGCCCTCGTGTAGAGGCACCATGGTAAGGGATTCTTGGAGATATATTTCAGCAATACCTACAGGTCCACAGGTTCTCCAACCATGCAGCATAGAAAAATATGGCACCAATATTAAAGGATCATTGGTTATTTACTGTTGTAGAGCGGCGGTTACAAAGAGAGACGGAGCCAGGCTAAAGGCTAACAACTTTATTCTTGTGAATAAAGGGTTGCCGCGGCTGCCAAGGCTATCTGACAGCCAGCTGGCAGCGACAGCTGATGCCGTTTGACAGCTCCCTTTTATAGCCGGCTGTCAAACGGCATCAACCAATGGGAGCGATTGGCGCTCCCGCGTTGGCGGCGGACCGGAGGGAGGACTGCTGCTAGTCTTTGAACACAGCACTCCTTCCCCCTGGCCACGAGCATGCGTAGTCCTGTAGCCATGATGGCCACTTTCGCTCGCGGCCCGATCTTCGAAGTTCCTGAGGCTTGTCGGCGGCTGGTGCGTCTTGTTCCTCCCGGGCAGTGACTGGAACCTGCAGAGGGTCGCTGGCCATCCCTGGACTGCTTTCTGGCGACTGCTTGGGTGAGTCTTCCCACGGCGGTCAGCTGGTTGCATTGTCGGGCAGCAGGTAGACCGGGTCCTTTGGCGGATTGGCTGGTGGTGAGTAGACCGGGTCATCCAGTGGCGGGTAGACCGGGATTTTGGTGGCAGTCTTGTTCCAACGCCTCCTCAGCTGGTCTACGTGCCTTCTCCAAATCCGGCCATCTTCCAGAAGGACTCTATATGATCTGGGTCCTGCAACAAAGACTATCTGCCCTGGCAAGCCATAAGGGGTGCCCCGCATAGTTCCTGGCGTACACCTGGTCTTGCAGGGCGAATTCCCTGGCATGGCTGTCAGAGGCTAGTGGCGTGCTGGGAGCGTAGTGGGGGTGCAACCTGTCCAGGGTGGTCCTGAGGCGCCTGCCCATTAACAGTTCAGCAGGGGACTTGTTGGTGGAAGGGCACGGGGTGGCATGTTGTGTGAGTAGGTAAGTTGACAGTTTGGCGTGCCAGTCTGCCTGGCCCAGCTTGGCCAGAACTTCCTTGGCAGACCTGACAGCCCTTTCTGCCATTCCATTACTTGCTGGGTGAAAGGGGGCTGTGAGAGCATGTCTGATTTCCAGATTAGCTGTGAAGATGGCAAACTCATTAGAACTGAATTGGGGGCCATTATCTGAAACTAATGTGTCAGGAAGTCCATGAGTAGCAAACAGTCTGGTCAAGGCCTTTGTGACAGCCAGCGTTGTGGTGGTGGGTAACAAGGCTACTTCAGTCCATTTGGAGAATGAATCTACAACCACCAGGAATGTCCTTCCTTGTATGGGACCAGCCAGGTCTACATGCAGCCTGGCCCAAGCGGCCCCCGAATCTTCCCACTTGGTTGGGGCAGCTGCTGGTGGGGCTGCTCCTGTTGCCTGGCAGGGCTGGCACGTGTTAACCCAATTGGCAATCTGGGCATCTAATCCTAGCCACCAGACATAGCTGCGGGCCAAGGCCTTCATCCTTACGACGCCAGGGTGACCCTCGTGCAGTGCCCTTAAAACTGGTTCTTGCAAGGTGGGTGGTATGACCACCCTTGTCCCCCATAACAGACAGCCCTGTAGTGAAAAAGCTCCTGCCTGCGGGTCTTAAATGGCATGAATTCAGGGGCGAACTGAATGTCAGGCCACCCCCTCCCTACCCAGTCCAGGACTTGGGAAATAACACGGTCCCTCTTGGAGTGTGCAGCAATATCCCCAGCTGAGATTGGTAGGTTAAGTTCATTGCAGTCGAAGATTGCGTGGATGGGAGCTGGGTCCTCGACTGGTGATGGCAGGGGGCATCTACTGAGGGCATCAGCATGGCACAGGGTCTTCCCCGGGCGATGCACCAGTGTGTAAGAGTAGGCGGCCAGAAATAGAGTCCATCTGGTCATTCTCGGGGATAACACCTGTGGGGTTTGCTTATCCCCAGCTAGCAGTCCTAATAGAGATTTGTGATCTGTTACAAGTTCAAAACTATGGCCATAAAGGAACTCATGGAATTTTTTTACAGCAGCTACAGCTGCTAAGGCCTCCTTATCGATCTGACTATAGTTCCTCTCTGCAGCGGAGAAAGTTCTTGAAAAATAGGCAATGGGTGCTTCTGATCCATTTGAGAGCCTATGGCTCAATACCGCTCCTATACCAAAGGGTGAGGCATCAGAGGCTAACACTAGGGGCAGGTTTGGGTTAAACTGAACTAACACAGAGTTTGAAGTTAAGAGAGACTTCACTGCTTGGAAGGCGTGGGCTTCCCTTTGTCCCCATTGCCATGGGGCTTTCTTATCTAGGAGCCTATGTAGGGGTTCAGCTACAGAGGCTTTGTGAGGCAAAAAGGAAGCATAAAAATTAAGGAGTCCCAAAAAGGCCTGCAATTCAGTTTTGTTAGAGGGAGTGGGTGCCTCGTGAATAGCCCTAACTTTACTCTCTATGGGGTGAATTCCAGATGCATCAATTCGATAACCCAGGAAGTCTACCTGTTTGGTGGCAATGGTGCATTTGTCTTTTTTCAATTTAAGCCCGTTTTGCCTAAACCTGTCAAGGACAGATCTCACTCTGAGTAAAAGTTGTGTTTTGTTGGTGGCAGAAACTAAAATGTCATCAAAGTATGGAACCACCCCAGGTAGGCCCTGGAGGATTCTTTCCATGAAAATGCCAGGGGCTACGCTAACTCCAAATTGCAAACGTTTACATCTAAATGCGCCCCTGTGAGTAACTATAGTTTGTAGGTCAGCAGTGTGTTGGTCAACGGGAAATTGCTGGTATGCCTGGGACATGTCTAACTTTGCAAAAATTATGCCTGGCTCAAAAGAGTGGAGCAAGTGTTGGATTACAGGTACTGGGTATGCGCTAATTTGTAGGAAACGGTTGAGGGACGTCTTATAGTCAGCGCAAATTCTCACGCTGCCATCTTTTTTTAAAGGGGTGACTATGGGGGTTTCCCACTTGGCGAAGTCTACCTGTTCTAGTACCCCCTGTTTGATAAGTTTATCTAATTCAGCATCTAACTTAGGCCTAATGGCGAAAGGTACCCTCCGAGGTTTCAAACGAATTGGGGTGGCTTGTGGACCCACATCAAAAGATATGGGGGTGCCTGAATAGCAGCCTAGTTCACTACTGAAAACATCAGAGTAGTCCTTAAAAAGGACATCTACATCAGAATTTTCCACAGAGTGTATTCCTGTAACATTGAGGCCTAGGGCAGGAAACCAATCTAATCCTAGCAAGCTAGGAAGGGCACCATCTACAACCACCAGTGGCAAGTGACCCCTAAAGTTTTGGAATTGAATGAGGAATTTTCCCTTACCCAGGACTGGAATGGTCTTCCCCTGGTAGTCCCGAAGAGTCAGGTGGCAGTTGGTCAGCTTCTTTTTTGAGAGCGAAGGCAGCAACTTCTTCAGGGAGGCCCATGAAATGATGGAGAGGGTTGACCCGGTGTCTACTTCCATTCGGCAGGGCTTACCTTCTATAAAAAGAGAAATGCTTAATTTGCTAGGCCTAGAGGTGGTGTTGTTCGCGTGGTAACAAGTGTAACAATGTTCCACTTGCCTTTGGTAGGAGGCAGAAACTTGAGGTCTTTGTATGGAGGCCTGCTCAGCTTGGCAAACCCTGACTATGTGTCCTCTCTTCTGGCAGTTCAGACAGATAACGTTTCTGAACCTGCAGGTTGATCTATGGTGGTTGCCCCCGCAGCTTATACAAGGGGTTTGCTGTTTGGCTGTCTGATTGTTGTATTTCCTAGATGGCCCTGGGGGGGGGTCCTTGGACGCGTGAGGCGGTTTACCTCCGGAGGTTCTTCTTCCACTTCTTGGGAGACCTCATCATAGTGGACTGTAGCCTGCCCTTGCTTAGGGGTGTTCCCCTGAATTTCAGCTGATGATAATTCTGACAATTCAGCAGCCTGAGCTTCCTCAATAGCTGAGGCCAGGGTTAAGTCTTTTTTAGCCAGTAACCTCCTTTGCAGCTTTAGGTCCCTTACTCCTCCCACAATTTGATCGAGCAGCATGTCCTCAAGGTAGTCCCTAAAACCGCAGTGTATGGCAGCAGATCTCAATGCTGCCATGTATTGACTCACAGTCTCCCCTTCAGCCTGAGTTCTTCTTCTAAAAGTCAGTCTCCTGGCTATCTTAGAGGGTCTGGGGGAGTAGTGATTTGACAAGATTTCTCTCAACTCATCCCAGGGAATAGCCTTTATAGAACGTGGGGACACTAGTGCAGAGGCTGTGTCAAAAACTGTGGCCCCACAGAAACTTAAAAAATAGGCGCTTTTCCTTAGATCCGTGGCTTCAGTTAGATCAATGGCATTTAAAAAGCATTCAAACCTATTCATTTTTGATTCCCATGTTTCTGCCCCCAGTTGGAAGTGCGGGAATGTCGGATTAGAGGCCATTAGAGTGGCAGCGTTGGTTTCCTCAGCTGAGGAAAAATAGAGTTTTCGCTTTTAGAAAAGCGTTTCTGGCTGCGCCTGTCAGCGGTGTTTGGCTCCTCAGCTGAGAGGGCTTTTAAATTTCGCGCTCTTTGGAGAGCGTCAGTGGCGGTGACTCGATCAGCTCGTAGTGGCTTCGGCTCTTTCTTGTTGTGACTTCGGCTCGATTTCCTGCTTAGTCGTCTTAGCTGTATCCCATCCTCATCGCCAGTGTTGTAGAGCAGCGGTTACAAAGAGAGACAGAGCCAGGCTAAAGGCTAACAACTTTATTCTTGCGAATAAAGGGTCGCCGCGGCTGCCGAGGCTATCTGACAGCCAGCTGGCGGCGACAGCTGATGCCGTTTGATAGCTCCCTTTTATAGCCGGCTGTCAAACGGCATCAACCAATGGGAGCGATCGGCGCTCCCGCGTTGGCGGTGGACCGGAGGGAGGACTGCTGCTAGTCTTTGAACACAGCATTTACCTTGATAATAAAGGAACTACTTCTGAAGGCCATTTGTTTGGAGACAAGTGGATTTCCTTGCGGAGTTGGTTGACCAAGTGAGAACAGAAGCAGAGGCCCACTCCAGGGGTGAGCTTCAAAAATTTTAGCAAAGGGTTCTCTGCCTAGTTGCTGGGTGGGCGTGGCCATGGTGTGTGAGGCCTAGTCGGCTTCCTGCACCATGGTGGGAGAGCGTTTTTACCCTCCCTGGGCTCCAAAATGGCCTCGCTGGCCTCCGGAGGCTCTCTAGAAGCTGGAAACAGGCCCATTGCTTGACTTCCCAAACTTCTGGGAGGCCCATGTTTTGCCCTCCCTGAGCCTCTGTGTGCTTGAACTTACCTGCATTCAAAACGGGCCTTGTGGGGACTCCTGAAAGGGACAGGGTGGGGTGGGGTGGGCAGGGCCAGCCAGGAGTGGGATTTGGGGGTCCTCTGAACTGCACAGAATGTTAACTAGAGGCTCTCCCAAACCCCTGTGAACCCTCAGCCACCCACCCCTGGCCCACACTAGCAGGGCACTGCTTAGGTTCTTATGTACACCTTGGCCAGATTATTGTCTATCGAATGGATGTTCTATAGGTAATTCTCAATTTATAACTGTAATTGAGCCAACAATTACAGTTGTAAGTTGTGGCAATCATAGAACAGATCACTGGATGATGAGTTGACTTTACAACCGCATCCTGGCACTGGGAAGAATCTCTCCAGAATTTGGTGGTTTTGGTCTCAAGGAAGCTGGCTGAAGGCAGTCTATATCTTCAAGCTTGGATTTCAAGTGATTCAAAATTGGATTTCAAGGCAGGACAGTCCCTAGAAACCAGCCAGCAGCAATAGCTTGTGACTTTCCCTGCTGCCTACCTTGTTGACTTTCTGGGGAAGTCAGTCAGGAAGACTGTAAATGGAGATCACTGTAGATTTTAGTTCATAATTATGCTCCATTCAGCATCAAGGATGCAGGTGTAGAGGTGGTTAACAGTATTAAGTATCTGGGGGTGCAGATTACTAACAATCTGGACTGGTTTCTCAACATGGCATCCTTAGTGAAGCATGCAAACCAACACCTACATTTCCTGCATTGGATGAGGAGAGCACATCTTCCTCCTCCTTTCCTGGCCACTTTTTACAGAGGCACGATTGAGAGTGTTTTGACAAACTGCATGCCTGTTAGTTTGGGGACAGCAGCATCTCAGATAGAAAGTCCATACAGAGAGCGGTAAGGACAGCCGAGAAGATTATAGGAAGCTCGCTTCCCATTATTCAGAATACTGCTTATAAGGTGTTGTGAATGAATAATACCAATAAAGTTATCTTGAGCTTGAAGTCAAGCGCAGGGCTCTGGCCCTGCACTTCTGATTGGCTGTTAATGGCAGGACCGAATTGGTCCGTTCAGGAGCATCTGATTGGCCATTAACAAGCCATGCCCATTGCTTAATGGAGCTAGCGCTCCAGGTTTGCTATTGGTTGAATAGTTAATAAGTTGCCTATATAAGGAAGGCTATAGCAGCCCCTGTTTTTGAGCTGTCACAACATGTAAATAAAGAGTTTGAAGTTCACTGTTTCTACCGGCTCGTCTCCATCATTCGCACCCATGCTCCAGACTTAACACTGGCGATGAGGATGGGATTGGATGACATCAGAGCCAACTAAGACAACTAAGCACATGACTGAAGCGCACAATGACGGAACCATGTCCGGCGGCGTAGTGCCACCCGCTCCGTTCGATCCAGCTCAAGAGGACTGGGAGTCCTACATGGATCGCTTTCAAATGTTTTTGGAAACGAATAATCTGAAGGATGCCACAACCAGGAAGAAACGGGCGGTATTCCTAATGCACTGCGGCCCGACGGTATTCAAAATGGCTAAGGCATTAGCGCAACTGGACGAAGTGAAGGCCATGGACTGGGACGTCCTCGAACCGCTACTAAGGGCCCACTATGCACCAACCGTTCCAACGCTCGTAAGACGGCACGAGTTCTATCAAAGGAATCAGCGGAAAGGAGAAAGCGTCGCCGATTTCATTGCAGATCTCTGGAATTTGGGAGGCCTTTGCGATTTCACCAACCTAGAAGAGGTCTTGAGAGATCGAGTAGTCCTCGGGCTAGATGCTCCAAACGTACAGAGCAAAATAATGGCAAAGAGCAACATCACCCTTAAGGACGCCATAGCTAAAGCTACAGCATCGGAGGCGACCAAGAAGTCGGCTGCTCAACTACGCCGAAATCGCGCTCCAGTACACCCACTGGCCGGCGAAGTTTCACCTAACGCAGAAGGGCAGCTCTCTACGGCCCACCATGAGGACCTCTCTTTGTTGTCAGACAGCGATGAAGAAGAGGTCCATCGCCTGCAGTCTGATCGGGACCGATACCCGAAGTCCCAGCAACCGTGCACTGGCTGTGGGGCCAACCATTACCGCTCCAATTGCAAATTCCGCAACACACTCTGCCATGAGTGCGGGAAACGAGGCCACATTGGACGGGTCTGCAGAAGCCTCCTCGGACCCAGCCAGACCTTGAAAGGAACCAATCTCTGCCAATCGACAGGGAATCACTCTGTAAGGCGAGAACCAGTAAACCACTCCTACAGAAACCGAACTGTGAGTCGTCTAGTGAGATGGGAAGGGGCCCACCAAACACTCAGTATTGGCCATGCCTCTTCACTAGACGCTAAGAAAATTCGGGTCAACGTGAACATTGAAAATCGGTCTTGCCAGATGGAAGTTGACTTGGGATCGTCTCTTTCAATGGTCTCCTGGAAGACCCTCAAGCAACTCATCCCCAGTATCCGGTGCCAAGACCTTCAATTCCAACGACTCGTGTTAAAGGACTACCAGGGGAACCGAATTCCAGTTGCAGGATCCAGTTGAGTCCGGGTTGCATTCAAGAACTGCACGGCGTACTTACCCCTGACGGTGATCGATAAGGACCGGCCTAGTCTGTTAGGCCTGCAGTGGTTTGCACCACTCGGCATTGAAGTGGCTGGCATTAACCGAATCGGCGGCAGTGACTGGGAGGAAGACCTTGCCCACGAATTCAAGGACGTCTTCGAGGAAAAGCTAGGCGAGTACAAGGGGACCTCGATATCCTTTAGCCTTAATCCAAAGATAGCTCCCATCCTCCATAAGCCTCGTCGAGTTCCGTTCGCTCTAAAGCCAAAAATCGATGAGCAGCTTGATAAGTTGATTGCCCAGGGAGTTTTAAAGCCAACTGACCATTCCCCATGGGAAACGCCGATTGTGACACCAATTAAGCCGGACGGCTCCATTAGAATTTGTGGGGACTACCGAGCCACCCTAAACCACGCCCTGCAACAGAACCCATATCCAGTGCTGGTGGTACAACACCTCCTCCATTCCCTGGGGGGCGGAAAAGTCTTCACTAAACTAGACTTAGCTCAGGCTTATCAGCAACTGCTGGTTGACGAAAAAACGGCACAGGCACAGAGCATCGTAACACACTGAGGTGCCTTTAAGTGTATGCAGCTTCAATTCGGAGTCAGTGTAGCCCCAGGGATCTTTCAGAGCCTAATGGAGAGACTACTGCAGGGGATCAAGGGCGTTGTCCCCTATTTTGATGATGTGCTCATTGCTGCCCCCACTCCAAAAATCTTGTGGGAGCGTTTAAGACTGGTATTACAAAAATTCCAGGAAGCCGGCCTGAAAGTCAAAAAAAATAAGTGCAAACTGTGTACCGATCGTGTTGAATTTTTAGGGTACTTAATTGACAGTCAGGGTATTCACCCTACCGATAGCAAATTGAGAGCAATAAAAAATGCTCCCAGACCCCAGAACAAGACCGACCTCCAGGCGTTCTTAGGCCTCATCAATTTTTATAATGTATTCTTGCCACACAAGGCGACTGTCGCTGAACCTTTACATAGTCTATTAGATAAAAAAATCGATTTGGGTATGGGGTCACAAAGAAGAGCAGGCGTTCCGTAATGTGAAAAAACTACTGACTTCGGACGCCGTACTAATGCAGTACAATGAGACTTTGCCAATAAACATTACATGTGATGCATCACCTTTTGGAGTGGGCGCCATTTTGAGCCATGTGTTACCAACGGTAACGAAGCTCCTGTTGCTTACTTCTCAAAGACGCTCTCGAAAACCGAGCGAAATTACAGCCAGATCGATAAAGAGGCCCTGGCGATTGTATCAGCAGTTAAAAGATTTCATGAGTACGTGTACGGTCGGGTTTTCAGCATTGTAACTGACCACAAACCATTGCTGGGGATCATCGCTGAGGACAAGCCAACTCCCTGCATACTTTCTCCCAGAATGACCCGATGGTCAGAGTTCTTGGCTGTCTACAATTATCAGCTACAATATCGTCTGGGTAAAGCCATTCCCCACGCTGACGCGCTGAGCCGTACACCGCTCCCTGAAACTATCAACGATCCTGCACCAACGATGACAGCGTTGCAGATCGAGACACTCCACACGCTGCCATTAACTGCCCGTGACATCGCGAGAGAAACAAAGCGCGACCCCATCTTAGCACGAGTCCTCACATGGGTGGAACGCGGATGGCCATTGGACCAAGTACCAGATGACTATTCAAAAGTTGTCAAACAGAGTTGTTCTCGCAAATGGGCTGTGTCATCTGGGGCGATAGAGTCGTTATCCCAGAACGACTCCAACAGACACTGCTAAGAACCTTGCACGATGGCCACCCTGGCATCGTGTGCATGAAAGGCCTCGCACGAAGCTACGCGTGGTGGCCAGGCATCGACAGACAAATCGAATCGTGGGTTAAAACTTGCAAGAGAGGCCAAGAAGTAAGCAACGCTCCACCAAAGGCAACCCCAACCGAATGGGAGACGCCGTGGGGACCCTGGTCCCGCATCCATCTGGACTTTGCCAGGCCGACCAAAGGCCACACATTTTTGCTAATTGTCGACGCCTACTTGAATTGGCTCGAGATTCACTGAATGAGCAACACGACCACTGACGCGGTCATCAAAAGACTGGAAAGACTTTTTGCAACCCACGGATTACCAGACGTTCTGGTATCCGACAACGGGCCCCAATTTACCGCGCTGTCTTTTGAGCAGTACCTGGCTGACCGTAGTATTCGACATGCGCTCACTTCGCCTGCGCACCCTGCTGCCAATGGTAGAGCTGAGCGCATGGTACAATTCGTCAAAAAGACTCTCCAAAAGATAGACTACGACAACATCGACGAGAAAATCAACCGGATCCTTTTCCTGCAGCACATCACACCTCACAGCGTCACCAACAAAACTCCCGCCGAGCTGCTAATGGGATGAGCGGAACGCTCCCACCTCGATCGGTTACACCCAGCCTACTAACCAGAAAAGCCACTCGGATCCAGCGGCTGATGCTGTACCTTCCAGGTAGGTGATGTAGTATTCGCTAAAAACCTTTCAGGCGATCCACTGTGGGTCGAGGCGACCGTAATCCGCGCAACCGGCCCAAGATCATACCTCATTCAGTGCTCTGACGACAGACTTTGGAAGCACCACATAGATCAACTACGATCACGGCTACTGTCTTGCACTTCCGAACTCCCTTATGACCAAACTGGGGGGGGGGGAGATACAGAGGGAAGCGAATTACAATTAGAGGGAAACCTTTTTGAAGAGACTGATAATGGAACTGAAACGCAGGAACAGGAACCAGGAACCGGGGTGAGTTCACCTCAAGGAGTGGCCAGTGATATTGATGATGACAGAAATGCGAACTCAGAACCAGAGGCACCCCTACCGTTAAACAACGATCTACCTCAGCAGAGGTGCAGCCAACTGCCAGGCACTTTGCGAAAATCGAAAAGACTAATAAAACGGCCGTCCTACCTTAAGGACTATGTAACCACGCCCTGTGGGCAGAAGCCGGGGGAAAAGGGTGTTGTGAATGAATCATACCAATAAAGTTATCTTGAGCTTGAAGTCAAGTGCAGGGTTCTGGCCCTGCACTTCTGATTGGCTGTTAATGGCAGGATCGGATTGGTCCGTTCAGGAGCATCTGATTGGCCATTAACAGGCCATTCCCATTGGTTTACGGAGCTAGCACTCCAGGTTTGCTATTGGTTAAAGAGTTAATAAGTTGCCTATATAAGGAAGGCTATAGCAGCCCCTGTTTTTGAGCTGTCACAGCATGTAAATAAAGAGTTTGAAGTTCACTGTTTCTACCGGCTCGTCTCCATCATTCGCACCCATGCTCCAGACTTAATGTAAGCGCTACGTGCTTAGAGCTCAAAGCATTGTTAAGGACCCACACACCCTTTTCACAGTCTGTTTCTGTTGCTCCCCTACTGGGAGGAGGTTTTGAAGTATTTCTAGCAGGACTACCAGATTCTGTAACAGCTTTGTTCCCTAGGCCATCCATCTGGTAAACTTGCAAGATTCAATTATCTTGCCATGTATATATTTGCAAACTAGACGGTGTTATTTCTCTGTGTCAAAGAATATATATGTGAGTATATGCATATTTTTTTTTAGTCATGTTTATGTAGTGCATATTGGAGGTGGTGACCCTTTGAGAGCTGTATGCACCAAAATTTCATTTTAATGTATGCCGGTTAGTGTGCATTTAAAGGGACAATAAAGTTATTCTAAACTGTGGGGTGCTTTACAAACCTATCATTAGTGCAAACAAGTTGCCAAGCACTCAGATTGCAATCACGTGACTGCAAAGATGCTGAAATGACTGTACATCTTGGCACTGATTGTATGTCCCCTTTGTTCAATGCTGTCATAATTTCAAACCGTCGCTGGAAAAAATGGTCATTAACTGGGGACCACCTGTATGAGTTTTCCCACCTCAAGGATAATTTCCATTGCTTTTTTAATGGACTTTTAACTACACATTTAGAAGCACTGGCTAAATTTGAAAGCTTAGAAAGCTTAAACATCATTCGTTTTCACTAATTCCCACCCCCCCAGACTTAATTCTACCACATTTTTTTTTAGAGATTTTAGAAATTAGAGCATTTTGTTTTCCTCCTACATAAACAGACTTTAAATGAATCAAATAAGGTATTAGCCAACTCAGACATAATCACTCTGGCTTAATTAGTGTTATTGGGGTCAGCTAAAAAAAACCCTTTTTTGTTTGAAAGCAAAGAAGATTAAAAAGCACAATTCTGTTAATCAGTTAACCAACCAGTAGCTTCAAAATTCAATACAGAAACAGGAAAACCCAGAATAGGGACAGGATGGGTGTATTTGATATCCAACTGCTTAGATCCCAGGGCTGCATGACTCCAATATTTATTAGGCATTAATCAGTGGAATGGCTTGCCTTTAAATTTCACATTTATGCCTGTCAGATATTTTAACAGAATAACAGAGTTAGAAGGGATCTTGGAGGTCTTCTAGTCCAACCCATTGCTCAAATGGGAGACCCTATGTCGCTCCAGACAAATGGTTGTCCAATCTCTTCTTAAAAGCCTCCAGTGATGAAGCAACCAGAACTTCTGGAGGCAAGCTGTTCCACTGGTTAATTGTTCTGGATGCTGTGGGTGCTCCATCACTGGAAGTTTTTAAGAAGAGATTGGACAACCATTTGTCTGAAATGGCATAAGCCAGGGTCTCCTCCAAGGTCCCTTCCAACCCTGTTATTCAGTATATCCCACTTTTTTCCAAGGAAGTCACCTGGGCAGTAAGACAAAATCACTGACCTTTTTACCCTTTTATTGTTGATGGATTCATCAATATACTGTATCTAGATGAACCTATTTTTTAAAAATAAACACCTTCAGATCTCACTCAACAATTTCTGGAAACATTCATTCTGAATTGCTTCCTACTGAACTAAATGGCTGTTCCTCCAAAATAATTTGTTTTCTCCTTTAGGGGATGAATAAAAATAACCCAGTCTCCCAAGAACTGTTTCAGTTTAATTAGCATCTTAAATAATTCTAGTTTGATTTTGGTCCTTTCCAGAGCGCTGAAGTATTTCAGATGGCAGCGGATTATCTTTCGAAAATGAGCTTTTTTCCATTTTAATTAAAAATACAATCAAGGGAAGGGACAGTTTGATCCCACGAGATACAAGAAAAATGGTTGGGGGTTCGATTAAGAATTGGATCATTAGCAGAAACGGCAGCTGCTGAGAAAGTTACCCATGAAAATTATGCCTTACTCATACTGTTGTCTCTGCCTGGGCGTGTGTGTATTTATGTGAAAGAACAATGCAAAATTAAATGTGCTTGATTGTTGCAACACTTTAAACTTAAAATTTGATCTCTTTTTGAAATGATCAGTATAAAAACCCACAGTTTTAATCATTCACTTAGCATTCCACCTTTTTTCATGTTGTTGATATAAATAGCTTCATTTAAAGCAGTGTTTCTTAACTTTGGTAATTTTAAGATACATGGACTTCAACTCCCAAAATTTCTCAGGCAGAATGGGTAAATTCTTGGGATCGAAGACCACACATCTTAAAGTTGCTGTGATTGAGAAACACTGATATAAAAAATTATATTCACACAATTACAACAAAATGTACACGCTTTGGCTCCCTTCTGTTTTTACTTTGCCAGGGATACAACGGTTGGATTTTGAACCAATGGTTGGATTTTGCATTTTCAAAAATGGGGAAATACTTTGTTACTGCTTTTTTCTTCATGCCATCATCTTTTGAGAGAATCCCAAGCACATCATAAATAAATGTAAATAAAAGCATTCCTGATATATGTATGCCTATCCTTCAATTGAATGCATATAGGGAAGAGGACTGCACCACAAGTTTGTCGAACTGGTTGCATTGTCAAAATGTGGTAATTCTTAGGAAATTTTTGAGTGGAATCTGCTTTTCCCTACATTAATTCATTATTTCATGCCCCAAACTCTGGAATAATAAAGAACAAGTCTTGATTTTCATTGCACCCCCTTGAAAATGTTGATGTATCTTTTCTTGGACTTCATAATTACCATCCTCAACTTTTCTTCTGAAGACTAAGTTTCCACTTCTTATGCATAATGATCCTAAACTGAATCAGATCATTGCACATTTTCTCTAGAATAAAGGGAAACAATGAAAGATATTGTCTCTCTTCAATGGAAATAGCCTGCCCCACACTTACCAGCAGAAGAGGCCTGCCATGGATCTCATCTGCCAAGGAATTCCAATGGGTGGGGAGGTCAAAGAAAACAGCCTTTGCGGGGGCCCCATTCCTGTGGAACACTCTACTACCAGAGGTGAAAATTACTCCTCCCCTTTTGGCCATCCAGAAGGGTATTAAAATTTTGGTTTTGCTAGTTGGCTTGGGGCCCCAAGGGGGTGAGGAACTCACCACTGGAGGTGGTTGTTGGGGTAAGATCATCTCAGACATCGCTTAGGGCTACTTTTGTATAGTTTTAACATTTTAGTGACCATAGTTTTACTATTTCAACTACTTTTCTATTTATCTTTTTTTATAATATATAAGCCACCCAGAGTAGGGGTGATGAGTGGCATAAAAAATTAATAAATACATAAATAAATAAGTATGTTGAACTTCAAGTTGACATTCGATAACAACCCACAGTTTAAACAGCTGGAGATGGCAGGGGTCCATTGACATTACGAAGCATATTCCTCAATTTGTGTTACTTCACTTCTATCAGGTTGAGTCTAGGTTTTGCTAGACTTCTTTCCACATGCCCTGACCAAGTCTCCTTTGAGGCTGATGGATGTGTTCTTTGCAGCTCATGGGGCATCATTTTTTTCGACAAATTTAGAGCTGACCTTGGGGAAAGTATGAAAGAGTCATTAAGGAGAAACGTGGAACCAGAGCTTACACACAGTCCAAAGATTGAAGGAAGTTTCAAGCTAGTTGTGAAGTTGAAGGACATTTCATGGCCTTTTTTTCTTAGTACCGTATGCTCTCACTGACTGTTTTATGCCCAAACAAAAATAAATCTTGAAGTCAATGAAGAAACCCATTCTGAGAAAAAAGCATTCTGTATTATAGTATCTTGGAAGTACAGAATATTTTATATTTATCTGTCTTGCTAGGGTGGCAACCCTCAGTTGGCTCTGTCTGACCTTGAAAAGAAGAGGGCTAGACTTTCCTTCCTTCCTTTCTTCCTTCCTCCCTTCCTCCCTCCTCTCTCTCTCTCTCTCTCTCTCTCTTTCTCTCTTTCTTTCTTTCTTTCTTTCTTTCTTTCTTTCTTTAATGTGACATTAGTCAGGAGACTACAAGGCTAATGCAGAGTATTATCTAACATTGCTAGCCCTTCTTGGTTCACTCTTGTGCGCTTTCTAAAGTGTGCCACATGAGATGAGCTAGCTTTGCACCAGAAAGAAAGATGAGCATCTTTCTGCAGTGTCATCCAGGGCCTTCTCCCTCTACTTAAGCCACCTCACTAGTGGGGTTGCAACCAGGAAGGTACAGTGACAGCAGGATTCTAACCATCCACATGAAGCACCAGCTTGACCTCCCACCAAAATGGTACCTATTTATCTGCTCACATAGAACATGTTTTCAAACTGCTAGGTGAGCAGAAGCTGTTGTGAGTGACGGGAGCTAACCCTGCTCCACAGTGCTAGGACTCGAAATTTTCAGTTGTGGCTCAGTTGTGGTCATAACTTGATGACTATCTGTATTTCTAATGTAGTGAATGCCATCAAAAATCAGTAACACAGAACAAAAAATATAGCAAGATGGAAGATATAATTCTTTATTGGCCAACAATGATTGGACACACAAGTCTTGGTGCATATGCTCTCAGTGTACATGAAAGAAAAGATACATTTGTCAAGAAATCCAGAATTATAAAGTACAACACAATAACAGTCATAGGCACAATAAGCAATCAAATCATACTAGGAAACAGTCAATAAAAATTGTTAGGATGCAAGCAACAAGGCTAACCATATAAAACATGACTGCCCATCAATTAGGAAGCAGACAATTCTTGTATTCTTGAACTAGTTGGAGACTCAGATCCAGTGGTTCTGACTCCTCAACATCTTATGACCTACTGACCATAGTATTATAGAATATCAGCAGGGATAAATGTCTATGGCCATCCAGATCATAGTTGTCACAAGGGTGCTTTTTCAAGAGGCAGCTGGACTTCCTTGTTTTTCTTTGAAGATGTTTTGCTTCTCATTGTTTCTGGAGAAGCTTCCTGGATGAGAAGTGAAACATCTTCAAAGAAGAACAAGAAAGCTCAGTTGCCTCTTGAATAATTAACTTTGGGATGATTAGTTGGGTTAAGGTATGAATAAAGATCTTTGGACAGGAAAAGGGACCAACAAGCAACTACTGGAGTGTATAACACCAAACATGTCACTTGAAGGAAAAATCATAAAACTGTGTCTTGCTAATTTTGGCCGTGTCATCAGAGGAAATTCCCTGGAAAAAGCAATTATTTTGGGAAGTTAGTGGTAAAAGGAAACCAGGCCACAAAAGAACCACGATGGCTGGGAATCATCAAAGCTGATACCAATCAAACCATAGAAAAAGTCAAAGAAGCAATGCAAGATCAGAAGATGTAAAGGGACCTGGCCCATAGAATTGCCAAGAGTTAAACATGGATAACATCATCATCATCATCATCATGAAAAGAAAGCTAGGAGTTTACTCTTTGTCCCCTCTTTGTCTATCATTCTACCTGCTCCTTGTTTAAGACATTGTTACTTTGAGATCACATCTCTCTATCTTCTAGGCTAGGGCATACACACACACACACACACACACACACACACACACACACGCACACACACACACAGATTGGTTATTCTTTGATTTCCTTGTAGGATGCAGCTGGCTTTATGTTGGGCTTACTTATTGCTTGCCTTCCCTATAAGTATTTCTTGGAAATAAATCTCCTTTTGTTGTGAATCAATAAATGCTTAATAAAGATCATTTAAGAGCTTGAAGTAAAGTGCAGGGTTCAGGCCCTGCACTTCTGATTGGCCGATAATAGCGACATCAGATTGGTCTGTTCAGGAGAATCTGATTGGCTATTAACGAGCCTCTTCCATTGGTTAATGGAGCTAGCGCTCCCTGTGTTTTCATTGGTTAAATAAGTTAAGAGTTGCCTATATAAAGGGGCCCATCGTGGCCATCGGTTGAGCTGTTTAACATGTAAATAAAGAGTTTGAAATTCACTGTTTCACTGGCTCGTCTCCATCCTTGCACCCATGCTGAGAACATAACACTGGCGACGAGGATGAGATGTGGAGACATCAGAGCTTGCTGAACGACGAAGAACCATAACAAAGCACGTGGCTGAATGTACCAACGGCGGAACCATGTCCGGCAGCGTCATACCACCCGCTCCATTCGACCCGGCACAATATATGGACTCATATATGGGTCCATATATTGGGACTCATATATGGATCGCTTCCAGATGTTTCTGGAAACCAATAATTCAAAGGATGCCACTACCAGAAAGAAACGAGCGGTATTCCTAACTCATTGCCGGCCAACCGTATTCAAGATGGCCAAGGCACTAGCAAAACCATCAGAAGTAAAGTCTATGGACTGGGATGTCCTCGAACCACTGCTAAGGGCTCATTACGCACTGACCGTGCCAACGCTCATGAGAAGGCATGAATTTTATCAGAGAAGTCAGCGGAAGGGCGAAAGCGTTGCTGATTTCATCGCGGATCTCTGGAATCTGGGAGGCCTATGTGAGTTTACCGACTTAGAAGAAGCCCTAAGAGACCGAATCGTTCTGGGAATAGATGCACCAGGCACTTAGAGTAAATTAATGGCAAAGGGCGACATCACCCTTAAAGACGCCATAGCTGAAGCTACTGCAGCAGAAGCAACCAGGAAGTAGGCTGCCCAAATGCGCCGCACATATGCCACGGTTCGCCAACGAGCCAGCGACATTTCACCTCAGTCAGAGGGACAGCTAGAAACGGCCCACCACGAGGACCTCGACTCATCGTCAGACAGCAACGAGGAAGAGGTCCATCGACTTCGGTCCGAACGGGACCAGTGCCAGAAATCACAGTACCAATGCACCGGATGTGGAGCAAGCCACCCCTGGTCAGAATGCAAATTCCTTGACGCGCTCTGCCATGTGTGCAGAAAAAGAGGCCATATAGGACGGGTCTGTAGAAGCAAGCCAGGACCCAGCCAGCCTTCAAGGGGAGCTAATTATCGCCAACCAACAGGAAGTCGTCCCGTGAAGCGAGAACCCGTGAACCACCAATGGAACAACCACTCCTACAGAAACAAAACCCTAAACCACCCAACGAAGCGAGAAGAGGCACACCAAACAATCACGATCGGTCACGCCTTGTCACTGGCCGCCAAAAAGATCCGAGTGAAAGTGGCCATCGAAAACCAGCCCTGTCTGATGGAAGTCGATTCAGGATCGTCCCTCTCGATGGTTTCCTGGAAAACCCTCAAGCAGCTCATCCCCACTATCTGTAGGCAAGACCTCTGGTTCCAAAGACTCATATTTAAGGACTATCAAGGAAATCGAATCCCGGTTGTTGGATCCAGCCAAGTACGGGTATCGTTTAAGAACCATACAGCATTTTTACCCCTGACTGTAATCGACAAGGATCGGCCTAGTTTGTTAGGCCTCCAATGGTTCGCTCCACTTGGAATTGAAGTGGCCAGCATTCACCGAACCTACAGCAGCGATTGGGAAGAAGACCTCGTCCATGAATTCCAGGACGTCTTCGCAGAAAAATTAGGCAAGTACAAGGGGACCCCGATATCGTTTAACCTCAATCCCGAAATAGCTCCCATCCGTCTTAAGCCTCGCCGAGTTTCCTTTGCCCTTAAACCAAAGATTGACGAGCAGAATGATAAATTAATAGCCCAGGGAGTGCTAGAACCAACCGATCACTCTCCCTGGGAATCCCTAATCATAACACCCATCAAGCCGGATGGATCAATAAGAATTTGTGGGGACTACCGAGCCACCCTGAACCACGCCCTTCAACAAAACGCTTACCCGGTACCAGTGGTACAACACCTCCTCCATTCCCTGGGGGGCGGAAAAGTCTTCGCTAGACTAGACTTAGCCCAGGCATACCAACAACTGCCTGTGGACAAAAAAACGGCAGAGGCCCAAACAATCGTTACGCACAAAGACGCGTTTAAATGTAACCGGCTCCAATTCGGAGTGAGCGTAGCCCCGGGAATCTTTCAAAGCTTAATGGAGAGGCTATTACAAGGGATAAAAGGTGTTGTTCCCTATTTTGATGATGTGTTAATTGCAGCCCCAACCCAGAAAATACTAAAGGAACGCCTGAGGTTGGTTCTCCAGAGATTTAAAGACTCCAGTCTCAAAGTTAAAAAGAACAAGTGTTATTTATGTACGGATCGCGTAGAATTTTGGGGATATTTAATTGATAGTCAAGGCATTCACCCCACCGATAACAAACTCAGGGTGATCAAGAACGCCCCAAAACTCCAGAACAAGGCCAACCTCCAGGCTTTTCTGGGTCTTATCAATTTTTATAACGTTTTCCTGCCTCACAAAGCAACCGTAGCTGAGCCACTACATTGTTTATTGGACAAAAAAGCAACCTGGATATGGAGACGTAGAGAAGAACAGGCGTTTTGACATGTAAAAGATTTATTGACTTCTGATTCTGTCCTGATGCAGTATAATGAGACTTTGCCTTTAACGATCACGTGTGATGCATCCCCATTCGGGGTGGGCGTCATTTTAAGCCACATTTTGCCAAACGGTAATGAAGCCCCTGTTGCTTATTTCTCAAAGACGTTATCAAAAACAGAATGCAACTATAGTCAACTTGACAAGGAGGCCCTTGCTATAGTGTCCACGGCTAAGAGATTTCATGAATATGTGTATGGCCGAGCATTTACCATAGTGACTGACCACAAGCCTTTGCTGGGAATAATCGCGGGAGATAGGTCAACACCATATATATTATCTCCCAGAATGACCCGCTGGTCAGAATTTTTGGAGGCATACAATTACAAATTACTACATCGCCCAGGGAAGGCCATTCCCCACGCCGACGCATTGAGCCATGCACCTCTTCCAGAGACTATTGATGACCCCGCTCCAACAGTCACAACGCTGCAGATCGAGACATTTCAAATGCTGCCATTAACGGCCCGGGATATCACGATGGAAACGAAACGCGACCCCATTTTAGCATGAGTCCTTAGTTGGGGTGGGGATGGCCATTAAACCAAATATCTGATGACTACGCCCCATTCAAAAATTGGCAAATGGAACTATATTCTCAAAAGAGCTGCATTATCTGGGGTGATAGAGTTGTCGTCCCAGAGCGGTTGTGACCAGTGATACTAAGGACCTTGCATGATGGCCACCCCAGCATCATGCGTATGAAAGCCCTCGCACAAAGCTACGCGTGGTGGCCGGGTATTGACAAGCAGATAGAGACATGGGTAAAAGCCTGTTGCAAATGCCAGGAAGTAAGCAATGCCCCACCGAAAGAAACCCCAACTGAATGGGAAACACCGAGGGGACCATGCTCCCGCATTCATCTGCACTTTGCGGGTCCTACTAAGGGACACACATTCTTACTGACGTGGATGCCTACTCGAACTGGCTTGAAATCCATGAAATGAGGAATACAACGACCAAAGCAGTCATCAGAAAACTGGACAGACTCTTTGCGACACATGGATTACCAGACATTCTGGTATCCGACAATGGGTGTCAATTTACCGTGCTGTCCTTCAAACAGTACCTGGCGGACCGCGGTATCCAACGTGCGTTGACTTCGCCAGCACAGCCTGCGGCCAATGGAAGGGCCGAGCGCATGGTACAGTTCGTCAAGAAAACCTTGCATAAGATGGACTATGGTGACATAGAAGACAAGATTAACCGCATACTCCTTTTACAGTATATCACTCCACACAGCGTCACCAATAAAACTCCCGCCGAGTTATTAATGGGACGGAAGCTCCGCTCCCACCTCGACTGCCTACATCCAGCATATGAACCTGAAAAGCCACATGGTTCTAGCGGGAAATGTCGCAATTTCCAGGTAGGTGATTTGGTTTTCGCTAGGAACCTTTTGGGCGATCCCTTGTGGGTCAAGGCAACTATAGTACAAGTAACTGGCCCTAGATTGTACCGTGTAAAATGTCACGACAATAGAATTTGGAAATGCCATATTGATCAGCTGCGTTCAAGGCTACAGTCAGGGATCTCCGAGCCCCCTGATTTCCAAACCGAGGGGGGAGGAGATAGCGAGGAAACTGAATTCGAAGCAGCAGAAAGTTTAAGCGGTAGCAATGATTGTTCAGAGGCAGCACGTGATGGAACCAGAATGGGGGTGGCCTCGCCTCAAAGAGATGCCGAAAGCGGTAGCGATGACGAAAATTCAAATGCGGAACAGGAGGCACCTATTTCACCAGATAACGTTCTACCCCAACAAGACTGTAGCCAAATACCGGGAGGACAACGAAAATCTAATAGACAATCGAAACAACCTGCCTACCTCAAAGACTACGTGACCACACTCCTTAAACGGAACCCAGGGGGAAGGGGTGTTGTGAATCAATAAATGCTTTATGAAGATCATTAAGAGCTTGAAGTAAAGTGCAGAGTTCAGGCCCTGCACTTCTGATTGGCCGATAATAGCGACATCAGATTGGTCTGTTCAGGAGAATCTGATTGGCTATTAACGAGCCTCTTCCATTGGTTAATGGAGCTAGCGCTCCCTGTGTTTTCATTGGTTAAATAAGTTAAGAGTTGCCTATATAAAGGGGCCCATCGTGGCCATCGGTTGAGCTGTTTAACATGTAAATAAAGAGTTTGAAGTTCACTGTTTCACTGGCTCGTCTCCATCCTTGCACCCATGCTCAGAACATAACACCTTTCTCTAACAATATTCTAAAATCACAGTTGTAAATCTACTTTACTAGTCCTTGCTCAGATAAAACACCCACTTTCAGGAATGTTCAGAAGCACACACTGAAGCAGCTTCCGTCAAAAGCTAGTAAGTCTTGCAGAAGAAATGTCATTAGACTGGAAAGAAAACCTGTCAAATGAAAAGGAACTGTTGATTATTCAATTTGGTTGATTGCCGAAATATAAAAATTAACTTTGGTAACTCATTTGTGAATGCACATGATGGATCATATAAATTTCAGGAATAAATGGTTCAAAATAACTGTATATTAGGACATAAAATAAATGTATGATTGTCAGTCCTTTGATGATTCTACATCTCCCTTGCTGCTTCTTGGATAGGCATCAGTGCTTGTAAATGTTTGAGTTCCTTTAATCACACTATTACAGCTCATTTTAATTATAAGAGATGGTGGCAACCAAAGGGTAGGCTTTAATTCCTATCAGATTTTATTATATAAGACACTGTGGGTTTCCCCTATATTAAATAGAGCATTTCCCACATGTTTATTTATTTACATTTCTAAGAGTTTGTTCTTTTTTATATCTTATTTTAAGTTGTGTTCTATTTGTTTGATTTCAGTTTTAACCCTCAAACGATCCTGTTTCTGCTTTCAATTGTATACTCGCACCCATAGTTGCTATGGAATTTAGCAATTTACTGAAGGTCAAGACAAAACAGCAGATGAGGAATGTAAATCAAATCAGAGCCTCTGAAAGAATTTTGCTTGAATAGTTTTAGCTGGAGCATGCAGAATAATCCAAGTCCAGTCCAGAGTTCCAAGATCCAGTTCAGGGTTGTCAACCAGTCCAAATGTCAAAATTTCAAAGACAGAATCACTATGAACATCACATAACAGCCAGAGACCATATGGTTGATTCCAATGAGGGGTCATGGTTCAGGGCTGCTTCTTAAATGAGGCTGCAGCTAACTTCTATTAATCAAGGGATTCATTCCCTTATTTGGCAAGTAGTCTCACATAATGTCTTTGCTCTTCACTCTATTCAGCAGGTGTGGGGGCTGGGAGACCTGACTTCATCATCATCTGATTGTGTCAACTGTTCAGAGGGTGCCTCTGTTCAATTAGGCGATTCATGATTTTGTGTCCTAAAGTCTGATATTCCACAGATTTTATTTGGAGCCTCTTACTTAGCATCTGAGGTCTAGTCTGAGTCCTAACCTATGACACAAACTGTGTCTGTACTTAACAAACCTTTCTTCATTCTCTTCGCTGATGATGTAAAGTTATTCAACACCACAGACAATATTGCTACCCTTCAAAAAAACCTCGGCTATGTATCAGAATGGTCAAACAAATGGCAACTTCAAATCTCAACAAATAAATGCTCTGTCTTACATATTGGCAAAAAAAAATAAATCAGAAAATAAAATACAGGCTGAATAGTCAAGACCTTGTTGATGATCCAAACTCTGTCAAGGACCTTGGAGTCCTCATCTCAAATGACCTAAGTGCTAGAGCCCACTGTAACGACATAGCCAAAAAGGCATTAAGAGTTGTTAACCTAATCTTACGTAGCTTTTTCTCTGGTAATATTACACTAATAACTAGAGCATACAAAACATTTGCTAGACCAATACTCGAATACAGCTCATCAGTCTGGAACCCACATTATGTATCTGATATTAACACAGGTGAGAAAGTCCAAAAATATTTCACAAGAAGAGTTCTCTACTCCTCTACTTGTTGCAGAATACCTTATGCCACCAGACTCGAAATTCTAGACCTAGAAAACTTAAAACTACGCCGCCTTCGGTCCAATATAAGTATAGTATATAAAATCATACATTGCAATGTCCTACCAGTCAATGAATACTTCAGCTTCAACCATAACAACACAAGAGCACACAATAGATACAAACTCAAGGTTAATCGCACCAAACTTGATTGCAGGAAATACGACTTCAACAACAGAGTGGTCAATGTCTGGAATACTCTACCTGACTCTGTGATTTCTTCCCCAACCCCAAAATCTTTAACCTTAGACTGTCTACTATTGACCTCACCCCTTTCCTAAGAGGTCTGTAGGGGGCGTGCATAAGTGCACCAATGTGCCTACCGTCCCTGTCCTATTGTTTCTTTTTTATTTTTCTTATATGTACCCATGTATTCATAACTATGTTTTTACTTATACCTATTATCTTGTAAGCAATTGACAAATAAAAAATAAATTACTTCTCCTTGATTATCTAATTCCTTGATAATCTTGATTCTTTTATTGTTTTACAACTCAGCTGTTAGACTCCTTTAGTTTTACAATCTCTCCTCCTTATCTTTTCTTTCCTTAGAATAACTTATCATGCTTCTTTCCATTTCTGGGATTCCAAATTCCAAATATTTGGGATTGAGGTTGGTTGTTCCCAATATTAGGATAGCAGTTGCTCTTCCAATGTCATTTGCTCCTCTCTTAGTCTTCCCTTTTAATAAAACAAATAATTCTTCTAATTCTAATTCTAATTAATGGATTGGGGGAAACAGCAAAATTGCCTGCATCTCCAATCTTCTTTCCCAGGTCAACTTTCTTCTGGAATTCCTAAGATGTTTCATCTGGTGGGTTGCCAATTATGGTTTCTCCAGTCCTGCCTCATGTGTATCACTTACACGGTCAACAGCTCACCTAATTCATCACTTAATTCTCTTCTTCCTTCAAACATCTTGCATGCCACGTGGTGCTTGCTTTTAAGGCTTTGTGTCATCTCCCTTGCTTTCTATTCAAATATTTCCAAGTCATTGCATGCTTTCCCAACCAACAACCTCTTCTTCTAGCCAGAAAATGGCTCCCTATGCTAAATCTCTTGACAACTTAAAATTTTTCTCAGATTCACCTCCTTGGATTCCAGAAAGGCATTTGTTTATGCACTGCAGGACATGGGATTCTGGTGGGAAGACACTAACAGGTGGCTAAAAGTGAAAGTCAACCAGAGACAACCATGTCACATGAAGTTGGAAATGGATAACATCCTTCTCTACCACTTGTTAAACAATTTTTAAAGACTATGGGCACAGTGTACATTGTATCTACATCATAGGCTGAATTCCCCTAGGATATAGACTTATTATGCTAAGTTTGCATTGGAAGCACTTGGAAAACATCTGATCATCTCAGTCAAGTGTGAATTGATCAGCTTGAGGTTCCTTCTTTGAGGTTCATTTAGTAACTGTTTAAATTTACAAAAGCACTGAAAAAAGTAACGTGACCATTTTTTTACACTTATGACTGGTTGCAGCATCCCCATGGTCACGTGATCAAAATTCAGTTACTTGGCAACTGACTCATATTTATGACGGTTGCTGTGCTCCAGGATTGCTGTGATCACCTTTTTCAACCTTTTGACAAGGAAAGTCAATGGGGAAGCCTGATTCAATGAGGAAGCCAGATTAACAGCCATGTTACTAATTTAACAACTGCAGTGATTCACTTAACAACAGTGGCAAGAAAGGTCGCACAGTGGAGCAAAATTCACAAATGTCTCCCTTAGTAACAGAAATTTCGGGCTCAATTGTGTTCATAACTTGAGGATTACCTGTATTTGGCAAACTCAAAATTGGAGTATCAAAATTATTTCAATTAAATTAAATTCCTCCCTGGAATTTAAACTAAAATGTACCTCAACACAGATGTATGAATAGTTTTATTAATTTAATGATAAGGAGGAAACAAGGTTTTTTTTTTACTCTTCTGCTCTTTTAAATCTCTTTCTAAACTAGGAAAATCCACAGTTTTTTTAGTTTATGCATCTGGACATTTGGCATTAGCATCTACAGCCCAGTTTGGTAGGGCTGGAAAGAAAGAGGTGGAAATTTTAACTCAACCATTAAGTCTTGCTAGGTGGACCTCAAGCCAATCACACTTTCTCAGTTTTATCTCTTCCCCAAGTTTTTCATTAGAACAAAAATAGGGGCGCTAGGAACAATTATATTGTCTCTAGCTTCTCAGAGATAACTCAAGATGTAAATTAAAATCAGTCTATGCATATTTACAAGACCTATCAACTGTACAGAGGACAATGGGGTTGACTTCTGAATAATCACCCATGTGGTTAGGTTGAGAGCATCTCTCGGTACCATAAAACAAAAATCCTTCCCAAATCTATAATGTCTCCGACTCTTGTCTTGCACAAAATTCAATTCCTTTGCTGATATTACTTGTCATAGATGACAATTTGTGAATGCTCCAGAGCATGCCATGTTAGAATTAAGGATGATTCACGCCACCCTTTTAGTCTGTCAGAATGAGGTAGATTCGATCTGTGCTGCAGCTGTGTCCACACCAAAGCCCTTACTAGTCAATAGCTCCCTATTTTATTTACATTAGTCTTCTGTACTTTAAGCCAACCGATGTGGATTGAAGTGCCTAATGTTTGAGCTTACCTGCCAGCTGTGCATGGCATCAGCAGTCTTATTTTCCTCTGTAAGATTGATTGTTTAGCAAACAGCCTTTATAATGGATTGTCTGCCTTGGCGGCTTGCCTTTTCTGTCTGGGCTAAAGACCCATCTGGCCACCCATTATGGGTACTTAAAAAAAAGCATGATAAATACACCCACACATTATCCAATAAGTGATATTTGCATGTCACAGTGCCCAATGGGGGGAACAAGCACATTTTACGTAACGTGGCAACATTTTTTTTGTCATCAGAACATAAAAGAAGCAGAGTGCAGGATGTTAAATTTAAGTTTTACCAACAAAGAAATAAAGGAAGACTAATATAGAATTAGAATTAGAATTCTTTTATTGGCCAAGTGTGATTGGATACACAAGGAATTTGTCTTGGTGCATATTCTCTTAATGTACATAAAAGAAAAGTTACATTTGTGAAGAGCGAAGAATCATAAGGCACAACACTTAAAGATAGTCATAGGGTACAATAAGCAATCAAATCATACTTGGAAACAGTCAATAAAAATCTTAAGGATACAAGCAACAAACTTACAGTCATACAGTCATGACTGTACGAAAGGAAGGAAGGGAGGATTAATAGTAATAGTAGTGCAGATTTACGTAATAAATAGTTTGACAGTACTGAGGGAATTAGAGTGATGGTGTTTGGGAAAAAACTGTCCTTGTGTCTAGTTGTTCTGGTGTGCAGTGCTCTATAGCATCGTTTTGAGGGTAGGAGTTGAAACAATTTATGTCCAGGATGTGAGGGAGTCTGTAAATATTTTCACAGCCCTCTTTTTGACTCATGCAGTATACAGGTCCTCGATGGAAGGTAGGTTGGTAGTAATTGTTTTTCCTGCAGTCCTAATTACTCTCTGAAGCCTGTGTCTGTCTTGTTGGGTTGCAGAGCCAAACCAGACAGTTACAGAGGTGCAGATGATAGACTCAATAATTCCTCTGTAGAACTGGATCAGCAGTTTATATAGGTCTATTTCAAGCTATTTAGCTCTCATCAACTAGCTTTACCCTTCTGGGATTCAAACCCAGGCTGCTTAAATATTAGGTAGATGTATTAACCTCTAAGCTATGGGTTCTTCTTGCTTTGTTAGCTATACAAGGGGAGAAAATGTTTTTTCCTCTGGTGGCATTGGTCTGTCAGGGCAACCTGGTCTATCCAATTATGGCAGGGAGCATACTGCTTCTGTTTTTGGCTTTCAGCCACAATCCAGGGCTCCTTTATTTTTTTGTCGGTAAAACTTAAATTTAACACAAAAATAGTTTGTTGCGAGAGCAACTGCCTGCAAAGGCTCCTGGACTGATGCTGAAAGGCAGAAACGGAAGCAGCATGCTCTGTACCATAATTGGGTAGTCCAGCTTGCCCTGATAGATTGGTCCCACCGTAGAAAAAACACAGAATGCAGGATCTGATGAAGATTCTTTAGCCTACTGTTTTGTGTTCACAATGAGATGTTTCTGACTTATTTTTTATTCATGTTCCATATGTCAGAGGTGGCATTCAGCAGGTGCTGACCAGTTTTTGAGAATCTATGGTGGAAATTTTAAGTAGCTCGGAGAACCGGCAAATACCACCTCTGACTGGCCCCGCCTCCATCTATTCTCTGCCTCCCGAGTCCCAGCTGATTGGCTGGGTCTTCTTTGGTTGCCCTGCACAGGAGAGCAAAGCTGGAAAGCAGGTTAGTAGAGTGGGGAGGGAATGGGATTTTGCAGTAACCTTCCCCTGCCACGCCCACCAAGCAACACCATGCCCACCAAGCAATGCCCACAGAACCGGTAGTAAAGAATTTTGAATCCCACCACTGCCTAGAACAGGGGTGGGCAAACTTTTTGGCTTGGGGGCCTCATTGACTTTTAAAATTTGACAGACGGGCCGCCACCTGGTGTCAAAATGCCTGTCATTACAAGTCAAAATCAAATGAATGCAATCATTCAATCATTCACATCAAACCTTAATTTTGTACCAATCTTCGGCGGGCCGGATTAAAAAGACCAATGGGCCGGATGTGGCCCATGGGCCGTAGTTTGCCCACCCCTGGCCTAGAAGCAGAGGTGGTATTCAGCAGGTTCTGGAGAACCAATAGTGGAAATTTTGAGTAGTTCAGAGAACCGGCAAATAGCACCTCTGACTGGCCCTGCCCCCATCTGTTGTCTGCCTCCCATTGAGTCCCAGCTGATCGGCTGGATCTTCTTTTATTGTCCTGCATGGGAGAACAGAGCTGGAGAGCAGATTAGTGGGGTGGGGAGGGAATGGGAATTCTACAGTATCTTTTCCCAGGAGTGGGCAGGGAATGGGAGTTTGCAGTAACCTTCCGCTGCCACGCCCACCAAGCCATGCAACGCCCACCAAGCCATGCCCACAGAACCGGTAGTAAATATTTTTGAATCTCACCACTGCTGTATGTCCTCCAGAAGTTTATGGCAGGGCCCCTAGGTCTCCCTCTTCAATTTCCTCTCACAGTTACAATTCTATGAAGTATGTTGGGCTTGACCAAGTAAACTCTCATGTCAAAGGGTGGACTTGTTCTAATCCAAAATGCTATAAGTAACTTTTGGAAACCATTCAAGCAGAGAACCCATCTAGAACTAAAGAAAAATTTCCAGACAGTCCGAACAATTAACAGAACAGTTTGCTTCCAAAATTTGTAGGTATTCCATCAATGGAGATTTTTAAGAAGGGACCGGATAGCCATTAGTTTGAAATAGTATAGGGCCATGATGGGGAACCTATGGCATGTGTGCCACAGGTGGCACACAGAGCCATTTGTACGGGCTTGTGAGCCCCAGCCAAACTTACCTGCACTGTGCATGCGCATCCCTCCCAGCTATTTTCGTTCTGTCTGAGGCCTTTTCTGGCCACTCAGAGGCTTGAGGGAAGCCTCTGCAGCCTCGGGAGGCTGAAAAATGGGCCTTCCGGAAATACCGAAAGTGCCAAACTGGGCCCATTTTAAGCCTCCCGAGGCTGCAGAGGCTTCCCTCAATCCCCTGGGAGGGCGAAAACAGCCTCTCGTGGGCTCCATAGGCTGAAAAGAGGAACTTCCGGTATTTCCGGAAAGCCCGTTTTTCAGCCTCCCGAGGCTGCAGAGGCTTCCCTCGAGCCTCTGGGAGGCCGAAAATCAGCTGGGAGGTGTGTGCATGCGCAGTGCAGGTAAGGGGGTGGGAGAGGGGTGTTGACATGCATGTGCAGGGGGGGAGAGCGCATTGCATTGTGGGTGCCGGCATGCGCACATGCTTTCGGCACACCACAAAAAAAAAAGGTTCGCCATCACTGGTATAGGGTCTCCTGCTTGAGTAGAGGGCAGGTTTGGACTAGAAGACCTCCAAAGTCCCTTCCCACTCTGTTACTCTGTTACAACTTGTATTGAAGGGCACGTTCATTGCCTCTGATACCTAGAACTACGGAGAAATTTCCTGACAGCTTGGACAATTAATGAGTAGAATGATTTGCCTCCAGAAATTGTGGGTGCTCCAATACTGGAGGTTTTTAAAAAGAGATTGGACAACGATTTGTCTGAAATGGTATAGGGTTTCCTGAGCTGGGGGTTTCTTCAGCAGGGGGTTGGACTAGAAGACCTCAAGGTTCTTTCCAATTGTGATGACTCAGGATGGGATACAAAATACAGTCACAAGAAAACAGGTGAAGCCCCTTTTATTCCTTCACTTTGCTTCCAAGCTCTGAATATCCTTGACTGGAGACAAAAAACTCCCACACAAGCAGTTACAAGAAGGAGGAAATGCCGTTTAAATGATAAAGAGTAAAAAACAACACAAACCAGGCAAGATAAGAGCTTGAAGACGTCCACAGATATCAGAACACACACTGGGAAGGACGCCAAACTCAGAGAGGAACAATAAACTAGAGATATTTCCCCGTTTTGTTTCCAGCACTTGCCTGTACGCATGTCTGTCCTCTTATCCAGTTGTCACAGCTGCAGCCCATGAAGAGGATCAAGGCCTTCTCCTCCCCAGTAGACCACGTCTCTCCCTTATCCTCTCCACTCTGCGTGCCCTAGGATGGAGAGGGGATGGGTCTGAGTTTTCCTTTGACTGCCCAGCTGGCCTCTGCCCTTCCCCAGCCTCCTCCACAACCTCTAGAGCCACACTTCCACTCCCTGTCAGCTGTTTCTCCTCTTCCTCAGAGTCAGTCTCCATTAGGAGCATGACACCAATTGTTATTCTGAGTTGATCCAAAGTTAGAGAGAATCAACAGCAACAAAATACACACAACAAAATTTTCAGTTCCTGCTCTCAGTGATACTGCCCTCAGTATTTGTGCTTGACCTCATTCAGAGGTAGGTGGCTTTTCACTGAAATCAGGAAAGACACCATAGCACAGCCTTGCCTCAGCTTATCAAAAGAGCTCTGAAAATATTGTTCACGCTCTGCTACTTATGTTCATGGATGTTCTCAGCCAGACGTGTTCTGACTACCAATCAGGTTATAGTCAAATTCTGCAGCTAGAGTGTGTTGTTGTGTGAACTATTTGTAGCCTAATTCAAGGCATCTTCATTTGATCTTATTGCCTGAATCAATTCATAATGATAAATCATGGTTTGGTTTCTTGAGCAAAGTTCAGTCTCCTGAGTCAAATTGGCTGGTTTTGGCTTGTAGCTCATAAATCATGTGTGAATTATGAATCCTATCAATCATGGTTTAATATAGGGTTAAATCATATTAAGGAAACCTTGATTTACGGTATGCACAACTCCATTCACACAATGTTAAACCACAAATTGCAGGGAATGAATCACAACAATTGGATTCATACTTCCAACTAAGTTAAAACCAAACCGAAGATACTGGTCGTATGACTTAGTTTTACAAACCAGTCAATAGATGAAGTGGGGCTATTTCCCAATTTAGTTTTATGTCCATTGCTTTGCAGCTTCTCAAGCTTGCCTTCACTGATTCCTTATATCTGATCCTGAATGGAGAACAAGCTGTCACAATCATATCTCCATATCTCCAGTCTGTCTCCTACCAGCTAAACCAGGGGTCTCCAACCTTGGCTCCTGGAAGCCTGGCGGACTTCAACTCCCAGAGTTCCACAGCCAGCAAAGCTGGCTGTGGAATTCTGGGAGTTGAAGTCCGCCAGGCTTCCAGGAGCCAAGGTTGGAGACCCCTGAGCTAAACAATGACGAAGACCAGAAAGATTTTATCTCATCTGTTGTTCAAGGTGATGTACCTGTTGCTCTCTCTCCCTAATTTTTCCCACAACTACAATCCTGCAAGGTGAGTTGGGCAAAGAACGACTGGCCCTAAATTACCTTTTTTGATAGCTGCAGAATCTGTTAGAAAGAATATTCTCCTATTGTATATCTTGGAAAGTGCGAGATTAGACAAAGGTCACAATTCTGTGTGCAATGACATAGAAGTTCCACTGACTGCAGAGTAGCCACATATCTAAGTAGCAGTGTCCTGGGGTCATGTGATCACCTTTTGTGACCCTCTGACAAGCAAAGGCAATGGGGAAGCCAGATTCACTTAACAACCATGTTTTTAACTTAACGGCAACCATTCACTTAATCATGGTGGCAAGAAAGGTTATAAAATGGATAAAACTCACCAGCTGTCTTGTTTAGCAACACAATTGAGCTCAGTTGTAGTTGTAAGTTGTAAGTAAGTTGTAAGTTGTAAGTAACCTTATTGGCTCAAGATTGACTCAGCTTTCTGAGGTTAAAATGAGGACCCAGATTGTTGGGGGCAATATGCTGACTCTTAGAAAGGGCTGTAAAGCACTATGAAGTGGTATATAAGTCTAAGTGCTATTGCTACTTGTATGTAATTCCTGTACCAGTTACCACTCAAGCACACAACTTTTTGGCATGCTGATTAGTCATGGAAAGTTGTGGGTTGTCTCAACGTTCTTAATTAAAACAATAGTGAACCATAAACCTACCAAACTATTTGAATTCAACCAACATGCCAATTTAATTAAAATGTGGTTGCGTATTTGCATGTTTGAGTGTTTTGGAGGGGGCCTTAGCTTTTTTCCTATAAAATTCCTCTCTGCAGCTAAATTCTCTATGGATGTCAAAGCAAGATGTTGTGTAGGAAAATTTTTGCACCCCCCTGAGCCTCGGGTGCAAAATGCTTTTAACTCCTTTAAATGATTGACATTAAAGCCTTTTACATTCTTGACTATGAAAGCCTTTTATCTGGGTCGAGAATTCAAGAGGACGAAAAGAACAGCTGAAGGTATGCAGCAGAAATAAAACAGTAAAGAATAAAGCATAATCAATTCAGAGAAACAATATGTGTAATGTTAATATATAATATCAATAATACGTGTAGTCCTCAACTTACGACCGCAGTTGAGCCCCCAAATTCGGTTGTTAAGTGAGACATTTGTTTAGTGAGTTTTGCCCCAGTTTACAACATTTCTTGTTACAGTTGTTAAGTGAATCACTGCAGTTGATAAGTTAGTAACTTGGTTGTGAAGCGAATCGAACTTCCTCACTGATTCTGCTTGTCAAAAGACCACAAAATGACCTTGGGACACAGTAATGGTCATAAGTATGAACTAGTTGTGGAGCATCTGAATTTTGACCACATGATTATGGGGATGCTACAAAGGTCGTATGTGAAAAATGTTGTAAGTCACTTTTTTCAGTACATTTATAACTTTGAATGGTCAGTAAGTGAACCGTTATGAGTCAAGGATTACCTGTAATAGTAATTGCAAAAGGCAGCTTTACTTGGGACAGGTTACATCCTGCAGTGTTACCTTTAACACTATTGAATGACAATATCTGCCTATCCCACGTCCTTGGGAAGGACTCGATGACAAAAATGCCAACTCTAGTAAAAATATCTGACTGATTCTGTGGCCAACCAAATGAATAAACAATAATACTCTTTCCCTAACAGGGACAGTAAAAGTGACTGCTCAGACAGGTGCTGTGTTCCTTCCTCTCCTATGCAAACATCTGCAAGTTTTTCCAACTCTTTCCAAGGAAAACCTCAAAGGCAAATTCCGTTTGACAATTATGCCCTGAACGTAACAGATGTGGATTTGAATTAAGATTAATGTTCTTCACCAAGTTCAGAGGAAATTCTCTGAAATTCTCAGAAATGGCTCCACAGTCAGTAATTCCGATTTGTGCATGGAATGTGTATATTAAAGTAAATTTTCTCTGGTTTGCATTAGTCTGAGTGCTCGGCTGGAGATAATAAAAATGAATGGGGACTAGGTTTAGTAAGGTCTGTTTGGGGAGCTGCAGTTAGAAAGGTCATGGAAATGTTCCTTATTAGGGTGGTGAAATTCTAAAATGCTTTGCAAGGTGCAGGAATGCATGCTAAACATCTGTTTATGAATAATTCAAGCAGCCATATCCTTTAGCTGTTCATATAACATCTTTAGGTATTACCCTCAGCTGTCTCTGCATGTGGATCTGTGCACCACCCTTCACTTCAACACATGCATAGAACAACTTGAACATGTATAAGCCAAGATCTATGTTTAATATTTAAAGTATAGCATAAAGATTTAAGTAGTGGCTGGTGATTGGGGGAAAAATCAAAGTAAAGAGGTCAGTCCTTTATTCTCCAAAAGCACCTGAGGGTAGGACAAGAAGTAATTGGATGGAAGCTTATTAAAGAGGGAGCCAACCTGGAACTGAGGAGAAATTTTCTAACAGTGAAAACAATTAATCAATTGAATAGCTTGCCTCCCAGAGTTATGGGTGCTCCATCGCTGGAGGTCTTCGAGAAAAGATTGGACAACTATTTGTCTGGGATTGTATAAATTCTCTTGCCTTGGGCAGAGATTTGGACTGAAAGATTTCCAGGTTCTCTTCCAGGCCTATAATTCTAGGCAAATGCATCACCAAACTTTCTTCAGATTGGTTTCCCCCCACTTATGCTCTATTTTTCACTTTGTCTTTTATATTTTGATTCTGTATTTTGTTTTTTACTCTTTAAGCTTATGCAATTATTTACTTATTCAATTTCTAGAGCTGCCCATCTCAATGATTTTCACAATTCCAAAACTAAGAAGAGAATAAAAACAGAAGCATTAAAAAAAAATTAAAAACCAGCATTTGAGATACTCAGCCAGTTAACAATAAAGCCAAGCAAACTGGCTGTGATGACCCGGGGCATGGCAAAAAGGCAACACTGTCAGATAATAAGTAGGAGTCCCTTTAGCTCCAACTTCGCCCTCAATATCCTGATTACCTTCTGGTCTGGAGAAAAATTCTCCTCAAAACAGCCTTTGGCAGAGATTCAAGTCCAAAATGTTGCCAACAAAAACTTTATCAGTCCAATCAAGGCAAGATAAGGTAATCAATCCGGCAGGGCAAGAGAAGAATTCCAGATGTGAAGGCCTCCCCTGTAAACCACGCAACCCACATTGCTCTCTTCTCCATTCTTCCCTGTGTGCCCTAGGATGAAGAGGGGGTGGGCCTGGGTCTTCCTCTGAACTCCCTCTCCCTTGTTCTACCTCTGTCCTGCTCTGTCCGGATGGACTTTGCCCTCCCCAATTTCCTCCACAGCCAATGGAGCCACACTCCCGCTCCCTGTCAGCTGTTCATCTTCCTCCTCAGATTCAGACTCCGATAGGGGCATGACAGTGACCCTTACCACATTCAGTACCCCAAGCTTGGGAACATAGCCAGGTTTTTAAAAGCCTTACAAAAGCCTTACATCAGGGAACTCGGAGATCCCTGACTGCAGCCTTGATAATAGTTGATTAATATGGCGCTTCCATAGTCTATCATCGTGGCATTGCACGAGGTAGGATCTAGGGCCGGTTACGCAGACCACAGTCGCTTCTACCCACAACGGATCGCCCGACAAATTTTTAGCGAACACCAAGTCGCCTACCTGGAAGGTATGGCATCGCCTGCTGTTCCGTGTGGTTTCTCAGGTTCGTAGGAGGGGTGAAGGCGGTCGAGGTGGGAACGGAGTTTCCGCCCCATTAGCAACTCTGTGGGAGTTTTGTTGGTGACGCTGTGTGGAGTGATATGCTGCAAAAAGAGGATCCAGTTTATTTTATCTTCGATGTTGTCATAGTCCATTTTTTGTAGCATTTTCTTGACGAATTGTACCATGCGCTCGGCCCTTCTGTTGGCTGCAGGATGCGCAGGCAAAGTCAGCGCATGGCGAATACTGCGGTCCGCCAGGTACTGTTCAAAGGACAGCGCGGTAAATTGGGGCCCATTGTCGGATACCAGCACGTCTGGTAATCCGTGTGTTGCAAACAGTCTGTCCAGTTTCTTAATGACCGCTTCGGTTGTTGTGTTCTTCATTTGATGGATTTCGAGCCAGTTCGAGTAGGCATCCACTGTTAACAAGAATGTGTGGCCTTTGGTAGGTCCAGCAAAGTCCAGATGGATACGGGACCAGGGTCCCCGCGGTGTTTCCCATTCGGTTGGGGTTGCTTTCCGTGGAGTGTTGCTTACTTCCTGGCATTTGTGACAAGCTTTGACCCAAGTCTCGATTTGCTTGTCGATGCCTGGCCACCATGCGTAGCTTCATGTGAGGGCCTTCATGCGCATGATGCCGGGGTGGCCATCATGCAAGGTTCTCAGGACTGCTCGTTGAAGTCGCTCTGGGACAACGACTCTATCTCCCCAGATAACGCAGCCCTTTTGTGAAAACAGTTCTGTTTGACGACTCTTGAATGGAGCATAGTCATCAGGTACCTGGTCCAATGGCCATCTGCGTTCCACCCAACTGAGGACTTGTGCTAAAGTGGGGTCGCATTTTGTTTCCATTGCAATATCTTGGGCTGTTAATGGCAGCGTGCGAAGCGTCTCGATTTGCAATGTTGTCACTGTAGGTGCGGGGTCATCAATGGTCTCTGGAAGCAGTGCTTGGCTCAAGGCGTGGGGAATGGCTTTCCCCAGGCGGTGTTGCAGCCGATAATTATAGGCAGCCAAGAATTCTGACCTGCGAGTCATTCTGGGAGATAGTATATAGGGGGTCGGTTTATCTCCGGCTATTATTCCCAGCAAAGGTTTCTGGTCAGTCACTATAGTAAAAGCTCGGCCGTACACGTACTCATGAAATCTTTTGACAGCAGACACAATAGCAAGGGCTTCTTTATCAATTGTAATTGACTGTAATTGCGTTCTGCTTTTGAAAGCATCTTTGAGAAATAGGCAACAGGGGCTTCGTTATCATTTGGCAAAATGTGGCTCAAAATGGCGCCTACTCCGAAAGGCGATGCATCACACGTGATTGTTAACGGCAAAGTCTCATTGTACTGCATTAGTACAGCATCAGAAGTCAATAATTTTTTTTACATTTTGAAACGCCTGCTCTTCTCTATGTCCCCATACCCAAATTGCTTTTTTGTCCAATAAACGGTGTAGAGGTTCAGCTACCGTTGCCTTGTGTGGCAGGAATACGTTATAAAAATTGATAAGGCCTAGAAACGCCTGGAAGTCGGCCTTATTTTGGGGTTTGGGAGCTTTTTTGATTGCCCTCAGTTTGCTATCGGTAGGGTGAATGCCCTGGCTATCAATCAAATACTCCAAGAATTCGACACGATCTGTACACAGTTTGCACTTATTTTTCTTCACTTTAAGACCTGCGTCTTTGAATTTCTGGAGGACCATACTCAGGCGATCCCGTAAAATTTTCGGGGTAGGGGCAGCGATTAACACATCATCAAAGTATGGGACAACGCCTTTTATCCCCTGTAAAAGTCTTTCCATCAAGCTCTGGAAGATCCCCGGGGCTACGCTCACTCCGAATTGGAGTCGGGTACATTTAAAGGCACCACTGTGCATCACGATTGTCTGTGCCTGTGCCGTTTTTTCGTCTACCGGCAGTTGTTGATATGCCTGAGCTAAGTCTAGTTTAGCAAAGACTTTTCCGCCCCCCAGGGAATGGAGGAGGTGCTGCACCACCGGCACCGGATACGCGTTTTGCTGCAGGGCGTGGTTCAGGGTGGCTCAGTAGTCCCCACAAATTCCTATTGATCCATCCGGCTTAATGGGTGTCACGATTGGGGTCTCCCAGGGAGAGTGATCGGTGGGCTCTAACACACCCTGGGCTATTAATTTATCAAGCTTTTCGTCAATCTTCGGTTTAAGGGCGAATGGAACCTGACGAGGCTTAAGGCGGATGGGAGCTACTTTTGAGTTAAGGTTAAATGATATCGGGGTCCCCTTGTACTCACCTAGTTTTTCTGCGAAGACGTCCTTGAATTCTTGGACGAAGTCCTCCTCCCAGTTGCTGCTGCCGATTCGGTTAATGGCTGCCACTTCAATGCCAAATGGAGTGAACCATTGGAGGCCTAACAGGCTAGGCCAGTCCTTATCAATCACAGTCAGGGGTAGGTATACTGTACGGTTTTTGAATGAGACCCAGACTCGACTGGATCCTATGACTGGAATCCGATTCCCCTGATAGTCTTTAAGTATAAGTCTTTGGAAATGGAGGTCTTGTCGCTGGACCATAGGGATGAGCTGCTTGAGGGTTTTCCAGGAAACCATCGAGAGAGATGATCCTGAGTCGACTTCCATCAGGCAGGGCTGGTTTTCGATGGCCACTTTAACTCGGATTTTCTTGGCATCCAAGGAGGAGGCGTGACCGATAGTGATAGTTTGGTGAGCCTCTTCTCTCTTCGTGGGGTGGTTTAGGGTTCTGTTTCTGTAGGAGTGATTCACTGGTTCTCGCCTTACAGGATGGTTTCCTGTTGGTTGGCGATAGTTAACCCCTTTCGAGGGCTGGCTGAGTCTTGTAAAACTTCTGCAGACCCGTCCGATATGGCCTCGTTTCCCGCACTCCTGGCAGAGCGCGTCGCGGAATTTGCATTCAGACCGGGGGTGGCTTGCCCCACAACCAGCGCAGGGGTATTGGGACTTCTGGTATTGGTCCCGTTCCGACCGCAGTCGATGGACCTCTTCTTCATCGCTGTCTGATGACGAAGAGAGGTCCTCGTGGTGGGCCGTTAACAACTGCCCTTCTGACTTGGGTGAAAGCTCGCGGGTCAGTTGGTGAACCGGGGCACGGTTGCGGCGCATTCGGACAGCCGACTTCCTGGTCACTTCTGCTGTGGTAGCTTCAGCAATGGCATCTTTAAGGCTGATGTCGCCTTTCGCCATCAGCTTACTCTGCGTGTGCAGTGACTCTAATCCCAGAATTACTCGGTCTCTCAGGGCTTCTTCGAGGTTGGCAAACCCACATAGGCCTCCCAGAGTCCGGAGATCAGCTATGAAATCAGTGACACTTTCGCCCTTCTGTTGACTTCTTTGATAAAATTCATGCCGTCTAATGAGTGTTGGCACGATCGGTGCATAGTGGGCTCTCAGTAGGGGTTCGAGGACGTCCCAGTCCATAGACTTTACTTCTGCCGGTTTCGCTAGTGCCTTGGCCATCTTGAATACAGTCAGCCCGCAATGCGTTAGGAATACTGCCCGTTTCTTCCCGGTAGTGGCATCCTTCAAATTGTTGGTTTCCAAAAACATTTGGAACCGATCCATATAGGAGTCCCAGTCTTCTTGCGCTGGGTCGAATGGAGCGGGCGGTATGATGCCGCCGGACATGGTTCCGCCGTTGTGTGTTTCAGCCACGTGCTCAGTAATCGATCTTCGTAGTTCAGTCAGCTCCGACGTCTCCATATCTCACCTTCGTCACCAGTGTTAAGTTTGGAGCATGGGCGCATGAATGGAGATGAGCCAGTGAAATGGTGAACTTCAGAACTCTTTATTTACATGGCGTGACAGCTCAAAACAATGGCTGCTACAGCCTTCCTTATATAGGCAACTTATTAGATATTCAACCAATGAAAACCAGGGAGCGCTAGCTCCGTTAACCAATAAGAGAGGCTCGTTAATGGCCAATCAGATTCACCTGAATGGACCAATTTGATATTGCCATTAACGGCCAATCAGAAGTGCAGGGCCAGAACCCTGCACTTGACTTCAAGCTCTGATAACTTTATTAACACATTATTCATTCACAATAGTTGGAAAAAGGAAAAATAGCAATTTAGCAGGCATTTACCTGGTAAGGAGTGAGTGGGCGGGAGGGTTTCCACAGGCCATGTGGGCCACGCAGCCTTGTGTTTCTGTGCAGCCTGGATTAATTGCTTTGTGGGGGTGTTCTGGGGGTGAGATTTCTCTGCAGGCCACCAAAATTTTCTCACGGCCCACCAGTGGGCCACGGCCCACCAGTTGGCAACCACTGATCTATTCCAACTCTCTTCTTACACAGGAGACCTATACTATTTCTGACAAATAGCAGTCCAATCTTTTCTTGAAAGCTTCCAGTGATTAAGCTCCCACAACTTCCGAAGGCAAGCTGTTCCGTTGGCTGATTGTTCTCACTGTTAGAAATTTCCCCCCGTATTTCTATGTTGAATCTCTCCTTGATTAGTTTCTATCCATTATTCCTTGTTTGGCCTTCAGGTGCCTTGGAAAATAGCTTGCAAGCAGGAGGGAAAATCAAGATGGTGCTGTCCAGATTCTGTTGCGCAGTGCTTGTTGGAATACTGAGAAGAAAAAGTGATGGTATATCAGATATAATTTTGGCCATCGTCAGGACACTAGGTCTTGAATGGAAACTCACTGAAGAGGTTCATGTGAGTCCTCTCTCAAATTCTCATTCATGATCTGCAGAAATGTTTGGTGAGGGGGGAAAACATTTCAGTCAGAATGCAAGAAAGGATTTGCCTCCTTGGGATAACTTTGAGTCTGTGCTCAGTTGTTTCCAAAACAATTGAAATTTTTGTATTGTTTTTTTAAATTGTTTATAAGTTGCCCAGAGTCACTGAGAGTGGGTGTGTGGCCATACAAATCCAATAAACAACAAAAAACAAAACAAAACAAAGAAGCTTATTTTGTAATTCTAGACCTAAGTCCTGATAGTGAATGCCATGGTCCTCTCTAATGCAGTTGAATTGAACTAGTTTGGTTTGGCCTACAAAAAATTAAGCACGCTTAACTCTCTGGGAATTAATAGAGTGAGTTTGGCCTGATTTGTTTCATTGATTATCAATTAGATCTGAATATGGCTGTGCTAGGAATTGAGTCTTTCAATGTAATTTAAGAAAGTTGAATCTGACAACTGTATACTTTTTAAAAGTCAAGAAATTAAATATCCAGTGCTTGAAATCTCATTTCCTTAATCCAGGGGTAGACTTCAAAATTTTCAGCAAGGGGTTCTTTGCCTGGTTGTTGGGTGGGCGTGGTCATGGTGGGCATGGCCTAGTCGACTTCGGGTACCACAGCAGCGGGAGGGGCGTTTTTGCCCTGAGCCTCCAGGAGGACAAAAACGGCCTTCCAGGCTCTGGAGGTTCTCTGGAAGCCAGAAACAGCCCATTTCTGGCCTTCCCAAACTTCCAGAAGGCCCATTTTTCACTTTCCTCGCTCCTCCTTGCATGCTCTGTTCTTACCTGCATCCTAAACGGGCTGCATGGGGATTCCTGGCGAGGCAGGCAGGGTGGCAGGGCGGCAGGGCCAGCCAGGAGAGGGGTTTCTCCGAACTGCATAGAACCTTAGCTAGAGCCTCTCCAGAACCGCTGCGAACCCCTAGCAGCCCACTCCTGCCTTAATCCAAGGGTGTCAAATTGGCAGCATTATAGGCTGGATGTCTCATGCACCTATCCCAGCTCCGCGAAGGGCAGAATGCTGCAAAATGTCATGTGACGGCAACATGACACCGCGAGTTCGACACCCATTCCTTAATTTATATGTGACATACTTATTTATATTTAATGCATCTTTAGATCAGCGGGTGACTATAAAAACTGAATGGAGGCTATAGAATGTAGAAAAAAACCTTAGTAAATTCGAGATAAAAAGATGGTTTTTCCCCCCACTCATTTGTTCCTAAGATAACTAGCAGGTCAACTTTTAATGTTCTCTCTTTCTGTTCCACAACTTTTTTTGTTGCTACTGCTAAAAATCTAACCCAATGTTTATATTTCCATAAAGGAATATTTTTGTGTCACTCCTCGTGTTGTGAATTAATAAAAGTGCTTGAATAAAGATTATTAAAACCTTAAAGTAAAGTGCAGGGTTCTGGCCCTGCACTTCTGATTGGCCAATAATAGCAACATCGGATTGGTCCGTTCAGGAGAATCTGATTGGCTATTAACGGGCCTCTCTCATTGGTTAAGGGAGTTAACGCTTCCTGTTTCTCATTGGCTGTTTAATCAAAAGCTTGCCTATATAAAGGGGCCGTTGTGGCCGTAGGATCGCTCTGTTTTTTCACCATGTTAAATAAAGTGTTGAAGTTAACTGTTCATCATCTCATCTCCACTTCTTGCGCCCATGAGCAGAACTTAACACTGGCGATGAGGATGGGATGTGGAGATGTCAGAGCTGACTGAACACTACAGAGCGCTAACAGAGCACATGGCTGAAACGCACCAACGGCTGAACCATGTCCGGCAGCATCATACCACCTGCTCCATTCGACCTGGCACAAGAAGACTGGGACTCATATATGGATCGCTTCCAGATGTTTCTGGAGACCAACAATTTGAAGGATGGCACTACCGGAAAGAAACGAGCGGTATTCCTAACTCACTATGGGCCGACCGTGTTTAAGATGGCCAAGGCGCTAGCGAAACTGGCTGAAGTGAAGTCCATGGATTGGGACGTCCTCGAGCCCCTGCTACGGGCCCACTATGCACCAACCGTACCAACGCTCATTAGAAGGCATGAATTTTACCAGAGAGATCAGCGGAAGGGTGAAAGCGTTGCAGATTTCATAGCGGATCTTTGGAATCTGGGAGGCCTCTGTGGGTTCGCCGACCTTGAAGAAGCCCTGAGATACCGAATAATTCTGGGACTAGATGCACCACATGTGCAAAGTAAGCTGATGGCAAAAGGCAACATCAGCCTTGCAGATGCCATCGTGGATGCTACTGCTGCAGAAGCAACCAGGAAATCAGCTGCCCGAATACGCCGCACCCATGCCCCGCTTCGCCAACTCGCCAGCGAAGCCTCACCTCACCTAGAAGGACAGGAAATGACAGCCCACCACGAGGACCTCGAATCATCATCAGAAAGCGATGAAGAAGAGGTCAACCGGCTCCGGTCTGAACGAGACCAACGCCATCAACGTAACCAGAAATTGCAGTACCAATGCGCTGGTTGTGGGGCAAACCACCCACGATCAGACTGCAAATTCCTTGACACGCTCTGCCATGTGTGCGGGAAAAGAGGCCACATCGGAAGAGTCTGTAGAAACAAGCAAGGACCAGCCAGCCCCAGAGGGGGGCTAACTATCGCCAACCCACAGGAAGTCGTCCTGTAAATCGAGAACCCTTGAACCACCAATGGAACAACCACTCCTAGAGAAACAAACCACTAGCCCACTCAACGAAATGAGAGGAGGCGCACCAAACCATTACGATTGGTCACGCCTCATCACTAGATGCCAAGAAGGTCCAGGTGAAGGTCGCCATTGAAAACCAGCCCTGCATGATGGAAGTCGATTCAGGATCGTCCCTCTTGATGGTTTCCTGGAAGACCCTTAAGCAACTCATCCCTACTTTCCGGCAACAAGACCTCAGATTCCAAAGAATCATACTCAAGGACTATCAGGGAAATCGAATTCCAGTTGTTGGATCCAGCCAGGTCTGTGTCTCATTTAAAAATCGTACCGCATCCCTACCCCTGAGCTTAGTCGACAGGGATTGGCCTAGTTTGTTAGGCCTCCAATGGCTCGCTCCACTCGGAATTGAAGTAGCCCGCATTCACTGAACCAGCAGCGACGACTGGGAAGAGGCCCTCATCCAGGAATTCCAGGACATCTTTGCAGATAAACTAGGTGAGTACAAGGGGACCCCGATATCATTTAACCTTAACCCCAAAATAGCTCCCATCCGCCTTAAGCCTCGTTGAGTTCCATTTGCCCTTAAACCAAAGATTGATGAGCAGCTTGATAAATTAATAGCCCAGGGTGTGTTAGAACCAACCGACCACTCTCCCTGGGAAGCCCCAATCGAAACACCCATCAAGCCGGATGGATCGTTAAGAATTTGTGGGGACTACCGAGCCACCCTGAATCACGCCCTTCAGCAGAACGCTTACCCGGTACCAGTGGTGCAATACCTCCTCCATTCCCTGGGGGGCGGAAAAGTCTTCGCTAAACTAGATCTAGCCCAGGCATACCAACAACTGCCCGTAGACAAAAAAAACGGCAGAGGCACAAACGATTGTTACGCACCGAGGTGCGTTTAAATGTAACTGACTCCAATTCGGAGTTAGCGTGGCACCGGGAATTTTTCAAAGCTTGATGGAGAGACTATTACAGGGGATAAAAGGCGTTGTCCCATATTTTGATGACGTTTTAATTGCTGCTCCGACTCGAGATATACTAAGGGATCGCCTGGGGTTGGTTCTCCAGAAATTTAAAGACTCGGGTCTTAAAGTTAAAAAAAACAAGTGTCAACTATGTACAGATAGAGTAGAATTTTTGGGGTACTTGATCGATAAACAAGGCATTCACCCCACCGATAGCAAGCTTAGGGCAATCAAAAACGCCCCAAGGCCCAGAAATAAGGCCGACCTCCAAGCTTTCCTAGGCCTTATCAATTTTTACAACGTTTTACTGCCTCACAAAGCAACCGTAGCCGAACCCCTACATCGTTTGTTGGACAAAAAAGCAACCTGGGTTTGGGGGCACCAAGAGGAACATGCGTTTCGACAAGTAAAAAACTTATTGACCTCCGATGCTGTTTTGATGCAGTATAACGAGACTTTGCCTTTAACGATTACATGTGATGCATCACCGTTCGGAGTGGATGCCATTTTGAGCCACGTTTTACCAAATGGTAGTGAAGCCCCTGTTGCCTACTTTTCAAAGACGCTATCAAAAGCAGAACGCAACTATAGTCAAATCGATAAAGAGGCCCTTGCTATTGTATCTGCTGTTAAACAATTTCATGAATATATTTATGGATGAGTTTTTACTATAGTTACTGACCACAAACCTTTACTGGGGATAATAGCGGGAGATAAGCCAACCCCTTATATATTATCTCCCAGAATGACTCGCTGGTCAAAATTCTTGGCTGCATATAATTATAAGTTGTAACACCGCCCGGGGAAAGCCATTCCCCACGCTGATGCATTGAGCCGTGCACCACTTCCGGAAACCATTGACGACCCAGCTCCGACCGTCACAACACTTCAGATCGAGACACTTCAATCACTGCCGCTGATAGCTCGAGATATCGCGATTGAAACCAAACGCGATCCCATTTTGGCATGAATCCTCAGCTGGGTAGAGCGTGGATGGCCATTGGACCAAATCCCTGACAACTACGTTCCCTTCAAAAATTGACAGACGGAACTGTTTTCCCAGAAGGGCTGCATCATTTGGGGAGATAGAGTCGTTGTCCCAGAGCGGCTACAACGAGCGGTACTGAAAACCTTGCACGAGGGCCACCCCGACATCGTGCGCATGAAAGCACTCGCACGAAGCTACGTGTGGTGGCTGGGCATCGTCAAGCAGATCGAAGCCTGGGTAAAGACTTGTTACAAATGCCAGGAAGTTAGCAATGCCCCACCGAAAGCAACCCCAACAGAATGGGAAACACCCAGGGGACCATGGTCCCATATTCATCTGGACTTTGCAGGACCTATTAAAGGACACACATTCCTATTAACGGTGGATGCCTACTCGAACTGGCTTGAAATCCATGAAATGAAAAATACAACAACCGAATCAGTCATCAGGAAATTGGACAGATTATTCGCAACACATGGATTACCAGACGTTCTGGTATCCGACAACGGCCCCCAGTTTACCACGCTCTCCTTTGAACAGTATCTGGTGGACCACAGTATTCGCCATGCGCTAACTTCACCGATGCATCCTGCGGCCAATGGAAGAGCCAAGTACATGGTACAATTCGTCAAAAGAACTCTGCATAAAATGGACTATGGCGATATCGAAGATAAGATTAACCAGATACTCTTTCTTCAGCATATCACTCCCCACAGCGTCACCAACAAAACTCCGGCTGAATCGTTGATGGGACGAAAGCTCCACTCCTACCTTGACTGAGTACGTCCATCGTACGAACCTGAAAAACCACATGGATCCAGTGGGAAATGCCGTAATTTCAAGATAGGTGACTTAGTTTTCGCGAGAAACTTTTCTGGCGATCCCTTGTGGGTCGAGGCAACTGTAATCCAAGTGACCGGACCCAGATCGTACTGAGTAAAGTGTCGCGACGAAAGAATATGGAAGCGCCATATTGATCAGCTGCGTTCAAGGCTGCAGTCTGGGGCCTGCGACTCCGGTGATTTCCAAACTGAGGGGGGAGGAGATGCCGAGGAAGCTGAGTTCGAAACGGCAGAAAGCACAAGCGGAAGAAATGACCATTCAGACACAACGCATGAAGAAGGATCTGGGACCGGGGTAAGCTTGCCTCAAAGGGACACCGAGGACATTAGCGGAAATGAAACTTAAGATGAAGAACCGGAGGCACCCTGTTCGCCAGAAAACATCCTACCCCAACAAAACTATAGACAAATACCGGGAGGACAACCTAAATCTAATAGACAATCAAAACAACCGGCCTACCTCAAAGATTACGTCACCGCACCTCTTAAACGGAACCCAGAGGGAAGGGGTGTTGTGAATTAATAAAAGTGCTTGAATAAAGATTATTAAAACCTTAAAGTAAAGTGCAGGGTTCTGGCCCTGCACTTCTGATTGGCCGATAATAGCGACATTGGATTGGTCCGTTCAGGAGAATCTGATTGGCTATTAACGGGCCTCTCTCATTGGTTAAGGGAACTAACGCTTCCCGTTTCTCATTGGCTGTTTAATCAAAAGCTTGCCTATATAAAGGGGCCGTTGTGGTCGTAGGCTCGCTCTGTTTTTTCACCATGTTAAATAAAGAGTTGAAGTCACTGTTCATCGTCTTGTCTCCACTTCTTGTGCCCATGCGTAGAACTTAACACCTATAATTGCATGAAATTAGTAATGATCTTGGCAAAAAGACAGATATAATTTAAGAGCAGCTATTTCACAATGTGCTGATCTTTAAAGAACACCTTTATTTTTCTTAAAATAAAAGTGCTACTCTTACATCGTCACATGCTAGTATAATGTAATTGTCATTCAAGCTACATTGTTAAAAAGAAACTACAGTCTCCTAAAAGGAGATAATGAGGCTTCCTTAAACAAGGATAATGAAAGTTTCTGGGATTAGCTCTGAAAATCAGGTAGGAGGTCCTTGTGGAGGACAAAGAAAAGGAAGCTCGTGATGAGAACAGGAATAACACATTGTTTTTATAGAATAGGGTGTCAAACTCAAGGCTTGTGGCCACATCCGGTCCATGGGGTGCTTAGATCTGGCTTCAGGGCCTCTCTGGAAATAGCAAAGGACTGGCCAGCGGTACCTCTGCCAACAAAACCGGAGCTCAGGAGGCTCAGCATTTGCTGGCAGAGGGCTATAGGAGGCCATTGCAACACAAAATGGGGCCTGTGGCAACTGCACATGGCCCTCCATACCTCCGTTTTTTTCTGGCAGAGGGTGAGCAAAGCGAACTAAAAACAAAACACAAGGAGAAATGTTTCCCCTTTTGCATTTGAGCATCCAAGAAGGGACAGGAATGGAGGAAAGGAAAAAGGAAAGATGAAGAAAAAGATGAAGATGGGAGGAGAGCAAGGAAGGAAAAATAAGGAAAGAGGGGAAGGAAGAAGAAAGGAAAATGAAGAGGGAAGGAAAAAGAAGGAAGGAAGAAGATTATAATGAGGTGAGGGAGGGTCTGAGGGAAGTCCTGCCTTAGCATTTGGCCACCACAGGTGACCTCCCCAACACGAATGATGTTGAGCTGTCCCTACCCTCCTGACCACACCTCCCCCAAGGTCAAACACAACCCTGATGCGATCCTCAATGAAATTGACACCCCTGTTATAGAGTCTCTGAAAGTATTTTTAAATTACTTTATGGAGAATTCAGATCTTCTCATCAGGCAGACACATTTTACAATTTTCATATGCTGCCTTTCCACATTGTTTGACTTGATTTATTTCTATTTATTTATTTATTGGATTTATTTGCTACCCAGCTCATAGAGAACAATTCTGGGCAATTACTTATTTTATTTTTTGGTATTAAAAGGCAATCTTGCAAACGGCTTACTCTGTTGTGAACAGGCAATGTGTAACCCTGCTGGTTTATAAGCATCTTGTATGGAGGTTGAAGATACTGGTTTGTTTTCTTTGGCTGCATGAGAGGTTATTGATGAGATGTCTCTTAATCCTCTTTTCCAGGATTTTCTTGCCAGAAATAACACCAAAGATTTAGTGTAAAGGCAAGCAAGGAAAGAAAAGACTAAATATCTAAATTGGAAACAGCAGCTTGGTTCCTCTTGTTGACAACTTGGAATTCAACCAGCAGTAGTAAATATTGAAGATAATGTTGCTCCTTCTAGTTCAGTATTTCTCAACCTTAGCCATTCCAAGAATAGACTTCAGCTCTCAGAATTCTGGGAGTTGAAGTCCACACTCCTTAGAGTTTGCAAAGTTGAGAAACACCATTTTATTTAGATGATGGAAAATTCCAGGGCTGACTATAAACTGAATCTGTTTTATTTTGGACAATCTTTTAGGATAAACAATTTGTTTACAAGTGGCGGTATTTGGATGAGTTTGTCTGGACTCAAAAATTAAATAAAACATTCCTTCAAGCAATTCTCCCTTTAGTTTCATCTCAAATCATTCCATCCCTTTGATTTTTAATTCAATTCATACGTCTGGAAGTACTTTTAAGCCCTGTTTACCAACTTCCAATTTCTATCAAAATCACTGTACCTTTTCTTTGGAATGAATGAATGCATGCATGCATGAATAGAGCAAAGAACCTTAAGTTGTTTACTGTTTTCTTTGCAACTCTCTTCTCGGTATACATATTTTTCCATAACTTTTGCAGATGCTCATTTTTTTTTCCAGCAATGTCTTTTGTCGGCATTTTTCTCTTATTTATCATCTCATTATGCATTCTGTTTCATGATTCCTATTAACATACTTCTGAATACTTTTGTATTGTAACATAATTCTTATCACTCCATTGCAAGCAGCTCTACAATTTTTTTTTCTTGCATCTATTTTCCATTCATTCTGTTGGAAATTATATTTATCCTCTGATACTTTTTTATATTGAATTTGTATTTTATCTTTCAATTTTCTATTAAGAAATATAGAAAATTGACAACAGAAAAAGACATAGCAGTCCATTGACTCTGTCCTTTGAAGTTTTTTTAAATTTCTTTTTAATTTATGTATTTATTCTTTTTTAATTATTCTTTTTATTTATTTTGGATTATGGAGATGTGTTTATCCCAATTAAATTTAAACTCAGTTACTGACAATTGACCCACTACCTCTGTTGGATTCCAAGTTCCCACTACTCTTTCTGTGAAGTCATACTTTCTAACTTTACCTTTTGAACTTCCCTCTTTTCAATTTCAGGTTATTCCCCCCTGTTCTTGATTTTTGCTTAATATTGAAAATACTGCCTTATTTATATACTTAATATATTTAAAGGTTTGAGTCATGTCCCCCTTTTCCTTCTATCCTTCCCCCTCTGTACATATTCAATTCCTCCAATCTCTCCTGATATGTCTCAGAGACCTTACACCATTTTTGTTGCCTGTCTCTGGACTTGCTCAGTCCAGAATGGGACCACTTGCCACAGCCAGTTGGCAAGCTGGGGCCAACTTGCCATGGCCAACTCATCATAACCAACTTATCATGGCCAACTTGTCATGGCCCACTCATCAAGGCCAACTTGTCATGGCCAACTCATCATAGCCAACTTGTCATGGCCAATTCATCACAGCCAACTTGTCATGGCCCACTCATCACGACCAACTTGTCATGGCCAACTCATCACAGCCAACTTGTCATGGCCAATTCATCACAGCCAACTTGTTATGGCCAATCATCACGACCAACTTATCATAGAAAACTCACTACAGCCACCTTGCTGCAAGAGAACTCACTATAGCCATCTCCCTGTGAGACAACTTGCTGCCAGACAATTGAACAATTTTATCTAATGATTTAAAATAAATAGAAAAATATTTTAATTTTTGCAATTCACATTTCATTCTATCCCTCCTTTTGCCATCCTTTCTTTCATGATTCTGTTCCATTATTTCCTTGATATTGGTGTAACTCTTGTCCCGCAGTGAGTTGGCCATTGGGAAGTTGACATGCAAAACCATGCTTCTTCCAGTCCACAGAAAAACCTTTCTCTGTGGAATTGGTCTCTATGCTCAAAAGGTTGGAGGCCACTGAACTAGTGTAATTTTCTAATGCTTACTTAGAATGCTCAATTAGTTATCTGAATAAAGCACAAGACCATCCCAAATGTGCTTTTTCAGGAAGCAACTGGACTTTTTTGTTTTTCTTTGAAGATGTTTTACTTCTCATCCAAGAAGCTTCTTCAGCTTTGAAGTTTTATGGATGAGAAGTGAAATATCTTCAGAGGAAAAGAGGAAAGTCCAGTTGCCTCTTAAAAAGCACCTTTGGGACAACCATGACTTAAATGACTGAGAATCTCCACAGACATAGAGCAACAAGAGTTCCTTCAAGGAAGTCCAGGTAACACAAGAAGTTTCAATCCAGTTCTAGAAAGCTAGAACCCTTACCTAAATGGTACCTATCCAGAGGTGGTATTCAGCCAGTTTGGACTGGTTCTGGCATACCAGTAGTGGAAATTTTGCATAGTTTGGAGAACCAGCAAATACCACCTCTGGTTGGCCGCCCCCACCTGTCCCCACCATTACCTCTCCTATATTCCCCCCCTTTTTTTTTAGCTCAGCTGATTTGCAAGGCACAACACATTGCTGCACCTTAGCTGAGCTAAGAAACAGCTCAGCTTACTAGTGTTGACAGAGGTCGGTCTTTGAGCTCTCTGTGCATGCATGAATCATGTGTTAGATGTGCATGCATAAGGCTCAGCTTACCAGCATTGATATAGGTCAGTCTTTGAGTTCTCCGTGCACACACAAAGTGCACATGCATAGAACTGCGCATAGAACCAGTAGGAAACAATTTGGAAACCCACCACTGTGCCTATCCATTGATTAAATTCTCGAGACACACTAATCCATACACTAGCCAAACTTATTATGGTCTCATATATTTTGTGAACCCAACTCAGTAGTTATTTCACATTTCAGTGTATTGCAAGCACAAACACAACTGGGTTAATTCAGTAAACCATGGCACAGCTAATGTTTGTGTTGCATGGAAAGATACATTGGTCTCTCTGCTAACCATGTTTTTGCCTCTAGATGGCTGGGGCTAAACTTCTCCACCCTGAAATAGTTAATTTGAATGGAAGCTGGGATATTTATTTTAAGAAAAGCATAAAAAGCTATCGGAGAGTAATTATAGCCTTTGATATAACAGAGGAAGGATGTTTGATTTTTTTTCCAAGATCACATGATGTCCCAGCTACAGCTGTGCTTTTAATTTCATTGCTGTTTGCTTTGCATAATGTGTGTGCCTTGGTTATCTTAGAAAGCAAGGCTGCCTCCCCCCCCCCAAAATACAATAGAGTGGAGATGGATGATAAGATATTTTCCATCACCACTAAAAAAAACCCCCATTTGCTCTGACACCATGCATCACCTTGACTGTTGCTAGAATCTGAGAATGACCTTTTTGTTATTACATTGCAAGCAGAGGGAATCAGGGAGTAAATCTCTCTCTCTCTCTCCCTCCCTCCCTCCCTCCCTCTCTCTAAAAATCTCCTCCCTACTTCCTGGCAAGGCAACTGATGTGCAAAGATTCAGGAAATGAAAACCACAATTTTGCAGTTTGGTCTTTCTTCTCTCAAACCCCTTTCTGAATGACATCCAAGACTGGAGATTTTTGTAAATGAAATGAAGAATCAACTGCAGTTGATAAAGATATCAATAGTGATACTACTATTATTATTACTACTAGTAATAATAATAAAAATAACTAGAGAAGATAACAAAATACGAAGACCTACAAATAGAAATAGAACAACTATGGTAAAAGCAAGCAAGGGTAGTACTAATAGTAATAGGTGAGGTTACAATCCAATAGAAGAGAATATTTGGGGGGGGGGGTGTTTACAATCCACTGATCTGGGCTGTAATGGAAGGAAGTCTTCCTGTGAACAACATGTGATGGCAAGTCAGAGGAGGCAAATTGATAAAAATAGATAAAATTTATCTGGCAGATATGGAGGAATGTAAAAGGATTTGTGTGTCCCAAATATGTGTGTCTCAGGATAATGTTGCAGGATCCAATCTGAGTTGGTCACCAGGATCAGAGCAACAGCAATAGCACTTAAACTTATATACCGCTTTACAAACCTCTCTGAGCGCTTTACAGAATCAGCATATGGCCCCCAACAATCTGGGTCCTCATTTTACCAACCTCAGAAGGATGAAAGGTTCAGTCAACCTTGAGCGGATGAAATTCGAACTGCTGTCAGTCAACAGAAGTAGCCTGCAGTACTGCATTCTAACCACTTGAGCCACCATGGCAGTCTTCCAAGCTTTCAGACACTTTTTGGAGAGAGAGAGAGACAAATTCTCAGAGGATGAGCTCCAGCACTGAGCGACTCAGATTGGATCCTGTAAAAGGATTTGCCTGATGGGCCTATGTGAAAGTCAATCCTTGGGGTCTTTGCTGCTGTCTAGGTTTGGTGGTTTTCTCACAGATATTGCACTACCAAACTAGATAACTTCATCAGGGCTAGTCCTGAGCTACTAATATTCTCTTCTATCAGAAAATCAATCTTTTGGTAAAGCTGCTATCTGTCTTACACAAAGCTGATATCCCCATGACTGAACTATAAATGAGAAGGAAGGAAAGAAACAATACACTGCACTAGTATTCATGTGGTAAACACACTTAGCTTCTGTGGGCACATTCAGGGATGGGATTCTACTAGTTTGAACCGGTTCAGGTGAACTGGATGTTAAATTTACATCTGGTTTGCCAAACCAGTAGTAGAACCAACCAGCTGGCTTTGCCCACTCCACCCTGCCCTCCCAGGAGTCTTCACGTGGCCTGTTTTGGATGCAGGTAAGTGCAAGGTCTGTAGGGAGGCTCTGGGAGGGTGAAAAATGGGCCGAAACAGAAGTTCTGGAAGTCTGGAAATGGATCTGTTTCCAGCTTACAGAAGCCCTCTGGAGCCTGGAGGAGGCTGTTTTCGCCCTCCCAGAGACCTGAGGGAAGCCTCTGGACCCTGGGGAAGGTGAAAAACGGTCCTCTCAGAAGTTCCAGTAGGCCCAGCCCACCATGGCCATGCCCAACCAGCAATCGGGCAGCAAATCAGTTACTGGGATTTTTTAATTCTACCCCTGGGCAGATCTCAACATTATTTTTGATGCTACCCAAAACTTGTCCTCATCATCTTCTGGGCCCCAATATTCCACTAAGGGAGAAATAGGGTGTAGCTACTTGAAGCTCCAAAACAATAGCACCAATGGACAGAAACTGCAGCATACAACATGAGCTATCAACAAATGGTCCCTCTGTTGGACATGATCTTTAGAGCAGCCAAGTATGCCCAGTCTTGATATGGACACCTCAAAAACAAGATAGTACTTTTCTTTGCCTTCATTTTTATGTGTGTTCTTAGTTTTCAAGCAGCCAGAAGGATGGAAGGTGAGAGGAAGAGATCTGAGAACATGGTGGCAGTGATCAAAACACATGTGACATATAGAGCTTTGATCACACCATCATGGCTGCTACTTTTGACTTTTTAGATTGTACCTCACAGACACCTCTGGGGGAAAGAGAATTTATTAGAGCAGTGTTCCCCAATCTCAGCAACTTTAAGGCATGTGGACTTCATCTCCCAGGATTCCCAAACATTGCTAAGAATTCTAGGAATTGAAGTCCATCTATCTCAAAGTTGCCAAGGTTGGGAAACAATAACTCCTCCTCCTCTTCCTCCTCCTCCTCCTCCTCCTCTTCCTCTTCTCCCCCCCCCATCTTTTTTCCTAATCTCCAAAGCATCTGAAAGCAGACAAGAAGCAATGGATGAAAACTCATCCAGGAGAAAATAAACCTAGAACTAAGGAGAAATTTCCTTATAGTGAGAACAATTAATCAGTGGAATGACTTGCCTCCAACACTGGATATTTTTAAGGGGAGATTGGACTACCATTTTGTCTGAAATGGTACAGGGTTTTCTATGTGAACAGAGGATCTCCAAGGTCCCTTCCAACTCTGTTATTCTGTTGTCTTGCCTCTTTGTTCTAGCAATCCCATGACTGTAGGGTGAACAGCACTTCCACACTCTAATCAAGAATTCTTGAGTCAAGGGGTATTTTCCCTTCAACAATTCTTCCAAAGTTTTTAAAATGGGGGAGTTGAAAACTCATGATAGCCCCTATTGCCATGAACTTCACGAGAGCCTGTCTTTGTAAACCCCCCTATTGCTAATGAATGAAACGTTTAAGCACATTTGGAAAACTTGCCTGAGGAGCACTGATTTCATTTTCTCCATGAAGGACTTTGTGCTGGTGTGCAGTGACGCAGCTAATCTGTCGCCGATTGCATACTGCAGCAAAAAAAAAAAAGAGTCTACAGGAAGAGATAAAAGATGTTTCTTACAACATGAGCTATCAACTGGTCCATTCCCTAGAGGCAGCCAGCACTTTCTTTTATTCAGCATGCCCAGCTGAGCCTACTGAGAATATCACCAGAACAAAGGAATTGCTAATTGCATTTTAACATCAAGCAAAATAAAATATCATTCTGATCTTCATTCTCAGGTGGCCCTGCCTAGATGAAATGAGATGGTGCTATAGGGTGCTTCCACTTAGGAGGCAGCACAGAAAAAGGTGAGAAGAAGGCCTCCCATTCCATGGTTCAGAACACAGAACAATGGTTTTAAGCTAGAGGAAGATAAATCTAAATAGAACATTAGCGGAAAACAAAACTTCCTAAAAGTTGTAGTATTCTGAATGTGGAACCCATAGAAGTCAAAGCAAATTAATGTGAAATGTACTATAGGATAGAATATTTGGCAGTATTTTGCCAATTTAATTTGGCAAATATTTTGTCAAATGTTAGGTACTATTGTTTATTACCTGAAAATCTTTTCACCAATTAATCATGTGGCCAGTGGTGGGATTCAAATTTTTTTACTACTGGTTCTGTGGGCGTAGCTTGGAGGCTGTGGCTTAGCTTGGTGGGTGTGGCAGGGGAAGGATACTGTAAAATCCCATTCCCTTCGCACCCCACTCACCTACTTTCCAGCTCTTTCCCCTGTGCAGGGCAACAAAAGAAGACCCAGCCAATCAGTTGGGACTTGGGAGGGAAAGAATAGATGGGGGTGGGGCCAATCAGAGGTGGCATTTGCCGGTTCTCCAAACTACTCAAAATTTCTGCTATTGGTTCTCCAGAACTGGTCAGAACCTGCTGAGTACCACCTCTACATGTGGCCAGGAATTTTGAATAGGTATGGTGTACAACAGGGTGGTGTGGTGGCTCAGCAGTTAAAAAGCTGGGTTTGTCAGCTGGAAAGCAGGCAGCCCAGGTTCGAGACCTGAGCGCCATGCAATGGGGTGAGCTCCCATCATTTGTCCCAGCTCCTGCCAACCTAGCCGTTTGAAAGCATGCAAAAGTGAGTAGATAAATAGGTACCATCCAGTGGTGGGATTCAAATTTTTTTTTACTACCGGTTCTGTGGGCATGGCTTGGAGGGCATGGCAGGGGAAGGATACTGTAAAATCTCCAGTTAGAGATGGTATTTGCCAGTTCTCCGAACTACTCAAAATTTCCACTACCGATTCTTCAGAACTGGTCAGAACCTGCTGAATACCACCTCTGGTTTCCACCTAGTGGGAAGGTAACAGTGTTCTGTGATGTCATGCTGGCCACATGACCCCAGAAATGTCTTTGACCGTGTTGGCTCTATGACCTTGAAATGGAGATGAGCATTGTAAAGTTAAAAAAAAGTAATAGTGGAGTAACATCTGCAGGGACTCCTAATGGTATATGGCATGTACATGTTTACAACATCTGAGAGGCATGGACTGATTGAGTAAGTAGTAGGAATGGCTAATGCTTCCTTGCAGAATTGTGTGAACCAGCAAGTTTAAAGGCCCCACTCTTCATTTATTTTTTATTAGATTTTTTAAAATCCTGTCTTTATTATTTTATAAATAACTCTAGATAGTGAACATACATAATATTCGTTCTTCCTCCTATTTTCCCCATAATCACAATTCTGTGTGGTGGGTTGGACTGAGATGGAATGACTGGCTCAAAGGTAGCTTTCATGCCTACAGCAGGACCAGAATTCATAGTTTCATACTGATTGGCTAAAAGTTCCTCAGTCAGCTTTCATGACTGTAGCGAGACTAGAACTCCTACTCTCCTGGTTTTAGGCCAGTTCCTTAACCACCACACCACTGGCTTAATTTGTAAGAGTTACAATAACAGTATTAACAGTAACAGTTATTTTATAAACACCCCCCACCCAATATTGAATCAGACCACCTCTGGGCAGCTCACAATACAAGATAAAAATGTACAATTTATGTAGAAATCAAGAAACAAGCTAGGGCAGGGGTCGCTAACCTTTTGGGGCTCAGGGACCACCAAAATCCACAGACCACTAATATGACTTTTTTTGTTGACGGTGGCTTGCTGACGTTGGTGGGAAAGTTGGTCCCATATTCCAGAACTGCAGTAGTCAAAGGATTGGCCCTTTGGTCATCCTGGAGCAGCTGCTCCTCCACCTGGGTGCACCATGGATTGGATGAGCTGCTCCGGAATGACCAAAGGTCCAGTCCTGTGACTACTGCAGCTCTGAAATATGGGACCAACTTTCCCACCAACATCAGCAAGCCACTCCAGGGCGGATTTCCCACCCCTGCTGTTGCTCTTACCTTCCAGTTCCAGCTTGTGTTGCTCTACTCAAGGTAAGGTTTGGGCTCGGCTGAAGGGTGGGGGCCAGCGGATGGGTGAGCCATGTGGGCAGCGCAGCCTTGTGTTCCTGCACAGCCTGGATTAATTGCTTTGGAGGGGGTGCTTTGAGGGGGGGGATTTCTCTGCAGACCACCAAAATTTTCTTGCAGACCACCGATTGGCAACTACTGAGTTAGGGAACCTGGCCAAAGAACTCAAATGCTATTCCACACTCACAACCATCCTAGTCTAGAGCTTGGGAGAAAAGCCATGTATTTAAAGCTGAGCAGGACTTCACTATCATGGTGCAAACCCTCCTGCAAGAAATGCAGGACAAGTTCCACACCATGTCTGACCAAATCATTGGCAGGATTGATGACTTGAGCTGCTGCATTGATGACCTGGAGAAGAACACTGCAGATCTTTTGACCCAGACTGGAGTGGAGGAACTGGAAGGAGGAGAAAACAAGGTGGCCACTATCAAGACTATAACCTGCCAATATTCTATGATGGTCACAGAAAAGAGATCTTTTTTTACAAGCTGACACTGATTTCCAGGCACCATTTTGGTTTTATTTTATTTTTCCAACTACTAGTGTGTAAAAACATTTTTCTACAGCTGTAGAACTTGTGTTCTTAATATATCTTGTATAACTAAATTTAGAACAGTTTCTATTTTGACTTCTTGTGCATTGCGAGTTTCATGCACTTTTTGGAACTGACATGTTCTATAGTAATTTCAATGATTAAAACATATAAATAGAATAGAATTCTTTATTGGCTAAGTGTGATTGGACACACAAGGAATTTGCTTGGTGTATATGCTCTCAGTGTACATAAAAGAAAAGATACATTCGTCAAGAGTCAAGAATCATTACGTACAACACTTAATAATAGTCATAGGGTACAATAAGCAATCAAATCATACTAGGAAACAGTCAATAAAAATCGTAGGGATACAAGCGACAAAGTTACAGTCATAGAGTCACAAGTGGGAGGGGATGGGTGATAAGGAGTGATGAGAAGATTAATAGTAATAGTAGTGCAGACTTTGTAAATAGTTGGACAGTGTTGAGGGAATTATTTGTTTAGCAGAGTGATGGCCTTTGGGAAAAAAACCTGTCCTTGTGTCTAATTTGATAGCTTGGAGAAAAAAAGGATATTAGTGTAACTCTTGTTCCATGGCAAGTTGGCCAGTGGTGAGTTGTTCTGTGGCAAATTATTTTGTGGTGAGTTGGCCACAGGAACTTGGCTGAAGTGAGTTGGCCATGAAGAATTGTCATAGACCAGCGCTGTCAAACTCCCAGCCAGTGGGCCAGATGTGTCACGTGCTGGCCAAGCCCACACCGTTCAGCAAAGGGGAAAAATGTCCTGATATGTCACGTGATGCTGCTATGACAATGTGAGTTTGACAACCCTGTCCTAGACCTTGCAAGAATGGTGTAATGTTATGATAGAACAGCTTGGAGAACTTTGATCCAGGGACCATAAGGAGTTGGCTATGACTTGACCAAGCATTCAGTAACATAATGCGGTGATGAATACATAGGAGGCCTTGAAAGACTGGACAGTATGGAGGAATATTGAAGCCCTTCAGTTAATCACAGGATGTCCCAGATACTTAACTGCACCACAAGTAAAGAGCTGCAAGTTTAGCAGATATAGAATAGAATTCTTTATTGGCCAAGTGTGATTGGACACACAAGAAATTTGTTTTGGTGCAAATACTCTCAGTGTACATAAAAGAAAAGATACATTCGTCAAGGTACAACACTTAATAATAGTCATAGGGTACAATAAGAAATCCAATCATACTAGGAAACAGTCAATATAAATTGTAAGGATACAAGCGACAAAGTTACAGTCATACAGTCACAAGTGGGAGAGGATGGGTGATAAGGAGTGATGAGAAGATTAATAGCAATAGTAGTGCAGACTTTGTAATAGTTGAACAATGTTGAGGGAATGATTTGTTTAGCAGAGTGATGGCACTCGGGGAAAAAACTGTCCCCGTGTCTAGTTGTTCTGGTGTGCAGTGCCCTATAGCATCATTTTGAGGGTAGGAGTTGAAACAGTTTATGTCCGTGATGTGAGGGGTCTAAATATTTTCACAGATCTCTTTTTATCTAGAAAACACTCAGAATTCCCCAAAGAAAAATTCCTTTGTTCCCGGAAAAGAAACATTTGCAATAAGTTCTTGCAGGGCCAGTTAGATAAGTTCCTCTCCATAATTATCTTGCCACATGGATTGATCAGGGGGGAAGAATTTGTTCCAGGTCTCTATCACTATTGAGGTTAAGAAGGTGGGGGATTGGAAACGGGTCTTTATGAGTAGGGCAGCCCTCTGGTTATAGAATCTCATGTCTTTCCTTTACCCTGGAATTAGATCCTGTGTTTTACTTTACTTTTCTTTTGTTTTCTGATCTGGTCAAAAGACTAATCAATCACTAAACCAGGGGTTCCCAACCTGGGGTGCGAGACGATATTCCAAGGGGTGCGAGAAAAGTCCAGGTAAATAATAGGATATTGGCTATATGTTGGCATTTTTATTTATTATGGAATGGATTAACTTTGTTTTCATTTTAGAGTTAAGTATCGTTATTTAGTGGCCGTCACATACATAGCTGAAAAGATTCAATCCTACCATATATTTAACACGTTCAGTAGTTCTTAAAGTCTAAATTTCAGGGGGTGCGAGGTTCGAGTGAAATTTCTTTAGGGGTGTGGGGCGAAAAAAAGGTTGGGAACCACTGCACTAAACTATCTATCTCTTTCCCCTCAGGTAGCAGGAATTCTAACCTTCCTTGCATTTGTAAAGCCATGGAAACCATTTTGTTCCAATGGGCTTTTAGATTGGAAAAAATGTGTTCGGGTGTTTCATTTTTATGACATAAACTGCCTGGAGTCCTGAGGAGAAGGAAGTTATGAAAATATAATGCAGGGATGGATACAGGAATGGATCAGTTGGTGGAAAGTGCAACCGTGCATTAAGGTATCATGCAGATTTTCTGAATTGAAAATAGCTCTTGGATTTTGACTGGCTGGCTAGGAGACACACTGCAGAAACTAATGGTGGAAACAGAAGGGGAAAAAACTGAGCTTGATTTCAGTTCTTTAATATTGAATTATAATCCAATATAGCTAATAGACTTATATTTCCAGTTACATATTTAATTTCCCCTCCTTTTGATACATTAAAATGTAGATATTTTCGTATTGGGGGTACATGAGGCCCTAGAGCTTTGGGATGTCTATTTCTATTCATTTATGTATTTATTTTGGATGCCACCCAACTTCAGACCACCTCTGGGCAGCTTACAATACAAGTACAAGATAAAAATGTACAATCTAAATAGGAATCATTAAACAAGCTAGGGAACCTGGCCAAGAACATAAATAATATTCCACCCTCTATCCTAGTCAAGAGCTTGGGAGAAAAGCCATGTATTGAAGACCCACTGAAGATCATCAGGATTGGAACTAGGACGGGAACTTAAGGGGACCCTGATTCTAAAGGGCAGTCACTACAACAGATGTCAACTCATAAAACATTTTCTATACACATTTTATAGTTATCACAGAAAGAAGGGGGGATTTTCAAAGAGCAGGCAGCAGTGTGGAATTGAAAGTACATTCCCTTCATATTTTCTTCAGAGACTGATTAGATGACTGAAACTTCTGCTGTGCAAAAATTTAATTGGAGAGCATGATTGATGATTCCTGGCTATGGATGTGTTTCATTGGATGATATACCCAGAGGGGTGGGGAGAAAAGCAGGGTCAAGGGTGACAGTGAATTACATGTCTCAGAGTTGGCTACGCCCAGGTTATGCCGACATGTTGACTTCCAGTAAATCCTTTGAAATTTTGGGAGTGTGGTTCAAGACTCATGATTTAATTGGGGTAACTGCCGGAATCCTGACACAGGGAAGGTGAGCTTTCAGGGCCCAGATAGATGACATTCTTTGAAGGCACCTGGAGCATGCTAACTTTGTTGGTTCAAGTCAGCCAGATAGATGCAACAGTCCTCAATAAATTGATGATGTTTTTCAGTCATTCAGGTAGAATTGACTGAGAGTTGAGTCAAAGCATCTGGACTTCTTTCTGGTTTAAAAATTAAAATGTTTCACTGCTTATTCAAGTAGCTGAACTGATGACTCTGAAGAAGTAGACAAGCCTTCGTAGCATAGATTCTGCTTACTTGAGGGACTGTTGTCTAGAAGATGAGTCATGGAAATTAGACTTCTTTCTTTTGGATTTGAAACATTTCACTGTTTATCCAAGTAACTTCTTCAGTCTGAGTAAGTTGGTAGATGATTTGGGAGAGGAGTGAAGGAATACATTTATGCTAAAGTGGGAAAAACGTAATCACTGATTGAATCCCACCCCTGATTCCTGCTCCTTTATTGTCACAATGTCATCCTTAATATGGGCTCTTACCATGTTTGACCAGGCTCACCAAATCTTCTAACAGCAGTCAAGGTGTTTATGGTGAAACATATACTTTATTTATTAATTTAAACAATGCTTAATTAGAAATGCATGAGGTTACTTTATGATCTCTTCAAGAAAGCTATTTTATGAACCATCCACTATATTCTTCTCATGAACATATCTATGGCAGTATCTATGGGGGTGTGGAAGTATCAGAAAATGAGCCAGATGGTGAACCTGGCATTGCAGTGCCAACTCTTGACACTTTTATAATGTTCCTAAGTAAAGTTTATGATCAGAAAATATCATGCTGAGATGAAACCTAGTCATAGAAAGCAAATTAGCAATGGCTAATTTGGGAAATTAACATGCTCTTCTCTCTTTTTTTCTGAAGAACTTGATAATATGTGATTTCATAATGTCTGGCACATCATTAGCTAGATCACAAAGCAGCTATGTATGTGGATGTGACATAGGCTGGCCGAATGTGTACTGTGGGGTCATTGGTGCTCTCTGAACTTGGTGGTTTCCTTGCAGACATTTTGTTACCGAACTAGGTAATGTCATCAGTGTGAGAAGGGAGTGGTCTTTGCTCTTATATAGCAGTGGCTTGCCCTGTCAGTTTTGGTGGGAGTGTTCTTGGTGTTTCCTTGAGTAGGCTGTTGTTTACTCTTAGCTTGTTTACTTGCATTGGTAGTTCCTTGATTGGGTTATTGTTTATTTTTTGATTGTAGACCTAGTGCAGGAGTTGGCAACCTTAAACACTCAAAGAGCCACAAAGGTCCTAACCGGAAGCCCTCCATTTAATTCTGGAGCTGACTGGTAGTTTGGTCCTCCCACCATAGAATCTCCTCCTAGTGCAGTGTCCTTTTTTCCTTTTACTGACCAGCGATAGGCATATAGGCAGATAGGCAGCAGAGGGATGAAAGAGCCACATGTGGCTCCAGAGCTGCGGGTTGGTGACCCCTGGTTCAATGCTAATTTTGATGTTAATCTCTGCTCATATGGGTGTTGCTTGCTGGAGAGGAGGTATTTTGGACTTTTTATTTCCTTTTGGCCTTTTTGATTGTCTCAAGTAGTAAGTAGATGTGGTTTATCTGTATGTGTCTGTTGAATGTATACTTTGTGATGAATGATATTTGTTGTTTGCTATTATACCTTGTCCACTGCAGAACCTTTAGGATAGTGGTTCTTGATCTAGGCAACCTTAAGATGCATGGACTTCAACTCCCAGAATTCCCATAGCCAGCCAACATCAACTTGGTTTCTTTTCTTGACAACTTGAGATGCAATCAGCAATAGGAACTATTGAAGATGATGTGATGCCTTCTAGTTCATTTTTTCCCCAATCTTGGCAATTCTAATATGTTCCACATGGCCATCTGGGAAATTCTGACAGCTGAAGTCCACACATCTTAAAGTTGCAAAGGTTGAGAAACACTGCAATAGGGCAATGCAGAGATAGGCACCTCATTGACAGAAGTTTCAACCATGGTTCAGGGCTCGCTTTTTACGAGGACCTGAAAAATATTTTTCATGGAAATGTTGTAGACCTCTTCTCCAAGAACACTGATTTCAAGAATGCTTCATAGTTTCAGAAAGGTAATACACCATTGCAGATTACACTCACATTCCACAAAGCAGGGGTGCCAATGAAGATTTTCAGCAACTACACATAATAAACAAAGTTACAACTCCCCCTCCCCTCATATGCTGCATTGGTAAATCCTGGAATGAATGCAATCCTTCTCTCTTGCCACAGTGTAGATAGCTGGATTTGGACAGTTTAGCAGAGTGTTTGTTCATAATATAACAGTGCATTAGAGCATCAAATTCACTTCTGCAGACTTCCTAATGGAATTCTCTTAACATTCATCCGGAATTCTTATCAGATTTCTACAATCCATTAATAAAGAAAAAGCAAGCAGGGAACAGTATTAATCAGATTCAACCCACCAGGACCTGATTGACAAAATCACTGCCCAATTGCTCAAGGATTTATGGGGCTGACACAAACGTAGCTTTTAAAGTCTCTTAAATGACATTTTAGCAGCTGCATATTTTTTCCATTCTTTGCTGGCTAGTGACAGGAGAGTTGATTATGCTTGACATTTACACAGTAAATGTTGTTTTCAATATGTTGGCCCATAAACATTTTGAGCTGTGTGCTTTTGTGGATGAATCATTCTAGATGTAGTTGCAAAATGTGATCATTTTTTTCCCATTAGTGGAAAGAATGAAGGAACATCAAAATAACTTGGAGTAAAAGGATTAATTTAAGCTAGAACAATTTAAACTGATTTTCCAGGCTGATAGGAAACATTAACGTTTCCATTTCACTCACTCCAGTCATCCTGACTAAAATTTCAGCTTCTGTTGAGATTGAAGGAAGTGTTGTGACCTTGTGGAAAACCCATTATTTCTGGTAAGAACAGGTGAGTTATTTTTCATTATAAACCCCATTTTCCCTTTCCTCCAAATATATCACTTTTTACACTTCTAGGCAAACAAGTACTTGGGCAGAACTCCAAGAATTCAAGAGAAACAACTATAGGCTGTAGGTTTTCTTGTTTTATTTCCAGTAAAGTTGAAATGAGCTCGAACCATTGTCTTCACTTTCCTGTTACCGAATCATATATAATAGAGATGTAACCACATTTAATTATTGTCTATAAGTAAGGATTGCAACAAAGAGTTCATAAAAATGATAAAGGCTTGATAAAGGGCAGCCAAACATATGCAAGACTTATTTCCTAGAATGTTTTGTCCTTCCCCGCGTGAGGAGACCTAAGAATGCAATCAATTAGATAAACTTCTCTCTTGCAGTTCTTGTCCTGTTTCTTGAAGATCCAGAAGATGAAACCTCAACACTCAAGAGAACTGTAACACCTTACCAGAAAATTAAGGTTTTCCAAATTGCAGAGAATATGTGTGTTGTTGTTGTTGCTTAAAGCAAGCAAGCAAGCAAACAACCCTGAGATTTGAATTAATTAAATTAAGTTTAAATGCCTTCCCTTTCAACAGGCCTTTGGTCCCTAATGAACAGTTTTGGGCAGCCATATAGTTATTGTTCTTCTGCACTGATGAACAAACTAGAATCTCTGCTAAAGTGGTAGTGGTATAATTATTATAACAGTGAATCAATAGGTATTGTTATGGTACAGTAAAATCAATATTGTTATATACACTCATGCTCACATACATTTAGCGCATTATTAGCTTCCTCCCCCTCAACCCAAAGGAATAGCTTCAACAGCAGAGATGAGATTAGGTTTTTATGCTTTCTCTATCCATTGTTGTTCCAACTCATAAAACAATTGTGCCAAATTGTTCTCTGTCCTCCATTCCCTTCCCTCTTTAGCTGTTTGCTCAGTTCTCTACTTGGAACCAAGCCTGACCAGTATTTGTTATTATTTACATTCTGCTCCCTTTCTCTGTCACTTTTTTCCCCTTGAAACTGCAGACCCTGAAGATGTTTGCAAGAGGAAATTAAGATGTTCAGATGTTTGCAGGAGGAAATTAAGGTGTTTAGATGTTTGCAGGAGAAAATTAAGAATTCACTTTTGAAAAGAAAAGAGGAAAAATGGTGATATATAGATCCCTATTTTGGCATTAATGAAAGGGAGGACACCATAAGAATTTTTAGAATAAGTCTTCTGTCTTTGCTTAAAAAGATTTGTGTGAAGTTACTCATGCTGGAAGTGTGAATTCAATGTCATTGACTTTTCAGCAACCTTGTAACCTACAAACCCCAAGGAGCAATGGGCTTTAGGGAAAGAATTATGGATTCACTTGGTTTCTCTTCCTTTTTTTATCACTCTTATCATCTCTCTCTCTTTTTTAAAGAGACTCCTAATCTGAAACCACATCCTTCTGATTTTCTTCCAGAGCAGGGGTGGCAAACTCAAGGGCCAGGGGCTGGATCCAGCCCGCGGGATACTTAGATCTGGCCCACATGAACAATGAAGGACTAGTCCACAGTGCCTCTGCCAGAGAAAATGGAGCTCGGGGTGACCTCATGTAGCCCTCTCAAGCTCCATTTTCACTGGCAGAGGGCTGCAGGATGCCTCAATGAATGACATCGAGCTGACCCCCCCGGCCCCCGCAAGGTCAAATACAATCCTGATGCAACCCTCAATGAAATAGAGTTTGACATCCCTGTTCCAGAGCATGAATATAATCTTATTTCCTGTGTCATGGCCAAATGAAGTTCTGAAAGTTCAAAAATATGGGGAGAAGAATGATAGCTCTCTTCTACTTTGCTTTGGTTACTATTAGAGAGCACCAAAGAGATACAATTTTAGCTAGTTCCCTTCATCTAGTGGTTGTGTGGATATTTGCAGCCCAGCTATAATAATCCACGTTTCTAATAGCTCTGGCTCAAGTTTTAGCAACCATCATCAAGAGTAATAGCTTTTGATAGCCTACAGTCTTCCATGAAATTGCTGCCGGGGTCTATTTCCAAGGACAACAAATTCCATAGTTGTATGGAAGTGTTGTGTAAGGACTGGAAAAAGCAATTTCTTTAAGTTTGTTTGTATATGTATCCACAAGAGTTACTTCATCTGAGTCCTGTTCATGCATTTGTTAGCTGAAATGTTTAGTAGGTGGCTGGATCTTCTGGTCACCTCCTGCTGAAGTGTCTTTAATGAAGCCTTCTGTTGTTACAAGCATCCATTTGTTGAATATGACTGGAGAAGCAATGTCTTTATGTGTATGGCTTTCACACAACTTTGCATCTTTGTCTTTGGAGAGATATACACTGTGGTTCTACAGCAGCCAACAACCTTTGAAAAGTCACATGTTGGACTTGAGTTTTGTGGTGGCCTAGAGGTGGAACTCTTACTTCACAATCAGGAGGCTGTGAATTCAATCCCAGGTAGAAGCAGATATTTCTCTCTGGACACAATGAGAATATATCTGCTGAATAAAACTCATTGGCAATAGGAAGGGTATCTGGCCAGTAAACATCAGCTCCATTCAGTTGGCCAGATTCCACCTCACAAGTGATTATCAGGTCATTAAAAGGAGATGATGATGTTGACCTTTCCAGAAAATAAAGAGGAAGCGAATACAGTTACTGCATCCGGGTGTGAGAATGGAGAAGATATAACTGTCAACTCACAAAGCATCCCTGGCCTGCTCTCGAGTTGCCATAGGCAAGGGGAATGGGAAAATGAACTTGCAGCTGCAGTGAGGCAGCACGTCACTTAAAAGCAAAGCAAATTCCAGCCATATCTCTTTAAAGACTGTCTCTGGGGCTACACACAGTGGCTGGAGGGAAGTGATCTCTACAACCCGCAAAATTGCTTCATTGAAGAATGTGACTGATGACACACCTTGGGGGGAGGGCAGAAACAGAGTCAGAGTTGGCTTCATTTGGAACATGCTGACATGAAGCTCCTAATAAATAACTGGATTTCTTTTGAAATTTGGCTTGAGGATCATGATTTAATTAGGGCATCGGTCGGAACCCTGACAATGGCCTTGGGAACCAACTTGGGTTATGAGTGAAAATGGGGAGAGGATTGTATATACCTCCAGAATTCTGTAGAATTCATTGCTATGCTTTGTTCAATAATGAACAATAGTTTAAACTAATCTATTTTTGCTTTTCAAGTGTGAGTCTCCCACCTTTATTATATATATCATCCCAGTGCCAAAGAAGCCCTCCATCAAGGAACTGAATGACTACAGACCAGTTGCTCTAACATCTGTAGTTATGAAAATCTTTGAAAGGCTTGTGCTGTCCCATCTGAAAACCATCACGGATCCGCTGTTAGATCCCATGCAGTTTGCATACTGAGCAAATAGATCGACAGTTGATGCTGTTAACATGGCTCTGCATTACATCCTACAATACCTTGAATCTCCAAATACTTACGCAAGGGTCCTCTTTGTAGACTTCAGTACAGCATTCAATACCATCATTCCAGACACTCTTCTAAGTAAATTAAACCAACTAGCGGTACCTGAACACACTTGTAAGCGGATCATAAGCTTCTTAACAGACAGGAAGCAGCAGCTGAAGCTAGGTGGAATCACATCCGATACCTGTACAATCAGCACAGTGCCCCCCCCAAGACTGTGTGCTATCTCCACTTCTCTTCTCCCTATATACCAATGACTGCATCTCAAATGATCCATCTGTTAAAATACTGAAGTTTGCTGATGACACAACAGTGATTGGTCTCATTTGAGACAATGATGAATCTGCATACAGACAGGAGGTAATACAACTTGCCTTGTGGTGTAACCGGAACAATCTGGAACTGAACGCACTCAAAACCATAGAAATGGTGGTAGACTTTAGAAGAAACCCTCCTGTACTACCACCTCTCACAATACAACAACACAGTATCAACAGTAGAGACCTTCAAATTTCTAGGTTCTACTATATCACATTACCTAAAATGGACACCTAACATCAAAAACATCATCAAAAAAGCACAACAAAGAATGTTCTTTCTGCGCCAACTCAGAAAACTCAAACTGCCAAGGAGCTGCTGATATAGTTCTACAATAGACTTCTATTGAGTCTATCATTTGCACCTCTATAACTGTCTGGTTTGGCTCTGCAACCCAAAAGGACAGACACAGACTTCAGAGGATAATTAGGACTGCAGAAAAAACAATTACTACCCATCTGACTTCAACTGAGGACCTGTATACTGCATGAGTCAAAAAGAAGGCTGTGAAAATATTTACAGACCCCTCACATCCCGGACATAAACTGTTTCAACTCCTTCCCTCAAAATGATGCTATAGAGCACTGCACACCAGAACAACTTGACACAAGAACAGTTTTTTCCCAAACACCATCACTGTGCTAAACAAACAATTCCCTCAACACTGTTCAACTTTTTTACAAAGTGTACACTACTGTTGCTGTTAATCTTCTCACCACTCCTTATCACCCATCCCCTCCCATGTGATTGTAGGACTATAACTTTGTTGCTTGTATCCTTATAATTTATATTGACTGTTTCCTGGTATGATTTGATTATTGATTGTACCCCATGACTATCATTAAGTGTTGTACGTTATGATTCTTGATTCTTAATGAATGTACCTCTTCTTTATGTAAACTGAGAGTATTTACACCAAGACAAATTCCTTGTGTGTCCAATCACACTTGGCCAAAAAAGTATTCTATTCTATTCTATATTAATAAGCACAAGAACTCTATGCCCAGAGCCATCATATTTCTCTTTCAAAGATCATAGAATAGAATAGAATTCTTTATTGGCCAAGTGTGATTAGACAAACAAGGAATTTGCCTTGGTGCAAATGCTCTTAGTGTATATAAAAGAAAAGATACATGTGTCAAGAGTCAAGTCAATCATGCTGTTAGGGTTGATAGTGAAGGACCATTTCATGACCAGGTTCTGGTCTTTGGGTAGCTTTTAGAGCCAAAATGCTTATCCAAAATATTGATACTCAACCTGATGCTTGGAGGGAATAGGAGAAGGGAGATAAGGGATGTCCCTAGGAGCCATGATGGCACAGTGGTTAGAATGCAATATTACAGGCTAATTCTGCTGACTGCCAGTTCAATTCCAAATGGGTCAAGGTTGACTCAGCTTTCTTTCCTTCTGAGATTGGTAACATGAGGACCCAGATTGTTTGGCTGCAATATGCTGACTCTGTAAACCAGGGGTCTCCAACCTTGGCAATTTTAAGCCTGGAGGACTTCAACTCCCAGCAAGCTGGCTGGGGAATTTTGGGAGTTGAAGTCCTCCAGGCTTAAAGTTGCCAAGGTTGGAGACCCTTGCTGTAAACCACTTAAAAAGGGCTGTAAAGCACTGTGGAACAGTATATAAGTCTAAGTGCTAATTGCTATTACTATGTTACACATTCCCATTGCCATTGAGTAAATGATGTGAACTATGAAATTTAATCATATGTTTACATAATTTGCATGAGGATATCCCAGTGCTTATGATATTATATGCCCTGCAGATATTCCCTCACTCCTCCCCAAGAGGAATCATAACATCTAGAACAGAGCTACCAGCCAGTCACATAGTCAGGAAAAGAGTAGAAAAGTAATTATGTTTTGTTGTTGTTGTTATCACAAAGCAATTCTTTTCCTGCAATTACACTCCAGGAGTTGCATCTGCTGTTAAACCACCTAGCTCCACTGAAAATTAAAGGGCTTTCCGGGCTTCTTAGGTGGAGAGGTCCTATATAAGTACAATCTCATTTTCTGGTACTCTCGTATTCCAAGTGTCAAGCAATCAAACTGTACATCATAACCAAAGGAACAATCCCAAGCTCCTTCTGAAACCCAACTGGTTCATCAGATGCTGGGTGCTCTAATTAAACAGGTAGTAATCAAAGAGTAACATATCATGACAAGAGACTGATGTTAACCTTCTTGAACTCCACATCACATCACTACCCCCCACCCCCAAAAAAGATGTAAAAGATGTAACATGTTGAACCTCCTCTTCATGTCAGATCCTTGATGGTCTGAGTCAGGGTGATGGAATGTACACCTGCAAAAGTGAAGGGGGAAGATTTTTGACAATCCAGAGTCTTCCCAGAAAGAAGGCCGGATTATGAGAATGCAGAGTTCCAAACTGAATGAGACAGGGGGAAGGGATTTAAGGTAACCACACCCTAGATCCCTTTAGGATACATCTAACACTTTAGAAAGTTATAGCTTTAGTCGGGCAAGATTCTGTCCATTATGTGCAAGCAAATAAAGGATTGAACTCAACTGGAGCTCATTATCTTGTTTCTGGGTTTGGGCCTGATAATCAGATGCATGATGGCTACCAACTGCTGAGCTGGAGCAAGTAACAGGAACTCATCCTGTCATGCAGTGCTTGGGTCTTGAACCTAGGCTATCAGCTTTCCAATTGACAAGTTCAGTGCTTATAACCGCTGAGCCATTTCACCTATCTTAGTAAGTACATCTTTAGTGGAAAAACAATTGGAAATGTAGTTGCTGGCTATCTATTGAGGATCTGAAATCATTTGTCCCTTGTTTAAAAATCTTTCACATCAGAATTTCTAGATATGAATGAGACAGAATTGAAGAATTAGCAGGTGCATTCGCACCATAAGTATTAGCTAATTTTTGGGGTTCACTATATTGTGTGGACAGTTTCCATTTGGTTCATGTTCAATGATTTATGTAAAACTTGAATAATAAATTCAGTAACCAGGTTAATATGCTGTGATGGAAGATTAATTTGTGGTGTGTTTGTATTTTAAAGAAACTGAAAACAAATCTGATCAAATAGGATATTTTTGGGGAGAAGAAACCATTACTGAGAGCCAAGCGGATTGAAATAGCAAAGGTTTAATTGAGTACCAAATCACACTGTTTTGAAGTTCTGATTACACACCCAGGAATTTATTTGCCTGAGGAAAAAATGTTGCATTATGGGTTACAAGATCAAAGATTAGTTTCACTGCTGCAGACTTTTATAGCTCAGACAACACGCGCACATTTCATGGAATCTTGTAACACCATAAAAGTTCTTGACATTACATAACGGGGAATAAAGAATTACTCAGCTAATGGATGAACTTGGCAAATCCAGTGTGCTTTCTCCTTTTGAAAAAACAAAGGAAACAATTATGCTTTCAAAACCTTTTTAAATAGTTGTTTTGCTTGTTAAAAATCTGTAGAATGCTAGAGAGTGATCAACAAATACCTTATATTTCACCCTTGGGGCTGAATTCAATATCAGACACTGCTAAGACCGTCCTTATAGATACAATTTAAGTGAACTGTGATTTAGGTAATTAGGCAGAGGAGAGATGGATAGAAAAATATATTTGTGCTCTTTGTAGCCTCAACCTTTTAAATCCTCATGGTGATCTACTGGATCCAAAATAAACCTTTTCTTCACCTTATCGTTTTCAAATTACAGTGGTACCTCAGTATTCGTCCTTAATTAGTTCCAGAAGGCACGATGAATACTAGAAAGGATGAGTACCAAACAAACCATGTGACTTACCACATGACCCTTTTTTTCAGCTGGGAAGGACTCCCAATCTGTCCCTTTTTCTATGTCAATGATTTTCCTAGCATGGCCTACTTCCTGTCCACCTTCTTTGACTGTCCCCTTCTTCCTTTTGTATCACATTGAATACCAAATAAACACTGAGTATCAAGACATTTTTGTGTCAAAATATGTTGAGTACCAAATTTGATGAATTTTGAAGCAGTTGAGCACCAAGGTACCACTATACACAGAATAACTTCTGCTCCACTAGTCTATCTTCATTCCACTGTACATTTTTGTTCAACCAAGTATTAATGCAATGGTTCTTACTCATATATTACTCACATTTTACTCAGGTCAGGTTTATTCTCTTTCCTCCTACACTTGCTTTAATATTCTCTGCAAGAATATTAATTCTTTCTGCAAGCTGTCCAATATTTCTTGACCTCTTTGCTATACTTAAATAGTAATCAACTATGGGGCTCAATGCATCTTGAGGTCTTGCCAGAGCAGAAAAGTGGGACACATATAATCAAACAGACTAACAAAATACGGACTTTGAAAAGAAAAGAAAACATGACTACTTGCAATCTCTCATCCTAAATAGACTGCCTTATAGGTATTATCTTCTGGAGAATAACACAAACTTCTCCACAATATAAGGCTGGCCTATGCATGATTCTAATTTGGTTACACTTCAGTGTATAGAAATTTGTTTAAAACATATTTTTTTCAAAATGTTATTGGGGAAAATTTGTTCTGAAATGACTAAGAAGAAATAATCTTTACCAGGAGTAGCATTATCCTACTGCACATACCTTTTTCATGGACTCTCAAGGCTCGAGGAATTTTCCCCCAAGCTAAATAAAATACCACCTAAGCTTATTCAAACTTCAGTGTCCACTCTACAATTGCATCTAAGCCATCTCTTCAAATCTTTTTTTTGTGATGGTTATATCCAGATTTGGACACTGTGAAATACAAGAAAAGTACTGCTCACTTTTCAGTTAATAAAGGAAATAATAAAATATAACATAGCCATACTACAATACACCACTAGATAGAATATATTTTTATCTTGTTGTCTAGTTGGAAGTAAAAAATGAAAAAAAAAAAAAACCCTGTGTGATTTTCTTTCTTTTAAATTTTTCTTTACAGTGATATGGTAGAAAATGCAAGAAAAATATGCATAATAAATTTGAACGCAAGAGGTTATCTGGTCCCATCTCTGCCAACAGGGCTCAGGCTGGAATAGAAAATGAAAAATAGTTGACAAGTTTTATTGATCTTGGATTTCCCCCACCCCTCTTTTTGGTGATAGCTTTGGTAAGATAATAATCCATGAGTAAAAGGTACTGCAAATTAATAAACCTTTCAGTGGGTATGTCAAATGCCAGAAAGGAAAGCTTAACCCTGAGTATGAAGTCAACATAAATGCTATTGCCTTAACCAAAAATTTGAATCCTCCCACAATTCAAACTTGGGCTTGTATCCCAATAAAATAATTCATTACAAAAATGTCTCATCCATTTCAGTGGAATTTAAGTGAGATTATTTATGCTCCATTGGATTTGGGCCTGGGTATTCAGCAATGTGTGTCTTTGGCTTTCCCCTGTGTTTGTAAAATTCTATACCTGCAACAAATTTCTGGGTCAAATCGTCCATCTTAGTTTCAGTTCCAGTAAACAAATTGAGTTCTTACCTTTTACCATCCACCCCTCCCACTCCAATCTTTTCATCCCCTTCCCAATGCCTAAGTGGAACTTAAATGGTCCACATGAAGACATGTGACCAGGCTGGAGAACCTTTCAAAGCAGATTTGTGCTGAGATGATGATTCAATCATTAACAAGGCTTGGCAAAGGGTCACACTGAGCCCTGTTTTGGCTGTAGAAAAAAAGAAAAAGAGGATGAAGAAGAAGAAGAAGAAGAAGAAGAGAAGAAGAAAAATAGTTAAGTTGCAGCATGAATCAAGATCATAACAATGGCCAACACAAACCATAATTCCCTCTCTCATTGTCTGCATAAGAGTATCATCACAGTTGCATATGGAACAGCCTTTTTCGTTATTGCTCTACTTCATAAATATATAAGGAACTTAGAACAGAAACATTACAAACTTAAGGTTCTTTGGTGAAGAATGGAAAAAACAACAACAGTATTTCAGCGGTAAGTCAAATCCTAGAAGCTAGTGGTTGCTCCTATCTGTTGATCCGTTGGATCCTTTCACAAAGAAGAGACAAGTATTGGGTCAACTTGACCATGGCAACAATGACAAGTCCACCTATCATCATACATGTTGGCCAAAAGAGTGAGTGGAACAGCACATTGGAACTATAAAGTTTGGTAAGCAACACATTCTTTTGAATGCCTTCTGGGTCACAGAAACAGGTAAAGTGTTGATACTTCTTGAAGTTTTCCATGACGACATTCACAAGGGACAAAGACTCTTCAAAGTTCTTTCCACACTTGGGTATATAAGAACACTGTAGGGATGGAAAAAGACAATTGAAAAAAGGGAAAGATAGTGCAAACTCTGAATGTTTCATTTCAAGCACAAAGTTAACTGATACCTCTCATTTCAATTCCCTTTTTAATACCTTAATTTGGGGTAGAGTTGTGGTGACTGGGTGGAGCTGAGAATTTACTGGCCGGGTACCCTTCCTGATACCATATGGAGTTTACAGCATATTTTTTTTCTTTGCCCCTGGGAGTGAAATAAATGTCACCACCTAGGATTGAACTCTCAACCTTCCGAATAGGAGGTGAGTGTCTTCACTTCAAGGCTGCCACACCAATCACACCTGTCATTTTAACTATAGTTAAAACTAAACATTATTGTTTTAGTTTTTCTCAAAATGATGCTGTTATGAAGATTTGCTAATATCTCCTTTCCTAAGAATTAGCTTCATAATGTGTTGGACTATACTTTCTATAGTCATGAGGCATCATGATTATCCAATGTGGGAACCGCACACAGAACATTTCCCATGTACACATTTCATTTCAGGGAGTGATTTTGGTGGTAGACGCACCTTTTAGCTGTCCTTTCGGAGTCATCAAGGCAATAGTGCAAAACATTGGCAGTTCTAATGATAAATTATATATAGAAACTGAAAGCACATTACTTACATAACACAATTCTTAATTTACTAAGATTGACCAAAAAGGGTATTAGAGTTTTGCTGCCCATACATCTTCCTTCTTCAAAGTACCCACTGTAAATATAATCTGCTCTTAAATGGAATTTTGATATCTTTTCTCATCAAAAGTGTTTTAATCCACATCTGCTTAGCTTCTAGGTCAAAATACAAAACCCCTTTTGAGAGAGGCTTAGCTAGAATGTTGAGAGCACGTGGCTCAAATTGGTGGCTCTAGGGCAGTTATGGTGAACCTTTTTGTTGTGGTGTGCCAGCACGCCCACAATGCAATGCACCCCGCAGCCCCTGCACATGCATGTGCAACACCCCTGCCCTGCTTCCTTACCTGCACTGTGCATGCGTGCACCTCCCAGCTGATTGTTGGCCCATTTGAGGCTGCTTTCACCCTCCCGGAGGCTCGAGGTAAGCCTCTGCAGCCTCGGGAGGCCGAAAAACGGGCTTTCTGGAAATACCGGAAGTGCCTGTTTTCAGCCTCTGGAGGGCCTCTGGAGCCCAAGGGAGGCCATTTTCATCCTCCTGGAGGCTTGAGGGAAGCCTCTGTAGCCTTGGGAACCTGAAAGCGGGCCCATTTCAGCACTTCTGGTATTTCTGGAATTTTTTGGCCTCCTGCACCTGTGCCTTTCCCATCTCTAGCTCAGCTGGCTGCTTGTCCGGTTACTCCCCTGTGCTCACCCCCTCCTCTCCTGGCTCATTGCCCTTGGCTGCTTCCCCTCCTGACATGCCCAGGACTGCCTTATCCTCCTTTGAACTAGCATCTGGGGAAGTCCTGACAATGGAATTGTTTAATGACCACCACATTTGCTTCATGACCACTGCAAAAAAAAAAGGTTATAAAATTGGGTGCAGTCATGTAGTGAGCCACTTAATGGCTGTCATAACTTATATAATTCCAGGCTCAGTTACTTTCACAAATCGAGGACTGATACTGCATTTAGAGGGAGTCCACTATCTTCATATGAACTGATTCTACTATTTAATTGTTCTCACTGTTTGAAGTTTTATTTCCCCTAACATTTGGCTGAAGACCAGCCTTCTTTTACCTTAAATCCATCATTTAGTGCCCTTTACCCTGGATTAGTAGAGAAAAGTTCTTCTGTGTGACATCTTTTTCAGATGCTTGTAAAGATGCTAAGTTATCCCCTTTTGGTCCTGGCTTCCCAAGACTAAATTTTGCCCTTCTTTCTTCGCAGCAGAGGTGGTATTCAGCAGGTTCTGACCAATTCTGGAGAACTGGTAGCGGAAATTTTGAGTAGTTTGGAGAACCGGAAAATACCATCTCTGACTGGAGATTTTACAGTATCCTTCCCCTGCCACAATCACCAAACCACACCCACAGAACCTGGAGTAAAAAAACTTGAATCCCACCACTGGTTTGGAGAACCAGTAGCATACCACTATTGGATGGGGGGGACATGTTAACTGTCTTTTAGTACCTGAGGGGCAGTCACATAGAGAAGAGGGCAGGCCAAGGAGTTATAGGTAGAAGCTTGGTAAAGAGAGATCCAACCAAGAAGGAAGGATACATTTTCTGTCAGTGAGAACAATTTATCAATGGAATAGCTTGCCTCTTGGGGTTGTGAATGCTCTTATCACTGGAGGTTTTCAAGAATAGACTGGACGACCATTTGACCGGAATGGTGTAACTTGCCTTGAACAGGGGGGGTTAGACTGGAAGACCTCAGAGCAGTGGTGGTATTCCATTTTTTTTTACTACTGGTTCTGTGAGCTTGGCTTGGTGGGTATGGCTTGGTGGGTGTGGCAGGGGAAGTCTACTGTAAAATCTCCATTCCCTCTCTACCCCACTAACCTGCTTTCCAGCTCTGTTCTCCTATGCAGGACAACAAAAGAAGACCCAGCTGATCAGCTGGGACTCGGGAGGCAGATAATAGATGGGGGTGGGGTCAGTCAAAGGTGGGATTTGCCGGTTCTCCGAACTGCTCAAAATTTCCGCTACTGGTTCTCCAGAACTGGTCAGAACCTGCTGAATGCCATCTCTGCCTCAGAGACCTTTCTTCCCTATGATTCTATTTTCTAGATTCAAAAAATAATCCCTCATGCAAATCAGGCGAGGGAAGAATTGTGATAATGCAAGGAGTATGTCTGAAGGACACATCCTACCCCAATTTAGAGTGTTGACTATATTAATGCTTTTTCAAAGTCACAGAAAGCATATGAAAACAGGAAGTATTATCTATTCATATTCACTCTCATACTTTGTTTGAGGAACAAACTGGATTTAGAGACTGTAAGTAAGCCAAATGCAATTTTGTCTCCTTGAATTTTAATCAGTCAAGTGCATTCTCCAGCTAACGAGGCACTTTTGGACACTTAAATCAAAAAACACAACAAATTCTGAGAAGAATCTGGAGAAGAATATAAAACAATGGAAGAACCAGTTACAACAGTCTTTGTTCCAAAGCAATAGCAAAGCAAAGATTTATTCCACTCTGATATCAAGCCAGAGGTGGTATTCAGCCAGTTCTGACAGGTTTTGGAGAACTGGCAGAGGAAATTTTGAGCAGTACGAAGAACCGGTAAATACCACTTCTGGTTAGCCCTGCCCCCATCTATTCGCTGCCTCCCGAGTCCTAGCTGATCGGCTGGGTCTTCTTTTGTTGCCCTGCACAGGAGAATGGAGCTGGAAAGCAGGTTAGTGAGGTGGGGTGGAAATGGAGATTTGAAAGTATCCTTCCCTGTGCCATGCCCACCAAGCCACACCCACAGAACCAGTAGTAATTTTTTTTGAATCTCACCACTGTGCCAAGCATAAACCAACAGAAGACTATATAGAAGAGTATAAGAATATATCTGTAAGAGATATATTTTGGAATGAATGAGTGAATTTCTTGCAAAAACTGACGCTCTGGCTAAAGGAAGAAGAGTCCCATTAGATTAGCAGGTCTTAAAAGCTTACTTCTTCATTCATGTAGGTCAAAATGCATTCTCCTGCAAGTGTGACTGCAAGAGGCAAAAATCTGCTGTAGTGTTTAGCACTGAGGCACCTGAAGATGGTGTGATCAATGAGCAGAAAATACTTCATGTTGACTTTTGTGGATTGCGGGTGCTAATATTTGGGGATGTATCACTATTCCTCCAATAATGTCAGTGACATCACTGGCTCTGAACTTTCTTTAAAATTGGGAATAAAGAGAAAATCAAGGATAGGAGTGTCTTTCTTCCTAGGTTGAATGTGGTTTAATGGAATTGATGTTCCTTCAAGCTACTCTTATATTTATACCAAGGGAGCCTCAACACCTGTGAGTTTAGGGCTCTTGTGTGAATGTGTTTTAAAAGTCCCATTGATTCCCATTTTTTTCAAATTGGATAAAAATATCAGACCCATCCCAAGGTCTTGAGAAAATTTCTGGTATTAGGAAAAACCAGAGCTCTTTGACATATCTTCTAACAGCACTGGGAAGAGCAATAGGCCCTTTCCTTAACAGAGCAGGGGATTAAAGCTAAAACATATGAAGAACGGTTGCAGGAACTGGATATGTTTGGTTTAATGAAAAGAAGGACTAGGGGAGACAATGATAGCAGTGTTCCAATATATCAGGAACTGCCACAAAGAAGATGGGGTCAACCTATTTTGCAAAGCACCTGAGAGCAGGACAAGTAGCAATGGGTGGAAACTAATCAAGGAGAGAAGCAACTTAGGACTAAGGAAAAATTTCCTGACAGTTTGAACAATTAATCAGTGGAACAGTTTGCCTCCAGAAGTTGTGAATGCTCCAAGCCTTTAAGATGTTGGATAACTATTTGTCTGAACTGGATGTAGAGGATTGGACTAGAAGACCTCCAAGGTCCCTTCTAATTCTATTCTATTCTATTCTATTCTATTCTATTCTATTCTATTCTATGCTATTCTATGCTATTCTATGCTATTCTATGCTATTCTATGCTATGCTATGCTATGCCATGCCATGCCATGCCATTCTATTCTACCCTATCCTACCCTACTCTATCCTATCCTATCCTATTCCAGTACAAACAGAAGTATTTGGGAAAAGGGTCCAACTTGGTTTCACCTTTGAACATATTTGGACATCTGGGCATAGTTTTGGTTCATCTACAATGGCTCTCTGGCAGTTTGGTCTAGGGGTTAAGGCAGTAAGCTAGAAACCGAGAGATTGTGAGTTCTAGTCCCACCATGGTCATGAAAGCCAGCTGGGTGATCTCGGGCCAGTCACTCTCTATTAGCCACAAAAACAACAACTCTCAGGGTTGTTGTGGTGGGCAAATAGGAGGAAGAAGGTGTGTTCTATGTTTGCTGCTCTGAGTTATTTGTAAAAGTAATAAAGGCGGGATATAAATAAATGAATACAAATAAATTAGTTCGTTTGCAGTGTTGTCAGCACTGCGGTTAGAGAAAGTTGCAAAAGTTGAAGTGGATGGTGCCATGTTTCTCAGCATGATGGACAACATGGTTAATTATCCCTGGACTTCCCTCCTGAGCAGAGATGGGTATCTTTATTTATTTATTTTTTACTTTTTACTTTTTTTATATCCTTTAAGACAGAGTTGTCAAATCAAGGCCCAGGGCCTTGGGGTGCTTAGATCTGGCCTGCGGACCGTCCTGGAAACAGCGAAGGACTGGCTTGCAGTGCCCTGCCAGAGCTTGGGAGGGCTGTGTGCTGCCCTCCCGAACTGTTTTTTTTGCTGGCAGAGGGTTGCAGGAGGCTGTTGCAGCCAAAAACAGAGCTCGGGAGCCCATTTTTGCTGGAAGAGTGCTCGGGTCACCACAGGCACATCTGACATGACTGATGTTGAACTGGCCACATCTACCCTGGCCATGCCCACCCCGGCCCCCCAAGGTCAAACACAACCCTGATGCAGACCTCAATAAAATCGAGTTTGACACCCCTGCTCTAAGATATTATATATCTGAGTGCACTGGGTCAGCCCTGCCTGACGCTGCACAGAATTGTCATTTTATTTTTTCACAACTTTTCCCCGAGTTGCCATTCCGAATGAATTCCCCTGCATGTAGCAAGTTGATATAGAGAACTACAAGAACACAAGTATAGATTTATGATTAGAGTGGGATATACTTGCAATCATAATAGAGCATTGCGTGAAGCCCCCCCCCCCCAGATTGTCTCAATGTTCTTTCCCTCAAGACAGAACTGTAAGGGATGTCCCCTACATGATTTAATGGGCATGGTATCGCATGGCCATGTTCCTTGAGGGTTAAAACACCAAAACACACAAAGAAATACTTTTTTGTGACTTCTTAAATTAGCTACCTAAGCATCAATTTCACTCTGCCTAATTTAGTAACGTTAGGGAGGTGATGGCTCTGTGGCTAAGACGCTGAGCTTGCCGATCAGAAAGGTTGGCCGTTCGGAGGTTCGAATCCCTAGTGCCATGTAATGGAGTGAGCTCCTGTTACTTGTCCCAGCTTCTGCCGACCTAGCAGTTTGAAAGCATGTAAAAATGCAAGTAGAAAAATAGGGACCACCTTTGGTGGGAAGGTAACAGCATTCCATGCTCCGGCCACATGACCACGGAGATGTCTTCAGACAGCGCTAACTCTTCAGCTTTGTAACGGAGATGAGCACTCCCCCTAGAGCCAGAAATGACCAGCACGTATGTGCAAGGGGAACCTTTACCTTAATAGTAACACCGACCATGGAGGCTCTACCTGATTGGCTCCATTCTTACCAGAAATCTTCAGACTGATGCTATCCTATGGGGTTCACACACTCTAACAGGGATTAACACACGGTTCCTTGTACCATAAACACAGTACATTAATTATAGGAGCAATCCAGATTCTGCTGCTCACCAGCACTGCAGGAACATGTAGGGGATGACCAGGCTGACCCCAAGGGAGAGGTTGAACACATCATCGATCACGAGTCCCTACACACCCACAAGAGATCTAAGTCCTGCCCATCTTGAATTCCACTGATTATCCAGCTTATCTACTGCCAATTTGCTTTGATTGTTAGTAGCTCAGATTGTCGTAGAGAGTATTTGCGTGCTTGCAATAAACCTGCATTCATTTGAACTGCCTTGACTCCTGATTTCCAGATAGAACTGATGTATAGAATCTATCTGGATGATATATACAGTTCACCTTCCCTTAAGCTGCCAGAAAGAGATGGAAATTACATTTATTTCAAGCCCCCTTGAAAGAGGCTTCCTGCTGGGGGTGGTGATAGAAATCATGTAAAATTCAGTATAGGGAGGTACGACAAAATATAACATCTGTAACCCCACTTTGTAAGGGAAAGTAAGTTGTGTATTAGACTCTAGCTAATAGAGAGCTAGTCCCATGCATCTTTCGACTCTGAAAATTGGTTAGTAGTGCCTGAAAGAATTTAACCTAGGAACATCATTAGTATACTTAGGTTGCTCTAACCATTTCCTCCTCCTCCTCCCCCCCTCCTCCTCCTCCTCCCTCCCTTCCCCTCCTTGGGTTGTCCCCTTTTGTATGGAGCAATTCCATCTTGGAGCTGATTTGTGTTAGCAATATGAAAGCAACAAATATTTTAATTTCATCCAAAGACTAAAAGGAAAATGTTACCATCAAGGGACACTGCATTAGTAACACTGATTTGCAATTCAGCTTGTACAATGATATGTCAAATAAAGAAAGGAAAAAGGGAAGAAGAAGAAAAATCTTAGCAATGTAAGCATAATTGATAAAACCACCTTATGCTGAAGGCAAAATAACTATACCTGTACTAGATTCAAAGGAAGTGACTACTGGGAGGATTAAATTGTGAATACAAAGAGCCAAAACTGATTTGAGATTTGTACAGCTGTTGTAGCTGAATAGCCAAGGGCCTGGTTAGATAGTATGGGCAACCAGGTGTAGTTTTTCTCTTAAATAGCCCTAATTAGGAAGCTGCCTGTAAAACTGGCAGCATGATGGAGTTTCCCAGCCATCAGTTTTTTTTTTTCAGTTGAAGTTGCCAATACAGTAAATAGTTTTCCACTTATGACTGACCATGATATAAATATGTTTTTTTTAAAAAAAAGCATTTGAAAGCTGTTCTGTTCGGAGCATGGGTGCAAAGAATGGAGACGAGGCATCGGAAAGTGACTCAACTCTTTATTAGTGACTTCAGAACAGAGCTAAAATACTCGGGCAGCAGCAGCTCTTTTATAGGGCTCGCTGCTTTCATAACAGCCAATGCTTTGAGTTTGCCGCGCTGGCGGCATCCAATCGGCAGCGCCCGTTAACAGCCAATCAGATCGGCCTGGGACGACCAATCAGGATCCTCTGCTGGCGGGCCAATCAGAAGTGCAGGATTTCGAGCCTGCTGTGGAAGTAAAACTATTTAAGCTTTTAATTAGTGCAATTGCTTTAGTCCGTAACACCCCTCTCCCCTAGGTTCCGTCTGAGGGGGTGGGGTGATATACTTTCGCAAGTATGCAGGTCATTTCACCTGTCTGCCCGATCTGCGTTGCCCCAACAGTTCTTGCCTTGGCTCTGTTTCCAATGGGCTATTTGCTGGGCTGAATGGCACGGCTGGGTCAACCACTTCGCTGGGCGACACGGGGCTGTCATCCCTGCTTCCGTCAAGGCTGCCTCCTGAATTTCTTGGGTTTGCTGCTGTCGCAGTGCTGCTTTGTGGTGAGGCTATCATCTGGTCCAGTTCTTCCTCGGAAGGTGAATATCCTGAGGGTGGTTGTGTTGATTTTTGGATTTCACATACTGCGTCGTATGTTGGCTCATTTTCGGCCCCCTCACTTTCCCTTCCCCCCCAGGTTTGAGGTTCAGGGCTAGAGACAAGGGTAAGTGCCAGTCTGGAATGAAGTTGGTCAATGTGGCGCTTCCACATTTTCCCCTCAGCAGTTTGTAAATGGTAGGAACGAGGCCCCGTAAGTTGAATTATGGTAGCGGGGACCCACAATGGGTCACCTGAGAAATTCTTTGCGAAAACTGGGTCGCCTACCTTGAACGTGCGATACTTGCTGCTGGACCCTAGGGGTTGTTCTGGCGTGTAGGCAGGGTGTATGTAGTCAAGGTCTGATTGAAGTTTCCATCCCATCAGGAGTTCGGCTGAGGTTTTGTTTGTAGTACTGTGTGGTATAATATGTTGGAGGAGGAGCATCCTGGTTACTTTATGATCGATGTCTCCTTGTTCCTTTTTTTGTAAAGTTTTCTTCATGAATTGGACCATTTTCTCAGTCCTACCATTGGCCGCAGGGTGGGCAAGTGAGCTCAAGGCATGGCGTATCCCCCAATCCACTAGGTACTGTTCAAATGCAAGAGCAGTGAATTGGGGACCATTATCGGAAACCAGGACATCTGGTAGTCCATGTGTAGCAAATAGTTTATTTAATTTTTTAACGACTGCTTCTGTGGTGGTGCTCTTCATTTTGTGGACCTCTAGCCAATTTGAATAGGCGTCCACGGTTATGAGAAAGGTATGTCCTTTGGTGGGTCCCGCAAAATCAAGGTGGATGCGGGACCAGGGACCCCGGGGTGTCTCTCATTCCATTGGTGGGGCTTTTGGTGGATCTGCGCGAGTTTCTTGACACTTGTTGCAAGTGGCCACCCAAGTTTCTATTTGTTTATCTATGCCTGGCCACCACACGTAGCTCCTGGCTAGTGCCTTCATTCGCACGATGCCAGGATGTCCATCGTGCAACAGTTTCAGCACTTTCTGTTGTAGCCGCTCCGGAATGACTGTCTCCCCACAATATGCATTCTTTTTGGGAGAAAAGCTCTGTCTGTCGGTTTTTGAAGGGTTTGAAGATGTCACTGAGTTCGTTGTCAGGCCAACCTCTTTCCACCCAGCTGAAGATTCGTGCTAAACAAGGATCTTTCCTCATTTCTGTGGTGATGTCTCATGCAGTCAGTGGTGGAGAAGGAAGGGTTTCGATTTGTAGCGTTGTTAGTGTTGGAGCCGGATCGTCTATGACTTCGGGTAGCGGTGAGCGGCTCAAAGCGTCAGCGTGGGGAATGGCTTTCCCCAGGCGGTGTAGCAATTGGTAATCATATGCAGCTAGAAATTCCGACCAACGCGTCATTCTTGGCAATAAGATGTGGGGTGTTGGTTTGTCCCCTGCTAAAATGCCAAGTAATGGTTTGTGATCGGTGATTATGGAAAAGGGTCTTCCATATACGTACTCATGGAACGTTTGACAGCAGCTACAATAGCGAGAGCCTCTTTATCAATTTGGCTATAGTTCTTCTCAGCTTTAGCTAAAGTCTTTGAAAAAAATGCAATAGGTGCCTCAGTACCATTTGGTAGGATGTGGCTCAGGATGGCTCCTACCCCAAATGGTGAGGCATCACAGGTGATGGTTAAAGGTAAGGTCTCGTTATATTGTATCAATACAGCATCTGAGATTAAAAGGTCTTTGACTTTCTGAAAAGCTCGTTCTTCGCATTGTCCCCAAACCCAGGAAGCCTTCTTGTCAAGGAGCCTATGCAGGGGTTCGGCCACAGTTGCTTTCTGGGGCAAGAAGATGTTATAAAAGTTAATGAGTCCTAGGAAAGCTTGGAGGTCTGTTTTATTCCTAGGTCTTGGGGCGTTTTTTATGGCAGTCAGTTTTTTTTCAGTAGGATGATTTCCCTGTTTGTCAAGTAGATAGCCCAGGAATTCAACCTTTTCTGTACAGAGTTGGCACTTGTCCTTCTTGACTTTTAGGCCAGCGTCTTTAAATTTCTGTGGAACCATTCGGAGTCGTTTTTCTAAAATGCATCTAGTCGGGGCAGCTATCAGTACATCATTGAAGTAGGGCATGACCCCTTTTATGCCTTGTAGCAATCTTTCCATTAAGCTCTGGAAAATGCCAGGGGCTACACTTACTCTGAACTGGAGTCTGTTACACTTGAAAACCCCTCTATGCGTGACTATAGTCTGGGCTTCTGCAGTCTGTGTGTCTACGGGCAACTGCTGGTACGCCTGAGCTAAGTCCAATTTTGCAAATATTTTCCCATCTCCAAGGGAGTGAAGAAGGTGTTGGACCACAGGTACGGGCTAAGCGCTCTGCTGGAGCGCATGATTTAGGGTGGCCTGGTAATCACCGCAAATTCTCACCGATCCGTCTGGTTTTATGGGGGTCATGATTGGGGTCTCCCATCGAGCGTGGTCAATCGGTTCCAACACACCTTGTGCTATTAATTTGTCCAATTGTTCATCAATCTTTGGCTTGAGTGCAAAGGGCACTCGACGAGGCTTAAGGCAAATGGGCACAACTTCGGGGCTGAAGTTAAACGATATAGGGGACCCTTTGTACTTGCCTAGCTTCTCGCTGAACACGTCCTGGAATTCTTGGACGAGGGCCGCTTCCCAGTCATCACTGCCAGTCTGGTTGATGCCAGCTAGTTCGATTCCTAATGGCGCAAACCACTGTAGACCCAGAAGGCTGGGCCATCTCGATTGACAATGGTCAATGGTAAGGTTGCGGTGTGGTCCTTGAAGGTGACTCGGACGTTGCTGGAACCGACGACTGGAATTCTATTTCCTTGGTAGTCTTTCAATATGACGTTTTGAGTGCTGAGGTCCTGGCGAAGGATGTCAGGGATCAGCTGCTTGAAGGTTTTCCAGGATACCATCGTAGGGACGATCCAAAGTTGACCTCCATAATGCATGGTCGCTTCTCGATGGCGACCCTCATTCGGATTTTCCTTGCATCAAGGGATGAAGCGTGGCCTATGGTGATGGTCTGGTGTGCCTCTTCTCATCAGGATGAAGTGGTGGCTGCTCGGTTTCTGTATTGAAAGTTCCATTGGTTGTTTTGGCGGTCCCGATTAACTGGTGGGGTGCCTGTTGTCTGTCGGAAATTGTTTTCTCTCCTGGTTGGGCTGGGTCCTAGCTTGCTTCTGCAGACCTTAGCGATGTGGCCCCTCTTCCTGCAGGAAAGGCAGAGTGCATCTAGGAATTTGCAGTCGGATCATGGGTGACTGCCCCCGCATCCGGAGCATTGGTACGGGGATTTTCGATTCTTTTAGTCCCGCTGGTCGCGTTCTGACCTGAGTCTGTTGACCTCTTCTTCCTCACTTTCGGATGAGGATTCGAGGTCCTCGTGGTGAGTAGTTGTCGCGTGCCTCTTGGAAAATGGCGTAGCATCGCTGGCGAGTTGGCGGTGCAGTGCATTCACTTGGCGCATTCGAGCGGCTGACTTCCTGGTTGCTTCTGCTGCAGTAGCATCCGCGATGACATCTGCGAGGCCGATGTCTCCCTTCGCCATAATCTTGCTCTGGGTAATGGGGTCTCTTAGGCCCAGAACAATTCGATCTCTCATGGCTTCCTCGAGATTTGCGAAGCCACAGAGACCTTCTAGGTTTCTGAGGTCAGCGATGAAGTCTCCAATGCTTTTGCTTTCCTTTTTGATGAGTGTTGGCACCGCTGGTGCATAATGGGCAAGGTTGTCCCAGTCCATTGTCTTGACTTCTGCTGGTTTCGCAAGTGCTTTTGCCATCTTGAAAATGGCAGGCCCGCAATGGGTCAGAAATACAGCTCGTTTCTTGCCAGGCGTAGCATCTTTCAGATTGTTGGTCTCCAGGAATATCTGGAACCTGTCCATATATGAGTCCCAATCTTCGTTAGCCGGGTCAAATGGAGCAGGTGGTATAGCACTGCTGGTCATTCCGCCGCTTCTTCGGTGCGCTCTTAGTCATGTGCTCTTGTAGGGTTCATTGAGTGATCAGCTCTTAAAGTCTCCTCATCCCATCCTCGTCGCCAGTGTTCTGTTCGGAGCATGGGCGCAAAGAACGGAGACGAGGCATTGGAAAGTGACTCAACTCTTTATTAGTGACTTCAGAACAGAGCTAAAATACTCGGGCAGCAGCAGCCCTTTTATAGGGCTCGCTGCTGTCATAACAGCCAATGCTTTGAGTTTGCCGTGCTGGCGGCGTCCAATCGGCAGCGTCCGTTAACAGCCAATCAGATCGGCCTGGGACGACCAATCAGGATCTGCTGCTGGTGGGCCAATCAGAAGTGCAGGATTTCAAGCCTGCTGTGGAAGTAAAACTATTTAAGCTTTTAATTAGCGCAATTGCTTTAGTCCGTAACAGAAGCCATACGTTTTCTTCCTTTGGATCAGGCCATTCATCCAGCAATAATGTTTATTTTTCTTGAACCAGAATGTTCATGCTTGTCTGTAGCAACAAAATGATGCTTCTCAACAGTGGCCAACAATTCATCCATAACCAATCCTCTATTGCCTATGTCTTCCTGGCACGTTATATTTTTAGCAAGAGGCTGTCACTGTTGTGGCCCATTGGCTACTGGCCCCTCCAGCAGCCAAATCAGAGGAGGATGAGGAGGCATGGGAGTTAGGGTCAGCATCAGGGTGATCTGGGAGCTCTGAGGGGGAAGAGGGAGTGGAGCAGGGGTGGGATTCTACCAGTTTGAAAAGGTTCTATAGAACCTGTTGTTATGATTCTGTGCAGTTTGGAGAACCGGCAAATTGGCCCAACCCTTCTCCACCCTCTCCTCCCCTTCCCGCCTAGTCAGTCCTTACCGTGCATGCATGACATTGCTGACTGCATTTTGTATTTTTTCCCCTCCTGATGATCAGCTGTTCTAATGATCAGCTGTGCTGGGATCCCCCTCGCTATCTTACTGCTTCGCCCCTTTTTGCCTCCTGGGCCTCAGGGAAGCCTCCTGGGGAGGCATTTTTGTTCCTAGAGAGCTTCCCTGAGGCCCAGGAGGCAAAAAGAGGTGCATGGGAGGGACTGTGCCCCCCTCCCACAGTGCTCTGGTGTTTTTTTGCCTTCCTAGGCCCCAGGGAAGCTTCCTGGGAGCAAAAACACCCCCCAGGAGGCTTCCTTGAAGCCCAGGAGACAAAAACAAAAAACAAAAAATGGGAGGGTGCTGCAAAAAAAGGAGAAGCCACACCCACCCAGTCACATGGCTATGCCCACCTAGCCACACCCACAGGACTGGTTGTTAAAAAATTTGAATCCCACCCCTGGAGTGGAGCTGGCAGAGAGAGAGAGAGAAAGAGAGAGAGAGAGGTGGAACTGGGCCATCCGTCAGCCCTCAGATGGAGAGTGAACAGCCCCCAGGGCTGGAGGTGGCTAATGAGGAAGAGGAGGAACAGCTGGGTCCAGTGCCTGATGCCCAGATGCGCAGAAGGCAGAGGAGAGGAGAGGAGAGCAGTGGAAATTCTTGGGATGAAAGACCCACTGCTGCGAGTGAATCCCTACCCTATCTCTGGGGATAAAAAGGCAGGGGAAGGAGATGAATAAATAAGGCAGACAACTGTTCATTTCCTAATCAGATGGACTTGTTGGTACCCTGTGGTGAGAGAGACACTTTTTGTGGGGTGCTGCTGGCACTCCTAATTAAAAGAATCTTTGAGTTCACTTCAGAAGCTTTATCGTGTTTGGAAAATTGGATCAGAACAGTAATCTATTGTTCCGGGGTGGGATTCAATTTTTTTGACAAACCAGTTCTGTGGGTGTGGCTTAGTTGGTGGGCGTGGCTTGGTGGTCATGTTATTGGCTGGGTGTGGCCAACTCAATATCACTCACATTGAGGCACACATCTCCTCGCCTGGCCTCTCATGACTGTGGGGATGCTGCAACAGTCATAAGTGTGAAAAATGGTCATAAGTTACTTTTTTCAGTGCCATTGTAACTTTGAATGGTCACTCCACACAAGCAAAGTACCAGCAAAGGAGGGGAAAAAAAACTTCAGAGATATTCCTGAGACAGGAAGTCTAGTCCTGCCAAGAACGTAATAAGGGTTAACGGAAAGGCAGTTTCTGCAAGCAACACCAGAATGTTTCCTTTCTGCCTTCCTTACAGGATTAGGCCAGTCACTTTTTCTAACAACCAGTTCTCCGAACTGCTTAGAATGTTAACAAGCGGTTCTAACGAATAGGTGGGAACCTATAGAATCCCACTCCTGTATTGTGCTACTAAAGGTTAGTCTAGCTTTCTCCACATTACCTGTCATTTCTTGAATTTTACTTCATTCTTTCTTTTAGTTCTCATGGAGAATTTGGATCTGTCTTATAACTAGGCAGAAGCATTGAGCGTGTGGAGGGTCAGCAGCAGAAGCTGGGGGTGATGGAAAGGACAGCAGAAATTTCTCAAATTCTCTTAGGGCCTCCTAAGTGTGCATCACCACCATGCTGGCCAGGGGAATTTTGGGACTTGAAGTCCACATATCTTAAAGTTGCTGAGGTTGAGAAGCACAATGCTAGGCCTATAACTTCTGCGATTCATCAGCCTAGGCTGGTCAAGAATGGTAGAGATTGTAATACAACTCATCTGAAGAGCACTATGTGGAGAAGACAGCCATGACCATAACACCACATGGCCAGAGGCACTGAGAACCCTGGTGTGCTTGGACCATAAGCCCAGGGGTGGGTTTCTACCAGTTTGGACCAGTTCTATAGAACCAGTTGTTACGATTCTGTGCAGTTCGGAGAACCAGAAAATCGCACCACTGGCTGGCTCCTCCCCTTCCCACCCATCCCACCTAGGAGGCTTTCCTGAGGCCCAGTCAGGGGTGGTATTCGGGGGGGTTGGGGGAGGGAGAAGTGGCCTGAGAGCAGAGCTGAACCTTTCTTGGGATTGAAGCTTCTATTTTTCAGTGCAGACTCAGGCAGCAGATTGCAGAAAGGTAGATCTGGGAGTGAAGCTGTGATTCTGCAAGCAGCTCAATCTGCCTGCCTGCTTTGCCTGATTTTGGGTTAAAGTTGCTCTTTTTTAAAAATAAAAGATCCAATCTTTACATATATATTTACAATATTTACATACAAGCCACACCCAGCCAGTCACATGACTACCAAGCCACACCCACAAATTAGTCCACGGCCACAGAATCGGTTGTTAAGAAATTTGAATTCGAAAGCTATCAGCATTTCCCAGCTCACAGAGTGATTGCTGAACTAGAACTGGTCTCTTTATGTGTACACCAACAATATCTCACAAAGAAACAAAACAGCACCAGACCGATGCACAAATCTGTTATGCTTGGCAGCAGCAATTATACATCTGCTGACAATCACAGGGACCGGGCTTCTGATTTTGCCCCATCTCAGGCAATTAACTGTCTATGTAGCAAGGACTTTTTGCATCATTGTGTGACTGAAAGCAGATAATGAACAGATAGTTTAGCTGAATGCCATCCATGCAAAATCAAAGGACCTCCAGTGCCCCTTTACACATGCACAAAAATCCAAATGGCCATCTGGAGGAAAAACAGCAAATACCAGACTGGAAGTGTGACGTGCAGAATAATATTACATAGCAGTCCATTGAAAGTGTGAAATTCTGCATTTGTCACTTCCATTATATTTTTAGCATAAAAGCAAGAGGAGCTGTAGCCCCTATTTCCAAGGCTGTTTTTTTGAGTTAAAAACATTCTTAGCCTGCATCTAGCATCCTTGAATGGACATCAGCTCTGCTGAAGTGTTGCCAATCCACCTAAAGGCACTTATAAGCTGGACAAGGCATTGATCTGACTTTGTGTAAAGCATTTACCAAATTTATTTAAATCAGCTTAGTCTTCCTTTCATGTCTCACTCTAACGGTTTGCTTAATCATGCTTTGTGGAATAAACCATAGTGGCTCTGCCCATACATCAATCTAAGTTACTTATGGTTTATAAACTATAATGGACTTGTTTCACAAAATACATGAAGCTGAAATCTAATGAAGTATTTATAATTTAGTGTGATGCATGTGCCCCTGTCTGGGTTTGCAAAGGGGGGACTTTGCTGCAAGGTTATGTAAGTGATTATAGAAGATAGTTTTTTATTTTTGGATTTTTATAAAAAATGAATAAGCCTATATTATTAGGGTATGTTATATTAGGGCTGGCATGTGATTTAAAGATGATTTCTCTGGGTACTTCCTTGAATCAAAAGTTGTGCAAGCCCAGGAAAAGATGGGTTAAAGAGTTCAGTGGTGCAATGTATGTATCAGTGGTGGGATTCAATTTTTTTTTTACTACCAGTTCTGTAGGCATGGCTTGGTGGGCATGGCGTGGTTTGATGGGTATGGTAGGGAAAGGTTACTGCAAAATCCCATTCCCTCCCCTCCCATATATATATGTTTTCTTAAGTTTTTGCGGGTATTTACATGTATGGTATTCAGCTTTGTTCGGGTATTTCCCCACGTCATTGTAGTTGTGCTTTTAAAGTTGTAGCAACGTTTCAGCAGAATCTCATCTGCCATCATCAGGCTTCTGTATTGTGTATATTTCTTGAGAACATTTCATTACCTGACTAGGTAACATCATCACAATGAAATGTCCACAAGAAAACATCCAAGCTTCAGAGAACACCAAGATATTTAATGCTACCCTTTGGGGAAACCTCCAAATCACCACAAAGGAATACAGAAAGCTCTAACACTTGATTGGGGTTTTGAAGCCCAGATATTATATGCTTTCTCTATCTTTCATGGCGTATAAAGCCAAGAGGACTAGAACTTTCAATCGGAAATAAAATAAACAGTGCTAGGGATTAAATTGCATATAGGACAATCATGAATCTGGACAGCAATGGCTCAAAAAAATGAAACACCCCGAATCTCATCCTTCCCATATGGATGATATTCTTACCTCAGAATTAATCTTGATGGTCTCTTCTGTGTGGTAAAGTAGGTACTTTTGCCCTGAAGAGGAAACATTGACATAGACTTGTAAGCAGGGGTATTGAGAGTTTTTCGAGCACTCCGGGCCACAGCTGAACGAGCAGTTAAAGGTTTCCGTGATGGAGATGTTGAGGAGTGTGCACTGAGTCTCTTCTGTCCAAACACTGGCAAAGAAAGAGGGATGGACAACAGGTCATTTTTGACCCTGGATGCACAGTGATAGTTTGACAGTCTTACTTTTTTTAGAAGCCTTGAATCTCTTCAATGTTCTTCTGCAATCATTTTAGGTGTCACAAATATGGAAACTTGACAAGTTACGGAGAGAAAACAAATGGTTGGCCAAATCAGATGAAAGGACAAATATGCCCAGGGGGTACAGTTTTCAACCATGAAGCCATCTGAATCTTATCACCAACACCACAACAAGAATAGCATGGAATTTTCTGCAGCTGACCTAATTTCAAAACACCTTTAATTGGGAATAAACTTTATTTGCTCATTGGAAAACTGAACAGGCCATGAAAAATAATGTTACCCAGTCTTTAATAAAATAAGAAAAAACTACACATTTCTTGGCTGACTATACTTTGACTAGAAAAAAATACAGTATCTTTTAACAATTTTCAATTTCATTGTACACATGTTGTGCATTGACAATAAAAGTTTGATTGATTGATTGAACAGTAAAACATAAAGTTGGTAGTTGCAACAAGCATAAATCTAGGTAAGGGTATTGTAATATTATGACAAGATCCAGGTACTTGATCAAATGTTTCCATCATTGAGTATGATCTCCCTGTAATGGACTAATCCTAGAGTTCAGCTAATACCACTCAAATTGCTAAAATGGCAATTTTGTGAGAAATTTAGAATAACCTCTTTAGAATGGCCTGTTCTCAACAAGAACCCCACCTGATAAATTTATAGTAAGTTGGGCCACTCCAAATAATGTCATTTATCACAGATGTGGAGCAGCCTTTGAAAACACTTTGCAAAAATGACAGTTAAATACAGTGATATTTATATTAACTATAAATATCATTGTATTGAGCATCAATTTTGTGTGTGAATATGGAGAAGAACAACCTGCCTCACATATGCTAGGTTGCATACGATGTCCTTCAACATGTGTGGAGACCACATATTGGTGAAAGAAAATGCTATTGTTGAGGCCCGATACTGGGCAAATGTCATTTAGTTTAATCCTACTTATTTTACATATCTTATGATCTATTTTGTACCTATTTTACTTGCTCAATGTTGACTGTTATTGTTATGACCCAAACCCTTTTCCAATAAGACAAACAATAACCAAAGGGAACAGAAACTTTTTGATGAATCTTACGAATCCCCGGTTAAAAGGCTGCTGCAAACTCATTAACTTTGATAAACATGAACCTTGCCAAAACTGTACGAGAATGCCAAGAATCACAGATAAGAAATATTTCACAACACAAGAGTTTTCAAATACCAACTTAAGATACTGTAATGTCCACGAGGCTGAGTTTCAAAACATCTTTGCTTCCTACAAAGAACGTTCACTTCACAGCTGCTTTTATCTTCTTGAAGGAGGGACCATTACCTTGCAGCCTTACTCCCGAGTTGCCCGTGCTGTTGTTGCTCTTTCCTGTAAGCAATCCTGTGCACATGCGCACTTGGCACAGGCTCCTCGGGAACCTCCTCATTGCTGATGCCAGCCCCCACAATCTCTGAAGGTCCACTCCCTAATGGTCTTGGCCCCTCATCTGAGTCCTCATTCTCCTCAGCCATCCGCACCTGCTGCCAGCTAATCACAACAGTTATTTGTCTATATAATTTGTATGAGCCACGGTGGTGCAGTGGTTAGAGTACAGTACTGCATGCTACTTCTGCTGCCTGCCAGTTGCCTGCAATTGTCAGTTCAAATCTCACCAGGCCTAAGGTTGACTCAGCCTTCCTTCCTTCCTTCCGACGTCTGAAAAGTGAGGACCCAGATTGTTGGGGGCAATAGGCTGACTGTAAACTGCTTAGAAGGGGCTGTAAAGCATTGTAAAGAGTTTAAGTGTGTGCTGGGAGAAGGCGGAGCTTCGTTCCGGCGATACAGCTGCGATCTCGGGGCTCTGAGATCGTAGCCGATATTTTCGCCCCTGGTCGGTCCTAACGGACCTAAACCGTCCCGTAGAGACGGTGATCGTGAAGGGCATTGTTCCAGGATCCCAGAGATATCGCAAAATCTCTGGTTTGATCCAGAAGAAGCCCTTTTAATGGCGGCGGAGAGGCAGCCTCCATAGCTGCTGAAGTCGGGACAGCTCCGGAAAGAAAGTGATTGGAGTGAAGTGTGTCGGCTGGGTGAGAAAAACTCTTTTGTGCTGTAAATTCGCTGAGGTTGGAAAGTTCATCCGATATAAAGAAGAAAGCTGTGAGATTTTTTTTTTGACTGAAATTGTTTTGAGCGGCGTTTTTTAAAGTGATGTCAAATTGAGGCTTGGTTTTTTTTTTTTTCTTTTCTTTATACTTTTTGGGAAAGATTTTACTGTGACTTTGTAGGTAACCAGATTGAATTTTCTCTTATATATATTTTTATGCTCCCTTTGATTTTTTAACTTTCTTTAGGATAGAGGCTCCCTTTGGCTATTTTTTCTTTTTTTTCTGTATATATTATTCCTTTTTTCTGGCGGGGGGGGGAGAAAGAGCATTAAGAAACTTTGTAACACTGCCAACTAGAGGCTTGAAAGTATCTTTATGTGAATTGGAGAGAATTGCAAAAAGACCTCATCTCAAGGACTTTTTAACGTGATAAGATAGAGGGAGAGCACAGCAAAATATTATTGCAGGTGCTTTCCTGGACTGTTATCAACAACACTTGAGGTTTGGCTTTGAAGCGGCTGGAGAAGAGAGTCATAACAAGAGCCTTGGATAAATAACAAAGTGCAGTGTGTTTTCTTATATATACCCCATTCGCTAATCTTTTTCTAAATTTTAATTTTAGTAATATTTTTATTTTTGCCTTTTATTTTAAAGGGAAAGCCTCAGAGTTTTTTCTTTTTCCTTCTTTATTTTTCTTTTCTTTTTTATTGGGACTTTTTTGCTTTGCATATTTATGTTTTTGGACTACTTTGTTGTTGTGGTTTTTTTTTTTTTTGGATTATTGAGACTTTTTAATTGGATTAAGGTGTGAAGAATCTGAAGGAACTTTTTGTTTTTTTTCTTCTCTTTTTGCTTTTTCTTTTTTCCTTTGCTCTTAATCAATATTATTATTTTTGGATTTGTTTCTTTTTTCCTTTCTATTTTTTCCTTTTTTATGGTGGACTATCTCGTAATTGGATTAGGGTCTAGAAGAACCTGAAGATCTTTCTTCTTCCTTTTTTCCTGTTTCTTCTTTGGTTTCGTGTTTTTTACTATTGGAGTTCTCCATTTTGGATTATAATTGGCTGCTCTACCAGTTGGATTAAAAGTCAAGAAGAATTTGAAGTTTTGGAAACATTGAAATGAGCAGGAAACCAATACCATCTGGCATTTCTGCTTCTACCTCTGCTTCCCCACCAGCTGGAGGACAACGTTTAATTCAGACAATGTTGAAGCAAGATAAGGAACAAGAAAAAGTAACTTTACAGATGATTATGCAAGGAATCCAAGATCTCAAGACAAAATCAGATATCATTGAACAAAGAACAGGAAATATTGAACAAAGAACAGAAAATATTGAACAAAGAATAGAAAATATTGAACAAAGAGCAGAAAATATTGAACAAAGAATAGAGAAGACTGATGAAAAAGTGGAAAATATTAAACAAATGATGGTTAAGTATGAGGAGAGATTCCAAAAAATTGAGGAAGAAGGAAAACAAAGAGAGAAGAAGATTGGAAATATTGACAGCAGACTAACAGCGGTTGAACAAGAAAAAGGTGAGGTGGGAGATGGAAAGGTCAGAATTTTACCTCAGATTTCAAAATATAGAAGAGGAAAAAGGAGAAAATTTGGCAGCGGTAATGATAGAAATTTTGGCAGATGCTTTGGAAATTACAGAGGAAAAGATGATGGATGGAATAGATGAGATATATCGAGTCTATACAAGATATGCGATGAGAAATAAATTACCCAAGAAAGTCCATATTAGATTTACCAAAAAATCCATTAAAACGCAAATATTACAAGTAGTAAGAGAGAAAACACTGAAATACAAGGGTAAAGAGGTTGTGATTTTAAAACAAATACCCAGAAGAGTGAGAGAGATGAGAAGAGAATATCGATTTCTGACCAAAATACTATTGGAAAATGAAGTGAATTATAGATGGCTGATTCCAGAAGGACTAGTGTTTGGGTGGCAAGAGCAGAGATATAGAATTGATTCAATTGAGAAAGCAGAATTTTTCCATGCAGAATTCTTTGGAGGAAGAAGAGAGGAAGCAGAGAAAGAGGCTTTATCAATTGAGTTTCAAGATGAACAACTGGAGACTGAAAAAGAGAAAGGAGCAGCAGGGGGACAGATGGATAATAAAGAACAGCGTGAAGTGAGATCCACGAGAGCTGTTAGACCTAAATATAAAGCATAATCATGGAGGAAAAAAAACTGATTACAATGAATATAAATGGACTTAATTCAGCTGTTAAAAGAAGGAAAACTTTTCATAAATTAGAGAAATTAAAATTTGATATAATTTGTTTACAAGAAGTTCACATTAAAAAACAACATGAACAATTGTTATTACAGCCAAAATTGGGGAAAATATTTACCTCTTTGACTCAATGTAAGAAAAGAGGTGTGGTTTCATACATTAAAGAGGCTATTCCAGCAAAATTGATTTACACGGATGAAGATGGAAGAGTATTAATGGTAGAAATAATGGACAATAATATAAAAATACTCTTGATTGCAATTTATGCTCCGAATGATAAACAAGAAGAGTTTTATAAAAAGCTACACATGAAAATAATTGGACTGGACTATGTTAATATAATTATGATGGGAGATTTTAATGGAATTGTGGACAATAAACTGGACTATATAGCAACAACAACAAAGCAAAATAGAAAGGCTCTCCCAAGGTCCTTTTTTAAAATGACAGATGAATTAACTTTAAAAGATATTTGGAGAGAAAGAAATGTTAAAGCTAAACAATATACTTTTTATTCAAATAGACATTTATCATGGTCCAGATTAGATATGATTTGGATCTCAACAGAACTAATATCTAATATTAAAGAAACAAATATTGAAACAAGTACTTGGGCAGATCATAGCCCAATGACAATTAAATGGAAGGGACAAAAAAAAAAGATCGAGATGGACATTAAATAATACTATTTTAAAGGAGAAAGATTTTACACAATGGATGGAGAAGGAATTGGCTTTTTTCTTCAGAGAAAATAAAAAAGAAGATACTTCAACGCAAAATGTGTGGGATACAATGAAGGCATACGCTAGAGGTTTGATAATAGATTATACAAGAAAAAAGAATATTAGGAAAAGGCAAGCTTCTAAGGCCTTGGAAGATGAGTATAAAATTCTTGAAAAAGAATTACAGAAAATGCTACAGAAAAAGGATATTAAATTGAAGCTGGATGTAATCAAACATAAAATGGAATTAATAGAGAAAGAAGAACGGCACAGAAAATTAGAAACTCTAAACAGAATTATTTTGAAGATGCAAATAAACCAGGTAGATGGCTAGCATATAAATTGAGAAAAGAGAAGGAATCAAGAAAAATATTGAAGTTAATAGATGAACAAGGCCAAGTTTGTTATGGGAATAAGGAGAAAAAAGAAATTATTCGAGATTTTTATGGGCAATTATATAAACAAGAGAATATTGATGAAGAAAAAGTCAAACAGTATTTACAGGAAGCTAATTTACCAAAGATACCTAAAGAGACTGAAGAAATGCTAGAAAGCAATATAACAATGATGGAACTAAATGAAGCATTTAAGAGACAAAATAATGGGAAAGCTCCGGGTCCAGATGGGCTTCCAGTAGAATTTTATAAAACATTTCAAGAATTATTGAGCATCCCATTGTTAGAAGTTATGAATGAAGTTATGTTAAAAAAGATGATACCTAAAACATGGTCAGAGGCTTATATTACACTCATACCAAAGGAAGAGACTGACCCATTGCAAATTAAGAATTATAGACCTATTTCTTTATTGAATGCAGACTATAAAATCTTTGCTTCAATCTTAGCAGAAAGACTTAAAAAATATTTAAATAATTTTATTCATTCAGATCAAAATGGATTTCTGCCAAAGAGACAAATTAGAGACAATATGAGAGTAATCTTGGACACTTTGGAATACTATGAGGCTCATCCTGAAAAGCAAATGGCTTTGATATTCCTAGATGCTCAAAAAGCATTTGACAACGTGAACTGGAGATTTATGTTATTATTATTGGAGCAGATGGGTTTCGCTGAAAAATTTATTCAAGCAATAGAAGCTATATATAATAAACAGACAGCAAGGGTCATGATGGAGGGGGAACTTACAGATTTTATTAATATAAGGAAAGGCACAAGACAAGGATGCCCCCTATCTCCTTTGCTATTTGTGTTGAACTTGGAAGTGTTGAATAGAAATATTAGGGATGATAAAAGCATAAAAGGAATGAAAATTAAGAAGGAAGAATTTAAGCTACAAGCTTTTGCTGATGACTTAGCTTTTATTTTGGAAGATCCGCTAGAAACAGCTCCAAAGTTACTGGAAAGGATAGAGGCATATGGAGAGGTGGCTGGTTTGAAAATAAATAAAGACAAAACAAAGATTTTGACAAAGAATATGCTATTGAGACAGAGAGAAGAATTGGCAGATCTTTTGAAAATTCAAGTTACAAATAAGGTTAAGTATCTGGGGATATATTTGACAACAAGATGTAGCACATTAAAGGAGAATAATTATATTAAACTTAAACAACAGATAACTACAGATTTGAAGAAGTGGGAAAACTTGCAATTGTCATTAATAGGGAGAATTTCAACAATTAAGATGAATATCTTACCTAGAATTTTATTTTTGTTTCAAACAATACCAATTAGGCTTGGAAAAGACTATTTTGAAGATTTAAATAAAATTATGTTGAAGTTTATATGGCAAGGTAAAAAAGCGAGAATAAAGCTAAAGCTTTTGCAAGATGCTAGAATTAGAGGAGGTTTTGGTCTGCCTAATTGGGAATTGTATTATCAAGCTGCAAGTTTGATGTGGGTCAAAGAATGGATAACATTAAGGAAACATAGGTTATTGACATTAGAAGGGCATGACTTGCTGTTGGGTTGGCATGCTTTTTTATGGTATAAGGGAACTAAAACACAGGGTTATTTTAGAAGACATTATGTACGGGAGTCTTTGTGGTTAAATTGGGAGAAGATAAAAAGACAATGTTATTTGAAAATTCCAGTTTGGTTATCGACCATTGAAGCATTTTCCTATCCTATAATCTACAAGAAGGAACAAACAGTTAGATATGGGGAACTTTTGGATGAAAAGGGTGAACTTAAATTGATCCAAAACTTAGAGGAACAAGGTATAAGGATGAATTGGTTTTCATATGCACAAATACATTCAAGGTATGATGAAGATTCTAAAACGGAGGGATTTTATGATAAACAGACTGATTTAGATAAGATCTTGATGGGTACTGATGAGAAAGTGATTAAAAAACTGTATGGTTATTTACTGGGAATGAAATTAGAGGAAGAACAAGTCAAAGAAACTATGATTGTTTGGGGGAAGAATTTTGGATATGGGATTGATTTAGAGAAATGGCAGAAATTGTGGTCTCAAAATTATAAAATGACAATGTCAACAGCATATAAAGAAAACTTGTATAAGATGTTTTACAGGTGGCACTTTCCTCCGACAAGAATAGCAAGAATGTTTAAGAACAAATCTGAAAAATGCTGGAAATGTCATCAGATACCCGGCTCGTATTACCATATGTGGTGGACTTGTGAGGATGCTAGAAAATATTGGACTATAATTCGCATGTGGTTGGAAAAAATGACAAAGAAACATATAGATTTGAAACCAGAGATCTTCTTATTGGGAATTTTACCTGATATATATAGTAAAGATTTGAAATACCTGATTGTAAATGTATTAACAGCGGCCAGGATTGTATTTGCTAAAAATTGGAAGAATGAGAAAATACCATTACAGGAAGAAATTATTAAGAAAATATTGGAATGTGCTGAGATGAGCAGATTGACATTTGAAATTAGAGAGCAAGAGGATAAACAATTTTATGAAATTTGGGATCTTTTTTATAAATGGCTAGATGATAAAATACGATAATAGAATATTTAGAATGCTAGATAGTAAGGAATATCTTTATTTTGCTATTATTTTGCTATTTGCTATTATATTTATAAAGGATTTTTTAGGATTGATTTGATATGACTAGATGATTTGTTATAGAGTAAACTGGTTTAAAGTATTGTTAGCTCATTAAGCATGAATGATTAAAAATATAGTCAAAAACTTCTTTTTTTAGTGATATTAGGATATATAAGTTTGGATTGACAATATGAGTTGTTATGTAACATAATTGTAATTGAGACTACAGAATGAATGCACAAAAATGATGAACCAACTGACACACTGGATGTACATATAAGAGTTGATGTTTTTATGTTTTGTTTGTCTTGTTTGTTTGTAGAAAATTAATAAAAACTTTTTCAAAAAAAAAAAGAGTTTAAGTGCGTGCTATTGCTAAGTGTTGTTGCTAATGCTTATGACACGAATATTTTTTTTTTTGTATATTTGTATTATACATTCTGATGAGGGAGAAATTCCCTGAAGATGGGCTCCAGCATGAGTCTGAAAGCTCAGAAGACAAAGCCTCTAGTCCCAGTGACCGACCCAGATTGGATCTGCAACATTATCCCAAGTCACATACAGTATATTTATCTTCATTTGATTTGTATTGACTTGTTTGTTCTTTTTCTATCCTTCCTTATTAATAAAACAACATAACTTCCAGCATTTTACCACAATGGAGTATTGTCTAGTACAGTATTAGGTTACTACAGTGTTTTGATGCAAAGCATAGAATGTAGATTATTATTTGGTTGGAATGTGACTGGAAACTGATCATAACTTTAATTGGCAGGGATAAATAATTAAAGATGCCTGAGAATAGGGTGATTTTGAAATATAAATGCTGGGGGTTAGATGGCTTTTTAATGGGATTTTTTCTACAAACAATGAGCAATATGAGATAAAGTCTCATAGTGATGACTGTAGAAGTTACTTTGTTTCTCAGATCGGGGGACTGGAGGGTGAAGGACAGAAGCTCATGCCTCCATTTTGGGATGTGGAATGGTGATTTTCAACATAACGTTGTTTTTCCCTGTGTTTCCAGCTTATATGTTCTCTCAGGATTTTGTCAGGGTGGTGGGGGTGTTTAAAAATCAGAGCAGGTCACAAAATGATGCTGAGGGGACACCCTGGCAGAAGAAACAGTGGAATCATGGAAGAGAAGCTGCAAACGTTTTGTTGGGTAGCTGCAGCCCACAGTCATGTAATGAAACTATAATGAAGCTTGTTCGTATGAGCAGGCCTCCAACCTAGTCAGGAAAAAGTAACTGTTATTAAATGTTTATGGAGATTCTCACTCATACAGGTCATGGTTTTTGAAAAATTGCTTTTTCAAAAGGCAACTTGACTTTGTCTTTCTTTGAAGACGTTTTGCTTCTCATCCATCAGAGCTGAAGAGGCTTCTTGGATGAGAAGCGAAATGTCATCGAGGAAAAAGAAAGCCCAGTTGCCTTCTGAAAAAGCACCTTTGGGATAACAGTTATTATTAACAGAATAACAGAATTGGAAGGGACCTTGGAGGTCTTTTAGCCCAAACCCCTGCCCAAGCAGAAGACCATGCATCATTCTAGACAAATTGCTGCAAAATCTCTCCAGTAATGGAGCCCCCACAACTTCTGAAGCCAAGGCGTTCCACTGATTAATTGTTCTCACTGTCAGGAAATTTCTCCTTGGTTCTAGGTTGGATTTCTTTTTGATAAATTTCCATCTATTCCTTCTTGTCTTGCCCTCAGATGCTTTGGACAATAAGACGACCCCCTCTTCTTTGTGGCAGCCCCTCAAATATTGGAAGACTGCTATCATGTCACCCCCATCTTTCTCTTTGTTAGACTAGACATATCCAGTTCCTGCAGTCATTCCTCATAACCTTCATCTTTATTGTTCTTGTCTTTCTAGAGTCTCAACACCTTTTTTTCTAGAGTCTCAACACCTTTTATTTTCTGGTGTTGATCACAACTGTATGAAATATTCTAAGAGTAGTTTCACCAGTGCAGTATATAGAGATACTAATGCTTCAAGTGATCTTGATACTATTCCTCTCTTAATTCAATCTAGAATTGCAGTGGCTTTTTTTGGCAGCAGAAGCACATTGCTGGCTCATATGAAAGTGATTGTTCCCTAGGACTCTTACATCCCTCTTACAGTTACTCATGTTGAGCCACTATTCTAGAGCCACGGTGGCACAGTGGTTCAAATGCAGTACTGCAGGACTAACTCACTGCTGACTCCAGGAGTTCGATTCTGAGCGGCTCAAGGTTGACTCAGCCTTCCATCTTTCCAAGATTGGTAAAATGAGGACCCAGATTGTTAGGGGCAATATGACCATGTGAACTGCTTAGAGATGTCTGTAAAGCCCTATGAAGTGGTATATAAGTGTTATTGTATATAGGCATGAGCAATAAATCAGCTTAATTAAATTTTAATGTGTGGTCCTAATTCTTCACACTTGACATTTGGTGACTCAATAAATGTCAAATACAGCTTTATTCCTCAAGCTTAGATGGATTGGATTAATTTATTATGCCAAATTTGTTTGAAATGAGGTAGGCTATTTTGTACTTCAATGTATTCTTGAGGCATAAATCTCACTCATTTTAATAGAAGTTTTTTTTCCAGGTAACAGGGCATAGGCAACTTATCAGGAATTAAAGCCTTTGAACTGAATGGGATTTACAACAGAGTTACATTGCTTAGAATTCATTAACCATAGAGAGTTGGAGTATAAGAAAGGCTGAGCACCAAAGAATTGATGGTTTCAAATTGTGATGTTGGACAAGACTGTTGAGAGGTCCTTGGACTGCAAGGAGTCAGTCAAATCAGTCAATCCTAAGGAAAATAAACTCTGACTATTTTTGGGAAGGACAGACACTGAAGCTGAAGCTGAAACATTTTGGCCACCTAACGAGATGAGAGGACTCAGTGGAAAATACCCTAATGCTGGGAAAGGTTGAAGGCAAAAGGAGAAGAGGACAACAGAAGATAATAAGATAATATCATAGATGCAATGAACATGAATTTGGGCAAACTCCGGGAGATAGTGGAAGACAGGGCACCTGCATGCTGTGGTTCATGGGGTTGCAGAGAGTTGGACATAATTTAGTGAACAACAACAATACAGGAACTTTTGGGAACATCTTCCTGATCTTTATATTTGAGATCCCCTCCATTCAAAGTATGATGCAGTATTTGATATGACAAGATTAATTCTGTTTACTCATGATAGTGAAGTTATCCAATTAAAACCATAGGATCAAGGATCCCATGATTACCTAACTGACTTTTCCGGAAGGAGATCACTAGAAAATCCAAGGGCTGTGGAGCTGAGTGGGAAATTAGCAAACTATCTTGGGAAAAGGCGATGCAATCTACTTTCATATTCTTGCCTATATGAAGGTCTTTGTGAAATAACCAGCACTCAAAGTCAATTGGCAGAAACTTTACTATGGGTTTTCCCATGCACTTCATTTACTGAGCCCTTAGTCCTGTTGTTTGATTTGCAAATGTAATCAACACATGGCCCATTAAGTCACTGCCTTGTTTCAGTTTGCCTAGTTGGAGAATGTGACAGTTGAATCGATGTTCTTTGTCTTCCCCAAAAACGTTTTCATGTTGACTGAGCTAAAACTCTGGATTGGAGTGTGAACTACTTCTCTCCTTTCCAAATAACATGAATGTACAAATTGAAAACCACTGACCAAAGCACTGACCCCTTGCATTAGAATACAGGAAGTTACATCAGCACTGAAAAAAGTGACTTATGACCAGCTCCTGTACTTACAACCATTAACAGCATCTCCATGATCACATGATCAAAATTCATATGCTTGGCAACTGGTTCATATTTATGATGGTGGCAGTGTTCTGGGCCGCAGTGGTTAGAATACAGTATTGCAGGCTATTTCTGCTGACTGCTGGCTAACTGCAATTTGGGAGTTCGAATCTCACCAGGCTCAAGGTTGACTCAGCCTTCCATCCTTCTGAGGTGAGTAAAAGGAGGAGGACCCAGATTGTTGGGGGAATATGCTGATTCTGTAAACTGATTAGAGAGGGCTGTAAATCACTGTGAAGTGGTATATAAGTCTAAATGCTATTGCTATTGCTATAATGGGATCACCTTTTGCAAGCTTCTGACAAGCAAAGTCAGTGGGGAAGCCAGATTCAGTTAACAACTATGTTACTAACTTAATAGCACTTGGACTTATATACCGCTTCACAGTGCTTTACAGCCCTCTCTAAGTGGTTTACAGAATCAGCATATTGCCCCCAACAATCTGGGTTATTCTCATTTTACTAACCTTGGAAGGATGGAAGGCAAAGTCAACCTTGAGCCACGCAGAATCGAACTGCCGAACTGCTGGCAGCTGGCAGTCAGCAGAAGAAGCCTGCAGTACTGCATTCTAACCACTGTGCCACCACAAATCACTAATAACTGCAGTAATTCACTGAAGAACTGTGGCAAGACATGTTATAAGATGGGGCAAAACTCATTTAACAATTGTCTTGCTTAGTAACAGAAATTTTGGGCTCAATTGTGCTTGTAAGTTGAGGACCTTCCATGAAGCACACCATAGAAACCCAATTTGTGGGTCCTGGAAGGCCCATTTTGGGTAGACATTGTGCTTTGGAGGGTATATAGGCTACTTCCACAGCTGGTAATCCCTCCCTCCATATCAAATGAAATGAAATTAATTATTCCAGTAAATTAGCAGCCAAAATAATAACTGGTGGTTTCATCTCACACCATCTCACACATTTCTTGTCATCCAAATAAAAACTAGGCTATGGAATCAGAGGGATGACAACCCTGTAATTATCTCTGTTTCCAATTTCTTCTGATACACTCACTATTAGACGAAAAATCATGAAATGACTTTTAGTTCAGGGAAGCTCTTGCTGTAGCAAATATTTTCATTACTAAGGTGCCCTAAATTTTCTACTGTTTTTCTTGCCGTTGGAAGATCATGTTTGGCATCTGATTTATTTTTTATTTTTATTTTTTTGATGCTTTTCTTGCATTGGGCAATAGGAGAATGGCAAATAATTTTTTCAAGAAGAAGAACAAATATTAATATTGATTCCGGTTAGTCTATTTGGACCTCATAGATTTACTACTTGTCTTGCTATTGCGGCTGATGAATTAAGTTTTATTTAAAAATATGTTATGCAATAGCAAACTTTATTATCAGCCACTATATTAAGGCAATTAAAAACGTTTTCAGATTGAGCTTGATTCCTGATCTTGTAGGGATTCATCCATGCAATTTTCTTGAAAGTGATATTCATTCATTCATTCATTCATTCATTCATTCATTCATTCATTCAAATTCTATAACTGTCAATCTCAGCAATGGATTCTATGGCTTCTCTTTTCTTTTTTACTTCCAAATGTAGTTAACAACCTTAGACTTCCTAGGTGGCTTCTAAGACCTAATCAGGGCCAATTTTGTTTATCTTCCGAGATAGGTCAAGGTTGCCACCTATTTGGGCATAACACATCAAGGAAACCAACAGATTCCAAAAGGGGTAAATAGATGTCGCATATAATCCATAATGACTGTATGATAGGTAAAGAAGCCAAATGAAACTAAAAGAGACGCAAGGAAGAAGCCATCAAAAAGAACCTAAAACCTATACCACACTTTAGCTTGCCAGTCTCAGAAGACATATCACCAGTTCCAGAAGAAGACAACAAAACTCCACAACAGCAATAGCACTTTGACTTATATAGTGCTTCACAGTGCCTTACAGCCCTCTCTAGGTGGTTTACAGAGTCAGCCTATTGCCCCCAACAATCTGGGTCCTCATTTTAACAACCTTGGAAGGATGGAAGGCTGAGTCAACCTTGAACCAGTCAGGATTGAACTGCTGGCAGTGAACAGAGTCAGCCTTCCATGCTGCATTCTATCCACCATGTCACCACGGCTCCACAACAGTGAGTCATCTAACAAAACTAAATCCGTCCTTCTAGTCCAGGAATCATTAAATCTGAAATCTATGAGCCATATTCAGGGGTGAGATTCTACCAGTTTGGACCGGTTCTATAGAACCGGTTGTGATGATTCTGCACAGTTTGGAGAACCGGCAAATCATGCCCCTGGCTGGCTCTCCATGGCCCCTTCCCTCCCTTCCCAGTCAGTCCTTATCACGCATGCGTGACATTGCTGAACTGTGTTCTCCCACGCCCAGTCACTCCTTAAGGTATTTCTTTTTTCCTCCCTCCCGACAATCAGTTGTTCCAATGATCAGCTGTGCTGAGATCCCCCTCGCTGTCTTACTGCTTTGCCCAGGAGGCTTCCCTGAGGCCCAGGAGGAAAAAAGAGCAGGTGAGTGGAATGAGTGGGTGCTGTGTTCTGTTTTTGGGGACCCAGGGAAGCATTCTGGGAGTAAAAACACTCCCCAAGAGCCTTGTATGAGGCCCAGAAGACAAAAAAAAAAAAATGGGAAGGGGGATGTGCTGCAAAAAAAAAAGAAAGAAAGAAGAAGAAGCCATGTCCACTCAGTCACATGGCACACCCACCTAGACACACCCACAGAATCGGTTGTTAAAAAATTTGAATCCCACCCCTGCCCATATTCCACAGAATATGGTATTCCATATGAAAATTTCTGCCCAACGCATTCAGAAACCATTACAAGAATTCAATGTATAGACTTTGGAAGATTTTTGAACGTTTCAAGAATACTGACAGGAAATTTGAGGCTATCCAAATTCAGTGTTCATACGAATATTATAAAACAAATAGACGCATAACACAGGTGGTCCTCGACTTTCAACTGTTTGTTTAGCGACCATTCAGAGTTAGAATGGCACTGAAAAGAGTGACTTATGACTGTTTTTTTCACAATTACAACCGCTGCAGCATCCCCACGGTCACCGGATCAGAATTTGGATGCTTGCCATCTGGCTCATGTTTATGATGGTTGCAGTGTCCCGGAGTCATGTTGACACTTTTGCAACCTTCTGACAAGCAATGGCAATGGAGAAGCCTGATTCACTTAACGACCGGGTTACTAACTTGACAACTGTAGTGATTCTCTTAAGAACGGTGGCAAGAAAGGTTGTAAAATGGGGCAAAACTCACTTAACAAATGTCTCACTTAGTGTTTTGACCAAGGCTTCCGAGACCGTAATTAAGCACACCAACTGAAGTACAAAGAGCTTCAAGAATGAATCTGAACCAAACGAACGATTTTGCTTCCTGCAAAGGTTTCATCATCTTTGCCTGTCCTTTATATTTTATGGGAGGGGCAATCACCTCCCAGCCTTACTCCTGAGTTGCCCCTTTTGTTTCAGCTGTTCTCGCCTTCTAGCAGCTCTGCGCACACGCACACTGGGAACAGGCTCCCCTGGGTCCTCTGCCTCACTGCTGCCAGACTCTAGAGGCTCCGGAGGCAGCACCCCACTCCCAGATGGTCCTGGCCCTATCTCTGCATTGGACACAGGACCCTCGTCTGAGTCCTCTCCAGATTCCCAGACTTTCTTCCCCACTGTCTGACTCCACTGCTGTCTGCACAGGCTGCCGGCAAACCACAACACTTAGCTACAGAAATATTGGGCTCAACTGTGTTCATAAGTCGAAGAACAGATGTGCAAAGTGTCTAGTACATTTTATACACAGATGAAATATTTCCTGCTTTGCCATTCATCCATACCATGTTCGCTGGTGAAAGGAGGATTTTCAGATGGGTACAAAGGGAAAGAAATCAAAGAGCAAGAAAATAGTATCCAGTATCAAAAATTATGGCCTGCTTTAAAAACAACAACAACCCCAGAGAATATTGCTAAGGAGAATCGGACTTTGGGGTTGCTTTCACTGGTATTTCCTTTGGATCAATAGATTTTACTACCGAATGTGATTCATTTTATGAGCAGTTCTCAAGCCATCGGGAAAATAAAAGAAACCAAAGAACGGGTCGACATTTCCTTCAAGATTTGCAATAAGATGATTGAGTTAACAGAGAACGAAGCTTGTATGAAAATCATTTAGAAGATTAAGGAAGCTCAGTATTTTTCCATTACTGTTGATTTTTATATCTGATGTCTCTCATGCAAGATTTATGGTACATCCCTTTTAATAGCGCCTCAGTAAACAAAATGAAAGAGCAGGAGAATAAATACTGCTTTACAAAGCCTTGGTAAGGCCACATCTGGAATACTGCATCCTGTTTTGCTTACCACATTACAAAAGAGACTTTGGAAAAAGTGCAGAGAAGAGCAACTAAGACGATTAACTGGACCCAACTGTTCCTCCTCTTCCTCATCAGCCACCTCCAGACCTGGGGGCTGTTTGTTGACTCTCCCTCTGAGAGCTGACAGAGGGCCCAGGCTCCATCTCTGTCCCTCTGCCAGCTCCATTCCCTCTTTCCCCTCGGAGCTCACAGGTTGCCCTGATGTTGACCCTGACTCCCATGCTGCCTCCTCCTCCTCCTATTTGGTTGTTGAAGGGGCTGGCAGCCGACAGGCCACAACAGATATGCTGTACAGGTAGTCCTCGACTTACGATCTTAATTGACCCCAAAATTTCTGCTGTTAAGTGAGACATTTATTAAGTGAGACTTGTTCCATTTTACGACCTTTCTTGCCACAGTTGTTAAGTGAATCACTGCAGCTGATAACTTAGCAACGCGGTTGTTAAGTGAATCTGGCTTCCCCATTGACTTTGCTTGTCAAAAGGTTTCAACAGGGGATCACATTATCCTGGGACACAGCAAAGGTCATAAATATGAACCAATTGCCAAGCATCTGAATTTTGATGATGTGACCATGGGAATGTGACAACCGTCGTAAGTGTGAAAACCATCAATTTTTAAAGTGGCGTTGCAACTTTGAACGGTCACTAAACGGTAAGTCAAGGACTACCTGTATTGTTTTAATGTTTCATATTGTTGTTTTTATTGATTGTAAGCTTCTTAGAGTCATTGCAAGACAAGTTGGGCATCCTATAACTTTAATAAATTATATTTATTATATAAATTATAAATTAATATATAAATTATAATAAATTTAATTAAACAAATTGAGACTACAGTATACACAATGGTGATTGGGGTTTTTGATGCTGCTAATAATCATGTAAGGAATACGATACAAGTTTTAAAAACAAGAGCTTTGTTATTGTTTTGCTCCAACACAACTTTGATGGTTTTGAACCACATGAATGTGGTCAGGGCCATGCTAAAATAGGATGGAAGGTGGAAGACTTGACTTTACGATAACATATTTTTGTTTTTATTTTGCTTTTTCTAAGAGCTCTGTGTCTCCATTAACCATAAATTTAAATTATAAGTATATTCTTTTTATTATTTATTGTTAATACTTCATTAATGTACCTATTAAAAATATGCTTCAAATTTTTCATTGCCTATTTCCATTGAGCTGGGACCAATACATATTTTCCATAGAAAATATCACTTTGAATAGTGCAAATTTGAATAATGTGACCATTTGAGCATGATTAATTAAATTTAATTAATTTCTAGGGCTTTCTTAGTGAGGAAAACTGGTGTGAAATTGCAATCAGCATTCTTCCAAAAAAAAAATAAAAATGGCAAGGAATATTGCTGGCTCGCATTAGGGACAGTTTGTTCTCTTTTTTAGCAGAATAATTGCCTTTTTGAAATAAAGTTTTTTGAGGTGAGCCTATTCAGCACTTATTACAGGAGAAGAGCAGGAAGAACTGGAGAGGAGGAGTTAAGTATGTCTTTAGTTTAGAGTCGTTATGTTCCCACAAGTGGTCCAAGTCCAACCCCCTTGTGAATTTTAGTTGATTAGATTAACGTTAGGCTCAAAGAATCAGGATCATCTGTTAGATTGCAGAATAGAAGATTTATTCAAGCCTACTGTATACACAACAATGTAGTCAACTAAAGTTCAACAATAAATTGACTCCAGATAAGGGCCAAAATAGGGAACATCCTATCAAATCCTGTACACCAACAGTGGTGTCCCCCAAGGCAGCATTCTAGGACCAACTCTCTTTATACTCCACATAAATGACCTCTGTGTTCATATTAAGAGCAACTGCATTCTTTTTGCTGATGATGAAAGCTATTTAACACCACTGACAATACTGCTACCCTTCAAAATGACCTTGACTATGTGTCAGAATGGTCAAACAAATGGCAACTTCAAATGTCAACAAACAAATGCACTGTCTTACATATTGGCAAAAAAAAAATCAGAAAATAAAATATAAGCTGAATAATCAAGACCTTGTTTATAACCCCAACTATGTCAAGGACCTTGGATTACTCTTCTCTAATGATCTAAGTGCTAGAGCCCACTGTAATTACATAGTCAAAAAGGCATTAAGAGTTGTTAACCTAATCCTGCATAGCTTTTTCTCTGGTAATATCACACTGCTAACTAGAGCATACAAAACATTTGCTAGACCAATACTTGAATACAGCTCATCAGTCTGGAATCCACATTACATATAAGATATTAATACAATTGAGAAAGTCCAGAAATATTTCATGAGAAGAGCTCTCAATTTCTCTACTTGTAGCAGAATACCTTATGCCGCCAGACTTAAAATTCTAGACCTAGAAAACCTAGAAATATGCCGCCTTCGGCCCGATCTAAGTATAGTACATAAAATCATACATTGCAATGTCCTACCTGTCAATGAATACTTCAGCTTCAACCACAACAATACAAGAGCACACAATAGATACAAACTCAAGGTAAACCGCACCAAACTTGATTGCAGGAAATACGACTTCAACAACAGAGGGGTCAATATCTGGAATACTCTACCTGACTCTGTGATTTCTTCCCCAACCCCAAAAACTTTAACCTTAGACTGTCTACTATTGACCTCACCCCTTTCCTAAGAGGGGTGTAGGGGGCGTGCATAAGTGCGCTAATGTGCCTACCATCCCTGTCCTATTGTTTCTTTTTTTATTCATATCCATGCTTATATTTATACCTGTTATCTAATACTTGGTTGACAAATAAATAAATAGTCAATAGAATTCAGAAGGGGTTGGATTTGGATTGCTTTTGGGAAGACAATGACTCTAAGCTGATGATGCACTTATCTCAGCCCTTCAATTTTGCCTGCTTTTCTCCTACATTGGGGTGTCAAACTCGATTTCATTGAGAGCCGCATCAGGATTGTGGTTGACGGGGGGGGGGGGGTTGGGGGTTGGAAGGGCATGGCTGGGGTGGGTGGGGCCAGCTCAACATCACTGATATTGCCACCTGTGATGGCCAGAGTGCTCTGTCAGTAAAATAGGTTCCTTAGCTCCGTTTTTGGCAGTGACAGCCTCCTGCAACTCTCTGTTAGCCAAAACAGAGCTTGGGCGAGCTGTGTGCGGCCCTCATGAGGTCTGTTTTTCTGGCAGAGGCACTGTGGGCCGGTCCTTTGCTGTTTCCAGAGTGGCCCTGTGGGCCAGATCTAAGCACCTCATGGGCTAGATTCGGCTCATGGGCCTTGAGTTTGACACTCCTGTCCTACATCTATTGTATCCATGAACGGAACTCAAAAAAGGATATTGAAGAATGGTCCAAAACATCCATGAAAAAACCCACTACAGGTAGTCCTCAACTTACAACCATTCATTTATTGACCCTTTGAAGTTACAACAGCACTGACAAAAGTGACTTATGACTGTTTTTCACACTTATGACCATTGCAGCAGCACCCCTGTGGTCAACATTTGGATGCTTGGCACTATCTTCATATTTATAATGGTTGCAGCACCCCAAGGTCATGAGATCACTTTTTGTGACCTCCTGACAAGCAAATTCAATGCGGAAGCCAGCCTCACTTAACAACTGAGTTACTAGCTTAACAATTGCGATGGTTAACTTAACAGTGGTGGCAAGAAAGGTTGGGGGAAAAAAAAGGTGAAACTCACTTAACAAATCTCTCACTCAACAATGAAAAGTTTGGGCTCCAATGTGGTTGTAAGTCATGGACTACTGGTATCAATTTTTCCCTAAGAAAACTCTAAAATATGGTACTATTATGTTTATATTTTGATATAGATTATGAGTTACTTCAAAGAACAGGTGGGTTGAAATCACAGGTAAATTCTGATAAAAAGGCTGAAGACATTTGAAATGGCTCTGCTATCTGTTAGAAATGGTGCAGGGCCTCCTGCTTGGTGGTGGTGTTGGATTAGATGACCTACAAGGTCCCTTCCAAAAGATAAAAGATATAAAGAATGGTTGTTGGAATTGGGTATGTCTAGTTTGATGAAAAGAAAGTCTAGGGGTAACATATTAGCAGTGTTCCAATGTCTCAGGGGCTGCCCCAAAGAAGAAGGAGTCAAGCTATTCTCCAAAGCATCCTGAGGGCAGGACAAGAAGCAACAGGTGGAAACTAATCAAGGAGAGAAGCAACCTAGAACTAAGGAGAAATTTCCTGACAGTTAGAACAATTAATCAACGGAACAACTTGCCTCCAGAAGTTGTGAATGCTCCAACCTTTTAAAAAGATGTTGGATAGACATTTGTCTGAACTGGTGTAGAATTTCCTGCCTAGGCAGGGGGTTGGACTAGAAGACCTCCAAGGTCCCTTCCAACTGTGTTATTCCATTCTGTGTCAACTCAAAAATATTTCTCTGGTCTTTTAGAGTTGCCAGCAAAAAGGGAGTGGCGGAAGTAATGCATTCCTTAAATATTTTCATAGATAATTTATAGGCGACCAAAGCTTCTGGCATGCAAGATTATTACTGGAGAACATAATAGATGACTCTTGGCTATGGATGTGTCCCATTGGAGAATATGAATTATGATATATCCAGGGGTGGGGGAAGACTAGGATCAAGCGTGAAATGAATGATGTGTTTCAGAGTCGGCTGCACCCAAATAGTACCGGCATGTTAACTCCTAATAAATTTTCTTTAAGCTGTCTGAAAGAACTGGCTAGAGAGTCATGATTTAAATGGAGGTGATTACTGGAGCCCTGACATTCTATTCTATTCTATTCTATTCTATTCTATTCTATTCTATTCTATTCTATTCTATTCTATTCTATTCACTCTGTTGGCTATTGTGGCAGTATTTGGGTCCATACATTCACAAATTAGATCCTGTTAATAAAATTCTATAACAACCAAGCCTTGTTTTGTGTGGCAAGGAATCTCACCTTCTTCCATTATCACTTTTGCTTGTGAGATGCATAACTGCTTTAAAAAATGATTGAGGGAGAAGCAAAGAAAATGAGCCCGCACATGAAAAATCACATAGTCGTCCAACAGATCAACTCCACCAAGGCATAAATCAATTTTCTCAGATGGAAATAAAAATGAGCGTGGGCTAAAACGAAAGAGACAAGTTCAGGGTGGAAGCATGTGATGTTATATCAAGATGATTCCAAATTGAATTGGAGAAGTGTTCCTCTGCTTATATAAAATTGTAAATTTATTTGGTTTCTTGTCAAGACTCAACTGGGGCTTTGAGTCAGGGAACTTTAGTAAGGATGCTTTTGTGTGAAGTGGCCTTTTCCTTAGAATGTAAATATTTCAAGCTCTTCATAGATAACCCAGGTGAATGAGATGGCTCTAAGAGACAATACGCAGCATTTTGAGGGCAATTTACAACCTTTTGAAGACAATAAAGAATTGATTGGATTCCCCCCCCCAGAGATTGCTCTATTTTTCTATCTGTGTAGCTCTGTCCATTTCGAACTGTGAGGGAGAAAGAGTGATCTCCAACTATTTTTGTTTACAAATAAATCCATCCCCCGGCACTGACCATCAGTAATAGCTACTGTTCATAGACCGTGAGGAATTTCTTCCAAGAAAATTATCCTTTGACAGTCTCGTATTGAATTTGTTGCTAAGACAAGCAGGCGAAAGAAGACAAAGCCTGTGAAATAACCAGAATGAAGCAAAAATTCAGACAATACTGGACCTATATTAAAAAAATAAATAAACCACAGGACAATATGCAAATTTCCCAGTTTGGTACAGGTAGTCTTCGAGTTATGACTACATTTGAGCCCAAAATTTAAATTGCTAAGTGAAACATTTATTAAGTGAGATTTGCCCCATTTTACGATCTTTCTTGCCACAGTTGTTAAGTGAATCACTGCAGTTGTTAAGTTAGTAACACGGTTCTTAAGTGAATCTGGCTTCCTCATTGACTTTGCTTGTCACAAGATCGCAAAATGAGACCCTGGGACATTGCAACTGTCATAAATATGAATCTGTTGCCAAATTTGATCATCTGACTGTGGGGATGCTGAATTTTGATCACCTGACTATGGGGATGCTGCAATGGTCATAAGTATGAAAAATGGTCGTAAGTCACTTTTTCCACTGTGGTTGTAACTTTGGTGACTAAATGAACGGTTGTAAGTTGAGGACCACTTGTAATTCTTAAGCAGTACAGAAAAAAGAGAGCTAGAAGATTCCAGAATTTAGGCCCATGGAGAACTTCTATTTTTAATCTAATATGTTGATTAGCCAGCAAAGAATGCACTGACATTATGTCTAAGCTTGCTTTAAATCAATTTATGCCATATGAAAATGGTGATTATTTTTAGAACTCCTATACTTTTCAGTTTTATGGTTAGCAATTTCAATATTGTGCTCAGTTCATTTGGATGAAAGTATGGATGGTTTTTAAGATGAGCATATAGTGTATGTCCTAGGCATTTCTTTTCAAATAGAAAAAAGAAGACACTCCTCGAAGAGGCAATGAGAAAAAAAAATACGTAGAGAGGGGACACATATTTTGCCCCAGGATTTTTCAGAGTTTTAAAAAGGTCTTGAGTCAATATAGGACATGTACACAGTGCAGATAAACTGCCTTGTTGTGACCTTGTTGTGTTAGTTGATTATAAGACATATAAGTTATGAACGACACGGCTATGCTTTGCTGCGAGACTTTGATTTGATAAAGACTGAGGGAAGCAAAGGTGGGATTCTATCAGTTCAGACAGGTTCTATAGAGCCGGTTGTTATGATTCTGTGCAGTTCAGAGAACCGGCAAATTGTACCCCTGGCTGGCCCTGCCTCTCCCTGCCCAGTCAGTCCTTATGGCGCATGCACGACATTGCTGACTGTGTTTTGTCCCAACGATCAGCTGTTCTGATGATCAGCTGTGCCGGGATCCCCCTCGCTATCTTACTGCTTCACCCCTTTTTGCCTTCTAGGCCTCAGGGAAGCCTCTTGGGGAGGTGTTTTTGCTCCCAGGAAGCTCCCCTGAGGCCCAGGAGGCAAAAGGGGGTGCTTGGGGGGGGGCTGTGTTCTGCTTTTTTTGCCTTCCTGGGCCGCAGGGAAGCTTCCTGGGAGCCAAAACCTCCCCCAGGAGGTTTCCTTGAAGCCCAGGAGACAAAAAACAAAACAAAACCTGGATGGAGTGCTGCAAAAAAAGAAGCAGCCATGCCTAACCAGTCACATGGCCGCGCTCACCTAGCCATGCCCACAGAACCGGTTGTTAAAAAAATTTGAATCCCACCCCTGGAGGGAAGCATAGGAAGGGGAAGATGGTGGAAAGGAAGACTGGAATGCCTTAGAAAAGTTGGAGTTGGTTTGCACATGACTTTAGAAGTCTATGGAGATTCTCAGTCATCCAAGACATGGTTGCCCCAAAGGTGCTTTTTTTCGAAAGGCAACTGGACCTTCTTGTTTTTTTTTTTTTTTGAAGACGTTTCGCTTCTCATCCAAGAGCTGAAGAAGCAAAACGTCTTCAAAGAAAAACAAGAAAGCAAGTCCAGTTGCCTCTTCAAAAAAGCACCTTTGGGACATGTTTTTCGAGTTATCAGAAGTTGAGTGTGACCTCAGAAATAAGAAATTCAGAAGTAAGAAATTCAGCAAACCAAGCTTAGACATAAAGTTTGCCCTGAACATTGACTGGGGCTTATAGATGCTTTTGACATTTATGTGACCATGCCAAGATTAAGGTTGGAATTAGCAGAACAACATGTTTTTGATAAGTCCTAGACAATTCCAGCATTATTTTTTTGCTTTGTTAGAATTACACAAACATACTTGAGAGTCTGAGAGCTTATCTGCCTTGCCTATTTGTCTCATCATCTGAATGGACCAGAAACTATTTTTTGAAAGAAAGAAGTGGAGAACATCACTCCTTTCATTGCAATTGAGATCCCTGGGTACATTTTTTCTGCTGTGTTTTTATATATTATTTCCCTTCTCGCTGAAGAACTGTATTTTGTGAAAGTCTAGTCACATAGTTGTGTTTACTTCACAAAAGAAAGAATACTCCTTCAACTGTGTCAGTGGTTATCCTGGGCAAGAAGCAGGATGGAAACTAATCAAGAAAAGAAGCAACCTAGAACTAAGAAGAAATTTCCTGAGAGCTAGAACAATTAATCAGTGGAACAACTTGCCTCCAGAAATTGTGGGTGCTCCAAACACTGGAAGTTTTAAAGAACAGATTGGACAACTACTTTGTCAAAATGGTCGGATTACCTATCTGAACAGGGGCTGGACTAGACTAGAGGCTGTATTTCCTGAGAATGCTCAGGAAGATAAATCTATCTCAGTATCTACTTCTGTCCTACTACTGCAGCATCATTGAGAATGTCCTGACATACGGCATTCTTGTATGGTATGGGAGCAGCTCTGTAGCGGACAAAAAAGCTCTACAGAGAATAATTAAAACTGCCCAGAATATCATTGGACTCCAGCTACCAGCCCTGGATGACATCTTTGCATCTCGCTGTTTGAGGAAGTTGCACAACATTCTTAGAGACTCTTCCCATCCTGCTTACCATCTTAATGAACTCTTGCCTTCTGGCAGAAGATACGGAACAATTAAAACCCGGACCACACGGTTTCTGAACAGTTTTTATCCCAGAGCTATAATTGCACTTAACAATGAATTTAAGGACCACCATCAGTGGACAGTATTACTTGGTCTGTTGTGTGGATGCTTGTGTGTTTTTAGGAGGCAGGGAATTTTGGCGGGTGAGGAGGTGTTTGAGGATATTCATGTGTGTGTGCATGTTGAGTCTGGTCTCTGGGGGTTATATGAATTTTGTTGTATGTATATTGTGTATATATGTACAATGACAATAAAGAATTCAATTCAATTCAATTCCTTTCCAACTCTGTTATTCTCTTATTTTACTACTGGTAGTAATGCTACAATATCATTTGCTTTCTAAATATGTAAAAGTTTGCTTGGGAGCTTGGGAGAAACTCTTTTTAAAAATAACAATTTCCCCCTTGTGCTTTCTCTGGGCTTTAGGGACTTTTTTAAGGTTATTCTGAAAACAGACAAATAAAAAATGGAGAACAATGAATCATCTACAGCATTTTCTGGAAATAAAATGATAACTGCTTGAAGATGGTTAGAAAAATCAATTCCAATTCCTTCCTTTTCATAAAAATTGAAAAAAAAAATGAAAGCAACTTGTGAATGAGTGGGCAGACCTAGAGAAGAAGTGAACAAAGAAATAAGCGAAGAAAGAAAAAAATATGTCCAATATGAATCTTGGAAATACATGGATAGTAATACTGGAAGGTATCAGGATTTGAATAATGAAAGCAAATTGAATAATGAGATGAACAAATATTTCTTGCACCTTTCTTTCTTATTTGTTAGTCCAACCTTCCCCAATTTTTGGACATTGCAATACAGTTCCTAGAAAGCTATATCAGCATGGCCACATTGGTGGAGAATAATAAGGTCCATCATCCTAACACATTGCACAGGCATCAGGCTATGGAAGGCTGATATAGTCTAAGGCTAAACTCTACGTTTGCCTCTTGTATGTCTGGAAAGACTCTGGAAAGAGTGCAGAGAAGAACAACAAAAATGATTAGGGGACTGGAGGCTAAAACATACAAAGAACAGTTACAGGAATTGAGTATATCTAGTCTAATGAAAAGAAGGACTAAAAGTGACATGATAGCCCTGTTCCAATATTTGTGGGGCTCCTACAAAGACAAGGGGTTCAAACTATTTTCCAAAGCACCAAAAGGCAAGGCAAGAAACAATGGTTGCAAATTAATCAAGGAGAGAAGTAACCTAGAATTAAGGAGAACTTTCCTAATGGTGAGATCAATCAACCCATGAACAGCTTGCCTTCAAAAGTTGTGGGTGCTCCATCACTGGAGGCTTTCAAAAACAGATTGGACAACCATTTGTCTAAACAGTCTCCTGCTTGAGCTCCAAGATTCCTTCCAACTCTATTATTCTATGTTTTATGTCGTCTGTTTTTGGATCTTAGAATGTTATTAGAAGAAACACAAAGAATTTACCTTTGCATGTATGATCTCAGCAGGGTGATGCCCAGGAGGAAGTACATCATAATGGAGCACACCATCATGGTCAGTCCCAGGAGTATGGCCCGGTCCTCTCCTGCTTTGAGAGCGGTGACTGTTTTCCTTTTGTCCAGTAGATCATGATCCCTGATTTTTTGGTAAATATTTCTGAGGTTGAAAACAATACATTCTTATGTGGAGTTCACACTTTAATCAATAAACCCTCTAAAAAGGACTGTTTGCTCCATTTCCAAGGCCTGCCTCAGGGGAGATCACAGCTTTAAGATTACCGCATTCTATGTTTTCTAATTTTTTTGCACCTGGTAGGGAAAAGAAGAGTCACCGGCATCCAAAACACACAAAAGGCTTTCTCATCTGTGGAATGATTTCAAAGCTCCCTTTCCCCCCTCCTGCCTCTGTTTTTCAATTTTCAGGAAGGTGCTTTGCAAAAGATTAAATGAATCTTTGACAACAAATCTTAGATCATTCACACCAGAGGAATTCTTTGGAATCTCCAGAAAAATGTGTGATGTGACTGAAGAAAGAATTGTCAAAGATGTGTTATTCCTTGCTTTATTTCCTGGTCATTTCAGCAATTTAGAGTTCTTAGATACTCTGGACACTTAACTGACCCAGATAGGATAATAGGCTGATTTAGGCATATAGGTTAACTCTAATTTTTCATGTGAAAAGTAAGATCTATCATAGTTCTACCAACTTCTAAAACTCTACATTTGAATTCTAAAATGATTACTGTTTTACAGGTAGTCCTTGACTTACAACCAGTTGAGATGCTGATGCGGGATGTTACGAATGTAAGTAACCTAACAGGTATTTGGGTTAGAAATATATAAACCAGGATAGACATTTTAATACTGTCTCTTTAAGGGAATGCAAGAGCATGCAATTGGGTGTGGTTTCTCAAACGGCCAAAAGATGGAGCCAGAAACCTGGTTTGTCTTAGCCTTAGTCTCAGAAGAGAGTGTGAGTATATCTCTGTTTCTTTCTGTTGGAAAATATTGCCGTTCCTCCATTTCTTCTAATTGACTGATATTATTGGATTTGATGTAAGTCTAATACTGAACTGTTTTTGACACTGGACTTTCTAATTGGATTATCCCTGGATTGAAAAAACGGGCTGATCTACCTGTGAATGACTTTGGATTGCTTGTTTTGGACTTTGCTTAACGTTTCTGGAAGTAAAAACCTACACTTACTGTACAGTGTATCTGTGTGCTCTATGTGTATTATTCAAACACTACTCTCAAATACATCTCCCTGTATGCGCTCATTCTCCTAACGGGGAATTACCTCAACACCGGATAAGGAGGAAGGTATGGGGTCCTAAAGGGTAGGAATCAAGCCCAAGGGCCTGTGAGGACCCTGAGGATGCAAAGTGGAACATGAGGTGTTTTGGGAGTAGGGACCTGGACCTGTGCTAGGCCTCCCAGGGCCTTCCGTATCCTAAGGTACCCCAGCCTCTGCTTAATGACCTGTGTGGTTTTTAGCAATTGCATTTGAGACAGCAGGGATGGAGGTCATTAAGCCAGGTAATCATGTAGTCTCCTTGTTTAATGACTGTCATGACTTGTGGCTGTAATGGGCAGGCCCATTATGGCCTTGTGTCAAAGGCTATCTGAATATACTTTATCTTTTATAATATTATGGTATTTATTATTCATTGTAAGGCTGCACTTGGAATACTGCATCCACTTCTGGTTACCATGATGTAAAAGTGATGTTGAGACTCTGGAAAAAGTGCAGAGAAGAGCAACAAAGATGATGAGGGAACTGGAAGCTAAAACTTATGAAGAATGATTGCAGGAACTGGGTATGTCTAGTTTGATGAAAAGAAGGACTAGCAGTGTTCCAATATCTCAGGGGTTGCCACAAAGAAGAGGGAGTCAAGCTATTCTCCAAAGCACCTGAGGGCATGACAAGAAACAATGGGTGGAAATTAATTAAGGAGAGAAGCAACCTAGAAATCTCCTGACAGTTAGAACAATTAACCAGTGGAACAACTTGCCTCCAGAAGTTGTGAATTCTCCAACAGTGGAAGTTTTAAAGAAGAGATTGGAAAATCATTTGTCTTAAATGGTATAAGATTTCCTGCATGAGCACGGCATTGGACTAGAAGACCTCCAAGGTTCTTTCCAATTGTGTTATTCTATTTTCTGTTATTCTATTATAGTATTTTTTAGTAGTACATAGTATTTTGTAGACTTTCCATCTGCATTAACTTACTACAAACATCTTTTTTTTGTTCTCATTTTCAGAGATATTTCCTCACATTGATGGCCTCCATAATGTGATCAGTTGATCAACATCATTGGTGCCCACTTACTTCTAGATTACTTCATGGTGTTCTGGGTTTTTGTTAACTTAAAAATGGTGGTCTATCTATTATTTATTCTATCTATGGAGTTCTTGGTAGTTTCTGATCCTGGTTGTTTACTTGCAGACATTTCATTACCCAACTGGGTAACATCATCAATGTGAGTGAGTGTGGGGTTTGCTGCCTGTTTATATATAGTAGATGCTCTGCCAGTTTTAGTGGGGGTATGTTTTTTTTTAACTTGGTAATACGTTAATTGGAATGTTCTAATGTGTTCAGACAAATCAGTCATCAATAGACACATTTACACACTATTCAAAAGAGACAATATAATACCCAGGAAGGAAACAAAAAATAGAAGATATCTTCCCCACTAGCAGCCATCATTCAGATAAATAAAGATCAGCACCAGACACACAACGAGGCACAAAAACAACACTATATCAAGGAACCTCCAACGAGAAAACTACAACTCCACCAAAACTGGCAAGGCAAGCTACTATATATAAATTGGAAGCAAAATCACACACCCATTTGCATCAGTGGTGGGATTCTATCAGTTTCCCTACTGGTTCGGTGTTTGTGCACTTTGTGTGTGTGTGTGTGTGTGTGTGTGTGTGTGTGAGGCTCTGCTGCTCCAATCAGCTGAGAGGATAAAGAAAAGTGCAGGGGCAGGTGGAAGGGCCAATCCTGCACTTTTCTCTCCTTTATCCTCTCAGATGATTACCAGAGCTTTTTTTTACTACCGTTTGATGAACTGGTAACAATTTTTGCTACCAGTTCAGTTGAACTGGGCCAAACCGGTAGAATTTCACCACTGATTTGCATAGATGTTATCTAATTGGGGAATAAAACATCTGTAAGCAAACAACTAACCATCAAGGACCCCACAGTTCAACCCTGAGCTAGATATTCCCTTCTACTGATATCTATCCTCTCTCTCTCTCTCAAATGAGTTACAGTTTGACTTGCCACAGTTTCTATTCCTGAGAAATCCCACATTCAAATCAAACATTTTTATGGTGTTTAAGGGTAGGACATGAGCAGACATATATTTTCTGCTCCATATACTCTAGTGAGTTTTATATTTTCCCATCACCACTTATTGCAGAGATTAGCAATTTGGGAGGCGTGAGGGACACATTTGGAATTTTGATAAGTTAGGACAGTTGTTTATTTACAAAATGGTTCCCATGGTGAGCCTGGCCAGTCATCAAACATCGATGTACCAGAAGGGGAAATGGCTGCTCCGGGATGTGCTGCACATAACAAGAATGCCAAATGATCCTGCTTTGCTTTGCAGCAGGACAGATTCCTGGTTTTCTTTTCAAAATCAAGCGTTTGCATGTGTAGAAAAGGAGCAGAGTAGAAGGAGTGTTAAGGCATGTGCTTGCTCCATTCGATTGTGTATTAAGCTGAAGATGCTCGGCCAGGGGTTTTAAACTTGAATTAATTGAGGGCTGCATCAGGGTCATGTTTGACCTGTGGAGGCTGTGGGGGCATGGCTGGGTTGGGCATGGCCAGTTTGACATCACTTGTGTCACAGGTACCTGTGGTAGCCTGAGTGCTCTGGCAGTGAAAACAGGCTCCCAAGCTCTGTTTCGGCTGCGATAGCCTCCTGCAACCCTCTGCCGGTCCTCCCAAGCTCCATTTTCCCTGGCGGAGGCACTGCAGGCTGATCCTTTGCTGTTTCCAGGGCAGTCCTGCAGGTCAGATCTAAGCACCCCATGGGCTGGATCTGGCCCCTGGGCCTTGAGTTTGACACCCTTGTGTTAGGCTGAATCTGAGTTCCAATGCTCAATGTCAATTTTGTGCTAAGACCCATGATTGGAATTAGGTGGAACAAATAAGGGGCTTATAATGTACATGGGAATGATCCTGAGAGGCAGAAGGGAGAGCCACAGACTAGAAGTCTGTTTTGACAAAATGTTTTGGCCCACTGAAGAAGAGGGCTTGGGAAACATTTCAAACATTTAACAAGAAAGAACGGAGCAAGAGACCTGGGCAGCAGTAGCTCTTTTATAGAGCTTGCTGCCGTCAAACAACCAATGAACTGAGTCTATCGCTTTTACAAACATCCAATCAGGGGTTTCTATTAACAGCCAATCAGACTGGCCAAACCTGACCAATCACGACTCGCCATTCACGGGCCAATGAGAATTGCATGATTACAAGCCTGTTGTAAGACGAAGCTGTTTTGGTTGTATTGCTGCAATGGTTTAATCCATAACACCCCTCCCCCCTTGGTTCCGTCTGAGGGGTGGGGTGATTTATTCTCGCAAATAGGCAGGCCGCTTCATCTGTCTGCTCGACCTGCGCTGTTCCACCGGGTTCCATTGTGGTTCTGGTTCTGGCTCTGGTTCCGGTGGGCTGTCCGCTGGGCTGGATAGCGAAGACTGTAGTTCTGGATTGCCCTCATCGGCACTGTCTTCCGGGTTCCCTGGATCTGCCTCCATCACGGTGTTGTCACGTGGCGAGGCCACTCCCTGGTTTGGTTCTCCCTCAGATGGGGAGTATCCCCTGGGCTGTTAGGTTTCGATTTCTTCTTCGTCCTCCTCCATGCTCCTTCCCCCCCAGCTGGAGGTTCTAGTGCTAATCTGGAACGGAGTTGGTCTATGTGGCGTTTCCACATCTAACCATCTGCCATTTGTAGACGATAGGATCGGGGTCCTGTAAGTTGCGTTATGGTAGCGGGGACCCACAATGGGTCGCCCAAGAAGTTTTTCGCAAACATGAGGTCACCTTCCTGGAATGCCCGACACTTACTGCTGGGTCCCGGGGGTTGTTCTGGTGTGTAGTTTGGGTGGAGGCGATCAAGATGCGAGCGAAGTTTCTGGCCCATCAGGAGTTCTGCTGGGGTTTTGTTGGTGGTGCTGTTTGGGGTTATGTGTTGGATAAAAAGCATTCGGTTTATTTTGTCGTCAATGTCGTCGTGGTCCATTTTATGCAGGGTCTTTTTTACAAATTGAACCATTCGCTCAGCCCTACCATTGGCTGCAGGGTGAGCTGGTGATGTTAAAGCATGGTGGATGCCCCGATCTGCCAGGTATTGTTCGAATGGCAGAGCAGTGAATTGGGGGCCATTATCTGAGACGAAGATATCAGGAAGTCCGTGGGTAGCGAATAGTTTATTCAGTTTTTTAGTGACTGTGTCTGTGGTGGTGCTTTCCATTTTTTGGACTTCAAGCCAGTTTGAATAGGCATCCACCATTAAGAGGAAAGTGTGTCCTCTTGTGGGTCCCACAAAATCGATGTGGATACGGGACCACAGACCTCGAGGCATTTCCCACTGAGTTGGGGGAGTCTTTGGAGGAGCGGGGCGAGTCTTCTGGCATTTACTGCATTTGGCTACCCTCATTTCTATTTGTCTATCTAAACCAGGCCACCATGCGTAACTCCTGGCCAAAGCCTTCATCCGCACGATGCCTGGATGTCCCTCGTGCAGCATTTTCAATACCCTATATTGTAACTTCTCCGGGACTATGACTCTGTCTCCCCATACTATGCAACCCTTCTGGGAGAACAGTTCCTTTGACGATTTTTAAATGGCTTGAACGTGTCATCAGTTTCACTGATCGGCCAACCGCGTTCTACCCAGCTGAGGACTCGTGCCAAAACAGGGTCCTTTTTTGTCTCTAAGGCTATGTCTCGAGCGGTTAATGGCGGCGATTTGAGGGTTTCTATTTGTAGTACAGTTACGGTTGGAGCAGGGTCCTCTATAATGTCTGGTAGTGGCAAGCGGCTCAAAGCGTCAGCATGGGGAATGGTTTTCCCCGGGCAATGTTGCAATTGGTAATCATAGGCGGCTAAAAATTCTGACCAACGTGTCATTCTTGGTGATAATATATGGGGAGTTTGTTTGTTTCCCGCCAAAATCCCAAGTAACGGCTTGTGGTCTGTAATTATGGTAAAGGGTCTCCCATATGCATATTCATGGAAACGTTTAATTGCGGGTACAATAGCAAGGGCCTCTTTATCAAGTTGACTATAATTCCTTTCGGTTTTAGACAAAGTTCTCGAAAAGAACGCAATTGGTGCCTCATTTCCATTTGGGAGAACATGGCTTAGGATGGCTCCTACTCCAAATGGTGAGGCATCACAGGTAACTGCCAAAGGGAGAGTCTCGTTGTACTGCATTAATACAGCATCAGAGGTTAAAAGGTCTTTTATCTCTTTGAACACTTTCTCTTCACGCCGTCCCCAAACCCAAGGAGCCTTTTTATCGAGAAGTCTATGTAGGGGTTCGGCTACGGTTGCCTTCTGGGGCAAGAAAATGTTATTAAAGTTAATGAGTCCCAGGAAGGCTTGAAGGTCTTTCTTATTCCTAGGTCTCAGGGCTTTTTTTATTGCGGTTAGTTTTTTTTCGGTGGGGTGGATTCCCTGTCTGTCGAGAAGGTATCCCAGAAACTCCACTCTCTCCGTGCAAAGTTGGCACTAGTCTCATTTTACCTTAAGACCCGCATCTTTGAATTTCTGCAGAACTTTTCTGAGCTGTTGTACTAATAATTCTTTAGTGGGGGCAGCTATTAGGACATCATCAAAATAAGGCACGATGCCTTTATGCCTTGTAATAGTCTCTCTATTAAACTTTGGAAAATGCCCGGCACCACGCTTACTCTGAATTGGAGTCTATTGCACTTAAAAGCGCCTCTATGTGTAACTATTGTCTGGGCTTCTGCAGTTGCTGCGTCCACAGGGAGTTGCTGGTATGCCTGAGCTAAGTCCAATTTTGCAAATATTTTTCCGCCACTCAGGGAATGAAGAAGGTGTTGAACCACCGGTACCGGATAAGCGCTCTGTTGAAGAGCATGATTTAGGGTGGCCCGATAGTCCCCGCAAATTCTTAACGAACCATCTGGCTTCATGGGCATTACTATCGGGGTTTCCCAACAGGCATGGTCAATTGGTTCCAATACGCCCTGGGCTATCAGTTTATCTAGCTGCTCATCGATTTTAGGCTTTAAGGCAAAAGGTACTCGATGGGACTTAAGCCGAATGGGAGCTACATCGGGGCTGAGATTAAACAATATAGGGGTTCCCTTGTACTTGCCTAATGTTCCTGTGAACACATCCTGGAATTCCTGGATGAGAGTCTCTTCCCAGTCATCATTTCTGGTATGGTGTATGCCGGCTAGTTCAATTCCGAGTGGGGCGAACCACTGTAGCCCTAACAAGCTGGGTCAGTCACGATCGGCAACAGTTAGAGGAAGCGTTGCTCTGCGGTCCTTGAATGATACTTGGACGTTGCTGGAACCGACAACTGGGATTCTGTTTCCCTGATAGTCTTTCAGGATGATTCGCTGCGTGCTGAGGTCCTGGCGGGAAATGGCAGGGATCAGTTGTTTGAGGGTTTTCCAGGATACCATTGACAGGGATGATCCCGAGTCGACTTCCATCACACATGGTCGATTCTCAATAATAACCTTCACACATATCTTCCTTGCATCGAGCGATGAAGCGTGGCCGATGATAATGGTTTGGTGGGCCTCTTCTCATCTCATTGAAAAGGCAGGTGCTTGGTTTCTGTAGTAGTAGTGGTTGTTCCATTGGTGGTTCAGAGGTCCCGGTTTTCAGGAGGTTTGCCTATCTCCTGACGGAGGTTGTTTTCCTTTCGGCTGGGACTGGACTCTTGTCTGCTTCTGCAGACCTTCACGATATGGCCTTTTTTCCCGCAGTTACGGCAGAGTGCGTCGAGGAATTTGCAGTCTGATCGCGGGTGGTTTGCTCCGCAACCTGCACATTGGCGCGGACGTCACTGGTTCCTTTGCTCTCGTTCCGAGCGGAGCCGGTTGACCTCTTCTTCATCACTATCTGAGGATGACTCGAGGTCTTCATGGTGGGTAGTGGTAGCATGCTTCTCAGTGGTGAGTGGGACTTCGTTGGCGAGTTGATGAAGTGGTGTGTTTGCTTGGCGCATTCGAGCGGCTGACTTCCTGGTTGCTTCTGTTGCAGTAGCATTGGCGATGACATCTGTAAGGCTGATGTCGTCTTTTGCTATCAGCTTACTCTGCACGTGTGGTGCATTTAATCCCAGAACTATTTGGTCTCTTAGGGCTTCCTCTAAGTTTGCAAAACCACAAAGGCCTCCTAAGTTCTGGAGGTCAGCTACAAAATTACCAATGCTCTCGTCCTTCCGTTGGTCCCTCTGGTAAAATTCGTGTCTTCGTATCAGTGTAGGTACTGCGGGTGTGTAATGGGCCCTGAGGATTGGAGCGAGGGTGTCCCAATCCATGGTCTTCACTTCCGCCGGTTTTGCTAATGCTTTAGCCATTTTGAAAATGGCGGGACCGCAATGAGTCAGGAACACCGCTCGTTTCTTGCCAGATGTTGCATCTTTTAAATTGTTGGTCTCCAGGAACATCTGGAAGCGGTCTATATACGAGTCCCAGTCTTCGGTTGCTGGGTCGAATGGAGCAGGTGGTATGGCGCCGCTAGTCATCTTGCCATCTGTTGCATGCGCTCTTTCGCCACGTGCTCTGTCTTTGTCCGATATGTTCTAGGCAGCTCTATCGTCTCCGAATCCCACCCTCATCGCCAGTGTTAAGTCCTGGGCATGGGCGTAAGAACGGAGACGAGACATCAGTCTGTGACTTCAACTCTTTATTTAACAAGAAAGAATGGAGCAAGAGACCTGGGCAGCAGTAGCTCTTTTATAGAGCTTGCTGCCGTCAAACAACCAATGAACTGAGTCTATCGCTTTTACAAGCGTCCAATCAGGAGTTTCCGTTAACAGCCAATCAGACTGCCCAAACCTGACCAATCACGACTCGCTATTCACGGGCCAATGAGAATTGCAGGATTACAAGCCTGTTGTAAGACGAAGCTGTTTCGGTTGTATCGCTGCGATGGTTTAATCCATAACAGAAAGGAAGGACAAATACTTTCAACCTCACAAGATTCTGTTACTATAAATCAGCTGTCTCAAACTCTATTTACCTGGGGGCCACTGGAGACAGAGGCTGGGTGAGGCTGGGCCGCATAAGGGATTCCACAAAAAACATTGTTAAAAAAATATCCTCAAATGCCGCACTAATATTATACTTTCATGTCATGGTGGGGGCCACAGGATATTGTCCTGCAGGCTGCAATTGGCCCGCGGGCCACGAGAATGAGACCTCTGCTATAAATAGTCTTTGGCTTACAACAGATTGTTTAATGGTTGTCCAAAGTTGCAACATCACTGGAAAAAGCGACTTATGACCATTTTCCATCTGTATAACTCTTATCTGATCAAAATACAGATGCTTGGAAACCAACTGACCTTTTCCAACCTTCTGACAAGCAAAGTCAATGGGAAGGCCAGATTCACTTAACAACTGTGTTACTAATTTAACAAGTGAATGGATTGACTTAACAACTGTAGGCAAGAAAGGTCATAAAATGGGGCAAAACTCACTGAATAAGTGTCTTGCTTAGCAACATAAATTGTGGGCTAAGTTGTGGTCGTAAGTCAAGGACTACCTGTATACCAATACAAAAAGAATAGAGTTAGTGTTCCTGGCTATGCTTCTTGTCTGGAGAACCTTTTGGGGCTTTCAGGGCTGAGGACAACTTCACATCTGCTTCTCTTTTCTTCTTCTCCTTAATTTGGGACTCAGTGGGTGTGTAAAATGAGCTCTGTTTTATTTTTCCCTCACTAATGGTAGTCAGCAAAATGCAGTAGAGCAGATAATAACAAGAAGGGGTAAATGCATGATATGATGGGTAGACATGGAATGCTGACTAATATATCAGGGTGAGGAAGGGAGGATGACACACAGATGAAGTTTTGGACTGCATGTCCATTTTGTTGTGAAGGTATAACTCTGTCATAATGTAAAGATGCTTCTTCACGCTCAAAATACTCTGGCCATTTTTCAAAGCAATCTCTTCACCAGTGTTTCTTAATCTTAGCAATTTGAAGATGTGTGGACTTCAACTCCCAGAATTCCCCAGCCATCCCAGAATTCTGGGATTTGAAGTCTATATATCTTCAAGTTGAGAAACACTGCACTACACAGTGGTGCTTCCCAGGAGAAGGCAAGACATGTATGTGTGTATCTTGTTTGAAAACAGGAAAACAAATGTTTTGCTTGTGTCTTTGTGTGGCTTTACAACCTGATCCAATTTATTCAAAAAAACAAGCCTGCATATATTTAGACATCGGACTGCAGTCATACCAGTTTGAACATCATCACTTGAAAATAAATAGATTGGTTTGATTCATTTTTAAGTTAGTACACTGCTACTGGCAGCTTTTATCTGATCCTAGCTCGATATGTATTATTGTTATTTTATTCCTGTTTTCATAATTTTTCACTACACTGCTTCTTCCATTATGTGCAGAAAAGCCACACGCATTATTCCAGTTCACCTCTAAGGATTTACTGGAGTGCATGCAATAAATGAACCAACTCCAGAAAAACTCGCTAACCTTTCCCAGCTTAAAATGAAATTCATGATAAATCTTTCTCATCCTTGTATTTCCCCCTCCCAAAACTACAGCACCACAACAACAGCATCATTTCCTTCCCCAGTTTATAAGAGAATGTATGAGATCACATTCATTCCCTTAGAAAAAAGAGATGTGAACAAAATAAGTAAGTGCCCTGGCTATTTATCAAAATGTATTTAACTGTAATGGCTCGCTATCGGTAGATGCATTGTAACCAAATGAAAAGCAGGCAGGAATGGCAGCAATTGTCATGCTGTTCCGGAACATTAGCCCATCACGCAATATAACTTGTGTCGGTCTGCAGACATAAAACAGGCATGGCACAATCAGTCAATAATATTGCACTGGAACACAAATGGGATTCACATGGACGATTGAGAAATAAGATGGCTAATTGAAAAAGACGGCCATGTCATTTCCACAGGAGGCAATGAGGCATGAAATGGACAGAAGAGAGGTAACAAATAAAAAGATTAAACCAAACAAATAAGTTGTAGGAGCCCCAGGCAGTAAGATGACTGAAGGCCTGAGCTGCATGTTAAGAGGTCACCTGGTTTTGGTGGATGTTTAATTTGGTTCTAGAAAACCAAACTCAGTAGAAAGTTTCTACATTATAGAAAGTCTCTACCAAGAAATCTGTAGATGGGTTATCTCAGAAAGACCATTTGTTTTCATGACCCAGGGACCGACTGTTTCTGAATATTTGTTCTCTTGTCCTTTTCTAAGGCATCCAGCTATGTAGCTATTGGTACATCAGAGAGAGGTGAATTTCTCTGTCTCAGGTACTTATGTATATATTCACAAAAGGGCATTACTATACATCTATCTCCCTAAGACTCCTCTACAGGCTGAACCACTAGAGTCTACTGTGAAGGATCACGTAAGTTCTCAGTAGCTTATTAAAACAATTCCAGGAGGAATAGAAAGCTACTTAAACTCTGGTAAACCCACAGAGTGAGAAATGTACTTTTCTGAGAACCCAACCACGCCAAGTATAGTTTGGTATTTTACTCAGTTGTTATGCAAACAATACAACCCCTCCCATTTTTCTTCTGCTGTGCAAGATTATTTCCTCTGTGGCAGTTAAGGCTCACCCAGCTTGAGAGATCTGTCTTTCCAAATGAAGGCACTATTGATTTTGGGAGGTTTAAAAGCTTGGAATTTTTCTAGTTATTGCAGCATTTCGGCTGTCTTGCACTTTGAATTTTCTGCTATGTGTGAGAAATCAATTGTTGGTAGGATAAGGAAGAAGGAACTGCTTCCGTTTTAAGTTTGGAAAAGAATATAGATAAATGTGGCACGAAGAATACCAAGTGAGTGAGTCCCATATGATACAATAACTTCCAACTCTATATTCACATCAGATTTTAGATTTGGGGAGAAAAAAAAAAAGAAGAAGAAGTAGAAAATCCAAAGCACTTGCGGCCTTGTGTGGAAATATTCTTATGTCTATAAAAATTATTTGATGGTGTTCTGTGGCTACCGAACAATAACGAAAGAACAGGGAATGCCCAAGGGTGGCTTCCTTTAATTGTAACTTGCTCTCCTAGGCCCTTTGAAGCATTTGGAACAGGGGTATCAAACTCAATTTTATTGAGGGCTTGGTCACTCATGTTGGGGGCAACTGTGCTCTGCCAACTAAAATGGTCTCCTGAGATCCATTTTTGGCTGCTACAGCCTCTTGCAACCTTTCTGACCTCCGTTTTCACTGTCAGAAGCATTGTGGGCTGGTCCTTCACTGTTTCCAGGGTGGCCCTACCGGCCAGATCTAAGCACCCCATAGGCCAGATCTGGCCTGCAGGCCTTGAGTTTGACACCTCCGATTTAGAAGGTAAATTACACGATCTGATGGCTTTTAAAGAGCATTTGGTGCACCAGGTCACAGAACTGATGCCTGCCTTTTAGGAGACATGCAGGGGTGGGGTGCTACCGGTTCTGCCCGGCTCTATAGAACCAGTAGCTCTGAAGAACAGCAGGTACCGAACTGGTTCTGTGTCTGCTGCTGTTTGGCCCTCTGCCCCCTCACTTCCCCGGGCTCTTACCTGTGCTTTATTTCCTGCTTTTTCAATCTCAGCTGGCACAGCTGAGGTTGAAAAAGCAGGAAAAACACTGCTTTCCAAATGCTGCGCACCTGTGCGCAGTGGTTTTTAGCTGTCCGGAGGGCACAGCTCAAGCGTTTTGTACACGCATGCAAAACATTACAGCAAACCGGTAGTAACACCGATTGAATCCCACCCTTGCTGACATGGATTGGGAAAGCTAAATAGCAATGGTCTGCTTCTTCTGACCAAATACACCAAGCATATGCACCACGAACATGATGCTCAGACTTGCAAGCAAGTATAAAGCTACCTGAATGCATCCCAGGTCTAAAAAATGTTAGTGTTGAAAAAAAAAAAAAAAGAACGACAAGAAAATAATGTTTGCCACATGAAAATGTTGAAAAATTAAAAGGCTGCAGGTGTAGATGATGTACTTGGAGAAAGGTTAAAATGGGGCTGTGCCTTGTTTAACATTGCTTAGGGACAAGGCATTCATGTCACCTTGGATTGGGAAAATGTCACGATTGTTCCCTGAACAAAAGGAAAGGTAATTAGAGAGGTTGGGGATTTAGTTTATTAAATGGGAAACACTTGACAGAATTTTGATTGAAAGGGTATGGTGAATGGGCAGGGCACCTTCATGCCACGGGATTGTACAGACCAGATTGTTCATGGCACTGATTTGTCATAGAAATATGAGAAAGAAATGTATTGTATGCTTGTTGAAATTTATGATAAAGAGAATAGGCATCAGTTTTGGAATGTTTTGCATGCCTATGGAATTGAATGATGGTTGCTAAAGCCAGAATGGCAATTTATAGGGGAAATAAAGCATTTGCTTCATTTATTATTCATTTATCACTGACATTTCTATGTTGTTCCACTCTAAATATGCATTGAGCAAAACTCACTATGGATTTCAATGCCAAAGAAGAGATTAATCACAAATAGGTGAGGCATCCCAGTTTGTTTCATATATTTATGGATAGATGAATGTGGTGACATTAGAGACATGCTGATTGGGGACATTAACATGTATATGCATTTGCCCGCAGACAATGCTGTGTTGTTGGCAGAGAACACAAATGATTTGTAACAAGGAGCACTCCTTATTTGTGCTGGGTTGAAAATGCATCTTTGTTGGCCCTCCCTGCTAATACATTGTTGAATTTCAGCTGTGTACTCTGGGGCTATAGCACCGCTAACAACAACAACGACAACAACAACAAAAGCCCTGTGTGTTTCTATGCAGGAGGAATCAACATCGCAAAAAAACAATATTTATTTTTAATGCCCCAGGATACCTGGAACAAGGAGCATTGCACTTGAGATCCAGTGGTCGGCTTTTGTACATTTCCTGATTTTTTTTCTCTAGTGTGTGTTTCCTAGTTAAAATGCAGCACAACAAAAGCATATTCTGACTTTACCTCCACATTCCATAGGTAAATTGGAATTATGGGCAGTCCTTGGAATTAAGAATGTCTAACTTACAGACAACTTGAATGTACAAATGGGCTGCCTACTACCATGTTTCCCAGAAAATAAGACCCTGTCATATATATATATTTTGCCACCAAAAAAGGCACCAGATCTTTTTTTTTTTTTGGGGGGGGGGGAATGTCATCCACTGACTAACCACACTTGTGCATGTCACCCCCCAACCCTCCTTTTTGCTGTCAGAGAACTTCTTCTGCAGCCAACAAGGCTTTCCTGAAGGCCTCTGCAGCCAATCACAGAGTTCCAGATTGATCCAGAGCTTTGTTATCAGATACAGAGGCCTTCAGAAAAGCCTTCCAGCCATGCCAACTGCAGAAGAAATGGGCTGGCAAGGCAGGTGTTGGGGGGTTCACGGCCTGGCTACAACTGTCCAAAGGTAAGTAGTAGGGCAGCTCCACTTCCCCATCCCCACTCTAGCTTATCCTGAGTGGGTGGGATCTTAATTAGGGCTTATTTTGAGGGTAGGGCTTATATTGGGCACATGGGTAAAAATCAAACTAGGACTTACTTTAAGGGTAGGTCATATTTTTGGGGAAACAGGGCACTAAAAATGGTAGAGGGTGTTGTCCTTCCTCAAACTAATGGACCACTCAAGCATGTTTTCATGAACCTCTGAAGCTGCACATTTTAAATAGCCCTTGACTCACAACTACAGTTGACCCCAAAAGTTCTATGCTAAGCAAGACGTTTGCTAAGTGAGTTTTGCTCCTTTTTACGATTATTTTGACCACAGATGTTAAGCGAATCAGTGAAGGGCTTAAGTTGGGAACATGATTTGTTAAGTGAATCTGGCTTCCCCATTGACTTTGCTTGTTGGAAGGTCACAAAAGGGGTTCATGTGATCTTGGGCCACTGCAACCATTTTAATATGAGTCAGCTGCCAAATGTCTGAATTTTGATCACATGTTCAAGAGGATGCTACAATGGTTGTAAGTGTGAAAAAGGGTCCTAAGTCATTTTTTTCAGTGCCGGTTGTAACTTTGATCAGTCATTAAATGAACTATTGTAAGTCGGGGACTCTCTGTAATAAAGCTTGATTTCAATGGTTCATGAAAACATTGAACTGCTGAAAGGAGGAGAATGCTACCTGCTCTTTTTAGTAATAGTTCATGAGTTCCGGCTTACATAAAATTCAGCTTAAAGGTATATTTAGGAACAGATCTTATTCTTAACCTGGGGACTGTCTGTGATTGATGGAAGTGAGCAGAGAAAAATTAGAATAAATTTTCCCAACCTGATGACACTGTGAATAATAACTCCCAGAAATTCCAGCTATCATAGGAGATGAATGGAGTTTGGGGTCTCCTACTTCATATAACATTAAATAACATAATAATAGAGAAGGTGCATCTTTCCAGGGGTGGGATGTTACCAGTTCTGCTCGGCTCTATAGAACTGATAGCTCTGAAGAGCAGCAGACACCGAACCGCTTCTGTGTTTGCTGCTGTTTGGCCCACCTGCCCATCGGGGCTCTTACCTGTCCTTTATTTCCTGCTTTTTCAACCTCAGCTGCTTTGCGTGGCACAGTTGCGGTTGAAAAAGCAGGAATAAAGTGGCTTTTCAAGCGCTGTGCTTCTGTGTGCAGCGTTTATCAGCTGTGCTGTGGCAGAGCATAAGGTTTTTAACACACGTGCATGTGCGCGCAAAATGTAATAACCGAACCGGTACTAACAACACCGGTTGAACCCCACGCTTGCATATTTCCAAAATATATCATATAATATTTTAGGGCAACGTGGAACTTTCTGATAGGGAAGCATGGTTTGGGGGTGTAATTGGCTTTCCACGTCGCTCAGAATTATTCTTCATTCTTTTCCCTCCGATATAGGTAGACCTCAACTTATAACCATTCATTTAAGGAGCATTCGCAGTTACAGTGGTGCTGAAAAAGGGGACCTATGGCCCTTTTTTGACACTTGCAACTGCATCCCTATGGTCACATGATTAAAATTCAGACACTTGGCAACTGGTTCATATTTGTGACGATTGTAGTGTCCTTGGAAATCATGTGATCATCTTCTGACAAGCACAGTCAATGGGGAAGCCATGATCCCCTTAACAATCTCTGTGTCTAACTTAAGAACTGCAAAGATTCACTTAACAACTCTGAAAGAAAGGTCATAAAATGGGGGCAAAATTCACTAAACAAATGTCTCACTTAGCAACAGAAATTTTGGGCTCAATTGCAGTCATAAATGAAGGACTATCTGTAATTCTCATCTGTTCATGATGGGTACAGTAAGTGGTTGGAGAAAGGAAAAGCAATAGGATAGAATTCTCTCTCCTATATTTCCTGGTGACCAGTAATGCCATTATTATAAATTACCAGTTATTTTGTGATGGCACTAAGATTCACAATCTTAGGTCAAAAAGTAGTTAGCATGTCAAAATTATTGCACAAGGAGCCCAACGTTTGCCTAACGCAGTGTGGACACCACATACCTTCTCTCATCATGCCTGTATGACGTGGAGCTCCGGCCACTGGTCCAAATGAACATCTTAGAGGATTGGTCTCCACTGCCTCTCCTTACCGTTGAGGTCCTGGAGGAAAAATGGCAGGGCCTAGGAGAAAATGGAAAATCTTCATTACTGTATGCTGAAAACCTGCTGGGCCTCATCACATCTAACCACATCTGCCAAATTTGATTGCCTTGCAGGCTTTGCTCCATAGAGAGTGTCTTTTAGATGATTCCAGGTGATATGCAAAAACAAGATGATGACCTTTCTCTTCCCTTCCAGGAGGTTCACTTGACATTAAATTATTTCCTGCTCATCTTTCTTAATTTCTTTTTCCTCCTGTTTTCCTCTCCCTTTCTGTCAGAGCTAAGAAAATCCCACTGTGCTGCCTTCTAAAATGTATGGGTTCTTTGTTTAAAGCAAGTTTACTTATAACTGACTAGGTTTCTTGTCCATCTCTAGTCCATCTCTTTGCAGGCCTCTTCTCTCCCCAATAGTCTTTGATATGAAAGACTATTGATATGACTTGTCTTTGTTAGTCTTTCTTTGGTCATTTCCTTTAAACGTCCATGAGATATTCAACAATGATGATAGCTTGAAGCTATATGAACTCATCTCTAAATGAACTGGCAGTTAAATGAAAATGGAGGTGAAAGTCCACCTTCCAGGTGGATTTCTGATTGGTGTTTCTGCAGCAGTTTCTGTGTGAGTGTGTGCACATGCACGTGTGCGTGTGATTGAGTGCGACATGGATCCCATGGCAACTTGATCCATGACTCCATGACTACCAAAGAGATTTGTTGACATGAGGTAAATGCTTTCCTCCCTCTTTTCACAGTTATTCCCCAACTTAGCCTTCCTCAATTTATTATCTTCTAGATTGAACAGAATAACAGGACCTCGGAAAGGACCTTGTAGGTCATCTGGTCTAACTCCCCACCCAAACAGAAGACCCTACACCATTTCTGACAGATGGCAGTCCAGTTTTTTCTTAAAAGCTTCCAGTGATGAAGCTCCCACAACCTTTGAAGGCCAGCTTTCTATTGGTTGATTGTTCTCAATGTCAGAAATTTTCTCCTTATTTCTAGGTTGAACCTCTCCTCGATCTGTTTCCATCCATTATTCCTTGTCTGGCCTTCAGGTGCTTTGGAAAATAGGTAGTCTACAGTACCTATTATTCTCAGGCAACCACTTTTCCCTATTCTCCATCTGTTGAAAAGTAACATTCAAACGAAAGAAAAAATTGTAAAGAAACTGGGAATGCATTTTGCTTCTTCCCTCACTTATAATCACACTCCTTGTCCTTCACACTATTTGGACCACTTGTCCCCAAATGATTTCTGTATCAACTGTTTCGTTGCAGTTTATCAGTGGCAGGCAATTTATGGCAATTGCTCTCAGAACAGCAAGTTTTCTTAAAAAGAGTAAAGCCCCCTGCAGCTGAGCAACTCAAGACCAAGGAAGCAAGAACTACAAAGCTTTCTGTACGATGCCTTCCTGATACCCTTAAGATATTTTTACCCTTTATGGCCTGGGTCCAGATTACCTGAGGAGCTGTCTCACTCCAATGGGATTGGCTTGCCCGACTTTCTGTGGCAGAATGGGCATGCTCTGGATCTCATCAGCCAAGGAATTGCGGCTGGCAGTGTCCAGGAGAAGAGAATTTTGTGATGTGGTTCCAACCCTTAGGAATATGCACACCCCTCAAGGTGAGATCCGCCCCAATCTTCTTGGCCTTCCAGAACAGCTTGTAAACCTAGTTCTGTCAACTGTCTTGGGCCCCCAATGAGGGTGTCCCATTTGGGAAGTGGCTAGTAAATTACTTTGGCCACCTAATGAGAAGAGAGAAGTCATTGAAAAGTACCCTGATGTTGGGAAAGAGTGAAGGCAAAAGAAGAAGAGGATGGCAGAGAATGACATGGTTCGATAGGGTCATTGATGCAATGAATATAATTTGAGCAAACTTTGGGAGACAGTGGAGGACAGGGGGGCACGGCATATTGTGATCTATCCGGTCATGAACAGTCATACATGAATTAGCGACTGACAAAATAACAGCAGATTAGTAGAAGATCCACCTCCATCCTGTCTACATATTGGTTCTTTTTATCTGTCTTAATATTAATTTTAATATTAAAATATTCATTTTAACGTTTTAACTTTTAATGCTGATGCTTTAATGTTTTAATCCTGTAATTGTTTTTAGTCTGTTATTTATGGTATTGTAAGCCAGAGTAGATAGAAAGATAGACGGCATACAAATTAAGTAAGTCAGTAAGTAAGTAAGTACTTTTAATGCTCATCTGCAATAAGTGCAGAATCTTGTAGTGTATGAGGAATTTTTCAATTCCTTCATTTATTAAAGTATTATTAAAGATGCTTTTTCACAAATGTCTATCTATCTGAACTGTATGTATTTATTTGAGTGGCATGGTGGCCTAGTAGGGAAGATTCTTGCTTTCCACCTGGATGGTTGAAAGTTCAATCCAAGGTAGTGGCAGGTGTTTCTCTCTTCCAGCGCACCAAGAAAAAAGATAACTGTTGTGAACTCCGTTGTGGCTTCAGGAAGGGCATCTGGCCAGTAAACACTCAGCTCCATCCAGTCGCCTCGACTCTACCCCGAATTAAGGAATTTCATGGTCACAAAAAGGAGGGTTTTTAAAATTATTTGTCTTTTATGAGATAAGTTGGCAACCGACTCTCTCTCTTTCACTCGATTCCTTAGATTAACATTCTCTCCCTTTCCTTGCCTTCCTGCAATTGCTCGCAAGAAGAGCTGTACTTTAAAGTTCGGTGCAGTTTTTGGTATCTTTTCATCTATTTAATTTTAAGCTGAAAATATCTGAGAGTTATAGGAGGGTCAGCTCTGCCATGCGGCTGGATGAAAAAAAAAAAAAATCTGTATTAAGCATTTGCCTGAGTAGGCAAGAGATGAATGGAAGAATTTATGCCTGAGATGGAAACCTTCTTAAATGAGTGGAGCAAAGAGGCTAGGCTTGAAGAACAGATGCCTTTAGCTTAACCGCGGCTGGCCTTGAGCCGAATTTCAAAAGTCTGCTGCTGCAGATAAGTTCAAAAACAAATGTCTTTTCTCTTAGCAGAAGACTGACAATAGGTGTCAGCTGTCATGTTATGCTTGCTTGTCCTTTGCTACCATGTGGTGACAAATTGACATGAACTCTGGGTAGCGGGGGATGGGAGAGGGGACATGCTTTGGGGAAAACAAAAATAATTGCTGTATCTCCCTGAGATGCTGCCTCAAGGTCACCTGGTTGAGACAAAAAGGGAGTTTCAGGCCAACCTAAGTTTGAACTGATTGTTCTGAAAATGTCTTGCTTGAACTTGAGTGGTCGTGCGGGGTGGAGTTAGTGACAGGAGGCAGTTTAAGGTGGGGGGAGTTGAACTTAGAGATTTTGGTGTACAATTCTCAGTTCTGGCTCTGCATTATTACAATATACTTGACTTCTAATAAAAATATACCTTTCTCAACAAATGGAGTCAAGGATCATTTCTAAGTAGGAATTTAAGTTGTGGCAGGTCTACAATAGGTATGAAATAGATACATATGAAGGATAAGGGATACTGGGGTGGTGCAGTATTTACAATGCAGTATTGTAGGCTACTTCTGCTGACTGCTGACTGCCTGCAATTTGGCAGTTCAAATCTCACCAGGCTCAAGGTTGACTCAGCCTCCCATCCTTCTGAGGTGGGTAAAATGAGGAACCAAATTGTTGGGGGCAATAGGCTGACTCTGTAAAATGGCTTAGAGAGGGCTGTAAAGCACTGTAAAGTGGTTTGTAAGTCTAAGTGCTAGTGCTATTGCTACTTCTGCCACTATTCTTTCAACAGCTCATAACAGATGAACTTTAGTATAAGTCAGCGGTACGCTATAGATGTCAAAAATGCAATTCTGGGCTGCACCAACAGAGGGATAGTAATCACAGGAAGTGATAGTACTGTTCTATATTACACTAGTGAGGCCAACTTTGGAATGTTGCATCCAGTTCCGGCCACCACAATACAAGATGTTGAGATTCTGGAATGAGTGCAGAAAAGAAGAACAAAGACGATAAAGGGTCTGAAGGCTAAATCATACAATGAATAGTTAAGGTATGTTTAACCTAATGAGGATTAGGCACAGAGGAGACTAGACAACCATCTTCTAATACTTAAAGGGATATCACAGAGAAGAGGGATCAATTTATTCTCCATACCACCCAAGAGCAGAACAAGAAGCAATGGGCAGAACTTTGTCAGAGGAGATCCAACATGCAACTGAGGAGAATTATTAATTAATGGAATAGCTTGCTTCCTGGAATTGTGGGTGCTCCATCACTGAAGGTTTTCAAGAAAACACTTGACAACCATTTCTCCAGATGGTATAAGGACTCTTGTCTTGGGAAGGGGATTGGACAAGGAAGATATTGAGGTTCCTTCCATTCCTATGATTCCACAAACTCAGAAACAGCTTGAGATAGTAGCTCAACTCTTATGAAATGTTGGCCATATCCAAAGGGTGTGTTTCAAGGAGCTCCCATTCGGGCCTCTTTTATTTATATTGGAAGTCCTTGAAACATCATCAGAACATATGAGTATATGGTGTGTATGGTGTGCATAGTGTGTGTAACCAGTGGTGGGATTCAAATTTTTTTTTACTACTGATTCTGTGGGCATGGCTTGGTGGGCATGGCAGGGGAAGGATACTGTAAAATCTCCATTCTCACCCCACTTCAGGGGGAAGGATATTGCAAAATCCTATTCCCTCTCCACCCCATTAACCTGCTTTCCAGCTCTGTTCTCCTGTGCAGGGCAACCAAAGAAGACCCAGCTGATCAGCTGGGACTCGGGAGGCTGAGAATAGATGGGGGCAGGGACAGTCGGAGGAGGTATTTGCTGGTTCTTCAAACTACTCAAAATTTCCGCTACTGGTTCTTCAGAACTGGTCAGAACCTGCTGAATACCACCTCTATGTGTAACATTACTAAATATAGAATAGAGCTTGTCAACTCTATTTTGAGCATCAAGGATTATATCAGACTTTTTAATGGCATCCACCCTTCTTCCCCCAAATAAACTGGTGACATCTTGTGAGAGTTTAATGTGCTCTGCACAAGCATATTGTCTGTACAAATATTGAAATTCTCTATGCTACTATGCAAAAGTAAAAATAACATGTGAATTCTTTTGATGGTATCGATGACCAAGCCAATATCTTGGTATCAGAACAGGTTTCCAAATTCTGATGTATAAAGGATCAAGGATCTACATCTAATCAAAGATATTACACATGTATTACATCAGTATACGGCACAACGTTATTTGCAAAATGCATTTTGTTAATGTATATTTTCTGAAAAAAATATTCTAAATATATTTTGTATTATTTACAGAAAAATACTCTAAAACCCTAACATGTTGATCTTCCTTTCTGTTTCTTCAGAACCAGATTAAGTTTGGGAAGCCTGTCATATTTGTTTGTATTAATAATATAATGTGGATACATTTTTTAAAGCTCTGTATTCCTGTGTCTGAAGCTTCTATCAAAATATCTCTCTTCATCAACAGGGTCTTTTTAATTTAATGGAAAGAAAGTCATAGCAGAGGCTAAAAGGGAAGGAACATTAAAATAAAATAGCTTTCATGCCTCTTCCAAATAGCTATCATTTGAAGAAAACAAATGCACATATGTGGTCAATATGCCTATTCAATGTCCTTTGCCTCCAAATTGTGAAATTTGTAGCCTATTAGATTTCCCCTGCTTGAGTGCTTGGGAACTAGAGTTAAGGACATTTACAGGTTTGTTGACAGTGTACGCTTTGTAAGATCTAATTTGGTTTTTCTTTTCCAGATAAGCAAGCTGGAATATAAAGAATAGATAGCAAAACAGCATAGCTTTGAAATCTTGTTTCTACATGCCCAGCAATTTAATTTAATGTAATGATTTATAGGGCCACTCATTTCATAACAGTGACTTTTTATTCAGTTTAGGCACCATCCAGTGGCACGTGGACTCTGGACAGAGGAAAAAAAAAAAGAAATAAAAATCAAGATGGCAACTCTGGCTAATAGCAATAGCAATTAGACACATACCACTTCACAGTGCTTTATAGCCCTCTCTAAGAGCCAGCATATTGCTTCCAACAATTTGGTTCCTCATTTTACCCACCTTGGAAGGAGGGAAGGCTAAGTCAACCTTGAGCCAGTGAGATCATCATCATCATCATCATCTTTTAATGACCTCATAATCCCTTGTGGGATGGAGTCTGGGAAACTGAATAGAGCAAGCAGAGTTATTTAATGGCCGGATGCCCTTCCTGTCACCAATGCAGAGTTTTGTTCAGCAGATATGTTCTCAGTGTGCCCAGAGAGAGAAATAACTGCCTCAACCTAGGATCAAACTCACAGCCTCCTGATTGTGAGGTGAGAGCTCCACCTCTAGGCTATCACACCACTCTTATGACAACTCTGGCTAATGACACATCAAATATATCTGACCAGAGTCCCATTCATCTTAGTTCAGGTCTTTAGGTGTTTCCAGAATGCCATCAGTGCGTGAACTATAAGGACCTAAGCAAAAAGTTTTTGCCATGTGATTTATTCATTTTTTTAATGGATGAATTTATATGGCTGACCATCTCACTCAAAAGCTGGATGGCTAACAAAACATGTGTTTTGTTAATATAATATAAAAGCCATGATGGCAACACAGAATTAAGAAGCCTCCTTGCGAAATTGTCACATAATACAGAACAGTAGACCCATACAGAGCTCTAGTCCCAGTGCCTGAGGAAAAGTTGGGTCATCGGGGCCTTCTGGAAGACCACAAAGATGGGACTTTCTAAATCTTGGGGTGAAGGGGCACGCCATTCCACAGGGCAGGTGTGGTGACAGACAGGTCATACCTCCAAATGGATGCCTCACAGAAAGCCATAGAGCATGCCTACACTGCATGCTTTTGTGAGACAGGCAAAAACCATTGGAGACATGCAGTCCCACAAGTAATCTGCATCTCGTAGTGCACCTGAAAGCCTATTGGAAGGCATATGGTCAAAATGTTATGTGGACACAGCTTATTACCTCCAACACTTCACATATTGTGGCATCCCAGAGCAACTTTTCAAAGGCAGCCCCATGTAGCGTGTTGAGATAGTCTACCTGGGATGTGGTAAGGCAACAGCAGAGCTTCCCAATTCAAAAAGAGGAGCAACTGGTACACGCATGATTGGTTGAAGGCTGTCCTGGTCATAGCTGACATGTACTCCTTGAGCAAGAGCTTGAGTACAGGAGGAATCTAAACTGTTGTCCAACTTTGCTTATCCAGAATTAATAATGGGATGTATTCATGTAGGGTGGTCCACAGGATAGTCTTCATGTAGTCTACAACCCATGGCTTCTTGGTCTTGCCAAGGTTCCCTTAATGCCTATTTTTCCTCATCTGGACCCTCATAGCTTCTAGGCACTGAGAAAGAACCTTGATAACATTACTTGTAGGGCCCAAAACAGAAATGTATAACTGAGAATCATTAACTTAGTGATATTTAATTCTATTCTAACAAATGACCTCAGCCAGTGGCTTCATGTAGATCAGGAGTGTAAAACTCGATTTCATTGAGGGCCGCATCAGGGTTGTGTTTCACTTTGGGGAGCTGGGGTGGGTGTGACCAGTGGGCGTGACCAGCTCAACGTCCTTTGTATTGGGGGTGCCTGAGGTGGCCTGACTGCTCTGCCAGTGAAAATGGCACTCCCAAGCTCTGTTTTCGGTGCGATGGCCTCCTGCAACCTGTCAGTGAAAACAGAGCTTGGGAGTGCTGCCTGCAGCCCCCATGAGCTCCATTTTTGGCTGTGATGGCCTCCTGCAACCCTCTGCCAGTGAAAATGGAGCTCAGAAGGGCTGCATGCAGCCCTCCTGAGCTCCATTTTCACTGGCAGAGGCACTGCAGGCCAGTCCTTCGCTATTTCCAGAGTGGCCTCGCAGGCCAGATCTAAGCACCCAATGGGCTGGATCTGGCCACGGGGTCTTGAGTTTGACACCTCTGACGTAGATGCTAAAGAAGACAGAGAAAAGAATTCATCTTTGAGGCACCTGGCAAAAGAGAAGCCCAGGGCTAGACTTCCTTGACCCCAGCATTGTCTGGAATTGGTTTTAGAGGACGGAGGAGAATCATTGCAAAACTGTACCCTCCAGTTACAATCTCCTAAACCAGCTCAGAATAATACCAGGATGGAGGGTACCAAAGAGCACTGATAAGTATGTCACTGATATCCCAACACCATTGTTCTGACCAAGGCTTCCTGAGACAGTAACAATCACACGCTTAGTCGAAAAAACTTTCTTTTTATTTCAACAGCTGTGAATTATATGCATTCGCAGCCCGTAATGAGTCCCACACAATTTATGAATAGATCAACAGAAGTCTGCCACAGCCTTTTCAGGATAAGGCTGATAAGTACCCACCTTTATCTCCCTTGAAATGCTGCCAACGACTAAATTGCCAATTAGCTGTACAAGGCCAAACAGAGCACCAAGTCAACATGGAGCTTCAGATTTTAAACTGACCAGAATGAACAAAGTTGCTTCCTGCAAAGGCTCATGTCCCTTTGTTCTTCCTTTATGTCTTATGGAAGGGGCCAATCATCTCCAAGCCTTACTCCTGAGTGACCCCTTTTGTCTTAACTGTTCTTGCCTTCTGGCAGCTCAAGCGCACACTGGGAACAGGCTCCCCCGTTCCTCTCCCTCACTGATGTCAGATTCTGGAGGCTCCAGAGTCTGCACATAACTCTCAGATGGCCCTGGCCCCATCTCTGTGTCAGATGCAGATCCCTCGTCTGAACCCTCCTCAGACTCCAGGACTGGCCCATGTTCCTCCTCACTGTCCAACTCTGCTGCCAGCTCTGCAGGCCACCAGGAGACCACGACAACCACCCAGGGTCATCCACAAATGCAACAGCTGTGGCGGCACAGTGATTAGAATGCAGTATTACAGACTGACTCTGCCCACTGCCAGGAGTTTGATCCTGAGTTCAAAGTTGACTCAGCTTTCTACCCTTCCAAGGCTGGTAAAAATGATGATCCAGATTGTTGAGGGCAATATTCAGACTCTGTAAACTGCTTAGAGAATCTTGTAAAAGCACTATGAAGCGGTAAGTAAGTCTTAGCACGATTGCTATTGCTATTGAGTAATATCTCTGTGCTATAAGCTGGCCCGAAATCTACTTGAATCCATTATCCACACAAATTTGTTCATTTTTAGCTCTGTATAAGGGGCCAGTTTCTCCCCAGCTTCTTTCCAAACAACTAGGATATGGCTAATAGCTAGCAGCCAAAAGTGATTGAGAATCGCTCCTTCAAAAGACTTACAGAACACATGAGAGAAACCTCTTCAGTTCTGTGCCATTAGGAAATAATCCTTTGAAGATGGCGCAAGGCACAGAATTATACAGTGTGCTGCGTGACAGAAATCTATTTCTTCAAATTGCAGGCTTTTATTTAACCTGACTTTTCCAAGGAGAAAAGCACGTCCAGGTAGGGTGGAAACTGCTTTTGACTGCTTCCCTACATTCAAGAGGCTGGGAGAACTTTCTGTGCAATTACATTAAGAAAAATTCAGAGAAACTAGATGGGCTTAGATACAAGTAATGCTTATGAACATGGAACTAGAAAATATATCCTAGGAAGCAGTGGTGGGATTTAAGTTTTTTTTACTGCTGGTTTTATGCGTGTGGCTTGGTGGGAGGGGAAGGATACCGTAAAATCTCCAGTCAGAGGTGGTATTTACCAGTTCTCCGAACTACTCAAAATTTCCACCACTGGTTCTCCAGAATTGGTCAGAACCTGCTGAATACCACCTCTGCTACAAAGAAAGAAGGACAAAATTTAGCCTTGGGAAGCCAGGACCAAAAGAAGATAACTTAGCATCTTTACAAGCACCTGAAAAAATATCACACAGAAGAACTATTCTGTACTAATCCAGGGTAAAGGGCACTAAATGATGGACTTAAGTTCAAAGAAGGCTGGTCTTCCACCGAATGTTAAGGGAAATAAAACTTCAAACAGTGAGAACAACTAAATAGTAGAATCGGTTCATATGAAGATAGTGGACTCCCTCTAAATACAATATCAGTCCTCGACTTGTGACTGTAACTGAGCCTGGAATTATATAAGCCACGGCAGTCATTAAGTAGGTAACCACATGACTGAACCTAATTTTATAACCTTTTTTTTTGCAGTGGTCATGAAGCAAATGTGGTGGTCATTAAGCAATTCCATTGTCATGACTTCTCCAGATACTAGTTCAAAGGAGGATAAGGCAGTCCTGGGCATGTCAGGAGGGGAAGCAGCCAAGGGCAATGAGCCAGGAGTGGAGGAGGCGAGCACAGGGGAGCAACCGGACAAGCAGCCAGCTGAGCTGCAGACGAGAAAGGCACAGCTGCAGCGGGGAAGCCCAGAGGCTTCGGATGAAGAGGGCAGAAAGCTACAGCTGGTCATTGGAGTTGAAGAAGAACTGCCTCCTCCTCCCAGTTCGAGACCATGAAGGTCTGAGAGAACACAGGCACAACGAAGGTCAGCAAGGCTACTTGCGAGGAGGCAGCTTCACCCCTCTTGTTAGGCTGCACCAGGAAGCAATTATTTAGCTCAGCAAAAGGGGAGTGAAACTATGCTGGGAACAATGTGTCCATTTCCTTGCTGTGTGGTCTTCAGCCATCATGATTCTTGCCTTGAACTTTGGATTGTGCAACTCTAGACTTTGCCTTGGCGACTTGCCTTTACCTCGTCTTTGCACTGTGGGCTAATGCTGGCTTCTTTTGAGTGTCCTTTTGAACTTATTGGAAGTGGGCTGGCAAAGGGAATTGCTAGGGAATACTAGTTCAGGCTTGTAAGCCTTAGTAAAGACTACTAACCAGGGGTGGGGTTCAATTTTTTTTTTTTATAACAAACTTAATTTTTTTTAACACACACAAACAAAACATAGGATGTAGTAACATAAAATATCTTTTCTAGAAGAAACAAATAAACCATCTTATTTAAAAAGAAGATAATTCCAAATTATCACACTTCTATATATATATTTATCTTATCTAATCAACTTCATATCTTTTCAAAACTTTTCTTTATTATTCCCTTTCGTTCTATTTAGTCATATTTCTTCTGTCTTAACAATATATACTCATTGAATATATTTTCATTAATATTCTTCCACATCCTGTCAGACTTAAACAAACATTACACAAAACATAAACACATAAAACTTCTTTTTGGAAGGCGGCTTACCCCGAGTTAACTCTTTTTATACAGACATCAATCAAAATTTATACTCACTTAATATACTATCTCATATCTTATTTAACATTCTCTATTTTCCATATATTTTCTCTCTCCTACTCATTCTTTTAATTCTATTTTATTTATTCCATCTCAATTAAATAATTATATTTGCATCTTTGGTCTGTTTTCTTTCAATCACCTACTTAGCCTTTCTATCTAATACAATATTTCTCCTGTAAACCCAGATTGAAGTATGACAACTTTTTATCTTCCCCCTAAATAACAATTAAAATAATACATATTTTCCGTGCTGATTCTGCTCCGTACATTCAAAGTATTACATTTCAAAATAGTAAAACAAACAAATAATATTGAGTTTAATAAGTAATAATAAAACTAAAAACAAGTAAAAAGAAATATTAAATTTATAATATAGTAAAAGCAATGTTTCATAAGAAATTAAATTCTACTTTTAATTCTTAAACAATAAAAATATTATTTTAGATTGCGAGAATAAAGCTAAAGCTTTTGCAAGACGCTAGAATTAGAGGAGGTTTTGGCCTGCCTAATTGGGAATTGTATTATCAAGCTGCAAGTCTGATGTGGGTCAAAGAATGGATAACATTAAGAAAGCATAGATTGTTGATATTAGAAGGGCATGATTTGCTGTTGGGCTGGCATGCTTTTTTATGGTATAAGGGAACTAAAACACAGGGTTATTTTAGAAGACATTATATACGGGAGTCTTTGTGGTTAAATTGGGAGAAGATAAAAAGACAATGTTATTTGAAAATTCCAGTTTGGTTATCGACTATTGAAGCATTTTCCTATCCTATAATTTATAAGAAGGAACAAACAGTTAGATATGGGGAACTATTGGATGAAAAGGGTGAACTTAAATCAATTCAAAACTTAGAGGAACAAGGTATAAAGATGAATTGGTTTTCATATGCGCAAATACATTCAAGGTATGATGAAGATTTTAAAACGGAGGGATTCTATGATAAACAGACTGATTTAGATAAGATCTTGATGGGTACTGATGAGAAGGTGATTAAAAAATTATATGGTTATTTACTGGGAATGAAATTAGAGGAAGAACAAGTCAAAGAAACTATGATTGTTTGGGGGAAGAATTTTGGATATGGGATTGATTTAGAGAAATGGCAAAAATTGTGGTCTCAAAATTATAAAATGACAATGTCAACAGCATATAAAGAAAACTTGTGTAAGATGTTTTACAGGTGGCACTTTCCCCCGCCAAGAATAGCAAGAATGTTTTAGAACAAATCTGAAAAATGCTGGAAATGTCATCAGATACCTGGCTCATATTACCATATGTGGTGGACTTGTGAGGACGCTAGAAAATATTGGACTAAAATTCGCATGTGGTTGGAAAAAATGACAAAGAAACACATAAACTTGAAACCAGAGATCTTCTTATTGGGAATTTTACCTGATACATATAGTAAAGATTTGAAATACCTGATTGTAAATGTATTAACAGCGGCTAGGATTGTATTTGCTAAAAATTGGAAGAATGAGAAAATACCATTACAGGAAGAAATTATTAAGAAAATATTGGAATGTGCTGAGATGAGTAAATTGACATTTGAAATTAGAGAGCAAGAAAATAAACAATTTTATGAAATTTGGGATCTTTTTTATCAATGGCTAGATGATAAAATACTATAATAGAATATTTAGAATGTTAGACAGTAAGGAATATCTTTATTTTTTCTTGCCTTTGTTATTTGACACTATATTTACAAAGTGTTTTTAGGATTGATTTGGTATGATTATATGATTTGTTATAGAATAAACTGTTTAAAGTATAGTTATCTCATAAAGCATGAATGATTAAAAGTATAGTCAAAATTTTCTTTTTTTTTTAGTGATATTAGGATATATAAGTTTGGATTGACAATATGAGTTGCTATGTAACATAATTGTAATTGAGACTACAAAATGAATGCACAAAACTGATGAACCAACCGACACACTGGATGTACATATGAGAGTTGATGTTTTAATGTTTTGTTTGTCTTGTTTGTTTGTAGAAAATAAATAAAATTCTTTTAAAAAAATACTATTTCATACTATTATGAAATTAAGAAATTAAACTCTATAATTAAATCATGACTTCGCTTTAATACATTTTTAAATCATATAATATTCTAATTTTCTAACTCAACTTCAAATACTAATGTCTACAATGCATTCTTATGTACTTTTGCAGAATCATTTTTTTAAAAAAATTATCTCACCCCTTATCTCTGAAAAAAAACAAAACATTTTTTTGCATCTTGTTTAAAGCCTTTATGACTTCTCCTTCCTTTCCCCCTTTCTTTCTTCTCCAATCTAACTTTTTGACCTCCCCATCTCTCCAATTTCACTCTCTTAATCTTCCCTCTCTGTTGTATTTCTCTTTTCTGTTGCTTTCTGAAATCATATCGCTTTTTCATCTCCTTTTTCTTTTTCTTGGTTGCTTTTTTAAGTTCTAAGTTCATCTTTTCCTTGCCCCCCCTTCCGCTTTTCTTCCTCCACTAAGTGTGTTTGTCCATTAAAGATGGCTTCTTCTCCTTCATTCCAGCCTTCCTGTAGTATTTCTTGGTAGGTAGAAATCGCCTTTTCCAAAAAGCAAAAGATAGATCCAAACGAGCCCTTATCTTCGTTTTTCAGTTTTTTAAATTCCATTTGTAGTCCTTCAAAAGATAATGCCATTTTTTCTTTCTTTCTTTTTTAACGCAACCCTAATGTCTTTAGTCCCTTTTTTTTTAAAAAAAAAACAAAATTTCACAAAGATCTCAAAGTCACAAAGCAAACCAAATCAATTTTAAGTTGTTTTTTTTTAAATCCAATGTCTAGAAATCCTTTATCCCTTGGCTTTAAATTTCAAATTGAGTTACCTTCCATGCCCAAGTAGATTTTCCAGATCTCCGTCTGCTATTTCTATGGGGAGGGAGAGTTAAGAAAAAAATTTTTTTCCCTTAACAGCTTTAACCGCAGCTTTCCAGTCTTCTTTGGGAAACAATGTATCCTCAGGCAATTCAAACAGTTCAGTTTCCAGGGTAATTAAGAGTTGTTATTGTCTCGGTTCAGCCAAATTTTCACTTCCTCCTGCAACCTCCAGCACAAATCTTACTCGGCTGCAGGCTTCTTTGTGACGGCCATCACTGACTGCTGCTCCATCACCTTGGGAAAAAGGAGTTTTTCCGGCTGGGGAGGGGGTCTGCGACACCCCCAAACCCCTGTCCGGATCCCCTCTCTCTTTGGCTGCCTCTACAGGGCAGCCATATCCCCCAGACCCATTTGTATCGGGGGCACCTTGGCAGCAAGCACAGCAGGAATTGCAGACAAGCAAATTCCTGCTGCTGCCGAAGCCACGCAAAACCGGAAGTCCGGGATTCAAATTTTTTAACAACCGGTTCTGTGGGCGTGGCTTAAGTGGTGGGTGTGGCTTGATGGTCTTGTGACTGGGTGGACATGACTTGGTCATATTATTGGCTGGGTGTGGCCAATTCAATATCACTCACATCGAGGCACGCATCTCCTTGCCTGGCCTCTCATGACTGTGGGGATGCTGCAACAGTTGTAAGTGTGAAAAATGGTCATAAGTTACTTTTTTCAGTGCCATTATAACATTGAATGGTCACTCCACACAAGCAAAGTACCAGCAAAGGAGAGGAAAAAAAACTCCAGAGACGTTCCTGAGACATGAAATCTAGTCCTGCCAAGAACGTAATAAGGTTTAACGGAGAGGCAGTTTCTGTAAGCAACACCAGAATGTTTCCTTCCTGCCTTCCTTACAGGATTAGGCCAGTAATTTCTTCTAACAACCGGTTCTCTGAACTGCTTAGAATGTTAACAACCGGTTCTAGCGAATAGATGCGAATTGGTAGAATCCCACCCCTGCTACTAACACCCACAGTGTGTGTGTGTGTGTGTGTGTGTGTGAGTGTGAGCAGAACAGCACATCCACTGTCCGCAATGAGCATGGTTTTTTTTTTTTGCCAGAAATCGGAAATAAATGCTAGTTTCTGGCCATAATAAATCATGGCTGTGTGACTGCAGAATGTTGCAAATGGCAATAAATGCAGGCTAGTTGCCGAGTGCCCAAAATATGACCATGTGACTATGGGGGTGGTAAGTAGATGGCTGTTGGAACTTCAAATCTAGATCGTACGTAGCCCTGGGGCAATCTATTGTAACTTCAATCATACGTTGAGGATGCCTGCTTTGTATTCTTACACTAACCAGTGAATTGGACACAATAACCTTTTCAACTCATAATTCTGTGTGCAACTGTGGGATGGGTACATTGTGAATCAGTGGAAAACAATGAAACAAGCAGAGTCCCTTGGCTGAGAAGACTTCCCAACTGCTCATACTACTTGTGCCTTTGAGCTTTCCATCTGTGCTATCATTAACCTTGCCTGCTTCATTTGCAGTACCGAGGCATGGCAACCTTTTCCCATTTAACCTGCAATTACACACCTAATCTTGCATAAAATTGTAACACTAATGACACCACTGCACTGCAGGCCTGACTAAACTTTGGATACTTGAGACTTTGTTTTCAGTGTTCCTTTGAAATTCAGGGTCACATTCTACAGAGAAACTCACTAGGAACACTATCATAAATTCTGTATGCAGGCATCAGTAGTTTTCGTACTTTTAGGGACTCTCCAGATATGATGAAATAAACTGTGGATTTGTAATTGTTGAACAGTACTATTGTCCAGTCCCATCTAGCTGAGCAAGATCAAGAAAAGAAAAACTATATCTATTTCACCAAAGTATATTTTAGGCTAGTCTAGAGCCAAATGTAGCATCCTGGGAGGAGTTTCCCACCTTTGTTTATTGCAAGTTCATTGAGATGAAGGCTTTGAAATGCTTCTTCCCAGGTTTCTTGGCACCTGGGCTGGGGTGCTGTTTATGAGTTGCTTACTATTTTTTGATTATTTACATATTTCCATTCCTTTTTCCAGCTTCCCCTCAATCTCTTACAATTAGGGGGTGGGTAAAAGGATAAATTAAGCATGGTGGTGGCACAGTGGTTAGAATGCAGTATTGCAGGCTAATTCTGTTGACTGCCAGGGGTTCAATCCTCACCAGGCTCAAGGTTGATTGAAGACACGTTATCTGAAGACACTTCTGTGATTATGTGTCCAGCATGACTGTATGCCGAGGCACACATGGAATGCTGTTACCTTCCCTCTGAAGTGGTACCTATTTATCTACTCGCATTTGCATGCTTTTGAACTGGGCAGGAGGGCAGGAGCTGGGGCAAGTAACAGGGTTCACCTTTTATGTAGTGCTCTGGTTTTGAATGCAGGCTGTCAGCTTTCCGGCTAACAAGCTCAGCATTTTTAACGACTGAGCCAAGATGTTCAGTGGTTAAAGATGCTGAGCTTGTTCCCTTTACCAAGAGGCTAAGCTGCCACAAAACTATGATAGAAACAAGCGACATACAGCATTCTGTAATTTCCTCTCCCTATTTTCTTCTTCTTCAGAGAATTATAAGGAGACACTTGCTGTTAAAAACGTGGTAGCCAGAAACTTCCGTCCTCTTTTCAGTGCTTTTCTTTTACATAGATGTGAATTGGGCTTTTTTGAAGTTTAATACATCTTCAGCTGTTATTTTTTCAGAGGGGGAAAAAAAGAACAAGAGTAAAATCTGATTTTGGTGGGCCCTGGAGACCTCAAAGCAGGCCTTTGACTAACAGTTCATGACTCTGTTCTTAATAAGACTTCAGTTCCCAGGGGAACACCAAGAAATAAAGAAAATAGTTAAGAGTTTAAGTCCATCAGGTGAATTTATCCTGAGTTCCCCCCCCCCAATACCATTTCAGAGTAGATGTTCTGAATGCTTTTTCGTTCTGTGCCAGAAAGAAACAAATCAAAGAGACAATGGGTTCCACAGGGAGAAAGTTTCCACTGTGGCCTTTTGCTGGCTGTGTTGATTTTCTGTTTAGAGGTGGCTTTAAACATTGGGCAGCATTCAACAGCAGTCTCTTTCAGCTGCTGTCTTTTCAAGGGATTCCCCTGGGGAGGTTTCTTTTTGGCTCAACTCCCTGCTGTAAGCAGAATAGAAGAAGATTTCTACTAGATGCAACCAAAAGCCCATCTAGTTCAGCCTTCTGCTTCCTGCATGTAGTCCTCAACTTACAACAGCTTATTTAGTGACCATTTGAAGATACAAAGGCACTGAAAAAAACTATAAAAAGGGACTTCTGACCATTGCATTATCCCCATGGCCATGCGATCAAAATTCAGATAATTCAAATTTATGATGGTTGCAGTGTCCTGGAGTCATGTGATCAGCTTTTGCAACCTTCTGATAAACTCTCTCTCCCTCCCTCCCTCCCTCCCTCTCTCCCCTCTCTCTCACACACACATTGTTAAACATGATTAGGGGACTAGAGACTAAAACTTACAGTGAACGGTTAATGGGCATGGCTTGTCTAGTGAAGGATCAGGGGAGACATGATAGCAGTGTTCTAATATTTGAGGGACTGCCACAGGGAGGAAGGGATCAAGCTATTTTCTAAAGCACCTGTAGGCCAGACAAGGAATAATGGATGGAAACTGAACAAGGAGGGATTCAACCTGGAAATAAGGAGAAATTTTCTGACAGTGAGAACAATCAACCAGTGGAACAGAAGTTGCCCTCGGAAGTTGTGGGAGCGCCATCACTTGAGACTTTCAAGAAGAGGCTGGATTGCCATTTGTCAGAAATGGTGTAGGGTTTCCCGCTTGGTTGGGCGGTTGGACTAGATGACTTACAAAGTCCCTCCCAACTGATTATCTGTATCTGTACATTTAGATAAGGAAAGAGCCAGAAAATCTCCCAGTAAAGTGATGGCAGTGACTCTCCCATAACCATTTTGTCATTTTCCCATCCTGATTGGATGGCTGTTTTCATGTGACAATAGAAACATAAGAGGAACTATAATTTTTTCCTCTTATGAATACAGCCAAAAATCTTGAGTTTAAGCACTTTATTTCTCATTTTTCTTCCCTTACTCTTGCAAGAACCATTAATACATTACTGTCTATGATCCCAAGCTCAAAGAAATATTTCCTTGAACTGACAAGGGAGAACTAAGGCTTAGCAAAGCTTCAGGTTTGAGGTATGGCTAAAAAAACAGCTCAATGTTTCTCCTCAAAGTTTAGGGGTAGGTAGGTTGTTTTGGTCTGCATGTTCTAAGCTCTTTATCTGACCTTCCAAGAATGGCAAAAGTCTTATTTATTTATTGAATTTATTGATTGTTGAGAAAAAGTGGTTTAGATTTTGATTTTCAACTCCTAGTCTGTTTTCAGACCATGGTTTAAAAGGATTACCATAACTTGGATGTGAGAAGGAATTAAAATGATCAAAAACAAAGGGTGTATACTGGTGGCCAAACGAAGGAAAATGAGGTCAAATGAGATATTCAAGAGGTCCCACACCCAAACTTTTTTTCTTATTCTGAAGCAAGAGGGAATTCTAATATCAATCTCTGTAATTATTTATTGTGAGGCCTTTCCTCAAAACTGGTTGGCAGGGTGAGATGAAGGCCAACAGATGTCCTAAACACAACTCAACAATGGTGCCTCTCAGCACTTGCATTCCTTAATTGAAAAGACATTAATAACAATAGCAATAAGACTTATATAGCACTTCACGGTGCTTTAAATAAGCCTTCTCTAAGCGATTTACAGAGTCAGCAGATTGCCCCCAACAATCTGGCTGAGTCAACCTTGAGCCTGGTGAAATTCAAACTGCCAAATTGCAGTCAGTCAGCAGTCAGCAGAAGTAGCCTGCAATACTGCACTCTAACCACTGCGCCACCACAGCTCTTAAGGCACAGTAAGTTTTGAAAACTAAAGTTGAGTGTGCCAACTCTGAAGTGAACCTGACTGAAGCCATCTTGTGCTGCCTCATAGATGCCATGAAGTCTGAGAGGGGGGAAAGTAGATAGTCCAGCTAATGGTCAAAACAAAAAAAATTCCTGTGGGAACCAAGGTCATTATAACCGTTGGCTGTTGAAGGAGGAGAGAAGCCTGCCAGCTAAATTGATTGGACAATGTGACCAGTGAGACCTGGGAGGGGTGATTTTTACTCTTTTAATTAGATGAAAACAGCGGGAAGTTTTAGAGTTGGTTTTTTTCACTGGGTGTGCTGATATGATGCATCCAATAAACATGCTCTTTGAGAAATCTACCTGCCTCAAAGTTCTGCTTTCAATGGGTGCATTACTCGGAATGCTGACAGAGTGTGGCAATAAAAGAGTTAAGGTCATGTTAGCTAGGGGAAAAAGCTGTGTGGTGCCCTCAGTGCCTGAGTGGTGTTTATTTTGCCTAGTGTTAATTGAAGGCTGTTAGTTGGGCAAATCCACAAAAGATAGGAAGAAAGAACATATAAGCTGTGGTGGTGTAATGGAAAAGTGGTTAGAGTACAGTATTGCAGCCAAACTCTGCCCACAGTCTAGAGTTCAATACTGACCGGCTCAAGGTCGACTTGGCCTTCCATCCTTCTGAATAAAATGAGGATCCAAATTGTTGGGGGATAATATTGCTGACTCTGTAAACTGCTTAGAGGGTGCTGTATATTTGAATATTTGAAGCAATTCCCTTACTAGATATCAGCAAAGCTCTTTAAAAGTATTAGTGTAACATAAATGGTTAAGATGTTAGACCTGGACCAAGAAGGAAGAAAAGGAAAGAAAAGAAAAGGAGGAGGACTAATCAATCAAGGTGAATTGAATTTGCTCATTTTCTAGATAATCTCTGTCTTTTGTGCAAGCCCAGATATCAAAAGGACACGTAGTTACAGTGGGACATATGAGCATAAGGTAATAACAATAATTACATTCAGACTTGCAGCTACGCCTTTCATTCTTCAGTGTTGTAATTGATTTACACTTCAATTGTTATTTAGAAAAGAAAACACTAAGGTCCATCTAGCAATTGCCCTGGTTCATGATGATAACTAACAAAATTATCCTGATAGGTGTTTTTGTGAATTGCACAGAGGCACCTACCAATTCGATAATTCTCCTGCCTGGTTCCCTTAATTTGGCCTTTAACTGGCAAGTCCTAAAGGGGGGTGACATTTTTACTAATGTGAAATTCAATTAAAGTGGCAAGTCCAAGTCTAAATCTTAATGAATATAATATATCTATTCATCCATCAAATAGGGTAGTGGTTAGAGTTAAGCTCTTTATTGCAGGTGACCTGGGTTCAAATTCCAGCTGGTACTAGTAGGGTCCCTGGGCAAAGTCTGTTAGGAATATGAGTCACCTAACAGCTATTTGGATTAGAAATATATAAACCAGGATAAACATTTTAAAACTGTAACTTTAAGAAAATGCAAAACTGTAATTAGGTGTGGTTTCTCAAACATAAGATGGAGCCAGAAACCTGGTTTGTCTTAGTCTGAGTCTCAGAAGAGAGTGTGAGTGTATCTGTTTCCTTCTGTTGGAAAGTATTGCTGTTCCTCCATTTCTTCTAATTGACTGATATTACTGGATTTAATGTAAGTCTGTTACTGAACTGTTTTTTGAGCACTGGACTTTGATATTTCGATTATCCCTGGATTGAAAGGTGACTGATTTACTTGTGAATGACTTTGGATTACTTATTTTGGACTTTGCTTAAACCTTTCTGGAAGTAAAAACCTACATTTACTGTACAGTGTATCTGTGTGCTGTGTGTGTATTATTCAAACACTTCTCTCAAATATGTCTCCCTGTACGCACTCATTATCCTAATGGGGAATTACCTCAACAAAGTCCTCCTTAATCTTTCACCTGCCTACCTCAGAGCAACTAAGATGATTAAGGGCCTGGAGCAGAGGTTTTCAGCAGGTTCTGACCAGTTCTGGAGAACTGGTAGCGGAAATTTTGAGTAGTTATGGAGAACTGGCAAATACCACCTCTGACTGCCCCTGCCCCCATCTATTCTCTGCCTCCTGAGTCCCAGCGGATCAGCTGGGTCTTCTTTTGTCACCCTGTACAGGAGAACGGAGCTGGAAAGCAGGTTAGTGGGGTGGCGAGGGAATGGTATTTTGCAGTAACCTTTCCCTGGAATGGGGAGGGAATGGAGGTTTCACAGTATTCTTCCCCTGCTGCAGCCATCAAGCCATGCCATGCCCACCAAGCCACGCCCACAGAACCAGTAGCAAATGTTTTTGAATCCCACCACTGGCCTGGAGATGAAAACATGATGAACAGTTGTAGGAATTGGATATGACTAGTCTAGAAAAAATAAGGACTAGAGGTGACAGCTGTGTTCCAGTATTTGAGGGGGTCAACTTATTTTCCAAAGCAATGGAAGGCAAGATAAGAAACAAGGGATGGAAACTAACCAAGGAAAGAAGCAATCTAGAATTAAGGAGAAACTTCCTGATAGTGAGAATATTAATTAGTGGAAAACTTGCCTTCAGAAGTTGTGGGTGCTTCATCACTGGAGGTTTTTAAGAAGACACTACACAACCAGCTATCTGAAATAGTATAGGGTCTAGTATATCTCCAATGTGCCTTCCAACTCTATTTTGTAACTGTAACAATAATTCCACAGATCATTAAATACTCCAGCAATTGATTGTTGTGTTTCTTTTCAGTGTTAGATTGACACAAGTTGAGTTCCCTGCCAAATACCCCTCTTTTTCCCCACTTCTAAGGATAATCCATGATGATATGCTCAGAAAAAAAACCCTTGACCTCAGATTATGGTTGGAAATATCCATGCATATTTTTTTTTTGCTTCATCTCTTTGCTCCCAACACTTTAGCCATGCTGTTAAAGACCTTTGCAAAAGTTTATTCATTGAATGTATTGATTGCATTTTCCCTAAAACATTTAATATGGCAATCTTTTTACTGTTACCACAAAAGCTCTTTAAGTTAGGCAGGACTGAGAAATGGAACATCTGTGGTGGCTCTGACAATATTCCAGAGTCATCCAGGAAGGACTTGTATTTAGATTTTTCCCCTAGCTACCCAATATGATAATTATTACGCTGCTCAATACATTAAATTGTCACCTTTAATAAGATGTAAGATAAAAGAAAACTCTCTCCCTCTCCCTCTCTCTCTCCTGTCTATAGTTCACAATTATATAAATGATGTTCAGTCTATTACACTGAAGGGTAATGGTTCCTAGCTACTCTTTTAAAAAAATAAAATTGAATATGTTCCATGCATTGCATTTGAACTATGTCCTTTTATAGAATATTTGCATCTTGCTTCAAGTTCTCTTTCAATGGAAGCAAGATAAAAGATAAAATGGAAGCAATCAGTAAAACAGACACCTTTGCTGGTTAGCAACCTCAGAGAAAATGTTGGAACTATATGAGACAGGATATTCACCTTCATCCACCTTTGTGGGTTTTATCTTAAAAAAAAAACTTATGGAGCTTCACTCAGATGTCCCTAAAATCAGCCTGCTATTTTGTACTTCTGTAAAAATTCTTTGTGAATCTTGGTTTGGGGTTCCTTCCAGTTTAGTAACTCCTGTTCTAGATTAAAGTTGCAGAAAATTCTTAGGGTAGGACACGTTCCACTTATTCTTACCACCCTTTGAACTTCCCTGTTGTAACAGGATGAGGCCCATTCTCTGGCAACACCTGGGCTATGTGCAACCTCTGAAAACTTTGAATGGTATCCCTTCAGAAACCTTTAGAGATTCTTCCTCATTGGCAGGACACTAAACAAATCCTATTTAAAATGACAGGAGGAAAGAATTGCTACTGACATAACTGGAGACGAATCATGTTCTCTATGTTTGATTTTAACTCAGTGTGAATGAAATCAAATCAAATGTAGGTTTTTTTTTCAATCCCATTCACCACTAAGTAATGGGAGACAGCTCCCAAAAGGAATAATACAGTTCTGTGCTGTATTAGAAGCAGTGCATTCTCAAAGAGAAATGAAACCATTATTTTTTTCTTCTGGGCAATGGTGAGATCACCCCTGTGATACAATCTCCAACTAAGCTGGAGGGAGATGTTAAGAGGGGGACAAGCTTAGAATCCTTGCACTGCAGAAAGTGGAGCCGGTCTAACTTTCCGCAGAATATTTGAAGCCTTATCTGACTGTTCCCAAGGAAATGTAGTCAGTCTGGCAAGATTCTTGTAATATAGTTGACTAACAATAAAGCTTCTGCTTGACAATATTCTTGCTTGTATCAAACAATCCTGAAGACATGCCCTATAAGGTTAGGCAATGTTCAACCTGGAGAAAAGAAGGATTAGGGTAGACAAGTTAGCTTGTTTGGGTACATGCAGGAAAGGTACAGGGAAGGCAGTCAAGAATTATTTTCCATGGCTACCAAATAATAAGACCAGAAATAATGGATAGAATTTGTAACTATTCAAATTTTGTTTAAATACAAGTAACAACTTCCTAAATTCAACACAACAGTGCAATAGTTTATTTTTGGAGGCTGTGGAATCTCCTTTTCTGGAGATTTTCAAGGTGTTAGATAGTCACCTATCATAGATGGCTTAATTGGTTTGCCTGCGCAAAGCAGCAGCAGGACTAGATGAGGTAAGTGTTCCTTTCTGATTTTACAATCTTATGATTGTGGAATTTGTTTGTGTGCAGGGGGGGAGTCATAAAATATTCAAAGGCCAAGTCCACAACCCACAGGCAAGCTTGATAGGCTCCTTGCTTGTCATGATGAAGCCCACTTGGGTAATTTATATAAAAGAGGCATTTTTGGTACCATTTCATATACCAGAGTCATGGTGCGCAGTGGTTAGAATGCAACATTGCAGGCTAATTCTTCTGATTGCCAGTAGTTCGATTCTGACTGGCTCAAGGCCTTCCATCCTTTTGAGGTTTGGTAAAATAAGGATCCAGATTGTTGGAGGCAAACCCTGTGAACTGCTTAGAGAGGGCTGTAAAAGCACTATGAAGTAGGTATATAAGTCTAAGTGCTTGTGCTATTTCTGGTTGGCTACATGCTGTATCCTCTTTGAGATCAAACTGCTCTTTTGGGCGTCTTTTTTATCAATGGCTAGATGATAAAATACGATAATAGAATATTTGGAATGCTAGACAGTAAGGAATATCTTTATTTTGCTATTTTGCTATTATTTTGTTATTTGACATTATATTTATAAAGGGTTTTTTAGGATTGATTTGGTATGATTATATGATTTGTTATAGAATAAACTGGTTAAAGTATTGTTAGCTCATAAAGCATGAATGATTAAAAATATAGTCAAAAACTTCTTTTTTTTTAGTGATATTAGGATATATAAGTTTGAATTGACAATATGAGTTGTTATGTAACATACTTGTAATTGAGACTACAGAATGAATGCACAAAAATGATGAACCAACTGACACACTGGATGTACATATGAGAGTTGATGTTTTAATGTTTTGTTTGTCTTGTTTGTTTGTAGAAAATTAATAAAATCTTAAAAAAAAATTAATGAAACACAGTGATATTTCTTTGTAAAATAGTAAATAACCTCAAATTAAGCATCCATACCTGCAAATAAGCCACTGTTCTCTAAATCTGCTGGGGGCTTTTTGTTCTATATTTCTGAAGCTTTTTCCTTTTCTACATTTAAAAAAAAAATCAATCTAAATGGCTTGATAATCGAAAATATGAGGCTGCATTTTTTCCTCCTTCTCTGGGCAAGACAGGAAGTTATAAATAAATTATGTAGATAAAATCTTTATGGGCTGAGACCTTATAAGGGCAAATTGGTCAAGTTCAATTTTGTTCATTTTTCTGATTCTCCAACCTTAAATTAAGTTCATGTTATTTCAGTTTGCAAAGAATAAAATCTGTCTGAAAATCTACACTGTACAAGTCTGTGAAAAAAATCCTTAAGAGTATGTGCATATTTCTGGGAATTTTAGCAATTTCTCCATACGTTTCCCTAGGAGAATGAATTTATAGATGAATACACGTTTTTGTATGATTTTTGTGGACCTGCAGTATTAGCAGATATAGAAAAACACAGATGTATAGCTGTTTTGAATGCTTTGTGGGCTAGGGAAATGGGAGATGAAATTAAATAATAAATAGTACACAAGGAGGAGGAAGAGGATGATTCAAGTTATTCAGATGAGATCCAAATAGAAGTTCTTGCTCCCCCTTTTTTCAGCTTTATGTAGTTTTTGTAAGCTATACTTTAAACTAAAAAGAATATTGTGGAAGAACATTTCTTCTGTGAACATTTCTTTCACAACATTCTTTTTTAGTTAATGTATAGCTTACAAACCCTAGGTCTATACACATTTGGAAAAAAAAGTCCCATGAAACAAAATAAGGCTATTTAAATATTTATGCAGTTGAGCAGGACCAAACAAGATGACATTTGATTTTATCTATATTTGCACATTTAAACAAACACTATATAAAGCTGAAAGGCAGGAAAGACAAGCTGAGCTAAGGGAAATGCTTCTTCACACATAGCACAAACTCACTACCACAAAGGACAGTGATATTTAGGTAGTACTTGACTTATAACCAAAATTGATGCCAGAATTTCTGTTGCCAAGTGAGACATTTGCCCAAATGAGTTCTGCCCCATTTTACGATCTTACTTGTGCAGATGTTCAGTTAGTAATGTGGTTTTAAGTGAATCTGGCTTCCCCATTGACTTTGCTTGTCAGAAGGCTGCAAAAGTATGTCACATGACCTTGGGACCCTGCAATCATCATAAATAGGAGTCAGTTGCCTAATGTCTGAATGTTACAAGAATCTGGCAAGATTCTTGTAACATAGTTGACTTACAATAAAGCTTCTGCTTGAGACTATTCATTCTGGTTGCTTCCATCAGACAATCCTGAAGTATACTGTATGATTCTGGATACTACATTTCCATAGGTTGCAGAGGATTCAGAGAAGGGCAACAAAATATCATGAGGACATGCCCTATAAGGTTAGGCAATGTTCAACCTGGAGAAAAGAAGGCTTAGGGTAGACAAGTTAGCTTGCTTGACAAAGTTTGGCTCATCAACAAGGTCTTGACTATTCAGCCTATATTTTATTTGCTGATTTTTTTTGCCAATATGTAAGACAGAGCATTTATTTGTTGAGATTTGAAGTTGCCACTTGTTTGACCATTCTGACATAGTCGAGGTCTTTTTGAAGGGTAGCAGTATTGTTGGTGGTGTTGAATAGCTTTATATCATCAGCGAAAAGAACGCAATTGCTTTTAATATGATCACAGAGCTCATTTATGTAGAGTATGAAGAGAGTTGGTCCTAGAACGCTGCCTTGGGGGACACCACTGTTGACAGGTATAGGCTTTGATAGGATGCTCCCAATTTTGACCATTTGTTGCCTGTTTACAGGAATGCTTCTATCCAGTTATGCAGGTGTCCAGAGATACCATAAGATTTCAGTTTTAGGAGTAGTTTGTCGTGTACCACTGAATCAGAGGCTTCACAATAAGTTGCGTCAATTGCTTTGCCCTGATCAAGTTGTGTAGTCCATATGTTTTTGCAATGTAAAAGTTGCAGATTACAGGATAGTTTTTTTCTGAAACCAAATTGTTTGTTAGAGAGTAGGTTATTTGTCTCTAAGTGGAGGATAATGGCTTGGCTAATAATTGATTCCATGACTTTACAGGTGACGCAGCATAAAGAGATTGGTCTGTAATTTTCAACTAGGCTGGGGTCTCCCATTTTGAAGATGGGGATGACCGTGGCTAGTGACCATAGTTTTGGCAAGGAGCTGGTCCTGAAAGATTTTTCAAAGATTATGCTTAGAGGTTCGGCTATGGCAGTGGAAAGCTTTTTAAAGAAGTAGGCACATATTCCATCTGGGTCCAATAGATAGAGATGGTTTTAGATTGTTAGTGCTTTTTCAACATTATCTTCTGTAAAATTGATATGTATTAGATCATTTTAGTTGTCTGTGGTTCAACTAGGAAATATTGGGCTTGATCCATTGCTGTTTACAAATACTGAGCCAAAGAATGTGTTAAAGATGTTGGCTTTAACGGTGTCATCGTTGCAGTCTTTACCATTAGGTCCTTTCAGGGGTGGAATGGATCTTGAGTCTTTTAGTTTGTTGTTTACAAAATTGTAGAAAGCGTGGGTGGAATTGGTGCGTAGAAGGTTTTCCTCTTGTTTAATGTGATAATTGGTGCATTCATTCTTTATCTGGTGGCATAAATTTTTGTATCGGCTTTTAAACTTGGCAACATGACCAGATTTGTTTTTCTGCCAAAGGAATTACTTTTTGGATTGGAGTTTCCTTATTATTATGGGTAGTTTGTTTTTCCTGGTTTTGGGAGTTGTTATTTGTACATATAGTTTGATGACTCTTTTCACCTCAAGTAAAAATATGTTGTAATGGTCTTCAACAGTATTGCATCCATTGAATAGAATATGCCAATCAAGAGATGAGAGATCGTTGTCTATAGGATCATAGTTACCTTTTTTGAAGATATAATTGGGGATCCTGTCATTATAGTGATTTTTGTGAGGATGTATGTTGAGACAAAAGTCAATCATGCTGTGGTCACTGTTGGAAAAGGGTACATTAATTTGTAGTCCGTAAATTGAATTAAAACTGTTGCAGAAGATGAGATCGAGGCAGTTGTTAAGTCTAGTGTTGTCAGCTACTAAACTGTTTTGAATGGATGAGATTTGGGCAGGGATTTAAATGGAGTTTGTCTAATCAGTTGAGTAATTGTTGACCTATGACTCGAGGCATCCCTTGAAATCATCTGTCCTGCTGTTCCTTCTGGTAGTTTTGTACCAGAAACCCTACTGCCATGTTTGACAAACCCTCTTTCTGTCTCCCTTGTTTATCCTGACTTTTGGATCTTGCAAATCCTTTAGCCCAGTGGCTAGTTTTAGAGAGAACCATGCTCCAATTTGCTCAATGGAGGCCGTGTTTCTTGTAGGAAGGCAGATCTACAGTGAGAAGTTGGAAGATTCAGAGAAGTTTCCCATTTCATTAACTGAAGTACAAATGAAAAATAGGAAGGCATTGAACTTTGCAGAGAGATATTTTGTTTAATTTTGCATTATGTAAGGATTGTATAATCTTGTATAAATACAGGAAGAGATGTCCAGGTGCCCAGGTTTTGTATGCAGAATAGAAGCATCTGCCTTGAAGTCGGGGAATGTTTGGTTCTTCACCTGATCTGATCTGGCTTCCATTTTGGTGTCAGAGGCCAAAAAGCCACTTCCCCTGGCCTTCCCTTTCCCACCAAATCTCCCTGTTCTTCTCACTAGACATCCTAGAAATCCAGCCCATCCACCCACACCCATCTCAGAGGGGTATAAATAAGTGTCTGCTTCCATCCTGGGCTACACTTTGCAAGCTCCAGAGAAGATTGTGAGATGAAAACTCTGCTGCTGACCTTGGTGGTCGTGACAATCGTGTGCCTGGACTTAGGTAAGGATACCATACTTTGATCTAGGGTGGCAATCAAACCCAAAACAAAGGGGAAGAGTAAGGGAGGGTATTTGAAGAAGTTGTGGTCCCTTTTTTTTGGTGGGACTTTCTCACTGTTCTGGTCTGCACAAGGATTGTCCATGGGAACCTTTGGGGGAGAAGAGGAGGACTATGTTTGGAGAGCCGTCCATGAGACAGGGGCTTTTCCAGACTGGCATTCTGGGGTAGACTGCCTCTGAAAGTAGAGGTTTCTTTGCGTAGTGAGTTCTGCCATGGGATTACTCCAGGGAATGAGATGAAAAACGTTTCTGCTCACCTCTCTCTGGCTTTGCCATCCTTCAGTATTTTGGATGGTATAGCCAAAGGGGACCAGAGATGCCTCCTTCAAGTCAAGCCTGGACATTCCTCAACATCAACCTGACATTGGTTGCTGCTGCTGAGATTTCTGAGACTCCTCAAACTTTCATACAATCTTGGAGGTCTCCAGGGGTGGGATTCTACCAGTTCTGTCCACCGCTGTAGAACCGGTTGCTCTGAAGAACAGCAAACAGAGACAATACATAGAACTGGTTCTATGTCTGCTGCTGTTTTGAGTTTGACACTCCTGGACTACAATTATGTGGTCCTTCTGCAAAAAACATATTAGACTAAAATACATAAGTTGTTAGAAGAAATGATAAAACAATATGTAGATTTGAAATCAGAGATATTTTTGGTGGGCATATTTCCAGATCAGTATGGTAAAGGGAAAACATATGTAATTTTACATGTACTAATGGAACAAGAATTGTGTTTGCACAGCAATGGAAAAATGAAGAGATCCCTACAGAGAAAAATGTGATTAAAAATATTAGAATGTGCTGAGATGGCCAGATTAACACTTAAAAGATAAGGAAGAAACAGAATACTTTTCAACATGGGATTTGTTTTACCAATGGCTAACTAACAGGAACAGAGGTTACAAACCAAAAAGATTAAAAATAATAAACATTTTCTGATTGATAACTTTACAATATGGATAAACTAATTGCATTATCACTTTGTGATTAATATTGATACGTTTATTATGATTATGATTTATGTTGATTAACATTGTATTTGTAGTTAAAATTAATTATGCCCAGACAACACGCTGTTCAAATTGATATGGAATTTTATAAAAGTGATATGTCAGCATTCCAGGGAACCGCCATTCCGATCAGTAACTCCGAGACAAGCATAATCTTAAAAGTACCTTTATTAGAATAGTACCTGACACATCTGTGGAATTTCGAAACTAAAAGTTTCCCGGACTTCCCACAATGTCCCAAACGACAAACCATCCCCTTTTCTCTCATCATAACATCACATGAATCCCAGAGTAAGTTCCTCTTTTCCTGCACCACACTCTTTGACCTTCCCACCAGGTGACTGTGAGTTCTAATTCTACCTTAGCAGGGATGGACTTCAAATTTTTTTAGCAACGGGTTCTCTGCCCGCTTGCTAGGTGGGCATGGCCATGGTGGGTGTGGCCTAGTCGGCCTCCTGAACCACAGCGACAGGGGGGATGTTTTTGCCCTTCCTGGGCTCTGGAGGCTTCCCTCAAGCATCCGGGAGGATGAAAACAGCCTCCCCGGGTTCTGGAAGCTCTCTGGAAGCTGGAAATGGGCCCATGTTTTGCCTTCCCAAACTTCCAGGAGGCCCATTTTTTACCCTCCCCGAGTCTCTGCATGCGCCCTGCACTTACCTGCATCCAAAATGGGGAGGCATGGGGCAGGCAGGCCCAGCCAGGAGTGGGATTTGGGGGTTCTCTGCACAGAATCTTAGCTAGGGGCTCTTCTGAACCCCTGTGAACCCCCAACAGCCCACTCCTATACCTTAGGCATGAAAGCCACCGAGGTGACTTTGGCCTGGTCTTTTTCTCTCAGCCCAACTCACCTCACAGTTGTTGTTGTTGCAGGGAAAACAGGAGGCTTTGTGTTTTTTGCTCCCTTGAATTATTTATAAAAAATAATAAAAGTGGGATATAAATAAATAAGTGAAGCAAATAAATGTGAGAACAGAACTTAACGTGTGCCTGGAGGGCTCCAGCAGAGCATTTCTTGTGAAAACACACACTCTTTCTGTTATGTATGTAAATAGTTGAATAAAGACAAGCTTGGGGTAAAGTGCAGGGTTCTGGCCCTGCACTTCTGATTGGGTGTTAAGCTGCTAGATCGGATTGGTTGGGTTCTGAGAATCCGATTGGCCCTTAAACGAAGGACTCTTATTGGTTCTGGGGCTAGTGTTTGACAGCTCCCTATTGGTTATTTCACAGTAAAGGTTGCCTATATAAGGCAGAGTTGTTGTTATACAAGTTAGAAGTCACTATGCAATAAAGAGCTGAAAGTTCACCAACTAAGACTGTCTCCATTTATTCTACCCATGCCTGAATTTATAACACTGGCGACGAGGATGGGATTTGGAGACATCTGATCTTAAGGAACTTGGAAGAAAAACAGAGCACGTGTCAAAACGGCGCCACCAACGGAAGCCATGTCCGGCGGCATCGTACCACCCGCTCCGTTCGATCCAACCCAAGAGGATTGGGAATCCTACATGGATCGCTTTCAGATGTTCCTTGAAACGAACAACCTGAAGGACACCACACCAGTCAAGAAGTGGGCACTGTTCCTGACGTACTGCGGCCCGGCTGTCTTCAAAATGGCGAAAGCACTCGCGAAGCCTCGAGAAGTGAAAGCAATAAGCTGGGACGACCTCGAACCTCTCCTGAGAGACCATTACGCGCCAACCGTGCCTATACTTGTGAGACGCCACGAGTTCTATCAATGAAGCCAACAAAAAGGAGAGAGTGTGGCTGACTTCGTGGCAGACCTCCGACATTTAGGAAGCCTCTGCGGGTTCGCAGACTTAGATGAAGCGTTGAGAGACCGCCTAATTCTGGGATTAGATGCGCTAGGCGTGCAAAGCAAGCTGATGGCGAAGGGCGACATCGGCCTTGCCGATGCCATAGCCGAAGCCACTGCTGCTGAGGCGACTAAAAAGTCCGCGGCGCAACTACGGCGAAGCTGAAACCCACCGACAGGCGACATCTCACCCAGTTCAGAAGGGCAGTTGGTGACAACGCACTATGAGGACCTCTCTTCGTTGTCAGACAGCGATGAAGAAGGGGTCCATCGACTGCAGTCCGACCGGGACCCTCGCCCTAAAACCTCACGCCCTTGCGCTGGCTGCGGGGCAAACCATCCCAGGGCAGACTGCAAATTCCGCAACGTACTCTGCCATGAGTGCGGGAAACGAGGCCACATCGGTCGAGTCTGTCGCAGTTTACCGGGACCAAGCCCGGCCTCAAAGGGAACCAACTTTCGCCAATCAGCAGGAAACCGTCTTGTAAGGCGAGATCCAGCAAACCACTCCGACAGATATCGAGCGTTGCAGAGAGAAGAGGCTCACCATACTATCACTATAGGTCACGTCTCAGCCATGGACGCTAAGAAGATTCGAGTTACAGTAGCCATAGAGAACCAACCCTGCCACATGGAGGTCGATTCGGGATCATCCCTCTCGATGGTGTCGTGGAAGACGTTAAAGCAACTCATCCCTACCATCCAATGCCAAGACCTTCGAATGCAACGTCTTATCTTTAAAGATTATCAAGGGAATCGGATCCCTGTGGTCGAATCTTGTCGAGTTCGTGTCTCATTTTAAAAGCACACGGCATACTTACCTCTAACGATCATCAACAGGGACAGGCCTAGTTTGTTGGGCCTCCAATGGTTTGCGCCACTCGGCATCGAAGTAGCCGGCGTAAACCGAGTCAGTGATTGCGAGTGGGAGGAGGACCTTATGTCTGAATTCAGTGATGTCTTCGCAGATCGTCTGGGCGAGTATAAGGGGACCCCAATTTTGTTCAGCCTCGACCCTAAGGTCACTCCGATCCGTTTAAAGCCCCGTCGAGTTCCGTTCGCCCTTAAGGCCAAGATAGATGAACAACTCGACAAACTAATTAAACAAGGGGTACTGCAACCCATTGATCATTCTCCATGGGAAACTCCTATTGTAACCCCCATTAAACCAGATGGGTCTATCCGAATCTGTGGGGACTACCGGGCCACTCTAAACCACGCCCTCCAGTAGAACGCGTATCCAGTGCCAGTGGTGCAGCACCTCCTTCATTCTCTGGGAGGTGGAAAGGTTTTTGCTAAGTTAGATTTAGCTCAAGCCTATCAACAATTGCCCGTGGACGATAAAACAGCCCAAGCTCAAATGATAGTAACGCACAGAGGTGCTTTTAAATGTACCGATTGCAATTCGGGGTAAGTGTAGCCCCGGGAATATTCCAAAGTTTAATGGAACGATTGTTGCAGGGAATCAAGGGCGTGGTTCCGTATTTTGATGATGTATTGATTGCAGCCCCTTGTAAAAAAATTCTGCAAAATCGTTTAAAATGTGTTCTTAAAAAATTCCAAGAAGCGGGATTGAAAGTAAAAAGAGATAAATGTCATCTATATACTGACAGTGTTGAATTTCTGGGTTACCGCATTGACAGTATTCACCCAACTGAGAGTAAATTAAGGACGATAAAAAATGCTCCCGGACCCCGTAACAAAACTGATCTTCAAGCATTTTTAGGCCTTATAAATTTCTACAATGTGTTTTTACCCCATAAGGCGACTGTGGCTGAACCGTTACACCGGTTATTAGATAAGAAAGCATTGTGGATTTGGGGTTACCGAGAGGAAAAAGCGTTTAGAAATGTAAAAGATTTACTTACATCTGATTTTGTACTTATGCAATATAATGAAACATTACCATTGGTTATAACTTGTGATGCCTCACCGTTTGGGGTGGGCGCTATTTTGAGCCATGTGCTACCTAATGGAAACGAGGCTCCCGTTGCATACCTTTCGAAGACTCTTTCTCATGCAGAACGTAACTATGGACAAATAGATAAGGAGGCTCTTGCAATTGTGTCAGCCATAAAAAAATTCCATGAGTATGTATATGGAAGGACATTTACAATTGTAACTGACCACAAACCTTTACTGGAGATAATCGCTGGGGACAAACCAACCCCCTATATATTGTCCCCAAGAATGACTTGATGGTCAGAGTTCCTAGCTGCTTATAATTATCGATTGTTACATCGACCGGGGAAAGCCATTCCCCACACCGACGCACTCAGCAGAGCACCCCTACCAGAGACTCTCGATGATCCAGCACCAACAGTATCGGCGTTACAAATCGAAACGCTCAACTCGCCTCCTATGACCGCTCGAGATATCGCGAGGGAGACCAGACGAGACCACACCCTAGCTCAAGTCCTAAGCTGGGTAGAGCATGGATGGCCATTGGACCAGATCCCAGATGACTTCGCGCCATTTAAAACAAGACAGACTGAACTTTTTTCACAAAAAGGCTGCGTCATCTGGGGCGATAGAGTCGTCGTCCCAGAACGACTTCAAAAGACGCTGTTACAAATCTTGCACGATGGACATCCCGGGATCGTGCGAATGAAGGCACTCGCACGGAGCTATGCTTGGTGGCCAGACATGGACCGACACATCGAGCAATGGGTCAAGGCCTGCACCAAGTGCCAACAAACCAGCAACGCACCGCCAAAAGCTGCACCGACCGAATGGGAGACGCCACGTGGACCCTGGTCCAGAATCCACCTGGATTTTGCAGGGCTGATCAAAGGACAGCCATTGCTGTTGACTGTCGATGCATACTCTAATTGGTTAGAAATTCATCGAATGACCAATACAACCTCCGAGGCAGTCATTAAAGTCCTCAATAGACTTTTTGCAACTCATGGATTGCCGGACGTCCTGGTGTCCGATAACGGACCACAGTTTACAGCGCTAATGTTTGAACAGTACCTTGCTGACAACGGCATCCGCCATGCGCTCACCTCGCCGGTGCATCCTGCTACCAATGGCCAAGCGGAACGCATGGTACAATTTGTAAAAAAGACTTTACAAAAAGTGGACTATGATAATCTGGATGAAAAAATAAACCGCATTCTACTTCTACAACATATCACTCCGCACAGCGTAACCGGCAGAACTCCCGCAGAACTTCTCATGGGGCGAAAACTCCGTTCCCGCCTCGACCGACTGCACCCTGCTTACGAGCCAGAAAAGCCTCCAGGATCCAGCGGACGCTACCGTACCTTCAAGGTAGGCGACCCCGTTTATGCAAGAAATTTATCGGGCGACCCAGTTTGGATTGAAGCAACGATAATACGCGAGACTGGGCCCAAATTCTACATTGTAAAATGTATTGATGAGAGACTATGGAAAAGACATATTGACCAATTACGGTCACGCCTCATAGCGGCCAGCCAACAACTTCCCAACGACCAAACTGAGGGGGGGGGGGGAAGAAATGGAAGAAGACGACATGCCAGGAAACCTGTTCCAAGAAAGTGATGAATCAAGTGAAACTCAGGAAATGGAGCAGGAAGAAGAATCGTACGCTCCAAGGGAAATCACACCAGAACGAGAAGCCGAGCCACTACAGAACAATACCCTACCTCAATGGGACTGCACGCAGCCAGTCCAAAGAAAATCTGACAGACCCAAGAGACAACCGTCCTATTTAAAGGACTACGTAGTCACAAATTAATTGTGGAGCCAGGGGGAAGGGGTGTTATGTATGTAAATAGTTGAATAAAGGCAAGCTTGGGGTAAAGTGCAGGGTTCTGGCCCTGCACTTCTGATTGGGTGTTAAGCGGCTAGATCGGATTGGTTGGGTTCTGAGAATCCGATTGGCCCTTAAATGAAGGACTCTTATTGGTTCTGGGGCTAGTGTTTGACAGCTTCCTATTGGTTATTTCACAGTAAAGGTTGCCTATATAAGGCAGAGTTGTTGTTATACAAGTTAGAAGTCACTATGCAATAAAGAGCTGAAAGTTCACCAACTAAGACTGTCTCCATTTATTCTACCCATGCCTGAATTTATAACACCTTCCATTTGTTATTATTTGGCCTAGATGTCTTCTGTGGGAGATCAACTCTCCTGGCATGGAGCACTCAAGTGGAATCCTTATCCCTCCAAATAGGCCACAAATAACAGAAATGTCGTTGACTTGTCACCTCACAGCAAGTCGATGTTTTGGAAAACAAACTCTTCATGTTTGTCAATTAGAAGTGAGATTGCACTGACACAGGATATGACAGGTTGAATGCTGCATTTGCCACATCAGGTCCGCCGAGGCTTCCAAAGACAAGCACCCAATGTGAAAATGGACTAGTTTTATGTACCAAGATGACCTTCTTCATCATGAAAGTCAAACATCACCATACAGTCCAACACCACTATCTCAGAATACTAATCATTTTTACTGTTTTCAATCTGTGCCTGTCTGCTGCATTTACCTCCCAGTTTCCTATCCGAAGAGTAAGTACACATTCCGATGTACATGTAGTCGTCGACTTATAACCTCAATTGAGGCACACATTTATGTTGTTAAGTGAGTTTTGCCCCATTTATGACTTTTCTCGCCACGCGTGTTAAGTGAAATCACTGTGCTCGTTAAAACAGTGACATAGCTGTTGAGTAAATCTGGCTTCCCCGTTGACTTTGCTTGTCAGAAGGTCACAAAAGGGGACGCTGAGACACTGCAACAAGTAATAAATATGAACCAGTTGCCAAGTATCTGAATTTTGATCACGTGATATGGGGATGCTACAAAGGTTGCATGTGAAAAATGATCATAAGTCACATTTTTTCAGTGCCATTTGAATGGTCACTAAACAAACAGATAGTTAAGGACTATCTGTATCTTTATGTATCCCCTAAATTCACGAGGGATATTGAAGTGTACTCATTAGCTACTTTCCTGCAGAATTAATTTTTATTCCCATCCCTAACTGTGTTTGTGCTGATGGAGGAGAACAGATGGCAGAATATGGGAGTGGAATGAAAAGGAGGATCAGCCCAGATTCCCTACCTAGGCACAAGAAAACTAAGCCCAATCCCCATTGACCCTTATCTAACCGTTGGTCGAGTTGTATGCAGACTTTAGCAACAAATCAATTTAATTGAATCTTCATGTGCGAACCTGGTCTGTTGCACTTGACAAAGGCATCATGTTGAGATCACGGTAGGAGTCCAGGTGGAGATACATTTTTTATCAATACTACGCTGAGGCAAAAATAGAAAATAATAATAATCCAGCTAGCTTTTGAAATTCTCCCTCAGTCATTGTCCTCACCTTTCCCTTTCTCCCAGAAATGAAAAGAAACTAGAATGCCACAACTAACCTCCTCCTCCTCACCTTTCAAAATATAGAGAAATATAAGCATCCACCTGAAACACACACAGCTGCTCTTCTGCAAACAATCATTGCTCCTTTCTTTGTTTGAAAACAGTGCTTCATTTAAAATGAGAGGCATATCTAAGATATAGACAGTCTTTGTAAACAGTTCCTATGCTTACATAGGAATGTAGCTCTGGCTTTGAGAAGGAAATGGACGGTCAGCTCTGCCAAAGTAGAAAGCATGAGAAAAAGACTCAGGACTGACTCACCTTGAGGTTGTTGTCCTTATAAACAGACAGTGAAGGATTAGGACAGGCTTCCAAGATTGTCCCAATACACCCTATTTACAACAAGAATTCCCAACTGTGGCCACTTCAGGTGTATGCACTTCAAATCTCAAAATTCTCACCAATGGTCATGCTGGCAGTGGAATTCTGGGATTTGAAGTCCATAATCCCGGAAGGTGCTGTGGTCAGGAAACACTGCCGTAAAAGAAAGTACCTTTTTCTGGAATCCGTCTAATGTCTATGTCATGGTTTCTTAACCAGTAGAACTTTAAAGTGTGTGGACTTCAACTCCCAGAATTCCCCAGACAGTATTCTGGGAGTTGAAGTCCACACATCTTAAACACACCCAGCATGTTGGTTGGGGAATTCTGGGAGTTGAAGTCCACATCCCTTAATGTTCTCAAGGTTGAGAGGCACTGATCTAACTCACCCCACTGACAATCCCATAATGCTCCTGGCCTATTTTTTAAAGCCAACTTCAGAAACCCCAGTCTAGATTGCAGTGAGTTGGCAGTTAGATCAAACTAATGCTCAGCTCAGACTAGGGCCAATGTGGGAACTGATTGTTGATACTGTTTCTTGTCCTCCCATCTGTGCAGGGAAGTCAAGCATTGTTGGAAACCATGGCTGGGGTGCAGAGGTGGCCTTCAAATTTTTTTTGGAAGGGGTTTTCTTGCTGGGAGGGCATGGCCATGGTGGGCATGTCCAGAGGTGGTCTTCAGCAGGTTCTGACCAGTTCTGGAGAACCGGAAATGGAAATTTTAAGTAGTTTGGAGAACCGGCAAATCCCACCTCTGACTGGAGATTTTACAGTATCCTTCCCCTGCCATTCCCACCAAGCCATGCTCATAAAACCGGTAGTAAAAAAATTTGAATCCCATCACTGGCATGGCCTAATTGGCCTCCTGCACCATGGTGGAGGGGGAGTTTGTCTTCCCAGGGCTCTGGAGGCTTTCCTCGAGCCTCTGGGAGGACAAAAATAGCCTCCCGGGCTCCAGAGGCTCTCTGGAAGTCAGAATGGGCCTGTTTTTCGCCCTCCCCAAGCCTCCATGCATGACCTGCACTTCCCTGAATCCAAACCGGGCAGTGTGGGGACTTCTGGGAGGGGAGGGGTAGGTGAGGCCAGCCAGGAGTTGGATTTGGGCATTCTCTGAACTGTGCAGAAACTTAGCTAGGGGTTCTCCCAAACCCTTGCAAACCCCCAGAAGCCCACCCCTGCTTGGGTGGGTCTTTCTGTTCTCCTCACTCATTAGTTAGTCCCCTCTGTTATGAACTAATAAAACACTTAAATAAAGTTTTATCAAACCTTTAGAAAAAGCAGGGTTCTTATCCTGCACTTCTGATTGGCCGATAATAGTGATATCGGATTGGTCCGTTCAGGGGAATCTGATTGGCTGTTAACGAGCCACTCTCATTGGTTCAAGGGTTTAACACTCCATGTTTCTCATTGGTTACTAGATCAGCAGCCTGCCCTATAAAAGGGCTGTTGCTGCCCTAGGGTTTTGCTCTGTTCAGAATGTTTAATAAAGAGTTGAAGTTCACTGTTCACTGCCCCATCTCCGTTCCTTGCGCCCATGCGCAGAACTTAACACTGGCAATGAGGATGGGATGCGGAGACATCAGAGCTGACTGAACACCTCGAATCGTCAACAGAAAGTGATGAAGAGGAGGTCAACCAGCTCTGGTCTGAACATGACCAATACCACCAGTGGAATCAAAGACTACCACACCAATGCGCGGGTTGTGGGGCAAACCACCCGCGATCAGACTGCAAATTCCTTGACGCACTCTGCCATTTCTGTGGGAAAAGAGGCCACATCGGAAAAATCTGCAGAAGCAAGCAAGGATCCAGCCCATTTCAGAGGGAGAACAACTACCGCCAGACCACAGGAAATCGTCCTGTGAGTCGGGAACATTTGAATCACCAATGGACCAAACACTCCTACAGAAATAAACCACTGGCCATTTCAACGAAACGAGAAGAGGCACACCAAACCATTACAATTGGTCACGCCTCATCACTGGATGCAAAGAAGATCCGAGTGAAGGTCGCCATTGAAAACCAGCCCTACATGATGGAAGTCGATTCAGGATCGTCCCTCTCGATGGTTTCCTGGAAGAACCTTAAACAATTAATCCCTGCCATCTGGCGGCAAGACCTCAGAACCCAAAGAATCCTACCCAAAGATTATCAAGGGAACTGAATTCTGGTCGTTGGATCCAGCCAAGTCCAAGTATCATTCAAAAACCATACTGTATCATTACCACTGACCGTCGTCGACCGTGACGGGCCTAGCTTGTTAGGCCTTCAATGGTTCGCCCCACTCGGGATCAAGGTAGCCGGCATTCACCAAACCAGAAGTGACGACTGGGAGGAGGCCCTCGTCCAGGAATTCCAGGATGTCTTTACAGACAAACTAGGCGAGTACAAGGGGACCCTGATATCATTTAACCTTAACCCTGAAGTAGCCACCATCCGCCTTAAGCCTCGTCGGGTACCTTTTGCTCTTAAACCAAAGATTGACAAGCAGCTTGATAAATTAATAGCCCAGGGTGCTTTAGAATCAACAGACCACGCTCGTTGGGAAACCCCAATCATAACACCCATCAAACCGGATGGATCGTTTAGGATTTGTGCGGACTACTGGGCCACCCTTAATCACGCCCTTCAACACAACGCTTACCCGGTGCCAGTGGTACAACACCTTCTCCATTCCCTGGGGGGCGGAAAAGTCTTCGCTAAATTGGATTTAGCACAGGCATACCAACAACTGCCTGTAGATTAAAAAAAACAGCAGAGGCACAAACGATCGTTACGCACCGAGGCGCCTTTAAGTGCAACCGACTCCAATTTGGAGTGAGCGTAGCCCCAGGGATTTTTCAAAGTTTGATGGAGAGACTCTTGCAAGGGATCAAAGGGGTCATACCATACTTTGATGATGTTTTAATTGCTGCCCCAAATAGAAAAATATTAGAAAAACATCTTAAATTGGTTCTCCAGAAATTTAAAGACTCTGGCCTTAAGGTTAAAAAAAATAAATGTCAACTGTGTACAGATAAAGTATAGTTCCTGGGGTACCTAATCGATAAACAAGGCATTCACCCCACTAATAGCAAATTAAAAGCAATCAAAAACGCCCCAAGACCCAGAAATAAGACTGATCTCCAAGTTTTTCTGGGGCTCATTAATTTTTACATCTTCCTGCCCCACAAAGCAACCATAGCTGAGTCCCTACATAGACTTCTCGACAAAAAAGCAACCTTGGTCTGGGGGCACCGAGAAGAACACGCATTCCGACAAATGAAAAACTTATTAACCTCAGATGCTGTTTTAATACAGTATAACGAGACTTTGCCCTTAACAATTACATGTGATGCATCACCGCTTGGAGTAGGAGCCATTTTGAGCCATGTGTTACCAAACAGTAGTGAGGCCCCTATTGCCTATTTTTCAAGGACCCTATCAAAGGCTGAACGTAATGATAGTCAAATCGACAGAGGCTCTTGCTGTTGTATCTGCTGTGAAACGGTTTCATGATGTATATGGATGAGTTTTTACTATTATTACTGATCACAAACCTTTGCTGGGGATTATAGCGGGAGACAAGCCAACCCCCTATATATTATCAGCTAGAATGACTCACTGGTAGGAGCTTTTGGCTGCGTACAACTATAGACTGCAACACCGTCCGGGGAAAGCCATACCCCACGCTGATGCACTGAATCGTGCCTCACTTCCGGAAACTGTCAACGACCCAGCTCCAACCCTTACGACACTCCAGATTGAAATGCTACATTCACCGCCGCTAACAGCCAGAGACATTGCGATTGAAACAAAATGCGATCCTATCTTAGTGCGAGTTCTTAGCTGGGTTGAACGTGCATGGCCAGTAGAACAAACCCCTGATGACTTCATCCCCTTCAGGAACCGGCAAACAGAACTTTTTTGGCAAAAAGGCTGCATCCTATAGGGGGATAGAGTCATCATCCCAGAGCGGTTACAATGAGCAGTATTAAAAACATTGCATGACGATCACCTCGGCATCGTGCGTATGAAAGCACTCACATGAAGCTACGCGTGGTGGCCAGGCATCAACAAACAGATCAAAAACTGGGTAAAGACTTGTTTAAAGTGCCAAGAAGTCAGCAGTGCCCCACCTAAAGCAACTCCAACAGAGTGGGAAACATCCCGGGGACCGTGGTCCCGCATCCACGTTGACTTTGCGGGACCTACTAAGGGACATACGTTCCTTCTAACAGTGGATGCCTATTCCAACTGGTTCGAGATCCACGAAATGAAGAGTACTACAACCGAGTCCATCATCCGGAAATTGAACAGGCTATTCGCGATTCACGGGCTGCCAGACGTTCTGGTCTCTGACAACGGACCCCAGTTTACCGCTCTACCTTTTGAACAATACTTAGTGGATTGGGGTATTCGCCATGCACTAACTTTGCCAGTGCACCCTGCGGCTAATGGCAGGGCTGAGTCCGTGGTACAATTTGCCAAAAAAAGTCTCCACAAAATGGACTATGGGGACATTGACGACAAAATAAACAGAATACTCCTACTCCAACACATCACTCCGCACAGCATCACCAACAAGACTGCAGCTGAACTGTTGATGGGACACAAGCTCCGTTCCCACCTTGACCGGCTTCACCCGTCTTACGAGCCAGAGAAACCCTGTGGATCGAGCAGAAAATGCCACGAGTTCAAGGTAGGCGACTTAGTTTTCGCCAGAAACCTCTCCGGCGAACCATTGTGGGTTGAGGCAACTGTAATTCAAGCCACCGGACCCAGGTTGTACTGTGTGAAAACCTGCGACGGAAAAATATGGAAACGCCATATAGATCAGCTTCGCTCTAGGCTACAACCCAGTTTCCGCGACTCCGGTGACTCCCAAACTGAGGGGGGAGGGGATGTCGAAGAAACCGAATTCAAGATGGTAGAAAGCAGAAGCGAAGGAAGTCAGCAATCGGGCACGAGAAATGAAGAAGAATCAGGGAGGGGAATGTCCTCGCCACAGAGGAATACCTCAACGGAAGCAAGCCCACAAAGATCGGACGAAAACAACGAGAGCATTAGCGGCACCGAGTCGTCCAATGAGGATGCGGAACCACCGGTACCTGATATGCTCAAAAACGTCCCGCCGAAACCGAATTACAGACAGGAACCGGTGGGACAGCGCAAATCTAATAAGACAATCAAACAACCTTTATATCTCAAGGATTACATCACCGCACCCCTTAAACGGAACCCGGGGGGAAGGGGTGTTATGAACTAATAAAACGCTTAAATAAAGTTTTATCAAACCTTTAGAAAAAGCAGGGTTCTAATCCTGCACTTCTGATTGGCCGATAATAGCGATATCGGATTGGTCCGTTCAGGGGAATCTGATTGGCTGTTAACGAGCCACTCTCATTGGTTCAAGGGTTTAACACTCCATGTTTCTTATTGGTTACTAGATCAGCAGCCTGCCCTATAAAAGGGCTGCTACTGCCCTTGGGTTTTGCTCTGTTCAGAATGTTTAATAAAGAGTTGAAGTTCACTGTTCACTGCCTCGTCTCCGTTCCTTGCGCCCATGCGCAGAACTTAACACCCTCCTTAAATTCAAGCATTCTTCTGATTTAATAATGCGCAATCCCCATATTTCATCTCTTCTTTCATTTTTTTTTTAATCATACCAATGCTGCCCTAAAGGACTAAGCCTGTGTAGACCAATTCACTGTTCCTTTGAAGGAGTGATTAATAAATATATTGTTGGACTGTGTCCCCTGATTACAACTCCCTTAGCAGCTGTTTGTTTGGAAGCTTGATGCTATGTTGCTGCCTGGAAGTTTTTCTTTGTAAGCTGCTGATCCAAGTGAATAACAGAATAGCAGAAAAATAAAGAGTTGGAAGGGATCTTGGAGATCTTCTGGTCCAGGGTTGTCAAACTGGATTTCTTCAAGGGCCGGATCAGCATTGTAGTTCTCCTCCATGGGCTAGCCGGGAGATGGCATAAGTGCCTCCTGTAGCACCCTGCCAGCCAAAATGGAGCATGGGGGGTTGTACATACCCCCGTGCCCCATTTTGGGTAGCAGAGGGTTATTTCCTGGCCCAGCCCCATGGGCCAGATTTAAGCATCCCACAGGCAGGATGTGGCACACGGGCCTACAGTTTGACACCTCTGTTCTAGTCCAACCCACTGCTGAAGGAGGAGACTCTGTACCATCCCAGACAATCTGTTCTTGAAAACCTCCAATGATGGAGCACCTACACCCTCTGAAGGGAAGCCTCTCAACCAACCCATTGCTCTAGCAATGTTAACAATGGAAAATGTTGCTCAGCTTGGGCAGGAGGCTGGAAGGGAAAGGGAAAATCCTACTGTCTCTAGTCTGGAGAGAAGTTAAAAGTTTTGCTTGTTCTGTTTTGTCATTTTTAACTCTGCAAGGTGTCCAGTGTGACGTGTATCAAATAGGCAGCTGTATAAATTGAATGAAGGAATGAAGAAACAAATAAAGAGATTGACTGCAAGCATGTTTTTTTTTTTTTTTTCCACAGAGGCTGGGAAATCGCTGTCAAGCCACCCTTGGATCAAACTGATAGATTTATTTCTTTAGCCTGCATTTTACAATTTTTAAACCTCACAGTGAGCGCCCTTCAGTTTCTGCAGATTTCATTTCCCAGGGCCTACTCTACTGCAATTGTTCTCATTCCTTCATCTTGGTTTTTAAAGAAAAGTAATTTTTAATTGCCATGTTGAGACATTAGGAAAAAAAAAGTCAATGAAGTTTCATTGAATGATACATTGCTTCTAAGAAGTTGCAGCATCAATTCTTTCTGTGGACCAAGAGTAGAATATAGGAACAAGGAACAATCGTTTTTGGTCTTTGTTTTGGTCATTGTAGCTTCAGGGCAAGTACAATGGGAGAGGAAGAAAAAGTGATGGTTTGTGTTAGTGTCAAAGGACAGAACATATGAAAATGTCTCTTTGTGTGGCAAACATCTGGGAACATCTGTGTGCTGTATTAGCATACTCCAAACCCTCACAACTGATTGGTCCGGACAAACAGAGACCTGATTGGTTGAACTCCCGGCCGTGATTGGAGCGCTAAGAATCTACCGTGATTGGCTGCGCTGATCGCAGGAGATTCAAAGCACTGCCATTGGCCGCCGAGCTGCTAGCCAGCCCTATATGAAGGGCTGCCGCAGCTTGTGTTATTCAGACTGTTCATATCCTAAATAAAGAGCTGAACTCACTAAGATGGTCTCATGTCTCCTTCGAACCGATCCACCCCAGATCTAACACTGGCGACGAGGATGGGATCATGAGAAAAAGGAGACCCCAGCACGTGGCAAAGCGGCACGCAGCAACAGGCAACATGGCCGGCATCAACTCGCCATCCGCACCTTTCAACCCTGCTACTGAGGACTGGGAATCCTATACTGATAGGTTCCAAATGTTCCTCGAGAGAAGCAATCTTAAAGACACCAACGGCCACAAGAAACGAGCCGTGTTTCTCACACACTGCGGGCCCGCAGTGTTCAAGATGGCCAAAGCCTTGGCCAAACCAGAGGACGTTAAGACCAGAGGTTGCACGATGGGGCGATCTCGAGCCCCTACTGCGAAGCCACTATGCCCCCGTCATGCCCATCCTTATCCGGCGGCATGATTTCTACAGGCGAGATCAATGCAAGGGCGAGGGGCTTGGCGACTTCATGGCAGCACTACGAGACTTGGGCGGCCTGTGCGAGTTCACTGACCTGGACGAGAACCTGTGAGACCATGTCATCCTAGGACTCCGAGACCCCGTCCTCCAGAGCCGCATCATGGCAAAGGGCGACATCTCCCTCGCTGATGCCCTCACCGAGGCAGCTGTGGCTGAAGCAGCCAAGAAATCAGCGGCTAGGATGCGACAATCGAGCATCATGCCACAACCGGCAGCTGGAGAGATGAACTTGACCTTTGAGAAGCGACCCGAAACCGACCATCAAGACACAACCACACACCATGGCAACATCGACTCCTTCTCGGAGACCAAGGACAAGGAGGAGGAGATCCACCGCCTTCAAGCAGTGTGGGAGCAGCGGGAACCACGAGGTCGTAAGTCGAGGTTCCAGTGCGCCGGCTGCGGCGGCGATCACCCCCGGGCGGACTGCTGTTTCCTCAATGCCATTTGCCGGCATTGTGAAAAATGGGGGCACATCGCCAAGGTGTGATGGAATAAAAGACACTACAGCCTGCGACGACAAGAAGGCAGCCCCAGATGATGAGATGGCAGCCCCCGACAGCGGGAGAACACCCCCACCAGAAACCGCGATTGCCAGACGGAGAACCACTGGAGCCGAGAGGGTCAGAACAGGCGACTCCACGAGACAAGACAAAGGGAGGAAACACACCAAACCGTCACCATCGGCCATTCCTCCACAAGCGACGCCAGGAAGGTATACGTGACGGTGGGGATAGAAGACCAGCCATGCGACATGGAGGTGGACTCCAGGTCCTTCCTCTCAATGGTCTCATGGCGCACACTCAAGCACCTGGTCCCCACAATCCGCCACCACGAACTAGAAGACCAAACACTAACCCTCAATGACTATCAAGGGAACCGCATCCCTGTGGTCGGCAGAGGCCATTTTAAAGTCACTTTCAAGGGCCACACCGAAGTGCTACCCCTGTCAATCGTCGACCGAGATCAACTGAGCCTATTGGGACTACAGTGGTTCGCACCCCTGGTCATTGAAGTAACCGGCATCCACCACATCGGAGAGGCGGACTGGGAAGCGGCGCTCATGAGGGACTTCCAGGAAGTCTTTGATGACAGCCTAGGCAAGTACCGGGGGTCCCCTATCTCATTCAATATAGACCCAAGCATCGCACCAATCCGCCTTAAGCCCAGGCGAGTCCCATTTGCACTCAAGGCCAAAATCGATGAGCAGCTAGATAAGCTCATTGCGCAAGGGGTGCGGTGCTGGAACCAATCGATCATGCCCAGTGGAAGACCCCGATTGTCACCTCCATCAAGTCAGATGGGTCCGTGAGAATCTGTGGTGACTACAAGGCCACCCTAAACCACGCGCTCCAACAAAGCGCATACCCCATCCCAGTAGTACAGCACCTTCTGCACTCACTGGGGGGGGGGGGCAGATTTTCGCAAAACTCGACCTGGCACAAGCCTACCAGCAACTGTTGGTCGACGCCACAACCGCAGAAGCCCAAACCATCATAACACACCGGGGGGCTTTCTGCTGCAACCGGCTCCAATTTGGAGTCAGCGTGGCACCCAGGATCTTCCAAAGCCTCATGGAAAGACTCCTCCAGGGCATAGAAGGGGTGGTACCCTACTTTGACGACGTGCTGGTGGCCACGAAAAACGAAAAACAATTGGAAGCCCGGGTAAGGGAGGTACTAAAGAAATTCAGAGACTCGGGACTCAAAGTTAAAAAAGGGAAATGCCAACTACGGGCAGAGAGGGTTGAATTTCTAGAGTACCTCCTAGATAAGCAAGGGATCCACCACACAGAAAAGAAACTGAGAGCCATAAGGGAAGTGCCATGGCCCAAAAACAAAATGGAGCTACAAGCTTTCTTGGGACTGTTAAACTTTTACAATGTCTTCCTACCTCAAAAGGCAACCGTGGCGGAACCATTGCATAGGCTGTTAGATAAAACAGCAACCTGGACTTGGGGAGCACGGGAGGAGAGAGCCTTCACCAACACAAAGAACTTGCTAACTTTGTGACACGGTACTAATCCAGTACAGCGAGACCCTGCCATTAACGGTAACATGCGATGCATCGCCATTTGGGATCGGCGCCATCCTCAGCCATCAGCTACCAGACGGGAGGGAAGCACCCATCGCCTTCTCATCAAGGACACTTTCAAAGCCAGAGCGGAACTACAGCCAGCTCGACAAAGAGGTCCTAGCAGTCGTTGCCGGTGTCAAGAAATTTCACTAATACCTTTATGGTAGGACTTTTACAATCATTATGGATCACAAGCCGCTGTTAGGAATCCTGGCAGGAAACAGGGCCACACCGAACATTCTATCACCAAGAATGACAAGGTGATTCGAATTCCTAGCAGTATACAATTACCAGCTGATACACCGACCCGGCAAGGACATCGCCCACTGAGCCCTCTGAGTCGCTCACCACTACCTGACCGGGAAGATGACCTGGCACCAACAACAGAGGTACTCCAAATAGAGACAATATCCAACCCACTCGTGACCGCGCCAGACATTGCCAGAGAAACAAATAAAGACAAGCGGCTGGCGCAAGTCTTGAGCTGGGTTGGAAAAGGGTGGCCGGAAGGGGACAAGGACGAACTATTCAGACCCTTCCGAAACAGACAGATTGAACTCTCTACCGAGAAGGGCTGCATACGTTGGGGGGACAGAATGGTAATCCCGGAAATATTACAAGAAAGGGTATTGGGGATGTTGCATGAGGGGCACCCAGGGATGGTCAAGATGAAAAGCCTGGCCAGAAGCTATGCATGGTGGCCAGGAATGGACAAACAGATCGAAACCTGGTTTGCCAAATGCAAACAATGCTAAGAATCCAGACCCAATCCTCCCACTGCCCCAACCCAAGAATGGGAAACACCAAGAGGCCCGTGGTCTAGGATTCACATAGACTTCACGGGGCTAACCAAGGGACACATGTACCTTATCACAGTAGATGCTTACTCCAACTGGCTGGAGGTAAACACCATGAAGTCCACCACAATGGAGGCGGTAATAAAGAAACTGAGTAAACTCTTTGCCACGCACGGCCTGCCAGATGTAATAGTGTCGGACAACGGGCCCCAGTTCACCGCACTAGCATTTGAACAATTTCTGGCAGGCCAAGGCATACGGCATGCATTAACCGCACCAGCAAATCTGGCGGTGAACGGGCGGATGGAACGTATGGTCCAATACACGAAGAAAGCCATCCAGAAAATAGAAACAGCCAACATACAGGACAAAATCAATAAAATGCTTCCCATTCAACACATTACACCCAGCACAACTACAAATAGAAGCCCGGCAGAACTAATGATGGGCAGAAAACTACGATCGACACTAGATAGAATGCACCCAACATATAACCCAGAAAACCCCCCAGGTTCCTCCAGCAAACACAGAAAATTTAACATAGAGGACACAGTATACGCCAAAAACCTCTCAGGAGAACCACTCTGGGTACCAGCAATAATCACCCAGATAACCGGCCCCCTATCATATCGGTTAAAAACAAGTGATGGGAAAAGCTGGAAATGGCACATCAACCAACTAAGGTCAAGGATAGCCGTCACCACCAACCAGACACCCGAACAAGAAACTAGAAGGGGGGCGGGAAACGGCAAGCGTTAAAGAAAGAGCCGAAGGGAACATCCTAGCGCAAGCAGAACACCCCCACCCAGAACAAACAAACCACAAAGAAACCGGTCCTAATCACCAGTAAACACAGGACCAACAGGATACGAATCCCCAGAATCTTCACCTGGAGGGAGCAGCCAAGCCAGTTCAACCAGCACGGAAAGATCCGGCGGGAACAACAGGAGCCCGGGTAGACTGGGAGGGAGCTGCCAAGAAAGGCCCGGCTCACCCTTCCAGGCAGTTCCATCCCAAGGAACAGGAGTGACAGAGAAACCCTCCAAACCGGTCAAAGACCACACTAGAACTGAACCGCGCAGGTCAGCTAGGCAGATGCGAAGACCCGCCTACCTACGGGACTACGTCATGACGCACTGACAGATGAAACCAAGAGGGGAGGGATGTGCTGTATTAGCATACTCCAAACCCTCACAACTGATTGGTCCGGACGGACAGCCACCTGATTGGTCGAACTCCTGGCCATGATTGGAGTGCTAAGAATCTACTGCGATTGGCTGCGCCGATCGCGGGAGATTCAAAGCGCTGCCATTGGCCGCCGAGCTGCTAGCCAGCCCTATATGAAGGGCTGCCGCGGCTTGTGTTATTCAGACTGTTCTTATCCTAAATAAAGAGCTGCATTCACTAAGATGGTCTCGCGTCTCCTTCGAACCGATCCAGATTGTTAGATCTGGGAACATCAAATAAAAGAACAGCAACTACAGAAGGGAAAATAAAAGGCAGATACTGGTAGATCAGCTGCTACAAGCTAGTACTTCTGCTGAATGCCGGCTGCCAACAGTTTGATTCTCACTGGTTCAAGGCTGATTCAGCCTTCCACCCTTCTGAGATTGGTCAAATGAGGACCCAGATTTTTGGGGGCAATATGCTGACTCTGTAAACCGTTTAGAGAGGGCTGTAAAACACTGTGAAGCAGTACATAAGTCTAAGTGCTATAATATTTGACCTGCGATCTTTGACTTATAACCATTTGTTTAGCCACCACTCAACGTTACAACAGCACTGAAAAAAGTGACTTATGACCAGCTCTTGCACTTATAAATGTTGCAGCATCTCCATGGTCACATGATCAAAATTCAGGTGCTTGGCAACCAGCGTGTATTCACAACAGTTGCAAAATCCTGTGTTTATGTGATCACCATTTGTGATCTTCTCAGCCAACTTCCAACAAGCAGTCAATTGATTTAATAACTTCAGTGATTCGCTTAAGAACTATGGGAAAAAAAGTTATAAAATCAGGCACAATTCACGTAACAACTGCTTTCCTTATTAACAGAAATTCTGTTCCCAATTGCACTCCTGAGTTGAGGACTACCTGTAACCTATTACAGCACTTTTATAATAATTAAATTAGCTTGATACCCATGCTTCACTACGAAACTATGTGACCGGGCTTAGTTTTTGGGGAAGAAATAAGGGGAAAGAAATTGTGCCTCTGCCAACCAGCATTCATTGATATTCATCTGGCTAGTGTTTGTCAGCGTGTGGGAGAGTTGAGGGCTGTTTGGAAACTGAAGCAGTATTTGCTTTGTGAGCAAGGAGACAGCAAGGAGCCTGGGCATGGCTTAGCTCAACTGTTCTGTACTGAAGCTGGTTGCTGCTATGAAACTAAAATGGAAACTCCTCTCCTCTGCTTGTGTTTTGCATTTAGAATAGATTTCTTTTCAGGTGGGGAGGGGGAGTAGAACTCCTTAGCATCAGAGCATGTTAATAATAATAAAGGAAATACTAATGCTCTGATGGTCATTTTGAAAAATCCTTTCTTAGTGAGCACCTAGAAGCCAAGAGGAAGATACGTGCCAAATTTCAAGTTTGTAGGCTTTACACTTCTGGAGATTTTGTGTTGATGCGGGAGTAGTATTTCACTTTTATATATATAGATTCAGTCAGTGGTGGGATTCAAATTATTTTACTACTGATTCTGTGGGCATGGCTTGGTGGGTGTGGCAAGGGAAGGATACTGTAAAATCTCCAGTCAGAGGTGGTATTTGCTGGTTCTCCGAACTACTCAAAATTTCCTCTACCGGTTCTCTAGAACTGGTCAGAACCTGCTGAATACCACCTCTGGATTCAGTGCCATACAGACATGGAATGAAACAACAATGGATGCAATAATAGATGACAACTATTTATAATATCTTTGTATAAAATAAAATAAAGAGTCTTTATAGAAATGATTATATCCCATGGATATAATCACATTGTCATCTAAGGAGTCTGATTGGAATTTCCTGGAAGTTGCCAGGAGACCATGAAAAAGAAGATCTCAGATGCTTTTATAAACTTTAAGTAATCTGATTCTAAGTGCAATTCTACTGGGAGTCAATTCTAAACAGTCAGTAAGAAAAGGCTTTTAACTTTGAAATGGCTATTTCTAGTAGTGGTAAAAGCAGATGACTTGGATCCAATAATGGGGTCAAGTACACAAGGACACAAACCAACCACCTGTAGGTCCTTCAGATAATTGAGTTGTTGCCCATGTGGATGGCACAATTGTCCCATGAATTTTATTTGTTTTGATGGTTTATGGCACATATAATCTACCCCATTCTCAAAGGATTCTGAACTGCATTCACCACCAACAAAAAGAAAGCATAGTGGAGAAAGAGGAAGCTCAAGGTTGAATTGTTACTTTCTTGATGTTCTTTTTTGATTACCAGGTAAGGTAATATAAGCAGTGGCTCAGTGGCTAAGACGCTGAACTTGTTGATCAGCAGTTCAGCAGTTCAAATCCCGAGTGCCGCGTAACGGAATGAGCTCCCGTGACTTGTCCCAGTTTCTGCTGACCTAGCAGTTCGAAAGCATGTAAAAATGCAAGTAGAAAAATAGGGACCACCTTTGGTGGGAAGGGAACAGTGTTCCGAGCGCCTTCGGCATTTAGTCATGCTGGCCACATGACCATGGAGACATCTTTGGACAGCGCTGCCTCTTCGGCTTTGTAACAGAGATGAGCACTGCCCCTTAGAGCTGGAAACGACTGCACATATGAGCAAGGGGAATCTTTTCTTTTTACCTAAGGCAACATCATCAGAATAACAGAATAACTGAATTAGAAAGGACTTTGGAGATCTTCTAGTCCAGAGGATAAGATGCTCATGCAGAAAACCCTATAAGTGTGATAGTTCCCCATACATATGTAGATTGCATTCACTAACAAAAACGTATGGGATCTTCCCTCCTAGTAGAAATGAACTGCTTAAAATACCTTGATAAGAAAATATTCACGGCAAGCTGAAATGATCCTGAGTGGCAACAGGGACAAGAATGATGTTGGGAAAGAAGGAAGGCAAAAGGAGAAGGGGATGGCAGAGGATGAGATGCTCAAGCAGAAACCCTGTAAGTGTTGTCGTCTCCCATAAATACGGACAAGGCTCAATCAGGAACTTGTAGAGTAGTAAATCAAATTGTCTCAAAGTCTCCAAGATAGGCATGCTGACCTAGTAGGAAGGGATATATAAGTCAAAGCTATGGTTTTCCTAGCAGTAATGTATGGCTGTGAGAGCTGGTGGACCATGAGAAAGAATAAGGAGCACTGAAGAATGGATACTTTTGAATTGCGGTGTTGGAGAAGACTCTTGAGAGTCCCTTGGATTGCAAGGCGACCAAATCAATCAACCCTGAAGGAAATCAGCCCATTGTCCTTTGAAAGGACAGCTGAAGGTCAAATACTTTGGCCATCTAATGAGAAGAGGGGACTCATCGGAAAAGACCTGGATGTTGGGAAAGAGGGAGCACAAAAGGAGAAGAAGACTGCAGAAGATGAGATGGTTAGATAATATCATTGATGCATTGAACAGGAATTTAGGCAAACTCTGAGAGACAATGGAGGACGGCTGGTGCATTATAGGATGAGCCTCGGTGGCTCAGTGGTTCGAGTGCAATACTGCAAGCTACTCCCACTGCAATCTGGCAGATCAAATCCCACCAGGCTCAAGATTGACTTAGCCTTTCAACCTTCTGAGGTGGGTAAAATGAGGACTCAAATTGTTGGGGGCAATATGCTAACTCTGTAAACTGTTTTGAGAGGGCTGGAAAGCATTACAAAACGGTATATAAGTCTAAGTGCTATTGCTATTATGGTCCATGGGCTTGCAAGAAGTTGGAAATGACTTAGTGATTGAACAACAACAGAGATGGGTTATCCAAAATGTTCCAGAGTCACACTGTAATTCACACCGTGTCTGTTTTTTAATTTTTGTCTCACCTTTACCTTGCAATATAATTGGCCAAAGGTATATAAACATCAGTTCTACTTTTGCACAGGCTGCTCAAAAGGATCAAAATGTATATAGAATAATGAAGTTGTTTCTTGTTCTGCCCTTAGGTGCTTTGGAGCATAGCTTGACTCCCTCTTCTTTGTGGCAACCCCTGAGATATTGGGACACTGCTATCATGTCATCCCTAATCCTTCTTTTCATTAAATTAGGCATTCCCAATCCCAGCAAAATTTTGCCTGTGTTACTGCTTGTAGGCATGCAAATAAAATTATGTTGTGCCCACAAAATGATTTGGTTGCTTTAGGTGATCTGGGTTTTGGCCATGACAGAAGAGATCTGCCTTAATCCAGGGAATCCAAAAATTAAAAAGAATTTGGTTACCGCTTTGAAACTGATCATCTTTTTTTTAAAAAAATAAGGCATAGTTTTTATGCTTTTTTAAAAAAAGTTGGTTAGTTGTAAAAGGTGCAACTAGACCCCTTCTGACCTCTATCATGGATGGCATTAGACCTTTTGCCTGCACATTTGATTAGCCACGTTTGGGGTAGCCTCTACATTGAGATTAATTATGGCCTGTGAAAATGATACCACTTAAAATTGTTGGTTATGATGCTGGCTCATTTCAGCAAAAGGATCTGGGTGCAATCCTAATTTGAGGTTAATTAAAAAGGGGGCATGTTTCCAATCTCTTTTCGGAAAGAAGGCAGTAAACTTCCCACAGTATATTAACGATGGTGATAATTACGCTGAAGGTAATTATGAGGATACACTTATATCCTGCCTTTCCTATTAGAGTTTGGAGGAAGCTACATAAGGTGTTTCCTCTATTTTTATCCTCATTGCAACAAATATGTGAATTAGAGGGGGCTGAGAGGTTCACACAACTCCTGGGTTCTTACTTAACCTTGGCTGTTGCTGTTTGGATACTTTAGTGTATTGTATAAATCCAGTCCAGTTGATTTGATTAATTTGTTGGCCAAGGGCAGAAAATGAATCAATGTAGTCACATTAAACACCTTGCATGAATGCAGCCAATGGCTGATCCAAAGTTGTGATAAGAGAAGAAGGGGTGGCAGATCCTAGGGTGGAGTCAAAGGAGGAATAAGTGCTTGGCTAATTCAACTGTATATCTTCAGTTTGTTTTCCACAATGGGAGCAGATGTCATATGGGTTTATCATTGCTAGTACTTTATTGCTTATTCATTTAGACATCTCGTCAGATGTTTCATTTTAATTCAAAGTGCTTTGTGGTACCCAAGATATAAGGAAATCAGAAGCAAAAATCAACACTCTTACATTTGGTCTCCTGATGCTTTGGCCTTCTCATCCTACCTTTCCATCTGTGTTCTCTCAAGTAGATGCTCTTGTGATAATTTACACTCTATAATTAGAAGTGTATCACTGCTGACATAGTCAAGCAATTGGAAAATTTTGCTTCCAGGAGCTTTTAAGGAATGTTTTTCTATCTGGCCCTTTATTTTTTATGCTGCTGCAACTTTCTGATTTCACAGTGAAGTATTAATTTTGGATCAAAAACATTCCCCTCTCAGAATTTACAGTTTACATCTTTCTTTGGCTACTTGATGGAGAACATCATTTGCCACTGAGGTTTGGATTCATAACCCCACCTGCGTCATATTATTAAAATATAGTTTTCTATGAAACTTTTAATTCTGCAACCCAATAAGACAGACACAGACTTCAGAGGATAATTAGGACTGCAGAAAAAAACAACTGCTACCAACCAGCTTTCCATTTTGGACCTATATACTGTTCGAATCAAAAAGAGGGCTGTGAAAATATTTGCAGACCCATCACAACCTGGACATAAATTGTTTCAACTTCTACCCTCAAAACAATGTTATATGGCACTGCAGACCAGAACAACTAGACACAAAGGACAGTTTTCCCCCGAACGCCATCACTTTGCTAAACAAATAATTCCCACAACACTGTCAAACTATTTACTCAGTCTGCATTACTATTACTATTAATCCTTCCATCCACCTCCTCCCACTTGTGGCTGTAACTTTGTTACTTGTATCCTTACGATTTATATGGACTGTTTCCTAGTATGATTTGATTGCTTATTTGTACCTATGACTATCATTGTTGTATCTTATGATTCTTGACGAATGTATCTTTTTTTAAATGTAAACTGAGACCATATGCACCAAAGACAAATTCCTTGTGTGTCTAATCACACTTGGCCAATAAAGAATTCATTCATTCAAATGAGTCATTATCAACGGTGCTTCCTTCTCATAGGCTGAAATGGTGAGCTTGTTGCTGTTCTTATCTGGCGTACCTTAAATCTAACCCCTCTAACATGCCAATCCAAAAATAACCTAGATACGTGAATGAATCCCTTCCATAAATTTAGGATTTGAATTGTCCATGTGTCCCTCTTTTAATATTTTCAGTATAAAATCAAGGGTTCCTTTACCAATTCAGACAAGTGACTGTCCAGTTTCTTTTTAAACACCTCCAGTGATGAAGCAAGCTGTTTCTCCTTGGTTCTAGAAATGCTTCTCTCCATGATTATTTTCCTTCTGTTGCTTCTTTTCTTGCCTTCTGATGCTTTGGAAAACAGAATCAGAATCGAGCTGGAAGGGACCTTGGAGGTCTTCTAGTTCAACCCCCTGCTCAAGCAAGAGACTCTATAACATTTTAGACAAGTGGCCCTCCATCTCTTCTTAAAAACCTCCAGCGATGAAGCACCTACAACTTCTGAAGGCAAAACTGTTCCACTGGTTAATTGTCCTCCTGTTTCTCCTGAATTCCAGGTTGTTTCTCTCCTTGATTAGTTTTAATCCATTGTTTCTTGTTCTACTTTCAGATGATATGTGCACCAGCCACAGCATGCCAGAAACTTGTCCATGCAAACAAGTGAACCCCCATCGATAGGATGCAGGCAGCATGTGAAACCATGCCCCCTCTGGTCCATGGAAAAATTTCTTTCCACGGATCTGGTACCTGGTGCCCCAAAGCTTGGGAGCTGCTGTTCTAGCATCTTTCCAGAAATATGGTTGGTGTCCTCTTTTCTAGGATTTTGAAAAGCTCTTAAAGACAGGATATGTTTGGTTGTGTATGTGTGCCCTGTTGTGTTTTGTTTTAATCGTTGCTTTTAGCCTGGGCGGCTATGATTTGTTTTCTGAGTGTCTTTAATTGTTTTAATTTAGTATTGTATTTTGTGAGCTGCATTAGAGTCCCTTGGAATAGGCAGCTGTAATACATTTAACAGGTGGAATTAATAAATCAATACATTATTTGCCTTCAGTGCTCGTGTACACACTATTTAAGGTAAACAAACATGGTGGGCGCGTCCTGGTCGGCCTCATGCACCACAGCGGGGTGGCAGCTCCCACGCTCCGGAGGCTTTCCTCGAGCCTCTGGGAGGGCAAAAATGGCTCCCCAGACTCTGGAGGCTCTCTGGAAGCCAGAAACAGGCTCATTTCCAGCCTTCCCGAATTTCCGGGAGGCCCGTTTCTCATCCTCCCTGAGCCTCCATGCATACGCTCCACTTACCTACATCCAAAACAGGCTGCATGGGGACTCCTGGGATGGGGTGGGTAGGGCCAGCCAGGAGTGGGATTTGAGGGTTCTCCAAACTGCACAGAATCTTAGCTAGGGGCTCCCCTGCGAACTCCCAGCAGCCCACCCCTGCTAGTGATGAGATTGGGTGTCCCGGCAATGACCGATTTAGATAAGGCATCAATGTGGTACAGCTGTCAAAAGAGCCAATGCAATTTTGGACCACGCCAACAGAGGTATTGAATTAAAAGAGATTGTTTGGTTCTATGATGATCACACCTGGAGTATTGTACAGGTAATCCTAATGACCACAATTGAGCCCAACATTTATGCCGCTAAGTGAGAAATTTCTTAAGTGAATTCCGCCTTGTTTTACAACTGCTCTCAGCACATTCGTTAAGCGAAGCATTGAAGTTCTCAAATTAGAAACAGGGTTGTGAGGTAAATCTGGTTACTCTTCAGAAGGTCGCCTTTGCTCTTCAGAAGGTCGCCAAAGAAGATCATGTGACTCGGGGACACTGCAATGGTCATAAATGTGAGTCAATTGTCAACCATCTGAATGTAAAGCACGTGACCATGGAGATGCCACAATGGTCACAAGCGTGAAAAATGGTCATTGGTCACTTTTTTCAGTGCTGTTGTAGCTTTGAAAGGTCACTAAGTGAACTGTTGTAAGTTGAGGACTACCTGTACCCAGTTTTGGTTGTCAGCGTACAAGAAGGATGTGGAAGAAAGAGTACAGGAAGAGCAACAGAGACAGTGAGGGGTGTGGAGGCCAAATCTTATGAAGAATGGTTATAATCCAGTGTACATTTCACCTAGGAAAAGGATAAGAGATAAAAGAGAGTATGGATTTATTCCCCATAGTGTTTGGGGATAGGAGAGGAACTACAGATTGGAAGGTTCATCTATACCAGGGGTCTCCAACTTTGGCAACTTTAAGACTTGTGGACTTCAACTCCTAGAATTCCTCAGCCAGCTTTGCTGGCTGAGGAATTCTGAGAATTGAAGTCCACAAGTCTTAAAGTTGCCAAGGTTGGAGACCCCTGACCTATACTGTAATTATAGTATCTATAAACTATAACTATCATTACAGATCTATAGATACTATAATTGTAGAGATCCAATTTCCTGGCCTTAGGAGCTATTAAGTAATGGAATAGTCTGCCTCCTGAATTATTTTATTTGTCAATCGCTTACAAGAAAATAGATATAAATATAAACATGAGTAAGAATACAGGAAATAGATATGAATAAATGGGGACAATAGGACAGGGATGGGAGGCACGTTGGTGGACTTATGCACACCCCTTACAAACCTCTTAGGAATGGGGTGAGGTCCATAGTGGATAGTTTAAGGGTAAAGGAGTGGGGGGCTAGAGGATGTAACAACAGAGTCAGGTAGCGCATTCCAGGCACTGACCACTCTGTTGCTGAAGTCGTACTTTCTGCAATCAAGTTTGGAGCGGTTTACATTGAGTTTGTATCTGTTGTATGCTCTTGTATTGTAGTGGTTGAAGCTGAAGTAGTCATTGACTGGTAGGACATTCTAGCAGCTAATTTTGTGTACTATGCTTAAGTCCAAAGGTAGGTGGCATAGTTCAAAATTGTCCAAGCCCAAAATTTCAATCCTGGTGATGTAGGGTATTCTGTTGTGAGCAGAGGAGTGTAGTACTCTTCTTGTTGTGGGCACTCCATCACTAGAAATGGTCAAAGAAAGATTAGATGTCCATTGGTTTTGGAAGGTTTGAGGGTTCATGTCATGGACAGGGGATAGACTAGGAGATCTTCAAGGTTCCCTCCAATCCTATGACACTATGATAAATAGACATATATTTGATATCTGAACAGGTAACGATCAAAACTAGCAATAGAAGAATAGTCATTCATGAAGAGAAGCTAACCAGACAAAGCCTTCGGGATGAAGCATTCTCAAAAGTTCAGCGCTAGAAATGTTTGTGTTGTTATGTTTGACATGGCAGGGGGACTCAAAACTTACCTGTAAAATTTAAATATCAATATGATGGACACAAAACAATAACTGTTTGCTCTTTTGGGCCAGGGTGGCTACACATGGCCCAGAGTTGATTTTTATAGCTTCATGAGCTACCAATATGGAAATATTCATATCACAATGGCCACTGATACTATTCATGCTGTCTGAATTTCTTAATATTTTATAAACCTTCTGCTTCTAGTTTCCTAGCTACAAATGCTAGATGATTTAAATGATTCAGAATCTCTGGCCCACTAACCACCAATTTTTATTTTTCCTAATGCTATGAAAGTAACTTTAAAATGATCCTCCACCAACTATATTTTTCTTGGTTCAGAAGTACAAGGAGTAAAAACAATTGCCCTGTCAGAACCTCTTCATATTCTGCAGCCAAATCCCCTTAAGCCCATTTCCAGACAGAAGAGAAAGGAAGGAAAGTTGGCCAGTCTCTCCAGGAAGACAAGTGGTACACTAATAGAATTTTGTCAATTTTACCTGTGAAGTTGGAAAACTTAAAGACAGTGGGTGAAGGATTCCAACAATATTTCAAAGATTGGCAGACAGAAAACCTGTTGCCATCAGAGCTAGCCTGCAACTGAATTTTCTTGTCCAAATATTAGGATTCTGATCCAGAACTGCTTTTCATCTGGTGCAGAATCCTCTTCTAGAAATGCTCTACATATTTTAAATATTTATGCTGACTTAGGCTCAATATTGCTGCAATGTAAATTTTTGCAGGCTAACAACGTTTTCTAAATGTGCCTGAAAAATGGAACTCTTCCCTTATCCACTCAAATATTATTTTCACTTGTAAGTCATCCAGGCCATGGTTGTCCCAAAGCTGCTTTTTCAAAAGGCAGCTAGACTTTCTTGTGTTTTCCTTCTGGACTTCTGAACTGAAGAAGTTATTTGGATAAGAAGCAAAATGTCTTCAGGGAAAAAAAAAAGAAAGTCCAGTTGTCTTTCAAAAAAGCATCTTTGGGATGATTATCCCCACTTGAAAATCCGGACCTACAGCCTCTCTGGTAAAGGGTATCTGTAGAGTTTAGTCCACTAGTTCATTACAAGACCACAGAGCCAGCGTTGTCCAAAGATATTTCCATAATCTTGTGGCCAGCATGATGTCATGGAGCATTTTTACCTTTCTACCAAAGTGGTACCTATTTATCGATTCACATTTGCGTGCTTTTGAATTGCAAAGTTGGCAGGAGCTAGGATAAGGATGGGAGCTCACCCTGTTATGTGGTGCTCAGGTTTTGAACCTGGCCCACTGGTTTTCCAGCCAACAAACCCAGCAACTTAACCAGGGGTAGGATTCAATTTTTTAACAACTGGTTCTGTGGGCATGGCTAGGTGGGCATGGCCATGTGACTGGGTGGGCATGGCCTCTTCTTTTTTCTTTTTGGGCCTCCTGGACCTCAGGGAAGCTTCCTGAGTGAAGCAGTAAGACAGCGAGGGAATCCCGGCGCAGCTGATCATTGGAACAGCTGATCGTTGGGAGGGGAAAAAAAAGAAATACCTTAAGGAGAGATTAGGCAGGGGAGAACGCAGTCAGTGATGTCGGGTATGTGTGCAATGTCGCGCATGCATAATAAGAACTGACTGGGCGGGGAGGGGAGGGTTGGGTGGAGACAGGCAGTGCCAGCCAAGGGCACAATTTGCCATTTCTCTGAACTGCACAGAATTATAAAAACTGGTTCTATAGAACTGGTAGAACCGGTAGAATCCTACCCCTGATCCTAACCCCTAAGCCACTGTGCCACCTCTAAAACTCCTCTGGCCCAAATTAAAATTCAGGAGGCATCCATCGGTTTCTCCCGCAAATCTTGTCTAGTAATGTGTCTTGTGACCTATTCCTTCCCATATCAAACTTGTGAGATTTTCATGACATTTTTACATTTTACTGAAGACCACCTACATCCTCTAAATATTTTTTCCCTGCCAAGATATCTTTATCTTCTATATTAAAAGTGTTACACATGCACTCATCACAAATAAAAGAATCTTTATTTTATGACATTCCAATCATTTATTTCAAGCATTGCTGCAACTGAAAGTGCAGGGAAGGCTTGAAAACGTCTTGAAAGTACCTATTTAGGCAACACTGAAAAAGCCACTGCCTTGCGTAATCATTCACAAAACTTACACATACAGATTATGTGCTCCACAAACCGCCAAGCAAACATAAGAACAACTTATACAACAACATTTTGACTTCTTACCTAAAACAAGACATTTATAAGATTGAGTTAATTTGGCAGCAACTAGAATGAAATGAAGTTCACAGGCAAACAAGAAATCTCAGGGAGAAGGGGCGGGATTAGGATATTGTTGCTTCTCTTTAGTTTTTTTTTGGAGTTTTTTTTTAACATATGGTACATAAACAGAATGCAAAAAAGAACACAATCCATTATCAGATGATACTCTGAGATGGGTAAAGACAGCTACAGAATTGTGGTAGAGTGTGGACATGCTTTAGCTGTGGACACAGTGTCTCATGAAATTATTCTAAAACATTTCCTCCATGAAAATGTAAGTCTAAATTGGCTAAAAAAAAAAAAAAGCCGAATGGTTAAAGGCATCTCCAGAAGTAACTATGAAAGTGTGCCATCATATGTGTCTTGGTAGCATAGATAAATTCTATCAAAGCCTGAAGGAATTTGGAATATGAAGAAAATGCCCCCTGTGGCTTCATCAAATCACCACCACCATGTGTGTACAGTATCTTCTATAGACAATGTAGTTCAGCTCCAAATAAGGAAGCAGTGTGGAAGGTTGTGGTTCAAAGTAGTTTGTCAAGGGCCAGGGAAATCAGAGATTCAGGTAGTTCAAATGAGTGTAAAGATTTATTGCAAGCTTAAACTCTCCGCAAGAATCTGAGCTACTAGCAGTCAAGTGAATGAGCAATAGCAAGACCAATAGCAATAGAGATAACACGTAGACTTATATACCGCTTCACAGTGCTTTACAACCATCTGTTAGCAGCTTACAGAGTCAGCATATTGCCCTCAATTACCTGGGTCCTTATTTTATCAACCTCAGAAGGATGTAAGGCTGAGTCAACCTTGAGCGTGGCTTAGTGGGCATGGTAGGGGAAAGGATACTGTAAAATCTCCAGTCAGGGTGGTATTTGCTGGTTCTTTGAACTACTCAAAATTTTCACTACCGGTTCTCCAGAACTGGTCAGAACCTGCTAAATACCACCTCTGGGTATGAACAATAATTTGCAAGGGACAGTTTTCAAGTCAATTCCCAGGTGCTTAAAATAAAACCTGGGAAGATTCCTGCTGAGAACTACCATTTCAGATAATCAATTTATCCAATCTATTGTATGTTTCCATCATGCCTTTCTCCCTGGTGGAAGACTACTGGAGGCTTGTAATAGTGTGATGTCAGCTGAATCTTTAGACCCTTTTCGGAATTGGGCAGGGGTTAATTTTAACAAAACTTTGTGTGAATTTTACAGCTTAAAAAAAGGCACAGGAACAGCCTTTCTTATATCTTTGAAGGTACTGAACTGAAGGCAGAAATGGGAACAGCATCAGGTCATTATTGCCTGCAGGGCTTGGTCTCTGAACTTCTACTTTTTGTTGGATGTTGTTAAGGAAATATATGAACGTCTAGAACAGGGGTCCCCAAACTTGGCAACTTTAAGACTTGTGGACTTCAACTCCCAGAATTCAGTCAATCAGTCAGTTAGTCAGTCAGTCAATCAATCAATCAAGGATGTCCTGATCTTAAATGTGCTCCTTATTGTAGTTTCACAATAAGCAACTAGCAGTGGGACAAAGACAATTTTGGCCAGGAAACTGGCAGTGTCAGTCTGTGCTCCCTTTAGATCCCAAGAAAGAAATACTCAGACTCCATGGTGTAGAGCAAAGTTATCCTTTTACTAGAAAATAAAGTGGAAACTACAGATCCAATTCCGAAACTGAGAAATTGGTGGGTAGAACACACATACAAAGGAATAGAATTGCTCCCACCTCCCAAAGTTCAAATTATTCTTCCAATTAAAATTTCTGAATATGATCATGTAGTCATCTCCAGGTGGTGGTGAGGCTTCTTCAGTTGACCTTGACATATTTTGATAAAAGTTCGCAGTTGCGCAAAAGGGGACAAAGGCTAGCCAAGAAATGGAAAGTTAAAGAAAAGAATCCCCCCTCCCCTTGCTAACCCAGCAAAGGAATGTAAAACACCTCCAGCCTTCTTCCCCTCCAAGATCCCCCACTCCCACCGTTGTCATGACAGCCGAAAGAAGTAAATTGGCATAGCAGCTGAGAAGCAACAGTTAGAAGACAGAAGAATATACTTATTATGGAAGAGAAGACAGAATATACTGATTATGGAAGATATCTTGAGGCTGACAGGGAGGCTAATCCAAAACACATTCCATGTTAGGACACTACTGTTATTGGCTTTTTTCTTATATGGCTAATTTAATCACTTTGTTTCCTCTTTAAGAGATGCTTGTTTACAATACAGCATGTCATTTGGCTTGCTGAAATTTCTTCTACATGCTATAGCAATTATCATTTAGCTAGCCAACTATCCTGAAGTCCTGGCAAAAGTGTTTTCTCCTGACTGTCAACTAATTCTACCCACTTAGGGATGTCATTTTCCTGGTTTTAACCCCTAATCATCTTTTGTAAGGGAAAAATCTCATGGACACAACAGCATATTTTTTTTACAGCTTAGCTTTGATCATTTCCTTGGAGCCTTATTACTTAGTAAAGCTAGGTTATAGATATTCTATTGATGTTCTCAGGAAATGTCATGCCCAGGATGCTTAAATCCCTTCAGACTGCATGGTCATGAGTGCCTTCTTCCTTCAGGGAAACTGAAATGTTGATGATTCTTGAGTATGTGCCATTAAGTCCATGTCAACTTTTAGCAATTACTTAGATGGATGTTTTCCATGATGATCTATTCCTAACTTTGTCCTTCAATCTTAGAATAACAGAAGAGTTGGAAGGGACCTGGGAGGTCTTCTAGTCCAACCCCTACTGTGGCAGAAAACTCTGTACCATTTCAGACAAATGGTTGTCCTTAAAAACTTCCAGTATTAGAGCATCTACAACTTCTGGAGGCAAGTTGTTCCACTGATTAATTGTTCTAACTGTCAGGACGTTTCTCTTTAGTTTTAGGTTGCTTCACTCTTTGATTAGTTTCCATCTATTGCTTCTTGTCCTGCCTTCTGGTGCTTTGGAAAATAGCTTGACTTGCTCTTCTTCATGGCAACCCCTAAGTTATTGAAACACTGCTATCATGTCTCCCCTAGTCCTTCTTTTCAGACATACCCAATTCCAGCAACCATTCTTGATATGTTTTAGCCTCCAGTCCCCTAATCATTTTTGCTGTTGTACTCTTTTTAGAGTTTCAACATCTTTTCTACATCATAGCGACCAAAACAACCTCAGTCCTTCAATTTCAGAATCACAGAATTGGAATATCTCAACAGTATACCCATTCCCACAGTAACTGAGTTCATCTACCTTGTAGGAATACTGAAAACTAGCCGCAAAATTTGTTTTTTTTTTAAATCTCTTAGCAGGGTGAATTAAATTCTAAAAGAGTGCCCTTTTGCAATGTGTTAATTTAAGGCTCTGGGAGCATTAATGTACCTATTTCAAAAGGTTACACAAAAAACCATGATGACCAAAAAACCAGCTTGTAAATTTCACTGTGGTGGCATCACTGAATCATGCCATCCCCATCTGCTTCTAGCTATATTATTGGATTGAAAGCCAGTTTGGTGTAGCAGTTAAGAAGCTAGAATCTGGGAAACTGTGAATACTAGTCCCACCATAGGCACAAAACCAGCTAGCTGTCCTTGGGCCAGTCACCTATCAAAGCCCCAGGGAGGAAACAATGGTAAACCACTTCTGAAAAACCTTGCAGAAACTTGTCCAGGCACTTTCTGAGAATCAGAAGAAAAATGCTTGAGCAGAAGAAAAAAAAAATTGGATACCTGAAGAAAAGGGAAACAGTCATGTTATATCTTGGACTGTTATCCCAGGTTAGGAAAATCTGATTTGCTGGAAGAGAAATAGAAAGATTAGAAATGGGTGAAATGAAGTGGTATTTTTTTCTATTTTCAAGGATAAGGAAGCAGTTAACTTGAAAAGGCTGGTAGACCTAAACTGAAAGGAGAGGCACATAAATGTCTAGTTTAATAAAAAGAAGGACTGGGGTGACATGAGAGCAGTGTTCCAATATCTAAGGGGCAGTCAGAGAGGGTCAGTCTATTCTCCAAAGCACCTGAAGACAGGACAAGAAGCAATGTATGGCAACTAATCAAGGAGAGAAGTAATGTTGTGGTTAGCCAGCAGCAGGTGCGGACAGCTGAGGAGAGTAAGGACTCAGATGAGGGGCCAGGACCATTAGGGAGTGGACTTCTGCCATCAGAGATTGTGGGGGCTGGCAGCATTGATGAGGAGGTTCCCGAGGAGCCTATCCCAAGTGCATGTGCATACAGAATTGCTCAGAGGAAAGAGCGGCTACAACAGCATGGGCGACTCGGGAGTAAGGCTGCAAGGAAATGGCCTCTCCTTCAAGAAGATAAAAGTCAGCTGTCAACAAACGTACTTTTCAGAAGGCAAAGACATTTTGAAACTCCAGCCTCATGGACATTTCAGTATCCTGTGTTTGTATTTGAAGATTCTTATATTGCAAAATTATTTCTTGTCTGTTATATTTTGGCAAGTCTTGCACAGCTTGGCAAGGCTTGTGCTTATCACAGCTAATTATTTTGCAAAAGCATTACAAGGTTTCTGTTCTATTTGGATTGTGTTTGATTTGTTGGAAAAGGGCACAGGTCAGAACAAATAACCTACAACTATGGAGAAATTTCCTGACAGAACATTTAATCAGAGGAATGATGTGCCTCCAGAATTGTGGGTGCTCCAACACTGGAGGTTTTAAAGAAGAGATTGGACAACCATTTGTCTGAAATTTTTTCCTGCTTGAGCAGTGGGTTGGACTATAAGACCTCCAAGATCCATTCCAACTCTGTTCTTCCGTTCTTCTATTCTGTATTTATTCTACCTAGAGATATCAGCAGTAAAGAGCAAGATAGCTCTTAAAGATGAATATTGGATGAAGTGCTGGATGACTCAACAGTACACCAAAGCTTTGCATAATGTTGGAACCTGCTGCCTCTTGTGTGCCAAGCTGAGTGTAAAAGAAGATATTGTTGTCTATGATTTAAGCTGCTAGAATATGAAGAAGGTTTATGTGACAAGTCTGGATAAACTCAAGTGTGACTTAAATCCCACAGGTGGCTATACACTGGGCATAATCTTATCATTAATGCAAAAGGAATGATTTATTTGCTTTCCTAAGCACATTTCCATAAACCAGTCAACCTCTGAAACAAATTTCAGTCTCCCCACAGAAGACAACATGTGTGTGGGGAATGGAAAATGAGCACTTCTTCAATGAAACATTAGCTAGAATCTCTTCTTGCCATCTCAAAGCAGGAAAATGATTAGTGCCAAAAAGATTCTTCTGCATTTTCTTCTCTATGAATTCTCATTCAATTGGATGAGAGAAATTTCCTTTGTGAAGTTTACTTCAAAGGAAAAAAAAAATACACTGGGTGGAATCTTCATAGTAGAATGGATGCTCCTGAGCTTGTTTCAAGATAAACTGGCTCGGGGATAGATAGTATGGGAAGGTCTTATCTTTCCCTGTACAATTCTTGCTGTCTTGGCTTTTTAGATTGAAGTCTGAAAAGGAATCTATCATGAATCAACTCCTCCTTTTAGATTGTACAATGTGGGTAGCCAGGGAGTTAGTTTACTTTATTGCCATTGCACCTCGTACAACAAAATCAAGCACCGTTTTCAGTGCACATCATGATCATGAAAATAAACACAAACACACACCCTTCACACTCCACACATTGAATTGAAAACCCCGACACCACACCAACACTACTATACAGTAGAATTCAACACAGCTACTGCCCTGGGATAGAAGCTGTTTTTCAGCCTATTTGTCCTTGTTTTTATTGTCCTGTACTGCCTGCCAGATGGTAATAGTTAAAAAAAAAAAGGTGCGCAGGATGAGATAGATCTTTAAAAATGTTTTGAACTTTCTTCAGGCAGCAGGAGTTATAAAGCTCTTCCAAAGAGGGGAGAGGGCAACCAATGATCTTCTGGATAATCTTCCGAAGAGTCAACTCATAAAATATTTCTATGGTATTTTTAGAGTTGCCAACAGAAAGGGAGGAGGAAAAGCGGTTTGTCAGCTTGGAAATTGAAAGTGCATTCCATAAATAGTTTTCAAAGATAGTAACTAGGTAACTGAAGTTTCTGCCATGCAAATATCTAACTGGAGAACATGATTGATGACTCTTGGCTATGGATGTGTCTCATTGGAGAATATGAATTACGATACACCCAGGGGGTGAGGGAAAACCAGGGTAAAGGGTAACAATGAATGATGTGTCTCAGAGTTGGCTACACTCAGGCAGTGCTGGACATGTTAACTCCCAATAAATCATTTTAAAGTTTTGGAAATTTGGCTCGAGACTCATGATTTAATTGGGGTAATTGCTGGAATCCTGACAGCAGGATCAAAACAATGGAAGGATGTATATGGTAGCAGAACTCCCTCCCCTAAAAAACCCACCTCCAATAAGAAATGCATTTCCAAATGTCATCCAGAAAAATTCAAAAGAAATTCTTAAGTACTCAGAAAGAAACACAATCAATCAGGCCTTAGTCATCTCTTAGTTGGATTGTTGTAATATGCTCTACATGGGGCTACTCATGAACAGTGTTTGGAAACTACAACTGGTATAGAACGCAGCTGCATAAACAGCGGGAAATTCAAAGTAGATAAAAGCAAGTTTTTATACTTAGGCAAGAAAAGCCAACTGTATAGGTAAAGGCTAAGTGAAACTTGGCTTAATGCCAGTAACTATGCATGGGATCTTGGAATCCTAGTCGACAGTCACTTAAATATGAGCCAACAGTGCATGGCAGCAGCCAAAAAAGCCAATGCAATCCTAGGCTTCATTAATAGAGGGATAGAATCAAGATCACATGAAGTTCTAACATTGCTTTAGAAAGCCTTAGTAAGTCCACACTTGGATTACTACATCCAGTTCTTGTCACCACAATATAAAAATATGTTGAGACTCTGGAAAGAGTGCAGTGAAGAGCAACAGGAATAATTAAGGGGGTTGGAGGCTAAAATCAATGAAGAACAGTTACAGGAATTGGGTATGTCTAGTCTAATGAAAAGAAAGACTCGGGGAGAAATGATAGCCATGCTCCAATATCTGAGGGGCTGATACAAAGATGAGGGAGGGTTTCAAACTATTTTCCAAAGCACCAACAGGAAATACAAGAAACAATGGATGGAAACCAGCCAAGGAGAGAATCAACCGAGAACTAAGAAGAAATTTCCAGTAAGAGCAAGCAACCGATGGAATAATTTGTCTTCAGAAGTTATGGGTACTCCATCTCTGGAGGCTTTCAAAAAACCTGGACAACTATTTATCTGAAATGATATAGGGTCTCCTGCTTATACAGGGGATTAGACTAGAAGACCTCCAAGGTCCCTTCCAGCTCTATTATTCTATATTCTTAAAAAAACCAAGCTCTGGAGGCCCCTTAATGGTACATGTAACACTGCTGTTACATCAGCTGCACTGGTTGTCTGCTTCCAGATCCAATTCAAAGTGTTGGTTACCAGCTTTAAAGCCTTTTATGGCATGGGTCTAGGGTATCTGAGGAGCCATTTTGCCCTATGGGATTGGCCTGTCCCACTTGTTTCAGAAGAAGAGGTCTGCTTCGGAACCCTCCTGCCAAAGAATTTCAGCTGGTGAGATCCAGGAGAAGTTGTTTTCTGCTGTGGCTTGTCAATGGGCAATGCGGCAAGAGAGCAGGCAGACATGTTTGGGGAAATGTGAGATTGCTGTGCCCAAATGGAGGAGAAGGTTCAAAGGAGACAAACGTGGAAATAGAGGAGAGTTGGGACATGGGGAGAAAGAGGTAAAGGTGGACAGCTAAGAGAGGAAGGAAGAAAGCAGCAGGACAATCCAAGGAAAAGAAGAAATTGCATAATGGTTGGGATGGGTTAATTTAAATACTTGGATTTCCTCAAACAACATCCTTTTCTTTTTCTTTCAGGTGAATGCAAACACCATTAAAAGGCCATACACTTGAATGAACAGTAGAGAGCAGAGGTGGCATTCAGCAGGTTCTGACCGTTCTGGAGAAACGGTAGCAGAAAGGTGGAGTAGTTCAGAGAACCGGCAAATCCCACCTCTGACTGGCCCTGCTCCCATCTATTCTCTGCCTCCCAAGTCTCAGCTGATTGGTTGGGTTTTCTTTTGTTGCCCTGCACAGGAGAACGGAGCTGGAAAGCAGGTTAGCGGGGTGGGGAGGGAATGGGGATTTTCCCCTGCCATGTCCACCAAGCCACACCACCCCCATCAAGCCATGCCCATTGAACTGGTAGTAAAAATTTTTGCATCCCACCACTGGTAGAGAGGTGCTATATTTGCATCCATAGGAGCTAAGAAACACAATTTCCAAACAATTTTTATTAAGTGCACAGAATTAAATCAATGATTACAGGTAAACCTTGACTTACAAACATTTAGTTAACAACTGCTTGAAGGTACAACGGCACTTAATGCAAGAAATCAACTCTCTTTTTTTCTGCATTTTTTTCTGAGCCACTATTCCAAAAACACCTCTAGCTCACCCATGTCCTTATAGAGACAGAAACAGTGCACCATATACTACTGTAACTTCCACAATACAATTGGAACAGTTATCTCTTACTGTTGCTGCATCAATACCAAGAAGAAGAGATAATTATTATGTGACAGATGTCAAACCATCAATCACCTGCACGGCAGCTACATTTTGTGCAGCCACAATGAAAATGAAGCAACAGCTGATGGAAGGCTGAACAGGTTGCTTTTCCTTTTTAATTATGCTTTATACAATCTACATTGTTGATTGAGGGAAAATACAACTGAAATTGGAACCCCCAATAACACATCCTTGATAGCTAGCTAGCCTGCTGGGTTTTGAACACATTCAGTGAGTGGAAACTCACCATCACTTTGGATGATTGCAGATTGAGATTTACCTGTTGTTACGAATGTCCTTCCCATTCCAAAATTCAATTGAAATCTGTTTATATGTAACATAGCCCCATTATTCTGTGTCCTGCATTCTGGGATGGGAAGGACCAGGTCTAGAGCTTCTTCTACAAGAAGAACAAGAGAGCAGAGAAAAGCAACAAAAATGAAACAAGAGAGCAGAGAAAAGCAACAAAGGTCTGGAGGCTAAACCATATGATGAATAATTTCCAGGTATGTCTAATCTAACCAAGAGAAAGACTAGGGGTGATATGATAGCTGTCTTCCAGTACTTGGGGAATTGTCACAGAGAAGAAGGGATCAACCTATTCTCCAAAGCAGGACAAGAAGTAATGGGTAGAAGATCATTAAAGAGAGATCCAACATAGAACTAAGGAGAAATTTCCTGACAGTGAGAACAATTAATCAGTGGAACTGCTTGCCTCCAGAAGTGATAAGTGCTCTATCACTGGATGTTTTTAAGAAAAGATTGGATAATCATTTGTCTGGAATGATATAGGGTCTTTTCTTGAGCAGGGGATTTGTTCTGAAGACCTCCAAAGTCCCTTCCCACCCTCCTACTCTATGTTCCACTTGGCATCAAAGTATTTGAAGAGTGCTATTGTATATGATCTCCCTCCCATTCCATTCCATTCCATCCTTATGTTTTTTTTCAAGGCTATACATATCCAATTCATTCAAGTTCTTTCATAGGATTTACTTTCTATCTTCTTGATCATTCTTGTTGCTTGCCTCTGAATCTGTTCCAGATTGTCTACCAGGGGTCTTCAAACTTGACCGCTTGAAAACTTATGAATTTCAACTCCCAGAATTCCTCTTCCAGTCATGTTAGCGCAGGAATTCTGGGAATTGAAGTCCACAAGTCTTAAACTTGCCAAGTTGGAAGACCCTTGTTATATACAGACATCTTCAAGCATAATACACATAACAACATGGTACCCAACAAGATACGGGACCGGTCTACACAGAATACTATTTTATGTGCTTTGGAATTGTTAGTCCCAAAGGTGCTCTTTCCAAAAGGCACCTTTTTGACTTTTTTGTTTCTTTTCTTTGAAAATGTTTCACTTCTCATCCAAGAAGTTCTTGGAAGAGAAATGGAACACTTTCAAAGAAAAAAGAAAACAAAGAAAGCCCAGTTGTCTTTTGAAAAAACAAAACAAAACACTTTTGGGACATCCATGTCCTGGATGATTGAGAATCTCCATAGACTCTGAAGTGATACAGCAGCTTGCTTTCCTTCAATAAATAAAGAATACATTCTAACAAGTAATGTTCCCAAGCAATAGGGATTCTTGGAGTAGCTTGTATTAATAATAACACACTCCCCATGATCAAGAATTTTTAAATGCTTTGTCATGATTTCTAAGTTTGCTGAAGCCCTGACAATGCTTTTAACAAGGAAACAACATCTGGATTTAGGACAAAATAATGGCAGAATCTGAAGTCTATCCGATAAGCTAGTAATTATAGGAACAAAACAGCCTCTAAGTGGGATTTTATGGGATTGCCTTGGTCTCTCTTAGGAGAAATAACCACAGAACCAAGTACCCCAAATCTGCTTTTTATTTCCATCATTTCTCCCCCAAAGCATTCTTAATCCCATTGAGGGGCTAACTTTTATGGCAATTGGTAAGAGGAAAACTCCCATTATTATTGTTTTCAGTGAATTCTCTACTCTGTTGGACAGCAAGCATCAGCAGATATCTATTTAATAATTGGAGTCCAAGTAGCTCTCCAAATGGGATGGAATCAACAAAAGCAGTGTGGAAACTTAGTAATTGCCCAAACAATGGAGTCCTGATACATACTTGGTCCCTGGGAGTCCACTTTACCCCTTTCCCATAAAAGCTGATGTATATTTTTATTTCTTGTTTCAGAGGTATTTCTGGAGCTTAATTGATGCATTTTGTTTCCAAATGGAGAAACACTAAAGTGGTAAGTCAAACTAATGGAATTGGCAACCTCTACTAACCAGGTCAAGCACAGTCATTATGAGGAATTGGGTCCTAGGTATCTCTGTACTGTAGCTACTATCTATAAGTTGTGACATATGACCGGCTTAACTAAATAAATTGCAGCTAGGAAGTGAACTTAGAAAACCACTGCTAGATTAGAATGGATAAGGGAAACAGAAGCTGACTGCACAAGCTGGGTTGATTTGAACTGATTTGTAATGTAAAGTCAAACCGAATAGCCCCCAATGTAAATGGGTTTTATATGCAATTGTTTCTAAAGCAATGTTTCCTAACCCTCAGGTTACATTCTGACTAGCTTTGGGTGCAGCAGGGAAAAAATGTGTGTCTTTTTTCAGCCCCACTTAAGAAAAAATAGTAATGTAAAAGTTTCCCCTGTCCAGTTGTGTCTTACTCTAAGGGGGCAGTGCTCATCTCCATTTCTTAGCTGAGCCAGCATTGTCTGAAGACACTTCCGTGGTCATGATTATTTGCCAAAGTGCATGGAATGCTGTTACCTTCCCATGGAAGTGGTACCTATTTAATCAACTTGCATTTGCATACTTTCAAACTGCTAGAAATTGTTCTGTTTATCTAATATTGAAGAAATATTATTGAGTGTAATATAAATCCATTACTAGTATATATTATTAAGAATCTCTTGATGGTTAGAAGGAAATAAAGCAGATTTGTATTTCAGCCAAAACATATCATTGCTTTTCTACTTCTGTACAAGAATAGTCAAACCAGAGGTGGTATTCAGCAGGTTCTGACCAGTTCTGGAGAACTGGTAGTGGAAAATTTGAGTAGTTCAGAGAACCAGCAAATACCACCTCTGACTGGCCCTGCCCCCATATATTCTCTGCCTCCTGAGTCTCATCGTCTGGGTCTTCTTTTGTTGCCCTGCACAGGAGAATGGAGCTGGGAAGCAGGTTAGTGGAGTGGGGAGGGAATGGGGATTTTGCAGTATCCTTCCCCTGCCATGCTCACCAAGCCAAGCCAAGCCAAGCCACACCCACCAAACCAAGCCCACAGCACCAGCCGTAAAAATTTTTGAATCCCACCACTGGGTCAAACCCATCTGGGGTGCACCATATTCAGGAACATGCAAACAACGTGAGAATGAAAATGTGGCAAGAAGGTTAGGAATAGTATTCAGTATGTTAGATGCTGCAGTAATCAATATCTCTGAAATACATTTTGATTTAGGATTATACTTCTACTTAATATATTTATGTTTGATTAATTCAGTTAGGTGGCAGGCCAAACTGATCTTGATTATCTTGGAATAGCGAGCAGAGTTAGACTTGGTTGGTATTTGGATGAGGCCACCAAGAAATCTATGGATTGTAGATTAGACAGTGATTTTTTTTAAAAAAAGAAGTCCTTGAAAATGGCAATCAATTTCTGCACCGTTGGCAAGAACATTTGCTTGATGTCACCCAGAATCAGTTTGAAATTTTGTGTTTAAAGTTGATGGAGAATGAAGCAAACCAGAATGCTGAATAACCATCCATACTAAATTCAGGGAAAATATCAAAAATTAATGAAAGGGTTTAGGGCATTTACTGTATGTTTTCTAATTATGGCAGATGGCTGTTATTTATAGGCTTAATCGAACGGTATGAAATTGTTCCCTGGTGCAACTTTCTAAAAACTGTATAAAAATATAGACAATTCATTTAATTACTGTTAGGAATGCAAGTCACCGAACAATTATTTGACTTGGAAATATATGAACAAGGATAGACATTTTAATACTATATCTTTAAGAGCAAGTATTAAAACTGTAATTGGGTGTGGTTCCACAAATGGCCATAAGATGGAGCCAGAAACCTGGGTTGTCAGGTCTCAGTGTGAGTATCTGTTACTTCTGTTGGAGAGTGTTGCCGCTCCTCCTAATGACTGTTACTGATGGTTGATATAAGTCTGTTACTGAACTGTTTTTGATACTGGACTTTGATATTTGGATTACCCCTGGACTGAACTCTGATTGCTTTACCTGTGAATGACTTGGACTGCTTATCTTGGACTTTGCGAACCATTTACTGGAAGTAAAAACTTACATTTACTGTACAGTGTATCTGTGTGCTGTGTGTGTGTTATTCTTCACTACTCTCACTACGTCTCCCTGTATGCACTCATTCTCCTTACGGGGAATTTCCAGAACACTGGTTATGGTCCCAGGCCTTACCAGGCTCAGATAACTGAGAATTGGTGTGAATACACAGTACTGTATACAGACAGCTGTTTACTGTTTAATTGTGGATTATTATCCTAGTAAAGATGGCACAAGACACTTCAACAAGTCTATCACTAATAACCCAGTTGGATGGAACAAACTATGTTTTCTGGTCTATGAAGTGCAGTCTACTTCTGCGTAGAAAAGGTTTATGGAATGTAGTTCAGAATCCACCGGATATAAATGCTTGGGATCCAGAAAATGAGGATGATGCCAAGAAGCTTGCTGACTTTAAACAGAACAAGGAACAAGCTCTTTTAATAATTGGACTAACACTGAGTGACCAGCAGCTAGTCCATATTCATGGAGAAGAGTCTGCTGCTAAGCGTTGGGAGAATTTGAAGAGGATTTATATTCGTGACAGTGTAGGTGCACATATACATCTTACATGTAAACTGTTTAGAGCACATCTTCTGAAAGGTGGAGATATGTTAGCTCAGTTAAACTTCATGAAAAGAACTTTTCAAGAGCTATATGAAAAAGAATTGATATTTTCAGAGCTGCATCAAGTTTACATCATTCTTTCCTCATTGTATGAAAGTTATGATGATTACGTATCTTCACTGGAAGTCCTGACCAAAGATGAACTGACATTGACTGACATAACCGGAAGGTTGTTAGAAGAAGCAAGAAGATGGCTGGATAGGGACCAACTGAGGAAGGTACAACCACAAGAAGAGGATTTGTCTTCAACTGCCTATACTATTAGGAAATGTTTTTCTTGTGGGGCTAGGGGACATATAGCTAGATTCTGTAAGAAATGAACACAACAGAATACTAGTAATCACCAGAAGGCCAAGAAAAATGTTAGTTTAGCTATGTCTAGCAATTCAACTGTAAAACATGATTTGTGAGTTGTTGATCGTGGAGCATTGCAATGCATTACTAAAGATAGAAAAAGGTTTGTAAATATGTCTACAAGTAAGCAACATGTATCATTGGCAAATGGATGGAAAATGAAGGCATCTGGTGAAGGTACTGCATATTGTTCTTGTGTAAATGAGCATTTAACTATGTTATATGTACCTAAACTGAAATTTAATTTATTATCAGTAAGGGCTTTAGTTAATATTAGTTATGTAGTAATTTTTAGGAGAGATAACTGTATAATAGAAAAAGAGGTAAAAGTGATATTGCTAATTTAGAGAATGATTTATATGTGATACATGATGACCAGTTGAAGATGGCTAACTCGGTTTATAACAATGTTAAGCCACATGATGAATGTATACATTTACTGCATAGACGTCTAGGGCACATTAATTTCAAAATGCTCAAACAAACTGTTGAATTGTCAGAGGGAGTAAAATTGAAACCCTGTAGCAAGTATTGAAACTGTGATGCTTGTAGCCAAGAGAAAAGCAAGGTTACTCCAGCAAACAGACTTAATGGGTTTAAGACTAAAGAACCTTTAGAGGTTGTGTTTGCTGACATAATTGGTCCTAAGAAACCTAGTTTGGGAAGTGCCTGCTATATTTTGAGTATAATGGATCATTACTCATGGTATGGTTTCTGCTATCTCATGAAAAACAGAACAGAAACATTCCAACATTTCTTTAACTGGCTAAGGTTTGCAGAGAGAAAAATGAGGAGTAAAGTAATTACTTTAGTTACTGATAATGGGACTGAGTTTATTAACAAAAGATTCCAAACTATTCTGAAATTGGCTGGTGTCTGCACCTTATAGACCACAACATAACTTGTTTGTAGAACGAAGAGGGCAAACGTTACAAGCCATGGCTCGCACTATGTTATCTGATTCAGGTTTGCCTGAAACACTGTGGGGTGAGGCCATAATGTTTTAAACAATGTAGTTAACACAGCAACTGGAGAATTGCCATTCACTTGGCATGGCAGAAAGCCAAATTTAAGTTATTTACACACATTTGGAGCACCATTTGGTGCATATTCCCTCACAAGTAAGACTGAAAGGGCAACATAGAGCTAAGAAATTATTTTTCATAGGTTGCAAAGCCAACCATAGATCGTTTAGATTCTGGGATCAAGGCATAGCTTATGTTTACTGTAGTGGTGGTGCAAAATTTCTTGAGCAGGTTGGCTGGAATAAACTGGAACAGGAATCCAGCAATGATATTATTATTGACACCCAAATAGTCCCTAAAGATGAAATAAATAAACCATGAATAGCCATTAAAGAGGAAGCACAGGAGGAAGTAGGAGAACAGGCACAGGAGGAGGTAGAAGAACAGGAGCAGGTGGAACAGGTGAGTCTACCAGTAAGCCCTGTATTACCAAGACATTCAACCCATGTAACATGACCACCTGATAGATATCAGGCTACTATTGTATGCCAAGTGAATACAGTTCCTGGTAACTATAATGAACTAAAACTGTATCTGCTAGAGATCAGGCTGCATGGCAGGAAGCAATGAATAAGGAACTGGAATTATAAAAAAAATTGGAAGTATATGAAAATGTCAAGTTACCATCTGGTAAACAAGCCATAGGATGTAAATGGATATATAAGCTAAAGACAGGTGTTGATGGGACTGTTACCCATAAAGCCAGGTTAGTAGCACAAGGGTTCAATCAGACAGCAAATGACTATGATGAGGTGTTTGTACCTAGTCTGAAGGCTACTACATTAAGGGCAGCATTAATGTGGGCAGCTAAGGAGAAATATGTTATAAATCATTCAGATGTAGAAACTGCATATCTGCAGGCACCGTTGTAACACACTATTTATTTAAGGAAACCTTTAGGTATAAAAAATGATAATACAACTGATTGCTGGAGATTGAAAAAGAGTCTTTATGGCTTGAAGCAATCAGGATATGAGTGGAACCAGTGTATAGTTAAAGAATTAACTAAGATAGGTTTTGTAGCTGGCATGGCTGATCCATGTTTGTTTAAAAGGGAAAGTGATAGTGTAATTTTATTGTTGCTATTGTTTACTAATGACATAGCATTAATCACCAAAACTGAACAAGAAGCTACTAAAATAATATCATTGTTAGAGAAGCAATTTAAGATAAAATAGTTAGGAGAAATCAAACAATATCTTGGTTTAAAGATAGATAGAACTAGGGGGAGGATACAAAATCTCACAGGCAGATAAAATTAATCAATTACTAAATTTTTTTAAATGGAACTTTGTAAACCGGCTAAAACACCGATGAGCCAGGAGTTTAGCCACAGTGATGTTCAAAGTCCTATTTTTGATAAGAACATTTTTCAGTCCTTGATTGGTAGAGGAGATCTTGAAAGCACAAGAACAAACCTTACTTAGAGGTAAAAACATAGGAAAAGCTTTAAGAAGCATGTACAGTATGGAAGAATACTGTAGTGAGCTGCTGACCAACTAAAAAGCTACAACTGGATGTGTAGGACATGAAAGGAGTAGTTGAAGGAGTTCACACCGTTAGATCAGGCTACAGTTCAAAATGATGTGAGGTAGGCAAAGAATGGAAGAAATAACCAGAATACTTTGGAGGGCATGTCCAACTGAGAGCCAAGGTAGTTGCCAGAAGGAAAAGAGAAATAATAACCATTGACAGAAGATAGAAATGCTTTTCATTTTGATTTGCTTCTTTCTTTTCTTGAAAGAGGAAAGAGTCTTCTTCTTAACAGAAATGATGAAATGGGTCAGGACCAGAGTTGGTATTCAGAAGGTTCTGACCAGTTCTGGAGAACCGGTAGTGGAAATTTTGAGTAGTTTGGAGAACCGGCAAATCCCACCTCTGACTGGCCCCACCCCCATCTATTCTGTGCCTCCTGAGTCCCAGCTGATTGGCTGGGTCTTCTTTTGTTGCCCTGCACAGGAGAATGGAGCTGGAAAGCAGGTTAGTGGGGTGGGGAGGGAATGGAGATTTGACAGTATCCTTCCCCTGCCACGGCCATCAAGTCACACCCACCAAGCCACACTACACCCATCAAGCCATGGTAGTAACAAATTTTGAATCCCACCACTGGTCAGGATGGGGGAAATTCAGCACAGGAGCGTTGAAGAGATAATTTCTCTTAGGAGAGACACATTATTGTATATCGCAGAACGATGAAGAAAGCTTGCAGAAATCCTACCAAAGCTGTTGACTATAACCTTGGAAAATTAATATGGTGCCTGAAAACGAAAGAAGGGCAAACATTTGTCCCCCACATGGATAACCAAGAATGGAGAAAAATCAGTCAGCGTCCAATCTGGGTTTGTCCCTAGGACCAGAGGTTTCGTGTTTGTACTCATGCTGGAGCCCGTCCTCAAGGACCTTCTCTCTACCAGCATACGGTCTTAGTGACTGACACAAATTGGATCCTGCAGCATTATCCTAGGAATCAAGGTATATTTGCCTTCATTTGTGAAAAATCAGTCATTTCGTTGACCCTTGGTGATTATTCTGCTAAATCTTGGATGTGTCCCAGAACATAACACACTCTTCATTATAGCTTCTTTGATCTACACGCACTATTTCTGTCCCTTGAAATACAGTAATGAGTCCCACGTCATTGCCACTTCTTTGATGAAAAGCTTTAACATTGTTAATCCTTTTGATGTTGAGAATCTTTTCCATTGTTCTGGAGGAGATAGGATTATAAAACTATTGTAAATAGCTGTGGTTTCCCTTTCATGTCCAGAACTTTAAACTAGATGGATAATCAACCTTTACTACAGTCTCAGGCCAGTCCAAGAAATATCTCCAAAAGTGGGCCACAGCCACCTAGAACAGTTTAACTTAAAAACCTCCAGTAAACAGGGGTGAGATTCAACAAGTGTAACAACCGGATTGGTGAGTGTGTGCTTGGCGCGCTTGAAGAGTGTTTGCTACCGACTTTCTCCAGCAATCCCTGTGCATTAAATAGCTGATGCACGGTGATCCACTATGTCGCACAAATCAGCCGAGGTTGAAAAACAGGATATAAAGCACAGCCTAGAGCCCAGGCAGGCGGGTGGGCCCAACAGCTGATCATTGGAGCAAACAGAGCTGGTTCATTCCCAGTTGATCCTTGGAGATACCAGTTCACCCGAACTGGGCCGAACTAGTAGAATCCCACCCCTGCCAGTAAATAATAATTCATCTCTAAAACTTAAATACTTTGTTAAAGTTCCATGACTGGGATACATGCATAAAATCAAAGAAAGGTAATCTAAGTCTGGGATATAAATGTGATAATATCTAAATAAAATATGATAATACCTAAAGATACACAAAATACAAGTATATAGGAGGAGCTTATATGCTGCACTGCAAAACTTATCAGAACTGGGAGGTTGTAATGTTAAAACCTTCCTACTTTAGTCATTTTCTTTTCATTCTATATAAAATACATCCAAACACTGCTACTCCCTGAGGAATGTTTATGATTGAAGTTAGTTGGATTGGATGATATATTAAAGGACTAGCTCTATACCCATGCTTCACCATGAAACTACGTGATTGGGCTTGTGGGGAGGAAAATAAGGGGAAAAATGTGCCTCTGCCTACCAGCATCCATCAGTATTCATCTGGCTAGCATCCTGTTAGTGTGTAAGACAGTTGAGGGCTATTTGGAAACTGAAACAGTATTTGCTGTGTGAGCAAGAGGGAGACAGCAAGGAGCCTGGATGTGGCTTAGCTCAATTGTTATATACTAAAGCTGGTTTCTGCTGTGAAACTAAAACTGAATAGGAATTTCCTCTCCTCTGCTTGTGTTTTGCATTTGGAACAGATTTCTTTTCAGGTGGGAAGGGGGAGTAGAACTCCTTAGCATCGGAGCGTGTTAATAGTAATAAACAAAATACTAATGCTCTGATGGTCATTTCAAAAAAAAAAATCCTTTCTTAGTGAGCACTAGAAGCCAAAAGGAGGAACATACGTGCCAAATTTCAAGTTTGTAGGCTTTACAGTTCTGGAGATTTTGTGATGATGCGTGAGTGGTATTTTGCTTTTATATATATAAAGGAAAGTCAAGTTTTCTGAATTGGAGAAGCAAATACTTAGGCTGCCTTTATGGCCTGCTCATAATTGGTCACAATGCAAAGAAATGAAAAGAGTTCAGACTTCCGGTTTGCAGGGCTTCGGCGGCAGGTAGGAATCCGCGATCGTGCATGGTCTCTGCCTGGGCTGGCCACTGGAGCACCCCGAGCCCGTTTGGCTTTGGGGCTAAGCCACCCCGTAGAGTTGGTGAAGAAGGGGGAGATTCCAGCAGGGTCGAGGAAAGCCACATCTTTCCTCCCCAGCTGGCTAAACTCCCTTTCCCGAAGGCGGCAAGAGTGGCGGTCAGAAATGGCCGCCTCAAAGAAGCATTCATCCAGACAAGAAAATGCAGGAGGAAGTTAAGAAGTGAAAGTTTTGGCTGACCAGGATAAGAAGCAACAACCAAGGTATCCTGGAATTAAAAATTTATAAAAGATACATCACTCCCAAAGAAGTTTCGGAAGCAGCGAATGAAAGTTAAAAGGGAAAGTTTTTTTTTTCACTCTCCTTCCTTACGAAGACAGCGAAGACAGATGAATGAGAAATCAGAAAAATCTGCTTTGGCACCAATAGGTAATTAAACTGGAAATATAATTAAATGCCAAGGGGACAATAAAGATTTCTGAATATTAAAAAATCCTTTTTTTGCTATAAGTGGGAAGGGAGAGGAAAAGAATAAGAGCAGGATTTGGAAGTAGGAGCCTGCCTGGAATTCAAAAGAACTTAAAGTTAAAACTAAACAAGACTTCTAAAAGATACATTTTAACTGGAACTTTGCAACAAAATAGTAACCCCAGGAAGAGAAAGTGAAAAAAGAAGAAAGTGCTGAAAGAAACAGCTTGTGTGTATTTGGATAGCTTGGTGACTTTGGAACTTTTGGAAATTATATCTGAATGACTAAAAACAATTGGGTGGTTTAAAAAAATTCTACAATGGCATCACTTGTGGATGAACTGAAAATGGAATTTAAAAAAATATAAAGAAGAGGAACAAGAAGGGAAGGGCTCTTCTGGCTCCGTTTTTCAATTTTTAGAAATGGTGATCTGTACCTACAAGAAGCTACAAGAAAAGACTGTGCAACAAGAAGATTGGGACAAAGAAGAAGCCATTTTTGATGAACAAGTAACTTTATCTGGGGAAGAAAGGGGAAAGGAGGGAAAGAGAGTGGAGAATTTAAGACCTAAAAAAACAACCAAAAAAGGGAAAAATAATGTGAAAAGTGGATATAATGTAAGAAATGGAAATGGAGGTGGAGAGACAAGGGGGTAAAAAGGGGAGAGAGAAGCAAGGGAGGGAGGAAGGGAAGAGAAATTACAAAGGTTTGGAGCAAGATGTAAAGAAACAGGACTTATTCAGAGATAATGAGTGAAAATTTAACTGAAAAAGTGATTCTGCAAAGGTACATAAGATTGTATTGTTATATTTGTATTAGAAATAATGTTAGAAAATTGGAAACAACATATGATTAAAAAGTGGGATAAAATAGTGTAATTCAGTGAAACTTTTGTGAACAAAATAAATGAAATGAAATAAATGAGAGAATTGAACTAGGAAGGAATGGGAACATTTTAATTATTCAATGTTTTATAAAACATAAGTGAAGTGAGGTGGGGGGGAGTAACTATGGAAAGTTTATAAGTGTTCCCATAGAAGTATGATACCTATTTGAAAAGAAATGTGTAAAATGTTTAAGAGCTAAATTAATATTAATATTAACGATAGAATTGAATTGGTATGGATTGTTGTTTTAATCATATTATATACTTATATTTTTTTTCTTTTTTTAAAATACAGTGTGTAGTTTTAGAATGTACTAAGCAGAATCCGAATGGAAGTTATGTATTATATTAAGTGTTATAATTTTAGGGGAAAGATATAAAGGCGGCATACTCCAATCAGTGATTACAGGAGAAATTTTGTTTAATGAGAAAAGATAATAGACAGCAGAAACAGAACAGACAAAGAATATAAGTATAATGATTTGAATCGAGATGGAATAAATAAAATAAAATTAAGAAAGTTAAAAGAGGGGAGAAGCTATATAGAAAATGTAGAATGGTAATGAGATATGGAATGGTATATAAAAATGAGCATGAACTTGAATTTGTGTCTGTACGAAGAGATGTAGCCCGGGTTCAAGCTTCTTTCAAAAAAGATGTTTTATGTTTTTATGTTTTATGTTTTGTTTGTGTATTTTTGTTCTTAAAAATCAATAAAAATTTTCAAAAAAAGAAAAGAAAAGAAATAAAAAGAGTTCAGGCTTAATTCAAATGCAAAACATGCATGCAGGTATTATGAAAAAAGAATGGATTGTTTACCAATTTAAAACATCAATGTGGATTGAAAGTCCTTCCCAGTATGTTTAATAATGAATAGCCTTCTCACTAACGGTTTCCCCAAGGGACTCTTTGTCAAATTCAAATGTTGTTAAGCTAACCAGCATGGTAAATTATTACACTAACAGTAAGGTAGATCTTAACAGACTTTTTATACAGTCTGTAGAACATAGAAGTACAATGGGGTATATTAGAACATTCTGTCACCAATGTAGGGAAAGGGCTAATCCTTATGTTATAAGGCCAACTGACTTCTTTGTTAGGGAAAAACCTATGATTGAAAAAAGCATAATAAATATGGCACAGTGGTTAGAATGTAGCATTGCAGGTTATTTCTGTTGACTGCCAGGGGCTTGATCCTCACCAGGCTCAAGGTGGACTCAGCCTTCCATCCTTTCGAGGTTGGTAAAATGAGGACCCAGATTGTTGGGAGCAATATATTGATTCTGTAAACTGTTGATAAAGTACTGTGAAGCAGTATATAAGTTTATAAGGGCTATTGGTATTCAATATCAGTGAGGTCCTTGGTGCTCTCTGAGTGTGGCTATTTCTTGGAGTCATTTCATTACCAAACTAAGTAACATCATCCATGCTAGAGCGAAAGGGGTTGGCTCTTATTTTTATATATTATAGGAGAAGCCCTCCTACAATACCACCACTCATAATTCTAGGCAATACAGTAGCAACAGTAGAGACCTTCAAGTTTCTAGGTTCTATTATATTCCAAGACTTAAAATGGACACCTAACCTCAAATATGTCATCAAAAAAGCACAACAAAGAATGTTCTTCCTCAGAAAGCTCAAACTGCCCAAAGAGCTGCTGATTCAATTCTACAGAGTTGTCATCTGCACCTCTATAACTGTCTGGTTTGGCATTGCAACCGAGCAAAACTTCAATGGATAATTAGGACTGCAGAAAAAACAACTGCTACCAACATGCCTTCCACTGAGGACCTGTATACCACATGAGTCAGGAAGAGGGCTGTGAAAATATCTACAGATCCCTTGCATCCTAGACATAAATGGTTTCAACTTCTGCCCTCAAAACAATGCTGTAGGGTACTACATTTCAGAACAACTAGACACAAGGATAGTTTTCCCCCCATGCTATCACTCTGCTAAACAACTAATTCCCTCTGTCAAAATGTCTAAACAGGCAATATTACCATCATTATTCTCATCTTCCCTATTACCTATCTCTAGGGGTGGGATTCAAATTTTTCAACAACCGGTTCTGTGGGCATGTCTTAATTGGTGGTGTGGCTTGGTGGTCATGTAACTGGGTGGACATGGCTTGGGGGTCATGTGATTGGCTGGGTGTAGCCAACTCAATATCACTCACATCGAGACATGCATCTCCTCGTCTAGCCTCTCATGACTGTGGGGACATTGCAACAGTCGTAAGTGTGAAAAATGGTCATAAGTCACTTTTTTCAGGGCTATTGTAACTTTGAATGGTCACTCCACACAAGCAAAGTACCAGCAAAGGAGGGGAAAAAACCCCAGAGAAGTTCCAGAGACAGGAAGTCTAGTCCTGCCAAGAATGTAATAAGGGTTAATGGAGAGGCAATTTCTGTAAGCAACACCAGAATGTTTCCTTCCTGTCTTCCTTACAGGAGTAATTTCTTCTAACAACCGGTTCTCCGAACTGCTTAGAATGTTAACAACCAGTTCTAGCGAATAGGTGCATGTGAGACTGGTAGACTGGTAGAATCCCACCCCTGGTTATCTCATCTTCTTATGACTATACCTTTTTTGCTTATCACTATTGTTGTATGTACATTGAGAGCTTATGCACTGGAAGCAAATTCCTTTGTGTGTAAAAATTACACTTGGCCAATAAAGAATTCTGTTCTATTAGTGGCTTGCCATGTCAGTGTTGGTGGGAATAGTCTTGGTGATACCTCAATTAGGCTGTTGTTTACTGTTAGCTTGTTTCCCTTAGTTGGTAGTTCCTTGACTGGGCTATCATTACCAGTACAAACACTACCAAAATGGTGTTGTGATAGTCTAACCTGCCTGCTGAAAACAATCACTTTCTTTTGCTTAAGGCCAACTCCGCACCAGAGTTGTGCGAATTAAGAAGGGAGCGAAAGCAGAAACCTCTGCTCTTTGGGTCACATTGGGGATTGAAATCTATTAACTACAATCTTTTATCACCTGGATGCCTTCCAAACCATCCTTAGATTTAACAGCCACCAGGTCACCCACGCCACGGAGAGATAATCACACGCCAAGAAAAGAAAGATTAAGAATATATATGAGTCTGTGCAAAATAAAGGGTGGAAAAAGTTAATGGGATGTTGAGCTGGCAGATGCCACAGCTAAGGCCTGCAAAGTATGATGGATAGAGATAGATGGTTTGTGCTGACAAGCTCACATTACAAAGCTAGGTTTTACCACCGCAGAGGCAGTTGGCCAATTTACCTAGGGAATAAGATATAAACTAATGAAAACCTTATATAAAAGTTAGTTGACAAGTGCTACAAGGTGTGCTGTAAATAAAACAGAATGTTTCTTACTGAAATGATAAAAACAGGAGGAAGCCATCTTCCAGAAGTGGAAGGCATTTATAGCTTGATCATTTTTCACACTTACAAGCCTTTGTAGCAGTCCCCATGATCTTGTGATCAAATTTCAGATGCGTGGCAGCTGGTTCATACTTATGACCGTTGCTGCATCCCAAGGTCATGTAATCGCCTTTTGTGACCTTTGCACAAGCAAAATCATTGGGGGAAGCCAACTTCACTGAAAAACCCTGTTACCAACTCATCAACTGCAGTGATTCACTCAACCACCCTGGGAAGAAAGGTCGTAAAATGGGACAAAGCTCACTTAGCAAATGTCTCACTTAAAGCAGAAACATTGGGCTTAATTGTGGTCGTAAGTTGAGGAACACCTGTATTAGTCTTTACTTGTGTATGCCTCATTGGAGAATTGAGTTTTCAACAGTGTGATAAGGATGCACCAATATGCTTTCATAGTCCTCAACTCTGGTAAATCTTGGTAGCCAATTCTGTGCACGAGTATTCATGTTTTACCACAAGTGATACCTTACACTTTATGCAGAGAATCCTGGTTTGTATAAATTGCATGTATGTGAATGAGAGAGATGACAGCAGTGTTCAAACTAATAGAAGGGAATATTTGTTGCTCAGGTTGAAATGCAGAGTCCTTAATGCTCTCTGAGCTTCGTTGCTTTCTTGCAAATGTTTCATTTACTTGATCAGGAAGTGGAGTTTGCTGTGTTTATATGCAAGTGGCTTGCCCTGTCAGTGTGTGTTGGGGCGTCGTTTTCTTGCTCATACTGACCAGCAAGACACTTATATATAAATAGAGAGCAAGTCCCACTCCCATCCATCACTGATGATGTCACCTAATTGGGTAATGAAACATCTGCAAGAGAACAACTACGCTCAGAGGGCACCAAGGACTCCATGGTGTTTAAACTAGAACACAAATGCTAGAAGTGAGTATCCTTTTTCTCTAGAACATAACCCTGAGTTGAGGAAGTTGATATTTCCCCAAGAAATTTCAATTCTATTAAGAGTACTGTGAATAAAACATTATTTCTTGATGAGGTTTTCTGAATCTGCATGAATAATCTACTGAGCTGAAAAGCACACACACACACACAAAAACAATAATAAAATTGACTGAGAAATTCTGGAAATTGATCTTAAAAGTTGCCAAGGTTGATCTAGACCAGGGGTGTCAAACTTGATTTCAATGAGGACCACCTCAGGTTGTGTTTGACCTTGGGGGGCTGGGGTGGGCATGGCCAGTGTGATATCACTTGTGCTGGGGGGGGCACATATGCTGGCTATAGGCCCGAGCACTCTGCCAGTGAAAATGGAGCTGGGTATGTGTGTGCACTGCGGGCCAGTCCTTCACTATTTCCAGGGTGGCTCTGTGGGCTAGATCTAAGCACCCCATGGCCAGAAGTGGCCCCTGGGCCTTGAGTTTGACACCCCTGATCTAGACGTAGTCATTTGTGCAATGCATAATAAATAATTAATATATACATAAATAATAATCAATGAAGATTTACAATTGAGTTCCCACTGAAAAAGAACAATTATTACAGCTCTATGCTGCAGACATTATTGTGATGGTTTTATTAATCAAGAAATAACACGGTACAAAGAACAGATACAAAGAACCATGTTTTGACAGATATTCTTTGGAAATTCAAATTCCAGGAATGTAGAATTAACCTAGGAATTTCATAAAATATAATAAGTGTTCTGCATTTACATTTTCTATAAATCCACAGTTGAAATAGCTGGAACATTTGGTCATTGTATAATGTTGTTTAATCCCCAATCCCCGGTATGGAGTGACACCAGGCTGTGGCAATGCCAGAATGTCAACCCTGAAGTGAACCTGGTTGAGGCCATCTTTGAGGCTTCAGGGTTGCCACAAAGCAGAAGAAGGGACAGGGAGGGGGTGGTGGAAATTGCTAGAAGGGGTTTTGTAGCCAAAACAAAAAGTTTTCCTGTGGGAACCAAGGACATTTTAACAGGCGGCTGGCCAGAGTGATGTAACCAAGCAATCAGCCAGCACCTTGATTGGACAGTGTGACCAGTGACTTTGGGGAAAGGGGAAATGTTACTTTTTAATTAGGTGAAAGCCACGGGAAGTTTCAGAGTTGGCTTTCAACAGTTGTGCCAATATGATATATCCAATAAATTGTTCTTTGAGGAATCTACCTGCCTCAGAGTTCTAGTTCCTATAGGTGCATTATGTTGTGGCCCGCCAGCAGGCAGCAGAGCTGGCAGCAGATTCGGACAGTGAGGAGGTTAGAGAGGAACATGGGCCAGGCTCTGACGAGTGCTCTGCATTGGAGGCAGAGATGGGGCCAGGGCTGTCTTCGTTATCAGCTGCCTTTGGAGTTGGAGATCAGTGGGGCAGAAGAACAGCTGGAATCTGTTCCCAGTGTGTGCATGCCCAGAGCTGCCAGGAGAAGGGGACATTTAAGGAACAAGGGTTGACTTGGGAGCAAGGGGACAGGTGGACGGTGAATGGTCCCACCCATAGGGAATAAAGAGGAACAAAAAGGAAAGTGGTGTTTGCAGGGGACAATTAGTTCAATTCATTAGGGTGAAAATCTGTTTCTGACTTTTTGCCAAGTAATTGCTGCTACAGTGTGGCATTTGGAAGATATCAGCCTGGCAACTTTCCAAGCCTGATCAAGGTCTGTCGATGTGAAATCTCATAAAGACTGTTTGCTGGGACTTTGCTGGAGAGGAATTTATTTTAATCTAAATAAAAGGGTTTTTATCAGGATGAGGACTCTACTTCATGATCTTGGAAAGCCTAGGTCAGAACACATTACTTGGAACACTGACAGCCAGAAACTGGTTCGTGCAAACAAGCAAAGCCCCATCTACAGGATGCAGGCAGCACACAAAACCACAGACCTGCTCTGGTCTGTGGAAATACCACTCTCCATGGAACTGGTCCCTAATGCTCAAAAGATTGGGAGTCACTGCTTTACAAGTTCTTTTCTATAACCACAAAAAAAGTGACTTATGGCAATTTTTCACACTTACGACTGTTGCAGCATCCCCGCAGTTATGAGAGGCCAGGCGAGGAGATGAGTGCCTCAATGTGAGTGATGTTGAGTTGGTCACACCCAGCCAATCACATGACCATTTAGCCAAGCCCACCAATTAAGCCACACCCACAGAACCGGTTGTTAAAACATTTGAATCCCACCCCTGCTCACCCCCATCTATTCTGTGCCTCCCAAGTCCCAGATGATTGGCTGGATTTTCTTTTGCTGCCCTGCACAGGAGAACAGAGCTGGAAAGCAGGTTAGTGGGGTGGGGAAGAAATGGGATTTTGCAGTAACCTTCTCCCAGGAGTGGGGAGGGAAGTATCCTTCCCCTGCCATGCCCACCAAGCCATGCCCACAGAACCGGTAGTAAAATATTTTGAATCCCACCACTGCTACAGTTCCTTTGATTAAGTAACATCATCTATTGAGAAACCTGCCTCTTCTGTAGCAATCAATGCCTGCCTTCCAGAATGAGGTTCTGTCAGTGGTTCCAAAGCACCAGAAGGCAGGACAAGAAGCAATGGATGGAAACTAATCCAGGAGAGAAGCAACCTAGAACTAAAGAGAAATTTCCTGTCTGTGAGAACAATCAACCAGTAGAATGGCTTGCCATCAGAAGTTGTGGGTGCTCCAACACAGGAGGTTTTCAAGGAGAGATTTGACAATCATTTTTCATGCTTATAACCCTTGTAGCATCCCCAAAATTCAGATGCTCAGCCACTGGTTCATACTTATGAAGTATCCTGGGGTCATGGGATCACCTTTTGTGACCTTCTGACAAGCAAAGTCAATGGGGAAGCCAGATTCACTTAACAAACGTCTTGGAAGGGACCTTGTAGGTCATCTAGTCCTACACCATTTCTGACAGGTGGCAGTCCAATCTCTTCTTGAAGGTCTCAAGTGACGGCGCTCCCACAACTTCCGAGGGCAACTTCTGTTCCATGGGTTGATTGTTCTCACTGTCAGAAAGTTTCCCCTTATTTCCAGGTTAAATCTCTCCTTGTTCAGTTTCCATCCATTATTCCTTGTCTGCAGTGGTGGGATTCAATTTTTTTTTTACTACTGATTCTGTGAGTGTAGCTTGGTGGGTGTGGCAGGGGAAGGATACTGTAAAATCAGAGGTGGTATTTGCTGATTCTCTGAACTGCTCAAAATTCCCACTACCGGTTCTCCAGAACTGGTCAGAACCTGCTGAATACCACCTCTGCTTGTCTGGCCTTCGGGTGCTTTAGAAAATAGCTTGACCTCCTTCTCTCTGTGGTGGCCCTCAAATATTGGAAGACTGCTATCATGTCTCCCCTGGTCCTTCTCTTCACTAGACTAGCCAAGCCCAGTTCCTATAACCATTCTTCATATGTTTTAGCCTCCAGTCCTCTAGTCATCCTGGTTGCTCTTCTCTGCACTCTTTCTAGAGTCTCAACATCTTTATTTAAAGTGTGATGACCAAAACTGGATGCAGTACTCTAGGTGTGGTCTTACTACGGCTTTATAGAGTGGTATTAATACCTCACTTAAGAACTGTGGCATTAAAGGTTGCAAAATGGGAGCAAAGTTCACTTAACAAATGTCTTGCTTAACTACAGATATTTTGGACTCAGTCGTGGTCATAACTCAAAGACTACCTATATTGCAGGCTGCCATCCCAAAAACAATGAGCAGAGCCAGCAAAGCTAATTTTATTTTATCGACATTCAAAGTCAATTGAAATTAAACTGGATTAAACTGATAATTTTTGCAGCCATGAGTGTAATCATTTTTGTCACATTAGCAATTTGGCAACAACTTTTGGAGGTTTTAGGAGCTGAGACAAATCCTGTATGGGGCTTTGGCTGTAACACCTGCGCCTTAAAATTTAAAGAATGCACACAAAAAAAGAAGCGAGGAAAAAAATTGAAAATGGCCTGGAATGAAATTCATATTTAATATTCTCTTGATTCTCTCTGTCTCCACAGGTCACTGGGCACATTGGTATTTTAATTACTTCTTGCCTATTATGCAGCATCCTGTTTCCTTTGTGCTAATAATCTGGCTTCAGACCTATCAGAAATAAATGCATATTGCAATTTTCACATTACAGTAATGGGTTTATTCAGATATTTGTCTTTTTAAAGAATGCAGCCCTGCATTTTAAATAACCATAAATCAGTAAATTCCTTGAAGTCTCAGAAACTTCAAAAGCTTTGCAGTTATATTTGTTATGCATTTCAAAAACTTTATGTTCAGCATGATGGCATTTACTTAGGGGAGCTGTAATGCTAGTTGTTAAGCAATGAAAATAATTAATTTTCCCTAATGACTTTGCAATGGATAATTTTGTGGAGAAATTTTCCATCCAGGGAGGAAGACTGGTACATGGCAAAATACAAGTTTGCCTATCATATCTGGCCTGTCTCCCTCACATGGTAATGGTTGTGAGAATAAAATGAAAGAAAGACAGTAAGTTAAATAAACTAGAGCTGCTGGAGGAAATATAAGATATCTTGAGCTGTGGTGGTGCAGTGGTTAGAGTGCAGCACTTCAGGCTACTTCTGCTGCCTGTTGCTTGCCTGAAATTTGGCAGTTTAAATCTCACCAGGCCCAAGATTGACTCAGCCTTCCATCCTTCCGGGGTGGGTAAAATGAGGACCCAAATTGTTGCAGGCAATAGGCTGACTGTAAACTGCTTAGAGAGGGCTGTAAAGCACTGTAAAGTGGCATATAAATTGAAGTGCGATTGTGATATGAATAAAATATCATTAGTGTATGATATCTTGTTTTTGGGATGGACATATATATTAAAACGAATGAAAGTAGCAACAGCAAGTCAATTGTATGCACAAAAATGGAAGAACATTTTGATTCCTACCATGGACGAATGGTTGCAGAAGTTGATGGAGTTGGCCGAAATGGCAAAATGGACTATTTTGATTAAAGAAAAGAATATAAGTACTTTTGTTTCCACATGGAGATAGCTTCTGAACTTTGTTCTTGAAGTAGAAAAGAATGAAATTTTGATTTTGGGTTTTACCGATTAGATCATTATAGAAATGGCTTGTTTGTATTATTATGAAAAAACCAAAAAGTTGCTCTTTGATGTTAATGCCTTATTATACTGCAACAGTGAGAGTCAGAAGTCAATGTTCCTTTTTCTTTTTTCCCTACTGTTTCTCACTTCTCTTCCCCCTTTTCCTCCCCACCGTTCTTCTAGTTACTTTTGTATTTTGTATCTTATTTTATCTTATAACTCAATATAATATTTTTATTGAACTAAAATGAATTTTTAAATTTTTTTTTATTTAAACTAAAATGAAAAGTAGCCAACCATTGTGCACTCTTCATTAGGTAAAGGTAAAGGTTTTCCCTGTCCAGTCATATCCGACTCTAGGGAGCAGTGTTCATTTTTGCTGAGACAACATTGTCTGAAGACCCTTTCATGGTCATATAGACAGAATGTCTATACACTGAGATGCATGGAACGCTGTTATCTTCCAAGCGAAGTGGTACCTGTTTATCTACTTGCATTTGCATGCTTTCAAACTGCTAGTTGGGCAGAAGCTGGGATGAATGACAGGAGCTCACCCCACTGTGTGGTGGTCAGGTCTCAAACCCAGGCTGTTAGCTTTCCAGCTCTTCATTAATCTTCTATTATCTGAATAATACTGGATGAAACAAGATTTTGCCCTAAGAAGTCTATTCTATGAAATCCCAGGAATCACGAGGAATGGCATCTGCTGGGATTGTGGGTGTTAAAACCAGCGAGATAGTGGAGGATACCACCTGGCCTTTTTTGACAGACCCTTCAATGTATGAAAGTAGCAGAATGGGACAATTTGCTCCCCACTGCCTCCACCTCGCCTGGCTAACTTGCTGTGGAGATAATTTGCCACAAGCTGGGCCTTCCTCCCTAGTTTCCAAAGCCAGGTTTAAGAGAGGAGAAACCAGCTCACACTCCTTCTCTGAAGGCTTCCTTACCTTGCTTTCCAGTGCACCCCCCCTCCAGTGAAAGTCGTGCTAGCTGGAATCAATTTTTATACACACACACACACACACACACACAATTATGAGTTTGGGGACATTTATCTGCATCCAAGCCAGCAAGCTGTCAATTGTGCCTGGGCCTGGAGAGAAGGATCACTTCTTCAGTGTGTTGCACCGGAGCTCGATGGCTCTCAAGGAGAACACCAAGCAGGGGCAGTAAAAGCCGACTTAGCTTGGAACAAGGTTAGTTCTGCACAGCTGCATACTGTGTGTCAGTTGTGATCGTTCCTTGATAAGGAATTCTTCTCACAGACGCTCATGTACATCTCCAAATTGGACTACTTCAATACACTCTACACGGGGATACCCTCAGAGGTGGTATTCAGCAGGTTCTGACCAGTTCTGGAGAACTGGCAGTAGAAATTTTGAGTCGTTTGGAGAACTGGCAAATATCACCTCTGACTGGAGATTTTACAGTATCCTTCCCCTGCCACGCCCACTAAGCCACGCCCACAGAACCGGTAGTAAAAATTTTTGAATCCCACCACTGGCTACCCTTATTAAGAATATCTGGAAGTTTAAACTGTGCAGAATAGCACAGTGCAGGCAGTTTTGAGTGCCTTTCAGAGGCATATTATGGGCACTATCTGTGAGAGGCCAAAATTGATCTGCTGTGGCTCCACCTTATGGATCATTCTCCCCCCAAGTTAGATTAGCTCCGTTTCTATAGATATTTAGGAAATTCTCCAAGATCTGGTTATATCATCAGACTTGGTGGGAAGGAGGGTTCCAGGAAACCAGTGATATTTTAAGGTTTGTATATTTTACTTTTTTAATTATGTGTTTTGATTTTTAATGAGAATTGTTTATCTATATTTTATAACAATTGCTTTATAATGGCTATATTTATATTATTGTTTTATTTGATTGTTGATTTATGATTTGATTTGATCTCTGGTGAGATGGGTGGCAATTTAAATTTGATCGATCAATAAATAAAATAAAGTTTGAGAAACTTTTTGAGTAAAAGCCAATCTCACCCGTCCAGTGGTTCTTCAGATCTTATAACTAAAATACTTTTAAGTCTTTTTTTTAAAGAGTTTGTTGGAAAGTCTGTAACTCAATGTTTGCTAGAAATTTTTCAAGCTTATTTGGGAGAGCTTTGGAAAGATGGAATTAAAGACTTGTGAAATCAAGCCAAGCCTTTCTCCCTTTTCTCTCTCTTATTCACTCTTCCTTACTGCTCATCACCCACTGTTCACTCAAAAAGGACAGCAATACTGTATTAATAAGAAAACATCAGATTAGTTATGGTTTGTGTCTAGGGATTATGAATGTTTACACTGGCAAACATTTGGGTTTACTTATACAGGTGGATGGAAGATAGACTGACAAGGAAACACTGTGAATAGAGACAGGACAAAGTTGCTTAAGATCTGTATTTCTTTCTTTCTCTTTCTGATGCCCCATCTCTTCTTTCTCTCCTTCTAGCTAAGAATACAGGAAAGGACAAATCTCTTGTATGCACAAGATCTGAACCCTATTTCTACTAGTCAAGGGGCACCAAACCATTGCCTGACCATCATCATGAAGGCAGACATAAACACGACTTTCTTTCACATTCCTGATTTGTTCTCTGTATCTAAAAAGGAGAGGAAGGACCACAAACCCTGGGCACTAGACGCAGCTTCGGAGGATGCTTTTAAACCGCACGGCAATCCAGGGCTGGAAGGGACCTCGGAGGTCATCTTGTCCAACGCCCTGCTCCAGCAGGAGACGTTATATCATCTTGGTTATTCTGGTGCCTCTAATACAGAGGAGAAGTTCCCAGAAATACCCAGGCATTGCCAACCTCTTCCCTCTAGTAAAAAAAACAACAACCCTAGGGCAAAAACTTCATGCAGTATTAAAAAGAAGAATAGAAAAGGGGGCTGCTGTGTATTGTTTAATGGACTACTAAATTGGCAAAATGGACCGCTAATTGGCCACGCCCACACAGTCACATGAGTCTAGCCATGCCCACCAAGCCACAGAACCTGCAGTAAAAAAAATTTTTAATCTCACCACTGTTTAAAACCTACTTTAGTTTAAATGAAAGGACAGCGGAAGGACTTCTGAAAAGCCTTTTCTGTGGTGGCACCCCATCCTTTGGAACAGCATACCTCCTGAGATTAGATTGGACCCAACCCTGCTGAGTTTTCATAAGGCATTAAAGATGCAGTTCCATCTTTGGGCTTGGAGGAGTCAGAAGGTAGAGTCAGTAGTTCAGTAGTTATTCTGATATTGTTGTTGTGGGCTGCTGATTGTGGTGCCTGGTTTGATATATATTTTTTTAAAGCACTCTTTGTTCTTTTATATAATTTTTGAAGCTATTCAGAATCGTGTGTTTGAGGTGGGTGGCCTTCTAGAATGAAATAACTAATATAAAATGTTTGACAGGCTGTTATACTTTAAATGAATCAACAGACACCTTCCCAGATATGAATCAGAGAGGATTAAAATGACATTCCTCTTTTTACTCCAATGGGCTATACTTTGGCAAAGATGAATCTACAGGTGGCCTGGATGGTACGCTTGGAATGGCTGGATAGTTTCTCCATGAAATTGTATCATTGTCATAACTGGCACTCAGAAATGTAATTTGTTAAGGAGATAGTTATTCATGGCCACATTTAGCTCTAGCTTTGGGAAGCTACTTGGCAGGTGCTAATGGAAAAAGGTGTGAAAAAGGTGTGAAAAAGGTGTGAAAAAGGGTGATCAACTAATCTCCAAAGGCTGGACCAAAGCAATAGATGGAAACCAGTCAAGAAGAGAACTGACCTAAAAGTTAAGAATAAATTTCCTGACAGTGAGAACAATTAACCAGAGGAACAGCTTGCCTCAAGAAGTGATGGGTGCTCCATTGTTGGATGTTTTAAAGAAGAGATTGGACAGTTATTTTTCTGAAATGGTAGAAGGTCTCCTACAAAGATCCCTTCCAACTCTGTTCTTCTGAGAATAGGGCTAGGTAACCACTGAATGTGATATGAACAAAGTGCATAATAAGCCAGTGGTGGGAAATCCCCCTTTGAACAAAAGCTGTGAATTAATACAGAAACAAAGCACAACTTGATCAGTCACTAAGGATCATGCAATTTAATGATTAATCTATGGAGAGTTTCATATATTATAATAAAACTATAGCAAATTAAAAAAAACCTGACTTCTATGGAGACCCCTTTCAGATTGTATATCTGGCTCAGATAGCTTCTGAGCAATATTTTTTGTCTGCAAGGATTTTTTTTTTTTTGCATAAAGAAACACCTCAGATGTGAATTGAACACCTCTAGCACTGATCTGGCATCCCAATGAGAGCTCAGCTTCAAACATCAAGATGATTGGATTCGGATGAGTAGCATTTGATGAAAAGAAAGCCTTTTTGGAACTAGCTTTATAATATATCTAACTTGTCTTGCTCTTCCAATTTACCATCCCACAGCCAGCTTTGTAAGTATTCAGAGTATCTTTAGGGCAAGTAGTGGATGATGATTATTTGTAGCAAGGAAATATGCAGATGAGAAATGCTGAATATGAATATGTATTCTGAATATGTATGTAAGAATACATATATATTAAGTAATTAAAGATTAATTAATGACTAGGCTAGATTCACAGATAATTCCAAGCCATAGTTTGTTTCAACTCTGCTTTGCAGAATATACTTAAGTACATAGCAGATAACAGATAATCAGAGTTGGAATGGATCTTATAGGTCATCTAGTCCAACCCCCCACCCAAGCGGGAGACCCTACACCATTTCTGACAAATGGCAGTCCAATCTCTCCTTGAAAGTCTCAAGTGATGGCGCTCCCACAACTTCCGAGGGCAACTTCTGTTCCATGGGTTAATTTTTCTCACTGTCAGAAACTTTCTCCTTATTTCCAGGTTGAATCTCTTCTTGTTCAGTTTCCATC